>JAIUSX010000088.1:2400000-4800000 GCA_026573805.1 Hesperophylax magnus
TATATAATATCAAAAAAATATTTTTGACTCCCTACCGTCATTTGAGAAAAACGTTACTAGTATATTAATCGATGCGCACTCGCGACATAAAAAAATTCGGTGACCGGGTATGTCATCAAAATGACAATTCAACACACCTCCAAAAAGTGATATAAAGTCATGAAAAGTGATGAAACAAAAATTAGGTTCAAATTATTAATAGTTTTTAATTCATCACTTTTACTGACTCTATATCACTTTTTAAAGGTGTGTTGAATTTTCATTTTGATGAAATATCAGGGAGCCCAAAATTCAGACACATAGGTAAATATACAAATTCACATACGTGTTCACATACACGTTCACATACACCCATACACACCAAAATGAGTATTGATAATTTATTACGAATCTCTTGAAATTATTGGTGATCCGGATAAAAACGGGATTGCAGGCCTTAACGAATGAATTAATAGGTTTCCTGGTAAACTTTTAGTAATTTTCAAATATATTATCAAGATCTCAATTAGCAATAATTATTTTTATCCATGTTCATTAAAATATATATTATATCGTTTTTTCTTAATCTTAACCTCAAATCGTTCCCTAAAACGCCTTAATTCACTGTAAAATATTTTTGCACTGCCTTCGGCGGGAGTCGAGTCCAAAACCTACTGAGTCTTAAGTGATGTGCTAATACCATTCCGCTATTTCCGGTTTAATATTTCTTCACGGACTTTCTTAAACTCCAGTCTCAAAATTTTAAATTTTCTCTTATTTGAAATTTGCTCAGATCTGAATTTACGACATTATCTTTGAATTTGACATTCGTATATTTTTCACTGTCAACAAATCGAGCTGAATAACTAAACACAAAAAAATAGCGGCGGAATTAAGAGCCCTCTGTCATTCCATGATTCAATTTGTGACACGGATAATATTTATTGTATTCCATAGTAGGTACCTACAAGCAGTGGCGGCCGGTGATGAAAATATGTGGGGCTTCACCGGAGTACAATATTAAGCCAAACAATAAATTTAATATTAAGTATATACATATTTATACATAACCTCTATTCACAGCTCCTTTTGTTTTACGAAAACCTTTATTACCCTTTTGTTGAAATATGGCCACTGAAAAAATTGTATGATTACTAGCTAGATTTCATTTTAAATTCGAAAGTATCTTTTTAAAAACAACTCACGTTCTTCCTTTTAAATTTGAAACCCCCAAATCTGGGGACTTTTCCCCAGACATAGCATCACTGTGAGACAGTTCTTGACAACAACTAATCACTCATCTCATAATGAAATGTTGTATATTCTATCGAAGTAAGCTGTAAGCGAAACATTTGCTGAAAAATAGTACTCGCATATGTTAAATTGAAGATACAATATCACACATACGCGTTCCCGTTTAACATGCTACTGAACAAACCGTTCCTTCTGATGTGGTGGTAAATATTTGAACGGCGTCCGCAGTATGCTGTAAGTAAGTTGGGAAAGAATCGTATGTACCTATGCTTTCAACTGTTCCACAGAATATGCAAAACAAAGTCCTAAAACGGGAATTCCTCCTGTTTGGACACTCGAAACATTTTACAAATGTACAATGTGTATATCCTGTACTAAATAAATAAATAATAAATAAAAAAAATAGTAAAATTCTGGTCGATAATAATAATAATAATCGAAATAGTAGGTTTCGTATTGTGTTTAGCCATGTCGATAATTTTAAGTAAAGAAGGCTCTTCGGCGTTCAAGAGCACTTATTAACTGGCCGCTACTGTCTACAAGTCCGTATCATATTGTCTTGGATTTCGAAAGTTGGCCCCAAGGGTATCTGTTACAATTTTTCCCTGCTTTGTGGCAGATAGAGGCTTTCATTGTCCGACCTTGGGAATTAATAAAAATACCTTTCTGGGCAGATATTTGAGTGGCTTCGGAACAGAAATTATCTACCAAGTTAAGTCGAAGAGAGTGACTTATTCTATTGGCCGACACAGTCTTGGGATTAAGTGTCGTAATTACGAACCAACATTTGCCGAACGAAAACAAGATTAAGCTTCTTGGTCGCGGCATTGTGAATTGAGATTTATTTCTCGGTAATGTCAATTAGGTACTGATTTTTGCTGAAAGTTGACTAACATCTCTGGCAACAATATAATGATACAATAATGTATGTGCTGATTATAGCGAACAGTCAACGCATATAGCTAAAAAATATATTGCTTAATCATGATGACGTTTTCGTTCTTTTTTATTGCAATATGGTATTACCTGGTTCACATAATGCGATTTCTGTGGCATGATTCCGAACGACTTCAACTTTAACTTGAAACCAGTGCGCTCTATTAGGAAAAAGGTTTAATTTCAGAGAGCATCAAATTAACATCACATTTTTACCACTAAACATTAAGTTTGATCAATGAATAGATTATCCTCCAAAATTTAGTTTTTTCTCTCTTTTAAAATAGTTTCACGCAGGAGACCATGAGAATAATAATTTTTCCTTGAGCATATGTTATCTTTGGGGATGCTGTGTGAAAGATTTTTTCAAGGAAAGGAAGGAGATGAAGATCTGGGAAGGAAAAAGGTGTGAGGGTGGATAGAAATCTGGGGGTCAGTGTGTCCAAGAGTGACGGACGTTTGAATTCATTCCTCCTATTGCGGTGCAAGGCGATGGGTCAAGAGAGTCCAACTGGGGAGGTAAAAACATCTCCCTCAATCAGTATCCAAATCCGGTTCGCCACACAGTAGGTGGGTATACGCGTCCGCCGCCAATCCTCACCACATGAACCCGGGCACCCCTGCCAAGTCATAAGGTGACCTGCAAAGGTGATGGCAAAGGTGTTCAAAAACTGGCTCCCGGGGAGGCAGTACCTATGCCCGCCTCCCAAAATGAGTCCTTTGATTATTATTCTTGGTACAATGTCGATACTTTCGCCGTTGGAACCGAACTCACGTGTCAACTGCTTTCTTATCTCCACGATAACACCACTAAACCGCTGTCGAAAATATAGTAGTTCCTTTTCGAAGTATGATACAGTAAAATATGACCGAAGGAGATAGGGCGCCATTAGCTCAGTTGGTAGAGCGGTGCCCCGGCAAGGCAAAGGGTCCTGGGTTCAAGTCAAGTCCTAGATGTGACGTATCTTTTTCTGATTTTTCTGTTTCCGATTTTCGTTTAGGAATCGCTAATATTGTCTTCAATGATTAAATAATAATTTCACTTTTTTTTTCTTATATTACGGCAAGAGTCGTATCGTCTAAATGGAGCCTTAATATGGGATTAAGTTTGCAGACCATTAACAAAGGATTAATTTATTCATTCGCGATTAGGATTAAGGATACCTGTTCAAGTGACAGGCCCCATTAAGGCTGAATATAAACGATCCTATAACATTCTGATTTCAATTTTGTATCCCAAACTGTACTTAAATTATTATTGTTCTGATGTATTTAAATAATTTCTTGTACCATAATGATTTTTATTTAATTTATTATCACATAGAAGCTTGTCATTAATACTGCGAAAAAAAATTAACCATATCATTTGTCAATTTTCCATTTGATGAATTTCCAATTACTTTAAATTTATTTATGTATCAATGCCTTATTGGGCTTTTACTTACAGATCACAAAATACATTAAAAACAACAGTATAACATAAATAAAAAATACATGAAAACTCTTGAAATTTATGCACGTGTAATATTTTTTTTAATGATAATTTAAAAAAAATGCCTAAACTATGATTAACTTTTAGTTATTTACATGAACTAAAAAATGCTGACCTGATTTGGATTTGTATGTGTCTAGATTTATAACGAAAAGATCAGCGACATCCATAAACTCATTGCCCAGCCTACCCACCCTCTCCATTATAGAATTGTTGTGAAATAAAATATTCCATTTAGTATGTTTGGGAGGTAGATGTAGTGACAACAGACTTATGGCGTCAAACATTGAATTAAAAAAATAGACAATAATTTAGATAAATTGATTTCATTTATAAGAATACTACTTTTGGAAAAGCGTAAAAAAATATTTCGATTTGTGAGCAATGAGAGCTAACATGATGACACTAAATGGATGCATTTCTATTTGACTTCTAACCAGAGATGTGTATAATCATTTTATGGTTTTTAGGTTATTATAGTCTTTAGCGATTCTGAGAACAAATCCAAGCATTTGTAATCTTTTACTGGTAATAATAGTTGTAATATAATTATCACACAATCATTGAATACAAATTAGACAGAACATTGATACGTCAAAACGCTAATTTTAGTAAAAATATAAACATTTAGGCGCAGTGGAGAATATTTTATCTCGTCTATTAAGGCCCCGTTGTAAGCGTTCAAAAATGGTTTGAAAGGGAGATACGTAAATAAAAATGATAGAGGGAGCGCGCTAATATTAAAAAAAACGATAATAATTAAGCGAAAATGGAGAAAATTTTTAATAAAACAAGACTCGTTTGAAATCAAGCAAAAATCTCTCGACAAATGTTTTAGTTGCATCTAAAGATATACTGTGATTTTTTCTTGCCTATAAAATATTAAAAACAAAACAAAGCGTGTTTTTAATAATTTTCGGAGCTTACTTTGTGATTTTTTTATATCTAGGTAACTTCATATAATTAACTATTCGGCATAACAAATATATAGATTAATAATGTAAAAATAAATGTTTTTGATTTATGCAAAAGTTTATTTCAATCACGAAATAACATTTTATTACTCCCCGTTCACCCATTGAGAGCTTTTGTTACAAAATTTACGTAGAATTTTCCCATCACTCAATTATTTACGTTAAATATTTGTGTATCAAGTACTCCTGGTTTTATCAAGACAGAGGGTGAAATCATAATGGGTATTATCATCAATAACAAAGTTTTAATTAATTCCAAATACGATGGGAATCTTCTCTGGTGGTTATTCATTAATGTTATTTCACGGGCACTGAAAACATCATCTGCTGGTCTGTAATTTTAGGTAGATTTCATCCACCAAAGTTCGAGAATTAATACTATTTACAAGGTAGAGTCCGGTCAACAATGACGAAGAAAATGAGAATTTTACTCTCATAAAGTAGGCAACAAAATCTTTCTTTTGTTCTTGGGAATTCGTAAATATTAGCATACCTTTCAATAATATATTTTCATAATTTTTCTCTAGGTCTTTAAATCTACGTTCCAATCTCAAACTTTAATGTATGTATTTAAATATTTATAAAAAATATTCTACTTTTATCATTGTTAGCGGTACATGTTGCTTTTGCAATAATGGAGGATTTGACTTGTAGAGGATTGAACCCACGGTGCCGGTGCGGCCAATGGTAGGGAACTAGACGTATTTTTGCACTTGGTGTCAGGGAGAAATTACACAGGTAATTAGGACGGTAGGACATTAATCACACTGCCAGAATTTTACACGGACGGAATTACACGTAGAGAGAATAACACCTACTGGAAATAGACACTTCAGAAAAATCTGTTTGTTAATATATTTAAATTTAAGAGTGTGCTAATTAAATTTCTTATTTGAATACAATACAAAATGTAGGTTAGTATTTTGACGTGTTAATTTCAAAAGGTGCGATTTAATTGGGTGTAATTCCGTCCACATGTAATTCTGGCGATGCAATGTTAGTACCTGACATTCACACCTATTTCATTTCGCCAAGTAACCTTTCCACTGAGCTGCTAACCCATTTAACTGAATGTTTACTGTCCAAATCAACGGTTGTTATTATTAGGTTGGATTGTTTCAAACACTCTTCACATTATTTGATGAATATCTCATCTAAATGAATGACTGTACAGTTCCGGATTGTTGTAAACGGTTAAAACTTTGTTATTTTATAAAAGAACCGTTGAGTTTTCAACAGCATTCCCGATGAGAAAATGTGAAAAAAAATTAACAATTAATTTTTCAAAACCCATTTTCCGTCCATTTTTCTCACTTTCCCGGAAGAATGTTTTTTGAATGTTTTTTCCGAAATTTTTTTTTTTTTTTTAACAAATTACCATATCAAATAACAAAATCAAAAGATAAATTGATAATAAAATTATTAATTTTCCGACACATTTTCCGATGAATTTTTACTAATTGATTTTACAGTTAAGACAATTTCCCAACTTGGAAAATTATATATCTTCACGTAATATCAAAAAGATAAATTTTCCTACCAATTTGAGGCTATAATTTTCGTAGCAGAAATTAGTTTTCATTTGTCCAGTGAATTTCAAATTAACGATGTTATACGATATACATTTTTGACGATGTAAATTTTTGCACACATTCTAATAATTGCTGTTGTACATACAAATGGGTAATACTCTACTACCGAGGAACTTTACTGAATTGCGAAGCTCACCAAAAAGCCGCCTGCAGGGCCTAGCAGCTTTTAACTCACGGCTGCGGTTTTTATCGGCTAGTCAATATTTATTGTCGATCTGTGCCGTTTTGATTTTTTTTTGTATTTGAACGGTTCCTTTAATACAGAGGTTCCCAAACTTTTTTGTCCCGTAGACCACTTGCCAAATTTTTTTTCCATAGACCCCCTGCCTGCCGAATACTGAATTTTCCTATAACTATTAACGTCCCATGTGATAATCATTTATTTTTTTATTAAAAAGTTTCCCATCCCTTGCCTGTCCAATAACCGGGTGACGGTATAGTTGCTCTGTCTTTACATTGTGCAGACGTAATTTTCCTATAACTATTAACGTCCCATGTGATTATCATTTATTTTTTTATTAAAAAGATTCCCATCCCTTGCCTATCCAATAACCGGGTGACGGTATAGTTGCTCTGTCTTTACATTGTGCAGACAGGGGCACCCTTGTGAGGTATTACACCAAATGAAAATGAAGCAGGATAAGCAACGGGAATTTCTTTCCGTAGCTGGCCCTACAGAACTGCCCCTTAAGTTCTTTGTCAGTGCTTATTCCGGTAATTTCTTCTTGTCACATGTTTTCCGATTCTTCAACGTTCCATTTCGATAGTCAAAATGTCCTCAAACTTAGCTTTGAAGTCTGTAAGTTTTTGAAGTTTGTAAGTACATTTAAATGTTGAACGTCATTATTACCCTGGACGTTTTTCAAAAACATGTTGGCGAACTAGGAAAATTCGCGGCTTCCAATGTGCAATGTTTTGCTTGAATATATTAATTCTGAGGAGAAAAGGAACGTATATTTATACACCTCAATTAACTACTTTAAGAAATATAAAAATGCAAATATCAAATAAGTAATTTCTCAGTCTATTATATTTGTGTTAGGTCTATTGTGTTATTTACGGAACGCCTAAATGTTGACTTGAGGTAAATGGGGGTCCGCTCGTATGTACCCCCATTTGAATCTCGTGGACCCCCAAAAATTTTTCTCGCTGACATAGACCCCCAGCAAGCCAATATTGACCCCTGGGGGTCCATATAGACCACTTTGGAAACCTCTGCTTTAATACGTCGATTCGCGGTGCTTTTCAGCTTATGATCGATCATATTTTGATCCGTTTGTCTTTAAAAAGTGTCAGGCATTGTAATAGGTCATATCTGGACAGCAGACATGTTTGACTTCTGAATAGTGTGAAGACAACCAACCTTCTGAGATGGCCGAATATCGTCAAATATTCTCGAAGAACTACAGTCTTTGTACCTTTTGTTTTGCTATCAAATAGACCTCACAGATGTTAAAATGTGGAACATCGACTTTTGACGGTACTACTTAGGTACGGTAGAAATCTTAACCCTTTTAATTTATTTAATAATGCTCATGGTTGGAAAAAAGCCGTACAATAATATAGATATTACAAAACCAATCGATTCATTTTATTCTATGTTTTAAAATTGAGGCAGTTCGCAAGTAAAAGTAAGAGAACGTGCAGGTAAAGGAAATACGTTTACCTATTATTTAATAAATATTTATTGTGTAAATAACGTGTCTTTACAACTGATTTAATTTAAGGTTTAGGTTAGGGTGTTTCAACACCAGTTACATTTGATTAATATCGGCCATCAGTGAAATTTAGTTGTTTTAACTCCTCGAGCTATTTATTTGGTTTTGGGAACAAACTGCTGTTATCCGTTGAGTGAGAAATGTGATTTAAATGTTAGAAAGCGAAAACACCACTTGTTGTATTCAAATCAAGAAGTTAACCACAAACAAATTGAAATGTGTACCATGAAACCAAAGGTTCCTACCGCAATTTGAGAAAAAATTATATAATTTTGTGAATTATTTTTATATGAAACGATAAAAAGTGAGGCGACAGTAATATTTATAATACTTTTATTCTAATAAAATGTGTTTTTTTAGTTGCTGTTATTTGTAATTTTTGTTCAGTGTTTAGATGAAAATACGTAAGGTGAGCCATTTTTAAAACTTTTATCATATATTTGAATATACAAAAAATTATACGTTTATTTTAATAATAAAATTTGAAAGCGTGTTTCCTTTCAAAATCAGTTTTAGTTTTCAGATATGTTCAGAAATATTAACAACTTTATGAAATAGTTACATGATAAATCAACACAGTGACAATTCACTACACATTTAAAAAGTGATATGAAGTCTTTAAAAGTGATGCAAATACAAATTAATCTATAAGCCTAACCTACCTAACTAACACTCTGTGTTGAGTTGTCCAGTTACCGTTCATCACTAGGGCAGATGTCATGGACACTGCAACGCTATCTGAAGATGTGGCTAAAGAAGGAGGAAGCGCAACATAATAACCTAAAAAAATATTTACAATATACAGGCTGTGAAAATCTCAAATCGTTTTAAAATGTGTTTTACAATTTAAACGAAATGCATATATTATAATATTTAATCAAAAGTGAAAATTTACGGAAAAGCCTGTCTAATATGATTGATGTGTTTAGTTATACATATTAAATAATATATTATTTTAGTTACGAGTGCGTGCGCATCTGTGACGCACAAAAAACGCGAAACACCTCTCGGTGGACGGAATAAATCATCGCAAGAACAAGGAGCACAGAAATAGCACTGGGTATTTATCTGTTAACTCGCCACTCTCAATTAACACTGGATGTGAGTGTTGGCGGTCCGCCTAGCGCATAGCGCCTGGTGCCTAGTGTAGTAGGTATCACACACACCATCTGAAACACGTCACACTGCTAGTTAGTAGTAGGGATTCAATTTTAATAAGTACTAGCGCAGACTCGTGAAAAATTACGGGATAGTCTTAATTTTTGACAAGTCGGTTCCAATTTTGAAAATGAAAAATTTAATTATTATTTTTTTTAAATATTTATCTGGCTTATACGAGTAGGTAGATACCTAGTACCTTTTTGAGTCTGAATTCTGAACACAATCAGTTCAAATATTGAGAAAAAATTCAAAACAAATGTCAGTTTATTGAACCAAATTTCACGCAATTAGTATTTTTGATATGTTAGATTGCATGTTGGAGAATAAATGATTGCAACATGCGTAGGTCTTATTTATTATGTTTTAAAAATATGTTTTGAGAAACATTATTGTAAATTGAAACAATACATTTTGTAAATTTACAACACTTTATTTGAGTCGGTTTAGTGGCAAAAAACAGAACATTGAAGAAAAGTGAAGAAAAAAATCAACCCGTAAAAAACGTAGAATTATTAAAGTAAATAAATTTTTTTTTTTAGTATAATAATTCTATTTTCATAAATTATTATTATTTTTTTTTATTATAATAATTCTATTTTTATTAATATTTTAGTATTTTAAAAAATTATATGTATTTTTGGTTTGCCTGAGGATTGAACCTTCCTCTCCAGGGACTGGAGTCAACAACGCAAACACCTAAGCCAAATCCTAATTGGATAGTACCGACATTTATTTCGTATTTTAACTGATGTACATTTTTAAATATAATGTCATTCATCAGTGCCGCTAAAATATGATAGATTGTCTTGTCACCGACAAGGAATCTGCCGACTTTCAGCTTGTTCGAATGTCGGGAAGTTGGTTAATTTCCTCTTTCAAGATTTCACTTCATTCATTCGTTCAATCAAGAAAACAAAATTTGAATTCAAATAGATGTATTTAAAAATAACAAACAGCATATAATACCACTCAAGAGTCTCAACTGCTCCCAAACGTCTGGAGCCATCGACTCTATTGGGATTTGTTATGAGGCTGAAGTTACTGGAGAGGGGAAGAAGGTGGAGTAGAGGAAGGTGGAAAAGTACCTGATTCTTCGTATCTGGTCACCAAACACGGCTAAAGTCATTTCACGCAACGTTTCAATTCTGGATGGTGCACAGAGGAAAATGAGTATGACTGATTCCATTCAAAATATATCGTAACACGTATTCATGCAACTGTGATTAATTTCCTTTTCCTGATAAATATAATGACTAAATGCGACAATATGAGTATTTTTATGAACACGTGTTCGGCCGTCCCTGACACATTCGTGTTTTACTGATACTTTGTTAGGAAATCTGTTAATTCACTCGTTGAAGGCCTGTAGTCCCGTTTTCAACAGGAATACGAATGATTTTACCAGTTTCTTAGTAAATAAGCATTATTTTATATCAAAAAGTTTTCTCCGTGTGGTCTTTTACTAGAGCGATACTGAGAGTAGCTTCCACTCTGGAATATACCTACTAAATATTATTTAGTAGGTATATTCTACTAACTGTCCCTGGCATTGCCCGTGCTTTAGTAGGTATATTCCACTAACTGTCCCTGGCATTGCCCGTGCTTTAGTAGGTATATTCTACTAACTGTCCCTGGCATTGCCCGTGCTTTAATGATTGGATTATTTATATAGCGCCGTTTTCGTGAGAAAATCACCTCAAGGGCGGCTTTAGTAGGTATATTCCACTAACTGTCCCTGGCATTGCCCGTGCTTTAGTTTAGTTTTTCGAAACCAGGCGTAGACCGGATCTTTAACTTATTCCTATTTCTGTTTTAAAATATTGACGTAAGTTAGATACTGTTGCGACAGTGGTAAAAACTTTTAAATGTTTTAAAAGCAATTTATATTGAACGTAAATTTACTTTTAGTTCAGACGTTTAGATTCGTGCAAAATATGAAAGCAACTAATCAACTGGTTTTATCAAAATGTCGTTTGTTCAAACTATGCGGTGATCTATTTGCAGACTCATAAATAATATCAGAAAGCCGGCAACCACATTTTTTTGCCTATGTTTCAAGCGGTTCCATAATAACTCAACACAATGACAATTCAACACACCTTTAAAAAGTGATATAAAGTCATTAGAAGCGACGAAAATAAAAAAATTAAACCTAACCTAACCTAACCTACTTAACCCAGTTAATAAAATTTTTGTTTCATCACTTTCCATGACTTTATATAACTTTTTAAAGATGTGATGATTTATCCGCTCACCGTTTCAAGCATGATACAGTTGGTACAAGATAAGTAAGTGATGTTTTCAGACTACCTAACTTTTACATATAATATATTATCTATAATCAAACAAACAATTTTAAATACATATATAGCTACTTTATTGCCAAAAGAAACATCTTTTCAACATGGATATTTTTTACTTTGATGTTTTAAACAGAATTCTACGTAACAGTAGGACTTTAATAATAAGTTTAGAGAAACAAACCTTTCTTTGTATTGATTATAATTTTGCTAACCCGTTTCGGAAGCCCTGTAATATATTTACGTCGTTTTGTGTTTTCGGTAAATCGATTTGATTTCTCCGCATAGCCTTCGTTTGTTACTCACCACTTCTACTCTTTATTGAGTCCTATTTTGACTCGAACGTTTTGCATTTCGTGTGTTTGTAAATTTATTGTGTTCCGGGTCCGGTCAATCGTGTCAAAATGGTAGCCGTGATTGATAATACCTTTTGATTCCGCCAGAGCGAATGGGTTTCGCCACTGTTGCGAGCTGTCAAGTCGGAGTAAGAGTAAGATCAACATTACGTGAAGGCTACTACTGTTCACAGAACTACTAGATAAATACTGGTTACATGATGAATGACTTCTAGTTACTGTTTCTTATGTATTTGATCTCTGTGTAATTTTTGTTCTAACGAACAAGAGCTCTTCGGAAACAAGAGTCCTTACTGCTCCCAACCATCTCGTCGGAGGGGAAGGAGATGAGGAAGAGGAAAATGAAGATGGGAAAGTTCCGGGCTATTCAGGTCTGGTCACAAAACACGGCTATTTCAAACAAATTTTCGATTCTGAATGGTGATCTTTTATCAGAACCATACTGATAGTATTTACCACTCTGCAACGTACCGCAAATATACTAGGTAAATATTCGGAATCGCTGGACACGGATAATACGAAATATTTTTAAATAAAACCTTCTGATTTACCTTTACTATAAAAGGAATCTGACTGCATTTGTGAAATTTTTAATTTTAGCATTTTAATTTTTAATTACGTAAAATGAAAATTCACTTTCGTTGTATGGGATGACAGCTGGAATGATTTCTGTTGATGACATTTTCTCTTGTTGGTATTCCTGATACGAGTGGCTAGAATTTGAATCATTTCTGAATGCAAATTCTAGTTACGTACTGTTTTGGCCAAACTCGAAAATAAAATATTTTTATGTTACTTAAAAAACTTAAATTATTTATAGTTAGGTATTATTATAATTATTGTTTTATTTAACCTAAACTATAGTAACCTAACCTATAATAATCAAACCTAAACTAACCTAACCTAAATCCTAACCTAACCTATATCCTAACCTAACCTACAATAATCCAACCTAACCTAACCTAACCCAACATACCTAACCTAACCTAACCGATAATAATCCAACCTAACCGAACCTATAATAATCCAACCTAACCTAACCTAACCTATATCCTAATAATAATCCAACCTAACCTATAATAATCGAACCTAACCTATAATAATCCAACCTAACCTAACCTAACCTATATCCTAACCCAACCTAACCGATAATAATCCAACCTAACCTAACCTATAATAATCCAACCTAACCTAACCTAACCTATATCTTAATAATAATCCAACCTAACCTAACCTAACCTATATCCTAATAATAATCCAACCTAACCTATAATAATCGAACCTAACCCACAATAATCCAACCTAACCTAACCTAACCTACAATAATCCAACCTAACCTATAATAATCCAACCTAACCTATATCTTAATAATAATCCAACCTAACCTAACCTAACCTATATCCTAATAATAATCCAACCTAACCTATAATAATCGAACCTAACCCACAATAATCCAACCTAACCTAACCTAACCTACAATAATCCAACCTAACCTATAATAATCCAACCTAACCTAACCTATAATAATCCAACCTAACCTAACCTAACCTATAATATCCAATCCAACCTAACCTAACCTAAATCCTAATAATAAACCAACCTAACCTATAATAATCCAACCTAACCTAACCTATAATAACCTCACCTTTTTTAATTTTTCTATTTTATAAAACATACCTAAATATCTTTATTTTATTTTTCGAGTTTTTCTAAAACAGTATTTGCATGTGGTAAAAAATCTTGCCACTCGTATCAGGAATACCAACAAAAGAAAATGTTATCAACAGAAACCATTCCAGCTGTCATCCCATACAACGAAAACGAATTTTCATTTTACGTAATTAAAAAATTAAAATGCTAAAATTAAAAATTTCACAAATGTAGTCAGATTTCTTTTATAGTAATTAAGGTAAATCAGAAGGTTTTATTTAAAAATATTTCGTATTATCCGTGTCCAGCGATTCCGAATAATTACCATATACTATATAGCTAATGTCCCCGGCGTTGCACCAGCTTTGCACCGACTTTTTCTAAATCAGATGTAGGCAGTGATCGCATCAAGAATCTGCTTTAAGGGGTGAGAAAAGAGGATGGGGTGGTTTTTCGAAATCGTATGTAGCTAGTGACGGTCGAACGTCGAGTATGAAAAATTCCATCAAGTTCGGAATAAAACTGTAGATTTGTATATAATCAAATCCAGAGATACTGTTATTTATATAAATATATTATTTTGGGCAGCCCTACACAACTATGCAGAACTGAACTCGTACCCTTCACAATATATTACAAATCCATGATGCGCTACGTTTTCCTCCGTTTTGTCTTCATATAAAGAATAAAATAGTTTTTTGTAAGTTTTCACTTAAAATTCTGCGTTGTTATTCGTGGCATTTGTATTACAGTCTGAATGCGATACAATAATAGCACAAAGGAAAGGCACGTTATACAGAAAATGCGAATAAGGCATTAAATTCCTGGAATCTTTTCCGCAAGCCAGGAGTTATCCGATATGTCAACCAAGGTAACACAATCCGTGCGTTTTCATCCCAAATTTATCACGAGGATTATTTGCGATAAGCCTCGGTCCGGAATTACCTGAAAAGATGACAAAGCACGCTACTAAGCAAGCAGAAACTTCATAATGCTTTGTTATCGTTGTAATTTGTTTCAGGGGATGTGACCCCTTTTCCGTAGTGGCATTATTATAAGCTTTTTAAACTCGCTTCCCAACATCTCGAATTAATTAATGAAATTCTACGCTGTTGTTTTGACGCCATTACATTTTTTTTTGTCTTGACGTATTATAATTTGATACCGGGATATAGTATCTGCAGCTTGTTAAACTTTGGTATTAACATTTAGAACACATTAAGAGAACTTGGGAAAAAAGAGACGTACAAGATAATTATTTAGGTATAGTCCAATAATAATTTAACCCACCCAGAGAATTATGTTCTATGGAACGGAGGAAAATTCAATGTTTGATCTGCAGCTTGGTAAACTTTAATAGTAACATAGGGAATACTCTTAAAGAACTTAGGAAAAAAGGGACTTACAAGATAATTATGTAGATATATTACATTAATAATTTTGCCCACCCAGTGCATTATGTTCTATGGAACGAAAGAAAATTCAATGTTTGATCTGCAGCTTATTAAACTTAGTAGTGACATAGGGAATACTTTTAGAGAACTTAGGAAAAAAGAGACACACAAGATAATTATGTAGGTATAGTACATTAATAATTCCTCCCACCCAGTGCATTGTGTTCTATGGAACGGAGGAAAATTCAGTGTTTGAACTTATCATGAAATGAATTTCCTGAAAGAACATTCAACCGGAAAGATATTTTACGCCAGGAACTGAACATTTAATATTTGCTGGTCAAAAAATAGCAACACCGGTCATTCATTTTAATTGATCAAGTTTTGAGAGAGGGGGTTGCAAAAAGGGCTGTTCGGCTCTCGTAGCGCTTCAACGGCTCTCTTGGTGTTTACGCGTCATGGGGATCAATCGTGGCTACCGGAAACTATCGCGTCTTTGAACTTCGAATTCAAATTATGATAATTTAACTGAACTTCGGAAAGTGTATTTTAAAATACATAGAATCAAAGTTAAATAAAAATAAATCAATCCATTGGTTTTCCGCGTCCCTTGTACTGGCTGCAGTAAAACAACGCGGAGGGTAAAATGAATTTAATTGTTACAAGTTTTGATTTATTAAGAGATTAACTGAACTTACAAAATCGACCACAAAGAGATTAAAGCTTTTCTTAGAAGCGCTGAGCCATCTGCTAAAATATAGGCCTCCAAAGGGGGACATTTTTATAGCAACAGAGATCATTTTATTTACACATATCCCTGTGTTTTTTGTATCTCCATTTCCCATCTTCTGAG
Source organism: Hesperophylax magnus (assembly GCA_026573805.1). Classification (NCBI taxonomy): domain Eukaryota; kingdom Metazoa; phylum Arthropoda; class Insecta; order Trichoptera; family Limnephilidae; genus Hesperophylax; species Hesperophylax magnus. Next base: position 2,415,660 of record JAIUSX010000088.1, read on the forward strand.
GAGCGGTGATTTTCCAAGTCGGCCATCAACGAACTTAAAATACGGTAAATAACTTCCGATTGCGCTAGTGTGGAGAAGTGTTAATATTTAATTAGCCTTTCATAACAATCAACACCCAGACGGTTCGATCCCGTTTCTTTAAGTATTTAGTAATCTGTTCATAATTAATCATAAGAAGCAAAAGGGTTTTAAACCCGTTTCTGTATGGAAACCTCCCTGTATGTAACAATTTGCAGCTTGGCAGACTTTAGAATTATCATAGGTTATTCTTTTAGAGTACTTAGGAAATAAGAGTCGTACAAAATAATTATGATGGTATTGTAAAAAAATAATTTCAACCACCCAGAGCATTATTTTCTATGGAACGGAGGAAAATTCAAGTTTGGTATAACCACCACGTATCACTTATTATGAATGAGGAGATCTGAAAATAATTCAAGGCTGATGTAAACGCAATTAATTAGATTAAGAAAGGAATTCTTATATGTTTTGGACCTGTAATAAGTGCAAATCGAATGGAAGGAGAAAGGAGTGTCAGGAGAGAATATGACGAGCATGTGAACGGGAGAAGTCGGAGATGCGCCAGGAAGGCATGACACGTTAAAGTGATGCAAAAGTCTTTTTTAAGCCTATAATAAAAGCTTTGATGTTCAAATTCTCCTACATATAAACCCCTTTTTGGATATGGTTTTATTGTATAAGATGGAAAATTAACTTATCTAGGTTATGATCGTAAAATTTTTTAATATGTCTAGGGAGTGCGCAATTTCGCCCCATTTCAAATGTTACACATTAAGGTGGATCGCCTTATTAAAATGCCTCAGTGGGGGATGACAATATTGGAAAAATAACAGTAGAATATTTAGAAAACGATGTAAGAGTGTAGACTAAATTAGTGTATGCCTCTGCCTATCCCCGCGGTAATCGGCGTGTTATTTAGCTAGTAGATAGGGTCTCGAGTGAAATCAAAACCTCCTAGATCACAAGGCCGGGACACTGAATCAAATTAGCCTCCTAACTTGTATGGGTAACTCCAAAACATATATATTTTTTTAAATTAACAAAAAAGAATTAATGTTTTAATAAATAAGAATAAATTGAAAAAAAAAAAACAATTTTTTGCAAAATCCCGTACAAATTAGGAGGGTGCATTGAATGAGTGTCCCGGCCTTGTGATCTACGAGGTTTTGGTGAAATAGGGTCGTGTTATTCGCGTGATCGCAACTCCGTTACCCTGACATTGCGTGACTAAACGCCCGGTTCTTTTATAGACCTTTGTTACGTGGTTATTAACACTTTTTACACTACAATAATGATTATTTATAAAATTAAGCGCGAGTGACATCGGTAAGAACCAGTTTTTCACGGTACCTATTTGTTGTTTTTCACAATGTTTCCTGTACGAAGATTATAAATGAATTCAATGAATAAATCAACAAAGATCTGATATAATTAAATGCAATATTTATTGTCATATTCCATACACCAAGAAAAATACATCACACACACAATACAAGAAGGTATGTCCATTTGAAAAATTACTAATAAATAGGGGCAACGAACTTTCACTTATCTTGTACCTACTTCATTCAATAAGATGACAATGCAAATAAAATACGAATCAAATTGTATCTCTGAATTCGATAAATGCTGGAAAAATGGTTAATAGATAAAGATTTTTATATTGATATTGTTTCAATACATTAGTATCTATTGATGGTATGTATATCATGTTTTGAATTTGCCAATGTGTTTAAGTTTGTTTTGTGCCTTTGAGTGTGTGTATGCCTATAAGTATGTTATATTTATCTGTCTATGTATTGTATGCCTTTTTATTGCAGTCACTTGAAATGTTATTCTTTCTTTATTTATTTTATATATATTTTATTTTATATATAAATTACAAACAAAATGAACCTTTGTCTATCCAACTGGGAAAGATTCCCGTTTCAGGACAGCCAAATTGTGTATTTAGTACATAATATTCTAACAATGGAATGGCGATGCTGTCAAAATAAATTTTGAGAACATTGTTGATTGCATTCGAAGTGACAGGATGGTTTCTTTATCCTTGAAAGAATCGCAAAGATGTAATTTATTACCAGGGTCAATTTGGATAACATAGTAATTGCATTCAGAACAGATGAATGGTTTCTTTCGGGACATCACAAGACTGAGATTCTTTCCAGGGCATTTTGGAGAACATTTACAATTGTATAGTTAGAATTTCCACATTTATAAATCAGTATAAGACATATGAATCCTATAGTACTTTTTTTTAGAATTTCTTAGGTGATAGAAATTACACATTACTAGACCAGAATATATGCCGTATGACATATGTATAAAATTTCGAATCTTTATTTATTAAATGATACAGTAATCGAAATAAAACCGCGCAAAAATTCGTAAATTTAAATTGATTACAATCTTATATATCTATTTTCTATATTGTGGCTTCTCGTTATATGTGTGCTTTAGTGTTATAATTAATATTGTGAAATTGAGGTTTATTTAAATATATTCCCTTCATCTCGAAGCAAAATTCGTGATTGAAAACATCAATGATTTATGACGTTAAAAACAATGTCGTCTTCGGCTGGGGTTATGTTCACTTATAATGTCGGCGGACAAACTGCTGTGATAGTTTAGCGTGTGTTTATAATGAAAAATTAAAAAAATCAAATAAATTAAGAAAATAGCAAAGAAATGTTGGTCGGAGATTTTAATAATATGTTATATTATTAGTAAATTTTATTTTATTACTTTGTGTTATTAACAATTTATTCTTTTTAAATAATGCATAGTATATTTATGGGACGTTCCCGAGTGGAAGATACTCTCAGTATTGCCCTGGTGTAAGACCACCACTCAGAACTGAAACGTTTGCTTGTAATAGCTTTGCTGGGTTTGGTGACCAGATCTGAATAGCCAGGTACTTCCCCACGTATAGCCTCACAACATACCCCAATTGGGGATGCCATAGTCTCACTGGCTCCAGACAGTTGGGACTCTTCTGATGTATTTACATTAAAAATTCATCGCGAAGCTTTCTCGTTGTATTCCAAACTTTTCCACGACTCCCGTCAATCATTACTATGTAGATACTGTAACGGTGTAAATGTAAAGTAGGAACATTCCAATGTTTACATGTAATATTGAGATCTACAGGATCAATTATAGGGTACAAATACGGTAGAGCAAAGAACTCAATCTCATGATTGTGGGGTTAATTTTCTGTCAAGTAAGGAGGGAAATCAGAAATAATAAGAGTAAATACTTAATAGAAATTATATTGAAACCATCAAAAGTTACAACAAAGGAGTACAAATAATAACCATGTAACAATAGGAATAAAAAGTAGGCACATACCAGATGGACTCCTGAACCAAACTAAACTAACTTTACGTGGTCGAGAAACGAAGGAATAACAACGGGTGGCGAACGAAAACTTGACTCTTGTCACTTGTCAACGCGCGCCTGTAGGAGCATCAAGTCCGCAGCACGTGGCAAGCAACCAGACTCGTCTTAAGGAGCCAGGACATCCTTCTCTTAGTGGAAACGGGAGGACGCAACTCCTTCAACGTGCGCCTGCAGGATCATCAAGTCTGCAGCACGTGGCAACCAACCAGACTCGTCTTACGGACTTCGGGAACAGCAATCCGTTCCTTCGCGACGCGGGGACACTCAGCCATCAACTTCTAGCCACAGCTAGGACCAATCCATTTGCGGTTTCACAACCGAAACACGAGTACTACAAATATGACCACCGGCCAACACTGGATAAAAAGCGGGATTCCATAATCACCACTAAAATTATAATCAACACGAACTATTCGTGAAAGGTAAAACACCCCGCGCCCTTTTTAAAAGAAAAGCATGACTTCTATTCACATGATTATCTCAGATTAAAACACCTTAAATGGCGAGTGACAAGATCCGCGAGCAGCTGCCCAAAAAACTCTGGGAGGAAGTGCTCAAAAACAAAACTGTGCTAAAAATATTGCCAAAGCTAAAAAAAAAACACCATAGACAAAATAAACCCAATTAAGCAAGAACTACACTTGTCACAAAATATTTATGTGACAATACTCCTAGTTTATACAAAGCTATATCATAATTCTCTGGTTTCCACGTGTGACCCGTCCAATGCAACTGCCAACTGCAGTTTGCCCCCACGTCCCGCGGATCGGCGCAATTATTAATGAAAACCAACGCAGTCAACGTGTCACACGCCGCGACATATTGCTGCAATACGAGTACTGAGTGGCGCAATGATGAGTGACTTTTATTCGCTATTTCCCCGAGTGGTGTTGAGTCCGCTTGTGGGTGATTTGTCGTGACACTGACTGCAAATGGACAGTAATAGTATTATTTATTGATTCTTCTTGTATGCAGGGGTAATAATGGTAATCGGATAACTTGTTTAGTGCCGTTTTTGTGAAATATCACCTCAACGACTCTGCACAATTTATTTTGAATTCCTAGCCTAATTCCAATTTTATTATTTACAGATTAAGAAAAACATACTTATTACTACCACAACACGGGCATTAGCTTAGTGTGATAGTCAAAAGAAAATATCCTGCATCATCGTAAAAATATTTATTGAATAAAATAAAAATGAAAAAAAATTACAAATATTTCAGAAAAACATACTTATTACTTACAAACAGACTCAGAAAAACATACTTATTACTTACAAATAGATACAGAAAAACATACTGACCTGACTTGTTACTTCAGATGAACACAATAAAAAGTTTACGACTTTGCACGCTATGCAATGCAATGATTTTATATATATTTTTTTATATATATATATATTTTTTTTATTTTTTCGTAGAAAGCAATCACTTTGTGGTTTAACATTTTAATGAAATAAAAATAATATGTTTTTTGTTTAAAACCACGAATTTTTATTAATTTTAAGACCGACCGGTTTCGCTACACTCGAGCATCGTCAGGGTACAAAATTAAACTAATCTGTTCGCGCAATATATAGGGGATTGTTAGGTATGCATCCACAGGCTTAATGGACAAGTGTAATGTCAATACAAAATCCTGCAAATGTCCTACCTACCCTTTTACCCATCCCAAAATGTCACCATGATAAAAATATTGTTGCGACACATGTAAAATCTGACAAGTGGTGTCAGTTGCTTATCAGAGTTCGGAGTGATAATTAATATCAGACAGGGCGATTAAACGTATATTTTGTGAAGTTAAATCAACAAATACTCCTGGAGACGTGTGATAGTCATCAACGGGTGAGTCCATCTTTCCTGCTTTCCAATCTGGGCTTATCTTGTGCTCCAGAAGCCCAGATTTATACCTTTGATTATTGCACTGTCCATCGGGTTTGTCGGATGCATAAATCGTCCCATAACCTATCATTCGGAGTAGTTTGGGACTGGTCCTTTGGGCGTGTGGCATATCACACCACCTCTAAAATATATAGTGGAGTCGCAGCTTCGCGACACCATTTTTGGTTCTTTCGAGCCGGATTACCAACGGGGTATTTAAAATTAACATATTTAAAGTTATAAATAAATATTATTTCCTCTTTATACTTTGTTAATTTGTATGTACTAGGTTGCATTTGTAATTATTGTTGTGTTTAAATTCCTACATACAATTAATCATGGCGACTAGCGATAGTACTCAGGATATTAAAATCAAGTTAGTAGAATCGAAGATTAATTTGATGCATAATCGTGTTAATGAATTATACGAGAAAGCGAAAAGTATTGCGGACAGGGAGACGAGAAGTTCGGAGGATTTTCTTAAACAAACGGTTAATATAGCTACATATTATGCACAATTTAACACATTTTGTGATGAATTTCATACACTTCAGTTGAAAAAGGATTCAAATTACAATATGAATTTCGATTTATGGAGTAAATTCGAAAATAAGTACTGTTTTGTAGTTTCTATACGCGAAAGCATTATAGCAAAGCAAGATTCATCACGTGATCGACAGAAGTTAAATAATTTACCATTAATTAAGCTCCCACCGATCGAGATGCCATCGTTCGATGGTAATCAAGAGAATTGGTCGATATTTTATGAAGCTTTTAAATTAAACATTCACTCAAATGAAAATTTGAATACGTCGCAGAAGATGCAATATCTGATAGGGAAACTCCAAGGAAAGGCGTTATCAGTTTTTGCGGGAATACTTCCGAACGAACAAAATTATTTTTTAATTTGGGAAGCTCTCGAAAAGAAATATCAGGACAAACGCGTGCTAGGTACCTTTTATCTGAACAATATTTTGAATTTAAAATTATTGGCACCTAGTAACCCAAATGAGTTAAATAATTTTATTGAACGGTTTGCGTCTTCCATAGCTGCACTCAAGGAATTAGGTATTGATGACCTAACCGATTTTATAATATTACATATTGCACTGAAAAAATTAGATATACAGTTGGTGCAAAATTTCGAAATGTCTATACGGGAGAAAGCTATACCTACATATAGCGATTTAATAGAATACATTCGGTCGCATGTCAAAATCCTAGAACGAACTGGGCAAAATGATAATAAAGTTGTTAATAATAAAAACAAAGTTACGCATTCATTCGCTGTGGTCGAACCGAAGTCAAGTAATAATAATCGTAACAGGTGCCGGAAATGTAATCATTCTGATCATGTTGAATTGTTTAAATGTGAACAATTTAACGAATTAAGACCAAATGCTCGCTTTCAGTTTGTGAAATTAAATAATTTATGTGTAAACTGCTTAAGCGATAAACATAAAACTGTGAAATGTCCATCTAAATCGGATTGTAGAATTTGTAAAAAACGACATCACACCGCTCTGCATTTTGAGAGCACGGTGAATACTGAAAGTCAATCGAAAAACGAAGCCATTACATTAATAGCGCGTAGTCATAAACATCATAATAATTTTTCTGCGGGTAATATAGCTACGAATGTACTACTGTCAACCGCGCAGTTATTTGCTTATGACAATAAAAATAATCAAGTAAGCGTAAGGTGTTTAATTGATTGCGCATCGCAACAAAATTTAATCAGTTTAAACACTTGTAATGAATTAAATCTTAAAATATTTCCTTTAAATAATTCAGTAGTTAAAAGTGTTGGTTCAGTAGAGACACCAATATTGGGACACGTTGCGTTAAAAATTAAATCCCGCGTTTCAGAAGATACTTATAAAATTAGTCTATTAGTTGTCGATAAAATAACTGATAAGCTTCCTACACAACATGTTGACACAAAGTCATGTGAGCATTTAGTGGGTTTAAACTTAGCGGATGAATCCTGGAACGTTCCATCCGATGTTGATATCTTATTAGGTGCACAGTTATTTCCATATATTCTGCTGGGGAATAAGGTTTTATCTAAACATAATACGAATGCACCACCGGCTATACAGACAGTATTCGGGTATATTGTAATGGGTGAAATACCTACGTGTACGCCGGAGGTTTCGTGGACGTTCGGCCCCATAACCAATGTAGATTTATATAATGCGTTATCCAAGTTTTGGACGATGGAAGACATGCCTATTAAGTCGTTGATGAGTGCTGAAGATGCAGAATGTGAGAAAATGTACCTCGAGTCAGTCCAACGGGATGAATCGGGAAGGTATATTGTATCTTTACCGTTTAAGATAGATCCTAATAATTTAGGTGATTCGCGCCGTGTCGCGCAGCGTCGATATGAATATTTAGAACGGAAATTTAATACGTCGCCAGAATTGCATTGCAGTTATAATGAAGTAGTTTCTGAATATCTGGAAAAGGGATATATGAGGGTTGAAGTTCCGTCTTCATCTAATATTGATGAGGGATATTTCATTCCTCATCACGCAGTAATTCGTAAAGATAAATCAACAACTAAAACTCGTGTTGTATTAGATGCAAGTACAAAGACCAGTTCAGGGTTGTCACTTAATGATACTTTGTATACAGGTCCAAATTTGCAATCTAATTTATTTACACTTTTAATTAAATTTCGCTTATTCGCTGTAGCATTAACCGCAGATGTTAAGCAAATGTATCTACGTATAATGGTAACGGAAAGCCATCGTAAATATCAAAAAATTCTTTATAGATTTCACGAAGATGAACAAATTGGAGTTTATCAATTTAATTCACTCGCGTTTGGTTTGAACTGTTCACCATTCCTAGCAATGCGAACTATACGGCAGCTAGCGAGCGATGAAAGAAATCGTTATCCGAAAGCGGCGGAAGTTGCAATTAATGATTTATATATGGACGATTTTGTATATTCTGTAAATACTATAAGTGAAGGCATCACTTTGGCTACAGATTTAATGGCGATGTTCAAGTGTGGAGGATTTGAATTAGTCAAATGGTCGAGTAATTCTCCTCATTTACTGGCCCAATTACCAGAGTCGCACCGCGCGACAATGGATTTTTCGGATAAATGTAGCATTTTAGGATTAAAATGGGATCCGATATCTGATTGTTTTCGATTTATGATATGTCCGACGGAGGAAAAAACTATATGTAAAAGATCAATTCTTTCCACAATAGCTCGTTTATTCGATGTATTAGGTTTGGTTGCTCCGGTAATTTTATATGCCAAATTACTTTTACAAGAGCTGTGGTTAGAGAAAGTAGGATGGGACGAGGAACTACCCCAAAGTATTGTTAATAGATATGTCAAATTCAAGGAAGAATTACCGATGCTTTCTAATTTAAATTTACCTCGATATTTGGGAGTAAAGGAGGACTGCACGATAAATATTATCGCCTTCGCAGATGCGAGTATGAAAGCATACGGTTGTGTAATATATCTTCATGTCACGGATAAGGGTGGCAACACTACAATGAATTTGATATGTTCTAAATCCAAGGTGGCCCCTCTGAAAACAGTGTCGCTCGCTCGATTGGAATTATGCGCTGCGCTTATTTTATCTAGACTCGTTAGATCTATTATAGATACTTATAGAAATCGCGTTTCGATAAACGATATATTTGCTTTTTCAGATTCAAAAATAGCACTTTCTTGGATTCACTCGTCCCCTCACCGGTGGCAAACTTTTGTAGCTAATCGAGTTAGTGAAATTCAGGAAAATTTACCCGCGAAACATTTTTATCACATAGATGGCGTTACCAATCCTAGTGATTGTTTATCACGAGGACTACTGCCTGCTCAGCTGGTCGATCATTCTCTTTGGTGGCACGGTCCGCCCTGGGCTGCGAACCCAGTATCCGAGTGGCCTGTCGAAAGATTTTCCCCCTCACGAGAGGAGGAGAATGCTTTGGAATTGAAAAAATCGCATACATTTACAATAACGTCAATAGAGGAAAATTCTCCGATATATAATCTCGCTTTAAAAATTTCCTTATGGCCAAAACTGCTGAGAATTGTGGTATATATTTTACGATTTATGCCAAAGTTATCACGCTCAACAGTTATAAATTCCACGGAATTAAACATTGCTGAAATGAATGTATTAAAAGCTTTACAGAATAGGTATTTTAGTGCCGATATACAATTAATACAGAGGGATAAATTATGCTCACCTTCAATCCGAAAACTAAACCCGTTCCTAGATCATAATGGCTTGTTACGTATAGGTGGTAGATTAATAAACGCGAATATACCTTTTGAAAACAAACATCCAGTACTTCTGCCAAGAGAGGATCGTATTGTCGATATAATTATAGACTTTCACCATCGTGTGAATTGTCATACTGGTGCACATCTCCTTATGTCAATAATTAGACAGCGTTATTGGATCTTATCGGGGAGAAATCTAATACGCAAAAGAGTACATGCTTGTAATTTCTGTTTTAAAACTGCACCTTCTAATATTATACCGCTAATGGCAAATTTACCTACAGCTAGAGTTCAGGAAGCAAAGGCATTTACACATACGGGGGTAGATTTTGCCGGACCAATAAATATAACCCTTTCTAGGCGTCGTGGGGTAAAAAGTCAAAAGGCATATATATGTCTATTTATTTGTTTAACAACGAAGGCTATACATATGGAAGTGGTATCAGATCTAAGCACGGACAATTTTTTAAACGCATTTAAGCGTTTTCTATCCAGACGCGGACCGGCTTCGTGTATGTACAGTGACAATGCGACAAATTTCATAGGCGCAAAGAATTGTCTGGATGACTTATATAATTTTTTAGAGGCAAATTCAACTAAAGAAGTTCTTCGCAATGAATTTAACATTCGGAGAATTGAATGGAAGACGATTCCACCCCGCGCTCCTCACTTTGGAGGATTATGGGAGTCAAATATTAAATGCATTAAATCGCATCTGTATAGGGTTGTGGGTACTCAACTTTTATGTTATGAAGAGCTTCTCACAGTTCTGACACAAATAGAGGCTGTACTTAATTCACGGCCATTATGTTTATTAAGCAGTTCTCATTATCCAGAAGCTCTTACTCCGGCTCATTTTCTGATGTCTACCCCGATTCAGCATCTACCTGCTTATGATTTGACTAATGAACGCATTAGTCTACTGAAAAGGAAAGAGCTTTTGGACCACCTCGTTCAATCTTATTGGAAGAAGTGGCATATAGAGTATCTTCACTCTCTGCAGATGAGAAAAAAATGGAATAGTCCCGCGAATAACATTCTAGTAGGTACCATAGTATTGGTGCATCAAGAGGATGCGCCTCCACTTTATTGGCCGGTGGGCGTTGTTGAGGAGGTGTTCCCTGGTAAAGACGGAGTGGTTCGTGTCGCACGCGTAAGGACCCCTTCCGGGAACTTTAAACGACCAGTCGTAAAATTGTGTCCTTTGCCTACACAATAATTATTATTTCTTTATTTCATTATTTTATAAGTTTTCGTTTTAACTTTGTAATATTAATAGCGTATTGATAAGAATATTTATATTTCTTCTTACTTCGTTTTACATTTAATTCTTTACTTTATTTGAAAGTACTTAAAATTTCGGAAGGTACTTTCAACGCCGGGAGAATGTTCGCGCAATATATAGGGGATTGTTAGGTATGCATCCACAGGCTTAATGGACAAGTGTAATGTCAATACAAAATCCTGCAAATGTCCTACCTACCCTTTTACCCATCCCAAAATGTCACCATGATAAAAATATTGTTGCGACACATGTAAAATCTGACAAGTGGTGTCAGTTGCTTATCAGAGTTCGGAGTGATAATTAATATCAGACAGGGCGATTAAACGTATATTTTGTGAAGTTAAATCAACAAATACTCCTGGAGACGTGTGATAGTCATCAACGGGTGAGTCCATCTTTCCTGCTTTCCAATCTGGGCTTATCTTGTGCTCCAGAAGCCCAGATTTATACCTTTGATTATTGCACTGTCCATCGGGTTTGTCGGATGCATAAATCGTCCCATAACCTATCATTCGGAGTAGTTTGGGACTGGTCCTTTGGGCGTGTGGCATATCACACCACCTCTAAAATATATAGTGGAGTCGCAGCTTCGCGACACCATAATCAATAATACAAAATGTGTCATTATATATACATACAGAGGGAGATAGAATGTAAAACCAAAATGAAACAACAATATATTAAAAGAAAACAATTAGTGTATATAAATATTATAATAATATAGAATAGGCATTAATAATTGTAAGGTGATTAAGGGATACTGGGAATTTTACAGTTTACAGGGAATATGATATGTTAGAATACCTCCAACATCTGATATGTTAGAATACTGTTAAAAAGGTCATAGCAGGCCATTTCCTTAAAAAACTATTATTACTTTCATAATATATCGGAACTAGTGGTCATGCAGCCGCGTCTATCCTGATATTATATAGTGAGGAAATGCGAAAATACTAGAATTTTTATGAACACGTGTTCCGACATCACCATAGCACATTCGTGTTTTACTGATAGTTTATTGGGAATCCTGTCAATTCTTTCGTCAATGACCTGTAGGAATATGAATAATTTGAAGAGATTTTTAATAAATTATCATTTTTTTTATATCAGTAAGTTTTCTCCGTGCGGTCACCGAATTTCACGTACCAATCACTGCCAGAATTAAACATGGACTATATTACATATGATTGAAATTACACATGGAGAGAATTATACCTACTGGAATTACACACCTCAATTTTATTATAGGTTTACATTTTGAGTTTTTCTTGTGTCCTAAATAAATTACCAATTTGAAAAAGTAAACAAAAAAAATGTTAGGTTAGATTAGGTTTTTTCACATGGGTTATTTCAGTAGGTGTAATTTTAGTAGGTATTATTGTCTCCATCTGTAATTTCGTCCATGTGTAATTCCATCCGAGTGTAATCCGCGCAATATAATATTGGCACGTGAAATTCACGCCCGATTAATTTCGTCATATAACCTACGCAGCGTCATCATGTTATTGATGGTTATAGGCGAAACGAAACAAAACGATCGTAATCAAATGATCGTAAGCAAAATGATCGTAGGCAAATAATAATATCTGTGTGTCAAGTTAAAGAAAAAAAATGATATAATTTACTTATATTAATTTATTTTATGAGATAATGTACGGTTTTCGATCATTTACGATCAAATGATAATTACGATCTTTTTACTTACGATCATTTGATTACGATCAAAATGTCGTTTACCGTTATTGATGGATAGTGTTGTTAGAATGGTTAATATGCGCCATAGACTTACCAAGTACTTACCACTCTAAATAGCGTGGCAGAATATCTGTAACCGGAAGAGTTGGCGATATGTAGTGTAATAATTATAAGTAACCTTCGGTTTATGCCATTGGGATGCTGTACTATACAGTCTACCCACGCTTCTCAGGTAATACGCGAGCAATAATTGTATGCATATTCACGACAATACTTACTCTTATATTTTATGATGTGTTTAATTTACTACATCAGATCTTATTATTTGGATTCGATATTAATCATAGTATTAGTATTTGTATTATTTTTTTATATAGTTATGCTATGAGTAGTACACAATATTTATATGTCAATGTATCCTGTTATATTCTGTAATAAAGTGTCAATTTTCTTGTAAAAGCCCTAAAGGGCGATAATAATTAGCCATAATTAATGTTGAACATAATTTTTTCTTTTGCTTTCTTAATATAGCTAAATCCGTTTCAAGTAACTGTAACGTAGTGGTAAAAACACGTACAATTTTTTTTTGTTTAATATTGTGAGGTGTAAGAAATGTGGGAACGAAAATAAGAAACGACAGAGGGAGTTTGTTGCTATTCATACTTATATCAAACTTCCTTCATTTCACTTATTTTTGAAAATAAGTGATTCCGAACAAGAGTCTCATCAGTCCGGAGCTAGGGAACTGTCGCATTGCCAACATTAAGGATTTGGCAAGGCTGAAGGGAGTAGGTACTTGGTCATTCAGTAACCTAATGTATTTCACCCGTGAAAAATCACGGAACAGTCATATCGGAGCTATTGCAAACTAATATCTCGTAGAAACGTATTCCACATTATTACGCGAGTAGCAGTGCGCGGGGCCGGATTCGCTAGTTTCCGATCATTCGGCGTTATACCGTTTGAGGACAGATTGGATTAATTGTGGGTAAAAAAAAAAACTTTTTTTTCGCTTTGTGTCTCATCTCACTAAATGTAATACGTCAATAGGTATAGTCTGAATTCCCGACAAATCAGTTCTGATTTTGAAAATGGCAAATAAAATAATTTTCTGTTAAAAATGTTATATTTTAGGTAGGTACTAAATTATGCAAACACTTCCAATTTTTGAAAATTAAGTATAAATTCAAATCGAAATTTCTGGAGTGACACACAGAGGCACAACCGAAATAAATATTTTTTTTATGATGTTGCGATGCGTACATAACTAGTGTAATTTATTTCATTTAAAAAAAAACTTGGTTAGATTGGTATATATTAGTTTTTCACGGCTTTATCACTTATATAAACATTTGTCACTCTTTTGTTTTGTTCGGTTACCTTTTTTATTACAGTGAACATCGGTTCACGGTTAATATTGAACGGATATTTAAACACCATGCTGTTATCACATCATTAAAGGATGAGTGCCTATTGCATTTAATCAGGCAAGTACAATATGGCTAGGGTATTCATTATCTATCAATGTTGGGGATTAGGGTACAAGCTTCACTCTCGTAAATCTACGCCATTTAATGCGTCGATAATAACGGGTTATTATAATGGACACAGAATAAAGAATAACACAAAAATGCGATGTGAGCATGATTTGTGATCTAAAAGTCTGACCATTCTTTGCTTAAATTTTAAATACAGAACTCTTATATATGTTATATTTATATCATGTTGTCTCCCTCAAAATTTTTTTATATATAAGCTCACACTTTGTACTTCTTGTCTAGTAATAATTTGTACCCTGAAGATGCTTGAGTAAAGCGAAACCGGTCGGTAATAAAAAATATTAAAATCTCGTGGTTTTAAAACAAAAAGTATTTTTTGTTTTTCAGAGCTTTCGACCGGAAATCGAATGGACACGGGTTCGAGTCCCATTGGCGTCATGTATTTTTTATCAGGAGATTTTTTCAATGTGGATGAGTGTTTCAGGCGAACAATTATTGCTTATAAAAATAATTAAAAAGTATTTTATTTTATTTTATTAATTATAGTTTATGTTATCATGCCAATACACAAAATTATTATGAATTTAACTATGGCCGTCATCATCATTATAGAATTTTCATTTTTATCAACTGGTATCGCGATATACGATGTATACGTAAGAGATCCAGAGCGCGCGACATTGGTATCTAAATTTACATGAACTAAGTATATTTCGTAATCCCGCCTGTGTGGCCTTCGAGCTAATTAATAATAATTATCCTGTTTGTTTTTCATGTAACTACCTATTATCGTCTCTACAGTCCAATATTATTTTTCACAATATAGAACTAATGTAATTGCAATTATTTTTAAAGTTAAACACTGCTTAATACATTAAATCAATAGATCCTTTGCGAATAAAATAAAAAAAAGTTATTGACAAGAAGCACAGCAAGTAAATAGACTGACGGATGACTGACCTAATGGACGGTAGATTTAGCACCAATGCAAAATAATAATGCCAGCCACACACGGCGGACCGATTTTACGTTTTTTCCTGAAAAGTACCCCTAAAAGGTGGAATTTCGAAAAAACGTCGTATGTCTTTTTTACTTGTACTATCACGTAGAATCTCCTCCCGAAGTTCACTTGTGAACTTTACTCCCGGACACCCTGTATTTGTTGACCTCCAAGGTCTAGCGGTAAGTTCCTCGACTACGAATTCAGAGATCGCGATTTCAAATACCGGCATGCGTAAATATATTGGATTTTATGAAGTTATGTTGTTATACATTTAATTAATATAATGTTAGATACTCTCAATATCGTTCTCGTAAAAGACAACCATTTAGAGTCGAAACGTTGCCTGAAATGGCTTTAGCTGTGTCTGGGCGGGTAACTCTGTCCAAAATTTTGGCTAACGAAGGAGGAAAAACGGCATAGTAACCCAAAAATCCATCACGATGAAACCGTCAAGTAAATTCGTACGTTGCTTTTAACCTAAAAAATTCCAATTTATTAGCGTCAGACAAAGAAGCGATAATTACTCCCACATCATGAAATCCACGATACGTCGTCATTGATAAATTAGATTGGATAAATAAATCGATTCAGTGGTTTGTACAAATAATAAAATATTTAAACAGTTTATTGTAAAAATATTTACTGAATTGTTTATACTATCTCGTGAATATCCAACTTCATTGTAAAACGTGATGGCTTATTCAATATAATTTTTTTATTCAGTTGAAAAAAAAATCAACAGTAAAATGATTGTGCTCTAATAGAATATTATTTTTCCACTGAAAAACTAAAATATTCAACGAGACACAAACTGAGATCACTGAATAGACAACACACTAGAAATGCCTTCCACGTAGATTTGAATGGCAACCACTGCACTGTAGCCACTAACTTAATATATTTTACTTCTCGCCCATTTAGCACAATCTCCGTACTCTTACACTTACTTCCGTGACATCGAATATCCCCATCCCTTTTTATAATGATAGTTCTGTAGTTGAAATAGTTAAAACTGACGTTTTTTCACTTTTTGCAGGTTAAAATATTGATTATTTGTTTGCGCCCCTACACACGCAATATGGTTAAGAATATATAGTTTTTTTATTTTTATTGTTTATTCCAGATTTCGGGGAGGGTGGTGCAATCCCACGAGCTCCGTGTTATACATAGAATATATAAAGTAAATACAAAAAATATTGTAAGATAATACATACACAGTAAACGAAAACAAAAGACAATTATAATAATAATAGTACAAAAAACACAATGAGACTAAAGTTTTTTAAAAATAAAAAATATTTTTAATTTTTTTTTTTTATCTATGACATCAGAATTTGGCTACATCGCTTGTAAATAGGTCCCTGCCAGAAGTGCAGTGCTGCCATCACAATACCGTTTTTGAACGTGGCTAGTCGCGTTCGAAAGCTGGTGATCCCTTTTTTTATTAGTGCTTGGAATCCGGGAGCACGCCCTTCTACAAACATCTCAGTGGCAATGCAGTACCAGGACAGCCCAAAAAGTATTCAGTAGGAATTGTTGTACTGTACTTCCATTCTTTTTAGAGATGCTTTGTTGAAGTTGGTCGACAGCTGCTTGTCCGTTTCAAAACTCACTTCTTTCAAAAAAGGCCTACAAATAAAATATTGGTTTTAATCATCGATATAATATTGTATTTGTATGCCTTTCTTGAAAGAATTGAGTTTTTGTACGGACACATCTATTTATTCATGTTGTGTATGTACGGTCGCAAATAAATAATTCGTCTCAATATTGTAAAGCATAACTTGCAAAAAGCGTATTTTAATAAAATTCTTTAATTAACGCCATCTATGAACGCGTAGATTATAATGAACGTTGCGTTTAACCTTAAGGCCAGATTGGCCTGAATTTTTAAAAAAGTAATATGTCCACATCGCATCTCTTATGTTCTTCTTTATTTTATGACATGATTCAAATGAACACATATTCCGTAATTGTAAAAAGCATTCACTTTGTGGCTCATCATAATTTATAATAAAAACACATAAATTTGTTTTTGACCACGATAGTTTTATTTTCACTCTACCGGTTTCGGAAGATCCCTTCCTTCGTCAGGAGAATAAATAAATAAATTTAAATATTCTCCTATATATTGACGAAGGAAGGGATCTTCCGAAACCGGTAGAGTGAAAATAAAACTATCGTGGTCAAAAACAAATTTATGTGTTTTTATTATGAACACATATTCACTTATCAAACATGAGCCAATTAAAATCAAAACTTCACCAATTTGCGTGGAGTAACACCCGCTAAGCGTTGAACTGTCAGGAATAACAGAAATCCTCATCCTCTTGTTAATGTCTTTTTTTGAAACTGTTAATTATTCGTTTTGGCGTTCCATTATAACCGATTTAAAAACTTTACTCCTATAACTTTTTCCACTTGTTAGTTTTTGACTGGGCGGGTGTCGCCATTAATGGGGTGTTTTAATAATAATAATATATAATATAACGATTATATAAATAAATATGATTTAAGATTTTCACGGCCAAAAGTATTTTTGTTATTTGTTTTTGGGGTGTTATCAGATCAACACATCTGCCCTAATAATGGACACTGCAGTGCTGTCCGAAACGTTGGCTAAAGAAGGAGTTAGCGCAACACGGCATAACACCCCAAAAACAAATAACAAAAAAACGATTATATACAATAATAAGAAAATAAGAACTAACAAATTGGCGGGGCCAACAACTTTCTCCAGTTTGCTGCGAAGTTTAGTCTGGAGCGGGATTTCACGATGAGGACATTTTTGAAGTCGTTTATCTTTTCCCTTAGACCTGTTACCCGGTCTCTATTACTCTGTTACTCGAGGGCTGCAAAAGCTGGTACTCGCCCTTCCGTGAGCGTGTTGGAAGCACTGCAGTATCTGGGTAGGCCAAACATCATGCGGTAGGCGTAGTTATACTGCACGCGTTGCCATTCCATGCTGCTCTTCTTAAAGTTGGCCCAAAGCTCGCACGTATAAAAGGACGTACAACACTTAAGGAATAACATTTATGAGTGGGCTGCAAAGCCGGAACCTTCTACTGAGCATATTCGACTTTGTTCTAAGCGCTTGTCTTTGCCGGTCGATCGTCGTCCGTCCGCTAAATATATTGAATGTTTTATCCCTCGTCTCTATTTTGGCTATAGGAGTAGAGAAGATTTTATGGATGTAATTTTAAAAAAGCTCCCAAGAGTAACACCGTGTGAGGCTTAAGTAAAATGGGGAGGAAATAGAGTAGTGAAAAAATCTTCTTTGGAGGTTTTAGATATTTTATAGCGGGCAGTATATGCACCTGCTGGGGTCGAATAAAATGAATGTTAATGACAAGACAAAGTTTAAACGAGTTCAGAATGAATTATAATTATTAAAGGTCCTGTTAATTTTAGATTATTAATGTACATAACAGACAACCGAGAAAGACATGGATCCCTAAGGTGTGGTAAAACCATGTACGATCGTGTGAGAAATATGAAGCTTTGTAAATAGGCGGATACAAGGCTGATGTAAGTGTAATAAGTAACATTAAATTTTAGTATGTAAGAAGTAAATAATATTGTAGTAGTCATAGAAAATAATATATTAGGTATAAGATGTAAACTCTTATAACTAAATAAAATATACATTAAAAAAAAAAAAAATAAAATAAAAAAATTAAGAAAGGGACGCTCTGATGGTTTGAGCATGTAGAGTGAATTAACGAAGAAAGAAGTGTAAGGAGAATATATGACGCAATTGTGAATGGTAGAAGAAGTCGTGGACGCCCGAGGAAGATTAAGTGAACCAGATACTTGATTCGGGCCATGTCAAGAGTCAGAATAATACCTATGTATGAGACGATGTATGAATGTTAATGAGGCAAGAAGTGTGTGCCAAGACCGAGTTGTTTGGCGGTCCGTCCTTTCTGCCTACCCCTATGGAAACGGTGTCATGGTTAGTTAGTTAGTTTAACAGACAAAATCAAATTACAAATAAATAAAAAATTTTAAATACCATCAAACAACAACAATATGTTAACATGAAACACTAAGTCTGTAAAACAACAGAGATAAGTGCAAATAGTAAAGTGAGACTGTAAAGTCTGAGTAAAAAAAAGTCAAGTCAAAAAGACAAGAGATTCCAGAAATTTTGTAAAAGGTTATAGGGGCTATCGCTAAATATCCTTAAAGTCCGGAATCTTGGCACTACAGTGGATGTTATATAGTCGACACATTCGTATTGTCGGAAAGACTGTATATTATCTACTAGTTACAGGCCATGTATTGTCCTTTGCAAACGTCAATCGATAATAATTGTCTTCCAATACAATGCGCAATTGGATGTTGCCGACGTGTACGATTCGCCTTTGCTACCGTTGTACCGAGCATTTAACTTCCCTATTCATATTCATATTGAATAATAATCATTGTCAAAGCCTTTTAATCTCTTTTATTATTAAAAACTTTCACAAGTAGTTTTTTAGGCATTTCACACTATAATACCTACAGGTAATAAAAAAAATATGCTGCCAACCTTCGACAAAGTACTTCCAAATATGAGATTGGCCTGGATGTAAAACATTTATATTAGTCTCCTGTGAAGAGTAAAAAAAAAACGTTCTTATTTTGTGTACAATTTTTTAATGGTCAAGTTCCGGAATATTCCCTCCACACTTCACGGCGCATTTGATATGAAAATAATGTCAGGTTAGCTGTAATACCTATAGAATTATTAGTCTTTAATAAATACCCGCCGATCACCCCTCTGCGGGCTGTCGCCCCCACCCCCAACCTCCCTCAACCCACCGATCACGTAATTAAATCTGTGTCACGTTATCCCTGAATAGCGCTGGGGGTGAGTTTTTAGTACCCCAGCCGCATTTTACAGGGCTGTTTGTCTTATTTTCTAAACATTATTTCATAATTTTACATTATCTTTCGCGGCTAACACGTTTTATGGTAAGTGTCGCATTCCCTGGCGTATCGTTTTTGAGTTAAATATTTAGTTAAACTTCCTTTGAAAGTGCCGTCGTAGGTTCACTAAGCTTTTGTGATATATTTCAGGGATTGTTAAATTATTAACAAACTGTGAGATAAACATGGATTTTGAATACTCGGTAAGGTTCGCACGGTATTTTTATTAAATTGTTTCGTGGACTATCTAAAGTTTCTCAATTAACAAAAAAATATGTTATGTGTGGCTTGCTTCCAAAAGAATCAATGTCAATTTTTCAATCTTTTTGCGATTTCGCCTATGATTTTTTTGATTTTCTTACCGTTGTACGATTTCTAAAAGGGTTCCATGATAACTCGACACAGTGACAATTCAACACACCTTTTAAAAGTAATATAAAGTCATTAGAAACGATGAAAAAAAAGTAAACCTAACCTAACCTAACCTACTTAACCCAATTAATAAAGTTTTTGTTTCATCACTTTCCATGGCTTTATATAACTTTTTAAAGATGTGATGAATTATCATTTTGATGATTTATCCGGTCACCACTTACACCATCTATGCCTGAAAATTGACATGTAATTCCTGATTAACAACCCTTTCCTTAATTATGATAGCTAATATGAGTAATTTCATTAAATACATCTATTTGAATTTCACTTCTGTTTTCGGGAATGAATGAATGCCAATCTTGGAGGCGGAAATTAACCCACTTCCCGAATCCGATCTCGCTGAAACTTGGCAGATAAACTCGTTTATAAATAACAATGCATTCTATTGACTTTTAGTGGCACTCACGTACAAACACGCGGACACAAACGCATTTCTCTGAAATTGGTTGACAGTACAGCACTTAATATACGATCGGTATTTGGCGGGGTTGTTAGGGCGGTTAACTCCAGTCCCTGGGTCGGATCATTATCATTATTTTTAAAAGACATTTTAAAATTGAATAAACTTTGCTTTTTTACGGGTTGATTTTTTTGTCAATTAAACAAAGCACACAGCCTCTTTCCACGGTAATCCTCCGTATTTGTTGTATATCCCTTCCTTCATAATAATTACTGAAGTCACACCTACTTGATTAATAATGTAGCGCTTTTAGTACAACGATACTTATTTGACTTATGCTTGTCTATAATTTTATAAATAGGTACAATAGTTACTAATTGGCAAAACACATTTAACTGAAATTTATTAATTTATTTAATTTCCCTGCGTTTATTTTACTGTGATATTTTTATTGCATAGTTTTCTTAACCTCAATAGACAAAGTGTGTTCTGAGGCGGGTAATTAACATATTACGTATTATTCATATATTATATTGTTATATTAATGAAGCTGACAGATTACGCTAAACGCATCATGGCTTGACCTATTTCAGCATATCGCATTCATGGAGAGCTGTATGAAATGGACCAAGCCACAATAATATAGCGCGTTTATTACGCGGTCTGTCGCAGGCTTAAATATTAATTCATGTACAGGGTTTTCCAATAAGAGGTGTTATTTTGTTATTACATCGTAAAAGATCAATGGTTTCATTGCTTGTGTGGCACGTAGCTCCGTCTTGTTGAAAGTAAACGTTGTCCAGATCAATACCATCCAATTCCGGCCATAAAAAATCATTAATCATCTCTCGATAGCGCAATCCATTCACCGTAACTGTTGCTCCAGCCTCATTTTCGAAAAAGTAAGGTCCAATGACTCCGCCGGACCATAAACCGCACCAAACAGTCACACGTTGAGGATAGAGAGGCTTTTCAACAATAACTCTTGGGTTTTCCGAGCCCCAGATGCGACAATTTTGCTTGTTGACGAAGCCACCGAGGTGGAAATGGGCCTCATCACACAAGATGATTTGCATTTGATTCACTCAAGTGAATTTTAATAATTTCAATGCATTGTTAAAGCGTGTATCGTTCCATTTTTATTATTGGCGTAGTTTCTACTTGTCAAATGTCAAAAAATGACAGCTTCAAAAGAAACATCTACCGAAATAGCGGGCTATTCAAAATAACACCTCTTATTGGAAAACCCTGAATATCATTCGAGATGTGTATTATCAGACCTTGTTCGGCCCATAAATAGAAGGATCATGATATTAATTAAGTCAATTATAAATCTCCGAGCAAATCAACTGCAGTTTACTATTAAGTGTCGGCCTGTCACGCTGTGCTGTCCTCCCATTGTCCAACGTTTTGTATTCAATGCCATCCAAACCCATTTTCCACCGTGCGAAATTGACTCTGGCGTAATGATGTTTCCGACATGTTTTTGCATCAGATTACAGTTGCATTCAAATGCAACGCGCAATTTCCAACGTTTAAATAGCATATGGAATTATGTTGCAGTATTATTAAATTTCCAATTGGTTTAAATCTACAGGTTGTCCGGGTGTAAAGTGCTGAAACTTTGGGAGGTGATTCTACATACAAGAAAAATTAAAACAAAAATTAAAAAGATAACTTCTTATTTAGAAACTCAATTTTTTTTACAAAAAAATCGTGTCTTAAAGAATCTGTAGTGTAAGGCGTCATTTGCTCTATAAATACGCCTGGAGTGAAGAGTGGCATCTTCATACACACCTGTGTATGATCTGTATCTACGGAAACCGCACACCAACATTAAATCTTGACATGCCAACATGCCAAACAAAACGCCTGTAACCAAGGGGGTCTTCCGACGACCCCACGCAGTTTTCTGTCTTAATGGTAACTTATGTATTTGCGCAGGAATACGTAAAATACTAAAATGATATTTCAAGTATTTAAGCTAATATAAGGAGGATAGTAATTTTGGGGACTACCTACTCCCCCACTTGGCTGCGGGATAATTGAAACAATGAGTGTTTTGACGTTTAAATAATAATTGCACAAATAAAAAAAATCCCAGAAAAGTAGATACGAGTGGAAAGCCGTAGTTTTAAGAGGCACGTAAAAAAATATTTGTATGTATGCAGGATTTTATTTACAGCCAAATGATATGGTTACTTTCGGAACAACCCTCGTAAATATATTATCTACCTTAGAGCGTTGGAATTTCTAACGAAGTTAAATTTGATGCTTTGTGGCTGTATTTACATCACGTATATTTACATCGTACTTTACATCACGTCATTGTCTATGGACACACATCGAAAAGTACAGTTGAAGTTCTATCCACAATTTTTTATTGATAACAGTGCCAAAACTTAAACCGAACTAAAAAAATACCTTACAAGTGATCCGTTATTCAAATGGTAGCACGAAACCAGAGTGATCTGTGAGTTTATAGTGTCCTAACACTTCATGCTGATATTCCAAAACAAACGTCACTCAGCCACAATAACAACACAGATAACGCAGCGAATCCACATAGAGTAGTAAAGCCAGTTTCCAACCTTTCCTACTACAAAGAGCACAACAACAAGAAATGTCTGCCGACAAAAACCTTCGAAGCAAAGGACAAATGCCCGCGACAACGAGCTTGGCTACAGATGTATCTTCACAAATTGACATACTTATGGAGAAAATGGAAAAAAAAATGGTAACAAAATTGGAAGCTTTTAAATCGGCAATTATAAAAAAAATTGACGATGAAAACTTAGAGAGTAAACACTCGAGAGATTTCATCAGCCGTCAATATGACGATCTAATTGCTAAAATGGAAACCATCACTAAATTGGTTTCCGAAGTAGAGTCACTAAGGAATACACTCGTCGAAAAGGACAACAAAATAAAGTGTCTGGAAGTCAGATTGGCGGAAGTTGATCAAAGATCACTAGAAGATTCACTGGAGTTTGCCGGCCTCATTCCAAAAAATGACGAGCAGCCCTCTGATGCTATAAAACGGGTGGCTTCAATTGCAGGAGTGGACATAAAAGGAGAAGATATAGTGGAAGTGAGGAGGATACCTGATAAACGACCGGGAGTCCCCCCAAAAATACATAATAAACTAAACAATAGACAAAAGAGATACCAACTTCTTACAAACAGGAAACTTTTAAGCTCAGCCACCGCGCAGGATCCAGAAAGTCAACGAATCTACATCAGCGAAATTCTCAGTCCTCATTACAAAGACCTTCTATGGAGAACAAAATCAAAGGCAAAAGAACGGGGATATAATTATGTGTGGTACAAAGATTCAAAAATTATGATTAGAAAAAAAGAAGGAGAAAAAATCATCTATATTAAACACGCTGATGATCTGTTAAAAATGGTTTAGGTGCTTCTGGAGAGCTCAAACGTCGGTTAGTTATTGGCCCGATCACCCTTCATAATCAAACGGTAAGGAGAAACTTTACATTTATTGTTTAGAACTACAACAATAATTATCCACTTCGGTAATTCTCTATCTGCAACTAGGGTGAAACTCCCGGTAACTGCCACGGACAGTGGAGCTCCCATAAACATATAAACTATTTTTTTTAATTTTCGTATAATTATTATATCAACATGCCTTTCTCAATGGAATTTTTTGATGAGGAATTACACAACCAAAACCTTTCTTACGCAACTTCAGATACTAATATGTGTAAACGCCTGATTGGAAACTCTGCCAATACAAAAATTATGCACCAAAACATAAGATCTATAAACAAAAACTTTGACGAACTCTTAATTCAACTTCACCACATAGATATTGTTTTCGACATAATCATTCTGACCGAGTGCTGGTTGTCAAACACATATACACCTAAAATCATAAAAAAACTACACATCACACAATTCAACTACGTTTGATAATCAGAACGATGGGATTGTTGTTTACACAAAAAAAATCAAAACTTCACAGTAACCGAACTAAAAATTCAGGATGCAAGTTGCACACAAATAGAATACAACAATGATACAGTTATCCTCGCTATATACCGCTCGCCATCGACTCGTAACATCACGCCATTTCTAAACAGTCTTAGTTCCACACTTTCAAATCTTTCCACTACCAAAAATATCATAATAATGGGCGATCTAAATATTAACATACTACCGAGCAATCTACACCACCAAAGCCAAGACTATATCAACATGATAGAATTTCATGGATTAGTGAGTACCGTTAACTCACCAACAAGAACGACAAATGGATCTATATCATGCATTGACCACATTATGGTAAAGTCAAAAAAACCATCTAAAAGTATCGTCTACAAATCAACTATCACGGACCATTATTCAACTATCTTTGCACTACAAACAGCTATCCAAATAAATAAATGTAGCCTGCCTTTAGCGTACAATAAAATCAACTTTCAAAATATAATAACCAATTTAAAGAACAAATCATGGCAAGAACTCTTCCCAAATTAAACAATCGGAGGACGCGTGGATATACTTTATTAACTATTTGAAAAAAAAATTACACCACCATACCCTGATGATGACCAAAAATATAAGTAACAAATTGAAACCCTTGAAACCATGGATTAACCACTCCATTATAAATTGCATTCACAAAAGAAACACGCTACACAAAAAAACCAAAGAAAATCCGTATGACCAACTAACATTCAACTATTATAAAAAAATATAGAAACATGTGCTGTAACGTCATCAGAAAAGCAAAAGAAATTTACTATTCAGAAAGAATTAAAGAAAGTAACAATAATCCCAAAAAATTATGGGAAATACTTAGAGAAGCCACAAACTCGCATACTACAAAAGAGAAACAGAGCATAAATAAACTTTCTATTGATGGACATATTGTTGAAACCACAAAAAATCCTAAGCTCGTTGCTGATCATGTAAACAATTTTTTTATTAATATCGGTCCAAATCTTGCTTCTCAAATTGCCCAGAGCGGAATCACCCAATCTACCGATACAGTGGTTCAAACAAATAACATAAATACAAAATTTCTATTCCAAACTGTGTCACAGGAAGAAATTCTCAAAACAATTAATTCTCTAAAAAACACTTCTTCTGCTGGACCAGACGAAATTTCAACCAAAATCCTTAAAACGCTGTCTTCGGAGATAACATTGCCACTAGAATACCTTATAAACCTAAGTATTACACAGGGCTACTTCCCCTCTAACCTAAAACAAAGTATCGTAATTCCCATCTACAAATCTGGAAACAAGTCAGATATCAATAACTATAGACCAATTACTTTACTGAATAGCTTGTCTAAAGTTTTTGAAAACCTTATTAATACACAACTTTTAAAATTCATCGAGAGCCATAAAATACTTTCAAAAAATCAATATGGTTTTCAAAAAAACAAAAGTACCTCAGATGCCATTGCCAGGGTGACAGACTTCATTGTAAAAAGCCTTGATAAAGGAAATAAATGTATTTCAATCTTTTTAGGCCTCTCTAAGGCTTTTGATACAATATCACACTTTAAACTAATTAAAAAACTTGAAAAAATCGGCATCACGGACAAAGAGCTAAACTTCTTTAAAAGCTACCTAAATGGACGCAAACAACAGGTTAAAATACATAATACCCTCAGTAACCAGCGCTCAACTGACTATGGAATTCCACAAGGAAGCGTATTGGGACCAACTCTGTTCTTACTGTATATAAACAACTTTTGCAACCTCGAAATTGAGGGAAGCATTGTTAGCTTTGCCGACGATACTGTCTTACTGTTTGAAGACAACAATTGGTCAGCTGTATTTAAAAAAGCTGAAAAAAATATTAACTTAGTTAAAAAATGGTTAGATATAAACACGCTTACCCTTAACACGAAAAAAACAAAATATATCACTTCAAGCATCAATACTGCAGGCCAACCTAATGATGATTACTCCATAAAAATACATAACTGTACGAATTCCAATGTATGCAATGAGTGCCCCTGTATAGAGCGAACTCCACAGATTAAGTACCTCGGCCTCACCATTGACCCATACCTCAAATGGAACATACATACTCAGATCATTGCGAATAAAATTAGGAAAACAATACATTTCTTCAGATCCGTAAGGAACTTCCTTAACTTACAAATTCTAAAAACGATTTATTTTGCATTAACCCAATCTATTATTGAGTATTGTATCATTGCATGGGGAGGGGGTACTTCATCAGCTCTAGATCCTGTTGAAAAGGCGCAGAAAACAATTATGAAAATTATTCTCAAACTTCCTCAAACTGCAAACAGTAACTTAATTTTCAACATAATGAGAGTATTTGATGTTCGACAGATCTATGTAAAAACTATCCTCATGCATCTCTTTAAAATCAAACACGTGCTTTACGAAAAAAAACTAACTCTAGATTTACGCGTAATTCGAACAAAGACATGTTGCAAGTTCCAGCACTTTCTTCCACCTTTGGTCAACGTAGCTTTGGCTACTTTGCCACAAAGATCTTCAACATGCTCCCGGAAAATATTAAAGAGAGTCAAACACGGAAAGAGTTTAAAAAAAATGTTAAAATTTGGATTTATTCAAATGATCGAGCCTACACTGGTGCCCTCACCCAAACGCCTTGTCATTGACAGTTATTGCAGTATGTACGGTGCTAAAACTTACTATATACGTATTGTGTAAATGCAAACAATAATGAAAAGTAACCAAATGCCTTATTCTATCTGTATCTTCAATATGTAAACAATAATGTAACCTAAAATAATGGATTGCTATATGGGAACCCATATTAAACATTTACATATTAGCAAACCATAGACAAAATGGAGAAATAATTAACTAAAAATTCTGCCTCAATACAGGTTCGCCTAGTGAGGCAGGTTATGCACAACCTAAAATATAGTATATTATGCCATTTCTATATAACACTCTTACATTGATAAATATTTTTTCTTATATTAGAAACTGCCGTATTATTGTAACATTATTCTTTCAACAATTTCATTGTTTCTAACTGAAATATAATTATACAACTTACTAATGATATATTATATTTATTCTGTAATTTTTTGATGAAATAAATAAATTTAAATTTAAACTTAAAATTTAAACATTATTATGAACAATGAGTACTTAAATCGTCAGTGGTCAAATGGAACCACCTCCTGAAGTTACTGCACCCCCGGATACCTGTATTTTATTCTAGGTATGACTACTATGAGAGGGACGCGTGTGGATGTATACACACATTTAATAACAAGACCGGAAATATGATGAAATTAGGTATGCGTAAGTATTGTCGGAATAACATAATAGTATGCGTGAACGTAATGGAAGTGTTTCTAAAGTCAGAATTGTGTGATGTTTTATCCTCTGTTTTCCCCCGAGGAAATGACGCGTTGGTTAGTTTGTGTTACTAAATCTGCCGTAAGGGAATAATCTCAAGAGATCGGACCACTGTCATTTATAATTATTATTAAGGTTAAACGCGACCATTGTTATGTATAATCTACGTATTCTTAGATGGCGTTAGTTAATTTATTTTATTAAAATACGCTTTTTGCAAGGTATTGCTTTACAATATTAAGACAAATTATTTGTTTGCGCCCGTACATACGCAATATGAGTATCAATAAATTGAGTCCGTATACAAACTCAATCCTTTCAAAGAAGGCATACAAATACAATATTGTATCAGTGATTCAAACCAATTTTATAAACAAGGTTAAGTCAGCAAGTTTGTAGTCTATTTCAACATTATTGTGTATGAAATGTACACAAATTCTATTTTTTGACTTCCTAAACAAATCGCTTTTTTCAGCCCTTCAATTTTCAATTTATTGAAATGAAAATTGTGATTGAGCGTGAAAATCTCAACAAAATCTGCGATGTATTTTGTTCTTTATATTTTCTTTCGGGTCTAGCTTCCTTTATATGTCGATTTCCCTCTCAATTTTTTCCTCTTTGTTTCCGTTTAGTAAATACATGAATATATCGGCCTATACAGAATTTATTCTTCAGTATATTTTCCTTTGCTGTATCCATTCTTCCCTGTCAACTCAGTTATTGAGTCTTTTTTGTCAAGAAATCTAGCGTGAGACTTTTTTCTCTCGAGGAAAATACAGCGCTACGTGTGAATAATTTATTTTGAAGTTCTCGGAAATCGAAAATTCTAATATTCATGATGTATTAATTTCTTACGTACATATAAATAAACTAGCTTATAGTAACTTGAGTTGTCATGATGAAAAGTGACATATTTTGTTTCCAGAGAATCGAACAATATTATATATTTCAAATATATATCTACCTTAAAATTAACAGTCTTGTAAAATTAATATATATCTTGATAATTTTCACAACACAGAGATCAGTTGTCGATTTCCCTGGTCGAACAGGTAAAGTTAAAATTATTCATTACTTAACTGATCGTTCATAGGTGGCGCTAATTTTATATTTAAAAAAAGTCACTTTTGCAAGTTGTGCTCTAAAATATTTGATTGGATCACCGATACAATATTGTATTTGTATGTCTTTCTCGAAAGGATTGAGTTTTTATACGGACAAAACTATCTATTCATAATCCGTGTGTACATACGCAAGCAAAAAATAATCTAAATATTTTGGGTATAACTTGCATAAAGTGTTTTTTCCCCAAATTAGCGCCATCTATGAACTAGCAATTTATGAATAATTTTAAGTTTGCGCGCGTTTATATTCAAAATAAAGTTATGATATTTCGCCTATTTTATTTTTAAATTGTAATCGTATGCCTGGTGAAAGACTACCATTCTGAATCGAAACGTTGCTCGAATTGGGTTTAGCCGTGTTTGTTGACCGGATCTGAATAGCCAGGTACTTCCGAACCTTCCACTATCGCATCTCTTCCCCTCATCACTCCCCACATTTTCCTACTAGCTACTGGCTCCGGGCAGTTGGAACTGTCGAGTTTTCATGTTTCAAAAAGTCCCCTTATAAAGCAACCTACAAATTCTGATTATTTAAAATTCAACTAGTAAATATTTTTCTCAAAGAAATCTCTTTAATGATGACTGCAAAATGCAGTTCGAAACAAATGAATAATGCAGAAATAGTACCTACTCCGTTCGTATTGCATATTTGACCCCCTTACAAGTCCCCACTTGACCCTGACACAAAGCTGAGTAATTTTATTGAAAATCAATCGAACGATATTGTTATTTGATACATACATGAACTTGCAATAATTTCATGTTCGTGAACATGAAATATAGTTGCTTGATGGCTTGCCACTATCAACGCTACTAATAATAACAAATGTCGAGGAGAGTTTAATAATATTCAACTGCTGGCTTATTATAAGAGATATATAAACTGGTGTACAAAAAATATAAAATATACAAAGCAAGCGTATTACAGAAGGAAACTGGATAAAGTCAATGGCAATACCAAGCAATAATGGAAGATTATAAAGGAAGCCATAAAATATTCAAAATGAGCAAGTTTCCATAAAAAAATTGGAAATCAATTACAAAATTATCTCATTGGAGGAGAATCCATATACAATTACCAACCATGTTAATAACTTATTCAGTGATATTGGTCCTAGATTCGCAAAAAACTTGAAAAAAGTGCAAATAAAACCAACAAAATGTGTCTTGTTAGCAATTTTATACCTGGTACTCAAGTTACAGCAGATAGTTTTAAATTTAAAACTACTAGCTTTTATGAAGTTACTAAAGTTATAAATTAATTAAAAATATCTTTTTCCTATGGTATCGATGTCTTAAGTATCATGGTGTATAAACAGCATGTTTATGAGTTGGCTGGTCCTATAACTCATATTATTAATCTTAGTTTTAAGAATGGCATATTTCCTTCTCACTGTAAAAATGTCAAGAGTATACTTCTTTTCAAATGTGGAGATCACGAAAATGTTAATAATTACAGACCCATATCTTTGCTCAATATTCTCTCAAAAATAATAGAAAGACTGGCTAAGTCAAGATTAGTATAATTCTTAGAAAAATACTAAATACTCTCCGACAACCAATTCGGTTTCAGAGAGAACAGAGGTACGAGTGATGCTGTATTAAAGGTATTGACCAAATTTATAAACGCACTGGACTGTGGCAACAAAACTATAGCAGTATTTTTAGACTAATCAAAGGCCTTTGATACAGTTTCCCACGAGTTGCTTCTTAAGAAATTATTATCTTTAGGCATTAATAATACAGCTATGGGTTGGTTCAGATCTTACCCTAGTGATAGAACACAGCATGTAGAAATAAATAAAATGTTAAGCAATAGTAAATCAACCTCATTTGGAGTCCCACAAGGTAGTGTGCTAGGGCCAATTTTTTTTCTTATTTATATAAACGATTTATGCAGTCTTAAAATTCCAGGTAACATTGTTAGTTTTGCAGATGACACTGCCTTAATATTTGAGGGTAAAAATTGGAGTAAAACTTTTGAAAAATGTGATACAAGCTTAAGAGTGGTTAATAATTATCTGAATAATAATATTCTAACATTAAATACACAAAAAACAAATACATCACTTTTAGCATTACTGAAAAGAGTCAGCCATCTACCTCTCATAATTTGATTATTCACAATTGTGTTTGTGTGCAAACGCCTAACTGCAGACAGGAACCCTTACAACCCAACTTCTTGTCCAAACAAGACAAAATCATTGGAAAGTGTAGACAGCGTCAAATACTTGGGGGTAAAAATTGATAAATTTTTGAGGTGGAATGATCATGTCGAAATGTTGGTAAATAAAATTTAATAGAGATCTATCTATATTTTTAACGTAAAAACCTTACTAATAGAAACTGACATTTAACAGCCATATAATGTTCATGGAAAGATATTGCTTATGCAGCCAAAGAGTTTGTCTGTTGTATAAACTTTTAAATGTCTCATCGAATTTCGGAATATCTGCAAGTTATTTTAAATGTGCTTTATATTTCTTCTTTTTGAAGATGTCGTAATAACTAGTAACACTTTTAGAAAAATAGATAAAATTACCTTTTAGATTTTTGTATTTGAGATATGCTTTAAAATTTATAAACTAGACTATTTTAATTTTAAACATTACCACAAAAAAAAAATTTCCACAAAAGTCGAAAAATTGTAGAGAATACTAAATTTTGAAAACACAACTTTCTGTTAGGAAATCTGTAAGAAAATTGCTACTTCACTTTGTATCTCGTTTATACAGTAAAAATGAATATAAAATTGTAAATATTGTACCAGAGAAGAACAAAAAAAAATCGTTTTGGTTTAATTGTTTTTAGCAATATAAAAAATAATAATAATGCGTAAGGCATTAATGTTATTAAAAACCATCACTTTCACAGAATTCTCTTTAAATTCACGCGGGAACAGTCAATTAATTAACAGGTAATTTGTCCGAAATAACCGAAATTTTTTGAGACCGGAACCTCATTTGTCAGTCTGCCAAAGTGCGAAGTTGCCAGCTCTATCGCAGTCAGATAGACATTTTTTATTAGTAATTCGAAACAGAAATTGTTCAGTATTTGTTCAATGTATAGCTAGAACATCGTTTAACGGTTGGAAAGTGATTTTTTTATAGTGAGGCTATATATGTTTGAATTAAACAAATACATTTATTTTGAGTAGTAGAACTTAGACCTGAGTAGTAGTTTTGGTAGTCGAACTTAAACCTGATGAGAATTTAAATGAGCAAGATAACAACTTAAAATTTGAATCAAGGAGACTATGGTATCCAGAATTTGAGGAATGTTGTACGGCTGAAGTATATATGGAGAAAATGAGATGGTTAATAACTCAACGTCTATATAACGTCTCAACCGGTCGGTGGCCGAGTTGACATCGCGCTTGAGTCCCACTCGGGCGTGTGTGTTTAATTCCTCGGCTGGCTAAGTCCTCCATCACAACACAAGCAACTTTTTCAGCTTACTGTGGTGGTAGTAGGAGATTTTCAAATATTGTCAGGTTATTCGTAGACCCGGTGTACCCGGGAATGTTTGTCTTTCTTTAAAAAAAAAAAAAAATAAATAAATAATTAAAATAATAAATTATACAGGGTGTCCGGAAACTCGTAGTACAAGCGGGAAACTGGTGAATCTACATCACATTTGGAGTCGATTTTGTAGTATACTTTTTTTTTGAGCTTTCGTTATCGAGTAAATCGAGTTTGAAGTTGATTTTTTTTTTTTTTTAAATTTTTTTTTTTAATCAAATTCTTATAAATTATTACTGAAAATCAAAGTACCCAACTAATTAAAACTATTTGAAAGTAAAACAAATGAAGAAACTCGGATTTGAAGCATTATTTTGAAATCACCCTTCATTTAACCCGGTGTAATCATAAAATATTTCTGCTCTGCAGGGTTAAAACATCTGTTATTCAACCCTAAACACCAGAAAAAACCTTAACCCTAAAATAGCCGAAAAATATTTTTTTTTGGTTTTTTTTTTTTTTTTTTTTGAAAATGCTCAAATCAAAAAACTTTATGTTTTTTTGGGTTCCCCATGTGGTGTAGATTCTCCAGTTTCCCGCTTGTACTACGAGTTTCCGGACACCGTGTATAAATATAAATTATTATTTTACAAGCAATAATTGTTCGCCTGAAACACTCATCCACATTGAAAAATCTCCTGATAAAAGATACATGACGCCAACGGGACTCGAACCCGTGTCCCTTCGATTTCCGGTCGACAGCTCTGACCACTGAGCTATGGCGGCTTATCTCTTACCCGCGAAATTATTCAATATATACTAGTGTTTCATTCAACAATTACTGCTATATATAATCTTTTGAACAGGCCATTGAATAGTATAAATTTCATCCTCAAGTTCAATATTGTCGTGTGGTGAAAATCTAACATTAATGGTGATTGTATTATGCTACGTATACATCTGCGAGCCAAACTGCCAAACTAAACCTCAATTAATAGGAAAGAAACGAAGCAACCGCAAATTGCACGAAACGCAGCTTGCAGTTGATTCGTTCCTTTCCCGTTATTCGTAGTATGGCTCGCGTTTCGGTTCGCAAATGTATACGTACCCTAAGGTGTTCACCTATAATCTATAAGTGACTCACAAAATCTTCAAGAGACCACCAGGACTCAAAAGAAATCAACGTCATCACCATGTAAAGGCTTCATTTCGGTCCTAATTTTGGTCCTTCGAGCCGGATCTAATAAAAAGATATTGATTTTTCGGAATAACTTTATTGAGTAAAACCTCAAATTGTAATATTTAAATATTGAAGACAATATTAGTGATTTCTAAACGAAAATAGAGAATGGTAAATAAAAAAATAATAAATAAAAAAAAAAATAATAATAATATAAATTTTCTATTTAAATATTGAAGACAATATTAGTGATTTCTAAACGAAAATAGAGAATGGTAAATAAAAAAATAATAAATAAAAAATAAAAAAAATAATAATATAAATTTTCTTTGGTAGAGCACTGTCCCGGAAAGACAGGGGTCCTGGGTTCGAGTCCCAGATGTGACCGTTTCCTTTTCTGATTTTTCTGTTTCAGATTTTCGTTTAGAAATCACTAATATTGTCTTCAATATTTAAAAAGATATTGTTTTTTTTTTAATCAATATATCGGTTAGTTATAGTTTCTACAAATAATAACCCACCCACAATTTAATCTGTCATATTATTTGTATTTTTGCACTGTATCCACAATAATATACATTATTATCGCCTTTTTTTGAAGTTAAATTTCTGTTATTATTTAGTGAGCGAGTATGTGAATGAGAAGTAATTTTATTAAAAATACTTATTCTGGTTTTAATTCTGTCTATAATGCCGGTTCAATGAACTCTAGATCTTGGATTTGCGTTGAATGAAATAGGCGAAACCGCCGACCGAATTATTATTATTCCCACCATGTCGGGTTCTGCACCGCCGACCGAATTATTATTATTCCCACCATGTCGGGTTCTGCAAGTCGGATCGTGTGGGAGGGCAATTCTGCCAATCTGAGGGCTGAATTCAAACAATTATTTTCGAAATTGAAACTGATTGTTTGAATTAAGACAAGCGATGTGTATTAGGTACCTATAATCAGAAAATTAATATTAATTTATTTTATGATTATAATTGATAAATCTGTATTTGAAATGTTATTTCTTTTGTTTGAATTTTTGACGAATTTTTCAAGTTTACCAACGGTGTTCATTCGAAAGGTAAATTTCTGATAAGTCTCGAAAATTTACATTGTTTTTGGAAAGCAATGATCACTAAGCAAATATTTTTTAAATAAATTCTTTCGGCTTCACAAATCCTACAATTATAATATCCCGTGATTCTTCACGGGTCTGCGACAGTTTTATTACTAATTTCAACAACTTTAGTTCAACCACCATAACACGGGCATGTGCCTAGCATGGTGGTCGAAAAATCCTAAATGCATGTAATAAATAATTTCAATGAATAAAGAAACATAAAGAAAATAATAATTGGACTCGTTAATGAGTTAAATTGTTGGAACTACATAAATTTCTTGAAGATCATCGTAGACGTATAATAGGAAAATATCGAAAGTTTAAAACATGAATTAATTAAATATTATATTTGTATAAATAACCATTACTGTGTTATTTTACAAAACTTAATTAATTAAATTATTATTACCGTGTTACTTTACAAAACTGTGTGTAATTTTCAATTAAATTAAATTGTATATAAAACCTTAAAAACAATTTTAAGGTAAAAGCCGTGTTAAAATTTTGTTTCGACTACTTTTTCATTACGGCACCACGTAATAGCTTATATGTAGACTAGCTGTCGTGTACCCGGCGTTGCTCGGGACTTATAAATGGTTTGGGGTGAAGTTTTGAGGTTGTGAGACGTTTTTAAGCTATACATTTCCCTAGTACATTATTTTGATGTTTCTCGTAAGGCTTAGCTCGCGTTAACAATATAAGCGCCCGAAAATAGTTTTTTACAACTTGATTTCGAAAATATAATATGCACGTATTGTATGTATATAAATCTTCCGGGATAAATTTTCTAAATGATAGTGAAAACCCTATCAAAATTTGTTTGCGAAGCTTAGAAGAATTAAGGCGATGCACTATGTCGTGTAATATTTTAAATTGAGCCGCTATCAATAACAACCCTTACGTAGATAGCGATAAGGTTTAAATTCCCGCTTAACACCATCCGCCTGTTTTGATTTAGGTATGTAAGAAAAAAAACATGGCCAAAAAGTGCTTTTATTTTATTTTGTTGATGTTCAGGCATAAATATTTAATTTTTTCTCGATCATTTTATAAATAACTTAATTTTCCACACTATACAATAAAATTATAACCGAAAATGGGTTCGTAAGTAGGAGATTTTGAACTTTAAAGCAGTTTTCATAGGCCTTTACATTATTTTTTTCTGTGTTTATAAAAAGACTTATCTAAAAAATACTCTATTATTTCAAAGGCCAAGATGTATTCTATTCGCAGTATTTAATTAAAGCATCTGAAACATTTCTAGGCGACCAAATTTTCAAACCAAAAACACATGATATTGCATTACTTATTGCCTTAAGCGCACAAACAGACAGACGCCGATAGCTACTTTATTTTGTACCATTTAAAGACGGCGATAAGATTTAATTCACCAGCCGCCTGCTTTGATTAATGCAAGAAAAAAAATAACACCTAAAAGTTGTTTTATTTTGGTTTAAATGTTTTAAGATCATTTTTCAAGGAACTTAATTAGCCACATAATACAATAAACCCATTACCGAAAATGGGTTTGTAAGTAGGATATTTTGAACTTAAAAGCTATTTCAAAGGTCTGTTTATTGAAAATGTGTTCTACTCCCAGTATTTAACTAAAATATTTTTAAGCGATCAAATTTTCAAACCGAAACACATGATTTTACATTAATACATAGTGCTTCGCCTTAAGCAAGAATGTTCTATGTCTTCGTATTGTACCAAATAAATTCGAGCTTTAAAGCAAATTATTTTTATCGGATTTCATTATATCAATAATCTCTCAATGAAAGTTAATTCTGGACTCTATTTACCTGGGATTGTTCGCATGGCCGTACCTTCCCCCACCCCCACCCTTATTGTTGGCTTTTCATGCCTCGCAGTTAATAACTAATAACTACAGGAACCTCGCGTGCGTTCCCCCACTTGTGAGCCTAGCCTGCTGTACTACCGCCATCTAGCGAACATTTAACTAAATGTAACGCGAAGTTTAGTCCCATAATCACGCGAATTACTTTCGGCTGTAAATTAATCTAACGCCCTGTTACGAGCCACGTGTAGTGAGGGTAGCGACGCTTAATTCACGATAATGAAGCGTTAAGTCATGTTGCCAGACGTCTAAATAAAGCTTAACGTGATGAGTAATTAGCCATCGTTGGGGACCTGCTGATTTAGTGGGAGTCATAATCTTTTTCATGCACTACGTAGTGGAATAGTTTCACGTGTTTACGGCATTACGTAGTAAAGACGCTGTCAGATCGGAGAATTTGTGTTTACCTACTTTTCAATTCTGAATGGTGGTCTTACACCAGCTCGATACAAAGAGTATCTTCCACTCTGGAATGTGCTAATATACTGTGTAATATTTTAAATGAGTAAATTGTTTAATAATTCAAATTAATCAAATAAAATTTACTTGCTCACGCCGGAATTTCAACAGGTTAATATGAAAAAGGCAAATTGATGTAGCATTTACTTCGATAGTTCGTTTTTGATATTAAATTAGCAAAAAATATGTTAATGATTTTGATAGTAGGTATTTACAAATTTGAATTTAACAGGCTACTAACAATCATTTTTTTTATCTGCATTCAAACCACAGCGTTTCCGGCACTGGCGCTTATTTCCTATGTTTTTTTACTGGCCGAATCAACCATGAAGGTTTGCCGATTTACTGTGATTCCTTGAGTAAGATCTTACAAACATAAACAATGAAAACAACAATCACTAAACGGATACATGCCAAGGTCGATGTAAACTGAAAATACTAGTTTAATTATATTTAGCGCAAGTTGCAGTAAAGACCGCTCATTTAACATAATAATACGTATTAAAGATGCAGAAGAATTCGCTTTATTACCTGCTCACCTCATACTGGCCGAGAAAACACATACTAAGCACGGTAATAAATCTTGAAGAAGAATATATCTAATAAATCTAAACGAAAAATGAAACAGAACAAGACACAGAAAAATAAAACTGAAATGGTCTCAACTGGGAATCGAACCCGGGATTTTTGTCTTACCGGGACAACGACTCTACCCACTCGTAGGACCTAATTATTATACGTCAATTTTCATCTCATATTTCAATTATGTAATCATCACGCCGTTTCCCCGCAAGGGTAGGCAGATAGGACGGACCGCCTAACAACTCGGTCTATACACACACGTCTTGCCTCATTAACATTCATACGTTGTCTCTTACATTCATTTATGTTATTCTGACTCTTGGCATGGCCCGAATCAAGTATCTGGTTCACTTGATCGTGCCATGTCTTCCTCGGGCGTCCACGACTTCTTCTACCATTCATATTCGCGTCATATATTCTTTTTACACTCCTTTCTACACTCTTAGTTCATTCGCTCTACATGCCCAAACCATTTGAGCGTCCCTTTCTTAATGTTACTTATTACACTTACATCAGCCTTGTTTTCTTTGCGAATCTACCTCAGGGATATCATTTCTACGATGTGTGTGGCACCTCCAGTATTTACCCATTAACTATTGTGCATTGGTTAGATTGTCAAGCCTGTAAATTTTTGAGACACATCTGTTTCCACATCTGCGATCGGATCACAAAACCTGACGAGTTCAAATCGAATTGTTCAACAGCCCAGAGCAGTGGGCATTCCTTTTGGCTGGTGACCGGTGGATCCGATCGATTTTGTCATAAATTTAGCAAACTGAGTGAGTCTTCATCCTGGATTATGAGTGTAAAAAGCATATTTCGATCCTGCACTATCACGGGCTTTTGTCTTGGGGACAACATTGACAAGGTGATGCTAGAACTTTCTTTGTCGCATTTCAAGCCGAGATGAGTTCCTGCCACACGCTGTCTTCAACCACGCCGTAGTCGGTATCATATTTCATACATAAGCCAGCCCCTTTTCTAGGATTTTAATTTCATTGAATATAATTCTTAAATGCATAACTCTTTCTTTCTGTTAAACAAAAAAACCCAAACCTTTACAGAGCATTAGTTGGTATTAAAGAAAAAATAATTTATTAATATTTATTTTTGGATTAACTTAATGAGTAAAACCTCAAATTAAAATTTGAAACAGAAAAATCAGAAAAAAGTTATGGTCTCATCTAAGACTTGAACCCAGGACCCTCGCCTTGCCGGGGCGCCGATCTATACCAACTGAGCTAATGGGACCCTATCTCCTTCGGTCATATTTAACTGTATCATACTTTGAATAAGAATTACCAATACAATCTTAATTTTCTCACCGCACATTTTTATTCACTGCTATCGTTATTTATGCTCCCAAGATTCAAATCGAACTAAATGCAATCTAGACAGTGTCTTGGATAAATTTGTCCTATTTTTAGTTTTTAACTTTTTAAATTGTTTGCCCGGCAAGGAGAGGGTCCTGAATTCAATTCATAGACGTGACGATATTGATATTGTCTTCAATAGTTAAATTTTATTAATTTTTGCCACCTTATCTCGCGGTAGCATAAGTTTAAATAAAATGAAAAAGTTTCTTTAATTTATTTTTATAAATTCAAATGACGCCACAAAGCCATTTTGGAGTTATTGAAGTAACGGTAATGCAATGAGACGTGTCAGTAATGTAGGAGTACAATCCTCATTAAAACCAATTTTTTTAATTTAAATTCATATTTAAAAAAAGGTGTTATAATAAAAAAAAATTATTCTATGACGATGTCTTCTTCGTTGACACAATATTTTGCTCTCAATTGTATGGCCTGAGTGATCCGCTTTCTTTAAACGGGACGTTTCCACGTCCCGACGCTTTTCTCAGGAACACCGGGACAGGGCCCCT
This sequence comes from Hesperophylax magnus, assembly GCA_026573805.1. Taxonomy (NCBI): domain Eukaryota; kingdom Metazoa; phylum Arthropoda; class Insecta; order Trichoptera; family Limnephilidae; genus Hesperophylax; species Hesperophylax magnus. The sequence continues at coordinate 2,455,474 of JAIUSX010000088.1, forward strand.
AAAAAACGGGACGGTCACGTTATTGCAGATGCAAGTTTATACCTAACGACAACTTTTATTTTTGAGTTCAAGCACATCACATCAATAAAATAAAGAGGTTATTCATCCTCCAACTGAAAGTAAAATACGCAGATCACAAAATTTTATGTAAAATTGGCAACAACAAAATACATTGATTGAATAAAATAAGTTGTTTGAACAAGATATATTTTTTTATTAAAATCAAAATAGTAAATCAACTATATTTCTAAATACCTCACAGTGTGTTCACTTGAACAGGTATTTAATGACACTACCCATTTTATGTAATTCGATTTCCGAAGTACGACAAATCCCAAAGAGTAGAAGATTTTATAAAATAACTGGATAAAATAAAACATACAGTTTTTATTAACTACGTTAATAATAAAAAAAAAACACTTTTAGCGGAAATTTAATTAACAATGCCATAATCATTAAATTACGCTGTTGTTGTAATTAATTATCGTATTGTTACCTGCCTGAATGACGGCCAATTGTGTATTTAAAAACAATAGATTTTTTAAATTACACCTATCTTCATTATTTTTCAAATATATATATGTTAAGAATTTTGTGCCTGAACTTTCAATTCAATATTACCAGACGGAAAATACATCAGGTTTCAAAGAGCAAAGAGTTTAAAAATCAATTTAAAAATTAGATTTTGTGTACTTAAAATGTATTATGTAGGTATTTTTTTTATTTATTTTTATGCGAAACCGCACAAGAGTCACAACTACTCCCAACCGTCTGGGGTAATTCCAAAATAGGGTATGTTGTTTGGCTGAAGGTAGTGGAGAGGGGAAGAAGATGGGAAGAGGAAGGTCGGAAATTTCAAGAAAGTGGCTATTAAGATCTGGTCAAACACAGTCAAAGTCATTTAAAGAAGGCTTTCAATTTTAAATTGTATTTATACTCCAGGGCGATGCTGAGATCTGAGTATCTTCCATTGTAGAACGTATTACTATATATTATTTTAAATGAAATAAAAAAAATGAATCAAGTAAAATTTACTTGCGCACGCTGGGATTTGAACCCGCGACCTCCATCTTGCTAGTCGAGAGCCTTACCCCTAGACCAAGGATGTCTGATATTTTATTTAACTACATTTAACTGGCATGATGCCCAAACATTTACATAAATGGATGTTTTAATACAGAATAATAACAAAAATAACTAGCTTAATATGCGAAAGTAAATGACAAACAAGAATGGGTTAAAGGTAGAATATGCATATTTTCATAAACAATTTATTATTGTCACCTGTACCCTGCACCAATGAGACACTGATTTGATAGGTACAATTTATTATTGTCACCTGTACCATGTACTGATGAGACACTGATTTGATAGGTACAATTTATTATTGTCACCTGTACCCTGTACTGATGAGACACTGATTTGGTAGGTACAATTTATTATTGTCACCTGTACCATGTACTGATGAGACACTGATTTGATAGGTACAATTTATTATTGTCACCTGTACCATGAAACTGATGAGACACTGATTTGATAGGTACAATTTATTATTGTCACCTGTACCCTGTACTGATGAGACACTGATTTGATAGGTACAATTTATTATTGTCACCTGTACCATGTACTGATGAGACGCTGATTTGATAGGTACATTTTATTATTGTCACCTGTACCATGTACTGATGAGACACTGATTTGACATGTACAATTTATTATTGTCACCTGTACCTTGTACTGATGAGACACTGATTTGATAGGTACAATTTATTATTGTCACCTGTACCATGTACTGATGAGACACTGATTTGATAGGTACAATTTATTATTGTCACCTGTACTATGTACTGATGAGACACTGATTTGATAGGTACAATTTATTATTGTCACCTGTACCTTGTACTGATGAGACACTGATTTGATAGGTACAATTTATTATTGTCACCTGTACCCTGTACTGATGAGACACTGATTTGGTAGGTACAATTTATTATTGTCACCTGTACCCTGTACTGATGAGACACTTATTTGGTAGGTACAATTTATTATTGTCACCTGTACCCTGTACTGATGATACACTGATTTTCACAAGAACTTAAACTGTAATTAAATTCTGTTTTACTTGCATCTCTTTCACGTTTAGTGCGAAGTAAGGCTTTCATTCGAGGGCTAGATGGGCATGGTATTGACATACTCGTTTACTCGTTCATAAGAGAAACTACTTTGTTAGTAGTAGATTCCTGCAAGGAGATAAAGATAGTGATTAAGATATCTGATTATTAATTCGTAAATGAAAATAACGTCAATAAAACAAACAAATGTTTTTTTTTTCAAAACCAAACATTTCTTTTCGCAAAATTAGAAATGTAATTTTATAAGTTAGGTATTATTTTCCTCAGAGTTTTAAAAGTTTCGCGTTAAGATCGTATAATTGTATTTTATGTGGCAGAAAATTGGCAATAATTTTTACGATAAAATTTTACAAAATGTTGTAAATTTATACTCTATGTACCGTGAAGCAATCATTTAAAAAATCAAACAATTGATAAAATAAATAATGTGCTTCGTACTCTTTATACGATATGCATTTTTTCAGTTTAATCAGGAAACAGATATGTGAATTAATTTTCCATTTAAGTTGAATATAAAATAAACCAGTTAAATTCCATTTACAATCTTTTTTATGGTTACAGGTAGAAAGAAAGTAGATATTTAAAGTTATTGATAAACAATGAATGAAAAGAATAGATGAACAAAAAAAAACAATAAATATTTTGAGGTACATTGTAAGGTTAATTTGTTTTTAAAAGTGTTATATATTCTAAGTTTTGCAGATACATCCGAGTAAAGAGTTTTGGGTGTATTTTGTTTTGCATATTGCAAATAAAGTAATTTGATATTTGTTCACTCACACAACATCATGATGAAAATATTTTTAACAATAGGCAACTGGCATAGTTGATTAATACAAAATTAGACTCATAACCCGATTTTGTGTATCTTTTTTAATAGTACATCATTGAAAAAACGATTCTGGAGATGGTAACGCTTGAGCAATTGTTGCTAAAGTTTTATTAGAATTTTGTTTGTGCTTCGTGCGCGACTTTTTAGTGGGTGATAATAACGGCCTGGTAAATAAATGTAGGAAAAAAGTGGGTATATTAAAAAAAAACAAAATTATAGTATCATCTCGCTTCTGAATAAAGTGTAATTATTGAAAAATCAATTTTAGTGGTTACACTTGATAAAATTTCTGCATTTTATCATCAAACAGTACCTTAGTATACCTAATACATACGCGAGCTAAGTTGCCGAACTGACCCTTTATGTGACCCCGACCCGAACTTATGTGAAAGGAATGAAGCAACCGCAAATGGCGCTAAACGCCGCTTGAAGTTGCTTCGTTCCTTTCCTGAAATTCGTGGCGAGTCTCGGTTTGCAAATGTATTTAATATTCATACCATAATGCCTACATGGATTATTTATCAGAAAAAAAATACTCACCATTTTCCACATTCTATTGACTAAATACATAGAAACATCCAATTTTTAAACCCATCAAAGTGCTCAAATTGTAATAGAAAAATAAAATACGTCGCATTAATTTCACCGATCCGACGGCCCGAAAGGGTTGCTGAAACCACCTAATATGCATTATCATCTGTTTGCCCTTCGTAAATGTAATTTCATACAAAACAGCCCCGGCCCTACACCAGCAAGGGACGGGCGAGCCTGGGGTGTTCCTTCCGACTTTCCGTCGGTCCGCTTTGTGCAAAAATAAATCGCGATGAAAATTTGATGGATTATTATATGGCTGCTGGTCCCTTGAAGGGTTTCATCAAATTGGGTAGCGGGGATTGTGGAATGTTTTGAAATTGTTTTTTGTGTACCTACATTAATTTGAAATATTGCGATATTATTTTATTTCTATAAAAAAATATCTTTTTATGGGAAAGATTTTAAAATTGATATATGAAAATACAAAATTTTGAATAAATATTTTGATCCGAAAATAATGCAAATTTTGATTTATTTTACCATTTCAAGTACCTACTATTATTTAAATTCCATATTTTTATTGCAGGGTTGGTATTTTGCCATTACTTATTAGTTTTTTTCTCTATAGATACAACAGACATTATTTTTCTTCTTTTTCTTAAACATCTGTTTTATAATACATATCAGTATATATATATTTATTTTTTAATTACCTTATACGAATGTACATACTTACTTTACATTTGAAACTTTGCTTTATTTACAATATCAGGTGTTATTATTTGGATTTGATGTTAATCTTAGTATTAGTATTTGATTTTTTTTTGTATATAGTTATGTTATTATCCATGTATTATGTTACACTTACATACACAAATTGTCAATTTTCTCTGTAAAAAGCCCGATAGGGCGTTAATGAATAGTTAAAAAATGACTTTTTAGAGTAAAATTGACTGGTGTTAAGTATTTATATATCTTATATAATAATTTATTTTTCTTGTTTCAGGTAAGACTTTTCACCTTACTTTCTCATTGAAAAGAATTTATACTTTGCGGGCGTAATCTTATACAGGTGAGTTTTATTCATTACTGTTAATAATAAATATCAGCTTGTGCGTATAATGTTGAACTTATGTTGAATTAACTTGTCAAAAAATATGATTTTTATTTAAGGATTCTTCCTTGACAAATATTTATTTATTTTTATGACCTTCTTTATTTGTTTATCTCAACAGCAAAACTCTCGGAACGATTAACTGAAAGTGTCACGACTTTTGCAGAATTTATAAGTAAATGAATATTTTTAACTAACACTACTAACTGTCATTACCATTATGCGCTATGAAGCTTTCAACTGTCCACTTAGCTGTAAAAGATGAAAAATGTATCTATATTGTTTACTTTATATTGTTTTTCCTTCGCTCAAATTCATTAGAAAAGTAAAAATTGTGAAAATTATTATCAAGAATATTTGAAAATACAAATAAGATAAAATGCCGCGATATTTTCAAAAAGGCTCCGAATCCTATAACGTTGTTTTTAAAGACAACAAAATGGCATTCTCATTTTTAAGCATCGGTTTTTAGAGAGTTCAAATAAGATGTATGAATAACCCAATTAAATAAAACACTGTTAAACATGTGTTTAGGTAGAAAGCATTGAGTGCCACTAGTCCTTTGTGTGGATCATGAAAAGTTACTAAAAAGCACCACACGTGGTGTAAGATAAAACTAATATTGATGGGATATTATTTGAAATTACCATACATATTTTTATAGCTACAACTATTTTTGTGGTACTTTATTTGAAATTACCATAAATATTTTTATAGTTACAACTATTTTTGAGGGTCTTTATTTGTTGCATTTTTAATTATCTTTTGGCACTTTACGGTTTATTTAATTTGGGAATTCTCATATACAGGTATCGTAACCAGAATTGAGTCGAACACATGAATCACAGCTTGCTTAAAGCATATGTCATTTTTTTACAGAATAATAATAATTGGATAATTTGTGTAGCGTCGTGTTTATGAAGAATCACCCCAATAGATATGAGGAAATGAAATTCTCCTCATATGCACCTGTATACACAGTCCTAAGTTTGTGTTTTTTGATTCCATCACTGAGCGACCTATAATCCCAAACAATTTTCACTGTTCAAATGATTTTTAAACGGATGTATCGATTTAACTGTTTCGGTTATATCCAAGATTTAGATTTTTTAATTATTTATCGCCGGCCAGAAGGACCTCTGTAAAATTGCATAATACTCACAAACCAATCAATATCTGGCCTGCCTTGAAAGGTATAATACTCGTACTTCTATTGAATACTATTAATAGAAAAATAATTATGAATTGACGTGAATTGCGGAGAATGATTACATATTCCGTACTTCTAGCTTTTGTTACCCGGAATAGCTCGAGCCACATTTATACAGTCAGCTTCATTTATCTCGAAAGCTAGCTGAAAAGGACCCGCGGGTCGGACTATGTCTAAGTATAAAGCAGTGATTCTCAAAGTAGACGCTATCGCCCCCTGGAAGAGATTTAAGAGGCATGACAATATGAAGGCACTGAAAAGTGTGAAGCAGTGATTCTTCAGCTGAAGAGAGGTCGGTGAAAAAAAAAGGTTAACGTCTTTGTTGTTGTTTTATTTCTAATTTTTATGGCCTTCGTGGTTTAGTGGTTAAGATCCTTGGCTACGAATCCTGAGGTCGCGGGTTGAAATTCCGAAGTTAATTTTATTTTATTAATTTGTGTTACTTCACAGTAAATTATGTATTCATTAAAATAATATAAATAGTTTACTTGCGGCACATTCTAGAGTGCTAGATGCTTTCAGTGTGTAGTGTTGAAAGACCACTTTTCGGAATTAGTTGCTTAAAATGGCAATAGCCGTGTTTGGTGACCAGATCTGAATAACCAGGTACTTTCCTATCTTTCTCTTCTCCAACTCCTTCTCTTCCCCACTATCTTTAGCTTCACAACATACCCTAATTGGAGATGCCATAGTCTCACTGGCTCCAGACGGTTGGGAGCAGTTGGAACTCTTTTGCGGGTACTTACATAAAAAACAATAAAATTATTATGATTGGAATCCGTAGAAGTTATATGTGAACCAATCATAAATATTTCAACCACTCAGGATAAACACAACCACGGCAAATTTCAAGATGACAGTCCTAACTGTGTTTACGTTTTGTCCATTTTTGTAAACTTGCAATTTAAGATTTTTAGTTCCTAGGTAACTAATAACTAATACTATTTTTTTTGCAATATAACGTACATTTAAAATGATATTTTAAAGGGGACGGTAAAGTAAATTAACTCTAAAGTGGACGTTGGGTAAGATATATTTGAGAAGCTCTCTTGTCTAAAGAGACAGATAGATAGATCGGCAACTTGGATTGGTATGAATTGGAAGTAGCGTATTGTCTTTCTTCAGATGATAATTACATCACGACCTCTGAATAGGTAAAACACGCTGGAAATAATACCTTCCATGTAGATTTGAATGGAAACCAATGAATTAATACCGTTTGGTTCTAGCCCATGTGCCATGCGTTTTGTCTCCCTTATTCTTGCCTGATATCGTACATCACCATCCCATTTGAATTACATAATGATTATGAAACAAAGTTTTGTGTTGGAAATTTAAGGCCCTATTGGCTAGACTTTTCGATCACGAAATACACCCACATCGCATTTCTTGTGTTCTTTATTATACAATTACGACAAAGTGCGCGTCCTCGGGGTATTATGAGATGCCCCCTTATTCAAGCATTAGGATCAGATATTGGTAAGTGCACTGATTTGTTTTTGAGTACTAGACTGGTTTGCCGGCGGCGGACGCTGCGTCTATATAGGCGCGCGTCTTAATCGAGCCGTCCCGACCGTTATAGATACTGGGAAAGCCGGCGCGTTCTCGTCGTAAATCGCGATGTGTCCAAGCCCGCGCGGCCCGTGCTAAAAGTAGCGTGCCGCTACTTTGTTATATTTTATTAAAAGTGGACCCAAGAATCGTAAAGTCCTTTTCCGCACTGCATTTAGTTCGTTTTGACCTCGCGTCCAAAGAATAATGTTTCTATTTTTTTTTCTTTATTACAAAATCGAAACCAAAATTTTCTCTGAAATCATGTCAATGTGCGGCCTTTTTCATACAAAGTTTCAATTTGAATTTGAGGCCAAAATGCCCAACCAAACTGAAAAATCATTCTTTTAATTAGGCGGTATAGCAAAATATCTAGTGCGGATATGTGCTATTTTTTATTTGTGTTTTAAATTATGATACACAGGCCGTTAAAGTTTTTACGATTTTGGAGGTAACTTTGGCATTTTGTTGTGATTTAATTGTAATTATTAAAAACATGCGTCTTTATGTACCATTTTCTTTATTTCAAATAAAGAATTATACAGATTTTTCCAAAGAAACGTTACTATCTCAATGACAACTCTTTTTTAAAACTTTTTTCAGGAAGGTAGGTACGAGTACCATAATGTTATAAAAAATGCGAATTAGAAAGTAAATACGACGATTACACACTTGAAAAAAACTTTACTAAACCATTATGAACCGGAAATGGAACGTTCAAACAAATTTTCAGAGAGACAAAATGCAAAACGGTCGAGTAAATAAGTTATTTTTTCTTTGCAAAATAATTTTGCGGCGTCATTTTAAATTATATAAAAAATAACCAACTTTGTTTCAACCACGTTTCAAAACCAAAGGTTTTTTCGTAAAAAAAATCCATTTTCCATTTCCATTTTCCATTACCAAAAAAAAAATATTACTTACAAAAATCCAGTTCCTTACAAACAATGAATTTAATTTGTGCAAGCAAACGCGGTAAAAGATTTTTTTTAATCGTTTCTATCTCAATCACGTGTCAGAGGGCTGATTTCAGTCAGTATTTCACACGTTCGCAGCCAAGCAAACATCAGAAATCCAAATATCAGTAATCCTGACAGCTAAATAGCACCTTATTACCATTTAACTTCACAGCCTCCGGTTAACGAGCAAAGATCCGCCCGAGGTGAATATTCACGACTCGTTCCGCATCTTAACTTTACGTATTTACTGTCGCCGAATTATCTTCTCAGGAGGCGGCGGTGGTGATTTTCCCATTTTATGAAATCATCTGATGAAAATCACACGAGGAAGTGATGTTAAAAGGTTTAAAAAACGACAAATAACTGATCACTTCCACTGAGAACTTTACGTAGAAGGAGCCTGCTTAAATTGCTGACGCTTTTTCAATAAGTAGATATTTTAATATAAAAAGGAAAACATTTTAAAGAAGCAATAAAAATTTTTATTACAAGCTTTTTTTGTGAGGTTTTTAATAAAAATAAAATAGTGATTTTATTAATTTTGATTGATTATTAAGGAAATCTTTAAAAAACCGTCTACACTTTATATCGAAAATTTTTTTACAATATTCAATGTACCTACGATTGAAAAACTGTATGACAAAATATACAATATTACCTTAAACTTCTGTAAGATTCCATATCTGTTATTTTTTTGCGTATTTTTTGTTTTTTGTTGTTTATTACAATATTACTTACTTGACATTATATAATTGAGCTAGAATACCCTCACCAAACACAAGAGCCTTGTCTCTTTATGATGGAGAAATACTTTTTTATTTTCATTTATATCAACGTGTAAGAATTGTACATCTATTTTACAAAATAAAATATTAAATAATTAAAAAATATATATATATATATATTCCCATAGAAACTGTATGAAATTTTGATCACGTATTTCGTATTCAAATAGGCACCATCTGCCAATTTCAATATTTTGTTTCTTTTCTTTGTTTTTCGGGACGAAAAATATTAATTTGGGAGGCGGGTATAGGTACCGCAAACCTGAGATCTATTTATTGGAAAACCAATACTTCTACCGATTCCAAGTGATTCGCTGCGGTTTGATGACTTAGCAGGGTTGCCCGGGTTGATGGGGTGAGGTTTCTCTAGGTCTTTGGCGACTGCTCTAGGTAACTTTATTGTTTGACCATTTTTAATATATTTATTTATTTTTTAATCTGATTCCCGCATAAGAGGTACAACTGCTCAAAACCATCTGAATCCAGTGAGACTATTGCTTTCCTAACTAGAGATTATTGTGAGGCTAGAGGTAGTGGGGAGGAACATGAGATGGGGAAGAGGAATTGTTAAAAAAGTCAATTAATCTTATATATATTATAAGAAGAAACCCGTGTTTCCCTACTCTCTTGATTTTGTTCACGACCACCCACCGGTGGTTATGGCGATAGATAGCTCTTGGTGTCACATCGAAAGTAATAGAATTTGGTGGGGTGGCTGAGCGTGGGTAAGAGTGGGTGACGAAAATGTGGTTTGTTATGGGAAGGCCGCGAAGACTTCAGATTATTTCAGTATGTGCCCGCATGTGTCGGTGAGTCTGGAAGATTCCAGAATGGTCATGAAGGTTCTGGAAGGAGAAAGTTCAAGAAGGTTCTATAAGGTTCCAAACTGTATAGGAGTGTGTCAGTGAGTCTAGAAGGTTCCGGAAAGTTCAAGAATGCTTTTGAAAATTCTTGAAGGAGCCACAACGACCGACGCCTGGCGGGGTATAGCTAGTTATGCATAAAAGGTAACCGAGATTGCCCTTTGTATTTCAATTATTGTGATATTAGGTTTGAAACTCGACTGAATCCCCTGTCGTCTTACTAAGATTTCACTGATTATATGATAAGGCAGTATTATCTATTGATAACGTAGGACACCACCCAGTAGTTACCTAAACCAGGTTCCTGTCAATGCCTTTTTGTAATTGTGTTATATCATTTTTTTATAAATATGGGTACCTTCTTTGAGAATTACTTTTTGAATTTTGACCCTTCATATTAATGTTCGTTTGTTCAAAATCTTAAATCTCCGAAAGTTATTCATCGATTGCTTTGAAATTTTGTTCAAAATCTTAAATCTCCGAAAGTTATTAATCGATTGCTTTGAAATTTTGTTCAAAATCTTAAATCTCCGAAAGTTATTCATCGATTGCTTTGAAATTTTGACGCAATATTTCATTGGAATACGCGTGTTTATTTTTCACTTATTTATTTATTTAGTACAGGAAATACATAATACATATTATATATAATAAATACATATATAGTTGTAAATAAACTTGGACAAATATTAAAAAAAACAGGAATGTGTATTTATTTATTGACGTGACCTGAAAACCTTACAGAAATGTAGAGTAGTACCTACCCGATAATACAGATCTTGTCACCAAACCCATTTCACTCCATGTTTCGTTTCTGAATGGTGGTCTTTCACCAAGGCTGATTTTGTAATGCATAATTTATTACAAATAATAAATTCTAACAATGTTCAACCACCATAATGAGTTATGTGCCTAATTTTCGGTCGTAATAATATCCTAAAATATCACAAAATAAGAATCTGAAAAAAATTTGTTCATTACAAAGTTAATTTAACTTGTAACAAATTTTACCATACTTTTTAAAAGTAAAATGATTGTTATTCATGAAATGTTTGGGTTTCTTTACAATATGCAAAACTATCTCGTAGTTTATTAAAAAGGAAAAAAAAAGTCTGAAAAGTCAAAAAGCACATTCAGGACGGGTTGTTTCGGAGAATTTGAACAATTATTCGAATTTCTAAGTTAATTTTCAAGTTCTGTGAAATATTTTTTCAAGTTCTGTTATTATTTCAGTTCTGTCAAGCGATTAGCCTATAATGATATAATAACTTGAACTCAAATACAACTTTCACAGAACCCGGAAATGAACGTTGAAATTTGACGAATTGTTCAAATTCTGCGAAACAACTCATCCTTAGCAAATAGGATTTGATCAACACGTCAAAAGATCCGCATTGATAAATTCATTCCTACAGCCCCTACCTCAATCCACTTCATAACGCTGCCCAACCTGGTGGCAACATAGCTCCCCTGCCTCTAAATGGAGAAATCAGTATTCTCTTCAAATTATTGGTAATCCAGCTAAAAACGGGATTGCAGACTGGCATTTTACTAATAGTTTATCAGGAAACCTATCAATGCATTCCTTAAGGGCCTGCGAACCCGGTTTTAACCGAATAGTGGATAATTTGAAGAGTTTCTTTAACTTTTAACTTTTCTCTACTTTCTATAGATATAATTTGCGAGTATTATATATATTAACCTTCCTTTATAAATAAATCTATATAAATGCACTAATAACAGAATAATTATTTAATTATGAGTGATTTTTTTCATTATTTTGTGCCATAAATTCGACGTGCCACGGAAAAACTCTGGCGTGCCAATTTGGCACGCGTGCCGTGCATTAGCCATCGCTATCCAGCGAATTTAAAAAACTGTCAATGTCACCTTGTGATTCTTGACACATCCATTTACCTTCGCTGACTACTGGAGTATGGGTATGATTTACTTTCCAAAGGGTATCCGCCCATATATTTATACCCCTAAGAGATATTTTCAATTTACGTCGGAGTAAAATATGTTTTACGCGCAATGATTTTCAGAGAAATCTTTTAGAGGTGAAATGCTTTCAATGGAAAATAATACGTGTTGATGCGACAACATTTGCTCGCAAATCGAGTTATTTTTATTAAGTTTTATTTTAATTTTCAGTGGATTTGGTAATATTTTTACACCTAATAAAATCTTGAATACCGCATTGCTACCTGCTCGTGACTGTCCGGAGCCAGTGGAACTATGGCAACCCATAATGGGGAGATGAAGGTTGGGAAGTATCGAAAAAAAGTCACCAAACATGGCTAAAGCCATTTCAAGCAACGTTTCGATTCAGAATGCGCAACATTGATAAAGACCTATCTTACGCTAACTGATGAGAAAAACGTAAAAATTATTTTTCTTAATAATAATACGTCCATTTTAAAATGTCTGTTAAAACTATTTTTTTTGGTTTCACTGAAAATTGAAACTTTCTACCTAGAAAACGGAGTTAAAAACTATACCAATCTCAGCAAATGCCGATCGGGCAGGACCGACATTTATTTCGTACATTAACTGCAGTAATGTCATCTAATTTCAGAGAAATGCATGTATGCCTGGGTGTGTGTAGGTGATTGGCACAAAAATAGAATAGAATGCATTTCATTGACATCGATACTATCTGCCGATTGTCAGCTCGATTGAATATCGGGAAGCGGATTAATTTCCGCTTTCAAGATTTGCATTCAATAATTATCGAAAACATAAGTTAAATTCAAATAGATGTATTACAAAAATGTGTTTTCCTTTGGAAAGTCAAGGTATCCATATTATTTCCTATCTTGGTATATTGAAATACAGGCAAAACAAACCATAACTAACCATCACGCCGTTTCTCCGAAGGTGCGGGCAGAGACAACAGACCGCCACACAACTCTGTGTCGGCGCACACTTCTTGCTTCATTTACATTCATTCATTGTGTCATTCATGTTTTTCTGTTGTGATGACTCTCGGCATGACGATACAAGTATTTTTATTTTTTTTATTTTTTTTTTTATTTGACTTTTATTTATTTATTTATTTATACTGGGTTTTACAGAAGATCACACTTACGTGAGAACAATCCACTTATAAAAACTCAGTTATTGTACAATTACAAAAATCTACAATTAAATAAAGATACAAAAAATTAAAAACAGATACATTCAATTAAATACAGATACATACATACAATTAGAAAACAAAAACATCAAAAAATAAAAATAAAATACACAATCATATACAAGCTCGCTCAAGTAACACATTACATTATACATTATTACAAGTGGTAAGAGGCATAAGAAATACGAGAGGTATGCATAGAGAGAAAATTGACACAATGAATTAGCTAATATTTTTTAATAGCGCCAGAACTTTTTTTCTGAATCCGTACAAATTATCGACGAAAATATCTATTTCAGCACACTCTATCTTGTTATATAGTCGACACATCTGGGTCAGAGGGCTAAAGTAGGCGATATTATTTATAAATGTATTCAGGTGAAAAATATTATGGCGTCTTAAACAATGCGAATTGGGGACATTTATTTTAATATTGCTAAGACATAATGTAGTATCAAGTTGACCGTGAATAATTTTATGTAAACATATGAGATCAGTCAATTGCCTTCTAGTTTTAAGTGTATCAATCTTGAAGTAATCACGACGTACGTCATATGATCTTAGATGGTCATGTAATCCACATTTGAAGGATAACATTCTTAGCATTTTTTTTTTGAATGGATTCTACAATATTTTCATATTTGCAGTAATGTGGATTCCAAATAGAGCTTCCATATTCAAATTTACTTCTAATTAAGGCATTGTAAAGAGTTAGGATTGATTGAGAATCTTGGAAAGGTTTACATATTCTATGAATAAATCCCATCATTTTTAATGATTTGCACTTAATGTCGTTAATGTGTACATCGAATATGAATTTAGAATCAAGAGTGATTCCTAGATCTCTTATTGAAGATACTTTTTTGAGAATAATATTATTAATAACATAGGAAAAATCCTTTATAATTCTATTTCTAGTGAAGTTTAAAATGTAACATTTTTCAACATTTAAGTGCATATCATTGACAGTACACCAGTTATTAAGTGTGTCGAGGTCGTTTTGAAGCAGTTGATGATCGGAAACAGACTTGATTTTACGAAAAATTTTAAGATCATCGGCGAAAAAAGCATAATCACAATTTAATTTCGAGCCAAGGTCATTTATGAATATAAGAAAAAGCAGGGGGCCAAGATTTGAACCATGTGGTACACCGGAAGTTACAATTATAGGGGATGATTTGTATCCATTAATAAGAACTAATTGAGTTCTGTTATACAAATATGATTTCACCCAGCGAAGTAGATCTCCACGTATTCCTATTTGTTCAAGTTTTTTTAATAAGATGGAGTGATTAACTTTATCAAAAGCTTTTTGGAAATCAGTATAAATTGCATCTACTTGTAATCTTTCATTAAAAGAATTACATACATAATTTCAAAATTCCAAAAGATTTGAGTTAATAGATCTTTGAGGAACAAACCCATGTTGCCTAGTGCAGAGAAGGGGCTTAAAATGCGAAAAAATATTTTTATATATCAAAGATTCAAAAACCTTAGCAAAACAGGATAATATACTGATTGGTCTATAATTTTTTACTAAAGATTGGTCTCCCGATTTTAATACTGGTACCACATGTGCTTTTTTCCACAGATCAGGAAAAGTTCCCGTGGTTAGGGATGCATTAAAAATTATAAAAAGCGGTAAACATAAAGAGTCTGCAAAGCAACTGACAAAGAAAGGAGGAATATTATCTGGGCCTGGACCCTTGTTGGAATCTACTTTACTCAAAAAACATTTTATTTCATCTGCACCAATATGTATTTTACCCAAATTGCTTTGATTGTGTTCAGTTATGTTTGGCATTGAACCATTAGTGGATGATTCCGAATTGGTATAAACAGATGAAAAATATTTAGAAAATATGTTTGCTATGTGTTCACCGTCATTTGCGGAAATATCGTCAAGATGCATTACTTTAGGAATACAATTGGTTTTTCGTAATGATTTTGAGTATGACCAGAACACCTTTATGCTACCTTGCAGACCACTTTCGACAGAGTTGATGTATGATTTATAACATTCGCTTTGTATTTTTTTTGTAACTTTCCTTAAATAAGAAAATTCTCTATAATCTGACTCGTTGCCATGTTTTTTTACCTTAAGTCTAATGTTGTTTTTTTTCTTAAGAAGAGCAATCAATTGCTGATTAAACCAGACAGGATATTGATTTTTTGTTTTAGTAATATATTTTTTAAAGTGTTTGTCAATTATTTCCCATAATTTTTCATAGAACAAGATCAACATACTATTCACATTTTCATTTTTAAAAAGAGTTATCCAATTAACAGATAATAGATCCTGTCGACATTCATGAAAGTTTCCCTTCCTGAAGTTATATTTTGAGTCACTTCTATTGATTTCTAAAAATTGATCTTTATTTTGTTTCACCATTATTTCAAATGAAGGGTGATATTGATCCAATTTGGTTAAGCCTGGTGCTATATGTATATCTATGTTAACTTTATCAGAGAAAACAAGATCCAATAAATTTTCATTTGTATTTAGTACATTATTGAATTGATACAAGTTGCAAATTGATGAAAGGTTGACAAGACTGTGTGCTTTCATGTTTTTATAATAAGAAGGTGAAAGTACATTATTTTTAAATGAATTGTCAGGTAACCATTTTATTTCGGGCAAATTGAAATCACCAATAATAATAAACTGTGAATTGGAAATTGAATACTTTAAATACAGATCTTGTAATTTTTCAATCTGATTACAATAATTGTCTACAGTTACACTAAGAGGAATATAGAGGATGCAAATAAAGATGAGCGAGTTGGAACGAGACTTAATTACAAGCCACAAATCTTCATTGTCACTCTCCCATTCCGTTTTTCTGGACACAAGAAGTTTTTTAGAAACGGCGGCTAGAACTCCGCCACCTTCTTTAGACGCAGATTTGGTTGACTCACGATCTCTCCTAAATACTATATATCTGTCATCAAACAGTTCTTCACTAAACACTGTTGAGTTCAGCCATGTTTCAGAAAAACAAATAATGTCATAATTATTGATTAAAATTTCATTGCGCACACTTACGGTCTTTGTTCGAATACCCCTCAAGTTTTGATATAATATATTTAATGCATCAACAGCAACTGCCTCGTCATCTTTTTCCGTATGATTAAACGCCATAGTCGATGGTGGAGAGATCCTTCAATAAAGCCGCTTTGTATGCCGGGCAGTCCTTATCTCCAGTGGGGTGGGCCCGGGAAGCTGCAGGCTTTCCGAAACGTGCGCATGTAGCGCAACTGGGTGCTGCAGCAGCAGCGGGGCAGGCCTCGCGCGCGTGTCCTTCTACACTGCAGTGAGAGCATCTCTTTGTATCTTTGCAGTACTTGTGAGAATGTCCAACCATTTGACAGTTCAGACACACTGTAAGTCCTACAAAGTCACGCACACCGCAAACGGTCCAGTCCACGAATACACGACCTTGTTGCACCAATGCATGACGAATGTTAGCGGGCACCGAGTACACTCTGTGGCAAGACGGTCCGGTTCGAGCTCCAGCCATATGACTAAGTTTGCACTTGGATGCACACTCTTTAAAGTTGTCACCTTCAGAGATTCCAGAGAGGGCATTCTCTAAAAAATTCTCATCCGATAGTTCACGGGGCACGTTAAAAAATATTAACCTTGGCTGCCTCCTAACTGGAAGACGGGCACTCAGCAAGTCAGAGCTGGATATAACAGGATCATTTAAAAGCCTTTCTTGTTCCTGGCTGCTGGCAGTGTGGATAATGACTCCTTTGTTTTTTATGTTTTTTACTCCCGTTATCCTCACTCCTAATTGCGATGGCTTAACGATGTCCTTAATAATTTTTTTAGTCCCATCGCTATCATCGACCCCCGGTAGTTTGGGAAAAAAACATACAGATGGTCTTGGTTTCCCTATTTTGATACTGGTACGAGTGAGTGGTGGAGGCACTGGGAGTTTTTTCTTTGTAACTTCAGCAAATGAAAGGCTAGCCTCTGTTGCATCAGCCACACGGCGCATTACTGGACCCAGATCTGACTCAAGCTGTTGAATTTTGTCCAGCAGCTGTTTTGTATAATTTTTGGCCATTGTTTTCTCGGCCTTCAAGACCTTGATATTAGCTAGGGCCGAATTAAGGTCTCCTCTAAGCTCTTCCTTCTCCAGCAAAAGTTGGGCAACGGAACCGAGAACATTTGTCACGTTTCTCGATACTTTGAGCTGCTGCTCTTTAGACACTTTGGATGGCTTTTCAGCCAATGCGTCCTGTAAGGCTTTTAGGGCAATTTGAGTCCCGGATAATATTTTATGTCCTGATACATGACTCAGGTCAGGGTTATTTTCGGCTTCAATCTCATCAGCGTCGGAGTCCGATTCTTCAGACTGGGAGGTGTAAGGGGAAGCAATTAAAGGGCTTTTAACAGAGTTCTTTTTTTCCCCATAATTTTTAAACATATGCATCAACGGCAAAGGTTAAACGAAGTATTTTTTTAAATAAAATAATTATTTTCGATTTGTTAGAATGCAGAAGTTATTTAAAGTTTCAAAACACTATGACAACCAATTGGAGCCCAGAAAAGTGAGCTCATAATCAAAGGCAACCAATTGGAGCCCAGAAAAGTGAGCTCATAATCAAAGGCAGCCAATGAACGCACTTGTTGTTTTAAATATCACTTGGTAGGTACTTCTGTTAGTGAAACAATTATTATGGATGATTAGTTTATAACTCTAAAAATGTGCTTAAAAGCAAATGATTTAAGAGATAACACTTCCACAAGTTGAACTTTCGTTGTTTTTCACGATAGATAGTTTTTTACTTTCGGCGGATTAGTTAAACTTGTGTTTTTCTAAGTATAAATAACAGCTTGACAGAACACGACAGGTACTTTACGTATATTGATCGAAGAGGCATATTGATTTGATACACTCAATCGTGCCATGTCTTCCTCGGGCATCCCCGACTTCTACCGTTGATTTAAGTGTCATGTATTTTCCTTACACTCCTTTATCATCCGTTCCACACGCCCAAACCATTTAAACTTTTTTTTTTTTTTTTTTAATCAAAAAATATTGTTTTATTTCCTTTCTTAATCTTGCATTATTTCCGAATCTTTACATATCATCTCAACAAACTCACCATAGCTACATTGTTTCCACTTGGAGTTAAACGCCATTGTTTTTTAAATTTATTTATTACTTGTAGACCAAGCAATGCGTCGTTATTGCTAATAATCGGGCGTCTTCGAATTTTTCCACCATTCACTACTGTATACCACAATGTTACTGTTAAAAAACTACATTAAATCAACATTAATTCAACTCAGTATCTCATTCCAGTGCAGAGATATTGCGTTAAGTATTCCTCGGGCGTCACCGACTTTTGCTACCATTCAAACCACTCTCTAAACACTAATAAAAACAAACTTTGTAATTTTCAGCGATATCAGTCGACTAATTTTCGAGTTTGGCGAGCGTAAACATACGCAAGCGGAATTTTTTAAATATGAAATTTTATGATTATCATATTAATGCCTCACATTTTTTTAATATTTTGATTGTGTTTAAAAATAAGTATATTATATTATTGACGCCTTAATCCATTATAATAAATAATATTATATGAGCCTGCTACTTGCAGACAAGTAGGTAATCAGTTCGACATCATTTCTAGGAATCTGGGCAAATCCCTAACATTTTATCTGCCATTATGGTTGATTCATGTGTTTTCTTATTGTTTTTTCCTTTATGCGGTGATCCCGTCAAGATGTATAAAATGCTTTCACGCACTCTCACAGGTTACTGCGATTTATGGATCGTTAAATTTATCGCCGGCGCTTTCCTAATTCCTTGCAAATAATAACTTTCCGCACGGCGATACCTATTATATATTCTGTTCGGAGTTATAGAATTTCATTTTTTTGATTCTTTTTTGAAGTACCTACCCAGTGGCGTAACGGTTACCTGGGCAGACCGGGCAACTTCAGAGGGTCCTATTTTTGAAGTACCCTAAAAATTTTAACACAAGTTTCGTATAAAAGAATCACAATATAAATTTCCAGCGTCTTTAGTAACATTCTCCCCGATCGCTTGGTGAATATATTGCTCAACTAGTTTTAATATCGCCTACGGTTTGAATTCTTGATATTATTTTATTATACCCATTAGTTCATAATAATAACCTCGTGTTCAATTCTGTTTTGGAGAGAATCCATTGTCTGGGAAAAGAACGAAAAGAAGACATCGCTGCTATTTTCGTCTTAAATTTTGACACAGTCAAATGCAATTTATTTCAACACTTTTTAGTTTGTGTAAATAAATAATGAATAACATAATTTTTACATATGCTTTAGTATTCATAATTTACTTTTTAATTTTTTTAATTAGTCGTGAATAAATTTCAAGGGTTCCTCAAAATTAGTGTGATAATAATATACAATTATATTGTACACATTTGGTCATTTGTTTTTAAAATATTTTTTATTGATGTTATACTGTTGGTTTAATTTATTTCTTAATCGTTATATACAGTCCAATAGATCTCGTTATTCAATAAGTAAATAAAATAAAATATTCCTCTATTATCAATGCCTGTGGCGTGGTCGATGGATCAATTAATTACGGAGGTACTTGAAATCTACAAAACCCCCATTAATATAGATGACGGGGGCTACGCTGAATCTAGGTATCCGGTAATTGACGGCTACACCAAAACTAAACGCCTAAAACCGCGTTAAATTAACTAGTTATTATTATGAAATACCGTCCCTAGGGGGAGTAATGCGCGCAACACGAGGTCACTTCTATACACTTTGGATGGATTGTTTCGGAGAATTAGAACAATTCTTCAAATTTCAAAGTTAATTTTCGAGTTCAAAAAATTCATTATGATTATATTTTTGGCCGTGAAAATCTCAAATCATATCTATTTAAAGGGTTTATGAAATTCGTTAAATTTATGTAATTTTTTCATGAATTTGGTAAGGTTTATTCGCTTGGCCAAAGCAATCAACAGAAAACGATAGCAAAATGTCAATTTTCAAATATTTAAATTCATAATTCACATTCGAACTTGAAAAACTATACACAGCCTACCTTTGACGATAGAGCACTGCATTTGTATGGCACTATCTGTGTAAGATTGTTGGCTATGTGAACCATTGCTTTCCATCGGGCACAATTTGAAATTCTCATAAAATCTGCAAGTCATGCGAAAATTGATATATATCTTAAACTAAATCGAAACGAATTTATTTAAGAAGTAGAACAAACGCTCGAAGTATTCCCTATCTTCAATTCTTGTAAAATTTAAAAGAAAAACTTTCTTGTTTTCTACCCAGTTCATAATAATGTGGTATCGATTTTCTCGCTTAATATTTGTATTGTGACAAACGCCTGCCAAACGTTTTGATTGTCAGAAAGAAACATTATTATTTTATCAATATTGGTTTGAGCCCAATGAATACGTCAGATTTTTACTCTGAGTTGGGTAGCAAATATCATAAAATCCGATGATCGTATTATGACAATCCTGTAGAATTTTGATGATGACTGATCTAATACAAGTTTTTTTTTATAATATGCCGTGATTTCTTGCTTTAAAAAAAGGTTAGTTCAATATCTCTGACATTGCGTAAATGCGTACCCCTTACATTTTTACTTTCAGGTTCATCGTCGTATCGTTCCCTAACTTTCCTAGTTTATTTTATTACAAGCGCATGATCGCATTGTTCTTGAACTAGCCTGCTCCTGGCCCATTTTATTCTAAATTCACGATCGTGGTGTTCCTGAACAATCGTAAACGGTTCATAAATGTGACATTCTAGACCTAACCTACAGGGTTTTCCAATAAGAGGTGTTATTTTGATATTCAATCGTAAAAGATCAATGGTTTCGTTGCTTGTGTGGCACCTAGCGCCGTCTTGTTGAAAGTAAACGTTGTCCAGATCAATACCATCCAATTCCGTCTATAAAAAATCATTAATCATCTCTCGATAGCGCAATCCATTCACCGTAACTGTTGCTCCAGCCTCATTTTCGAAAAAGTCAGGTCCAATGACTCCGCCGGAACATAAACCGCACCAAACAGTCACACGTTGAGGATAGAGAGGCTTTTCAACAATAACTCTTGGGTTTTCCGAGCCCCAGATGCGACAATTTTGCTTGTTGACGAAGCCACCGAGGTGGAAATGGGTCTCATCACTCAAGATGATTTGCATTTGATTCACTCAAGTGAATTTTAATAATTTCAATGCGTTGTTGAAGCGTGTATCGTTCCATTTTTATTAATGGCGTAGTTTCTACTTGTCAAATGTCAAAAAATGACAGCTTCAAAAGTAACATCTACCGAAATAGCGGGCTATTCGAAATAATAGCCCGCTATTTCGGTAGATGTTACGTTTGAAGCTGTCATTTTTTGACATTTGAAATGTCAAAAAAATGACAGCTTCAAAAGTAACATCTACCGAAATAGCAGGCTATTCAAAATAACACCTCTTATTGGAAAACCCTGTACTTTCAAGTTCACGATCATGGCATTCAACCGTAGCCCTCTATTTATTATCAAGGACACGAGACTCCGATAGCGGAGGTTTGTTGGAGGCTCACATTTAAATTATTTCCGACGAACACCTTTTTTTTCCAGACGGATACCCACGGACTTGTGTTATTTTTTGGTGACCGGATAAATCATCACAATGATAATTCATCACATCTTTAAAAAGTTATATAAAGTCATGGAAAGTGATGAAACAAAAACTTTATTAACTGGGTTAAGTAGGTTAGGTTAAAACAATTTTTTTTTCATCGTTTTTAATGACTTTATATCACTTTTTAAAAGTGTGTTGAATTGTCACTGTGTTGAGTTATCATGGAACCGTTATTTATATTTAAGATTGATAAAAAAGTACCTTACCATTAAAATATTTAAAGTAAAAAGGTTTTAAAAACTATAAAATTAGCGGTAATTATTAGTTTTTATTTTTTTAGACGATGAAGTAGTAACTTCCCGTGATATTAATTTAGATAAAGAGATTTTAATAATACGTTTATCAGAATTAAGATTTCCACTTTATTTTAGAGATTTGATCGGGCAAATTCAACCGCAGGTCTTTCCAATACACCAGGGCCGCATGTCGCATATTTTTGTGCACGGCTTCTTCACTTACGTCGTTGAGATTCTGGATTTATTTTAGGGTATTGTCTCGTCGTAATATAAAGTTTTCTGAAATTTTCACATCTGATTCGTTCTTCGATCTGTTTGTTAAGGTCATATAATACTACAACAAGTCGGCATATGAAAAAATAATATGGATATTTGATTTGTTTTGTTTGAGATAAATCGGAGCACGTAATCAAATAAAACTTTGTATGATTTCATACGTGACTGGCTTCTTGCTTATATGTACATGGCTTATATATCTTTTTTGCTTTAGAATAAATTCAACGAATAGACCTAGCAGGCTTTCATATTCTGATGAATGCTGAGTATCTGCTAAAGCTTATTCGACCGTAGGTCCTTCCAATACACTGGGGCCGCGCGTCGCATATTTTTGTGGACGCCTTCTCCACTTACGGCGTTAAGATTCCGATTATATTCCGACTTGACGGTCCATAGACGTGACATTCTTCACTTGTAGTCCTTGCCTATTTATTTACAAGTTCATGATCATGGCTTTCATAAACAAGCGTTGCCCTACGAAGTCTCCGAATAATAATGATATTAACGTTCTTGACTTTAGGTAGTCCTGGCCAAGTTTATAATTACATAATTAGATCGTGGCACTCCCGAACAAACTTATTCCTAGCCTGTTTAGCTAAAGATTTGTAGTCTACAAATATCACCATCATGTAATTAACTCCCATACACTTTTTTTAAATGTCTTCATGTAAATACGAACAAGTTGGCAATATTAAAATAATAACAATCTTCTGATAGGCTACTTCGACGTAGAAACAATAGATTGCCTTGTGACTTAATCACTTTAATATTATTACGAATGATATCATTATAATTAAAGATTGTATCTGAAATTGAAACGAACACTTTTAAGAAGAATAATAATTAGTAGTGGTGGAATAAATCTTAAGTATACATTTCCGAAACATTAAAAAATATCGAATGATGTTGATAATTATTTTATCGAGTTTAATCATTACAGGTATTATAATTTACACGGAAAAAATCACGGGATAGTCGTAAAAGTGCTATTGCGTATTCACATCTAGACGAAACGTATTCAACTTTTATCATGCTTGTAGCAGTGTGCGGAGACCAGATTCGGTGTAATTGGAGGAATTTAAGGAACGGACAGTTTGAACTTGTTCTTGTTAAAAACGTTGAACCATTTTATTTTCGCTCCGTGTCTCAATTAAATATACATCAATGGAGAAATACGTAGTCTGAATCCCGACAAATCAGTTCCAATTTTCAATTCAAAATGGAAATTAAAATAATTTTCTTTTATATATGGGTACTTCATCGCTTGTCTGAATACTACAGCGTGAGTTTTCTTGAATACTGTAAATGTGAGTTCCAGAGTGGAAGATACTTTCAGTATCACCCTGGTGAAAGATCACCATTCAGAATTGAAACTTTGCTTGAAGTGGTTTTAGCCGTATTTGGTGACCAGATCTAAATATCCAGGTTCTTCTTCACCTTCATCCCCCCATCTCCTTTTCCTCTCCATCACCTTCAGCTTTATCACGATTGGAGATAGTATCACTGGCTTCAGACGTTTAGGAGCAGTTGGGATTCTCGTGCTGTATTCACATAAAAAAAATTTAAAGTGTTTTTACGGATGGTTCTTTGACGGATTTTTGACTATAAAAAAACTCACTGCTAGAAAATTTTACAAATAATGAAAATTTGTTGTTTTAAATTTTTTTACTATCATCTTATCTTTTTTTTCTGCATTTGACTGAATTACATATTGAAGATTGTATCAGGATTTGCACGGTTTCTTGAAAGCTTATACCGAAGTGTACTTGTTGTAAATAACACCGTTAGGATACTATTTATATCTCTGAGTTAATACCAGAACGAATGGTTCATATAAATTAACTATTCCCTCTATCTTTAATCTCATATTTCATAAAGAAAATAAACTACACAATGCTCCGACAAGGCCATCCGTCTTCGTCTTCATCTTTTCTTCTCGCGTTCCTCTGTTATTCCTTCTGTTCGACTCTCTCGTGAATACTAAACAAAACCAAACGAACATCAATAGTCTTATAAAGATATTCCCGATCCTATTGCCTTGTACTGTCAGCTGCGGTAAAAGCTGAGCATCATTATCACTACAATAGTTTAAAGCTTTGTGTCATCGAACTTCCCAATACAACGGTTTCACACTATAGGAAACCAATACTTAGATATATTTAATATTAACTTTGCGAATTTTGTGAATTACGTAAAAGACTTATTTCAACACTATTCCTAAATGGAAGTTATATTTTTGTAAACCAGTCAAATCGCTGTATTTTTTAATTTATGTTCTTGTTATTTTTAATTTTGTTTCTTAAATATATTATTTTTTAATGTAATTTTATTTTTATTATTTCTTTCTCATGTTTCAAAACTGTCTGTCATTAAAATTGTATCACCTACATGTAAAAGCCCTCTGGGCGTTAAATAAATAAATAAAATAAAATCTCTGAAAGAGTAATTTAATAAGTTAATCTGTCTAGTCAATTTGGGAGGCGGGTTTAGGTATCGCCGCCCGGGAACCATTTATTGGATAACCAACACCTCAGCCATAGGTCACCCCAAGTGGTTCGCTACGCTTGGTGATTTAGCAGGGGTGCCCGGATTCATCAGGTGAGGAGTGTTTATGATTGGCCTGCCCACCAGCTGCGTTGCGTGCCAGATCGGGAGAGGCTGGTTTGGGTGGACCCTTTGGCCTCTCCAACTGGTATCTCGGTCGGGCCTTGCGCCTCAGTGGTAGGACATTCGCCGAATTCTTCCGTCAATCCTGGACACGCTAATCCAAATATTCCTGCCCACCCCTCATACCCTTTTACTTCCCAGAACTTCCTCTCCTTCCTTTTCTTATTCCGATACACATTGCCTAACCATGCTTTAGTAAAGTACTTAAATGCCTATTATAATTTCTATTGTGATTCATCTGTCATCTGTCCATGTGGCATGGTTAAATAATGCATTTATTTTTTACTTTTGTGCCTAATTGAAAGATTAAATAAATATGCATTATTGTATAATTATAAATATTTTTGTAACAATATTATAAATTTAAATGTTTTATGTGTAATGTATTTTAAATGAATTAATTGTGAAAAGCACTTTTTGAAATAATAAAATATATACTTTAAGGACGTTCATTCCCGTGCTTCAAATAATCAGTCTTTGAAAACCTATTATTACCATCTCTGGGTACTTTTATGGGTAACCGTTTTCAGCATTTTCCCCGTGACTTGTTACTCCTGGCTGTCCTGTAATCTCGATCAAATTTTAAAACCAATACTTAATTTTCATCATTGTCTTACGACTGATGGTCCAGTTACCGGTATTTCTATTTTGCTTTGGTTTACGAGAAAAGGGGGAGGTTTCGGCTCATTTAGGAGAATTTAGGCTCCACTATCTCTCATGCATATGAATCTCTTCAGATATTTTACGGTGTTCAGCCACTACTATAGATTACTGTACATCTAACACCAAGCTTAGTAATGGTATTTACAACACATGAAACTCTAGCCTCACAGAAGGAATGTAGCGATTCGCAACACATTTTCCGCTTGAATTGTTTCTTATTATTAATACCACTACGGATGGAATACGTTGTATTCAACGTTATTTTTATTTGTATAGCGAGTGTACGTTTGGTTTCGCGTATTGACTAGTCGGTACATCGAGGATATTATTTGTTTGTTTATCTATTTATTTATTTGATGGCTTGATGATTGTGTGATGCTTTAATCACGCGATGTTGTATGCAGTTAGCGACTGAATAGATTTTCATTACAATGCCGTAATAAGGAAGTTGAGTGAAAAATATTTTGACTTATAAAAAATATGTTCATGTAGATCAAAACATATCGATTCTAAATATATAAATATATTTCTATATTATTATTCTTAGAATTAGTTAAACGTTCTTGAAAAAGCATTCAATAGCAATAGACTGTATACGCTCCACGATTGGTCGAAAGAATTCTGACGTCACATGTGTCGTGACTTGTACGTACAACGGATCACCTATGGTGCATCTCTTTCTATTACATGAGAGATGGTCGGTTTAGATGAGAGAGGTGTATAGGCCAAACGTTTATTTGGGTTTGTCAAATATATGTTCGTATTTGTTGTTATTATTATATGAAATGGATTTCTAAAGATACATATTCGTATAGTGCTTTATAATAATATGTTGCTTATTGCATAACTTAGAAGTTTTTATTATTATACATGTCACATAACATGTGATACACTTCAGGCCGCCGGCCGCCCAGAAAAGTCTCACAGTGAACTGGGCTGTAAACCGTTATTTTACTTTTGGTCTTTACTTTTCTGCGCGGTGGTCCTGAATTCGCGCTGGGCAAGTCAACAAATAGCGACGGCAATACCGTACCGGGCGGGAAAAGCAAATATTCTAACTTAAAATATTAATTTAACCATGAAATCTTAATCAATTTTCTTTTTTTTTAATAACATCAATTCTAATAGACGGTTAACATTGGTAAAAAAATTACTGGAATTCCTTATTGAAGAATTAATTTTTTTTCCATACAAAATCTTTAAGCGACGTGGTTCTTACAGTTTAAATGACGTCACACCCACACCCCGCCTCTTACCGCTCGGATTCTGCTCGTTTTGGCGGGCTTAATAAAATTCAAACTTTGAGAATTAATTTAACTATGAAAACAAACTTTAAAAAAAAAAAATACTCGTTTTTAAGTTTGAATGCGACCATTGATAAAAAAAATAAAAAAATGGACTCAACTTCCTTATTATAGGTAATTTTATCACTTAATGCGCAAAACGTACTATACAATACAGAAAATTATACGTTACCATTTGAAATTAAATAATATTATGTTGGATTGTATGTCAATCAGTCAAACGTCAAATGACTACAACATTTTAATAATGTAAACATTTGTTTCAATGGAAAAGGTGTCCAGATGCATACAATAGTAGTTCTCTGAACAGTAGACCTCGCACTAAAAAAGTGTGTTTCTAATTTTCTCTTATTTAGTAAATCAAAAGATTTTTTTCCTGAAACTATAAGATTTGTAAGTATGTACTTAAATACCTACCTAATTAATTATAAACCATAAATATTTTTTTTTAATTTCAAATAAGGAATTATACTTTTCGTCCAAAGAAATATCACCATCTCAATGACCATTATTTTTGCGAACTTTCTGCAGGCCGGTAGGTACCATAATATTGCTTATTTCGATTTGACAGCTCGTAGTAGGAACCACGATGATGCGAATATAGAATCCAAAACGGCAACCATCTTGAACCGATACTGGAACGTAGAAAACAAATTTACAGACAGATGAAATGCCAAATAGTCGAGTTAAAACAGTACTTGGCTCAGTCAACGAATAATTATCAGTTCTGAGGATTTGATCACCTATCGAAAAGTAAATCGAACGCTCTCTTGAAATTTTGAGGAACTTAAAGCGCCCTTGAGGTGATATAAAAATGATTCTAAAATTATTATTAGCATTGCTTCGACAGGATGCCTCCAGGTGTCCTTATCTTACGTTTCTTCTACAAATGTAGCACAAATTCTAAAAACATGTGAAATGTAATATTCTTGAAGTAATTATTGATCCTACATTAAAGATGCTTATTTAAAAACGTAAGGTTTTTAACTTCATTTTATTATTTTTCTATTCTAATTCTTAACTTTCAATGAGTAAAAGTTTACCTGTAATTTATAACCCCGGAGGCTTAACTAGTTTACTTTTCTTACTTTAAAAGTTAGCTAGTTTATTCCACTTAATTTAGTTGAAACGTACTTTTTTAATGAACCCTATGCCCTGCCGTGAATACTCTTGATGAAGGGTATGCTCAGTCGTGCCAGAAACCCTACCATCAGAATGGGAGGCTCCACTATTCGATTCGTTGAAAGCACCAGGTATTTAGGCGTCACTTTAGATAGATCTTCTTCGTTCCTAGCGCACGTCAAGAGCGTTTCTAGCAGGGCCCAGGCCCTATTCTTGAAATTGAGAAGGCTCTCAACGGCTGAGTGGGGATTGCGGACTCCGGCACTTCGCCTCATATATAGGGGTGTTTACGTGACGCATGTCTCGTATGCAGCTTCTGTGTGGGAGCACCGGCTGGATAATGCATTGATCCACTTGGCCCTCAAGCGGGGCCAACGGACTCCCCTGTTGGCTCTTTCGGGCGCATATAGAACTGTGGCTAATGATGCATTACCGGTTCTGGCTGGTACACTGCCGATTGACTTGGAAATTAGGGAAGTTTTGACAAAAAAGGCATTGACAAGAGGTAAGGCCGCTGTCCACCTGGGAGTCGAACTGACACCCGGTGGAGCGGTGTCCCTTCCTGGCTTATTGAAAGCCATGCGAGATAGAACGCTGAGTGTATGGCAAGAGCGATGGGATAGGTCGACGAAGGGTAGATTGACTTTCTCTTTCTTCCCTTCAGTTAAAAGCAGAATGGAAGGGGCGCACATAAAACTGGATCACTATATGACGCAATTGGTGTCCGGTCATGGGGAGCTCAGGGGGCGGTTACATAGTCTCGCCTTGTCTCCTCATCCGAACTGTTCATGTGGTGACACTAACCAGACAGCCGAGCACATTCTGTGGCACTGCGAGTTGATGAAGGATGCCCGAGAGGAAATGTTGGATGGCTTGAGAGGGATTACAAGACCGGCATGGAATGCCGATCTCGTGTTGAACAGAGAGAATTTTGAATGCTTCAAAAAGTTTGTAAAGTCCTGGGTAGAGAGATGGCCTGTGCTTAGAGTCGCTGATTTAGATTAAAATCATCCTTGTTTCAGGTGCCAAGCGTATTGTTCCTGTCACTCCACGGTTACTCCTCTATAACAACTTTAATATTGTTTATGCGCGATTGCTTTATGTTTTATTTTTATATACTCATTGGTTTTACTTTCTTTGTCTTATGGCATGATCGCAATGCATTTATTATTTTATTTGTTTGTTTTATTATTTCTTATTCATTTATTGTGTATATTGGCTTTTTACACCGTTTTTGCCAGTTCTTTACACTGTTTTTATTTTTTATGCACATTCTTCCTTTTACTTTTGAATTTGGGCCTTATTTATTAGGAACGCGTTGATAATGATAATACTGTTTCTTTTTGTGTTTTAGCTCTTTAATACTATGTTAATCTTTTGTTTTCCCTTCTTTTTTTTCTATTATGAACAGTCAATTTGCTGTTGATCACAACTTTTTTTCTACGTTTGTTATTTGCCTTTTTATTTGTTACTAACAAATTGGTTTATGAATAAGTTGTCGAACTGAACTCTATCGTACTGTATTGTTCATTTCCCCACCACGGGGGCGGATAGACCCTGTTCCTGCATCCAGTAAGGTGACATTAATCCGGGGCGGCTGTCCCACGAACCACGGGTGCCTCCCCCGGCATCATGAGCGGGCCTGGGGAATGTTTGCGCGGGCCCGGTCCCCTTCCGTCCTGCCTCCGGTGACCTGAGGCTCACTTCATTCCCTAGGGTCTTTGGGAGTATCTCCCCCCCCCCCTCCCCCCATTTACATTTCTTCGAGGGTACTCTCGGAAAACTGGCTAAGGGACGCGGGTGCTTGGGATCGTTGTGGCCAGGCCGCTTGCCACGCTCATTCTTGCCGGGACCGCCCCGTGATAGTGGGGTAAACTGCCCTCGATACGCGGCTTGTATATTTTTATGTTTCAATCATACTTCCACTTATAAAATTTGTGCTCCTTATTTATTATTTAATTTTAGATGCCAAACCACCAGGCGAACACATTTCATATGTGTTCTTATTTTGTGTTACTATTAATGTAAGTATGCATACATTATCATTATTTCGTACTAACAATCATGCATGCAGGGACATTGGAGGGTCTAGAATCGTTTTAAAATAACTGTAGCTTCTTTTTACAAAAAAAAAATAGAGTCCTGACGTGTGCGGCTAAGGAGGTTAAACAATCAGTTTCCTCACACAGCCGTCGGGAAAGGGTGGGTCCCCTCCAATGCCCTGCCGTGCCCTGCCGAGAGAAAGTAATTTAGAAAGCAGAGGCTGAAAATGTTTTTCGAGGGGAAGGAAAGAAATACCTTATGGAAGCGTCTTACAACTAAATATTGATCACTTACTTTTAACTAACTAGTATTAAATGTTATTGTAGAAAGCAATCACTTTGTGGTTTGACATATTTAATTAAATAAAACAAAATACTTTTTGTTTTAAAACCACGAGTTTTCAATAATTTTTAGAACCGACCGGTTTCGCTTTACTACAGTAATAATTTTTACCCTGAAGATGCTTGAGTAAAGAGAAACCGGTCGGTTCTAAACATTATTAAAAACTCGTGGTTTTTAAACAAAAAGTATTTTATTTTATTTTATTAGTATTAAATGCTTTATGAGATCCCTGTAACAGTAGTTAGGAAGAATTTAATAAATATTACGTAAATGTGTTTGAAACTAAAGTTCTAAATGTAATCAGTGTTACTCTTCATATCTAAGGATTGGAATAATGTATATAACATAGCGAATTTGGGAATCTCGCAAGTGAAAACATGGCTAGACTCAAACATACTTACACTTAACATATCAAAGACAAAATTCACAACATACAGTATAAATAGCACGGGAAAACCAAAAAACAACACAAACACCATAAAATTACACGAATGTTTAAACACCAACATCTGCGATTGCCCTCCTATAGAAAAAACAGAACAAATAAAGTATCTAGAAATCGTAATTGACCATAACCTTAGATGGATACCTCACATCAAACAAATCACAAATAAACTTCTCAAAACAATTGTTATGATCGCTCATAGTAACCGGTATCTTCTGCGCAGTTATTGAATATATCAACACGTGGCCCCGGATACGGATCACGCATCGACAGCATGTCTGCAGGCGGGTGATCACCAATACATACACGTACATCGGCGATATCCTTGCCTGGTACGATCACGCGGGCTAACAACCAATCAAATGGCCAGACTGCAAAACTTGTCCTTATAAGGGCATCCGACCACGCGCCAAAAATAGATCAGGAAGGGATGAGTTCGCTCCCGGCGGGACCCAAAATCAGTTCCCGGCGAGACGCGTAGTGATCACACGATGGATTAGTTCCGAGTCAGCGTTTGCCGCCAATTGCGCCCGTGCATATGGACCGGCCTGATTTGTTTTATACTGTGCCGCATCTCTAGTTCAAGATCACCACTCCAGGATAATCACCAAGAACCACGGCTCCATTACATTATATAGTGGAGTCATGTCTCCATCGTCCTCACCAGTCTGCAGCGGCGAACCATTTCCCGCTCAGACCTGAGTTTCTGCCTGATGCCTGCCAACCACAGCTCCATTACGTTATATAGCTGTGTCATGTCTCCATCAGCCTCTTCCACGCCGTCACCGTCCTCGCCGCCAGCCTCTTACCCTTGTTTGATGCCGGCTGCCCCACCTACCGTTCACGCCAGGCTGAGACAGTGAACTCGTAGACCCCTGTCTCAGTCCTGGGCGTCTGCCGCCCTAGCCTGATCGTGAGGACCCCCTTGGCAATCCGACCAGTGCCCCAGCCCTTCTCCATCGACACTGTGCCGCCTTGCCGCCGCCCTGTCGCCGTGCCGCCGCTCTGCTGCCGCCTTGCCGTCCAGCGCGGTGAGCGATAGCTCCCGCCCTTCGCCCTGCATCCGCCTACCGCATCCGCCCATCGTTCACCGCATCCGCCGTAATTTACATGTGAGCTAATAATGTACCTTTGTCAATCAGAGCCTATAGATTCAGTAGATTGCTCTAGTATAACAGTCAGGCCTTAAAAAGCTATGTACCTTATGTAGAACTGTCTGATTATCCTTTATATGTAACAATAAACATGTTATATCTCAACAGCCTATTTCATTTGGGAGACTGTCTAATATCCACCCCTGAAGATTATAGTTTCAATGCCCTACCGGCCATCTAGTATGGCGAAGGTTATTTTTATATATATAACACGATCACTTGATAACATTAACTGTCATAACTCACTTATAACTATCTAAGTTATTACATATACGGAAGGTATATGTAACACAATACACATTTTCCTAAACATAAGAAACATATATAAAATAAAACAATTGAAAACAATATATTTTGCACTTTGCCAATCAATAATAGAATATGGAATTATTCCTTAGGGAGGAGCAACAAACTCGGCTATCAATTACATAGAAACCGCACAGAAAACGATCTTAAGGTTAATACTAAAAAAACATAGACTGACTGATACAGACCAAATATTCAACAGCTGTGACGTACTAGATATACGCCAATTATACGTTAAAACACTACTAAACTACATTTTTAACAACAAAAAAAAATATTTCAACATACACAAAAAACACTAACAGACCAGTTAGACAAGCGTACAAAGAAAACATAAAAACTCCGACAGTAAATTCAAGCCTTGGACAAAGACACTACCAATACGATGCTATAAAAGCTTTCAACAGTGTAAAACTTGAAATTAAAATTGAGGAAAATAAAAATAAATTCACACACAAAATTACAAAATGGATTAAAGAACAAAAAAGACAATATTACCAAAATGTCATAGATAAATATTCTACCAAATAAAAAAATCATGATTTGTGGACAACACAATGACAATTCAAGACACCTTTGAAAAGTGATATTTATTCATTTTATGTATTATAGAATAATACAAGATTTCAAATTATAACAGTATGCAAAATATTTTTTTTCCTAATAATTCTACTACTCCATAAGGTGAGCTCCTGGATATAAAGTTATTAAAAGCTATGAAAATAAAACTAAATTATAAACCTAACCTATTTAACCTAGTTTTTGTTCATCACTTTTAATGACTTTATATCACTTTTTAAAAGTGTGTTGAATTGTCATTTTGATGAGTTATCCGGTCACCAAGTTTATTAAACGTCGGCTAAAGAAGGAGTTAGCGCAACACGGCATAACACCCCAAAAACAAACAACAAAAAATTATTAATAGATGTTTGTGTGTTTTGAATTTTCAGTATAAAGTCGGTTCTTCAAGTGATTTTGGTTCAATTATTAACTTGGGTCATTTTCCAAATTAATTGTAAAATACGAAATATTCCTAGTTGGACAGAAAAAAAACATTAAAGAAAATTTGTGTAAAAATAAAATAAACTATTTTTCTGCTGCGCAGATTATACATATTAAATTAGATATTTATATGGTTTAAGTATAAATCACAATATATAATATAAGTTATCAAAATTAAAACGATTTGTGAAATGTAAACAAAAAATAAAATAAAATGTGACATTTACAGTAAAGATTTTAACTGGACATAAACAAATATGCTACTTGCTAAGGTTTTTGAAAAATTAAGTTTTATGAAAATTGTTAAATCAAAAAGAAAATTAAAAATACTGTACAATCAAAAACAAAAACGAGGGCATGAATGTATGGCATTGTAAAACCGATGTAAGTATAAATACGGATGACCGCGGAATTTATAGTAGGAATATATATATTTCTGTGTATTCTAGCCAAGATTTGATTTTTATAATTGTCAATGTTTTGACGTAACAATGTCTCTTAAAAAGTTGTAATTAGTGTGTTGTATATTTTAGGGGCAATAAATTTCTCAACAGCTTTATTAACCAATAACAAGATCTTTCTTTGGAACTCTCTAACTTCTGTATAACCTTCTTAATGTATTTATGAAATATTATTCAATGAATTGTGTTAAGTCTGTTTAGCCTGTTTTGAATTTAAATGCACTCCTTTTAAAATTCGTATTCGTATTATGTCGAAATAATTTCCCTTTAATTGTATAATGTTGTCTTTCCCTAAATGATTTTTATTAAACTAATTGGGAATAATTTAATATAAATATTATTTTATTATCATTTAAATAAATACAATTAATACTGAATCATAACTTTTCTACGAAAACAAAAACCCATCTGAGTTTTCCAATCACCCTTTTTAGGTAAATGTCAATAATTTTAATGAAAAACAGTCTTTACGAGTACACATAAAATAAATATTTCTTCCGTAGAATTGACAGAACATATCAATTAATATTATTAATCAATTTACATGGAGTTTAGTATAAAACAAGCTAACGATCAATCAAACGGTTGTCGCCATTTTCCCATACCCCCCTAATAATTATCGATAATCCCCCTTTAATCATCGAACCACTTTAAGGCTTAAACTTTATCGAAAGCTGGCACTAAAATACAGCTTAGGTTGATTTTGACACTTACAATGTTGTTTAATACTGTAATACCAACTGAAAGTTAAAAAAAGTATATAAATAGTTTTATCATTCTTAGATTCACATATTACCGTACCACGGGATAGCGAAAAACCTTCGGCTACTCAATTTTAATCAGATTTCGCAAATATATTTATTTAAAATATCGATGGCCCAGTATTAAACGGAAACAAGTGTCAAAACCCATAAATTACGATATGGGTATCAAAAGATTCGCCAAAAGGAGCTCTTCCCAGTTTTAAACAGCAACATAATCAGTACTCCCAATTTGGGAGGCGTGTATGGGTACCGCCGCCCGGGAACCATTTATTGGATAACCAACACCCCTGTTTGCCCAAGGGGTTGGCTACGTTTGGTGACTTAGCAGGGGTGCCCGGGTTCAAGGGATTAGGTTTTTCCGGGTCTTGGCGACAGATGCGTCTGCCCACTAACTGCATGGTGGGCCGGATCGGGATCGGGAGAGACTTGTTTAGTGAGACCTTTTGACCTCTCCAGCAAAACTGTCGGATAATCACCGTGCACGGCAGTGGGAGGGATGGATTCATATGTCCGTCTCTCCTGGATACATTGACCCCCCAGATTCCTACCCGCTCCTCATTCTTTTTTCCTTTCCGGAACTTCCTCGCCTTCCTTTCCAAAAGACCCTCCATAGCGCATCCCCAAAGATGACATAGGCCCTGAGGGGAATTATTTTCCTCAGGACGTCCTGTGTGGAGCTAATGTAAAAAAAAAGTTTCGAAAAACCTGTTTGAATATACATATAAAAATATTTAGATGTACCCAGTTTTATACAAATCTATTTCCATTTAAAAATAACGATTGTGTTCATGAATTTCATTAAAATGTAGAAATTTCTGTAAAAACTGTTGATATTTTTTTCATTTTTGCGTAAATATTTAGACATGTCAATATTTAGTCCAAACAGATTAGGACTTATTGCAGTTAAATACTGGGCAGTCGATATGTGTTTTTTAAAATTATTTTATTTGAGACCTCTCCATGGTTGAGTGGTTGAGCTCTCTTGGCTAAGAATCCGGAGTTTGCGGGTTAAAAGTCCAGTTGAAAGACTACCTCACATCGAAACGTTGCTTGAAATGGATATAACCTTCCTCCTCCTTCCCTTCCCCAAATTGGGAAAGCCATGGTTTCACTGACTCCAAACGGTTGGGAGGAATTGTGACTCTTGTGCGTTATTCGCATAAAAAAATATTTATTTAAGGCACAAAATTTTTGGCTATGAGGTCTTTATTTCGGTGTGGTTGAATATTAACAAACTAAACGCCATCACTACTACAATCGGATGGTTCATACGCACAGAAATTTAGTTTTAATGGTAGAATTGCATTGTTAATAATAATAATAATGGAAAATTTCCCGGAAATTAATACCGCAACGGGATGGAACTCTTATCGCGATGATTGTAACGAAATTTGTCCATTAGCGTAACGAGCAGTTTAGTAGCCCCTTGGCTGGACGACCAGTTGATGCCGGAATTTTTCCACTCTTCACGGCAGCTCAATTTTATAACCATTTCACCTACCTATATTGATTTGCAATATTCTGCGAAGGATTTTAAATCGGCTACCATTTGGCCACATGTTCATTTAAGTACAAATTAAAAACATTTGCTTAGCCTGGAGGACGGACATTCAGAAGGTTCCCAAACTTTTAGTGCCCATTGTGAACTTTGCAATATTTTTTTCTTTAAGCCCTCCCCGCTATAATATCAACATCAACGTGTTTGTAATGAAGTAAGTGCAAAAGTATGTTTATCGCCCAAAATCACATTAAATTAACCCCTAAAGCACTTTTAACTTTTGATCACCCGTGTAGGAAATATTGCCCATGTTGGGAATCACTGAAGACCACAAGGTAAAAGCAAGGAATGTCAGTTAAAATCCCATATTGTAGTAACAACGCCATTTAGTGGAATTACTGGATATCTTTCTCATTGGAAAATTTTTTAAGTAACAACTTATCATTATGAAAAGAAAATACCATCAATTAATATACCTCTTTCTTCCATCTAAGGAAAATGATAAATAATGTTTTATCGGCGTTGAGCGTAGCTTTTTTCTTATACAGATCTCATGGAGTTTGGGCCCCTGGACCTGGACGGTCGGCGTCCCACACTGTTCGGGCGATGTTGCGCCCAAAATTATTATTATTATTGTGCGGTCGGCTCGACATTCACCACACCCACAAACCGCAACGCTGAATTTGACACCAAATAACTGATATGGACACTAAAACTATTGTTGTTCTACGAATGAATTAAAACTTACCATTTCTAATTTAAAACATTTTATTGAAACTCATAATTTTGCATTTAACTTGGCTTTTTAATAAAAATGAAAGTTTTATTTTTAGGAAATTTTTAATGAACACACTAAATGTTACTTATTTTTGGTATCCGTACGAAATTACACATTGTTAAGGCGATGCCATACGTAGCAATGCAAAATCATGTGTTTTTGGTTTGAAAATTTGGTCGCCTAGAAATGTTTCAGATGCTTTAATTAAATACTACGAGTAGAATATATCTTGACCTTTGAAATAATCAAGTATTTTTTAGATTAGTCTTTTTATAAGCCCAGAAAAAATAATGTAAAGGCCTATGAAAACTGCTTTAAAGTGAAAAATCTCCTACTTACGAACCCATTTTCGGTTATGATTTTATTGTATAATGTGGCAAATTAAGTTATTTATAAAATGATCGAAAAAAATTTAAATATTTATGCCTGAACATCCACATAATAAAAAAAAGGCACTTTTGGGCCATGTTTTTATCTTGCATAAATCAAAACAGGCGGATGGTGTTAAGCGGGAATTTAAACCTTATCGCCATCTACGTAAGGGTTGTTATTGATAGCGGCTCAATTTAAAATATTACACGACGTAGTGCATCGCCTTAATGGAAATATATATTCATTTAGACTTTTGTCCATGTATGATTCCTTCCGTGTGTTATTCTGGCATTGTACAGGCTATTAAGGAACGCACTTGACTTACTTTAACCATTGATTCCTGACGTTATTTGGAATAAAAATGTAAATTAAATTTTCGTCTCCCGTGACTTTTTGGATGTTTTTTTGTTAATACATTAAAAAAAAAAAAATTCCACATTCGTCACTTGTCATTCATCCGCGTAACCGCCCAACCCCTCTTATCGACCCTAGCTATTCAATTCCTAATGATGTTCTATGTTTTATGTGGAAAAAAAATATATACATATACAGGGTTTTCCAATAAGAGGTGTTAATTTGAATAGTCCTCTATTTCGGTAGATGTTACTTTTGAAGCTGTAATTTTTTTAATATTTGACAAGTAGAAACTACGCCATTAATAAAAATGGAACGATACACGCTTCAACAACGCATTGAAATTATTAAAATTCACTTGAGTGAATCAAATGCAAATCATCTTGAGTGATGAGGCTCATTTCCACCTCGGTGGCTTCGTCAACAAGCAAAATTGTCGCATCTGGGGCTCGGAAAACTCAAGAGTTATTGTTGAAAAGCCTCTCTATCATCAACGTGTGACTGTTTGGTGCGGTTTATGGTCCGGCGGAGTCATTGGACCTTACTTTTTTGAAAATGAGGCTGGAGCAACAGTTACGGTGGATGGATTGCGCTATCGAGATATGATTAATGATTTTTTTATGGCCGGAATGGGATGGTATTGATCTGGACAACGTTTACTTTCAACAAGACGGCGCTACGTGCCACACAAGCAACGAAACCATTGATCTTTTACGATTGAATTTCAAAATAACACCTCTTGTTGGAAAACCCTGTACATAAGAAAAGACTAATTGTTGTCTGTTACACATTTTACAATAAATTGTTCAAAATAACAAGCAGTCCTTAATCGCCTAAATGAACAATGGATAACGATAGTAAAACATTATTGGATTGTAAACTAACTACTTAAAGATCATATCTAAAGCCTTTTCTTAATTGGAATTATAATACAAAATTACCATTTTTACAAAAAATGATCAGTTCATTTCTAAAAAAAGGTATTTCAATTTTATTTTACTAAGTTCCTTAATAGGTCAAAGAACAAGCCTTTCTTTATAATGAGAAATTTGCTTAACCGTCCTCCACTGGCCATTATTGAAATCTTTTTATGCGCGATGAAAAACCAAGGCGTCCATTAAGTTTAACGTGGTAACCACGGTACAGGTTGATAATCTCTAGAAGTGTTATCTGTTATCTGCGTTGATTTGAAAGAAAACTGTTGTTTATGCATTTAAAAAAATCAGGTTGCGAATAACCTGACAATGTTTGAATTCTTGTCTTGGTTCGGAATTCATACCGTTTAGGCTGGTGAGATCCCACCGGCGGGAGAGTGGCATTTCGGCGGGATCCTACTCATGAAGATTATGGGAATCAATAAATGGGGTTCTGATGTCAGTGTGGCACAAAGACGTGGTGCTGTGCCGCCACCCTCAATTCAGTCGCTAATATAAATATAACCCCGCCAAATATCAAGCTAGAGATTGCAATACTGAGGCAATGCAAGAAGGCGCTGCAGAAAAACGCTGTACCTTTGCACGATGATGTCGTCTCTCACCCTCGCTGAGAGACGACAGAGATGCTGAGGCTGAAGTTGATGACTGAGACGCTGTCTCTCAAATCGCTTGAAGTCTCGAAAACCCTTCTTCTGGATGGAAAGAGAGATTTTCATTGCTCCTCTGATTACCTCTCATTCCAGAAGATGGTTGAAACTTGAGTGGCAACAGGCGATGTGCGAAATGCTCACATCATGCCCGACCCCATTGAGAGCCTTGATTCTCAATTGTCACTATCTTTGCTGGTGAACGGAACGGGAATGGGGCGGACGGCACAGCTAAATCTGAACCAGTCCGAAAAGCGGAAAATGCTGCTGGAGCAATAAATAATAATGGTGGACTTAGCCGGGCGGGGGATTGTTGAACTCGCGACTCCTGTGGGAACACGATCCTTTGCACTGCTCGACCATCTGAATAATCAATGCCGTCAATTTTCAGAAAAAAAATTTGAACTACTAGCGCAGACCTGTAAAGGTTCACGGAGTGTTATAATTGTAGGATTTTCGAAGTTGAATTCATTTATAAAATACTAGCTGTACCCTGCCACGCGTTGCTGTAGCTCTGTCTGTGCAGATAGAGAAACAATATCGCGTGTTGCTTTTACGTCACTGTTTTTCTTTTACACATGGCGCTATTTAAAAAAAGCATGTGTGTCCAACAGATAGCGCTGTTTTTAAACAAAGGATATTTTTACAGGCTAATTTTTTCGGATTTGCGAACGAAAGCTATTATTATGAGTCAATTTGTTCGCTTTTGGGAACGGCTTATATAGTCTCATGAAAATCGTTGTATCTCTCTTACTGGTGAGAAATATGAACTAAACGGTGTTGAAAGAATAAAACACAATGCTTTATATTTAAGTTGACTACATAAGAATTACAATATATACCTCCATGAAACCAAAGGTTCTGACCACAATTTGAGATGAAATTATGAAGTTTTGTGATTTGTTTATTAATTATTTTTATAAGAGACGACAAAAAAGTGAGGTATTAGTAATAGTACATTTTTCTTGTAAAATATGTGTTTTTTCTTAAAAAAACTTTAGGTGAGCCATTTAAAAACTTTTTACGTTTCATTTAACAAATTTAAAATTTGAAGAAATTAGATTTTTATTTCTAATAATAAAATTTGTGTCTATTTTATCAACTTTCAAAAACAGTTATTTGTTTTCGGCTTTTATGGCGAAGCGGAAATACACACAAATTCTTCGCCTTTCTGACAGCGTCTTTTAGAAATATAACGGTCAATATGCCAGAGGCCTGAGGGGTTAAATTATCTACACATAGGTATAAAGACGTTGTTCGTTGACAACGTTTAACGAAAATGGGCCAACTCAAGGGGTTAGATGTTTTCACAGTTTTCAGGTAGCAAACTTGTGTTGTAGTAAATTTCAAAGTAGTAAAGAATGTTGAGCTTAATTCGGCCACACGGATACGCCCACAATCCCTTTCTCTCGATTTTTCTCTTCAGTGATGCGACCTAATTGTTTTTGTTAAATTCCTCGTAAATTTTCCGCGGTAATTTCTCAAAGGTTTTATCGATAAGCCCCTATCGGATGTTCGGCAAATGAAGCGACGAGGGAACAGGTGTCTGAAGATCACAACAAAGGAGTATAGATCTTATCACTGTTTAGTCATCCAACTTCCTAAATCATAAACAGAATTTAATTAACAAATTCTCGACGCTTCTTAACAAGCCTTTCATGAAGGACCTCTTTTCTGCGCGCTCGGTAATTTTTAAATACCATTTTTACGAGTAACCTAATTATAATCCCGGAGTTTATTTGGCTGGGGGTTATTTTCGTCCTCTCCGATCTTCGGAAGTATTAAAACTCTCTGCGAAGGGAGTGGCCTCTTTATTATTTTTCAGATAATGCCTTAAAAGGTCTTATGGAAATATTTTCATCACATCTCTGGATTAAATACTTGAGATAGACTCGCCCCTAATGTTACCGATTATATACACAGGTTACCTTCTACCCAACGGACTTATTCTTGAGCAGATTTGACTTTAAAAAAATATCTACCAAGTAGTACGTACTGTTCATTTCCCACAGTAATGCCTGAATTGCAACTGCCGAGTGCGGGGTCGGGCGATCAGTGGGCTGACCTAAAATCCATGCCAGTGGGGTGGGGTGTATGTGAATAGTCAGAAATGTGGTAACCGGACAACTCAACAAAATGATTATTCAACACAGCTTAATAATAAGAGGTTAGTGCAATCCAAAGATATTAGAAGAACGAGATGTGCTATGAGCAGTTCATACTGTGTGGAATTGTTTTGCCGAGTGTCGCCGGTTTTGTTCACCAATAATAATAAACTTAATACTCTGTAACTACTTTCATAATACCTACTTCTTTTTGTTTGTAATTGTTGTGTACCTTTTATTTTTGTCATAATAATAAAAAACTTACGTACATTTATAATAGCAAAAAAAATAATATATATATATATATTTTAAATTACAAGAATATTACTTACTTTTATAAATCGCTAGAAAATGTTTTGCACCACTGCCAACAGGTATGTTTCGAGTTTGTTTGTAATTATGTTTTGTGTAATATTGTGACAATTATAATTGCTGAATGTACTGTAGCCTGAGCCCAAATAAGTATTTGCTGGTTGAACTCCTCTATACAATATACAATTTACTTATCGTATACTAATACTTACCTGTGTTGTGCCAACTTGTCTTTCATGCTCAGCTTATTATCATAAATACTATGTTATACTTCTTATGATGCTATATACCTGTTATAATGCTCCTGTATAATTTACCTTGCATGTAAAAGCCGTCAAGGCGTGAACAAACAAATAAATAAATAAATAAATAAATACTACTGCACACCTTCGCTTACGCTAAGGCATCGCTAAGGTATCCGCACTAATACATAGAACAGATTTCTGTGCGTACACGTCCCGATACCGTTCGAAGTACCCTAATTAGTTAGTACTCCGCCTACGCTCCGGCGGCCAACATAGCATATCTCGTTCTTTTAATATCTTTGGTGCAATCCCACACGTCCCATATAGATACTTTTTTTTTGTATAATAGATATAATAAATTAACAAATAAGGACAACTATGCAGGGAGTGGTCGTGAGTGCGCTTGGGCCCAGCGCTCACTCAGGAGTGGCGCTTGGTGCTGGTAGGTTGCGGTCACCAACGTGTTGGCGGAGGCCATTAGCCGCATCCTGGCTCCAGTGACCCGGTGTCTCATCAGGCCGGCAAATCCATTCAGTCCTAGTTCCGTGAACATTGTCGACGCGCTGCTGTATCTTCGGTATCCAAATATTATTCTACAGGTGTCATTATATTGAATTCGGAGTCGTTCCATCGAGCAAGTTCGGTAGTGACACCATGTCTCACACGTATACAGGCCAGTACAGAATGCGTTGAACAGTATTTTTTAACGGTATTGCTGCATTTGCAAAATCTGCGGGCAATCATATTAGACACTATGCTTAGGCTTCTCCTTTGTCGTTCGATATCGCCATTGTCCGATAGGTCTTCATTAATAATGTGCTCCAAGTATTTCACGTTCGAACATGTATTTATTTTTGCCTCGTTAAGGTACACGGGGAGCATCTTACTTGTATCTTGACTTTTTCCGTGGTGGAACGCAATCAATTCCTTCTTCTTCGGGTTGTACATAAAAAGACATGAATAGTGGTGTTACGTAGGTTAGGTTAATTGTCACTGTGTTGAGTTATCGTGGAACTAAATATGGTAACCGGACAACTCAACACAATGAGAATTCAAAACACTTTTAAAGTGATGAATTAAAAACTAGGTTGCGTAGATTAGGTCTATAGGTTAGTTTTTTCGTCAATTTTAAGGTGTGTTGAATTATCGTTGTGTTGAGTTGTGGAACCCTGTATTCTTTTGTTTTAATCACGCTAAAGTATGATGTGTGGCAGGCGTTCAGTTACTTAGCTATTCACATATCGCCAATGCCTGTCGTAAAGTTACAGCCGTTGGCGATATGTGAACAGAAATATGTTAGGTGAAAAAATAATGTCACCGGACACCAAAAGTCAATTTAAACACAAAAATCACCTGTTAAAGTCTGTCTTTTTAAAATTTTTATTGTGTTCGATTTGCAGAAATCCATTCAATTAAAAAAATATATAGTTACTCAAATTAAATAATGTTAATATTAAGTTAATCAAGTATTTTATTATTGGGACACGATAGTAACTTCGAATGCCGAAACAGCTGTCACAATAATAAAATCTAAAGTACTTGCAGAGTTTAATGATAACATAAAAATAAGATTTTTTTAAATTGAAAATTTGTAGTGTCTGTCGGTTATTCCCTGTTATACCAAAATCTTGAAGGTTTTGATTTTTTTTTAATTTTTATTTATTTATTTTTTATTTTTATTTT
Organism: Hesperophylax magnus; assembly: GCA_026573805.1. NCBI lineage: Eukaryota > Metazoa > Arthropoda > Insecta > Trichoptera > Limnephilidae > Hesperophylax > Hesperophylax magnus. The sequence continues at coordinate 2,498,993 of JAIUSX010000088.1, forward strand.
TTTATTTTTTATTATTATTATTATTTTTTTTAGGGTTTTCCAATAAGAGGTGTTTATGTATTATTTATTAACCAATATACATATAATACATAATATATAATATTAGTGGTAACAATACCTCCCTACTTGAGAAATTCTCGTTACATTCTACATTCATAGTTTTTTTAATCCTGCTACTTTTTATTTGAATTAAATAGCCTTTGACGTAATATGTGAGTTAAAGCACATTCGTGTATTATTTGAAAAGAGTAGTTAAATATAGAGTACCTCTATGTGTTCTGTTATTCCTTTTGACCTTCTGACCTTTGACAAGAATAGCCCTTCGGAGAGGTTTTTCTATTGAAATACCTTGTTGTTTAAATACCCTTTCTTTGATGCCTAGCCCATCGGCTTGTCTGATTTATATGTCTCTAAATAGTATAAAATAAATCGCTCTCCGCATCTGTCTGTTTGTGCGCTTAGTTCTTCTAAACTACGCAACGGATTTTGATGGTTTTCATCATCATTTAGAGAATTTCTTCCGGAAGGTTTATGTATATAATACATGCTTATTATATTAATAGAAAGTAGAGAAAAGTCGAGCAACGCCGGGTACACGTCAGCTAGTTATTCTAAAATAAAATGGGTACATATTCCGTGTATAAGCTAGAAGCCATTTAAGTCTCGGGTGAAATCATACAAAGTTTTATTTGATACGATTTATAAATTTTCAGAGGGTGTAAATTTTTGGCAAGCTCTAATATCGCTATTGCTGCCGCTTTCAAACACCTCTATTTTTTTTTATATGCCGGCTTGTCTTAGCAATATTGAACCTTAATAAATAATATGCATTACCGTTATTTTTATAGATCTGTATAAAACTAATGTCATGAACTATTATTATAGGATTTTTTTTAACTTCGAGGTTTATGCATAGATTTCGCATATAAACCAGACGTGTTGCAAATATTGGCAAAATAATATAAATATTTACTTAAAATACTTAGTTATAATATGGTGCATGACTTTATTGGGCTACCAATAGAGTCATGCACTATGTAGCAGATATTCTAGCACATTTCTTCCTGAAGGTTTATATGTTTAATACATGCGTATTATATTTATCGAAAGTAGATAAAAGTCGATGTTTTGTAAATAAATCGTAAAAAAAACACTTTCGGGCGCTTACATTGCTAACGCTGGCTAAACCTGATGAGATACATTGAAATAATGTGCTACGGAATTGTATATCTTAAAAAGGCCCAGAGAAAAGTCCGCCACGGTATATGTCTATCTCGTAAGGATAACTCCCAGCAACGCAGGGCACACGTCAGCCAGTCTCAAATAATGAATATGTATCTCCTAAATCGTGCCGCGCCATTTATCTACATGTTTTGTATTAATTTTTTTCCCTTTTATTATGTAATATTATAATAATAGAAATGCTATGTCATTATATTGTAATGTAAAACATAATTGAATATTTGTTTTTTTAATTTTTTTTATTTTTAAAATTTTTTATTTTTTATTTATTTATTTATTTTTTTAAATATGTTTACGTTTTTACGATATTTAAAAAATTATATTTCTAAAATCGGATTAATAAATTATATTCCCCATCAATAACAAACGCTTTGCAATTTTATTCGGCTACTTTTTTATGTGAAACCGCATAAGAGTACCAACTGTCTTTTTTATGTGAAACCGCATAAGAGTACCAACTGTCTTTTTTATGTGAAACCGCATAAGAGTACCAACTGTCTTTTTTATGTGAAACCGCATAAGAGTACCAACTGTCTTTTTTATGTGAAACCGCATAAGAGTACCAACTGTCTTTTTTTTATGTGAAACCGCATAAGAGTACCAACTGTCTTTTTTATGTGAAACCGCATAAGAGTACCAACTGTCTTTTTTATGTGAAACCGCATAAGAGTACCAATTGTCTTTTTTATGTGAAACCGCATAAGAGTACCAACTGTCTTTTTTATGTGAAACCGCATAAGAGTACCAACTGTCTTTTTTATGTGAAACCGCATAAGAGTACCAACTGTCTTTTTTATGTGAAACCGCATAAGAGTACCAACTGTCTTTTTTTATGTGAAACCGCATAAGAGTACCAACTGTCTTTTTTATGTGAAACCGCATAAGAGTACCAACTGTCTTTTTTATGTGAAACCGCATAAGAGTACCAACTGTCTTTTTTATGTGAAACCGCATAAGAGTACCAACTGTCTTTTTTATGTGAAACCGCATAAGAGTACCAACTGTCTTTTTTATGTGAAACCGCATAAGAGTACCAACTGTCTTTTTTATGTGAAACCGCATAAGAGTACCAACTGTCTTTTTTATGTGAAACCGCATAAGAGTACCAACTGTCTTTTTTATGTGAAACCGCATAAGAGTACCAACTGTCTGGAGCCAGTGAGGGTTCCATGATAACTCAACACAATGACATTTCAACTTTCCTTTAATAATTGACACAAAGTTATTAAATGCCATGAAAAAAACTAACCCCATAAACCTAACCTACGTAACCTATTTAGCCGAATTTTGTGTTTCATCACTTTTCATGACTTTAAATCACTTTTTAACGGTGTGTTGAATTGTCATTTTGATGACTTATCAGGTCACCATAATGTTATATCCGTGATCATTGTTTGTATAAAATATGATTCTGTTACATAAATATATATTTTTTCTGATTCGTCCTCACTAAGGGTCATTTGATGACGTGGACTAATTTTTTTTGTGTTCTAAAATTTGCTTCTTCTACAATCATTACGGAACATACCTACAAAGGGGATTCAGTCAACGAAGGGTGTGAATTTGGCCATACCCAAGAATAGATGATAGAAAAAATATCTGATTTTTCCATAATCGTGCACTTCTTTTTATCGTCTTTTGACTGTACGTTCGTGGAACAATCCACCCATCATAAATAGTTAATTGACAAACAAGATATCTCAAACGTTATGTCAAATTTATGTTTCTCAAAGTAAACAATTCGAAGAAAGTTAAGTTTTGTTTAAAATCTCGTGAAAGAATTAGTGGTCAGTGACGGATAATTCGGTCTATTATTTGGTAGTGAATTCACGTAATTAAATACAAATCCGTTACAATTACAAATTACACCAAATCCGACATTGCCTTTCTGTTTTTCTGAAAGCTGTAATTTACAGGTGTTTCTTCATTATTTTTCAAAATCGTATTTAGCTAGCATTCCTATTACAACCTTGAACGAGATTTTTTTTGTCGTAACAATGAACAATTTACCATTCAGCATCCAGAAAACAGTGTCGTCACGTTTAAAAGATTCAAAAATACATTCCTGTTTCCCTATCACATTAATAAAAATATTTTCACACGCGAAAATTAGATTCGAGACCTTAGCGTGATTTTCGAATCAAATGTCTCTTTCAAATCCCACATATCTCACATTGTCCCCCGCGCCAACAAAAAGCTTGGATTTTTTGTTATCAATGCGAGATCATTTACTAACGGAATCGCAATACGAAGAACATATGTTTGTTCGCAGTATCCTGGAATATAGCTCCAATATTTGGGCTTCTTCTTAAAAAAACCTTATCCTAGAAATACAATGTGGGGCAAAAGCAATGCCATTATGTGAATGTGTCATAATTTTTGCAAATGGCGTCAAATGTCACTGTACTTTGACAGTTACGTTGTAGACAGATATAGACACAAATAGTTGTCAACAAGCAATGGAGCGATATACACCTGAAGAACGCGGAATTATTTTTACTGCGTATTTGACCAATTTCCGGTCCATTGTTTTTTTTCCTCGCAGCTCTCCGACTTGTTTGCAAAATGTTTTTCGTCCGATTATTATAATTTAATTAGTAGTAAAATCGACATATGCAACACGCTGGGTCTCCCAGCACTCGGTTTTGACAGATTCCTTACCGGCCGATGAGGGAGCAGCATAAGGTAGCAAGGCTGTGTTTTCAATTTAACATTTCAACCTTCAATTGAATCTTAGGCATAGTTGTTTCGAAGAAATTCACGTGTGACAAAGTTATCAAATGGTTACTAAGCGCCATTTTGGTTTTTTAATTTTGAAAAATCTAACAGCTTACGAACGTGATAGTTGTCTTCTTCTGCTGATCACCGATAATAGATTTCGCATATAAACCAGACGTGTTGCATATAAATATTTACTTAAAATACTTAGTTATAATATGGTGCATGAATTTATTGGGCTACCAATAGAGTCATGCACTATATAGCAGATGTTGTAGCACATTTCTTCCGGAAGGTTTATATGTTTAATACATGCGTATTATATTTATCGAAAGTAGATAAAAGTCGATGTTTTGTAAATAAATCGTAAAAAAAACACTTTCGGGCGCTTACATTGCTAACGCTGGCTAAACCTGATGAGATACATTGAAATAATGTGCTACGGAATTGTATATATTAAAAAGGCCCAGAGAAAAGTCCGCCACGGTATATGTCTATCTCGTAAGGATAACTCCCAGCAACGCAGGGCACACGTCAGCCAGTCTCAAATAATGAATATGTGTCTCCTAAATCGTGCCGCGCCATTTATCTACATGTTTTGTATTAATTTTTTTCCCTTTTATTATGTAATATTATAATAATAGAAATGCTTTGTCATTATATTGTAATGTAATACATAATTGAATATATGTTTTTTTAATTTTTTTTAATTTTTTAAATTTTTTAATTTTTTTTAATTTTTTTATTTTTTTTATTTTTTTTAATATGTTCACGTTTTTACGATATTTAAAAAATGATATTTCTAAAATCGGATTAATTAATTATATTCCCCATCAATAACAAACGCTTTGCAATTTTATTCGGCTACTTTTTTATGCGAAACCGCATAAGAGTACCAACTGTCTTTTTTATGTGAAACCGCATAAGAGTACCAACTGTCTTTTTTATGTGAAACCGCATAAGAGTACCAACTGTCTTTTTTATGTGAAACCGCATAAGAGTACCAACTGTCTTTTTTATGTGAAACCGCATAAGAGTACCAACTGTCTGGAGCCAGTGAGGGTTCCATGATAACTCAACACAATGACATTTCAACTTTCCTTTAATAATTGACACAAAGTTATTAAATGCCATGAAAAAAACTAACCCCATAAACCTAACCTACGTAACCTATTTAGCCGAATTTTGTGTTTCATCACTTTTCATGACTTTAAATCACTTTTTAACGGTGTGTTGAATTGTCATTTTGATGACTTATCAGGTCACCATAATGTTATATCCGTGATCATTGTTTGTATAAAATATGATTCTGTTACATAAATATATATTTTTTCTGATTCGTCCTCACTAAGGGTCATTTGATGACGTGGACTAATTTTTTTTGTGTTCTAAAATTTGCTTCTTCTATAATCATTACGGAACATACCTACAAAGGGGATTCAGTCAACGAAGGGTGTGAATTTGGCCATACCCAAGAATAGATGATAGAAAAAATATCTGATTTTTCCATAATCGTGCACTTCTTTTTATCGTCTTTTGACTGTACGTTCGTGGAACAATCCACCCATCATAAATAGTTAATTGACAAACAAGATATCTCAAACGTTATGTCAAATTTATGTTTCTCAAAGTAAACAATTCGAAGAAAGTTAAGTTTTGTTTAAAATCTCGTGAAAGAATTAGTGGTCAGTGACGGATAATTCGGTCTATTATTTGGTAGTGAATTCACGTAATTAAATACAAATCCGTTACAATTACAAATTACACCAAATCCGACATTGCCTTTCTGTTTTTCTGAAAGCTGTAATTTACAGGTGTTTCTTCATTATTTTTCAAAATCGTATTTAGCTAGCATTCCTATTACAACCTTGAACGAGATTTTCTTTGTCGTAACAATGAACAATTTACCATTCAGCATCCAGAAAACAGTGTCGTCACGTTTAAAAGATTCAAAAATACATTCCTGTTTCCCTATCACATTAATAAAAATATTTTCACACGCGAAAATTAGATTCGAGACCTTAGCGTGATTTTCGAATCAAATGTCTCTTTCAAATCCCACATATCTCACATTGTCCCCCGCGCCAACAAAAAGCTTGGATTTTTTGTTATCAATGCGAGATCATTTACTAACGGAATCGCAATACGAAGAACATATGTTTGTTCGCAGTATCCTGGAATATAGCTCCAATATTTGGGCTTCTTCTTAAAAAAACCTTATCCTAGAAATACAATGTGGGGCAAAAGCAATGCCATTATGTGAATGTGTCATAATTTTTGCAAATGGCGTCAAATGTCACTGTACTTTGACAGTTACGTTGTAGACAGATATAGACACAAATAGTTGTCAACAAGCAATGGAGCGATATACACCTGAAGAACGCGGAATTATTTTTACTGCGTATTTGACCAATTTCCGGTCCATTGTTTTTTTTCCTCGCAGCTCTCCGACTTGTTTGCAAAATGTTTTTCGTCCGATTATTATAATTTAATTAGTAGTAAAATCGACATATGCAACACGCTGGGTCTCCCAGTACTCGGTTTTGACAGATTCCTTACTGGCCGATGAGGGGGCAGCATAAGGTAGCAAGGCTGTGTTTTCAATTTAACATTTCAACCTTCAATTGAATCTTAGGCATAGTTGTTTCGAAGAAATTCACGTGGGACAAAGTTATCAAATGGTTACTAAGCGCCATTTTGGTTTTTTAATTTTGAAAAATCTAACAGCTTACCAACGTGATAGTTGTCTTCTTCTGCTGATCATAACTGCTGATCACAACTGCTGAAATGGACTTAGAATTGGCATTTAACTGGATCATTCAACTGTAAAAAAACGAAACGGAGTTGAATAGTTAATTGATGACACAGTTACATTTTAATTTTTATGAAACAACCATCCTTAGATTTCGTAATACTTTTACTAGTTATTGTCGGCAGTGCAGATGGATGTAAACATAGTTATTAAATTTTAATATTTTAATTCAAACATACCGAAAATTATTTTCGAAAGTTATTTCTTATTTGAAATATAAGTAGACTCATCACCGCAATTATAAACATTTTCGATTAAGTATTCATTTGTAGCGATGTGAACACACGTTCCACAATCCATAAAACCCGCATGATATAAACATGATGATGTGAAAACCCTTATTAGCGACTTCTTCATAAATACATCTCCTGATTTTATCAATTTCAAGCACACGCGCTCTGCTTTCTGCCTCGGCCGGGTAGGATACGGAGCATTAGTATTACGGGATCGGTGGTGCGGGGGCGGAAAGGCGGTAAGGCTGTAGGGCGGGACAGCAGGAATCCACCCTGTTAAATTAATCAGCGGGCCGCCTACAAAGGACGAATAGAGGGCTGCCGCACGCTAGTCACCTGGGGACATAGCTGTCTAGTTGAACAATAGTTTTTAATGAACCTGCCGGATGGTTATAATAAATTCTTGTTTGTTATTGTTGTACATATTACAATAACAAAAGGCTCGCCAAAAATTCTCTTCTTTGTTTGAAATTTACGCTATTTCGCGTAACCGATAGCTTTTAAAAAAACGTAAATAATTTTTTATTAAATGTTGAATTTTTTTTTAAATGAACAAATTATTTGTTTAAAAAAACAGTAATTTTTTTCCCCAAGATTTGAACCGTATTCGAGCATTACTCTAACCACTGAGCTATCGGTACTACATTTAGGATGGGTTGTTTCACAGACTTTGAACAATTCATTAAAATTTCAAGGTTATTTTTCAAGTTCTGTGAAAGTTCTATTCAAGTTCTGTTATTATTTCAGTTGCATGAAGCAACTGGCACATATAGACATAATAACAGAGCTTGAATAGGACTCTCACGGAACATGAACATTTACCTGAGAGACATTGAATTAACTACAATAGTGTTGGAACTTAAATAAAATAGGCTACGTTAAAATTTTCACATCCGTTTTAATCAATACCAATTAGAATAAAATAGGCTACGTTAACGTTTAAACATCAGTTGGAATCAACATCAGTTAGAATAAATTGGCTACGTTAACATTTTCACATCAGTTGAAATCAACATCAGTTGGAATAAAATAGACTAGGTTAATATTTTTACATCAGTTGAAATCAACATCAGTTGGAATAAAATAGACTACGTTAACATTTTTACATCAGTTGAAATCAACATCAGTTGGAATAAAATAGACTAGGTTAACATTTTTACATCAGTTGAAATCAACATCAGTTGGAATAAAATAGACTAGGTTAATATTTTTACATCAGTTGAAATCAACATCAGTTAGAATCAAAGATATTAGATATGATATGATATACGAGATATGCTATGTTGGCCGCCGGACCGTAGCCGGAGTACTACCTAATTAGGGTACTTTGAACGGTATCGGGACGTGTACGCACAGAAATCTGTTCTATGTATTAGTGCGGATACCTTAGCGATGCCTTAGCGTAAGCGAAGGTGTGCAGTAGTATTGGTGAACAAAACCGGCGACACTCGGCAAAACAATTCCACTCAGTACGAACTGCGCATAGCACATCTCGTTCTTCTAATATCTTTGGTTAGAATAAAATAGGCTACGTTAACATTTTCCAATACATAAATAATAAATCTTATTATTCAATTATAAAACATACCCATCTTTATACTTCCATATTAAAACACCCCTTTTGAATTCAATATGTTAATAAAATTTTATTACAAGTAACAGAAATCCACGCTTTCCATATGAGCATATTAAAATTCGGCCTTCTAGTTCAGAAAATTCGCCTACGAACACCCCTGCCGAGTTATTTGTAACGAATATTCGTAGGTCGTTATGCATGTAAATTAGCACATTTGTGTATGCTCGCCGGACGGACATTTCCACTTCTAGTTGGAGGAAGAAATAAATACCTCTCGCATTTTTGCTCGACTGTTTCAGTCGTTATTGGGACCTCGTTTGCAATCCAGCCGGTCTTAATTATTTAATTTACTCAGGATTTTCAGTTATAATTGATATTTTTAATTATTACACCACCTGCAAATGTATTATTTTTAGCCTCTTTTGATTAGTTAATTTATTCTAATTATATACTCACCATTAGTACTTATGTTTAAAGAGGCGTGTTATATTTTTGTCGAATTTTATAATAACTAATTTTTTGAGGTTATTTTTTCCCAAGTTGTTTCTGAATTTTACCCTTCCAGGTGTTCTTGGCCTTCGTTTTAATGGATAGAGAAAAGGGGGGGGCGAATTTATATTTGAATATTATTTAATTGTGTAAAAATTTCTAATGTCATTGTCATCAAAATCATAGACCTGTTCCAAAACTAGCTTAATTCTCTATACATTCCACGATATCACCCACGGAGTGGAATCCGAGCATGACCAAAACTAGCTTAATTCTCTATACATTCCACGATATCACCCACGGAGTGGAATCCGAGCATGACCAAAACTAGCTTAATTCTCCATACATTCCACGATATCACCCACGGAGTGGAATCCGAGCATGACCAAAAGAATGTTTGCAAGAAAACGGAAAAGTGGGACACGTTTACTACGCACTTTGTATTCAGTTTTCGGTTTGTTGATGATTATTCACTTGGCGGACATTGTTATTGATGTGAAGGTTTTAAGGTTAGGTTAGAGTGGTACTTTAGTGGTACGATACTATCAGTATCGCTTTGGAGTAAGACCACCATTCAAAATTAAAACTTTGCTTGAAATGTATTTGGCCGTGTTTGGTGATCAGACATGAATAGTTAGGTACTTCCCCACCTTCCTCTTCTCCATCTTCTACCCCTTCCTTGTATCGTCCGGAGACAGTGAGACTATGGCATCCCCAGTTGGGGTATGTTGTGAGGCTAAAGATAGTGGGGAAGGAAAGGAGATGGGGAAGAGAAAGTTGGGGAAGTACCTGCCTATTGAGATCTGGTCACGGTATGGGAAAACGATGATGTTCATGGTTTCATACAAATAAAGGTTCGTGGCCAATATCCCTTGTTTCCATTATCTATGGGTAGGATAGATAATGCACCAGAATAAGACGAATTTATGCCTGTAGGTATTCATTTCCCTCCCAGAAACCTCGTAAAATGTTCACATCTACATTGACATTCGTTGTTTAATGTTGAATTACCTAGCACGACCCACTCGTTAAACCCTAGTCGTGCCTCTCGATCCGCATCCCCGGAGAAATGACAACCCTCTTGTCACGCGAATAATTTAATATCACCGCCATCTGCGCCTCGAGTCGCCTGATATTCGTATAATGAAGTCTATCCCAGGCATGATCTTCATCTATAATAACGCGGCGTTACAGCGTGGGCTGCGCTGGGGATAGCAAATAAATTTGATAAATCTCAATTTTTGAGGCGGGTTTTGGTTCCGCCGCCCCGGGAACCATTTATTGGATAGCCTCAACACCTCTGCCATACGTCACCTCAAGTTATTACCTACGTTTGGTGATTTAGCAGGGGTGCCCGGGTTCATCGGGTGAGGTGTGTTTAGGGAGCGCCTGCTCACCAGCAGCGTGGCGTGCCAGATCGGGAGAGGCTGATTTGAGAAGACTCTTTGACGTCTCTACCCATCGCCTTGCACCTTATTTTTGCTTTTATTATTTTTTTAGCGTATTGGGGAAACAAACAGTTTTACAATTTTGTATAAATAATTCAATAATAATACTACATGTAAACAGTGCACGGTTTTGTTTCTGCTCCAGTTTAAAACATAAATAAGAATACTTAATTTTATACCTGTGCGCATAGGAAGTACTAAATTACAAGTGCAAATCGTGTTTTAGTGTAGTGATAGAATTCTAAGTAATTCGAATCACGCAGTTAAAAGATATTTCAAAAACAAAATAACTATAAATCTGTCATCAGAACTGTCAATTCGCACTTGCTTCTAGTGTGTGTGTACGTAAAGTTACCTTCACATTTACGCAATACTATCCCGAGTACGTGATCCAGGGCAGCTAAACTTTTTATATTTCTACTTCGATATACTAATTATGGATTCGTCTGATCCCTACCATTTTATTACGATGGCAAGTAATATAATAAACTCTATGAACAGTAGCATTATGGATCCATCTAATAAATTTACCAAAGAACAAATGGCTAAATTAACTCCTAAACTTTCGGAACTTTTGGGGAATATTAGTGTAGTTGGTGCGAAAGTGGGCTTCCTGGAAGGAGAGCTGAAGGCCTATACAAACATTTCACAACAGAAGCCGCCCCAGGTCCAACCTCTACCTAACACCATCCAAGACCTACCTGGAATTTGCGAAACACTAGCGCAAATGGAGGAGAGAAAATTACGTTCTAACTAACTAACTAACTAACCAACCATCACGCCGTTTCCCCGCAGGGGTAGGCAGAGAGGACGGACTGCCAAACAACTCGGTCTTGGCACACACTCCTTGCCTCATTCACATTCATACATCGTCTCATACATACTCTTCTATTATTCTGACTCTTGACATGGCCCGACTCGAGTATCTGATTCACTTGATCGTGCCATGTCTTCCTCGGGCGTCCCCGACTTCTGCTACCATTCGCATTTGCTTCATATATCCTCCTTACACTCCTATCTTCGCTCATTCGCTCTACATGCCCAAACCGTCTAAGCGTCCCTTTCTTAATCTTACTCATTACGCTTACATCAGCCTTGCACTCTTTGCGGATCTCCACATTCCTCACACGATCAAACATGGTTTTACCACACATACGCCTCAGGGATCTCATTTCAACAGCATTCAATCTACTTTCATCCTTTCTTTGCCAGTTCCATGCCTCACTTCCATACATCAAGGTAGGTACCAGCACTCCGTTGTGGACTGCTAACTTCGCTTCTTTGGATAATTTTTTGTTAGCGCCAACGGCGTTCAGTCCTCCATTAACGGAATTACCTGCATTTACCCTTCTTTCAATATCTCTGTCAGCCTTCCCATCTCTCGTAAACATACTTCCTAAATACACAAACTCATCCACCTGCTCCAAGTATTCCTCATTCACAATTATATTGCACACTGTTTTCGTACTCTCTCTTTCAAACACCATTACTTTAGACTTACTTACATTCATCATTAACTCATTCTTCATGCATACTTCGTTCATCCTAGACAAGAGAGACTGTAGATCTTCTATACTAGCAATCAGCACCGCATCATCAGCATACAACAGGCAACATACTTTCAAATTATTCAAATTCGCGCCCAATCCCACCTCTTTCATTTATTGCATACAATAATCCATGTATAGATTGAATAACCACGGTGACATTACGCAGCCTTGTTTAACACCTTTTGTGATATCAAACCACCCCGTAAAATCACCGTTCGCCCTAACACATGCAACGCTTCCCTCATACAGAGACGCAATTGCCTGAGTCAGATTTGTATTCACTCCATACTTGGACAACACCTTCCATAGCTTTTTCCTGTCGACTCGGTCGTATGCTTTTTGTAGATCTACAAAGGCATAGAAAAGTTTCTGGTTTTTTGCCAGAAACTTTTCAGTGAGCATACGCAATGAGAAGATCTGGTCCATGCACCCCTTCCACTCATAAAAGCACCTTGCACATCCCATATTTTATCTTTTGTTTCCTTTCTTACTCTTTCAATCAAAATTCTACCATACAGCTTGCCAACTGAACTTAGCAGGCTAATAGCCCTATGATTCCCACATTCCATACGTGACCCTTTACCTTTGTATAATGGCATGATCACAGCCCTTCTCCAATCTAAAGGCGTATAACCTTCCTTTAAACATTGGTTAAAAAGATTGCACAACCATGTGAGAATTATACGGCTACCTCCTTTAAAATATTCAGCAGCAATATTGTCAAACCCGACAGCCTTCCTTGCCCATTCTTCATACATTTAATCGAACTTTCTATCTCATCCATGCTAATTTCGGTAACATTCACTCCATCGTCATTCATATCTGATTCGCCGCTGGAATCACTGTCACTCACTTCGCTTTCGAAGACTTCCTCGAATTAATTCATCCATCTCTCTTTTATTTTTTCCTCTTTCGTCAACATTTTTCCATCTTTTGATTTTATCACTTTCATGCTTCCGTTTACTGAGCCACTCCGGGACCTTTTGACTTCTTTCCAAAACAACTTAATGTTTTCTTGGAAATGGTTTGTCATTTTCATTCCTTCTTCCTCTTCCAGGCGTTTCTTTCGTTCTTTCACTCCAACTCTTACTTTTTTCTTACATTCCTTATATACTTCTTTCGCTCGATACTTCTCTTCGCTGGAAGCACTGCCAGCCGCAATCAGACATAACCATGCTTTCTTCTTCTCTGAGACCAGTGCTTTAATCTCATCATCCCACCATGCATCACCTTTCTTCCTACCTTGCGTACTTATTCCACAAACTTCCCTAGCAGATTCACAAAGACACACTTTTATGTGGTTCTATGTTTCGTCTATGCTTAGACGATCCATTTCCTTCGCATTCAATCTTATATCTGCACAATTCACATACTTACTTCTCACATTATCGTTTTGTAGTTTTTCTATTTTGACTCTTGTTGTAGTTAGTACCGTTTTCACTTTAGAGCGCCAACCGCGAAAGAGGTTTACTCTTGACACTACAAGAAAGTGGTCAGTTTCGACCTCAGCCCCTCTGAAAACTCTTGTGTCCTCGGTAACAGCTCTCAACCTAGAGTCAATTACTACAAAATCAATAATTGACCTCTCATTTCCTCTTCCCCACGTATATTGGTGGATACCTTTATGATCGAAGAAAGTATTCGACACAAACAGGTTCCACTCTAAACATACTTCAAGTATTCTGTTCCCATTATCATTCATTCTTTTATCCCCAAACATACCTAAGACCGAATCAAATCCGTCACGTCTAATTCCCACCCACCCATTCAAATCGCCTGCCATTATAATCCTTTCGTTCATATTTTTTAGTCTCATTACATCATTCACACCAGTCCAAAAATCATCTTTCATTTCATCGCTTTCAGAATTAACAGGGGTGTAGCAAATAACAAGAAACACCCTTGTCAAACCGATTTTAAATCTGATCCAAATTATTCTCGGACTTACACATTCATACTGCAACATACATTCAATCATTCTGGGAGACAGTAGCGCTGCAACACCTTGACAAGCCCTCTCCGTATCTGGTCTCCCAGACCAAATGACGAGCCTATCATTATGCTGCATTGTACCGCTACCCTTTTTCATACTCTCTGTTATACACAGTACGTCCAAACATTTGCTCACCATTGTATCACACAGTTCGTTCATCTTTCTTTCCATTCCTCCTCTAATGTTCCATGTACAAATTCGACATTGATCACGTTCCGTCCTCCTCTTTGCGCCACCGAAGGGTTGGCGATGTGATGGATAGCGAACCTCATCGACATCTTTGTCGGCCATTCCCTTCCAAGTACTACTTAAACATCTTACTTATACAACTTAACATATCGTTACACATATAAAAAGATACATATTTATACGCTTAATATAACATTTAACTTAATCCTAAACTCAACCAAAGAAAAAAGTGTTCCAGAATGGCTAATCAAATACACTACCACTAAAAATAGATAGTTTATCACTGTATAATTGTTTTAAAACAATCCATGTAGGCAGCAAACCAAAGAGCGCGGGTTCAGTCCGATTTCATCCTTCATTTCCGATGTCATTATTCCACGCGCGGAAGGGCACGAGCAGTGGGGAGCGGAGGTCGCGGCAGGGGTTGCATGAGTAGCCAAATGACTCTCTTCTTGTGCGGGTTAGGGGTAGATTCCGAGAAACGACGATTCTGTGGCCTAAGCAATGTGATATGGCCCACACACATGGCCCACATTCTATAACGGCACTGTATGCGTCAGCGGGGTTTGCAGTATTGGTGCGGGTGGACGAGGGGCAAGGGGCAAGGGCCGAAGGGATGATCACATCTGGTGAATGTTCAAAGCACTGGTCTCTGTCAGACCAACATCAAGTGAAACTGGTTCTTCAAAAAAGGCGATAGACTACAAAAATGTCATTATTAAAACCAAAAAGACTTAATATGCGTTCAGCGCCAAGAAATTCAAAATATATGGAAGGAGTTAGAAAACCGGAAAAATAAGGGAGAAAATAATTAAACCATAAAATATATTAACAACTTACCTAAAATTGTTAATGTTCAACCAAAAAACTCCAGCCATATAAACGCCTCATCTACTACCAGAACGTCAGGGGCATCAGAACAAAACTAAAGGAGTTCAGAGTAAATGCTCCATCTTTCTCAAACGATGTCATCATACTCACTGAAACATGGCTAACATCATCAATCTTCTCAGCAGAGCTAGGACAACATAGTCACCATGTCCACCGAGCAGACCGGAGTCAGAATACCACCTCCAATACAAGAGGAGGTGGTGTCCTGATACCGGTCCGCAAAAATATTACTTAGAAAGTACTTAAAATCAAAAATACTGATGTGGAACAAATGTTCGTGTTGTTAAGTGGTGATTTCAAGAAAACTATTATTGGAACTGTTTATATTCCTCCCAATGCCAACATATCAATCTATAAAAAACACTGTGAAGATGTTGAGTTAGTAAAAACAAAATATCCAAATCATCAAATAATTATTTGCGGTGATTATAACCTACCTAATTGCAATTTCAACGTTTTAGACAGTTATTTTAATTCAATAACAGCAACCGCCTGCGAACGAGTAATTCTAGATATGTCTTTACTTTTTAATTTAACCCAATATAACCATGTACGTAATATTAATAATCGTGTTCTTGATCTAGTTTTGTCAAATGAGAGCAACGTAATTATAAATGAATCATTAGCGTTTATTCTTCCGATAGACAACCACCATCCCCAACTAGTAATACTTATCCCTTGTACTAAAGAAGGCAATTAAAATAATTCAACTCCTACGTATAACTTTAAAAATGCGAACTATCGGGACATAAATGATCGTCTCCACAAGGAAGATTGGTCATTTCTTAAAGAAGGCGATATTAATCAAAATATTGAATCAATTTATTATTTGCTTGATAAAATTATTTCAGATCTCATCCGACTCATTCATTTCAAAGAATCTAAATATCCGAGATGGTTCAATAAAGAACTTGTTTAATTAACTGCCCTTAAAAAGTTTTACATAAGAAATATAAAGAAGACAGGTCTTTATCAAATTATATTGAATTTAAAAACGTTAGAAAAGATTGTAAAATCTTATCAAAAATTTGCTACAACTCTTTTATTAATAATGTTGAAACTTCAGTAAATCATAATGTAAAGTATTTTTGGAACTATGCAAAATCGATTAAAAATATCAACTTTGGTATACCCGCCAACTTGGAATATGCAGGTAAAAAGGCCATAGACACTCAAAGTATCGCTGACCTTTTTTCTGATTTTTTAAAAAGCGTTCATGAATGTGAGACACCAGTTTCTGCTAGTGCAGTATCAAATTTTACTACTGATCATAATCTTAATTTATCTTTTATCCACATAGAATATAATGATATATTGACTGAACTAAAATTACTAGATCAAAGCAAAAGTGGTGGACCAGATAAAATATTTATTTATTTTATTAATACAATACTTAGAGGGTACATAAGGTTTTTGTGATATTTCACTCTCAATGCTAAGGATGACCCTGTGTTATGGCGGGTGAATTTTTCAGTTTGAACAGAATTTATAAATTACTATGATATGAAAAAGAAAAATAAGAAAAATGATGTAAAGCTAGTCTGTGTTGCAAGAAGAGAATGGAGAAGTTATAGAATTATAAGAATATTATAAGATCTATTATCTATATCTAATTATTTATGTACATACCATACCTCCTGTATTTTTTTAATAATTGAGCTACCAATCTGGCGTATCCTTTATATTTGCTGTTTAATCAGTCTTTACGAACAGGATGTTTTCCTACTAAATGGAAATTCAGCTTCCTTACGCCTATTTTTAAAAAAGGCGATAAACACGAGGTGATTAATTACAGACCTGTGTGCCTTTTATCATGATTCCTAAAGTTTTTGAAAAAATTCTTCTTAAAAATATTATTTTTCGATTAAACCACGTCATTTCTCCTAAACAACATGATTTCTCTACTGGAAAATCTACCCTTACTAACTTGTTAACCTTTCAAAACTTTTGATTCCATGTCTAGTAAATGTCAAGTTGACTCTATTTATATCGATTTTAGCAAGGCGTTCGATAAAATCAATCATGAGTTATTGCTGAATAAACTCCATAAATTCAGTGTAGGTGGTTCACTATATAGGTGGTTTAATAGTTACTTGACCAACAGATTACTGGCTGTTAAAATTGATGGTACCTTTTCATACAATTTCACTCCTACGAGTGGTGTTCCCCAGAGGTCACACTTAGGTCCAATCCTGTTTTTATTATTTGTTAATGATGTGTTATATATTGTCAATGATGTCCAAGTATTAATGTTTGCAGAAGACCTGAAATTATTCAAAGCAATCAGAAACATTAACGATTACCATATATTGTCAAGATTTATTATATGGTGTCGTGATAACCGCTTGCAACTTAACATAAGCAAATGTCAAATTATGAGGTTTTATCGAATAAGGAATCCAATATTTTTTGATTATTCCATTAACAATATGTCGTTAGTATCTGTCTCGGAAATTAATGACTTAGGTATTTGGTTTGACACGAAACTTAACTTTATCAATCATATAGAAATAATAACCAATAAAGTTTTGAAAATGTTGGGATTTATTTTAAGGGTATCTAGTGATTTCAATAATGTCAATATTGTAAAAACATTATATATGTCACTAGTAAGGAGTCATGTAGAATACAAATCCACGGTTTGGTCCCCAAATTATGAGGTTCATTCACATGCGATTGAAAGAATCCAAAATAAATTTTTAAGATATGTAAATTTTAAAATGGGCATTCCTAGAGAAAACCTAAATTACGATAACGTACTTTGTTCATTAAATTTAATAAAATTATCTGATCGTAAAATCATTTCCGATTTAACCTGTTTGTATAAAATCATTGATTCAATGTTTGATACCCTTGATTTATTATATGTAATCTCTTTTCATACTCCAAGCAGGTCGGTTAGAAGACAGTACCTACCATATTATTGTAACAATTTTATATCAACGTCCCAATATCACACTCCTATGCAACGGATTCAACAGCTAGGAAACAAATACTCCGATGTTGTTGATATATTTAGTACATCAATTTCATTATATAAGCATACCTAATTGAAGTTTTTTGCATCAAGTAGGGGGAATATTTTGATAAAGATATTAAAATTGACAGTAGTACAGTATTTTGCATATTAACAGTATTTTGTCGGCTGAAAGAAAAAAATTAATTTGATTTTTTTATATTTATATTTTGTACCTACATACTGTGTGGATCAAATTCAAAAATATTTTTTTTATATATGTGTTTTAAACAGTCATTTCCTGCACTATTTATGAGTACAATTTCTTAAAGATTGTTATATATGTATGTAAAAGCCTTAATAGGCGTAAATAAATAAATAAATAAATTTTACATGTAGCATTAACCAGTGAAGTTTCCACATAAAATTCGTGTTACATACAGAGAAAAACATAAATAAATTTCATCAGATCATGCCACGTCTTCCGCGGGCGGCCTCGACTTATTCAACCATTCACTTCCAAGTCATACATTGTCCTTACATTTCTTTCTTTGTTCATCACGTACGCCACATTCTAGCGCAAATAATTATCTGCTTTCTTCATGCAATATGAGTGTACAAAAAAACTACATAATATCGACTATAATCTGACTCCATAACTCATTCCAGTGCAGAAATAAGAGTTAAGTCATTATCGGGAGTACCGGACTTTTTCTACCTTTCACTGCTGTATACCACAGTGTTGCTTTAGAAAATCTACATTAACTTTAATCTCCGTATCTCATTCGCGCGCAGAGATAATGCGTATATCTCTGCGCTAATACTTCTTCTACAACTCAAACATCTAAATACTCCTGGTACTAATAAAAAAAAACTTTGAAATTTTCAGCGCAATCGGGCCACTAGTTTTTGAGTATATAGGGCATGAACAAAGTAACATTAATTTTATTTTCATAGATATGCAAACATACATAGATAATTCATATCTTGTTATTCATTAATAAGTATCATTTTATACGGTAGATAAAAGTATTGCACTCACCGATCTTTTCAGCTGAATTGAACAAATATATACCAGTATATAAATCCGGAGATTCAAAAGAAGTAAGTAATAAAATGACACAGTAATTTTATTTAAAGAAAAAGATTGGATAAATACCTACAAAGAAGCTGAACACGGACTTGGTCTCCTGCAAAACTGGCTTAAAAGAAACTCCCTGACGCTTAATGTCAATAAAACAAAATATCTGACATTTTCTAAAACAGCCAGAGGGCAGCCGTCAGAGGACCTTAATCTCAAATTACATTCATGCCAAGGAATTTATCAAAAAAATCAATCCTTATCATGCCCATGTCCCACTATAGCACACTCCAAAAGCATCAAATATCTTGGAATTGAAATTGATGATAATCTCCGTTGGAACTCACATATAGATGTAATTACAAAAAAACTAACCAGGTACATATACTTCTTTAGAAACATTCGCAATATCCTCAATATAAACGATATTAAAAAAGTATACTATGCTTTGTGTCAATCACAAATAGAGTACGGAATAACTGGATGGGGGTCTGCCTTGAGCACTCACACAGAGCGGCTCAATATAGCACAAAAAGGAGTATTAAAGACTATACTGAAAGTTCCGCTTAGAACTCCGACAGAAGAAATATTCAAAAACTTCAATGTTTACAATGTACAGAAACTATATTCAAAAAATATTTTATTTAAACTGAAAAAAAACATATCCGAATACTCCACTGCCCAACATAAATACACAACCAGGGCAAAAAGCGAAAATATCCTGATTACTCCCAGTTTGAACACATCCTTTGGACAGAGAAATAATAAATTCCATGCTATAAAATTGTTCAATGCTCTACCAAATGAAACCAAAAAAATAAACGAAATGAATATATTTAAAACAAAAGTCAAAACATGGCTTAGAGATCAAAGTAATAATCAACTTACAAACATTATGAAGACAATGTAAAGACAATTCAAAACTAAATACAAAAATTTAAGAAAAACTACAGGCCGCCTCAGAACAGGAAACCCTAGTGAGGAGGACTGTGAAAAAAATACAAAAAATATACTTATATTATACTTTAAACCTACATATTGTACAAATTTTGCTATTGATATTAATAAAAAAAAAAAAAAAAAAAAATAAAAAAAAATAAAAAAAAAAAAAAAAAATTACCGCCCAATATCTTTATTATCCAACATTGCAAAAATACACCAAAAAGTAATAAAAAAACAAATTACTGATTATACAGATAACCAAAAAAGTATTAACCCTAGTCAATACGGTTTCAGAGACAAACTTAGCACACAAGACGCAAGTGCAGAATTAAGTAAGTTTATTTACAAAACATTAGATAGAGGCAAAAAATGCTTAAGTATATTCATTGACCTCCGTAAAGATTTTTATAGTGTCTCACATTCAAAATTAATTAATAAACTAAATAATATAGGAATTACTGGCAAAGCTAAAACATGGTTAAAAAGTTATCTCTATCAAAGAACTCAACAGGTTAAAGTAAACAACGAATTAAGTGAAATAGAAAATATAGATTTTGGAATTCCACAAGGAACTGTTTTGGGACCTTTACTATTTATATTATATGTAAATGAACTCTTTCAACTCCCAATCATTGGAAACATTATATTTTACGCAGATGATACAGTGATAACTATTGAAGGAAATTCTTGGAATGAGGTCGAAGTATCAGCTAATAATGCAATAAATATCGTTAAACTATGGTTTGACGAAAACTTATTGACACTAAATGTCGAAAAAACCCATTTTATACCTTATAGCCTAACAGAGAATAAATAAAATGTAAATCTAAACATAAAAATTCACGAAAGAAATTGCCTCCTTAGACTCGCACCCTGTAATTCAAACTGTATACACATTAGTGGTAAAGAAAAAATAAAATATCTTGGAATAATTATTGATAATAGCATCAAATGGAAAAGTCAAATAAATTCCACAGTAGACAGAATGAGAAAACTGATCTATATATTTTTTAGACTAAGAAATATTGTATCATTAAAATTACTAAAAGATATTTATTATGCACTGGCGCACTCTGTACTACAATATGGAATCGTGGCTTGGGGGGTGCATATAAATCATCCCTACTCCCATTGGAAACTATTCAAAAAATATTAATAAAAATCATCTTAAAATAGCCATATTACTACCCAACTATAAATGTTTTTCAAGATTTCCCGGTTCCCCCATTTACAAAAAATTATGACAAAATTGCACTTCTACAAATACATAAAGATTTCTTTAGTAAAAATAATTTACCACAATTGAATATTAGCAAAAGAATAATATCTGTTGGAGGACTAACCGTGCCACTAGCACGAACCACAACAGCACAGCATCACTATATATTCAAGGGTGTAAAATTATTTAATAAATTACCCCTTGATATACGATCGGAAGAAAACTACGAAAAATATAAAAAAAAAATAAAATTAAAATACTCTTGTACCACCTCATAACTTTACTTATTGTTTAGAAATATGTTTTTGCCTTTCTAATTCTTTGTATCATTTATTAACTAACCTATATTTTTATTACTTTTATTGTTATTATTTGTTATATTACTAATATTTTTTGTTTAATTTAAACAAATGTAAAAATATTTTGCTGTCCTCTCCTAAACACAAGCAGCTGCTTTATTAGGAGAGTGATTGAAATATTGGTGTTTATATTGTTATAATATTGTAAACTTGTTTATATGTTTCAATAAAAATTTAAAAAAAAAAAAAAAGAATTATTAACATTTTTTTGCTTTGGATATCTGAATAAAATCACGTTACACCCTGGTCTATTATACACCCTAAAAAGGTATGCACAGGAACGAGACGGGTTAACTTAACTGGGGTTTTTGGGGTTGTGGAATTTGAGAAAATAAATCGTGAGATGTAGACCGTTGATTTTGCCGAACAGTTTTTCCCTACGTGAATACTAAAAGTTCCTAAGGGTGAGGTTAGCTACAGACCGAGAATGCAACTCACGATTGTCATTGTCTTTGATCAATGATTGATATTTTTAAAGAGGTTTAAGTTTGATTTCACGTTAGAACATTAAATGCAAGTACGGAGGGAATTAAAAGTTTTTTTTTATTATTCTGAAATTAATAAAATTTAACATTTAATAAGTTGCATAGCTTTTGGTATGTTTACTTTTTAAACGATTATTTATACTATAATAGCTGACGTGTACCCGGCGTTGTCCGGTTTAATGAATGGTTTGGAGTAAATTTTAGAGGTTGTGAATTCTAGCGTACTTGAAAACCGAGGCTATTTTTAAGGTGAATATAATACTATTCTAAAAAATACTTTTTTAAAGTTTTTATATCACTTGATAGTGCCATGTATTCCTCGGGCGCCCCGACTTCCACCGTACACTACTACTGTGTACCAAATTGTTACTATTAAAAAAACTATATTATATAGACTTATTCGACTCTGAAAAACATTACAGACAATGCATTAAGTTTTCCTTGGGCGTCCCCGACTTCTACCATTAAAAGCACTATCTAAACACTCCTGTACACTAATAAGAATGAACTTAGAAATTTTCAGCGAAATCGGTCCAGTAGTTATTGAGTTTATAGGGGACAAACAAAGAAACAATATTATTAGATAGATTAAATAAAGTTAATAGCTCAAGGACCCATGGTATTGGAAATCAAAAGTAGAGATAGTAAAGATATCTGAAAAATATCTATGGAGTAGATAGTAAAGATACCTGAAAGATATCTATAAAATAGATAGTAAAGGTATCTGAAAGATATCTATGGAGTAGATAGTAAAGATACCTGAAATATATCTATAAAATAGATAGTAAAGGTATCTGAAAGATATATATAAAGTAGATAGTAAGGGTATCTGAAAGATATCTATAAAATATATAGTAAAGGTGTCTGAAAGATATCTATAAAGTAGATAGTAAAGGTATCTGAAAGATATCTATAAATTAGATAGTAAAGGTATCTGAAAGATATTTCTGTAAACTGGCCGAGAAAATATTATTTTGACTGTTGTGACTTTTGTGGAGAATTCTTTACCTGTATTTGAAAAAAAAAGTTATCATTTTTTATAATATGTACAATGACCAGAAAAAGCTTCGGTTTAAAAACAATTTTACTAATTCATTCATTTTCCGTAACAAAGGGGACCGCAGGTGACAAAATGGTCGCTTGTAACTCGTAAACC
Source organism: Hesperophylax magnus (assembly GCA_026573805.1). NCBI lineage: Eukaryota > Metazoa > Arthropoda > Insecta > Trichoptera > Limnephilidae > Hesperophylax > Hesperophylax magnus. Next base: position 2,522,332 of record JAIUSX010000088.1, read on the forward strand.
GTCCGATCGGGATTTAAAAGGTTATCATATTATTATGAAAGTCCTTATTAATTTCATGGCTTATAATTCTCAAATCTCTGCCACAAATATTTTAGGGAGTGGCATGCTATTCGTAATTTTTTTGCTCGCTTTTATCTAAAATTTAAAAAAATTAAAATTAATTTTTTTTTATCTAAAATTTCAATCACACCTATTTTAGTCCTTGGCTTTAGACCAATATTCTATTACTGCGTTTATGCATGATTTTACTGCACATCTTATCATATGAGAATTTTCGAAAGACTAATAAAATGTGTGAAATTTCTGATAAATCTATCTCATATTTATCTATTTATTTATATAAAGAAAAATGTCTGTGCCCCATTGGCGGAGGGGTGGGCGGTCTCGTGGAGGACACCGTCGGGTGGCGTGGATTTGATTTTTATAAAAATCTACAGTTTTATTCTGAAACTGATGAAAATTTGCACACTTCACCTTAAAAACAAGAGGAAGGTTACTGACTAGGTTAGATTTCGAAAAACTCTGCGTAAAGCCCGAGCAACGCCCCTACTCGGTCACGAGGGTGTAGAAATTGTGACACTATAGTTTCATTTTTTTCGACGGACATTGTAAAGGCCCTAATTAACCCTCCTGTTATTTATCTTTAAAAAAATATTTAAACAACGTCGTTGCTCACACTTCTCGCCAAAACCTTAAACGACGATTAATTTTTTCGTGGCATTCAAAGAGTTAAACATGTCCAATTTATGAACATCACTCCCATATCTACCCTCTCGCTTTTTAGTTGATGATATCTTTATGAGGCCTCTGGGCCCCGGCTCTATCGCCCAGGTAGGTTGTGGGCTGTAGACTAGTGTAGAAGGGTAGATGAGTAGAATAGCGGAGGGTACACAATTGGATTCACCCTGGCGGATGTTCAGAGGGCCGCAGGGGACAACCCTTAAATGATGGCTTTACGGCAAGTAGCTACGTGCAAGGTCAAGAGTCTGAGGCAGCCATTCTCAACCCCTTTTCTCTAACATAACTATATATGACCGATTGCTGACCGTTGTCATTGCAGATCTAGTACAAGAGCATCGTTAGTCCAACATCAACAAGGAAATTGTAGAAGTAAAGTAATATGCACAAATTATATAGGCTGTATCAGGACCAGAGATGTGCAAAATGGGTACCCAAAACCATTTGAAATGCAAAATGGAAATGGGTCAAAACTTTTCCATTTGAAAATGCAAAATGAAAAATGGTTTTTAGAAAAGCATTTCAAATGCAAAATGCAAAATACCTATTTTCAAAATGTATTGAAAATGCAAAATGGTTTCTCAGGTCAAACAATTAAAATAATTATAGAATTTTTAAACAATTTTGTCATTTAATAATGGACATCAATGTAGATCAAACATTATACATGATGGTAAATCCAAAAACACCACGACTACAGATTATGAAACCACAAAAAATTTGCGCGGGACTAATGTTGCCAACGTAAAAACATAGAAACTGCTATCTAACATTTAATATTACAGCGTCATGGCCCCATGTTCAGTATTTGAATCATTATTTTTTTTAATGGTTTCACTCAATTGCCAGGGCTCCTACCAGGGAGCAACTTGACATATGGAAATTATCTCTCATAGCGAGGTTGAGGACCGACTGATATTTGGGGCTTATAAAAAAAAGATGAGTGGAGATAGTAGGAAGAATGTTGCAAAAAAGCATTTAAAATGCAAAATGGTTTTTAGAAAAGCATTTAAAATGCAAAATGGAAAATATCCATTTTGCATTTTGCATTTCCATTTGAAATGGATTTATTTGAAATAAAGCACATCTCTGATCAGGACATACCCAGCGATTCATGAGTTTATCTGAATTAATTGTTCATAGATATCAGTTTGCTGTCTGGTTTTTTTCAACCCGAAAATATTTTTCACCACACAACGCCACTGAATACAGCCCAATACATCACGTGGTGCAGCTCCGTCTCGTTCCTGCAGCAACGTACAGAGTAGGTGTCAGTTTTTTTATTTTAATAATTTAAATCAAACTTTTTCTTCAAACGTTTTTCATGACGAAAAAGAGTATTTGATAAATCACATTTATAATACTGCAATATGTTGCCAAAGTGGTGGATGCACTTAGAGACCTAATTTTTAATTTAGTTTCAGAATGGGACGTTTCTTGATATAACCTTAGCCGTGTCTAGTTTATTGGTGACCAGTTCTTAATATCCAGGTACATTCCAACCTTCCCCTTTCTCATATCCTTTTCCCCGATTCCTACAAACCAATAACACAGACCCATTTTAGGTTAATTTAACAGTGTTTTATTATTATTATTTTATTTGGTTTTACGCCCAGCTGAGCTTTTACACGGAGAAGAGATTATGCCTTCTGAGCTATCGAAAATTATACAGAAAGTTTTTAAAGCATGATATATTATTGAACTGTTACACTATAATAGAAAAAATATTACTAAAACATGTAACAGTAACATAAAACAAAATACAAACTAGAACTATTCTACATATTAGACTAAAAAGTGGTATATGTAGATTACTCTTAATTATATAAATGGTGTCAGTAAATACGAGTACATCAATAGTACCCTTGTAGTACACTTGTTGCCTAGACCGTGCAACCTATTGATGTGAGTGTGTCTGATAATGGGTTGTGTATGTATTGCAGAATAAAGTTTTGTAAAATAATGTGTTTTTTCTTATCAACATGGCTTAAAAAAACAAGGTTGTGTATGACTGGCCTAGGGCCTAGGGGATGGTACCGAACGGAACGTGTGCTCCCGGCGTAACCGCCCATCACCATTTTCTTCTCAAGTTTATTTCAGGGTATTTTTTGTTTCCGCTCTGACGTTCGCACGAATGTGGGTTCATGAGATAAGGCAAGTCGGAATATGATCGTAAAGAATGCCAGAGACAACTCTAAACCTAAAATATTTTCTGTATTATTCTTTTTGGTTATTAAATATGAAACTTATTCACACCAATCTAATGAGCCTTATTTTGAAGTCTTATATTATTGAAAATCAATAATCTATTTATGCAAGTAGTTCTGTTAACAGTTGACTTCGCTTAGTATTATTACTCTGAAATGACTGTCCGCAATTGTCGCAACGCTCTTTCTTCTAAGGTCATGTGTGCAAAAATTTGTCAACCTTGGAAGAACTGTAGATTTGTATAAAAATCGCCCCCCGTTAGTCATCAGGGTTGGAAAAAACCACCAGGTCACCAGGGTTGGTTTATTTGGGTTTTTCGGGCATAATTGAGTATACTATTTTGAAAGATAAAATATTTTCTAATTTTGAAAATAAATGGTAAATCTATACTTCTATAAAAATGAAGGTTCACGCTATTATGAAGTTGAAAATCCATGTACCTAATGTGTTCTGAGAATAGGGTATATCACAAGTTCTATCGCAACCAAAGATATTAGAAGAACGAGATATGCTATGTTGGCCGCCGGACCGTAGGCGGAGTACTACCTAATTAGGGTACTTTGAACGGTATCGGGACGTGTACGCACAGAAATCTGTTCTATGTATTAGTGCGGATACCTTAGCGGAAGCGAAAATGTGCAGTAGTATTGGTGAACAAAACCGGCGACACTCGGCAAAACAATTCCACACAGTATGAACTGCTCATAGCACATCTCGTTCTTCTAATATCTTTGATTGCAACCATCATCAACCTCATGCCTGGTTGAAGGAAAAATAAGGACTCATGCCTCAACTGCCTAATGAAACGCGCTGGAACTTGAAGACTACCATGTACTTTGACGCTGATCCTGATCCATAAAATAAGTTTGATGAGGGGGTAGCCCGGATGCCAGACAATATTAGAATTACTTTTTCAATTTGGTACCGTCGCTACGGCAACCATTCATTGGATAACCATAAGTCACCCCAAATGGTTACATTATAGTTGTAGTTCCCTTCATTTCCCGGACTTTTTTTTCTCAATAAGACGTAAACAGTAATTTTCCTCTTATTTTGAAAATAAATACGCAAAATTTCATCAATTCAAAATACTGCTTTAAGAAGTAAGATAAAGGATGTGAGCGGTATTTTGAAATCTTCTGTAGACAGTGACTTTCCTCTCATTTTGAAGATCAAGTGCGCAAAATTTCATCAACCACGGAGTAAAACTGTAGATTTGTATAGAAAGTCCAAGCCGCCCGGTGTCATCCAGCCCGCCCGCCACTGGTCACAGGCACTCTTGGTTATATTAATATAAAATAGATACATGTATAATAAAGCAAAGGAACTGCGTAATAAAGCTACATTTCATGTAAAAGCTTTCAGTATTTCATTGGTAGTGTTTGTTTGAAATATTTACGAAGAATTTGTTGAAACTTCATTAAACTCTCTTCAAACTAAATCTTTGTCCGATTTTATTAAACAACCATTTTGTTTTATCATTTGACAACAGAAGGCTTTACCAGGGTAAAAGCTTTTGTTAAAATTAGGATACTAGGCACCTTTTCATAACAAAGGTATCATTTTCACGAGGTTTTCAACTCACCGCACCGGTAAGATTGGTACCTTATTCAACCTAAAAGGCCTAAAAGAACACTTTATCCAAGAATATTAGCGCATTTGACCATGGTGATCCGGAATGATATTTTTCGTAATTTGTTTTGGAATTATCGAAAACTGTAAATTCACTGAGAAATTCGTGAAATATAGATTGAATCTTCCCATTTTTTTTGTCAGTCATTAGGGAAATTTAACCTCTTGAGAAAACTTTATGTTTCTCTATACTCCAATAATTTCAACATATATCTCACCATTATTTTTTAATGATAAACTAATGTTTATAAGACAAGATTTTTTGCATAGCATAAAGGATAACAAATCATTATAAGCAATAATTAGTCGCCTGAAATATCAATACAAATTAAACATATCTCCCGAGTAAAAATAATTGCCGCCAACGGGAATTGAACCCGTACCTTCTGATGTCCGGTCAGGTGCTCTGAAACCACTGAGCTATGTCGGATTATTTCCAACTCGACTGGAAACCCGTTCGTTCGAATTTGTTCGACATCAGAAGACATGGGTTCAATTCCCGTTGGCGGCATTTATTTTAACTCGGGAGATATTTTCAATTTGTATAGATATTTCAGGCGACTAATTATTCCTTAAAATTATTTTTTATTTGCCTTACCCACTGTGGAAGATATTTAGATACTTTCGGTGCCGCCTTGGTGAAAGACCTTTTAGAACCGGGACTTCGCCGCCGCTCGAAATGGCTTTAACCGTGTTCAGATTTTATCCTTTCCTTCCCAGTGTCTTTATGCCATAGTCCCACTGGCTACGGGATATTAGAACTGTTGTGCTGCGTATTCACATAAAAAAATTAGAGAAAGTTCTTAATATATATTAAAAAAAATCTAAAATTCAAACTTAGGTACTTATTACACTCACTACTTTTCATAAAAGACATATTTCTTAGTTTTCCCTCTATTTTCACTGAAATTGTTATACTTTTGGGCGGTGCCATACGTAATAGTAAATCGTCAACCTTGAGCGTTAGGGGCGATATTCGCTTGGCGGTCTCGGTCAATCATTCACGTAGAGTTGTATCAAGATTGCTCACCTAGCCGAGGAATTTCACCCTTATTAACTTCTGCGTGCCGCCAAGGTTAGGGTTGAAATCGTTAACTTAAACCACGTTCATGACCTATATCGAATCGTATGAAAATACGTTACACCTCAAGGTTTGATTCGGTTTATGTGAATAGGATTTATTGGTTATCTAGAGTATAAATACCTATAGCTGCATTAATAAAGTACCTTTTTAGACGTGCTTGTCACAAAATCGAGGCTAATACAGCAATAATTATCTATCCTTCACTCTTGAGAAATTGAGTGATTATTGATCTAATCACACCTATTTGTGACATACTATACGATAAACTATCATCAACCGTCTTTTTCACGTGTTCTTTTTTGGCGTCATGTTTTAAGGTTAGTGGACTAACCTTAAAAAATTGTTTTTTTTATTTTATTTTTATTTTTATTTTTTTATTTTTTTATTTTTTTTTTATTTTTTTTATTTTTTTTTTTTTTTTTATAAATTTAATTTAGATTAAATTTGATAATATTATTATTAAGTTCTGCAAGTGTTTTAGTTTTTTATTATTGTGACAGCTGTTTCGGCTTACAAGGCCATTTTCAAACTGTGGTTAGTCCACATTGAGACGACGTATTTATACTATTTCAAATGTAAATTTTGAAGGTGCATACATTGATTTATTACTGGTTACACAAATACATAAATCAATGTATGCACCTTCAAAATTTAAATTTGAAATAGTATAAATACGTCGTCTCAATGTGGACTAACCACAGTTTGAAAATGGCCTTGTAAGCCGAAACAGCTGTCACAATAATAAAAAACTAAAACACTTGCAGAACTTAATAATAATATTATCAAATTTAGTCTAAATTAAATTTATAAAAAAATTAAATGGAGTTCTACGAATTAAACACAAAAACAATAAATAAATTAAAAAATGTATATGCTGTAACTTGATGTTGATATGAGATTTTCACGGCCAGTATTATCGTGAGTATTTTTTGGGTTATTATGTCGTGTTGCGCTCCTAGCCAACCTTTCAGACAGCTTCACAGGGTAATCATATGCCCTGACAGTGGATAGTAGGATTATATTATAATATGTCACAAATAAGCGTGATTAGATCAATAACTTGATATCCAAAAAAATGAGGGTTACATCACTATTGCTCTGGTGGAATTGTTATAGTAACGGCTTGGTAATCCAAAAATTAATCACAATAATTTCAATATTGTATTCCAACTACATTCAACAAATAAGGTTGACGGGATAAGGCCCTAACCCAAAAAAAACTTACATCCATTTTGCCAATTTAGGGTTAGAACACTCTTGCGCCAGTGACTATTACGTATTAAATTGGGTCACTTTCTTTTTGTAAACGTAAAATCTCGGACTTGAAAATGTCATGTTATATATATATATGTATCTCATACACATTAAAGTATATGTCGCAGAAATTATCGAGGAGGAATCGGCGATCTCTTAAAAAGACATGGCACTATCATTTTCTTGTGTCGGATCAAATATGAGTAGGAATAATGTTTCATTTTTACCTACGACATTATTAATATACTTACGCAGAACCGTGAGAAATCGCGGGGTGTTAAAATTATTGTACGATTTGTGGAGCCGAAAGTGTATATGAAATATTTGCCTCGGGACAAAAACTAATGAGTTACTTCTCGAATGAACACCGCTAGTAAACGTGAACTGTCAAAAATTAAAAGTGTAGAATTATTCGCTTCTTTTAATCGGTTCTCACAGTCAGTTCCAGTTTTAAAAATCAAAACAAATCCCAGTTCTAGAGTTCATTGCACTGGAATTACAGAACACACGCTCACTACACACCGCCAAAATTAATATTTTAAATTCCAAAATGTTTTATACTTGAATGTAACGCTTTTCAGCTATGTTATTTATCTTGTTCTACAAAATGTTAAATTGTTCCGGTTCACAAAGCGGTAACTTTTGAAAGGAAAAAAACAAATTGTGCTCTGAAATGTTACTTAAACTTTTTCCTTCTTTTTACAGGTAAGTGACTTATGGCATTATGTGAGGGGAATTCCGAGAATAAAGGTAAGTTTTTTATTGTACATATTGAATTCTTGTGTGAGGAAAGGGGACAGCTCGATGTTATTTAGATTGATTTAGAATTCTTTCTTTGTTTGTGAAACTTCAGGCGATATTTTTATTTATTTTAGTGGGTATCGTAAAATGGGGAGACTTTTGCCAATTTTCATCTTTAAACCTAAATTACTTTTTATGAAATTATTCGTGCCCGAAAATTTCATGCCATATTTATTGCACACGTTTAAACTATCGTTCTATCGAAATACATGTAAAAAATGTCTATGTGTTTGGGAAGTAAAAATAATAAATAAACATGGTGTTCAAAGTTGCCCAGAGCGATATAAATACAACCTTTTTTATAAGATTATTACCATGATACGCCAATCCCCTAAAATTTTGAAAAAATGTAATATTCTAGTAGTTATATAAGATATCGATGTACACTGATACGTTTTAAAATCAATACGACACAAAACTATTATAATCATTGGGGAATTTATAATGATAATAAAAACTTTGTTTACATTTTTCTCTATCCGAAAATATCAACTAAAAAATATGTATTATTATTTTTTTGGTAAACTAATGTTTTTAAGACAAGATTTTTTATGCATAGCACAAAGGGTAACAATTATTTTACAAGCAATAATTGTTCGCCTGAAACACTCATCCACATTGAAAAATCTCCTGATAAAAGATACATGACGCCAACGGGACTCGAACCCGTGTCCCTTCGATTTCCGGTCGACAGCTCTGACCACTGAGCTATGGCGGCTTATCTCTTACCCGCGAAATTATTCAATATATACTAGTGTTTCATTCAACAATTACTGCTTGTTACATTTTTCACCTGAAAACAACCAACTTTATTTTATATGAGAAAGGCATTGTAAGTGCTAACTCTCTCACTAGATGGCGTCGAGACAAATTGTCTACATTTTTAGGCGAAATACTTGAACTTGTCAAATATTAATTATTATTTTTTTGGTAAACTAATGTTTTTAAGACAAGATTTTTTATGCATAGCACAAAGGGTAACAATTATTTTACAAGCAATAATTGTTCGCCTGAAACACTCATCCACATTGAAAAATCTCCTGATAAAAGATACATGACGCCAACGGGACTCGAACCCGTGTCCCTTCGATTTCCGGTCGACAGCTCTGACCACTGAGCTATGGCGGCTTATCTCTTACCCGCGAAATTATTCAATATATACTAGTGTTTCATTCAACAATTACTGCTTGTTACATTTTTCACCTGAAAACAACCAACTTTATTTTATATGAGAAAGGCATTGTAAGTGCTAACTCTCTCACTAGATGGCGTCGAGACAAATTGTCTACATTTTTAGGCGAAATACTTGAACTTGTCAAATATTAATTATTATTTTTTTGGTAAACTAATGTTTTTAAGACAAGATTTTTTATGCATAGCACAAAGGGTAACAATTATTTTACAAGCAATAATTGTTCGCCTGAAACACTCATCCACATTGAAAAATCTCCTGATAAAAGATACATGACGCCAACGGGACTCGAACCCGTGTCCCTTCGATTTCCGGTCGACAGCTCTGACCACTGAGCTATGGCGGCTTATCTCTTACCCGCGAAATTATTCAATATATACTAGTGTTTCATTCAACAATTACTGCTTGTTACATTTTTCACCTGAAAACAACCAACTTTATTTTATATGAGAAAGGCATTGTAAGTGCTAACTCTCTCACTAGATGGCGTCGAGACAAATTGTCTACATTTTTAGGCGAAATACTTGAACTTGTCAAATATTAATTATTATTTTTTTGGTAAACTAATGTTTTTAAGACAAGATTTTTTATGCATAGCACAAAGGGTAACAATTATTTTACAAGCAATAATTGTTCGCCTGAAACACTCATCCACATTGAAAAATCTCCTGATAAAAGATACATGACGCCAACGGGACTCGAACCCGTGTCCCTTCGATTTCCGGTCGACAGCTCTGACCACTGAGCTATGGCGGCTTATCTCTTACCCGCGAAATTATTCAATATATACTAGTGTTTCATTCAACAATTACTGCTTGTTACATTTTTCACCTGAAAACAACCAACTTTATTTTATATGAGAAAGGCATTGTAAGTGCTAACTCTCTCACTAGATGGCGTCGAGACAAATTGTCTACATTTTTAGGCGAAATACTTGAACTTGTCAAATATTAATTATTATTTTTTTGGTAAACTAATGTTTTTAAGACAAGATTTTTTATGCATAGCACAAAGGGTAACAATTATTTTACAAGCAATAATTGTTCGCCTGAAACACTCATCCACATTGAAAAATCTCCTGATAAAAGATACATGACGCCAACGGGACTCGAACCCGTGTCCCTTCGATTTCCGGTCGACAGCTCTGACCACTGAGCTATGGCGGCTTATCTCTTACCCGCGAAATTATTCAATATATACTAGTGTTTCATTCAACAATTACTGCTTGTTACATTTTTCACCTGAAAACAACCAACTTTATTTTATATGAGAAAGGCATTGTAAGTGCTAACTCTCTCACTAGATGGCGTCGAGACAAATTGTCTACATTTTTAGGCGAAATACTTGAACTTGTCAAATATTAATTATTATTTTTTTGGTAAACTAATGTTTTTAAGACAAGATTTTTTATGCATAGCACAAAGGGTAACAATTATTTTACAAGCAATAATTGTTCGCCTGAAACACTCATCCACATTGAAAAATCTCCTGATAAAAGATACATGACGCCAACGGGACTCGAACCCGTGTCCCTTCGATTTCCGGTCGACAGCTCTGACCACTGAGCTATGGCGGCTTATCTCTTACCCGCTTGCTTGTAATTATTGCTTGTAAAATAATTGTTACCCTTTGTGCTATGCATAAAAAATCTTGTCTTAAAAACATTAGTTTACCAAAAAAATAATAATTAATATTTGACAAGTTCAAGTATTTCGCCTAAAAATGTAGACAATTTGTCTCGACGCCATCTAGTGAGAGAGTTAGCACTTACAATGCCTTTCTCATATAAAATAAAGTTGGTTGTTTTCAGGTGAAAAATGTAACAAGCAGTAATTGTTGAATGAAACACTAGTATATATTGAATAATTTCGCGGGTAAGAGATAAGCCGCCATAGCTCAGTGGTCAGAGCTGTCGACCGGAAATCGAAGGGACACGGGTTCGAGTCCCGTTGGCGTCATGTATCTTTTATCAGGAGATTTTTCAATGTGGATGAGTGTTTCAGGCGAACAATTATTGCTTGTAAAATAATTGTTACCCTTTGTGCTATGCATAAAAAATCTTGTCTTAAAAACATTAGTTTACCAAAAAAATAATAATTAATATTTGACAAGTTCAAGTATTTCGCCTAAAAATGTAGACAATTTGTCTCGACGCCATCTAGTGAGAGAGTTAGCACTTACAATGCCTTTCTCATATAAAATAAAGTTGGTTGTTTTCAGGTGAAAAATGTAACAAGCAGTAATTGTTGAATGAAACACTAGTATATATTGAATAATTTCGCGGGTAAGAGATAAGCCGCCATAGCTCAGTGGTCAGAGCTGTCGACCGGAAATCGAAGGGACACGGGTTCGAGTCCCGTTGGCGTCATGTATCTTTTATCAGGAGATTTTTCAATGTGGATGAGTGTTTCAGGCGAACAATTATTGCTTGTAAAATAATTAAAAAATATGTATTTTGATACTTGTTTTCGAAGCATTTTTTATTGTATCCACGTTGCCCGAAAAAAATTATTAAAACAAAGCGAGAGTTTTCTGAGTGGAAGCGAGAGTTATGCATATATCCGCGATGATCAAAGTCGCTCCTCGATTCAAAAGTCGCCCCATATTACGGTACCTACCTTCAAAAACAAAAAAAACTGTTTAAAATTATCCAATCACCTCGAATTTGTTCGTGGTTCGTCAGCAAAATCAATGGAAAGAACTATCATTATGTGCCGTGTCGTTTCTTTAATTTTGCCTGAGAATCCTGTTAGCAAAAATGTTAAGTTATGTTTTAAAGGAAACGACACACCCTGTCAGATAAATTTACTAACGTTTGTAATTAATTAATTATTTTTTAATTATTTATTTAACCCAAACATACGTAAATTGCATAATTTTATCAGTATGGACTGTTACATTTATCGAGCGATGGAGGATGTTGATGTTATTAATTGATAATCAATCTAAAATAGAAAAATACTCTGGTAAGGTATTAAACGAGAAATTATTCAACGTCAGGACAGTGTTTTCAGTGGTTTGTTTGTCATAGTTTCATGAATAGTGCATTGACTACAGCAAAGCAAACACCATTTAAAATTAGTATCCTCGTATACCACCATGCTGATTGAAGTGGGGAACTTTATTAAAAAATCAACTCGTATATTATCCCTCCTAAAACATTTGACATCCTGAAAGCTCTCGATCTCCTGATGACGTAGTAGCACAGATATACCACTCACAAAATCAAGAACTTTCCTTTAATAAAATCATAGACAATACGTGTGATATTGCTGATATCTAGGATTCCGACCTATATACGGATAATGTTGCAAGCCGCGCTAAGCTCCACATTCCAACCAAGCCGAGCTTTAAATCAACCGATATACCGGGCCTATGTTGGCAACACTGGTGCTGTTCAACAAAAACACTGACAACACTGTGTCAGTTCGTTCGGCGGCTCTCTCTCATAATGCCGGCTCCAGACGTTCAGTTATTATTGTCAGGACACCGCTAATGCGTGGTCTGTCGACGCCATCGTTCTCGACTGGGCGGATTTCAGGTCCGCCTGAACACTGGTCACTTCAGGCAAATCCGGCGTCAATCATTTTTAGCATTTCGCTAACTCCATGAAAAATTAAGCATTGCTTCTCATTCTACAAGCAATGGTTCCAGGGGGCGCGGGTTAGGTTAGGTTTAGAGGAGAATTCACTGTGCGTTATTGGGCTTGTCAATATAGCCATGCAAAAGCTAGCCGTTTTATTTTCGATCGTATTTTATGTCCGTATAACTGTTGTGTACCTTTTTTCGAGTCCTATGTTTTTAAAAAGTTTGAAAACCACTGAATTAGAGAATTTCGCGAAACTCCTATCCCAAATATATTTTCAATACTAAGCAGGGACCCGGCCTCATGTGCTAACCATTCAAGTGAAAATAACATTAATTCTCCCAAGTTTCGAATACGCTGTGAATTGGGAACTTAAAATTCAATAACCTTTTTACTGCTCGCCGCGCCGGTATATTTTGTTTCATTTATATCGACGGGCGAAATCCCCACGGGAACACTGAAATATCTACGTAATTGTACAAAGGAATATTTTTTACAAACAGGAACAGGAACAACTTTTTATTTACTTTTCTTGAAGGTTATACTGATCTATGTAATAAATTATTGGTTAAGACGCTGTCCCGGTAAGACATCCTGGATTTGATTCCTAGTTTTGACCGTTATCTTTTAATATACTGTGTCTTGTTCTGTTTCAGTTGTTAGTATTATCTTCTTCTTCAATGATATATTGATTTTGAAAAAATATTAAACCACTCGAGCGTAATTATTTATTTATTATATTACTGGAATTTCGAAAAAAGTCATTTGTTTTTTTTTACTTCTACCATCACGTAGAATCACCTACCGAATGTACTCTACAGAAAACGCTCTATTCACGCTGTGATTTTACCACCAAATCGTTCGCGTCGCATTCCCGTCGGATGCCTTAGCACAATGACTTCCCGAAAGTAATTCGGCGTATGATTATTGAATTCCTCTCCAATCCTCCCCCGCACGGCGCTGTTTTACACCGGTCGCATCCGAAGCAGGCGTATTGTAAACGTCGGCAAGTGGTCGTATCTCGCGTCGCATTTCGGATGTTGATTGTGTCGAAGCAGAAGCAGAAGCTACACAATGGAACATGATCTCGCACGGCGTATGCCTGAATGCCTGTCGTTAAGCTCGCGTACCTGCTGAAATTCCCTGAAATTTCCTGAAAACTTAAATTATTTTATTATTATTATTTTATTAAATGTTTCGCTCCGAACCATGTGCTTTTTCACAATAGGTTAATTTATGTGAAGTACTATTCGAAAAACCCATGTTATAAATATATATATTTAACGTTAACTCCTCACAGGAGACGCTGAACAAAATAATTTACCTCGGGGCCTATGTCACTTTTGGGGATGCTGTGTGGAGGGTCTTTTTATGAAAATGAAGAATAGAAAGTTAGGAAGGATAAAGGTTTGATGGGTGGGTAAATCTGGGGGTTAGTGTGGCCAGGAGTGACGTATAGCCCATCCCTCCCACGCTTCCGCCGCCATAATCTGGACAAATCTCCCCCCATGAACCCGGGCGCCCCTGCTAAATCACCAACCTAAGACCTATGGCAGAGATGCTAGTATTTTTAACCCGTTTTCATATCATTTGCACTGATTTAATTATTTCTCGTAATATAAACTGGGGTTAGTTTGGATTGTCAGAAATAGCCAAAAGTACAAATCAATACGATGCGTATTTCAATGGAAATTTTCACTACATAAGTTTTTTTTAGAAATTTACCCTCAAAAGAGGCTTTAAACCCCTTTGTTAGAATTGTTCTAAGAAACCTCTCGTTAGAAATTGAAGTGAGGAAAATCAAAAGAATTATAAAAATGATAGACGAACAATAAAAAATAATTGTTTTGGTTTAAGTACATTGTAAGGTTAATTTGATTTTAAAAAATTTAAGGGTACATTGGAAAATATCTCCTAGAGAATTGTAAGTTTTGCAGATACGTCCGAATAAAGAGTTTCAGGTGTATTTTTATTTGAATTTTTGTATGTAAAATGAGGTATTCGATCTGATATTGCGTTCAAGGCAACGAAATGCAAAATTCCGTCGATACTAAAATGGCGAAGTTATAACATCACGCTTTGAAAGATTCCATTTATTTTACAAGGTTCTAACATCTAACACTTTGAATCTTTTGCAATCTCGATTCTGTTTGTATCTGACAGGGTTCTAACTTCGCCTTACCATGTTCTGATGCGTCAAAGTTTGCAAAGACGAATTCTCATAATCGATTCAACAATGTCTGATTTTGAGGTTCGATCTTATTTAAAGCATTTTACTTTTACATGTTTTAAATGATAATATTTTATGGGATTAGTGAAATGTAGTTGGAACCTTATCCAATGAATTACAATGCCCCAGCTGGTTGCGTATGGTTATATCTGCTCATTTAGGTCTGTTATAAAATGGTAAGTATACGTCCTATTGAAATATTTCCTTTAAAATATATTAAACTAATGTACTTTACACAAGATTAAACCTCAAAAACAGAAATTGGTATAAATGTTATGAGAAATCGTCTTTGCAAACTTTGACACCTCATATTTCAGAATAAGGTAATGTGAAGTTAGAAACCTTTCCATGTAAGGTGACGACGGGTATTTTATTTATTTATTCACATTACTTTTACAGAAATATGTGAATCATGCGGTGAGATGGTTTATTCATATTTATCAACAAGAAACCTGCGCCTATTTTATATTTAATTTAAAATAACGTCACTTCGGTGTTTACTTTATTTTTAGAAATTTTCACAAAAGTGCTCAAAAGCTGTGTTTGTAGAGTTCTCTCTACAGACCCACCACTCAGTTGTAATTCAATCTCAATTTGTGCTTCCATTTAATAAAATTCTCCAGATAAAATTTAAAACGAACTGCGTTCGCATTATAATACCATCATAACATCTCCTGTTTTAAAAGTAAAAATAATATTGCTTTTTAATGTTTAATGTTAACATCACCGAGTAAAGAATATTTTTTATCTATGGTTAGCACGATTGAAATGTTTATCTTCGAACAAAGTGGTGGATTATTTTGAATTTTTATTTCATTTTCATTAAAATTTTTTCGATGATTTAGAAAATATTTACTTTCTGGTTGTTTTTTTTTCATACAAATCGGTATCTAATTATCATTTAATATTGTGGTAGTGCCTATTGTTTTTGAAGAAAAAAAATATATTTGAACTATTTTCTTAATATTATGATATCGGAACCATTTTATAATTTGTTTCCCTTTCTCAAATGTTTTCACGGATTTTTTTTGTATTATTTCTTCACAATACACAATAAGATCATTTCGGATAATTCACTGTATTAACTAGCAGCTTACTTAACGTTTTCACACGGAAAAAATGTGTATTGCTAATTTTATTTTTTTTCAATTATTAGTAATTGCGATTAAAAATGGGATTGCAGGCTTAACAAATAAATTAACATGTTACCCGATAAACTTTTTGTCATTTTCAAATAAAATTAGGAAATTTTTGGGCATTTTGTCATGATTATTGTCAAGGCAAATCACCTTGTATTTGAAAATGACTGTATTTTTTTTTATCGAAAACGAAAGCCCCAAAAAAGTTTTACCACAAAATCGACCTCAAATGTGATGTCGATTCACCGGTTTTCTGCTTCTACCTACTTCCAGTTTCCGGATACCGTGTATATTTAAATTTCATTTTATCAAAAGACTGAATTATATTAAATTAACTGGGTTAAATTCTGGGTGAGCCTTGTTATGATTTGAGATTTTCACGATCAAAAGTATCATCGCGATTAATTTTCGGGTTATTATGCCGGCTTGCGATTTCTTATTCTTATACGGCCGGCATAGTCCAGTGGTAACGCATTGGACTACCATTCCGAAGGTCGCGGGTTCGAACCCGGCGTGAGCAAATAAATTTTATTTGATTAGTTTGTGTTATTTCACAATTAATTAATTAAAATAATATATAGTATATTTGCGGCACGTTCCAGAGTGGAAGATACTACCAGTATCGCCCTGGTGTAAGACCACCATTCAGAATTGAAACGTTGCTCCAAATGGCTTTAGCCGTGTTTAGTGACTAGATCTGAATAGCCAGGTACTTCCCCACCTTCCTCTTTCCCTTCCCCACTTACCTTCAGCCTCACAACATCCCCCAATTGGGGATGCCATAGTCTCACTGGCTCCAGACGGGAGCAGTTGGGACTCTTGTGAGGTAAGCACAATAAAAAAAAAAAAAAAAAAAAAAATACCTACGTTTCGGACAGCGGTACAATAATCATTTGCCCTGATCATGGACATTGTAGTGTTGTCCAAAACGTTGGCTAAATGATGGCATAATAACCTTAAAAATAATCACAGGAAAGGTTAGGTTTGGTTTGAAGACGATTTATAACAATTATCTTCCTAAAGCCTGAAAAGGGGTTTGTTCGCGTGCTTCCGTGAAATACGGAGGTATTTGCAAATTTTTGCAACCCTTAGCAATTATACCTTCCCATTCTTCGTGAATATTCGCATTGCTCTTATTATTCTACCCTTTTCATATTTATATCATATTATAAACTTTGTTGTCTCCCGGAAATTTTTGGCTGACAGTCTATGTTGCCGGAATTGGCGCTTGTTATTTATTTTAGATTAGCTAAATTAAGTATTTTAATGAATTAACTTGACTATATAAAGCAGAAATTAGTTTTCTTAAGCAGCAATCAAGTTTGCATACTTTTGGTATTTCTAAGTTGACGGTTGCTAGTTTAAACAAAAAAGCCGATACTACGGTCTCCGTGGTCGACGGGTAAGGCTCTCGACTAGCAAGCCGAAGGTCGCGGGTTCGAATCCCGGCGTGCGCAAGTAAATTTTATTTGATTAATTTGTGTTATTTAATATTTTATTAAATAACACAAAAATAATATAAAGTATACTTGCGATACTCTCCTGGCTGGAAGACACTCTCAGTATCGCCATTGTGTAAGACCACCATTCAGAATTGAAACGTTTCTCGAAATAGCTTTAGACGTGTTCGGTGACCAGATCTGAATAGCCAGGTACTTTCCCACCTTCCTCTAACACATCTCCTTCTCCTCCCCATTACCTTCAGCCTCACCTCATACCCAAATTGGGGATGCCATAGTCTCACTACTCTTGTGCGGTATTTACATTAAAAAATTGTTTGTTTCATATTTTTCAATTGTTCATTAAGAAAAAGCGATAACAAAGAACTCAACTTGATAACTAACGGCTTCCAGTAATGCTTAAATTTTTACCTTTATAAATATCCGAGAAATCAGTAGATTTTCATTACAATTTTTACAAATTTACAAAGTTTAAAAATGTTCTCGTGATCATATCAACAAAATTGTGGATATGAAAGGTTCTTATATGAAAGGTTTATATGGCAACATTGTGTATCTTGCATATGCGTTAACTACGTGAAAAATGTATGTAAAAGCCTATCCGTTAATGAATAAATAAATGCATCATTTTTTTCATATTTTTCATTTGTTCCAAAAATAAAAATATATTGATAAAAGTGATAAAATATTGGGCGCGCCTGGTAGAAGTGAGTAAACTCTAATTATTATCAAACTGTCGCGAACCGGTGAAAAATCGCGGAATCTGAATCACTAATGATTAAACAAAAAAATAATTAAAAAATGTAAACAAAAGAAATGCACATTTCAAATACAGGATCCTTATTAATCTAAAATAATGTTGACTCTTACTTTATCGCTTGGTTCCGACAGTCAGTTCCGATTTGGAAAATAAAATGTTTATTAACGTGAATAATTTAACGCATTACATTACGCAGGAATACGCATAACTATATCACAATACGCACATCAAAGACAACTGAAATTAGTATGTTTGATGATTGATAAAAACTGTGAACCTTCTGAAATTCTTCTCGCTTTCTATTATTCTACTTTAATATTTTATTTTTTATTAGTTGGCACTTTTACGTCGTGCGGCAAGGTTCCATTTCTCGCAGCCATACAAAACAATCCATTGTAGACCGAGATTGATTTGACTTGAAGCGTCTCTCTAGTGTGAAATAGGTTTCGGTGGCTGCCCAGCCTGCCTGCGCAGATCGTAAAATGTAATTCATTATATATGTTATTTTGAAAATATTTTCCTACGTCTAAAAGCTTCCCCGTCTTTTGTTCCCTCGGGACAGATCTCTGTACAATATATTATACCTATATTGTCGTCTAATTCAAAAGCAAATAAATGCCACCAATTTACTTTAATTGGAATAATTTTTTACTATAGTCAAAAGAAAAAACAAAATGCTGATCCCTATAAGCATATAAGGACCAGCATTTTTTCTTTTATTAATTACTTCTCCATTGCTGTGATTTAAGTTTATTTATTGTTCAACGTCTTGGTAGGCTTTTACGTAATTTTTACATAATAATTTTACATGCACAGTACATACAAAAGCAACAATTTTTTTTTTATACAGGTTTTCCAATAAGAGGTGTTATTTTGAATAGCCCGCTATTTCGGTAGATGTTACTTTTGAAACTGTCATTTTTTGACATTTGACAAGTAGAAACTAAGCCATTAATATAAAATGGAACGATACACGCTTCAACAACGCATTGAAATTATTAAAATTCACTTGAGTCCCATTTCCACCTCGGTGGCTTCGTCAACAAGCAAAATTGTCGCATCTGGGGCTCGGAAAACCCAAGAGTTATTGTTGAAAAGCCTTTCTATCCTCAACGTGTGACTGTTTGGTGCGGTTTATGGTCCGGCGGGGTCATTGGACCTTACTTTTTCGAAAATGAGGCTGGAGCAACAGTTACGGTGAATGGATTGCGCTATCGAGAGATGATTAAGGATTTTTTATGGCCGGAATTGGATGGTATTGATCTGGACAACGTTTAGTTTCAACAAGACGGCGCTACGTGCCACACAAGCAACGAAACCATTGATCTTTTACGATTGAATATCAAAATAACACCTCCTATTAGAAAACTATGTATTATACTAGCTAACATGTACCTGGTGCTGCTCGGGGTTGTGAATGATTTGGAGTAAAGTTTTGATGTTGTAAACTCTATTATAAACATCGACTTTTCTGTACTTTCTATAAATATAATAAGCATTTTTTATATATATAAACCTTCCGGAAGAAATTCTCTCAATGATTGTGAAAGACATATCAAAATCCGTTGAGTAGTTTAATCCTTTCATCCCCAGTGTTTTCAATACAAATTTTCATTCAAATTTACATGAACTTCGTGATTTTTTTTACCGGAACGGTGGCGATTTAGAAAAGCCATGTTTTTGTTTTCTTATAGCTTGTAATCTTTTCTGTGGCGTCTATTTTTTCCTCTCGGTTGAAATTCTTATTCCCGCCACAACAACGATAAATATTTTGACATCTGCTGATTGTGAGTTTCATCGAATTTCTGCCGTCATTGATTACTTAATTTAAGGTGAGATCAATATTTTCTACTCGAATTACAAATATTTTAACGCATTAAGATGTGTTCTATTATAATTACATCAGTTCAACTTACTGTTCACAGTAGTTTGCCAGAATATTGTAAATGAATTTCAATGTTCATTCAAATTAACACTGGTAGTGACGGACATGTTTTCCGTTAATTTTTAAAGATTTATTATCCTAGATTATTTCTTTACTTCTGAATGAATTTTAGTTAAAATGTCATTTATTTGTACCTTAGAGATTATCAATTATTTATTTATTTGGTATAATGTTTTTTACATTTTAAGTTTTCCAGTAATGTAGGCCTCACTGGGTGGCTTGCCCGTGCTGAGGCCTTCATTTTATAATATGAAAATATAATCTACATAATACATTTAAAGAGAAAATAATACATTGTAAATGTGCATTTTTTTACATGTAACAGTTATTTGTATTACATTTGTGTTATGTTTATTTTACCTTACTATTTAAAAAATACCCTCTGACATACAATGTTAATCCAAATTAACATTATAATAAAATTAAAAACCAAAATTTTTCAAATAATTTTCTGAGGTATTATCAAGCATTACACATTTTATATATGTGGAAACAATAATGCGGGTGTGACATTAAAGAACTAAGCGCACAGACAGACGCGGATAGTGAAAATTAAGAGATTAGAGATAGCATAACATTAAACAATACTTATCTTTAGCATCTCTTAAATATATATAAATTTACATTGAAGTTGCTAATACTTGTGGTGAATTCGTGTCCAAGTCCATGCAGGATAGGAATTGGTGCATGTATGTTTTGTAGTGTGTCTCAAAATTATTGTTACAGAATAATTTGTGCTTGAAAGCGTGCTTATTTTTTGCCTGTTAGATTGTTCGCCCTCCGAATGCGTTAGCAAACTCTCTGTTAAAAAATAACTGTAGTAGAAAAGACATTAAATAAATAATTAAATTTTTAAATTTAATTAAATTATTGAAAGATGGATCCATCACGTGCCGGGCCAAGTATATTCGAAGTTATTTAAGACTATTTCAAGGACGAACTTGTCGAATGTTCAAATGGATAATGTTCACCTCAGGGAGAGTGTTGCTTTCGATCAAATTTTCGATCATCCTTTTAAATTCCTGATATTGATCAATACAGTCTTGGCATAATTGTCAATACATGTACAAGCGATTTCCAGACGAAAAGTTTAACGTTAAAATTTAATGATTGGTTCAATTATAATTGCTCATCGCAGGGTGATTGCAAGTCGAATCAATGTTAAAATTAAGACATCTGCATTATCCGAAGATGCGAGTCTAATAAGCGACTTTTATTGGGCTACTGTGTATGATCACTTTTTTAAGAGCAAATCAATAAATGACAATGAGAAATTTTAATATAAATCTAATAATGTAGTAGACATTTTTTTAAACATAGCTTCGCCCCCAACTTTTCAAATGATTCCATTCTTCAACGTTCGAGAAAGGTTATTTCTAAATGTGTTAATAATAAGCACTTGAAAGTATACGGGCATACTTCATTATATATTGGGCAGTGCTTCTGAAACTAGGTTCAGATTTATGCCACATTATCAAAAAAAAAAAATCGAATCGCGTATTTCTGATATAGTCTTTCCTAGTGATGGGTAAATTCCCGGTAATTTTTCCCGGGGAATATTCATTTAAATGGTTAATCTTCTTGAGGTTGTCTCTGAAACGAAATTTACCAAATGTATCGTATTAATTAGAGCATCCCGAGGTCTTAACTTTTAGATTTTTTGGAAAATACCGAATCTAAATCGTCAATATCATAAACAACACGTGTAACAAAGTATAACAAAGTATGCTTCGTATGCTTCAAGCGACAAATGTGCGGCGTCTCCTTCTACCTTGTCTTCCATCAATCTTTCCCTGGATTACCCGTTGAGTAATCTTGTATTTATTGTCCCTCATGATATGATCATAAATATATTTGATTTTTCTTATTTTTTAAAACACGTGCAATTTCTGACATTCGTTGAATAACCTCTGAATTAGTCACCCTATCTATTAATGTTGTTTTAAGGGGTGACCGGATAAATCATCAAAATGATAATTCATCACATCTTTAAAAAATTATATAAAGTAATGGAAAGTGATGAAACAAAAACTCTGTTAACTGGGTTAAGTAGGTTAGGTTAGGTTTAATTTTTTTTTCATCGTTTCTAATGACTTTATATCACTTTTTAAAAGTGTGTTGAATTGTCATTGTGTTAAGTTATCATGGAACCGTTTTCAAATTGAAGTTTACTCAGTGACAGCACTGACTTATTTGACGTAATTTGGCGACGCCGAGGCTTTTACTCTAGTCGGAGTTGCCGGCAGGCTACCTCGTCAACCTTTCCGAGGCGTTTCAACATTTTTCAAACACTTTGTATAATTTTCAACAGGTGTTTTATTTGGGGGTCTGTAGAAGTTTAATAGGTTTGAGAACCACTGAACAGGGTATAAAACCCGTGTAAGGTTAGCACAATGGGTTTCTCAAGACAAGCGAACGAGGAGGTTTATAAAGAGAACTTTTCTCTGTTCTTATGCCATTTATTTTCCTCGCAGAAGTAGAAACCATTTCAGGTGTAATAAAGCGCTATGGTCAGATAATAATATTCTCACTGCGAAATAAACAGGGATCATTTAACTTCAGAGGACCCGGAAAAAATTTCATTATTAATGATTTAAACAAAAAAGATAATTAATTATAAAAATATATTGTTGACGTGTTTTGTGATATTATGTTTGGGAAAAAAATACTAATTCGATTTCCGCGCTTCGCGTACATTTTTATTAAAACATTTTTTCTACTATTTTTTTGTCTGAGTTTTGTGGTGTTGACTGTTTTGTTTGGTTTACCTTATAAAAACGCACTCTAGAGTTGTCGAACTTTCAATCTCTATGTTTTGTCTACGGTGCGCGCGGCGAGACCGTTATAAATAATTCAGAATAATGTGATTTTTTTGCACTCGGTTTTCTAGTATGATTGGTGTCAGCGCACGATTTTAGTACTTAATTAGTTATTTTACATTTCCATTATTTCTAACAATATTTTCTCCAACTGTACCCCGATTGGGAAAACCATTGTCACACTGGCTCCAGACGGCTGCAAGCAGTTGAAAATCTTGTGCGGTATTCAGTTAAAAAAATCAAGTCAGATTACTTTATAGAAATGGTGGTTTTTCATCAGGGCAAAACTGAGAGCACCTACCATGCTTCAACGGTTCTATGATAAATCAATACAAGATAATTCAACACATATTTAAAAAGTTAAATACAGTGATTGAAAACAATGAAAAAACTTACCTTTAAACCTAACATACGTAACCTGTTGAACCTAGTTCAGGTTTCATTCCTTTTCATGATTTTATATAACTTTTTAAAGGTGTGAGGTTGATGAGTTACCGGTTACAAGTAAAGCGACACATCCTCTGAGATTTCTGCGAATAGACCTCGTCTGAAGAGTTTCGCTAGAGCGGGCTTAGTTTTTTTTCTTTCTTTTGCCATTTTCCGAAAGAATTTCCTGCTAGGAATTGGCTCGCATGGCGAGATGGCGATACGCGATAATTTTTACTCCCACCGCCGCTAAGTGCTTTTCCACAATATAGAGGGGGGCAACTGTTGCGTTCTGCGGCAGTAAAACGCGCCTCTAAAAGGTTTGAGGTCCTTAAGGACTCGAGTGGGAGATGCACTAGGGTTATTCGACCCTCAACTCGTGTCAGACATGTTGTGACCTCTTGATGACTAGTCATTTTTGAGTAATGATATTTATACTCACATTTTTTTAATACACTAACCCCACATCAAAAGCCCGGAGGAAAATCATTTCCCTCAGGGCCTATGTCATCTTTGGGGATACTGTGTGGAGGATCTTTTTAAGGAAGGAAAGGAAAAGCTGTTATGTGAAGGAAAAAAAAAGTATGAGGCGTGGGTAGGAATCTAGGGATCAGTGTGTCCATGAGGAGACAGCCTTTCCCGTATCGGCCCGCCACGCAGCTAGTGGGTAGGAACACACTTAAACCGATGAACACGGATACCCCTGCTAAATCACCAAACGTAGTGACCTATGGCAGACGTGTTGGTTATCCAATCAATTGTTGCCGGGGCGGCGGTCCCCAAACACGCCTTCCAAATTGATCTACTGCCCTAATGGAATTATTCATTTTCTAAAAAATTTCGAAATACGTATACAATCTATATATAATACTAGTTGATCCCCCGTAACGCTTCGCTATTGCTAATGTGTTTCTCGGGCGCCTCCGTCTTTTTCCACAATTTTACTGTTAAAAAAACTACATTACATCGACTTAAATTAAAACTCGACAAACATCGACACTCTAAACACTCCTAGCACTAATAAAAACAAACTTTGAAATTTCCAGCGATATCGGTCTATTACTGTTTGCGAGCACAAACATACGCAGGCTGAATTTTTATATATTACTAGCTGACTTGTTCCCGGCGTTGCTGGGAGTTATCCTTAGAAGATAGACATATACTATAAAATATTTATCTGTAGGCCTTTTCAAGATATACAATTCCGTAGAACATTATTTTGATGCATCTCATAAGGTTTAGCCAGCGTTATGTAATCAAGCGCCCGAAAATATTTTTTACGACTCGATTACAAAACATCGACCTTTCTCTACTGTCTATATAATACGCACGTATTATATATTTAAATATATATATATATATACCTTCCGCAAGAAATTTTCTGAATGGTAGTGAAAATTCTGTCAAAATACGTTCCGTAGTTTAAAAGAACTAAGCGCACAAATAGACAGACGCGGATAGCGACTTTATTTTATACTACAGGGTTTTCCAATAAGAGGTGTTATTTTGATATTCAATCGTAAAAGATCAATGGTTTCGTTGCTTGTGTGGCACGCAGCGCCGTCTTGTTGAAAGTAAACGTTGTCCAGATCAATACCATCCAATTCCGGCCATAAAAAATCATTAATCATCTCTCGATAGCGCAATCCATTCACCGTAACTGTTGCTCCAGCCTCATTTTCGAAAAAGTAAGGTCCAATGACTCCGCCGGACCATAAACCGCACTAAATAGTCACACGCTGAGGATAGAGAAGCTTTTCAATAATAACTCTTGGGTTTTCCGAGCCCCAGATGCGACAATTTTGCTTGTTGACGAAGCCACCGAGGTGGAAATGGGCGTCATCACTCATGATGATTTGCATTTGATTTACTCAAGTGAATTTTAATAATTTCAATGCTTTGTTGAAGCGTGTATCGTTCCATTTTTATTAATGGCGTAGTTTCTACTTGTCAAATGTCAAAAAATGACAGCTTTAAAAGTAACATCTACCGAAATAGCGGGCTATTCAAAATAACACCTCTTATTGGAAAAGAATTTTTCCTCATAAAACTCATTAATGTAATATAAAATCAGTCAAGTAAATACAACCATCAGATGGTGATAGTAATAAGGCCAAATGAGCCGCAGTACTAGTCAGCTAGAAACATGAAGGGTATTGTTATAAGCCCTAGCTAGTTAGAGGATTACGAAAGAATCCATAAAATCAACAAAAAAAAAAATTCTGTATTTACAGTTAGAATTTGACCCAACCAGTTGGAATGCATTTGTCCCGCCACGGACCGCCTTCCATGTAGGGAAATTCAAATTTGTGGTTGTATGTGTTTTTTGATAAGAAATCTGAAAATCGGTTGAAATCGGTTGGGTTTCTTCGTAAATTAGCGTGTACGAAAACAGTGACACGTGATTTTTATATATTAAGATAATTATGTTTATGTAAAAATTATATAATAAATAGTGCCAAAATATGGTTGAATGAAATTTCCATCCTTAACAGCTCATGGTGGAAATTACAAAGGGAAAATTATATTTATATAGAGCACTCAGGATTTTGGGATCCCTCAATAGAATTGATGGAATCTTTAGAAAGCAATTTAATTACACCAGTAGCCTTTTACTTAGGAACAGCTGCGCGGTCTTTTTAATAAAAAAATAAATTTGTATTTGAAGCCAAAGTATTTGACCAAACTGAATAATTCTTTTTTTAATCAAGAGGTATAGCAAATACGAGTATCTACTGGAAATCTGCCCTACTTTATTTATTTGCGTTTGAATTATCAATTGAATATTTCATTATAAGAATTCAATTCTTCATGATTTTAGAGTTAACTTTGAAATTTTTTGTGTGTTAATGTAATGCTAATATAATAAAACATCGTAAAAAAATACGTTTTTTGGTCGAAATTTTAAATATATATATACGAGACAAATTTGTATTCCAACGTTAATCATTCCTTTGTAATACAAATTTAAGTTTTTTAATGCCTTTTCAATCATTCCTGTTTTTTTTTAAACTTATATCTTAAATAGTAGATAGAGCAATTTTTTTTAATAAGAAACTTTTACTCACAAATAACAATCATTTCTAAAGTTGGCCCTACAATCGGGAAAAAAATATGATTCTTTAATGGCCTGTATTTTATAATTTGTATCACGAATACAAAAAGTAGCACATATCCCTACTAGATAATTATTCAGTTTGTTTGGGTATTTTGGCCTCAAATCTAAATTTGTATGAAAAAGGGCGCGCAGCCATTTCTCGTAACATATTCCACGAAACCTCGTTTTTTTCCCTTTCCCCCTTTCTTACCACGCACTGATTTGTACTCTTTCCAACTAGTTCCAATTTGACGTTGGATGGACGTCATCGACGCCCGTCCTCTTTCTTCTAACGCGTCATGTTTAAAAACGAAAAAGACAAAAGATACACAGATAAAGGCACAGAATTCTATTATAAAAATAATTCTTAGGCTTCCTCTAATTACTGACTCGAACTTAATCTTTAATATTATGAATGTGTTTGATGTTAGGCAGACATACGCAAAAACAATACTCACTCACCTATACACAAATATACATACATACTACGAAAAAAGATCTAATACTCGCTGTACTCGAAGCAATAACAAAGACTTACTTCAAATTCCTGTAACGCACACTACTTTTGGTCAACGAAACTTTAGATATCTTGCGACAAGACTTTACAACATTCTTCCTGATAAAATAAAAACATGTCATTCACAAAAAAATTTCAAGGATAGCGTAAAAATTTGGATCAAAAGTAATGATAGGGCCTTTACCGGTGCACTCATCCAAATTAGCAGTTATTGATGCAACCTAATTATTGTATGTATTTTCATATAATTGTAGGTATATTATTAGAACTATAAACGAACTTGGTAAATGATGTATTGATATTGATGCTACCTAACTATTGAGTATTCGTATTTTTATATAATTGTAGGTACGTTATAGTACTATAAATAAACTTGGTAGATAGCTGCCTCGACACTGGCTAAGCCTAGTGAGGCGGTCTATGATAAACCTTAACACATAACTACATTAACATTTCTATTATTTACATTAATTTTACCTACTGTTTATATATTACTTTCTGTTGATAAAATTATATACTCATCTAATTTATAAACCGATGTACACAAAACAGTCTTTCATGTATTTCTATAGTTATAGTTTGAAAATTTGTCACAATAAAGATATTATATTATTATTATACTAGAACCCAGACGTCACGTACGATATATCGCTGGGATAAGTATAATAACATTCAACCTTTCTGATATGGTTTAATCGTCATATTATTAGATCTTTCCGATTATCAATGCTCTTATAACGTACGAAACTTACTATCGCTATAGTGATTTGTTTTTGAGGTATTATGCTGTTTTGCGCTACCTTCTTGTTTAGCCAACGTTTCGGACAGCATTGCAGTTTCCATCATCAGGGCAGATGTATAATGCTGTCCGAAACGTTGGCTAAAGAAGAAGGTAGCGCAACACGGCATAGTACCCCCAAAACAAATCACTATAATACTTTTGGCCGTGAAAATCTCAAATCATACCTTACTATCGCTATTTTATTTACTATTTTATATTGTGGTATTTTGTATCCCTTTCAAAATCGAAACTGGCACTTTCAGAACACATTTGTTGCTTGTTAACAATTGTTATAGAGTTGTATATAAGATGACAAATCATTCAGTAAATACGAAAATTATAACATTTTGATAATTTCGTAAAATATTTGTAAAAATTAAACAATTAATGCATACCTTTAAAACTTTGTAGCTTTTTATCAAAAAAATGCGTTTCAATGTTTAACTGGCTACCGACTGAATGAGCAGTTAAAATTTAACTAAAAAAAAAATAGCACGTAAAGCCAGTTATAGCAGCAATTGGAAAACGAAAATCCGCTAATGATAGCAACTATTCTAGACGAATGTAGCTTTGTCATATCTATATAGGAAAAAAAATAAGAAATCTAATTAATTTCAAATTTACGTACGGTACGAAAGGGATGTGGTATTTTTAGAAAACTATAAAGAAAAAAACTAGAAGTGCCTTCCCTTCATATTTGAATGGAAACAAATGTGCCACTGAGTTACTACCTTTTGGTTCTAAAACATTTAGCATGCGTTCCGTCAATCTTACACTTAAAATTATATATCGCCGTCCCGTTTGAATTTCGTAATCATGGTGAACAGTTTTGTATGGAAATATATGCCCAAATAGTGCTTAAATTTGGATCACCAAACACGCCCACAAGGCACTTCATGTTTTTTTTTCTTTATTCTATGATATTTTACATGGATTTTATCCTAAATATTGATTCTCTTTTATCATTATTCTTTGGATTATTTTTTAGTTGTTGATCCGCAGAGCGAAACAGACAGGTTTATGAACAGATACCAAATAAGAAATCACGGTACCTGATTTGACTCTATAATGCTGAGTTTGGAAAAGTCCGTATAAAAGCTAGAGTATTAGCTTTCTTTCAATAGTGTCATCGTTGAGCCTTTTCCGTCGTTTATAGTTCAAATATAATAGCTGCAAAGGTTTCTAAAGATAGATGAATATAAAAATATACTCATTGATCCTTTACTGCGATCGCCGTGAAAAGGGGTTTGTAGTTTTAAGTCTAGACCGTTACTAGTGATAAAATAAATTTTGGTATCAACAAACTTTTATCATTTTTTTCTTTCTCACTGAACGTTGGGATAATATGAAACAATATGGCGTCCTGTTTTATTTTTCAACAGTTAAAAATGGTATTTCAAATCTCAATAGCTCATTATAGAAATGGAGTTACGATCTGAAAACAGGTGTATTGATCTAGATATTCCGACGCCAGAGCTTACCGCTCGACATTTTTTTCACCTTGATATAAACATTTTTTCTGCTTTTTATCATATCCTATATTAGACTTATGCTCTATTTATTTTATTTTCCATTCCCCGCTCAGAAGATTATACGTGTTTAGTGTTGTTTTAAATGAGAACTAATCTATTGTAATCGTATTTAATGATGTCATTTCATTACGATGTGAATTAATGCCTGCGACTTGGAAGTACGTCTCGGTACGAAATGTAATTTCCTCGCAGGAGAACAGAACAAAGAAACGGAACGGAATGGAAAAAAACGTAACGGCCTGATCACAGGCTGTGTGTGACATTTCTGGGAAGATATGGTATCGCTATTTAATGGCCACTTTTTATACCTTTACCCACAAAAAATAAAACGTTTGGGATATTAATAATATGTTCTTGGCACGCCCCTGGTTTACGCTGTTCGTTTGTTATGTTTGGTTTAAAATACACAGTTTAGGGGTTGTGAAAACATGCGACATTGTAGATCTAAGATTTAAATTTGTTTTGTTTTGGGTGACCTTTGGCCAGCTATAAGTAGTTTGTTAGAATAAATTGTTGAGAAGCTCGGTTGTGATTTTTAATACTTATCGAAGATTTACATTAGCCGTTAGTTAAGTAAAATATTAAGTTATTATCATAGTAATGTTGAAATACTGAATAAAAGTTAGTTTAGCTTTACGGTATTTTTGATAAACCTACTTACCGAGTAGATACTTACACGCGTCACGCACCAAATACTATGCAGGTTGTCCGGGGGTAAAGTGCATAAACTGGTGATAAAAAACTTCTAGACATTCAACTGCTAGACCCTGCGGGCGGCACTTGGTTGGGCTTCGCCCAGTTTAAGTAATACTAACAACAGTTACTTTTAATAGGTAGATATTAAGTCATTCATAGAGAGAGGGTGAGAATATATTGTTAAAACACGGAATAGGAAGGAGTTCATTAATAATAACTTGTTCAATTTAGGTATAAGAATGACAGTTGTTCGGGTAAAACTTTAACTACCGTTTTAATACGCATTTAAAAAAAACATTTGATTCAACTTAATGACAATAAACAACAACTCTTTGCATTTACGATTTTCAAAAATATTGATAACTAATATTATTTACGTAAATAATAATTTCACACAATTTTATCAGTTGACCGTTTTTTGTGATAGTTTTAATTGAGTTTTATAATAATCTTTAAATGCACATTAAATTAACTGTTAGATACGATGAAGGATGAGAAACCTAAATACATTTGTGAAACTCCACCTTTATTTAAAAAGAAGTCGAAAATTGTGAATTTTGACCAAAGAGATATATAGATAGATATCTTCATATAGATTTGAAAAAGAAAAGTTTTCTTCAAGCGAAATATCTTCCCATATCTCTCATTCAATTACCTACATCTAAAAAAGAAAATGTATGAAAGAAAATCACGGATTGGTTCCATCTCATGCCGCTAGTGGCATAAGTGTACGGAGAATATCAGAAGCTGGACGTATTATTATTCTACAGTGCTTGCATGCACTAACGAGAGTAAATGTACTCTCAGTATCACCCTAGTAAGATACCACCATTTAGAATCGAAACTTAGCTAGAAACTGCTTTAGCTATTTTTAGTATCCAGATCTAAAAAGGTAGTTTTTAAATTTCCTCTCAGGATTTCAAAGTTCCACTGCCTTCTATCAGTAGATACTCTTTAGGTATATCACCTAACAAAAATAACAATAAAAAGTTAGTGTAAAAAAAAATATTGTGACAGCTAAGATAAATTGACAACCCCAGCAGATTCCAACATAAAACCTTTTTTACCATGCCATTCGGTCATATTATTTTTTCTGGTATTCATACATAATCTTATTATTCCTCCCACGATAAATATTTATTCAATCGGACCGGTGCGGGTTCTTTGAACAACATTTGTCCCATATTATTTAACGCATTGACCCGTGGGACACTGAACAAATATAAATCTAGAACGGGACCGAAATATTCGAGCATCATTCTCCCTTGTATGTGGTGGTACTTGTAGAATGTAGGTGGGTCGCAGAGGAACGTGGCACAATGGGAGCGCTCGGACAGAATTGAAAATGCTCACATAAAACGCGAGGACACATTTTACTGCCCGGAAGCTGAAGTGTCCATATTTATGTGGGTTGAAGCGGACACATAAATAAATGAATAAAATGCATCAGGTATTTCAGCGCCATAAAAGTTGTCTTTTAAGTCGTAAATTTTAAAGTACACGATTAAAAAAATGTTGAAATGACTGCAGTTGTGAAAAAAATATGCGAAATACGGGTACTACTAAAAGTAAAAATTACTAAAATTTGTTATTTTTGTGATTGAAATTTATGATATAGACGGCATACTTTGAGTTGCGCAACCGATTCCGGAAAAAAAATTATATTCCATTTGACATTTTCACTCTTAAAAACCTCAACTGTAGAGAAATACAAAATGCATAAGATCAAGCCACACATCAAGACAGTACTCAGAGGGCACTTTTCTATGGGACCACGTACGGCATTATTCAGAAATCATTGTTTAAAATTAAATTACTTAAGTAGTGGTTTCAGCAATAACCATACATTCATTGACGTAATATTAAAATAAATATATTTTTTTGTTACATTCCGGTTCCGTTTCAAGATAATTGCCGTGTTAGATACTATATTTTACTACGAGCAGTCAAATGTGATTAATTTAAGGTGCCTACATAAACATAGTTAAGTTTGTAGGTATTTAAGTACCTGCTTACAAATCTTACGATTTTATATGAAATTTTGGTTTTGATTCATTAAATAAGAAAAAATTAGAAACATACTTCTTGGACGCGAGGTCTACTGTTCACAGAACTACTGATTAATTAATTGACTTAGATTATAAGATTATATATTACAGCACAAAATCATCTGATTAATAAACCAATAAAAAATAAGCCTATTTTACAAAATTCTGTGCAATATTTAATATTTTACAGAATTTAATAAACTTGAAATTATGTAAATTTGTGAATTATTACGACCTAGAAAATTTAATATAAAGTTTTCCGTTATGAAAGAATTTTAATATACTCAATAAATTCTTTATGTGGTTATTAAGTTTTGTTAGTGCTGATGTTTATATTTTCAACCCTAACAATTATTTAAGCCTGATAATTTGTTCTTGAAAATCCAGGGGTGGAAGTGAATGCAAGCTATACGTATTTTAACACAACCTCAGCACGTCTAATAGTCGGCTATGAAAAGAGTCAGAATAATAGAAGAGTGTGCTGCGACCGGGTTAGACGTTTCATCCTCAAACAAACTGTTTGCAATTGATTTTTCTTTCTTAGCCTGAACTTCAGCCTTACTGATGTTAATCATATTCGACCCCAAGCACAAGTGCTGCGACCCGCTATTAGATTTGCGATCAGAGTTACAGTAAACGGAGTGACTTTGATCAATTTTTCACTTTGAAACTATAACTTTTTTATGAAATTTTATCGCAAAAAATGATATGTCATGTTTAGTGCACATGTTTAAACTATCAAAATATATATTTTTTGAAATTTGTATCTTTGTTTGGGGAGTTAAAAAGTGGCAAATCTCCTTTCGTAGTGCGGCGATTGTGATGTATATTATTTTATAAGCTTACTAGCGACGTTGCCCCGGCTATACAGATCATTTCAAAATCAGATGTAGACAGTGACCTTACAAAATAAACCAACATTGTGACTCTATTCTTTATAATAATGTTTTAAATATGTAGCTACATTACAACGATACGCAAATCCCAAAAATAACTGTAAGAAAATCATTCGCACTCCATTTTCTACATTTTTTTATATTGCCTTTTCTATTTACACGTAATATCTATAACTACCTGCTTTAATGTTCTAATTCGCATATAGCTAATGCTTTATATTATTATTTTACAAGCAATAATTATTCGCCTGACACACTCATCCACATTGAAAAATCTCCTGATAAAAGATGCATGACGCCAACGGGACTCGAAACCGTGTCCCTTCGATTTCCGGTCGACAGCTCTGACCACTGAGCTATGGCGGCTTATCTCTTATCCGCGAAATAATTCAATATATACTAGTTTTTCATTCAACAATTACTGCTTGTTACATTTTTTCACCTGAAAACAACCAACTTTATTTTTCAATGTGGATGAGTGTTTCAGGCGAATAATTATTGCTTGTAAAATAATTGTTACCCTTTGTGCTATGCATAAAAAAATCTTGTCTTAAACATTAGTTTACCAAAAAAATAAGCTTTATATTATATATTAAAAAATATACACTTATATGCTCTTATAACCGTCGAGGCATTTATGAGATGTATTTACATTTTTCTCTGTCTGACAATATCTAAAAACCAGCTTCACAATCCAATAATTAATGTGTTTAATTATACCTAACTAGAAACCAACTACTTTGACACGTATTTTCCAAGCGTCATTGTATTCACATTGCCTGAAAAAAAATTATTAGTGAAGCCAGTAATTTCTCAGTCGTAGCGAGAATTGTCAAATGGCAAAGTCGCCCCCAGATTCAAATGTCGCTCCATATTACTATGTACTTTCTTCTTGCGATGGAAAGCCTCCCCTATCGTCATGTATGGCTGCCCTTCACTGGGTTTATTAGGTCGCTAGAGATAGTTCCCGTGGGCTGAAAGGAACCACAAGTGACAGATGCCCGCCCGGTGAGGATCAGTTTCTCAGATCAACTACTCTCAGATTCCTAAAGTTTGGTAGACTGTTGGATCAACAGCATTATCCCTCTCAAAGAATGAGCCACTTATCTCTCTTTATTATGATGTAATTACTCAATTAACATTTCGTATGTATGTGATTTGATTATTTTTTGTAGGTACGGGCCACTGCGGTGGGGGTCAGCTAAAATAATATCGACTGTGGTTTAGTAAAACCCTTCAAACGAAAATTTGACGGGAAACGATAAAAACTTTTATTTATTAATTCGTAAAATTAACGACTAATCTTGAAGTTTATTGGAAAGAGGTTATATATATATACATAATTTAATATATATATATATATAAATATATTAAATTATGTAAAATATTGCGTAATTTCATCTATAGTTTTCTGGAAATAGTCCAAAAAAATTGTACATGTAAATTTAGTTTTTCTTATTAAAGCAGCAAAAAATACTCTACCATATTGTAATTTGTAGACTCTTTTTTTATTTTTGAAAACACTAAGGACGGGTTGTTTGGGAGAATTTGAACAATTTATCAAATTTCGACGTTTATTTTCGGGTTCTGTGAATGTTTTATTCAAGTTTTGTTATTATATTGTTATAGGCTAGTTGCTTGACAGAACTGAAATAAGAACCTTAAAAATCTTTCACAGAACTAGAAAATGAACGTTGAAATTTGATGAATTGTTCAAATTCTCCCAAACAACCCGTCCTAAGGGGTTTATCAAAACACAGTTGATTTCATTAATTATTAATAAAAAATACTAATGTGAATCTCTCTATTATTCAGTTAAATTCGGATTTAAAAAGTGTCATTTTCAAAATTGGAACTGATTGTATCAAGAATTCCGATAAACGATAAACTACCTACGTACCTATAATGATATTACATTACATAATAGAATTTTTTTTTTGTCATTTTCAAAATTGGAACTCGTATGTCAAGAATTATTACCTAACTTATCAAGAAAAAGATTCACGAAAAATGTTTTTTTTTAAGATTTCCTGCCGTAAATATTTTTTCTTGGTAATTCTGCAGCAATTGTCCTTGTTCTGATGTGTTCTTTACATAAGCTTTTAGTTTCACAATTCCTACGAATATAATATTCCGTGATTTTTCACGGGTTTGTATGGTTTTATTATATAAATACCATCACCTAAAGTATACCAATTGAATTGAATACATCTCGTTCATGCAAAGGCTATATTCATGGCTCTATTTTCCTGTATTTCTGTGCTAGCCTTCCCATACGTCAGAAGAAAAGACAGTTCCTTTGTCAAAGTTTACTTCTATATCAATAAAACTAAATATTTAAACACAAATATGGTCTCGTGTTTTCTCTTATCGCATTTTAGACCAGCCCTGAGTAATATTAGGGGTAGACTTTTGTAGGGCAACCCTTTTGGGTCTTTTTGGGTCTCGACTCTTGCATAAATACAAACGTTGAGAGGTGACTAAAATAATATTGCCGTATCTATCTACAGAAAAGGTGCAAAGGGGAGAATCATTGGTTTCTTCCGAAAGGCGCTGTTTAATTTCACGCTTGTATTGAGCTGAAAATGGCTCAGGACCAAAGTAAATATTCAAGTTCTGTGAGTGTTCTGTTCAAGTTCTGTTATTATTCTAGAACTGTGAAATCACTGGCCAATTATAGTATAATACCAGAACTTCAGTATTGGCTTTGAAATTTTGATGAGTAATATATTTTTTTAATTTCTCTCTCTCTCTCTTTCCCTCTCTTTTTTGTTGTTTATTTTCTGCATCATATCTTTCTTGGCATTGTTATCATCAGATGCGAAGTCCTTTATATTTTTATTATGATCAAGTACAAAGTCCTGCTTGGTATATTTATTTTAAGCGTGAAACTTCTGTATATCAGTCGCAAAGTTTATATAGGACCTTGTAGAAATGATTTTTCTCATGGCCTCCTGTATGGAGTTAACATTTTAACGTTGTTTTGCCTTCCGAAGACATTATATATAAAATTACAATCATCATGTTCGAAAAATGCGATTTGAAATCGGAAATTCTTAAATAAAGTGATTATTTAAATAATGAATAATGTAAAAAAAGTGCCAATGAAAAGTGTGTCCGAGAAAGGTAGAAATGCTCGCTATCGCCTTGTTGAATACTAGGAACCATTAAAAAACAAAAAGTTGCTTGAAAAGGCTTTAGCCGTAGGTGACCATATCTCAATAGCCAGATAACTCCCATCCTTTATCTTGCCTATCTCCTTCTTTTGTCCATTCCCTTTTCTGCTCAACGGGGAGATGCAATAATCCCACTGGCTCTGGAGACGGGTTAATAAGGGTAGTAATAAGGGAGGGGTGATTATAGGGTGGGGTGATATTGGGGAGGGGGGGGGGGGAGAAGGTGATTTACAGAGTGCTATTATTTTGTTAACCCTCACCTAATAAAATATAATCATTCTGTACTTGCATAATTTTTAAGTTAGTTTTAAGATTGCTAGTGAATGACACGGGTGTGTAGAAACCGGTAGCAAATAAATAAAAATCATGTTACAAATGCACATGTAAAATAAAACTCTTCAAAACAAAATATCTGGGAATTGTGACAATTATTGCCCAAGAAATACAAAAAAATCATTTTTCAAACTTATTTTCATAATTTTCAGTCCAACATTTTGTGTGGCAGGAAACATTAGATTAACAGAATAATCTTCGACTTGAAAGGGTAATCTCTTTTCCCTACAAAAAGTCAGAATTGAAAAAAAAACTGTATTAAAATGGACAAGCGGCAAGTTTAAAAATCTTGTTGTAGAAAGCGGGTAAAAAAGTCCCTGCGCCGCCAGCTCCCTCGGAATTACTTACCCCACCCGGTAAAAGGCTTAGGGCAGGTTTTCTTGTAGTTTTAAATATATTTATGTTTTAAATTTATTCAGCCGAAAGGGATAAGCTTCTCACAACGTCTTTTGTACGTAATTGCCTTATTTCGAATAATAATTCTTTTCAGGACGAATAACTTTGTTTTGTAAGTGCTACCCTATATTTGCTTACGTTTACTGAGGGTCTGTTTTCTTTGTGATATAGCAATAAAAAATAATAATTTATGTAACTACTTTTACTGCCGGTTTTACTAAACGTTTTAAAATTGTTTTTAAACCAATGAAATTAAAAATATTTTTTCGACACAAACTTTTATTTCAAAGCTCCCGAATCATATTGAAAATGATATTGATGAGTCCTAGCTGCTCCCAACCGCCTGGAGCCAGTGAGATTATGGCATCCCCCATCTTGAAGCTAACGGTGTATGTGGGAGAGGAAGGTGGGAAAGTATCTGGCTAACCAGATCTGGTCCTCAAACACGCCTAAAGCCATTTCAAGAAACGTTTCAATTATGAATATGAATCTTTCACCAGGGTGATGCTTGTAATATTCTCAAGATTTCGGTCTTTCTTTTATTTTATTATATTTTTAATACAATATAAAATTTTCTTCTCTCTTGGCTATGACCGATACTTCTTTTTTTTTCTAAGGCTTTGCATATGTGTTCGCAGGGATGGAAAATTCCTCCCCTACAACACATAAGCCTCCATGAAAATTGGACCCTTAATTTCTTTGATAACTTCAGAAAGCTACTTAAAGCCCTCTTGTACTGTATATCTTTATAGACATATGTACTTAACTAATTAATACGTTATTTACGAAATTGAACGCAAATATTTTCGTATTTATATTGTAATTAAATTCCATCAAACGTTGTGTAATTTTTTGATTTATGATATAGGATTTTAATTACTTTCATTTTTGTGGTAACCCTCTTGGTTCTGATCGAGGCGTTGAGTTTCAAAATTTACTTGGTCTTTCCATTGCAAACCTAGATTTAAATGATTTCTCTGAATGAGCTAGCTTTCCTATTGTAACTATTCTGATTTCCTACACCCTAACAAAGTCGTAGTTAAACGCTGATAAAGGATGTTATACATGTTTATTTGGACAGGTAATTTAATATAACTCAAATGGTTAATTGTTAGTAAGTTTGATTTTGATTAACTCTTGTCTGTTTGGCGCCACTCCTTTATGATTCTGCTGCTATAAGGTACATGTAAAGATTGATTTAGTAGGTTAATGTAATTAGTTAATTGTATATTTGACGAACTCGGAATAGCCCTTTGCCTGCAAAATTTGGCTCCTATCCTCCAGCAAGTAAACGAGATGATCGTGAGTCAACGAGAAATTCGCACAATCTTTTGACACGGTTCATTGATTGATACCTAAGTTATCGCGTCCCAATGAACCTTCCACGTCATCATGCACTGCCTTCAAGTTTCCCCTCGGGTCCCGATACCTCCAAATTCCAACTCCTCCAAGGTCTACTATTTACTTAGGGCGAACCGGTTTCGTCCTATATACAATCATATACTCACGGTTGGTGTGGACTTACGGGTCGTGAATCCTCATTCCACGTTTAAAAGAGAATGCGAGAGTGGTCTACCGACCTAAATGCAAGCTGTATGCAGGTCCGCATTCTCCAGTAAACAGTACATAAGAAGATATATATGTATACATACGTTTTTGGGAAGGGTTTATAACTTGCAATACAAGGCTATTTACCTCGCATCCCAAGCTCGGATCTCGTGCCAAGAACTCTGCGAAGCTCTAAGTTTGGTTACCGAATAAATACGTACTAATAAGGTGATACTAATAGATACTAGTAAAATAAGATCTTATTTGATAGTTTGTTTTGGAGAGCTATCGAACTCCAGGCTTTTGTTTGTTTGGTTTTGACGTTTTTATTTAAGAGAATCGTCATCTCTATTTTGTTTGGTTAATGGTCTTGTTATAGGAGCGACCACTGCCTCCTATTTGATGAACTGTATTTGTTTTAAATTTTACCTCCAGGGTTCAACATTAATTTTTGTTCATCCTATCCCGTGATTTCTCAATTGTTTCAAGTAGTTGATTGCCGCATTAGAGAGTACTCGACTCTCAAATGTCTCAGGCAACTGATGGGATCTATGCGAACACTCCATCAATAATATTCAAATGTTTCGTATAATTATTCGATATAAATCTTTCTAACCCGTGATTTTTCAATTTTCGATTGTGAATGATAGGTATTTGTAAGCACGCAGCTTCTAGCTGTTTCAGGTAACTAATAAAATCTATGCGACCATCTAATCAATGGTATTCAAATGTTTCATGTAATTTTTCGATATAAATCTGGCTAACCCATGATTTTTCGATTGTTGTTTGTGAATGATAGGTATTTGTGAATGACCCATATCGCTGCACATTGCACAATGACATCCTGATGATTATCCTTATAACCCTGATAAATTATCTAGTTACGGCCAAGGTCGTTTTCAAACTATGCGGTTGACCCAGAACTCCAGTGACTTTATTTGTAAATAAATCGATAATGTAAACATCTCTTGACACACTAACCCGAATGTGAGATTGTTTATTTAAGAAATATTTCTACCTCTCCCTATAATTCAGTTATGTTACCTTTTATTGTGCATAATTAATTTCAAATTCCTTTTTGAAGTTAAACTATTTATTTCACTTTTTGAACACAAATTTACTAAGAGGTTAAGTGAAGAATAAATATAAATATAAGTACACATATATCGATTGTCAAAATATGTTAAATAAGAGTACATATATTAATAAATAAATATAAAATATATGAATCTACATAGTCTTGAATATTAATAAATACATTTTTTTTTTTTCAATAATATAGATATGTCCATGAGTAGGTGTTTTAAATCGTTACCATTCGGATGTTTTGATTAATAAATAAAATACATATATATAAATACATTACTCATATATATATTCTTTATATACAATATATTACTTTATTTTATATATATAAATACATAATATACATATATTAATGTGTAATGCTTTGTTTTGTTGTTTTTTAATAATTTAATTGATATACCATAATCAGCTGTATCTCCTCACTCCTAGGTCCTGAAAATTATTTATAAAAGGAAAACTCACCCCCTTCAAGATTTTTCCGGTTGGGTTGTACACAACAAATCTTGTCAAAGAAATCCTACCTAATTAACGGTATTTTTCAAATAATTTCAAAATTAATCTTTTCGACTATTTATTCCTATTTAATATTTTATTCTTGCTCGATTCATATAAATTAGCTGATATTTAAAATTCGTGATATAGATGTGCCGGAAAATTATAAATTATTTAGGTCGAACTATTTTGTTGTTTTCATTCCTTTTTAATTTTTTATAAAAATTTATAAGAAAATTCATTCCGAAATGCGCAAACTTTTAATTATTTCGATTCTGAATAAATTAAATATCTGTTTAAAACTTTCTTCTAAATTTCACTGTTTTCACCAATATTTTAAAGTATCTACAATTAATTTTTTTTCGAATTGTTACTTTTAGAACAAAGGTTTGAGCGTTTATTATTGTTTCCTTTTTGTTTTTGTGTTTCTTTTAAACTAAGATGTCAGTATTTACGATTAATATTTTTAAACAAAATTGATACTAAATTATAATCTTTTTTTAAATATCACTTCGCGAACACGTTCACTTTTTGCACTATTCACTTTTAACACTTTAACACTGTTAAGCACTGAGTTTAAACTGTATTTATTTTCACTGTTTAATTAAATTAAACTGACTTATTAAAATTTCACTGATTTTAGTACTCGTAGACTTCACTAAATTCTCTAAGTCCAGGGGCTTATTTAAAATTTAACACTTAAAGATTTTTCACTGTTAATCCTACCAAAGAACGTAGTACTGCCACGTAACAACTTTTCAAACCCTCGGCGCGACTGTCTCCTGACTGATGTGTCCCATCTTTTATACCCCTCTCAGGTTCCAAAAGACGTATCTGAATTTCTCTTGGTGCTTAATTCTATCTCCTATCAACTCGTAAACTTTTTAATTTTTTTCCTATTAATTCACAAAATCCAAAATGGCCTCATACACACAAATACTTCATTTATGAAAACATCACAAGTACATGACCACCACACAAGACAACACAATAAATTATACACAAATTCAGCAAAGACAGAGTGTGGTAAAAGAAACATAGGCCATGAGGGTGTACACATATATAATCTCCTTCCTGATAGCCTGACAACCGTAAATAGAATAAATATATTTAAGAAAAAACTGTTTGCCCTCAAGATCAATGAGCAAAACCAAAATGCTCTTACTTAAGAAAAATATGTTACTTAGGTAGTAAACCATAATTATTTATATAAATATTATTTTTGTTTTTAATCAATGTACACTTAAGTTAACAAAGCGAAATATGTATTTCTTTTAACTTAATAAATAACTAAAAAAACTTGAACATCCCTCTCACTAATATTGATTGTACATCCATACGATCTTTTGTCGTCCGGCTCTGGGCGGCAGTTAGTTTTTCTCTCACGTCGCTAGATCGATAGGGTCCGAATCGGGTAAGTCTGCGTTCATTGCCCAAACTTCCTTTGTTCCATGGTTCATACAAAATGTAGTTAAAATATCATGATTTTGCGTTCCTTTTTTTTCTCAATTCGCGATAGGTCCGTCCCCAGTAACATATATATAGATCTCAATTTTATGCATCTTGTGCGAAAAATGATCAAATAGATGTCGAAATCTTTACTATGCATTTTTGAATTTCGATTTGTCTAAAATCTACTTAATTTTATTGTCACCTATATGAGATTTTCCATTTTCACCCGTACCTTCTCTCTTTATGTCGCAGATTTGAGTTTTTCCTTATTTTTTGGATTTTCTTTTATTCGCGACGTTTTCCTGCACAATTTTCTTCTTTATCCTTATGTTATTTCTCATAACTCTATAACTAATTATATTCCAAGCCGTATTTATTAATTTTACGAATAACTTAGAATTGTATCGCTCTTCTCCACTTGGATCATTCCTTATCACCGTTCTTTACCCTTTCTTTATTTTTTCCTCGCTTTTCCCGATGTGTGTGGTCTCCAGGAAAATTTCATACTTCATTTATTATTAATTAATATATATTTTTCCACACTTCTATGGGAGATATACCTAATTTGACCCTGGGATATCTGTCACTTTTATTATC
Source organism: Hesperophylax magnus (assembly GCA_026573805.1). NCBI lineage: Eukaryota > Metazoa > Arthropoda > Insecta > Trichoptera > Limnephilidae > Hesperophylax > Hesperophylax magnus. The sequence continues at coordinate 2,564,253 of JAIUSX010000088.1, forward strand.
TTACTCGATCTCCGCCCCATTCTCTATCTTTGTCATACAAAATATCACATAAAATATCCGCTTTGACATCTGTTTACGTTTAAAATAAATTTAATTTAATTTTAGAGCCATTAGTTTTAATCTATTTTGCTTTATCTAAATATCCCATAAGCTCCACGTTAAATTTTATTGGTTTTCTAATCGTTTATTACCTTAACGTAAATAAGAATCATGTTCGAATTTCGATTGTTTATCCTTTAAAATACACATGAGACCGTCAACCTTTTATCTTGTTTCGATCCCTCTGTAATCTTGTGTAACTCTAATATCTATCTACCCTGATAATCATGTAAAATGCCTACGTTTCCTGAATTTAATCTATCGCTAAATGTTTAGTTTTATTGCCTTCCTATGGTACCCTATTTTCATGTCCCTAGGACCTTTGTAGCAGCTCAAAATCTCTGTATTATCCTTCGCCCAGTCTCTCCACTGTTTCTAAAATGTCTATTTTAATGCGAGATTTTCATTCCCAAATTGATTTTCCAATATGTCCGCTTCATCTTAAATTGATAACGATTAATTTCTAATGTCCCTAACACTTTCGTTTCCCTTTATTACGATTTTCTATCGAACTTGACACCCTAGTTCTATCATAAATAATTGCACTACAGTTGAAAATTCTGCCAGCAACTTTCTTTCGTTTTACCCGTCCTTTTTACACTATCACGTTTATAGTTTTTTTCATTGCATTTTCGTGTGTGTGTTTTTCCAACATGAAAGGCCAAAAGCCCTCGATGTCAACGGTTCGCTATCACCTAAATGTCTCAGTTATTGTAAACATTTCCTAGAGTTTGTCGCCTTGAACGTCAGTGTTTATACCATAGTGCGTTAACCTCTAATTTTTGTGGGAACGGAAATGCAATTAATTATCTATTTTAATGTCGGGTCCAAGGTTTATTTCTTTGTCTTTCGTAGACACACGCCCTTCCGTTCACTGACTGGTCATTCAAAATTTTATAGCTTTTTGTTTAGATCCAATTGGTTGACAAAATTCAATGTTTATTTTGAAGCCTAAAAAGGGGAATTCTTTCTCGCCCTAGACGATTTTAATGACCTCTGTGTTTGCGCTCTAGAACCTCGATATAATTCCAACTATTACAGGTGCCTACTGAAAAACAAACTGAATCAATTTTAACCTCAACAGATGTCGCTAGAATGACGGTTTTCATAAATAATTTGTATATTTTTAGCAGCTATGGTTTATCTGTTTTTCACTGTGATTTAAGCCTTTCATCACATGCTTAAAGTATCTGCCACTCTGGTACGTACCGCAAGTAAATTATTTATTATTTTAAATTATATAATTGTGAACTAACAAAAATTTTAACCCGCAACCATAGGATTGCTAGACGATAGACGAGAGCAAAAAATAGATGAAATTTATTAATTTTTTAACTTTTTGAATGACTCTAGAACAAGTTAACTGAAAATTTTATTACTTGTTAATTTATTTAAAAATGTAATTGCTTAAACCCTCTTGAAAGGCCCTTTCACAAATTTGTCATTCTGCCAGTGTGAAGTTATGTGAAGTATGTAGTGGGAATTTTATGGTTTAAACCTCTTTTTGGTTTATTTTTTTCAAATTTTATTAATAATACCAGGCTCTGTGACTCTGCCTAGGTCGTTTAAACATTATTGATGTAATTATATTTCAAATAATGGACAATACTAAACTAATCATTAGCAAGAAGGTCAAAATCTTTTAAGGCCTCGTAGTAAGCGTTCAAAGAAGGGTTGCTTGAATTGGGTTTAGCCGTGTTTGGTCAACAGATCTGAACAGCCAGGTACCCTTTCACCTTCCTCTCCCCCATCGCCTTCTCCTCCCCACTACCTTCAGCCTCACAACTTACCCCAAATGGGGATGCCATAGTCTCACTGGTTCCAGACTTTTGGGAGCAATTGGGACTCTTGTAGGGTATTCATGTTATAAAAAGTAATGAATCATAATAATAAAACAAAATCTAGGCCACAGATCATAATTATAAATAAAAAATACGTAGAAAAACGCATTTTTCGTGAGCCATCTTGGTTTTGCCATCAACTGTTTGAACATTTTTGTCTTCTGTTAAATATCAGATATTCATTATTTTACAAATAATAGTTTCTGAATTAAAGTTTTTTTAATGCAACATTTTATGCATTCAATATAATATTCTGTATATTGAATATTTATTAGGTCATTGAGATTTACTGTCTGTCTGTTGGGTTTGTTAAGTTTGTTTGCGTAGCCTCCTAAGCAGAAAGCAGACGACAATGGCATTGTAAGCCGTGAAAAGCAGAGCTCCGATTCACGTTTCGCTGATAATAACTGCCGCTTAAGGAACATTATTTTGCTACGTTTCTCGTAGAATTGTCACTACAATACGGCGTAGATGTTATAACGGTGCATTTTCACTTCGCCATCTGTGTTCAGCTACCTTATTTTACACAAAAATTGAAATGGTATATAGGTAGTTTTTGCGGTGGTAGTTTTCTGGTTAGATGCACATATATCGATTTTTCGTACACCTGAAATTTCATTGGCTGGAATGTCTTCATTTTAATTATTGCCTTTAATCGTAACTTCTGAATAATTTTAATCTTCTGGAAATCTTGCTTCTGTATATTATGTTTTAAATTGATGCATTTAGCCCACCGAAAAGAAAATCCCTAAAATATTGATACATTACGAATTGAAATAAAACCAATATACATCACTCCTTTTGATTCCTACACCCAAGACATGCTAATGAAATTAATTTTATGTTTCTTCATTTTCTCCCAAAGTAAGGAAAATTTGTCTATGCTTTGGGACACCAGACACGCTTACAGCTAAAATCAAACTTTTGTTAATTTATCTTTATTTATTTAAAATTAAATTCATTGATTTTAATTTAAAATCATTAGTTTGCAGAACAATCTCAAGCAAAATTACATAATGATATTTTATGGATACACGTAATAGGTACTAAAAGTATGTAGGTAATGACAAAAAATATCCATAACTTTCTCTCATTGTACTGTGTATGTAATAATAAATAAATAAATCTCTTCAGTGATTTAGACTGATTTCCACGGGTTTGTGAATATTATTTACGGTTCCATGATAAATCAACGCATCGAAAATTCAACACACCTTTAAAAAGTGATATAAAGTCATTAGAAACGTTGAAATTTTTTTTTAAATCTAACCTAACCTAACCTCACCTAACTTAACCTACTTAATCCAGTTAATATAGCTTTTGTTTTATCACTTTCCATGACTTTATATAACTTTTTAAAGATGTGATGAATTATCATTTTGATGATTTATCCAGTCACCATTATTTACATTGATAGACTTAGGGCGACTTGCACCAACTATCGCAAATTTTATCTTAAATTGTATTTAACTAAACGTATTTAAGACCCTAAATACATTTAACTTAAATGCGTTTAGTTGCGTCCTGCACCACGCAGTTCGGTGGCAATTTTAGTTAAACGTGTTTAACGCGTCGGTAAAACAGTTACCGCGTGGTTACCGCCATTTACGCGTAAATAAAACAGCTACGATGTTTCATTTTACTTGAAGTGTCAAAATATTTTGTGATTGTGTGTGTGGTTTAATAGTGTTTTCATTTATTTTATGAAGAAAAAGTTAAAGCAAATAGACATAATGATGAAATAAGACAAAAAGAGCTTCTGTTGTTGGAATTAAAAATAAAACAATTATCCGAGTAATTTTGTTTTTTATTTATTTTACATACTATATTGTTTTAAAGTATTATAAGAATGCTGTAGGTATGATTAGAAGTTTACAACCTTGCAAAGTACTCCTCGATAAGGAGCGTTAGCTCCAAGTGACGAGCACCTCGCTGATGTTTTTATTGGCGTTGAATTTTAACTGAGGTTCAATTTCTTGCACTAATAATGATGTCGTTTCTTTACTGAGACGAAATCTTCTTTGAAACTTCTTGGCACTGAGTGTTTCAAATCAATTTGTTGTTGTGTTTACTTCTCTGACTATATTATAATTTATTTATAATTTCTATAATATAATTTCTTCATGATCGTCAGAATACAAATCCCAAATGTTCATTGTGAATACAAATTAAAATGAGATAGATTTTAACCACAATCAGAAATCGAAGAGATAACCTAAACAAAATTTGACAGTACTGCTTAGAGTAGGGCTAAACACGTTTAACTCGGTTAAACGGCCGCTTTTGGGTATTTAACTTTGACAGTTCTTTAAACGCATTTAACGACTTAAATTTTGTGGTGCAAGACGCCAAGTCGACTTAAATCAAATAATGTGTTTAAAATTATATTTAAATCAAATTTAACTTATGGTGCAAGCCGCCCTAAGTTTTGTGTTGGACCAACCGGCACTTTCTTCTAACCCGTTTACCGTATGAGAATAGGTTGCTTTTTGTCATATTTTGCTCTAAATTATTGTTCGGCTTAGAGATAGATGACTTCGATTATGGTGTCAATATTTTAAAATTATTTCCATTTTTTCGGCAAGTAAAGTGCTAAAAAACTTTTGGAGCCAGGTCTTTGCTTTAACACATTTTAAGAGACATTCAACAGCTGATAGCAACAACCTAACCACCAAATTATAACTTCGGACGGATTTATTCGGAATCGAAAGCTCAAATCAAAAAAGTTGTACTGTGAAAATAACTCCAAATGTGATGTAGATTCGCCGGTTTTCCGCTTTCCCTTTGCAGTATAAAGGCGGGGCAGCTATATCGCCACCCGAAGATTCAGAAGTACTACGAGTTTATCAGAGCTTGCTTCGTCACCACCTGTCTTCCTTGATAATATACTGTGTCAATTACAGCCTATTGATTATTTACCCGCCAACCTATTATCATACTACAATGTAAAAGGCGGTCAAACAAAAGCCAAAGACATGTGTTAGTGTTCAGGTGATTCATGTATGTAAAATTACCTCTACTTATTTTTTTCATACTACCATTGAACCCTGTAAAACGTTCAGTTAATTTATAATTTACCGTCTGAAGACTTTAAAATTTAATTTCGAGGGTAAATTTAAGGCTCCCGCGCTTTTAGAATGTTTCCATATCCCGTACATAAATAAGGCTCTTATCTCGCCCGAATTTCATGCGAACAACGAAAGAAAAACTCGTATGTTATGAATATAGGTTTTGTTTCGGCGGTGTCTAGGCTTTATTCGCGTATAATAGGCCTCTAGCAAAAGGAAAATTTCTTATTAAACAAAATAATTTAACGTAATCTTTACAAGTTATGTCTGAATTTTTTTATAAAAATCGTTTATTCTCAAATGAAACTTTTGAATTAAATGTAAGTATACCGCTCTGTTACCCCTGATCCTCCGTTTAGACTTTATACATAATAATTTTGATTGTTGGTGCATGGGTAAGTAATGTTAAATAATTCTGCATAATGCGAACTTTTAAGTTCAATTAAATTTTAATTTTCAGACTCGGAATACTTTTATTATTATGCTTATTATTAATAATAGTAAGTTCTGATCGTCTCTCTTTTTATTTATCAACAAAAAATATGATTATTATAATGTTTGGCGTTTTATTATTTTAGTTCAACAAAATACAGACCACGATAGTTAGTATTATAAATTTAAAGTAACTAATATAACCAATGACGTTACAACACATCTAGACTTGCTATTGTCTCACAAACTCAAGACAAAATACAGAAACTCTCTTTTGTTTCCGGTAAATTCTTAATTCAAACATTGTTCATGTATGACAAAGATGGACATTCACAGAATATGTGAGTTTGAACAAAAAAACGATAGCGGGCGGCGTTTTCGTATTTTCGAATTATTTGTCGAATACTACATTATACGTGACGGGTGCGACTGAGATAACAAGATATGCTTACTCGCTTACACTGTAAAACAAACACGGAATACTGTACAAGACGACCTGCTAACTGCTATTAAGTTGTCATTCTTATACTTATGTGTGGCTACATTGGCTATCTCACTTTCTCTAATGGCGCTGAAAATTTTCGAAAAAAAACAATCGAAATAATTGTATTGTTTACAGTAATAAAAATAATTTGTGTGAATTTACGAATGAAATTTTATTTCTTGGCTCTTACTTGTGTTTGCCGAGTAATGAAAACATTTTCTTTACCTAGAGGTAGCACACGACCTCTCACGACGCGTGGCAGTTTAGTACTAAAAGTACGAAATCGAAAGCAATCCAATTGAATTGCTTTTGGCTTGCCACCTTGCGATTTCTACAGCGCTTCTGTATATATTGTAATGTAATTAACCACGACGGTTAAAAATTGAAGAGTTTCTTAAAACAAGCATTCGTCTTTTATAGTCTTCATTCGCATCATACATTAATCATAGACTTACGTTAACAATTATTCTATAGTCTCCGTAGATTGTGTCTACATTATTATGTAGGAAGTTGCAGCTCTGGATAATACGTGAAAAGTATTAGCCGGGAAAATCAGTTAGAAATTTAATTAAATCGAGATTTTTTAATTTTCTTTTTATTCAAAGTTTTAATGCAGTTTTAGTATACAAATAAATATGCAAAAAATCCCATAAAGAAAAAGCTTGTGCATAGAAATTATAGTAGATTGTTAGTGTACGCAGCGTTGCTAGATTTTTCTCTACTTTCTATAAACATAATAAGCATGTATAATATTTTTAAACCTTTCGAAAGAAATTATCTAAATGATAGCGAAAACCTATCAAAATCCTAACAATAATTAAGCGCACAAACAGACAGACGCGGATAGCGACTTCGTTGTATACTATTTAATAATAATTAAAGATATGTTGGTTTTCGCCCACGTTTAAAAATAGGTTTATGCAAATAGGTGAACACCGTGATTATCAGTTAATTATTAATAATGTTTTCTTTTGCTACTCTGTTGAAGTGCCCCTGATATGTTGGTTTTAATGGAAAGTTTAAAATAATTTGATTATATTACCGCGAAGGAACTACCAAAGTTTGGAAATAATTATAAATTATCGCGTACCTCCCCTATTTCACCTGACTACAAGGTCCGCGTCCAATTAACATCCCGTTTTCCGTTTGCCTAGTAAATATTCAGAAATATTTGATTTTTGGTATAAAGTGGGAAATGCCTGAAAGTAAAGTTTTTCGGATCAACTTCCAAATTGTTGTCTTAAAGGAGAAACTATGAATAATAAATAAGCAATATATAATTATTGATAAAGGCCTACCCTATTGGTTAAAATGGAGTGTGGGGGGTCTAGGAAAGGAAGGTGAGAAAGTTTTGTGAAGAAAAAAGGTATGAGGGGGGAGGGGTAAAGGAGGGGGAATCCACTCCTCCCGCTGCGGTTCAATATTACGGGTCAAGAGAGGCAAGATGGAGAGATCAAAGAGTCTACCCACAACGACCTCTCCCGATCCGGCCCACGACGCCACTGATGGGCATGCGCATCCACCGTCAAAAACTGAGCACACCTCACCCAATGAACGCGGGCACCCATGCTAATTCACCAAACGTACCGAACCACTTGGGGTAATACAGTAATTTACTACAGGTGCTAGGTAAATTATTGTATTACCGATACAAATGCGAGGTAATGCCGGGAATTTTCCAGCAGTCGTAGGTGGATTAACCGTTAGTCTGGTAGGTTCCAGTATGATGCGCTCTGCATAATGCTTTCAAAGGTTCTAGGCTGCACTGCGAATTTTTGTAGTTTTTGCCGCTACAACACTCATCAGGATTGTGTTGTTAATAAAACAACACGATCTGAAATTAAAAAGGTGTTTTGCATTGCAACATGCGAGGAGCCCACATAATCTCCACCTGCTGACAGAAACACAAAGAGCCCAAAAACCTAACTTAACAAAACACGTACTGCAATTTTTTTTTGTGTGGGCAACTCGTTTTTTCAATAATTTCGCCTCTTTGGTTCTATAAACTAAGAAAACAAATGTTGTTGCTCTAATGGTGTTGACCCAATTCGTACTACCAATATTAGTTTGCTGGGGACCAAACCTCGAATCCCTGACTTAAAATCCTCGAAACTGATTAATATTATTTGTCCTACGAGTAGTGATCTCTAACCACCATGAAAATCATTATTTTTGATGTACACGACTCATTATATAATTTACACTTAAGCGTTGCCAATTGTGCAATGTTTCACTGAATACCACCGATTCTACCGCCTCCCTACCGCGCATCAATTGTGCAATGTTTCACTGAGCACCACAGATTCTACCGCCTCAATACCGCGCATCGTATACATTTGGGCATCCGTCTCACATCGCTTCATTTTATACTACATTTTTTCGTTCGCCATTGTAAAAATATAACCTCCCCCCGATCCATCATATATACGGAGGTTGATGCCAGTGGTTCAAGATAGGTTACATTTTTGTTAGGTTAGACATGTTTCCTTCTTCACGTTAAGATATAAACTTCTGTCCAGTTCCACAAAAATACTCCACAGAGCATTTACAATCTAGAAAATGCTACGAAGGTACAAACAAACAACAAAGTTCTAACATAGAAACTTTCTCGTACTATGCATTTTTTTCGCAATTTAGCTTGTTGTTCTCTTTTATTGTAGCGAATGTAGGTCAGCATCAAATATTAAATCTCAGCCCAGAATAACTGCGCTGGATTGTGCACACTGTGGCTTTTAGTGCTTTAGTGGAGCTTGATTTTCCTTGTTTAAGGCGATGCACTACGTCGTGTAATATTTTGAATTGAGCCGCTATCAATAACAACCCTTACGTAGATGGCGATAAGGTTTAAATTCCCGCTTAACACCATCCGCCTGTTTTGATTTATGCAAGAAAAAAACATGGCCAAAAAGTGCCTTTTATTTTATTTTGTGGATGTTCAGGCATAAATATTTAATTTTTTTCCTATCATTTTATAAATAACTTAATTTGCCACATTATACAATAAAATCATAACCGAAAATGAGTTCGTAAGTAGGAGATTTTAAACTTTAAAGCAGTTTTCATAGGCCTACACATTATTTTTTTCTGGGCTTATAAAAAGACTTATATAAAAATTACTCGATTATTTCAAAGGTCAAGATGTATTCTACTCGCAGTATTTAATTAAAGCATCTGAAACATTTCTAGGCGACCAAATTTTCAAACCAAAAACACATGATTTTGCATTACTACGTGTGGCATCGCCTTAAACTGTTATTATTTAATTTGCTTGCATATTGGTGAACTCGAAGCCGTTAATTGAAAATACAAATAAAGAGTTTGTTATTCGTGATCGAACAAAAAACGCTTTACAATTTATTATGTCGGCCATGTTAATTTTGTTGAAATTGCCAATTTATTTCTACCTGAAAAGCCACACAGTTTACCTATTAAGTTACTGCAATGTTTTAGTGGTTTGGACGCTAACTTAAGTTAATTCGATAACACGGCAGCAAAGGGGAAGTGCTTTTTTACCATTGTTACAATTTTATTGTAAAAAGTTTGTTTTTTTTGTTGTTTTAAATGATTTTTTTACCATCCCAATTTTTCTCTTTCCGGATTGGCCTGAATCTGATAAAAACTTTTAAACGTGCAAATTTTCAATGCTTCACTTATTAAAATTAGATAATATAACCACGGTCATGGTTTTTTTATTCAATAAGTAATGAAACATTTATTGATATGCCACGTTGTTATGATAACTATTTTAAACACCTCACAAGAGTCCCAACTGCTTCCTGCTAACCGGAATCAGTGAGACTGCATCCTCAATATACGTATATGTAGTCAGGCCAAAGGGTATGGGGGGGCATAGAGAAAATGGAAACAAAACATGGCAAAAGCCATTTCAATGAACGTTTTGAATGGTGGAGGTTTCACCTGGGCAATATTGAATGTATCTATCACTCGCAAGATATTAAATAATAATTAAATACGGAGTACCGGTCAGTGGCTGAGTTGGCGTTGCGTTTGGGTACCACCCAGACGTCGGGGGTTCAATTCCTCGGCTGGCTAAGTCCTCCATCACGACATAAGCTACATTTTCCTCTTACTGTGGTGGTAGTAAGAGATTTTCAAATATTGTCAAGTTATTCGTAACCTGGAAATGTTCGTCTTTCTTTAAAAGAAAACCTAACCATCAATAAAAGTATCCGATAGTTTCGAAGGAAAGGAGCAAATGGGTGATTGTTACGCGGTTCGCTGATCGTAAACCAATCTTTCTGTGTTATCTTGTAAACAGTTTTGACAATATGTTTCATACATAAAATATGATGTTTATTTTTTTTTTCAAATTTCTTACTATCGCTATTGTTCAAGCTCTTAAATCAAGAACAACTGCTTCGTGAAGTTACAAAATCATTATTTTATTTTACAAATAAAAATGAGGTTATCATCTCTATAATGAGCCAGTAGCGGCTGTTAACCAAGCTAAGCAAATAACGTAGAATTGCCTACTACGTGATAGCACTGTTGCCGTTGTGTCTACGCCAGGCGCTCTGCACTGACCCGTAGCTGCTAGCTGCTAGCGGGGCTACGCCGGGATCGTAGGCACTGCTAAACTGAGCTCCACGTTAAAAAGAGATCTTTTAATAAATTAATTAACGGACGTCGTTAAAGTCGTTAAGTGAAGTTTGGAATCAAATTTTGGTTATTCATGTTCAAAGTGTGTTTATTTGTTTTATTTTAATTTCTACTTTCTAATAAAATTTTAGACACGAAGCATTCACATTCAATGAATCAGTGTTATAGCTGCCGTTATTAGTTCAGTATCCCCTGGTGAAAGACCACCATTTATTTATTACCTTAAAGTTGCTTGATATGGCTTTAGCCGTATTTGGTGACTAGATTTGAAGAACTAGTTATTTTCCCCTTTCACGCATTCCCTTTCCCACTCTCTTTAAATGTGCAACATACCCCAATCGGGTAGGCTATAGCCCCACTGACTCCACACATCAAATGAAACTAGTAGAGACTCTTATGCGATGTTGACATAAAAAGTCGGCTCTGCCACTCACCTCAAGTGGTTCGCTACGTTTGGTGACTTAGCAGGGATTCTGGGGTCCGTGGAGTGTGGTTGGTCTAGGTTTGGCGGTGGATGCGGCTCCCACTTTCCAAGATCTTTTCGCAGGATCGAGAGAGACTGGTTGAGGGAGGCCTTTTGACTCCAGCAGGACTGTCCTGGACACACTAACCCCAGTTTCCTACCCAGCCCTCGATACCCTTTTTCTTCCCAGAAAATACTCTCCTTCCCTTTCTTAAAAAGACCCCCCGCACAGCATCCCCTGAGATGACAGGGCCTCCTGAGCGGTAAAAAATAACCATATTTTTTTATTTACGGCATTATCTCAAATTGATTTTAGTTTCCTTGTAATACAACTTTTTTCAGTAATATATTTTGTGTAAATTTTTCTGTAAAAAAATCTTTGAAACTCGTATTTTTATCTTTTATCACGAAACAAAATTAAAAGCTTTAAAACTCTTATGTTTCAAAAACCATTTAAGCGTAAATGCAAGCTACTACTTCTATACTCGCTCCAGAACTGCTCGCGCAGTTTGAATTTCAGCTCACCAACCACTGAATAGATATCCATAGAAGTGTGATCTATGTATATGCGATGATATTTATACATAAAATAATAAAAAACCTGTTACCAAAATACTCAAAATAAAATTATTTACAGCAAGGTCATTCGCAAACATAACCCAAGATCGTACAATGAAATTAGGCTACCAAAAAAGGACAAAGCCAATACACAAAATGGTTTACTATACAAAGGAATGCAATATTATAATGCGCTGCCGAAAATCAATAGAGTCTGCAAAGTCTGGTAGATTCAAGCTGGATTGTAAGAGCCATATTAATCAAAAGAAAATTCAATAAATACTAAAAAAGGAATAATGTATATAATTATAAATAAATTAGAAATTTGTAATAAACTTATAAAATTAATAATTCGGTAAAATGAAATAACTACCGACTTGTAAAAAAAATAATGTCATCAATATAAGTGAGACCTTTCGGCTCCTATCAATGAAAAAGATTCTCTATTCAAGGAAGCATTTCGATACTTGATAAATTTCACCAGAATAAGGCAGAAGCTAACTTACTCGAGGTGCTCGGAAATTCTCTAGGAACCTGGAATTGATTATGTGTTCAAGAAAGATTTTTGAAAATTTTTTATCGATGGTGTATTTTTACTGTTTTTGAAGTGAAACTTCTTTACGCGCGTTATGCAATTTCGATGACCGGAGTAAAACCAACTCATGACCGTCATGAAAATCCAATGGAGCCTAGCCAATATTATATACCTACTTTAGGTCACTCTCCAAACTCAGCTTCGCGGTCTAGAGGCAGAGCGCTCGATTGTCGTCGTGAAGAACCGAGGTTCGATCCTTGCTTTAACTAATTTTTTTTTTTTTTGTGAATTTTTTAATAATATTTTTTTTAAAAGTGATAAAATGCTCTCGTGCTGCTGCGACTTTTAGATATTTTGACTATATGATATTTTGGTCGAATACGTAATAACCGCGGTCTAGATGCAGAGCGTTCGACACTCGTTATGCAGGACCCGGGTTCGAATCCCATATTTTTATAACTTTTAATTTTTTTTATCAACGATTTATAATAATGTTGTAAAAAATTAGATAAATTTATTAATTTAAATTTAATTTACTTTACGGTACCTATATGATATTTTGGTCGAAATATAGCTTACAAATCGAGCCGGTAGAGTCGCTCGGTATTTTGATTAATTATTTTTATTTATCAACGATTTGTAATAATGTAGTAAAAAATTACATAAATTTGTTAATTTACCTTTACTTTAATTCACGGTACCTATATGATATTTTGGTCGAAATATACCTTACAAATCGAGCCGGTAGAGTCGCTCGGTATTTTGATTAATTATTTTTATTTTGAATCATTAAAATTACTAATCAAGGCCGATAACGCCGCGTCGCGCGAAATATCTCTCCTCGCGGTCTAGAGGCAGAGCGTTCGACACTGGTTATGCAGGACCCGGGTTCGAAACCCATATTTTTATAACTTTCAATTTTTTTTATCTCATGCTACTTATAAATATGTCAATAGACAGAAAAAAAAGGGAGAATGAAATGAAAAGAGAGAGAGAAGAATACTAAAAGTTTCACTTCCGTCGTGCGTAGGCTTGCCACACACTGTATTTTTTTACTCTCGAAAAAAATTATTTTGTTTTTATGTTGACGAATAAATTTTCTACATCGATTTAAAATGTGTCATGTTCGATTTTCCAAAACGACGTGTTCGTTTTTATTAACGTCACTCTGGGAGACGTTTGTGACCTACGTCTTACCATACATTTTTCTGATTGCGCGGTCTCAGGTCGTTTTGAAAACCAATAATTATGAACAAAAATATTAAAATTACGGTTTTAGTACGATAATTATAATCATAAAACTAAACTTTCCACAAAAATGGTATTCATAGTTTGTGAAAATCCCCCAGTTTACTAGAATAAGTAATGAAAATTTGAGTTTATTTCGGGCATACGGACACGCCCCAGCACACTTCTATCATTATATTTATTCAGTGGCACCAACACATACCACCAATTTCATTAGTAAACGCTGATCCCGTATAATGGGCAGGATTCAAGAACATAGGTACAATGCTACGACGGTTTACACTTGTAGCGGATATTTACCTACACCCCTACAACGTAGCGGGTTTGGCTACGCCGGCAGTCTGCAGCCTTCTACAGCCTGCTACCTGCCGCTTCCGCTTCTTGCACCGATTTATGACGGAAAATGATATATGATCCTTTATCCAGACGTGTCTGTACACCACTCTCATATTGTAGCACGATGGATAAATTGAAAAATACGGATGTAAATGTAAACAATATTTTTGACGCATAGCAGTAAAAACTTTACTCGTTCACTTGTTCTTACTGTTTTTTTTTAATTTTTATATTATTACCATGGTAAATGTTATTCAATAGTTCGTGTTGATTTATTTATTTTTATGCGTTTTATTCGTAGAACTATATTAAATTAAATATCGTTATTTGATAATATTTATTTGTATTTTTTATTTGTATTTATTATTGTGACAGCTGTTTCAGTCCATTATCAAAGTGTGGTTAGACTACATTAAGACAACTTATTTATATGATTTTATTTACCTCTTTACTATTTTTACTTGTATGATGTTTAAAGTGATTTAAATATTTTCATTGAATAAGAAGATTTTACTAACAAATTTAAACGAAACGTGAAACAGAACAAGACACATAAGTCTCTTGTTTTACCGATACAGCGTTTTAACCACTCGACGATCGGGACCTAGTTATTAAAACTTATACTTTTCGATCTCATATTTCAAAATTCAGAATTAATAATATTATCTTGCAACTAATTTTTTTCTCATATTATATATCTTCTCACACATATATATATATTAGTATAATCTTATTATTCAATGATATCTTACATTGATTTGTAGAATCTTCAAAAGTTAAATAAAAGTTGTTTTAATAAGTATTTAATATTTTCTTTTTTAAACTTTTTTACCCCGATGTAGGAATTTTTAGAGAGTTCCACGGCTTTAACTGGTCTCGTTATATATTTTTGGGCTTTTATGCCATGTTGCGCTACCTCCTTCTTTAGCTAACATTATACATCTGTCCTGATGATTGACATTGTAACGCTGTCCGAAACGTTGGCTACATAAGGAGGTAGTACAACACGGCATAGTACCACAAAAATAAATTATGATAGTATTTATATCTGTAAACAGTATTACTTTAATTTCAATAATTATATTTACGATTTCTGCTTATTAATATAGATCATGTTTCCAAGTGCATATATCCTATAAATTTCGATATTATTTTTGGTTCATCTTCCAAGACGCCTTTAATACAAGCAAGCTTTCGTGTATATTTTTTACAGTCATTATCATTTTCAGTTTTCTATCTGTTGGATGGATATTGTTAAGTTTTGTGGCAAATTATTTGTGGATACTTTCGCTAAACGTCGGCGAATTAGCGATGCGTCTTGACTCATTTTATTGAGCGGTAGCCATGATCCCAGATAAATATTTTCGTATGGCTCAAAGAGTCGACTCAATTGAACGACGGCTCAATTGAACGGGAGCCGTGACTCACGGCTCGTGAGTTCAGAGCATACGATGTATGTCGATACGGCTCCCTTGATACGGCTCCCCCGATATGGCTCCCTTTCCTAGCTCCCAGCGTAAGCGTATGAAAGATTGTACGACTCTTGAATACGGCTCATCAAAAAGAGCCAGCTCAATTGTGCGGCTCGTTCATGAATGACTCATTTTCAATTTGAATAAGAGAACACACATTATTTTGCAATCTAGAGCTTGGCTCTATCAGTATGATATGAAAGGCAACGGTTTCTTGTGAAAATAATTATGCCTTGGCCATTTTCCTCATTTAATGACTTCATTATATTGGTCTAATGCACCGACACCTTACTGCATCCGTGTGGCACGTTTCTACAGTATGTCGTATCCCCTTATTTTATAATGTATTCCTATCCACGCTCAAAGTACACTCTTCAGTATTGTGCACTGTGTACTGCTCGTAAAGTTTTAAAAGATACCTAGAGGAAAACACGGCAGAAATTCAACTGAAATATTTCATACCCGACACGTTTCCTGGATAAAATTCTAGATTATTCCCGCAAAACGCTCACCTGCTTTTAGACAACTGCACCATTCTTTCATTAAATGCTTTCTATTCACTGAATTTAGACACCGGAGGAAGATTATCAAAAAAAAGTTTTTAATTTATACTAGTTGTTTTCTTGGGAAAATATTACTTCATAATCTTAACTCCTTAATCTTAACTAATCTCAATTTGTTTGTTATTACTCGTAGTTTCATAGAAATTACCATCTTAGTTAGAAATATGAACTAAACGGTGTTAGAAAGAGAAAACACCAAGCTTTGTATTCAAATATTAAAGTTAACCTCAGAATAAAAGGTACACCTCTTGAAACCATAGG
This sequence comes from Hesperophylax magnus, assembly GCA_026573805.1. NCBI lineage: Eukaryota > Metazoa > Arthropoda > Insecta > Trichoptera > Limnephilidae > Hesperophylax > Hesperophylax magnus. The sequence continues at coordinate 2,580,233 of JAIUSX010000088.1, forward strand.
TTCTGACCGCAATTAGAGAATTTTTATTATTTTATACGAAATGATAAAAAAGTGAGATGACAGTAATGTTTATAAAACATTTGTCTTATAAAATTTGGATTTTCTCTTTTCATTATCAGTTATTTTGGTTTAATGTTAAGGTGAAAAAACGTAAGGTTTTTAAAAAAACGTATTTTATCCCCTTCCAAAAACAGTTTTTAGTTTTCGAATATGTTCAAAAATATCTAATTCATCTTAAAGAAATATAAAGCTCAATATGCCAGATGCCAGAAGGGTTAAGTGACTTGAACGTAATTCGCTGCACCATTTCTCGGCGGAGATTTACAAATAAAACTTCAGAATGTAAGCTTTTAAAACAATACCATTCTAACGACTTTCGTTGCACGTAATTTCCTCCTTCCTCCAAGTTAATATGATTTTTCACTTACTGGAGCCATGTTTTTACTAAAGCTTTTATGAATGAAAACGTTGGGTTTTATACAATTAAATTCTTCAAAATTTTTTCTCGAGTACATTATTTTCCGATTTGAGAATGGTTCTTCATAAACTTTGTAGATTTGTGAGATGTTCCTTTTAAAAGTATGTATATTCAGTTGTTTTATGTACAATATTTTATTTTACACAAATCTTATAAAACTGAGCAATCAGTTTGATTGTAATAGATTTTTTTCTTATTTATTTGTTTTCTATCCGCGTCTGTCTGTTTGTGCGCTTAGTTTTTCTAAACTACGTAACGGATTTTGATTGGGTTTTCATTATCATTTAGAGAATTTTTTCCGGAAGGCTTTCAGCTAGTAACATCATAATATTGAACTTAACATTTTAATACTTAATATTATAATACTTAACTAAATATTATAATACTTACTTAATATTCTAATACTTTACTTAATATTATGATGCTTATTATAATACTAAAATATCTAAGTTGAAAGATGCAGGTATTTTAGTCCAATATTAAAAGTTTTATTATGATATGTAGGTATGGATTTGTAAAATTATGGAGGTTATTTTTTTATGTTCCACAGAGGCAGAATGTCTTATGTTTTGATTTTTGAAATAGTTTTTTTTCTCTTTTTAACGTCTTCAGGTAATTTACTAAACATTTCAGAAATTTTATGCCTCCGTAAACATTTTGTGCGATTTATGCATAATAGTGTTCATGTTTTGCTAACACGAAGAAGCCCCAAAACATCAACCGAAACAAATAAACCATTAAATACTATCAAACAAACATCTACACCCAACTTCCTCCCATCGAAAACTGGCGAATCAAGACAAATTCAATATAATCCATGTGTCTGTAAAAAGTGACACGGTTATAATATTTGATTGATGTGTTCGAGGAGTTAGTAGCGTCACCTTTTTGCAATGTCCCTGTGGCGTTTGGTTCGGTTTGGATAGGTTTTCAGCAACGCTGTATGGAGGCTGTATTCCGCCTATCGACCCGCCCGGGAATCCGCCCAACCGCCCAGCGGCAGTATTCAGTGTTCTCCGCCGGTAACTAGGCTGCTACCCTCCTCCGACCCAACCTCCCCCTTCCCCAACTCCCCCATCATTCCACCCCTCTCTCCGGCTGCTGCATCGGTTTGTACGCCACACAGGCCGGGACCCTTCTTCGGTGCTCATTTGTTCGTCACTTGAACGTTTCGTGTTAGCTTTTTAAGGGTGGACCGAACGCCGTCGGAAATATCACAAAGGGATGCACGTTTCGTTAGCAATGTGGCAAGCGTTAAGTTACGCTAAGCACTGATAAAGTTATATTTTTATAGCTCGATTGATGAAACCTAATATTGTATAAAAAAATGTATTTAATTTTATTATTTACTAGTTGACGAGTACTTTACTCAATATTATTATTACAATGACTTAATGGTTTGGGGTAAAGTTAAAGGTGGAAATAATATCATTGTACTGTTCTAAGTATTTGTTGCACTTGATCCATTTCAATTTCCACTTCAACTATTTACTTCCAAATCATATATTCTCTTTACGCCCCTTTCTTTGTTCATTTTACCACAATTATTTTTTTTATTCACTTTTTCTCGGATATCTCCGATTTTTTCTACCATTTAATTCATGATATCCACCTTTTTACTTTTAAAACACTTAAACACTCCTCACACCAATAAAACCAAACTTTGAAATTTTAAGTGAAATCGGTCCAGTAGTTTTTGAGTCTACGGGGGACAAAGAAAGAAACGTTAATTTTTGTATAGATAGATTTCACGAGTGCCAGCAAAGGAAACTTGAGAAGTGAATACATGCTTACGGGAATGTTCTTATTGTATATTGTTGATAATTTCTATTTGTTATGAGGATTTAGAATAGTGATAGACACTAGGTTCGTAGATAAGTTAAATCGTAACAAGCCGTTCCAAAAAAAAAAAAATTTAAGTTTGTAGATAGCCGAAATACCTAAATTTCTAATATTATTTTTTTAAAGTTTGTGCTTTTTTTAACATTACCCACACGGGAGGCCTCAGGAAGAAATAATTTCCCTCAGGCCTATTCCATCTTTGCGGATGCTGGGTGGAGGGTCTTTTTAACGAAAGGAAGAGGAATATGTTTTGGTAAGGAAAAAGGTAAGAGGGGTAATAGGAATCTCGGGATCAGTGTCTCTAGAAGTGATTGACGTATAGTTTGCATTATTATTATTTGTGCAAAAGACCTATTTCAGTTCATTTAAACAATCTTTATTGGTGTATATATTTCATATGTCATAAACACTTGGTGTTTATGACATATGACATATGACAATGGGCTGATGTTCCTATCTTCAGCTGTGAATGTTAGGGCATTTATTACACAATAAAGTCATCATATCGCTACACCATCTCTATTTTATCATTTTACCACCTAGCTGCTAACACCTCAGTCCCTTCGATATCCTGCGGAACTATCATAAATAATAGGAATATAATATTACCCCGGAGTATCTTTTCCGATAGGATCAATGGGATGTTTCAACATTGGAATATTGCAGGTGAAAATGAACGTTAAACTCGTTCCAGAACTTAGCGAAGATATCTTCCTTCCTTATCGAACTTTCCAAAAGCAATTTCACACCGCCGAAGTTTGCAAAACCTTTGAAATCACGACAACCATTAGGGACAGGAACCCTACATTAAGTTTAGTAATCGCAATAATTTATACCTGGCGGGCTTTGGATAATTTTTCAATTCTGTTTTCATCATTACTGTTCGAGCACGATACTCTCAACGGCAAATCAGAAAACTTTCGGAAATTGATAACGTCTACATGTTTTCGCACAGTTAGGCTGTTTTTATCATCACTGTTTGAGCGCGATACTCTTATCGGCGAGTCGGAAAACATTCCGAAATTGATAAAGTTAACATTTTTTCGCACAGTTAGGCTGTTTTCATCATTACTGTTTGAGCGCGATACTCTCAACGGGGAAACGGAAATCTTTCCGAAATTGATAACGTTTACATGTTTTTGCACAGTTAGGCTTTTTTCATCATTACTGTTTGAGCGCGGTACTCTCATCGACGAATCGGAAAACTTTCCGAAATTGATAACGTTTAAATGTTTTCGCACAGTTAGGCTGTTTTCATCAGTACTGTTTGAGCGCGGTACTCTCAACGGCGAATCGGAAAACTTTCCGAAATTGATAACGTTTACATGTTTTCGCACAGTTAGGCTGTTTTCATCAGTACTGTTTGAGCGTGGTACTCTCAACGGCGAATCGGAAAACTTTCCGAAATTGATAACGTTTACATGTTTTCGCACAGTTAGGCTGTTTTCATCAGTACTGTTTGAGCGCGGTACTCTCAACGGCGAATCGGAAAACTTTCCGAAATTGATAACGTTTAAATGTTTTCGCACAGTTAGGCTGTTTTCATCAGTACTGTTTGAGCGCGGTACTCTCAACGGCGAATCGGAAAACTTTCCGAAATTGATAACGTTTACATGTTTTCGCACAGTTAGGCTGTTTTCATCAGTACTGTTTGAGCGCGGTACTCTCAACGGCGAATCGGAAAACTTTCCGAAATTGATAACGTTTAAATGTTTTCGCACAGTTAGGCTGTTTTCATCAGTACTGTTTGAGCGCGGTACTCTCAACGGCGAATCGGAAAACTTTCCGAAATTGATAACGTTTACATGTTTTCGCACAGTTAGGCTGTTTTCATCAGTACTGTTTGAGCGCGGTACTCTCAACGGCGAATCGGAAAACTTTCCGAAATTGATAACGTTTAAATGTTTTCGCACAGTTAGGCTGTTTTCATCAGTACTGTTTGAGCGCGGTACTCTCAACGGCGAATCGGAAAACTTTCCGAAATTGATAACGTTTACATGTTTTCGCACAGTTAGGCTGTTTTCATCAGTACTGTTTGAGCGCGGTACTCTCAACGGCGAATCGGAAAACTTTCCGAAATTGATAACGTTTACATGTTTTCGCACAGTTAGGCTGTTTTCATCAGTACTGTTTGAGCGCGGTACTCTCAACGGCGAATCGGAAAACTTTCCGAAATTGATAACGTTTACATGTTTTCGCACAGTTAGGCTGTTTTCATCAGTACTGTTTGAGCGCGGTACTCTCAACGGCGAATCGGAAAACTTTCCGAAATTGATAACGTTTAAATGTTTTCGCACAGTTAGGCTGTTTTCATCAGTACTGTTTGAGCGCGGTACTCTCAACGGCGAATCGGAAAACTTTCCGAAATTGATAACGTTTACATGTTTTCGCACAGTTAGGCTGTTTTCATCAGTACTGTTTGAGCGCGGTACTCTCAACGGCGAATCGGAAAACTTTCCGAAATTGATAACGTTTAAATGTTTTCGCACAGTTAGGCTGTTTTCATCAGTACTGTTTGAGCGCGGTACTCTCAACGGCGAATCGGAAAACTTTCCGAAATTGATAACGTTTACATGTTTTCGCACAGTTAGGCTGTTTTCATCAGTACTGTTTGAGCGCGGTACTCTCAACGGCGAATCGGAAAACTTTCCGAAATTGATAACGTTTACATGTTTTCGCACAGTTAGGCTGTTTTCATCAGTACTGTTTGAGCGCGGTACTCTCAACGGCGAATCGGAAAACTTTCCGAAATTGATAACGTTTACATGTTTTCGCACAGTTTTCGAAAAGTGCAAAACAAGACTGATTAATAAATTTATATTTTACCAATAATATTTAATTTGTTCTCGATGCTTTGTACTATTTATTGTCAGGCGACGAACAAATAAATTGTAAAAACATCACGTATTTCCTTTGGTCGCTTTTACAGGTGCTCGTAGTTCTTTATTTTTTTTGAAATAATTAAATTTTATTATTATATTCTACACAATTCAATTAAACTACTACGCTTCTCTTTTGAGCTTTTGTAGAGAAGCGGAGTGTGTGCAATGAAATATAACATTGACCTATAAAGTTATTACATGCAAATGTTATATGAAAATGATATTTGGAAATTAGTATGTATGTGTGTAAAGAGTATACAGTGAAAATAATATTTATTTATTTATGTAAGTACGTTATGTGCCCTTGGAAATTTGTCGATAAAATATATATATATATTTATCATTCAAATTGTTTATTATAATTCATTTAAAATACTAAGCTTGTTTAGAGTAGTGGAGGGTACGAAATAAGATATACGTTTACTTGTAAAGTTATTTACGTGCAAATGTTATATGAAAAGGATATTTGGAAATGTTACATTATCAAAAAAATAAAGAGCGTAATTTTAAATTGTTTGTTTGTAATAAAAAAAAAAAAAAAAAAAAAAAAAAAAATATATATATATATATATATATATATATATATATATATATAAATGTATATTTTTTAAGAAAGACGACATTCCTGGGTTACGAATAATCTGACAATATTTGAGAATCTCCTACTTCCACCACAGTAAGCGGAAAATGTTGCTTGTGTTGTGATGGCGGACTTAACCAGCAGTGGAATTAAACACACTACTCCTGGGGGGACCCAAACATATTATGTCGTATTTACATTGTGACACTCAGACATGCTTCGGACGTCAATGGTTGCACTGGTAAGTTATCGAGATGATGAGAATACGAACTTAAATCTGGAGCAATTTTCTGTGATGAATTGATATACTATATATATATAAACTAAACATTTACGTAAAGCTTAAATCTAATTGACTTCACAGTATTCTTTTAAATGCTAGACAGAAAAAGTTTCCACCTCTGGTTCACACCTTTGCATATAACATTATGATTTTGATGTTATTCTGAGTTTAACGCCAAGTTAATATTTTCCGTGTCCATGTATAATTTCACATCAAAACGAAAAACAGGCTGTGTTTACATTCTCGTATCCAACGGAGAGACGGCATTTGGAAAATTGCCAAAACTTTATAATTTTTTCGTTCTTCTTTTTTGTGTCATATTATACTTTTTAATTCGTAATACTCAGAAGTTATAAAAAATATATTTTTTTAAATTTCTCTCGTGAATCTTCGACAAAGTATTAATTTGTGTTTTTTTTTCTTCTGACTCCGACAAAGTCACGTCTCGGAAAATTGGGGAAATTAAGTACCGACAGATTATTATTTTTTTGAATGTATTAATTACTATAATATAAACACAGTCAGGGCCACAACTTTTTAATTAATTTCACTCTTCCGCTTACGCAGTTTCACTCGTCCTTCTATTTAAAAATATTCATTTATTATTCAGCAGTAACAATTTCTTAATTAACGTGGCGCAAAAAATGCTGCAATATGAAGCTGGCAGGTGTTTGATAATTGCTTGTAGTTGTTTTTTTCTTTTAAATTGTGTTATGGTCCCCAAGGGAATGAAAATAAATATTGAGTGGTTACTCTATCATTCCTTCCGCTTCAGGGTGTGTCACTGGCTTCCTTTTAAGGCAGGGATGGGGAACCTGTGACTCGCGAGGCTATTTGGCACGGCCCGCGAGCATTTACTGTGCGGCTGCTGACCACAAAAAAACAGTAAAAAATATGATTTTCAGAACGCAAGAACGGTTTTAATGCATTAATACGAAACTCAGAGAAAGCTATAACATATCTGACAGCTACTTACGTATGCTCCTACGTTACTAGAAAGCAGTTAAGACACAAAATAATCGATCCCTTTTTTATTTTATTTTAATTAATTATTATTTAACCAATAAGAAATTAAATGTGTAATAAGAAATTATGAGTGTAATGCGAATTAAACTAGGGACTTGCTTACAGATAAAATTACAGTTGACAATCGACAGTTGCTTACAGTTAAAATTACATCTGCAGACTCATTTAAGATGGAAACCATGCCCGTGTTTGAAGCGCAGTTATAAAATTATAGTTGCAGACTACGCGCTGCAAAAAATTGGAGGAAACCATTTTCGTGTTCTAGGTGTAGTTAAACATAAAGTTGGGAACTCGCTTAAGGTTTAAATCTTATGTTAAAACCAGTTTTGTGTTCAGAATGTAGCGATCAAATTCCTTTTGTATATTCGTAAATCTAAGATGCAGACTGTGTTCTGCAAAAATCGGAGGTAACCATTTTCATGTGCTGAGTGTAGTTTTAATCAAAGCTGTGGACTTGCACGACGATTCAGTCCTAAGTTATAGGCTGTTTTGTCTTTTGAATAATGTGTTAAACTTCATGAAATAAATTGTGGATTCATCTGCTGACGCATGTTTAAGGAAACCGTTCCAAGTGGTGTTAAAATTCTAGTTCCACACCATTTGCGGACTACATTGCGGAAAACCTTTCTGGTGGAGTTATAAATTTGTAACAATAGACTCATTTGTGAACATCGCATTTGGTCACGCATTTCTTTATTTTTTTAATCGATGAATTTTTTTTAGGTTTAAAAAAAAAATATAATAAAATATGAGGAAACTCCTAATAACCCCAATAAAATGAAACCCCAACCCCGCCAACAAAATCCAAGTTCGGCCCGCAGGTGATATTACAAACGTCCAAATGGCCCCCTATGGCGAAAAGGTTCCCCACCCTTTATCTGGGTTTAAAAAAAATACTATAGGTTTCGTAACTCGATTCTAGAATAACATTTTCTGACTTTATGCCAAAGTGAACTGTCGGTTATGAGTGGCGAGATGTGGTCTATTTGAATTTTGATATGATTTTTATTAAAAATAATGCAATAACTAATTACGTGGAAATATTTGAGAAATTCTTAATACCGTCATAGTATGCGAAAAACGTTTCGGTTGCAGGACTTAGCTAACAGAGAAATTGATCCCACCATACCTGGGTGGTAACCTGATGCATTTATCCACTTAACCAATAACTAAGCCTCATTTTTTACGGATTCTTCCAAAAAGTTTTTAAATACTGCAATTGTAATCACGAGATTGTTATTTTGTAGGTTTCAAATTTTATAACACACCCGTCAGTTTAACCCATTAATTTGTAAGTATATTCCGTCAAGTCGTTTTAACAGTTTTTTTTTTAATTTTAATCGCGCAAACTTAACCTTGAAATAAAGAGTGCTACAGGACAGAACTTCTGTTTGACAGAAGTGACAAATGACAGCAATAAATGGTGTTTGGTCATAGCCGACACTGAGTAATGAAAGAACGTCTTATTTTTAGGTTGGATATTCGTAATATTGTCAGTTCATTTTTTTTTGCTTGTCAGACGAAACGCGTAAAAACGAAAAGAATGACCATTTTGACATTGATAGCTTTGTGAAAATTTTGGCATCATTCTATACGATATTTTTTGGTAAAGAATGACGAATTGGCCGGCTGGTATAAACATTTCCAGTAATTGAAATTAAAGACTTTTCAGGAGGTTAAGATGTTGACCTAAAAAATGTTGTAGGTAGGTTGTTGTATCAGAAAATATATTAATTTAATATTGGTCATAGGTACTTACTCCTACCCACCCTTTGTACTGTTTTCTTTCCCAGAACTTACTCTTCATCCTTCACTTTAAAAGACCCTTACAAAGCACCCCCGAAGATAACATGGCTTTAAAATAAAACAAAAAATTTATTTCGTGAATTTCACGCCTGTGTAATTTCACCCTGAAACCGATTTAAAGCACCACCGATTGGCGAATTGAATAACCAGGTAGGTTTTCGATATTGGTATGTAATATAGATATCTACCATATATTGGCATCTAACCATTCATTTCTAATATATAGTGGTATCCAAACATTCATATCTAAAATATATTGGTATCTAACCATTCATATTTAATATACATTGGGATATAACCATTCATATCTAATATATATTAGTATCTAACCATTCATATCTAATATATATTAGTATCCAACCATTCATATCTAATATATATTAGTATCTAACCATTCATATCTAATATATATTAGTATCCAACCATTCATATCTAATATATATTAGTATCCAACCATTCATATCTAATATATATTGGTATCTAACCATTCATATTTAATATACATTGGGATATAACCATTCATATCTAATATATATTAGTATCTAACCATTCATATCTAATATATATTAGTATCTAACCATTCATATCTAATATATATTAGTATCCAACCATTCATATCTAATATATATTAGTATCCAACCATTCATATCTAATATATATTAGTATCCAACCATTCATATCTAATATATATTGCTATCTAACTATTCTGAACTTCCATTATACTTTTTGCCTCACAACGACCACAAAACTTGGTGTGCCCTAGTCCCACAGGCCCCAGACACACTCTTACTGCTTTCGCTTTGAAAAACTAATGTTAAAATTCCGTCTAGACAACCCCTATAAAACAATACCGATTGATAAAAACGTATAGTTCCACAAATATGAGATGAAAGACGAAATCTATAGCTGTCCGCGTCCTGTGAATATTCTAAAGATATTTAAATCTTTGAATATTACGCCTGTCAGTGAAGATGATTGGAATTTATATTCGTTTCAACGGATACAAAAGAGTTTTCAGCGAAAACGTATTTTCTGTACAAATCTGTGGATTCTTGGTTTTTAATTAACGCCCGGGGTTCCCTTTGGAAATCTTTGTTTTATTTTGATAAATATCGGAGTGACGTTTGACAAATTAATGACACTTCCATCCAATGGATTTCAGAATTGAAACGTTGCTTGAAACGGCTTTGGCCGTGTTTGGTGACCAGATCTGAATAGCCAGGTACTTCCCCACCTACTTCTCCCTCATCTCCTTTCCCTCCCCACTACCTTCAGCCTCACAACAACCCGATTGCGGATGCCATAGTCTAACTGGCTCCAGATGTTTGGGAGCAGTTGGGACTCTTGTGCGGTTTCACATAAAAATAAAAACCGTTAAAAATCACAATAGTAAGCAAATACCGTTTTTTTAATTTCGCAATCTCTTGGAAATCAAAAGACAACTCCCAAATAATATAGATTTATCGTAAATAAATATCTGCTATTTCATATACTGGTTTTAGAATATATTTTTCCAGTGCAAAATAAATTATTGTGGTATATTTATTTTGTACAACATTTTGAAATGATAAGATCTGAGTTTTTCACTGCCAGTATTACCGTGATTTATTTTTGAGGTATTATGCCGTGTTAAGCTACCTCCTTCTTTAGCCAACTTTCGGACGTCACGTTGTTCATCATCTGTATTTAAACTAATATACATCTGCCATGATGATGGACACTGTAACGCTGTCCGAAACGTTCGCTAAAGAAGGAGGTAGCATTAAAACCCCAAAATAAATCATGATAATCCATTTAAAATGTTTCGCATTAATCGCTTTTATTGTGAGTAATAATTTAATTTACATTAAGTCGTTATACTCGTAACTGTACGGTAATTTTATTATTCTGTGTATTGTTTTATTTATTTATATCTTTCCTTTATCCATATTTATGAGAGTTTGAAATTTATGAAAGTGATTTTAAATGATGATATAAATATTTACTATAAAATTGTTTGTTGTAACTTCTTTTTATGTTGTAACTCATTTTTGTGTTGTAACTTATTTTCGTGTTGTAACTTCTTTTCGTGTTATAACTTCCTTTTGTGTTGTAACTTATTTTTGTGTTACAACTTATTTTTCTCTAAATATTGTGTTAGCTTTTGTCAGTGGGAATAGTTTTCACTGCAAGAGTGATTCTAGTATTAATTTAATTTGTTTTTCACGTTATGTTTTGTTTTTATGAATACTGAGGAATAATTTTAGAAGAGTTTTTCGGAGGGTAAAAATTTGTACAATTAAAATGTGTTCATTATCAAAACAATTGTAATCCTTTTTTAAAAAAACCAACCCGTAAAAAACAAAGTTTTTTTACGATAATACATCTATTTTTATTAATGAGAATATTTTTTTGAGGATTGGACCTTCCTACCCAGGGACTGGCTCTTAACAGCTGTGAACTTTTGAAATATCTTTTAAAACTTAAAATAAAACTTATTTAAATTTTAATTGGTTTGAAGTTGAGATTTAAACTGAGGATTGAACTTTCCTTTCCAGGGATTGATTGAAATGAGTGAATTGCGCTATCACTTAAGCCAAATCCTAATTGGATGGAATCTAATTATCATCGACAACGAATCTATCCGCCGAGTTTTAGCTCGATGAAGTGTCGGGAAGTGGGTTAATTTCCGCTTCCAAGATTCCATTTCATACATTCATTTATTTAGTAATTCATTCAAAAAAACAACATCAAAATTCAAATAGATGTCCTGAAAAGTATAGTTGGCATATTTGAAGCCTAGAAATACCGAAAAGCCTGTGCCTTCCACTATCTACTTTCTTCTGTCTTTTTGCAGCTTTTTCTACGGATTTGTACCGTACAAAATATTTTCTTATACTTAATACGAACAGAATATTTGAATTTTTTTTATTTCGTATCAAACATTAACTATCCCGCAGCCATGTGGGGGAGTAGGTAGTCCCCAGAATTACTATCCTCCTTATATTAGTTTAAATGCTTGACATATCATTTTAGTATTTTACGTATTCCTGCGCAAATACATAAGTGACCATTAATAATAGAAGACTGAATAATTGGGATTTCTATAGTTTAAAAGCCCATAAGACAGAAAAATGCATGGGGTCGTCGGAAGACCCACTTGGTAACAGACGTTTTGTTTGGCATCTCGGCCTGTCAAGAGTTAATTAATTTTAACTTTTGCGTACTAAAAATGCATTACTTCAAAGTTTTTACAAAAATTGGCATTGCGTAAATGTGACGAGAGTTTGACCTCAATAAAACATTCATTCGATTATATTCCCGAAATCAATTTATTATTTAAAAGCGCGTTATTGGTTTTAACACGGCGCATGCAACTTGTTGTAGCACAATGAGCTATTAAATCTGTGTATTATAACGGCCGTGTTTTGTAAGCCGTAAAATTACATTAAGCTGTAAAAATATTATCGCTTTTCGTTGTTTCTAGTACAAAGTCATTTTCAGATTATAACCCTTTGCAAGCAAGCTAGCACTCGTATAAAACCGTGTTAAAGTTAACCGAATTTCATTTTTATATTACAGTATTACAATTGTATTTTTGTGAAATTATTGTTTTATTAAGCCCCCGAATTCCTAATTCCTAATTCCTATCGATTTTAACAGGTTTCTCTTTAACAGTGCTTAAACGAAATCTACATAAACACTTTGCTGAAATGTATGACTTCTCCACTCCATAGTGAAAAACCCACTTTTTAGCTTCTGTTTTTTCACTCTTTTCTTTTATGACTTTTTAACTTTAATAGGTATATATGTTTTAACTTTACAAATTAATATTGTAATTTAAATAACAATTCGAATATGATTTTAAGTCCCTATAAATGCTGATTAATTTCAATCCATTTATTTTTCTAAGTAAAAAAAAAAAAAAAAAAAACTGTTCTCCATAATGGTATTCTGTATTATTTGTAAAACATTTATGTACTACAGATATAATAACTATTTTATTTATATATGTACGTAAACTTTTAAATGTCACATAGTTAATGTAATAACACTAATAACAATGTATGTAAAAGCCCAATGGGCGTTTAAATAAATAAATAAACTCTTTAAGTTTAAAAAAAAAATATGTTATTTTTGAAGATTTTTTTCATTCAGTGTGTTATTACATTGTATGCGTATGTTAAGACCACCAAACTTGAAATATGCCCGTATTGTGGTGGTTGACTATATATACAGTACATTAAAATAATAAATCAAGTATAAAATATAGAAGAAATTAAAATAAGTATATAATTTAAAAGAAAATAAGGAGTATATAGTTCAAGATAATATATGTAGCATACAATTTAAAAATAATAATTAAATATATATATGAATAAATTTAATTTACGAAATCAATGTACTAATAAGAAATTAACTGTTGATATTTTATATGTGCGGGTTAGTGTTTATGGGAAATACATCAAAATAATTTGAAACAATATATCAAAGATTGAAATATAATAGAATTTAAAAATGTCTGTACATTTGTTATGCCGAAATGATAACTATATGAAATTCTCTCGATAGAAAGAAATCGAAAAGTAAGTCCCAAAAATTATTGAAAACACGTTTTGTTCTGTTATTTTATATGTAACAGGCATGAAAAAATCACAGTGTATCTTTAAATGCAACTAAAGCATTTGTCGAGAGATTTTTGCTCTGTTTCATTCGAGTCGTGTTTTATTAAATGTTTTCACCATTTTCTCTTAATTATTAATTTCAAACCATCTTTGAACGCTTACTAGGAGATAGGGAAGAGGAAGGTTGGGAAGTACCTTGCTATTCAGATCTGGTCACCAAACACGGCCAAATCCATTTAAAGCAACGTTTCAATTCTGAATGGTGGTCTTACACCACGGGGATGCTGAGAGTACCTTCCATTTATTTTGCCTCATAGAATACCTTAGTTTTGTTTTCTACAAGACTTATATAATTTAGTAATTGAATAGTTTATTCTTCCCCTCTTTTGTAAAAATGCTAACTCGAGTCAGTTATGTGCGCCCATTTCACTGAAGGATAGGTAACCCACCTCAGCATATAATATTCTCATGAATATGTAAACGATTCAATTAATTTCTGCGTTATTTCTCGACCTTTGGAGATGCCTTCGTTTATCGTTTTATTCAGTTAGGCGTCTCGCATCAGCTACCGTATTCTCAGTGGCGAACCTCACTCCCTTCAAATATTATTCCTTTTTCCCATTGCGCACGCATCGGGGCGGGATGTTATAAATAATAAAGAGCATAGTTTCCTAAACTACGGGTCGCGACCCGGCACCGGGCCATGAAAGAAAAAATACCGGGTCGCGTACATTTCGCCACTAACGACCCACTAATCTAAATTATTTAATAGAAATATGGGGAAACACATACATTACATACCTAAATGATTTACAAACAATACAGAACAAAGTTATTAAAAAACTCTTCAATTATAACCCGGACACTCCCACAAAAAAACTGTATCAGGAAATGAAACTTTTGAAAATAAGAAAATTGTACGAATACAACATAAGCCTCCTAATCTACAAAATCCAAAATGGACTTATACACACAAACACAACATTTAAACAAACGTCACAAGTACACGAACATTATACTAGGCAACATAACAAATTGTACACACATGCTAGGACTGAAAGTGGCAAAAGAGGCATTGGCCACGAGGGTGTACAAATATACAATCTCCTTCCAGATAAACTTTAAACTGAGAGTATAATGTATTTAAAAAAAAACTTTTTAATCTTAAGTTATTAGAATACTATTTATTTAAGTTAAGAAAGTGAAATGTAAATTTCTTTTAACTTAATAAATAAATAAAAATAAAATCTATTGGAATATCTACCGAAACTCATATATTTTTTTCAAATTTTGTATCTCATGACGCGATACGTATAAAATGCTTTTTTTTTTCATTGCAATCGATAAATTTTTGGCTTTTAATGTTAAAACTACTTTTATAACATTGAAATCATTCTTTGAAAATATTTTAATAACAGTCCGTTTCGATGATGGAAATAGTTTCTTTCTCGACGACCTTAAATAATTTCAGCATTAAAGTTCATTTTTCGATATTAAAAAACTTCATTTGGTAATGCAAAATGTAAAATGTAATTATTTGTATAAAATTGTAAATCTGATTGTTTCCCAAATACATTAAATAAAAATAAAAATAAACAACAGAAAAACTGCTTTATGATATAACCAGCGATAATTAGATAACACGCGTCGGTAGGAATCAGTCAAGCTTCCAACCGAATAACTTAAGATTTAAACCATAAAAGGTAATAGTAGTCAACTTTTAAGCATATTTTTAAAAAAAATATATTTATAAATTAAACATTGAGATACTAGCGCTTTAGATTATATGCCGCCCTAGTTTCCTATTTCCATCTGTGCCAGAGGTAAATCCGACTCTGTTTCCCAATACAGACGCCCCCTATATTCATGAAACTCAAAAGCATCTATTGACAGATGCTAATTCAATGTCTAGTGGGATTGATACCACCTTCCAATTCAATTAATTGTGCGATATGTTTACTGAGAGGCTCTATTCAATTCGTAGATCATTGTGATTTTGAATTTCGATTGAAGTTTGTGGAGAGCTTTGAAGAAAAGTGGTGAGCTGTGCCGTATTGATCTTTATCTTGAGTCTCTTTTGAAGCAAATTGTTTGTAAACTCGCTCCCATTATTATTATTATTACAATTGGAAAATCAGAATACCTCGAAAAGGGGTCTCTGGTTTGTCATTAAACGATGTATTTTGGAACACATGACCACGTTTTTTTAAACATCGTGTTGTTCAAGTGTCGCTGCTCAATTTATTATAAATTTATTGAATTACAATAAATCACCAATGTTTCTTAAAGCAATATTTTTAAAACTGATTTGCAAAGATTAACCTTTTAAACGCCAGCGTATTCTTAAGAATATGTTTAAAAATCATTTCTCTAAGCATTGCTGGCTATTCTGGGGAAACTACGTATTGTAGAATATGAAATATTTTTAAAAATATAAACACACTATCTGGTCAGACAGTACAATTTACAAAAACATAAATTTGCAAAAAAACAAGTAAATTAAGACGAAAATAGAAATTAGAAATTTTGCGACGGGGCACCAAAGTTTAAAAAAACCAAAAAGGTAAGAACGTTTTCACAATTCTGAAATCCATCCATTGAGTCATGTCTATTTTACACAATTTCAAGAATGAAAATTTAAAAAAAAATAAAAAATCAAATTTAACAATGGTTGTTATTAGGTTTTGCAAGTATTTTATTTTTTTATTTATTTAATTTGAAGCTGTTATTGCATTCTAGTATTTTGTAGATATTAATCCAATAGCTCGTGCTTCACTTTGATGGGCGCGGCACTCGCTGGGACCGGATATGGTAGTTTCTCAAGGAGCTCAAATTGGACGTGCATGTAAAAAAGTGGAATCAAATTTGTCGCTTCGTGTCTATCTAAATATAATAATACATCAATGTGGATAATCTGAATTCACGACAATTCCGTTCCAATTTTGAAACCGATAATTAAAATAATTTTCTGTTAAAATAACATTTTATAGGTAGGTACTATATCGCTTGTCTGGATTCTCTAAACAAACTCTTCTAATTTTGAAAACGAACCTTTAATTCAAAGCAAAAGTTCCAGAGTTCATTGGACGCGGTTACAGGGAGAGGCACAACCGAAATTAGTATTATTTTTTAACATGATTTATTTTTTAAAAGTAAAATACTTACAGAATTTAAGTAAAATAAAAATGAAGTTTTACAAATTAAACACAATCACTGAAAACAAAATCCGATGAAGTTCATCCAATTAGTACCGATTTGGAAAAAAAACCGATGTCGTCAATTTCAATTCAACAAATCGACTTCTATGTCCTAGGAAAGCAAAAAAAAAATCGGTTGTAACTTCATGAAAGAATTTCGGTATTTTAAAATTTTGGATCATTTTCACATGAAATAAGTTAAAATTGATCTTACTTCGGACACGCCTACATCACGCTTCTGCTGGATTATCTCTCCACTGCTTAACCCTATTATTGGCACTAGGGTTGATGTATATACGGGCAGTTGTTCTCCAACCTTCTTCTGGTCCATATGTTATGGTGTTATGAGGGTGGAAGTTCCCAAAATATATTGCCTTCTGTTGCACGCGGACAAGTGCTTACTCCTGGTTAGTGGAAATATTGTCGTATTGACATGCATAAATTACGATTAAGACGAGATAATAAATAGCAAGCATTGTAATAAAAGCCTATTAGGAAAGCCTTCATTGTCTTAACACCGGACATAATGTTAAAAATGTATAAAACCTCCTGGAATATGCTTTCCAAATATGGAGTCCAGTAACAAGATATTGACCTAATAGAGAGAGTATAGAGACGATTTACAAAAATACCAAGATCTTCGAAAGACCGGCAATATGACTCGCGATGGGAATTAAGATTGCCAACGTTAAAAGAAAGGGGTTACTTGATTGAGACTTCCAAAATTTTATCTGGACATATTATAGTTGCCTTGGCATCCAAGAAATCTTCACCACTAACAAAAATATAAGTCTCCGTGGACACAAAAAAAATAACAAAACACCTTTTGCATCCAATCCTAGGAAACACTTCCTTGCAAATAAAGTAGTGGATGCATGGAACAAACTTCCACAACATATCATCGATTCTTCTATATAAACCTCTTTAATACACCTTTTGTATCTAATCCTAGGAAACACTTCCTTGCAAATAGAGTAGTGGATCCACGGAACAAACTTCCACAACATATCGTCGATTCTTCTATATAAACCTCTTTAATACACCTTTTGCATCCAATCCTAGGAAACACTTCCTTGCAAATAGAGTAGTGGATCCACGGAACAAACTTCCACAACATATCATCGATTCTTCTATATAAACCTCTTTAATACACCCTTTGCATCCAATCCTAGGAAACACTTCCTTGCAAATAGAGCAGTGGATCCACGGAACAAACTTTAAAAACATATCATCGATTCTTCTATATAAACCTCTTTAATACACCTTTTGCATCCAATCCTAGGAAACACTTCCTTGCAAATAGAGTAGTGGATCCACGGAACAAACTTCCACAACATATCATCGATTTTTCTATACACGGTGTCCGGAAACTCGTAGTACAAGCCGGAAACTGGAGAATGTATACCACACGGGGAACCCAAATAAACATAAAGTTTTTTGATTTGAGCATTTTTATAAAAAAAAAAAAAAACCAAAAAATATTTTTCGGCTATTTCAGGGTTCAAATTTTTTCGTCATTATTTGTTTTACTTTTAAATTTTTAAATAGTTTTAATTAGTTGGGTACTTTGATCTTCAGTAATAATTTATAAGAATTTGATCAAAACAAAATCAACTTCTGACTCGATTTACTCGAAAACGAAAGCTCAAATCAAAAAAAATTATACTACAAAATCGACTCCAAATGTGATGTAGATTCACCAGTTTCCCGCTTGTACTACGAGTTTCCGGACACCATGCATAAACCTCTTTAATACACCTTTTGCATCCAATCCTAGGAAACACAACCTTGCAAATAGAGTAGTGGATGCATGGAACAAACTTAACATGTCATTGATTCTTCTATATAAACCAATTTTAAGCTGGATTTGTTTCTTATTTGAAGAGAAGAAAGGATTAACTTGTTTAAAATTTAAAACAACTCAATTAATGTTAAACTAGAAACCTAATTATTATTAATATTAAGATAATAGTGTTAATTCTTATTCTCAAATATATCAACAAATATGACGTATAATAATTAGGTCTCAATGTTCGAGTGGTTAAAGACGTTGTCCTGGTAGAAAATAGATCCTGGGTTTGATTCGCAGTTTTGATATTTTATTTTTTATATTAACCCCACGCAGGAGGCCACGAGGAAAATAATATCCCTCAGGGCATGTGTCATCTTTTGGGATGATTTTTTGAGGCTCTTTTTTAAGGAAAGTGGAAAATTAAAAGACCGTTATAATTTAAATTTATTTGTTTAATTCTGTTTTATATTTCGTTTAGAATTGTCAATATTATCTTCTTCTAAAATTTCAATAATTAACTTATATTTTACTTTTCCAGAGTCAATATTTTTCAATAGAAATGGTTATTTTAGTATCTCTGACGTTACTAGCTTCCGCGCTATAACTAAATTTATTGTATCTCGTAATGAAATGATAACTTCTCGGTGCTGACATTAATGAAATCTTCCAAGTGTATAATCTTTGCTGAACCTGTTAAAGTTACTTTGATTTCAAGACGGGACCTTAACACTATTTTACAAGGTAGTGAATTCCGAGAACCTTTGATCAGATGACAATGTATTTTATCGTTTCCCGGTTAAATATTTTATATTCAATTTGATGGCTGGGTGTATAAAATGTGAATTAATTCAATCAAGGGTTTAATTGGGGGATCTTCGGCCGAAGCCACCTTTTATGAGCGTTACATGACCAATTTTCCGTGACGGAATATCGGTAGAAAATTGCTTACTTATTATTTATTATGGATTTTGACATCCTGTTTCGCGTGCTGCGAAAATACGATTCTCGAGTATTTCATGTTACATTTGGAAGCATGCATACGATCTGCTAATGGTAGTAAAAATCAACCCGTTAATTTTTTTTTTGCTATTGTAGATCTATTTTGGCTAATAGATGTGTTTAAAAAAATTGGTTTTACTGAGGACTGAACCTTCCTCCCCAGGGACTGAATAAAATAAAGGAACTTCGCTATTTTTTATTAGATAAAATACTTTATTATTTGATAATGTGAAAACCTCACTGGGTGCTTTAACCGTGCTGTCGTGCTCAGGACAAATCCTAATTGGATGGTACCGAGTTTTATTTCGTGTATTAACCTCTATAAACTTTTACGATGTCCATTTTCAGAGAAATGCATGTGTTCGCGTGTGTGTGCGTGGGTGCCACCAAAAGTTGATTGAATGCATCGTCATAGACAACTAATCTATCTGCCGAGTTCCAGCGCGATCGAATGTCTAGAAGTGTTTTTTTCGACAGTTAATTTCCACTTGATTAATTACTTCATTCATGCATTCATTCATTCATTTATTATTTTATTTGGAGAGTTGGAGAAAAATTGTTAATTCTCCGATGAGCTACAAGCCGACGTGTTTTCGAGGTAGTGGATTTGTCGCTTACAAAATTGAATTTAGTTTAGTTTAGCGGTCAGTTTAGAAGCTATTTTCAGATAGCTGCAAACCGTCCATCATGTGCATCGTGCAAAAGTGAAGGTAAAAAAAGCAATGCAAAACTCGAGTCCGTTGTTTTCTTTTACTACGCATACACTCACAGATGCACATACACATATCCACACATCCTACTAAACATATGCGCACTTAAATTCACACCTTTTTCAATTCTGGCCATGTATGGCCGTACCTATGACGAAATTATATATAAGGTCTGCACAGACCATGTTACACCACTTACTTCAGAATATGGTTTATTGGAAGATTAAATGTAACGTCTGTCTCAAGTTTACACTTTGGTTGTGGAAAAATTTTAACCAAACATTAAAAGCCTTATATATGTATAGTAACATCGGGTTTCTATTTTCTTGTTTCTGTTATATCTTTTTATCAAGCTATAAAATTATATTTTAAAAATAGTATCGATTTTAATTTGTTTTTCGTTAGAAGAATTTCACGATTAAAACCATTTTTTTGCAGTTTTCCTTACACCTCTGTGTAACGTATTATTTTTTCTCACTGAACAATTGAATAATATATATCGTCTAATCTTGTTTGTTGACGGTTGAATGGTTATTAAAGCTCCACGAAAAAAAAAATGTTATTACATTGTGTGCTGAAAATTTTAGGAGCTTACTGTTTGAGAGATTATGCTGCTTCGAAAAATAGATTGTACCATTAAAATACAAAGCCAACGATGAATTATTCCAAGACAGAGATTTGAGTTGGTCCAACGTTTAACCTTTGGAAAGCCGGGCTCCTGCGATGTATAGTGTGCCGATTGTAAAAACCCCGAGAGTAAAATGTATTCTTGTCAGATTATTGTTATGGATACGCTCAACATATATATATTTATGTTGATGTTTAATTTATTTATATTTTTGTTTAATTTATTTATATTTATGTTTAATTTATCAATTATTATTGGTTTATTGTGAGTTCATGTTATTTTTACAGATGGGGTTATTAACTGTTTTTGCATTAGCAGTTGTATCGTGTTTGGTAAGGCAGAACTGGCTTAACTTTTACATGCTGCCAACTCCGAGAGCCCGCTCTAAATATATAATGAAACTTTTTGAAAAAATATTTTTTCCTGTGTTTGTTTTTTAATTTTAATTTTATTTAAATTGCTGTCCCGTAATATCAAATAATGAACCTTATATAAATTATTTTTTTGGTTTTAAAGGGCCTACGTGTTACTTACTATTTAAAAATAATTCAGCCAATTGCTCGTTTAAAGCAGCCTCACTAGAAAAAAGGCACGCATAAGGGTTTTCAAATGAAGTTTTTTTTTATATAGACCTCTCCAAGCACCTGAAATTGAACGTAGATTTTTTTTTAAATTATCAGTTGCACATCAAAATAATCGAATAA
Source organism: Hesperophylax magnus (assembly GCA_026573805.1). Taxonomy (NCBI): domain Eukaryota; kingdom Metazoa; phylum Arthropoda; class Insecta; order Trichoptera; family Limnephilidae; genus Hesperophylax; species Hesperophylax magnus. The sequence continues at coordinate 2,601,764 of JAIUSX010000088.1, forward strand.
TAAATGTTTCATAATTTAAATTTCCATTCCATTACTCAAAAGTTAAAATTCTACAATTAGGTCAGTGTTGCGCTATATGCCTCAATTTTAATTAATAGACTTCATGCGGGCGAAAACAATGGTCCCATTCGAGATAATGGATTTTGTTTTAATCAGCTTATTTTAATTGTTTTAAATATTTATGAAAATAATACAAATTTTTTAATTACATTTTTTACATAGTACTTACCACACCCCTAACTATAAAATACGACTCCATAAACTGGAGTTAAAGTCAGTGTTGGGCCATTTAGTGACATTTTATTTGTAAAAAATGTGGGTATTTTTTATTTCTGCACAAATCATTACAAAAAGCATCTCCGGGGCGATGTATTTACTACCCATTTGATGGATTTAAATATATTTTCCCTTTTGATAACATATTCTTCCACACAAAAGAGAAGAATTTAAAGATGATGAATACTTATGACGGGTTGTTTCACAGAATTTGAACAATTCATGAAATTTCAAAGTTGATTTTCAAGTTCTGTGAAAATTCTATTCAAGTTCTGTTATTATTTTAGTTTTGTGAAGCCCCTGGCCAATAATTTAATACAATAATAGAACTTCCACAGAACTTAAAAATCAACTTTGAAATTTGATGAATTGTTCAAATTCCGTGAAACAATTCGTCTTCAGTTAACATTTTTAAATACATCTGGTTGGGACCCTTATAAAGAGATGGAATATTTATATAAAATTATCGGACAGGGATGCCTTTACCGCCAAACAAGTAGGACCAGGGTGAAAGGTATAACTATCCTTCCCATAGGGAGTGTGTTGATAACTTCTATTGCTTATTACATTTTACATATTTATTCTCATTTATAATCTTACACGTTATAATTCCCCTTATTGGAGTGACATCAGCAAATGGAATTCGACTAACAAGGATGCGAGGAAGAATAAGAATCGGAAGAAGGGAAGCGATTTGACAAGAATACGTCTGATTTACAGAAAAGCCGATCATCCCATTGTTCTATTATAAGGCTTCTCTCTCAGCAGGAATATCCTTGCATTGAATGGACAAGGTTGTTGTCTGGATATCTCATGTTCTCTGATTACGGAATATTATTAACTATTTAGCTTATTGAGTCAAATATTATATTACTTCTTGGTATTTATTGTATGGTTTAGATTTTAATGATACTAGCTTATCTAATATATGAAAGAGAGTGTCTGTTTGTTGCGAGCGGGCAGGCAGGATGGATTTGATTTGTATACAAATCTACAGTTTTATTCCAAGGTTGATGGAAATTTGCACACTTCAAAACGAGAGGAAGGTCACTATCTACATGAGATTTAGAAAAAAACACTCCCACCCACCTTTCCCACCCCGTAAAACAGACTTGAATATAAGAATTGACTTCAAAATAAGAGGTAAATTACTGTCTACGTCTGATTTAGAAAAAAAACTATTACATAAAACCTGGACAACGCCGGGGACTTAACTATATATTATCTATACATATCTTATATACATACACGATATGTAAATGTGTCCCGGTGTGGCTTCGGTTTTATACAAATCTTCAGTTTTATTTCGAGATAGATGAAATGTTGAAACTCTTGACCTTCAAAATAAGAGGAACATCACTCTCTATATCTGATTTAGAAAAACTCTGCGTAAAGCTCGGGCAACGCCGGGGAATTTAGCTAGTACAATGATAAAGCTAAGTGCATTTCACAGCATTATGTACGTGTGTATTTAATGTTTGATCAAAAGTTCTTCCCTAGAATTTTATGCAATTCCGCAAGGTTTATTAAATGTCGAATAACCATAAAATGACACCCACTTTTACTTTTGACAGTGAAATGAATTTGAGTACCTACATACCTATAAACTAAATCTATACTGTCCACTTTAGAAATGACGTAGCTAACCGAAAGACGTTGTGCAATCCTAAAATCGAGACAAGAAAATTTATTGACCTGAACATTCGTATTCACAATACAAAGTCAGTCTGGAAATATATTTCTGACAAGAAATGCAACAGAGTTTATTTTTAAATCGCGTTAACCTAAACGATTGCACACACAAAAGAGTCAACATACCGAAGCTTTCGCAAAGTATTTTCAATCTATCTATAATCAGAAGTTGATTTCGAATATTTTGTTCCAAGACAGTTTGGATCAACAATTGGTTTAAATATCTATTGAAAATATTGAAACACTGAATTTCAGTTTAGCAGTACAAAAATTGAACCAAAACATCGTTTTGTCCTGATTTAACTCCACCCTTTGTTATTTTTTTAATTATAAACTAATGTTTATAAGACAAGGTTTTATGCATAGCATAAAGGATAACAAATAATTTTAAGCAATAATTAGTCTCCTGAAATATTAATACAAATTGAAAATAGTAAAGTACTCGGGAGATATTTTCAATTTGTATCAATATTTAAGGAGACTAATTATTGCTTATAATTATTTGTTCCACCCTTTGTGATGTTCTGAACTATTATCTGAGCCACTTATACATAATCTAATCTTATGATTAAAAACGGATTTTTAACCAAACTATGGAAGCTGTCGAAAGTCACCTTTTTACACAAAGATGGTGTCAAGCAACCAACTACCGTCCTATAGGATTCTTCCTAAGTTATTGTAAATAATATATTATTGAAACTCTTTGGTAACTATTTCAACGAAATGGAACAATTCGTGGCCCATAATGAGCTTAACTTTAGCGTATACGTTCTACAAACTCTGGTGTGCCACAAGGATCAAATTTAAGACCCTTATTATTTATACTTTTTATGAACAACATTCGAAAAAATCAAATAGTCCATTTTTTATTTTTCGCTGATGACATTAAACTCTTCTTGAGAATAAGGTCATTAGAAGACTGTAGAAAGCTCAAGGAAGATATTAATCAAATTATTGATAATAAATTCGGTTTTTACTTCTTTTTTCAAACGTGTTCAGTTATGTGCTTTACTCAGTACAGACAGTGCATTTGAATTCATTAATGGAAATTTAAATAAAACTATTTATTTGAAACGTGAAGATGGGTAGGTACTCTGTAAAAAGGTTTTTTTCTATTCGATTTTTAATGTTTGCGGACCTTTGATTTGAACAGTGACTTGCTATTTTATTTGAATAGACGGACGAACAATATTGACATTCTAGTATGTTATTAATTTCATATGAAATACTAAGCCAACATTTCATTTGCTTGCCTTTTCGAAAAAATATAACAAAGTTGTTGAAACAAAGGGACGCTTGCCGAAATCGATTGATCTATGCTGTCACAAAATGGCGATTTTTGTGACGCAGGTAGAATAGAATATGAAAGAGAAGAAATAAAAAATGAGGTAGGCAGCAAGTGACGCTGTTCATTCAACATTCACAAATTATACCTCTCCAACAGTGTTGTACTCAATGAATTACCTATTCGAAACGTTGAATAAAGGTTTTTGGTGTCACGAAATTACACAGTCGTGATTCCATATGGAGAGATTTACACCTACTTAAATTAAACCTACTGGAATCACACCTGTCCAAAAAAGTTAAGTCGCCCGTCGCCGTCGCCCAGTGGCACGGCGCGCCGCTACATTATATATTATAGATGGAGAATTTCCCTCGAGCCACCGTTATACAAGTGCTATAAATGTGTTACAATTTATATGCATATGCTAATGCTGTCTTCAATTTTATTCAAATGTATTATTTTATATGGCAGGAAGAGCATTGCAGCCGCCGCTTTGTTCAGCTGAAATAAACCATAATTTATTTGTGACGGCCTCCGTGGTCGAGGGGTAAGGCTCTCGACTAGCAAGCCGGAGGTCGCGGGTTCAATTTCAAATTTTATTAGATTAATCTAATAAAATTTGATTTTGTGAATGTTATTTCACAATATACTCATTTAAAATAATATATAGTATTTTTGCGGATCTTTTCAGAGTGAAAGATGCTCTCAGTACCGCCCTGGTGTAAGACCACCATTCAGAATTGAAACGTTGCTTGAAATGACTTTGGCCGTGTTTGGTGACCAGATCTGAACATCCGGGTACTTCCCCATCTTTTTCCCCACCTTCTTCTTCCTCATCTTCTTTTTCCCCATCTCTTTTCTCTCCCCACTACCTTCAGCACCACAACAAACCCCAATTGGGGATGCTATAGTCTCACTGGCTCCAAATGGTTGGGAGAAGTTGGGACTCTTGCGCGGTTTCAAATAGTCTAATTTTTTAAATTAAATTATACCTACTGAAATTACACTCTTCAAAATATTTCAAAAATGTTCAAATTTTTCTGTGTTTAAGTGTGCTAAATAAATTAATGTTGGAATTAAAAAGTTAAGTTAGATTAGTTTTTTTGGACGTGTGTAATTCCAGTAGGTGTAATTCTCTCCGTGTGTAATCTTCCGTGTGTAATTCCATCCGAAGTGTAAAAATGGGCATGTGTGATTTCGTAATGTAACCGCCCATTTTACTTTTCTTAATTTATAAAAATCACGTGTCACTGTGTTCGTACAAGCTAATCTCCGTAACCGATTTCAATAACATTTTGTGAATATGTTTGGTTGGTTCCAGCTTGAAAAATACTATAGTTTTGGATCCGATAGGTGGCGCTGTTGTAGGGTATTAGAATTTTTATTTTCAGTTTTATCTTTCAAAAATACATACTACCACTATCATTATCAATTGAGAATATTCATTTTATTTATTACACTTGAATATGAGATGAATACATAATGAAATTAAAAAAATGTATATCGTATATAAGTGTTTTCTATGGATCGTATTCGTACCGCAATCTGTCATACCGTGAAAGACATATACTTCAAGGCACTTTTAAGAGTATATAACGGTACTGGTCGCATTTTTTTTTACTTATTTTCTATCGTACTGAACAATAATCACAATCTACTGAAATGATCGATATCAAAAGACTTGCGTATGTATTCTATTTATGTCAAAAGCTTAAAACATCCTTCAACAGCGACAACAGATAAAAGGCGGTCTACATAAAATGAAGTCTGTATAAAATGTAGTCTGCATAGAAGGCGGTCTGTGGCAGGACAACGTCTGCCCTGACCCACTAGTAGATTAATATATATCTAATAAAAGCAAGAGTGGAATAGATAGATTTGTGGTTATTGTGGTGTATAAATGAAAGATCTCTCCAACTCAGGTATAGTGTTTATTGATAAGTTGAAAGCTGATTTACAGTCACAATATTTCACGTTTATTTATGCACAAATACTATGGAACGCTCTCGAAACTAGGTCGTAGTACTCGTAGGTAGTAGCTGTTGACGATAGTAAATACTGAATACTAATAATATGCTCGCTACGTCGGGCTTATTTATATTGTTCGACCGGTGGCAACAGCAGGTAGTTAAATGGCAACTAAATCGAGGCCACTCGCTCGATCTGGACTTTTCGCGAACTTTCGGCGTCGCGGCAATTATGCCTAGGCGGTAGACTCGAACCTTCTAGCGAGTTCTCGTAATGTGAAAGACGGCCTGTGACGTATTGTCACCTGGTAGACAAGTAGGTGCTTGTAGTAAGTAGATTGCTTTGTTTACGATGCGATTTCGACTGCAGGTACATAATTCGGGAGTAGGTACTAAGTAGGTCGATCGGTTTATTATTAATTAGTTAATCTAGATTTTGCTCGACGCCACAGATTTTTAACGGACGTACGACTTATAAATACTACAAATGTTAAAGCACGTTTCCTTTATATTTGTAACTTTTAGAAACCTTCCTTGATTACTAGTTTTATACGTGGGATCATAGCTGAAAGTCGGAACACGAATATTAAACACAGTACCAGAACATCTCTCTTATATATTAGCATATTTTCGACTCTGAACGACGAGTTGCCTGGAGTTGAGCTTTAGTTCTCCTGTATTATTCATACCACGTATGTAAAAAAATGCACGAAGTTTTATTGCGATCCCAGCTTATGGGCTGGATACGTTATGCAAAATATGCTCACTTTTCATAGAATAACTCGTATCTTTTGAGCATTTTTTTCTACCTCTTTTTTAAGTTTTAAAAGAAGAAATATATAATATTCATAAAAATAGGTTTTACACTTCTTTTGTACATCTCAATACCATTCTTCATTTGAAAACGTTTGCTTATGGTTAAAATAGCATTGTTCATTCATAGAGCTACAGAGGCGCTACTGTGTACTAATTATCTTTATATAGAAACTTGTTCCACTATTAGAATCCACGATAAGCGGTGCGCGTAGACCGAATTCGGAAGCTTTAGTTAGGGCGTTGGGAGAGTTGGAGGTAAAAAAGCGAACATGTTTTTTCCCTTTATGTCTCATCTAAATATAATACACCAATGTGTACATTGCACATTAACGCAGTAATTTATCAGTAACTAAATAATATATATGGTGTATATGTAGTAGATACTTTGAAGTAAGAAAGACAAATATATACGGTGAATGTGTTAAAAGTGAAAGGATTATATCGTATCCAAGATGTTGAAATTTAAAAAAATGCATTTTATGTAAATATCTGTCAGCGGCAGTCCGTGTCTTTTCAGTGAGAAGAGTAGTAAGATTATAAAATACTAATTATTGATGTTGTTGTAGGCAAAATTTATTTTTTCAATTTTTTGTATGATGATTTTCACGATTCTTTCAGTTTTTTGGACAGAGAGGGGCGCTTTTATGAAGAGTTACATAAATAAATTTTAAAATGTCTGGGGAAGCGCGACATACCCAAACGGAAAAATTTTCATACAAAAAATTTAAAAACATATAACGGTTCAAACACAGTAATATTATGGATAACCACAAAGTTATAGCTGCATTCAAAAGTATAAAATTGGCAAGTAGAGCCACGAAACCAAAAATATAAATCTTTATTTTACCTTTATATATTTATGATTACTAACTCATTATGACTCTTTGAACTAATTTTTTTTATTTTTTCTTAGGTCTGTCAACAGTGATTCATATCGAAGCTCTCTCAAATACATTTACATTAATTAAACTTGGTTGATACTATCACTAATTACAGACAAACACAACATTGATGAACACAACACTGTAAGTAAATAATAATGTACATGTATGCACCTACATGCATACATGTATACACACATACATACACTTACATATACATTTCGTAATAGCAACAGTAATTATTTTTTAGATCAACACGATAGGTAGCTTTAAGTCTTGTTAACGTTTGATTTGAAGGTGGCCAATGATGCATTGACAAATCAATGAAATGTCTCGTTAAAATAAATAACTTTGTAAAAATAATTGAAATAATCATTTTATTTTAATTATTTTTACAAGGCGTTTATATCCTTGTATTATCTATATACCTTTATATATTATGAACACTTATTTATTATACATGCACGTGCCTAGTCTGGTAGTCGAAAATCATGTAAAAATTATTGTACGGGTACGAAAACGTTTATAAGAATAAAAATAATTTTTAATCAGCGTGTTTAATTGTTTACGATACAGTTTGATAGAACGCCGAATAAGCTGTCACAATAATAAAAACCAAAATACTGGCAGAACATTATTAAATTTGATTCACTTTGAATTAAACAATTGGGAGGCGGGTTTGGGTACTGCTGCCCCGGCAACCATTTATTGGATTATGCTGTAGGTCACCCCAAGTCGTTCACTATGTTTGGTGATTTAGCAGGGGTGCCGGGTTCACTGGGTGAGGTGTGTTCAAGATGCGCCTGTCCAGCAGCTGCGTGACGTGCCAGATCGGAAGAGGCTAGTTCGGGGAGACCCTTTGATCTCTCCGATTTTGTCTGTCTACCCATCGCCTTGTACCGCAGCCGGAAACACTTTACCTTCCCAGAATTTCTTCTCCTTCCTTTCCCTAAAAAAGACCCTCCACATAGCATCTTAAAATATGACATAGGCTCTGAGGGAAATTATTTTCCTGCAGGCCTCCTCTGTGGGGTTAGTGTAACAAAATAATTGGAGTTCTACGAATAAATTCAACCGCAGTAACAAACTTAAACCCGAGAGTTGCTTAAAAAGCTGTTTATGACATTAAATTAACAGGAGGTCTGACAATTAAAAGTTAGTAGGTGATTCCGTTGCATCAGTTAAACAAATTTAACGGCTGAAAACAATAAGGAGTACAATTTCATTAAAATGTTTCCATTTTATCAACGGCTGTTCTAACTGTTTTAGTTACTAAGTTCAGCCTTTCGTTAGAATTCAATTTACTCAGTAGTTAGAGACAGTGTTAGAGAAGTGTAAGCCGAGACTTCGGCTAAACGCAGGATGTGATTGCTTCTTAAGCTATTTAGGAAGTTTATCCTTTGTTTGCGTAAGATTTATAAACAAGGTTATTTTATTTGAGGAGAATCTCTTGCTTGTTTAAGCGATATTCAAATCTGCGTTGTAACGCTTTACACGAAAAGCTGTATCATTAGCTTATAATTATAATTTTGCTGAAGTTTTGCATAGTGGAAAGGTGATAGTCTTTATTTTAAATCTTACAATTTACCGCTTCTTTGAAAAAGAATTATTTATATAAAAAATATGTACGCAGCTACATGATTTTATTATAAACCAAGTACGCCCGAGTTTCAATATCAATACTCTTATTGAATATTTGATGAATACTGTAGAATAAATAATATGGTGGATAAGTTGTCCGTATTTTAGAATTAATAAATTCTGAATCTTATCGACGTCAGTGAAGAAGCCGTGTACAAAAATATTCGACGAGCGCTCTAGTGTACTGTACAGACCTATGGTCGAATTCACCCTAGAAATGTGTTAAAAAATCGATCACGAATTTACCCTTGCTAGGGTCTAGAAAATTGAACTTTCCGAGGGGTTTATTTTAATTAATTCTAATAAAAGTATTACTAAAATCTCAGGAGTTCCAAAACTAATAACTCAGGAAGTTACTAATTCATCGTATAGAAAAATAAAATCTTTTGCTTACCACTAATTTTATAGTTTAAAAACGTTTTATAAAATTTTCAAACCGTTCTACGTTAAATATTTAAATGATTACGTACTGTTTTTATATTATATTTAAATAACTTAAATCCGTGAGAATCGGTCTGAAAAAAAGATCTTGTAGTTAAGAATTCGTCGAAATTAATTATAATGTGAGCCTCGATCAAACGCCTTAAAGCCCTTTAGCTCTAAATGACAGCTTAAAACCAAAAGCCTTAAGCCATAGCTTAAAAGAGTTATTATGTCGGCAAAACTCACCGTTATCTCCTTCTAATGATTTGACTAAACAAACCAACAGATTTTAATAAATTAATTCAGTATAATAATTAAAATAAAATAACTTTGTTTGAATACCACTTTATTGTATATATTTATAACCAACCGGTTTCAGTTCCACCCGAACCTTCATCAGGGTTGATAAAAACATATTAAATTAATTACAGAGGTGTATGGGTACTTATAGTTAAGCTGGAAGAGGGAGAGAGAATATCAACTTTGGTGGGGGTGTAAGACTTAGGTAAGAGAGAGGGGGGTAAACATAGATGCAGGGAGGGAAATATATTTAAAATGGGGCTGTTTGTTATTTTAATTGTTTATTTAATAAATTGATTTTATTGACTTTAAGGTATTTTTTTTATTTCAAGTGTTTCTAAATTGTTGAGGCGTAGACCTATCCCGTTTCTATGTAGTACATCTATATCTGAAGGCTTATCAAATGAGTGATCTTTATCTATTAAATGTGTTGCACATTCCAAAAAACCTATGTTGCTTAAACAAAATAGGTTTTTCGGAATTTGCAATTTGTTGCTTACACCTCTGTAATTAGTTTAATATGTTTTTATTAACCCTGATGAAGGTTCGGGTTGAACTGAAACCGGTTGTTTATAAATATATACAATAAAGTGGTATTCAAACAAAGTTATTTTATTTTAATTATGTACACCCACAAAGTGTTTGCTACAAGTGAAAAATTAATTCAGTGCTTAAATTACTTCTAGTTGCAATTTTCTTACTGCTTAGCTATTGCAGTCGTACGTAATATGCTGTCATACGTAACCGATAATCAATCGCAGAAGTGGGTTCACACACACCCATGTATTCCCTAACCGGATCTTGTTGACCGGCGTTGCAGGGTAGGTGTCTGCAGCCACCTGTAAACCTCGTGTAGTGAGAAGTGATGTTAACCTGCCACTAGGGTGGGACGACATCACCTGGCTCACTTTCACTCAGTAGGGACACTTTTATATATTTATTAGTATAAATAAATAAATAAATAAATATCATATACCAAATAGTCGAGATATTTAGGCCAAAGAACTAAAATAAGCAATATTATTTTTGCGTCTTAAAATAGGAATTAGCAACATTTATTTCAATATTGCTAATGTAGTATCAAGATGATTTATTTTATTTAAAAATATTATATCAGTCAATTGCATTCTAATTTTAACTGTATCTAGAAGTACTCAAGAGGTATATGTAAGTGATCTAAGATAGTCATGTAGATCACATTTGATACCGATTTTACTATGTTTTCATATCTCTAAACAGTATAAAATAAAGTCGCTATTCGCGTCTGTCTGTGTGTGCGCTTAGTTCTTCTAAACTACGCAACGGATTTTGACAGGGTTTCCACTATCATTTAGAGAATTTCTTCTGAAACATAAATAAATAATAACACTAACAATAAATAATACGTAACCCAGAGAGAGAGTTTGTGGGAGTAAGTAACAATAAATGCATATTATATTTATAGAAAGTAGAGAAAAGTCGATGGTTTTTAACCAAGTCCTAACAAATTACATTGCTAAAGCTGGCTGTGAGATATATCAAAATAATGAACTACGGAATCGTATATCTTAAAAAGGCCTACGGAAAAGTATGCTTTTGTATATTTCTATCTCATATGGATAATCTCCAGGAACGCCGGGTACACTTCAGCTAGTTTCTAATAATTTGGATTCCAATTAGTTTACTTCTAATTAAGGCAAATGGTTAGAATCATCGACCAAGTATTATCGTTATAACGAATCCATAGAATTGACTGGGAGTCCCTTGAATAGATTACATATTCTGTGAATAAATCCCATAATTTTAAGCACTATTATGTCTTCACTAGAGCGATTTCTTGCATGTTATGCCAAGTTTGCAAAAATGTTTTGAGCAATCGCTTGCCATAATATGCGAAATTTATAGAACCTAAACATATGGGGTAAACGGTGAAATATAATTGGATTAATTGACTTTAACCACAGTAAGCAGTTTCACGTGTTTCGATATTAATATTTTGAGGAGTCCTATTAATTAAATAACATGATAAATGTGTATATATATATATATATATGACACCAATCGCTCGAGTGGATAATGTACATTAAATATGAATTTTGAATCAAGAGTGATTCCTAGATCTCTTGTGGAAGACATATCTTATGAATAGTATTATTAATAGCATAGCAATATGTAACAAATTTTTATTGTTCGAGTCGACAGGAAAAAGTTATGGAAGGAGTTATCCAAGAATGGAGTGAATACGAATCTGACTCAGGCAATTGCGTCTCTGTATGAGGGAAGCGTTGCACGTGTTAGGGTGGACGGTGGTTTTACGGGGTGGTTTGTTATCACAAAAGGTGTTAAACAAGGCTGCGTAATGTCACCGTGGTTATTCAATCTATACATGGATAATTGTATGCCAGAGGTGGGATTGGGCGCGAATTTGAGTAATCTGAAATTATGTTGCCTGTTGTATGCCGATGATGTGGTGCTGATTGCTAATAGGATGGATGATCTGCAGTCTCTCCTGTCTAGGATGAACGAAGTATGCATGAAGAATGATTTAATGATGAATGTAAGTAAGTCTAAAGTAATGGTGTTTGAAAGAGAGAGTACGAAAACAGTGTGAATACTTGGAGCAGGTGAATGACAGAGATATTGAAAGAAGGCTAAATGCAGATAACTCCATTAATGGAGGACTGAATGCGGTTGGCGCTAGCAAAAAATTGTCCAAAGAAGCGAAATTAGCAGTCCACAATGTAGTGCTTGTATCTACCCTGATGCATGGAAGTGAGGCACGGAACTGGCAAAGAAAGGATGAAAGTAGATTGAATGCTGTTGAAATGAGATCCCTGAGGCGTATGTGTGGTAAAACCATGTATGATCGTGTGAGGAATGTGGAGATCCGCAAAAAGTGCAAGGCTGATATAAGCGTAATGAGTAAGATGAAGAAAGGGACGCTTAGATGGTTTGGGCATGTAGAGCGAATGAACGAAAAAAGGAGTGTAAGGAGAATATACGATGCAAATGTGAATGGTAGCAGAAGTCGGGGACGCCCGGGGAAGACATGGCACGACCAAGTGAATCAGATAATTGAGTCGGGCCATGTCAAGAGTCAGAATAATAGAAGAGTATGTATGAGACGATGTATGAATGTGAATGAGGCAAGGCGTGTGTGCTAAGACCGAGTTGTTTGGCGGTCCGTCCTCTCTGCCTACCCCTGCGGGAAACGGTGTGATGGTTAGTTAGTTAGTTCAATATGTAACATTTTTGACATTTTGGTTCATATCACCAGTTATTGAGTAAACCGAGGTCATTTTGAAGCTTTTACAACAATAATCTTATCCGACTATAAAATAAAGAAGAACTCTAGAAATGCGACGTTGGCAGCTTTAGTTTTCCAATAGACAATTCTTTGTTTAAATTTCAAACTGTGTACGATGTCAGGCAGGCGAGAGATACAGATCGCGTGCTACGCGTATTGAATGGGCTAGAACTCAAGTAGTCAGTGAAGATTTTGGTTTCCATTCAAATCTACATAGAAGGCATTTATAGTTGACAATATAACTTGTAAACTTATTAACAAAATAAAAAAAAACACAATTTTGTGCTTAAATCAACCGTCCGTTTCTAGACCCCGTTTGCCAAGCGATTTTTATGCCTATTACCCATATTCGCAGTGATATAAAACACACTAAGAATGGACTTTTTTTGGCTTGTCTATTCCTTTTAAGAAATGATAACCCGGATGTATCATAAGTTTAAAAAAATAATTGATATGTTGCTCCAGAAAGCGTTTTAAGCTGTATTTACTCACTGACCTAATTGTTAATTGAGTTGCTCATTTACCCTCGGTAGAGATGGTCATATTATTATAAATACTAAACTTGTTCATTTACTCTAGGAATTCGTACATAATATATTCGAAACTTGATAATACAATCTTCATTCTCCCGTAACTTCTGCACAATCATTTTTAATGACTTCTTTCGATTTTTTATATTTTAGGTACATAATTATTTCTTAGATTTTCAGGAATAGGGGTTAATTGATTTGCATGATTGATGTTTCTTTTTTCGGTTGTATAGAATGCAAATAATTTATTCATATACTACCCCTGTTCAGCCAATTTGCAATGTCAAAACAGTAAAACTTTAGTAAGTAAACACGTAAAACTTTTTGGCCATATCGCTACTGTTGAATAATTGATATTTGCCGTGTGGAAATGTCTGTCCCAGTTAGCTGCTTTCGAATTACAACTTTAGATAGACATGAAAATGGATTGTAAATAATTTAAACGAAACAAAATGAAATAGTGGTTGTTCGAATTTTGTGATAGTATGTGTAGAATGAACAAATTATAGAAGAAAGGAAAACGGGATGACCAATCAATTATCACTGTATGCTTTACAACAAGATTATGATCACGAAAAACACCAACAACTTGCTTCCAAGGTAGTCCTAAACCTTCTTCAGTTTTCAAAACAAATGCACTCGAATTTTCCCTTTGAACTGTGTTATTGCCATTGCTCCAAATTTAAAATACTTTCTAGCAAGGTGATGGTTAGGGATAGGTAGGAACTGGATAAACGACATCCCGGCAGGAACTAAGCATATTCTCATTTTAAAACCACACGTTATGTATTATCTTTTCAGCGCACCTCACGGTGCCGTGACAAGGACCGCTTCATCGAGTAAAAAAAGCTTAAGGGTTTTGGTTTGTGTTTAATCAATGTTCCATACACTTGCTGAATTTTCTTGAATTACTTGGTCAATGTTACCATTTTCAACTCATAATGTCATGTATATCGCGAATCTTAAAGATTTATTCCTAAAAATTTAATTATATTTTCAAAAATAATGCAAGATGCCTTATGTGGTTTAAAAAAATGCTTTGGAAACTTATATTTATTTATGTAATTCTTTGTTAGTTTTGTAGTGCAAAAATAATGTAACGCGATGGAGGCATAATTCGATTGATCTCTATGATTTCTATAAATTAATATTTTTTCTATTATGTATAAAAAAATGCATAAATACACATTGTCCATGTCCGGTGAATTGATCTCACCCTTTCCAAGTTTTAACTTTCACAGGTCTTCTGATGAACGAACTCCTGGACTTGTTGACGGTCGGTATTAAGAACGACATTTTTCCCTTTTTGCTAACGAAAATTTAATAATGTGTGTCCAAGTTCCTCGGTTCAGCGTTGAGTGAGTTAAGATACTTATACTTGGATGTTGGTCAAAGTTCCAGCATGAAATGGTCCAAATGGAATAGACAAATGATTCGGCTGAGATACTTTGTATGAAGTTGTTGTGTACATCAGATGTTAACAATCCGTAACAGGGTACTGAGAAAATATTTTCCGCATGCTTAAAAGTACGATTGAGACATTTAAAAAATCGGAACAAATAACTAATTCAATTTATAAATATTTATATATTTATAAATCTAGGCAAGTGATAAGTTTTTTATGTGAATAACGCACAAGGGTCTCAACTGCTCCCAACCGTCTGGAGCCAGTGGGGCACCCCGAATTAGGAAGGGAAAAGAGATGGGGAAGAAGAAGGCGGGTGGTACCTGGATATTCAGATCTGGTCATAAACACGCCTAAATCCATTTCAAGCAACGTTTCAATTCTGAATTTTCAAGTCTTACACCATGATAATACTGAGATACTGAGAGTATATTCTGCTCTGTAACGTGCCGCAAGTTCACTATATATTATTTTTAATTAAAAAATTGTGAAATATCACATGAATAAAAAATAATATAATATAAATATAACACCGGGATGTGAACCCGCGATCTTCTGCTTGCTAGTCGAGAGTCTTACCCCTCGACCACATTATTTTTATCTATATTTGATATATTAGTATTTAATATTTTTAGTTTTCTTCTTGGCAAGAATTACATTTTTTTCCGCAGCAGTGGTCAGTTAAATTCTCTGGAACTAAGTCCAATTAATCACAGCGTTAGTGATGTAAAAACGTTCAAACATTTTGTTGTTGACAAAAACATATTTTTGCACAACTAATTGGATTAACAAACCAGCAAGTTTTTTTCCTGTAGGATTTGGTAGAGAGGGTGGAACGCCAAATATGTTCTCTTCTATTATAACGTTATTTGAGTTACTTACTTATGCGTTCCAAATTCCCATTCCTGGGTCGTCCCAGAATCTTTCGTACATCCGCTTTCACATCTTATTATTTTTATCTCACACTTCTTTCCTTGATCATCCACCCTACACGGAGAAAAAGAACTGATTTTGAATATTGCTATTTTATTAAGAATCTCTTCAAATTTTTCGTAATCCGGTTAAAATGGGATTTCAGGCCCTTAACGAATTAATTGATAGGTTTCCTAATAAACTTTAATGGTGTCAGAACAAATGTTCATAAAAATCATAATATTTCCTTATTTTTTTATAGCATATTATCAAAGAAAATGCAATTAAATGGAGCACATATTCAGATAATAATAATAATATTTGGCTAACTTATATAGCGTTGTTTTCGTGAAAAATCACCTCAAGGGCAGTGTTTAAATATATTTACTAAATCATAAATATGCTTGGAATATAAGTTTATCAGGAAACGGCCTGCAATCCCGTTAAAATCATCTAATGGTCTCTTTGTTAATATTATTCCTTATGCTTACATCGGCCTTGCATTGATTTCGATGCACGAATCTCTTACGAAGGATTTGAATAGTTCTGACTTAATTGGTAATTATTTCAAAATGATTGAGCTCTTCAGTTTTCAAGTTCTCGAGTTTTACGAAGTATTTTACTTTTGAAAAGGCGTTTCTCTCGAGAATTGAGAATTTTGTCGAGCAGCGGGCGGTAGTTTTCCCGATTTGACGTAATTCAATTTATCGTAGCATTTCGCTACCCCTATTTGTTATATAATATATTGATTAATGTGCGGAGCGTGTCAGTGACATGTTAGATACAGGTGAACCATTGGGCCTTCTAGAATACCTGTACATTTGTTCTGTATGATGTGAGTATGTTTTTGTACTCACACTACGGTAATGCGTAGTTAGCAGAGGCGTGCAGTTAAACGTTATCACGCAAAGGAACGGAGTTTTAACAAATGATACGAATAAAGAACGAAATGCGGAAATAAAAAAAAAAATCGATATTTTATTTTAAAATATTTTCCTTTTATTATACTCCATTTATTAAATCAAGTGACGTGCTTTCCGTGATTGCACACTTCCTGGACTAGACTATGGCGTCCCAAATTATGTTTTTGTTGTGAGGCTGAAGGTAAAGAGGAGGAGAAGGATATGAGGAGGAGGAAGGTGAGGAAGTACCAGGCTATTCAGATGAGGTTACCAAGCACAGTTAAAGCCATATCAAGCAACGTTTAGAATCTGAATGGTGGTGATTGCAGGGTGATACTGAAAGTATCCATCACTCTGGAATGTACCACAAATATCCTATTTTAATGAATAAATTATATCAGACATGGTTACATTAAACAGAGTCATTAACAACTTAATTGACAGCCCTGCCATCTTCGCCACTATTAGGTTCGATTTGCTGACTAGGAATACAAGACAAAATGTAACATTCGTCTGCAATACATACGCAACCAACTCTCAGATACACTCACTAATGCGATGCGTGATCTAGGCAACAAGTTTGGGGGTACTAGTGATATATTTACTGACACCATTTATAGAATTAAGCTTAATCTATTCAGGAATTTTGTTGAAACCTACAAATTATAGTAGCGTTCGTAATGTAGTTTTAGTGATTTTTCTTACATGTAGTATTGTTTTAGTTTATGTTTTATTTTATGTTACTGTTACATGTTTTACTAATATTGTTCCATATTTAGTTTAAATTTACCTGCGCTCGTCGCGATTTATACTCACGACGTATGGGTTCGTAGCCAAGGGTCGTTACCACTCAACCACGGAAAAAACTCACTGCTTAGTAAGTAGTATGAAATAAGGCTAACTTTTAGGCGTTTTTTGAAGCAACGGATCGTCGATCATGGAAATAAATACAATGAATATGCCACTATAGAAAATTCTGCACGCCAGTGTTTTACAATCACACAATATCATGCATAGCACAGTGTGTTTACGTCACACAGCCTGCGTATGACGTCGTAATTGGATCATAAGCTTAAGACGGCTGTCACATAAAGTAGGAATCCCTGTTGAGCTTAATCGTGAAACGTAGTACGTTGGTAGGTTAAGGCGCACCCCGGAATGTAATGAAAGGTCTCGCTGTACGTGGTGATTTCTTTTACACGTTCAAAGAAAATCTAGATAAATGATTTGTTTTTCATTAACTTCACACAGCAGGCCCCAGCGAAAATAATTTGAATCGGTCATCTTTGGGTATGATGCACGAAAAAAATGAATATTGCTAATTTATTAAGAATTTTTGGTAATCCAGTTAAAAACATGATTTCCGGCCGCTTCCTGATAAACTTTTGGTAAATTCCTAATATATCGGAACACATTTTCATGCACCTGCATTTGCCTTAATAATATGTAGTGACGGATTTTTATGAACACATGTTCCGACATCGTGATAGTACTTTCGTATTTTACTAAAAGTTTGTCAGGAATCCTGTCACTTCATTCGTTAAGAGCGTGCAATCTCATATTTAAACGGATTACGAATAATTTGAAGAGATTCTAAATAAATTATCAATACTCATTTTTCTCTGTGTGTGAGTGTTTTAAGTAAAGGAAAAAGAAGTTCTGAAAAGCAAACAGGTGAGTACGAATCTGGGGGTCAACGTGTCCTGGAGTGATGAATCCATCCCCCACCGCGATGTAATGCGTTCGGTCGAGAGAGTCCTGCTGAAGAGGTAAAAGGATCTCCCTCATACGGCCTCTCCCGATCGAGTCCGCCACGCAGCTGTCGGGTAGACGCACCCGCCACCAAGACCTGGACAAATCTCACTCTGAACCCCTGATATGTCATCAAACGCATCGAACAACTTGGGGTAACCCATAGACATATGAATATTAGTAGACCTGCCCTAAGTGATTAAAAGCGTATTATCCCCACTCCCCATACCGGTTCCATTGAGCCGGCTGGGCTCGCGTTTGGCCTCAAATGAAATTTGAAAACGTGACGTCATCATTCTTGTGCGAACTATGGTCGAGGCATCATCGGTTCATTTTACTAAATAACACGGCAAAATTTTGACTTGTACTATGAAAACTGGTAAAAATAGATGTGAAAAAAGAGAATAAACCCAATTGTCGTATTACATTCCATATATAAGCATTATTTTACTTTATTTTAAGCATATTCACATCGTATAATATGAATCAGTTGTTACTATCACATAGAGAAACGTCTGGACGCGAAACACAAAGCTGGTTGGTTGCTGGGAAGTAAATTATGAACATTTATAAAAGTGTCTTAACTAAATACTCTGAAACTAACTACGACTCTGAAAATAAAAGCTGCCTTACTTTGCCGAATTTGGACTTCGCAAATTTGTTCATAACGTGGCGAGTAATTTGCGCTCCCATGTAAAAATGTCTATTCATTCAAAGCAGATTTTACTTTTAAGAAGTAAATGGTGATATTATAATGCGAGATGCCTATTTACTGTCAGATTGATTTATTGACGAATCACAGTCAGCTTCACTCGTTCCCTCGTTCCCTCGTTCTTCAACAGTTGATTTTACCCCTCGCCCATATCTTCTCGTCTATTAATTCCTATGTCTGTGGGGTAACCTATGGCAGAGGTTCTGATAAATATATGATTGGTGTTGTAGATATATAAAGTTGGTGTAGATAAATGATTTGCAGTGTTTCTGACTCTTGTAATGTTTTACACCTATTTTACTTCGATTTGGAAGTATGCTTTTTGGTTTTCTGTTGCATCGGGAAAATTATTTTTTTAAATTTATTGTGCATAGTGCTATAAATAATGTACATTTCCCACTTCCCGGTGCTATTGAAAAAGCGAAAGCAAATGGGGGAGAGGTATGGTGAGGGAGAAGTGGAAGTTTGAGAATCTTGATGTATCTCTCTCTATTGATACATATTATATTACTAGTAGTTTTGTGAACTATAGACTTCGCATAATGTTGATGACTCCGACTTGACAGCTCGCGATACTCGCAACGCACATGTGCTGGCAAAGCAAAAATGTACTTTCAAACACGGCTACCATACTGACAAGATTGACCGGAATTCAGTCAATACTCACACTTTGCCATCAATGTCAGTAAATTATTAGAATTAATGAACTTTTCGAAAATTACCTTACCCTAACCATATTTTTACCTAGATTGATGATGTCAAAATCACCTTTTCCATTTATGAAACTGTTGACTCATAGAATAAAGAATAACAAGAGAAATGCTTTGTGGGCGTGTTTCGTGACCCTAATATGAGCCCAATTTGAATTCTATTTCCATACAAAACTATGTTTCACCATGATTACGAAATTCAAATGAGATTGCGTTATACAACTTCAGGCAAGTGTAAGAGAGGCAGACCGCGTACTAAATGTTCTAAAACCAAAAGGTACTACTTCAGTGACATATTTGTTTCCATCCAAATTTGTATAGAAGGCACTTCTTTATTTTATGTACTGACTGTTCTATTTGTATATAAGGCACTTCTTTTTTCTATGTATTGACTGTTCTATTTGTATAGAAGACACTTTTTATTCTATGTACTGACTGTTCTACCTATTTGTACAGAAGGCACTTCTTTATTCTATGTATTGACTGTTCTATTTGTATGGCTAGCTTTAGACTTGTAAGTTTTTTCGTAAATTTACGACTTCTAGCCAATGGGCATATTGGATTTTCAAAATGCAATATGCCCATTGGCTAGAAGTCGTAAATTTACGAAAAAACTTAAAAGTCTAAAGCTAGCCTATAGAAGGCACTATTCTATGTACTGACTGTTTGTTTTCCTGCTTTCTTTATTTTTAATCTTTGATGATTTTTAAAAAATTATCTTCGTTTCAAAATAAATTTAAAATCGACACAATGCTAAGTTGTTTTTTATCAAAAGTAAAAAAAAGCTTCACTATTTCTTTAAAAAAAATTGAATTGAAAACCGTCACAAAGCAAAGTGGCATTTAATAAGGTTATTGAAACCTTTTGTATCTTTCCGTTTTCTTTTGAAATATAAATTGATACCACTCGCATTCTTGTATTGAATTAAAAATTACATTATTTTAGTGTTAAATTTGTAAATATTGCAAATGTTTTGGTTATTAACTCCACAGTTTGTCCGATCTAAAAATAATAAGCAGCTTACAAATTTTGTTTGAGAATTTTCTCGTTATTCATTTCGCAAAGGAATTGTCTTTATATTTCATTCTTGAGCGAAGTTTTCTTATTTTTGCTGCAACTTCTTTATTTTCCTTATTTTCTCCGGTAAGGATCTCCTTACTCCGACATGGCGTCCCCCTACCTTTATGCTGTCCATGTCTGTCTCGTCATATTTTCTCCTTTAAGCTATTTTTCTTTCTTCTTCCTTTGTCACTTTTCAAGAACCTAAGCTAACTTAGTATCCAATTGCTAGTTCACGTAATTGTATCTTCCAACCGGCGAAATAAGACTAATAACGGAGGATTTGCTCGACGCTCACATTTTGATTATTTTTGATGAACGTATTACTACAATCTCGAAAATTTCTAGAGGTGTCCCTACGGATATAAGCTATTTATATTTAAGATTAATAAAAACAAGTCCTTACAATTAACATATTTTTTGTAAAATGGTTTGTAACTTTCTAAAACCTTTGATTTAAAAAAAATATTATTCAGTTTGGTTGGGTATTTCGGCCTTAAATCCCAATTTAAGTTTTGTATGAAAAAGGCCGAGCAGCCGTTCCTCTTAAATGCGTATTTTAATATTTCAGCAGTAAATGACGCTGTGAGCACTAAAATGGGCTCTTGTTAAAGCACCAAAGTTTAACATTTGTAAACGAAACTCTTCATAAATGTATAAACTGCACCTGTTAATTTGGTAGTTTATAAAATAATTTTGTATCCAGTTGATGGCAAGTCCAGAAATATTAAATTGATGTCACACCGACTTAGAAGCGATTCTAAATACCTCGTACGTTTTATACTTTATTTCATACGAGCTGACGGGTACCCGGCGTTGCTCGACTTTTCTCTACTATATAATAATATTACTCGAAGAAATCCTCTAAATGATACTGAATACCATCAAAATCCGTTGCGTAGTTTTGAAGAACTAAGCGAACAAACAGACAGATGCGGATAGCGACTTACGTTTTACTAGCTGACGTGTACCCGGCATTGCTGGGGTTTATCCCAAGGAGATAGACACACTCCACTGTGGACTTTTCTGTAGGCCCTTTTAAGACATACAATTCCGTAGTACGTTATTTTGATATTTCATAAGATTTAGACAGCGTTAGCAATGTAGTGCTCGAAAATATATTTTTACGACTTGATTGTAAAATATCGACATTTATTTACTTTTATAAATACAATATGCATGTATTATATATATAGAACTAAGCGCACAAACAGACAGACGCGGACAGTGACTTTCTTTTATACTATTTATAGATAGTATTTAATTAAAGATTAGTTGTGTATCTGCTCTGATTTTATACTGGGATTCTTTTACCACTGGACCCAGGCAGTTATAGCGCTATTTGCTTTCTTGCGAAGATTTGCGTACCTATGAGTCAATAATACGAGAGTAGTATGAAAGTGATAAATATTTAATTATTTGTTAAAGTAAACACCAGAATTACGTGGATTTGAAAACAAATTGCAATCTAGTAAACAGGGAGAGATTTGATGAAATTCAATCAATTTCAGAACACTAACCTGGCAATTGAAAGCAATTTCGACCGTCACTTCTATGTTGTACCATGTCGACCATAGACATACAAAACAATAGATCTGCCCGTGAGGGAAAGGGGAACAAACCAAGTTGCAAGGAGCGGGGAGGTGGGGGGACCGCCTCTCCATGATCTTTGTCATCTGACAGTATTCAGGCAACTCTCGTTGTTCTATCAGTTTTTTTTTTTTTTTTTATAGTGAATACCTCACAAGAGTCCCAACTGCTCCCGTCTGGAGCCAGTGAGACTATGGCATCCCCAATTGGGGGATGTTGTGAGGCTGAAGGTAAATGGGGAAGGGAAAGAGGAAGGTGGGGAAGTACCTGGCTATTCAGATCTAGTCACTAAACACGGCTAAAGCCATTTGGAGCAACGTTTCAATTCTGAATGGTGGTCTTTCACCAGGGCGATACTGGTAGTATCTTCCACTCTGGAACGTGCCGCAAATATACTATATATTATTTTAATTAATTAATTGTGAAATAACACAAATTAATCAAATAAAATTTTATTTGCGCACGCCGGGTTCGAACCCGCGACCTTCGGAATGGCAGTCCAATGCGTTACCACTGGACTATGCCGGCCGTCAAATCAGTATCTAGTCTGCGAAAATAAAATCTGCTTACAAGTCAGTAGTTGTTTTTACGATGATGCTCAAATTGCTTGCTGCATAAAATCCTTAACTGGAAATCCCTAATCGGCCAAACAAAAGTTCGGGCTTATTTCCAAAATCGAACATTTGGTAAACGTTTTAGATTGGTCCTTTTACAAATGCGTAATAATTTACTCACCTCACTCATTCTGGCGTCGCTACGCAACCTGATTTGTAGACGTTTCGTTTAAAAACCAACATTCAGACCTTGCACAGAAATTCTTACAATGGACTGCGCTGCTAACCGTTACCTTACTTAAGTGAACTTTAGTTTTCTGCACAGGGTTATGGTTATTTCAATGTGCGCTCTTCGGCAGTCAATGTACGAGTGATGTCTTAGTTTATTAAAGCATTCTCGAAACCTCCTGGTGCCAAAAAGATGGTCACGTGGTTTGCCTCTAGCCCGATTTTACCTTAGGGCAAGTCTGCGCTTTTGTAACAACCAACTACGTTACGTGGTGTACCCGATAAGTCGTTAACGTTACTTATTGCCCGTAGTCATGCAATGTTGATGCATAGCATAATATTATATCTTATGTTTGAACAGATATTGGCCTTACAGAATCTCGTGCAAAGCCGTGTCACGTTAGAAGTTATTTTACTTTTGTATAACTATATCTATTTCTGGTAACTTCCTAACTCCATCAGAGTTGTAACATTGTTCCTAAGCCTAAGCCGATGGTCTCAAGCAGTCGCGTCGCTAGCAATAATAAGTCTGAAATTTGCTTTTCGGGGTTTGAATAATAAAGCATGTTTTCCCAAAAGCCTTACAAAAACAAGCCTGTTTCCAAAGTGATGTTTTGACATTTAATGTATAATCTAAAACACGCGCCGCCTCTAGAAAAATATTTGGAAAATCATTTCGGGGAACCCAAAAATTAAGGGATCTACTCCGCATGATATTAAATGAAAAAAGGTTTTTTTTCGGACAAAAATTACCCTGTTGGGATGTAGAAAAAAGGTCTATAGATAAATCTGCCGTTTCTCTCTCTTGGGTTCGACATTCATCGCAAAAAATGAGGGATTTATGTTTCGGCGTTTTTTCTGTTTAGGAACTTAAGCCACGGACCACGGACGAGGGCTACCTAATAGAAGAATTGATCATCCAGAACATTTCGGGTCTCGGGCATGTTTGCCTTTGTTCGGTTGGATCACGAAAAATCACAGGTTTGTGGGCTCGCCGTGTTGACAGGTGATAATTCTCTGCCAGTTCAATTGGTGTTTGGCCGGTCCGTGTTCAATTTTACTGAACATTTTTTGCCAGTGACCGTTATATTTTTTTATTGATAATGTGATAACCTACTCAGTTCTTTATTTTTTCACAAATTGTTTTTAACTTATTAACCGAGTATTGCGTAACTTATGTATTAATATCATCATATGTTGAACACATTTTTGTAATGCTCAACATACCTTATAGTAAAATTATTATAGGTTGTGTCTACATCCCACCTGCATCGGATTTGCAAATATATAAAAACCACAATGAGGACATAGAAATGCTGAAATTCAAATATCCGAAAGCAAAATTCATAATTGCTGGTGATTATAATCTGCCGAACTGGACCAGCCAAGATGACATCGGATCTGCCGCAAACGAAGTTGAATTACAGTGCGCTAAGTCCAGTGAAATTCGTGATATTTCCATATTCCTAGGACTAACTCAATCAAACAATGTGTCTAATTCTAATAATCGAATGTTAGATTTAGTGTTTTCAAGTGATTCAAAAATAGTGGTTGAGAAATCTGACGAATTATTATTGCCTCTACATAAACACCATCCACCATTAGATATTATCATAACAAATATGTCTGGAAGATCTCCAAACCTAACTACCACATCGTATAATTTCTCCAAAGCCGAATACCATAATATTATTGAGTACCTTACCTCGGTAGATTGGTCGTTTTTAGACAACGAAAATAATTTAAATAATCAATTAGAACAATTTTACTCCATTTTAAATAACTCGATAGAGCGCTTTGTTTCTAGGGTCAACTTCACACCATCTAACTATCCCAAATGGTTTACGAGGGAATTAAAAAAATATATTAATTATGAAAAACATATCCATAGAATATATAAACATACCAGAAATCCTAATGATTACATAACTTTTACTAAATTACGTAAGCAGTGTAAAGAATTATCAATAAAATGCTATAGTGATTATGTAAGCCTAATAGAAAAAGAGATGTTAAAAATGTTAAAAAATTATGGAGTTTTTCTAAAAGTCAACAAAAAAATTATTGTGGATTTCCCAATAACATGTACTTAAAAGAAAAATGTGCCGACAGTATCGAAAGTATAGTTAATCTCTTTGCTGATTCATTTAAAAGTGTTTATGACACAGATATTCGTGTCAATACGATTCCCGATATTTCAGTAAAAT
This sequence comes from Hesperophylax magnus, assembly GCA_026573805.1. NCBI lineage: Eukaryota > Metazoa > Arthropoda > Insecta > Trichoptera > Limnephilidae > Hesperophylax > Hesperophylax magnus. The sequence continues at coordinate 2,626,892 of JAIUSX010000088.1, forward strand.
AGGTATTAAATCTCAGCCAATTTTTCATCAAAAAAGAATCTATAGAAAAAGTCAAAAAAGAATTAGATAGCAATAAATCTGCTGGACCGGATGGTATTCCTCCAATATTTTTCAAAACCTGTGTTAGTAGTCTGATATATCCTCTTTATAAACTCTTTAACAATTCTTTAAGTTCTGGTTCTTTTCCAGCTCAGTGGAAAAATAGTTATTTAACCCCTATTCATAAAAAAAGAGATAAAAGCGATATATCAAACTATAGACCAATTTGTACAATGTCTGCGTTACCGAAAGTTTTTGAGAAATTAGTCCTAGATATCATTGTAAAACCTATCAACAACATTATTGTTCCTAACCAACATGGCTTCATCACAGGTCGCTCTACTAAGTAATTTAATGATTTATGAAAATTACATATCTGAATCTCTGGGTCTCAAACAACAAGTGGACAGTATATACACTGACTTTAGTAAAGCTTTTGATAAGGTTCGACATCACATACTTATTTATAAACTTCGATTGTTGGGCATCAAAGGTAAATTATTGAGTTGGATTGTCAGTTATCTTAGCCATAGGGTGCTTAGTATAAAGATTAATTCTGTACAATCTTATATATTCGAGGCCACAAGTGGGGTTCCTCAAGGGTCCCACCTCGGCCCAATATTTTTCTTATTATTCATCAATGACATTGTTGACCAATTTAATGATGTAGAAGTTCTGCTATTTGCTGACGACTTAAAAATATATAAAAGAACACGAAATGTATACGATTGTCAAATTTTACAGAGTAATTTAGAACAACTTCATCAATGGTGTGAACAAAATGCTTTATTTTTGAACATTCAGAAATGTCAAGTAATACGATTTTCCAAAACTCGTTAATAATATATTACATGAATATACATTAAATAATATTAAATTAATACCAGTATCACATATTCGTGACTTGGGTGTAATATTCGATGAAAACTTGTCATTCATTGAACACATCAACTATATAACTAATAAGGCTTAAAAGATGCTTGGCTTCCTTTGCAGAACTTTAACTGATTTTAAGTCCATAGATTGTATGAGAACCCTCTATATTTCATTAGTCAGAAGTCAATTGGAGTATAATTCACCTATTTGGTCCCCTTTATATAAAGTTCACTCCAATAATATAGAAAGAGTTCAGCACAAATTTCTTAAGTACGTAAATTTTAAGCTCGGGATTCCTATTGATTACATTAATTATCTCAGTTTGATGAATCAATTGCATCTAATAACACTGTCTGACAGGAGAATTATTTCAGACCTGGTTGTGTTACACAGAGTCATTATCAACTTAATTGATAGTCCTGCCATCCTTGCCACTATTAAGCTACATGTGCCGACTAGGAATATAAGACAAAATATAACATTCTTCTGTAATACATACTCGACCAACTATCAGACACACTCACTGACCAATAGGATGCATGATCTGGGCAACAAGTATGGGGGCGCTATTGATTTATTTATTGACTCATATAGAATTAAGCATAATCTACACAAACACTTTGTTGAATCCTACAAATTAGAGTAGCGTTGGTAAATTAGTTTTAATGATTTGTCTTATATGTAGTGTTGTTGTAATTTCTTTTTTACTTTATGTTACTCTTACGTTTTACTAATATTGCTTCATATTTTTTAATATTTTCTCATTATACTTGTAATCACAATTTTACAAGTGTGTATTTTGTACCTTCTTTAAAATGGATTATATCTATTTACTGTCAATATCTCCTGTATAATAAATATTCTCCTATGTACACTGCATCATGTATCACTTCTATCTAAAAGCCTTTTTAGGCGTATGTGTCGCCCAAACCTCTAACGGTGTTGGACGCGAGTGAGCGCCGTAAGCGGTTAATAAATAAATAACACCTTCAATCCAAGACAAATTATATAAATACATAAATTTACGGAAAATATATTTTTTTAACCTGAAAAAATGGAGGAAGTGGTTGATCCGCATGCCTTCATAACAAAGGCGAAACAAAACATAAGTGACTTACATACAATCATGGAAGAAAATAAACTTACCAAAGAAACCAAATCAAAAATGATGAAAGAAATAAATAACATCATGGAAATGATATCGCACATGGCAATAGAATTAGCTAAATTACAAGAAAAGTGTGATATTCAAGAAAAAAACCAAGCACAAAAATACCCATTTTCATACTCTTCTGCAGTAAAAAACTTAACATCAAAAACGCAAGAAAAACGATTTCCTATAATAATTAAAAGCTTAAAAGAAGAAGACACTGAAAAATTAAAAGAGAAAATACAAAAGATTAAAATATCGCAGTTGGGAATTCGAGTATGCGAAATTAAAAAAACAAAAAAAAAACCTTATAATAACATGCCCAGAAAAAGAAGACGCAAAAAAATTAAAAGATAAGATAAATGAAGTCGACAAAACCATAATAGCGGAGGTACTTCTGAAAACGGATCCATGCGTAATATTCAAAGGTCTTGACAAAGACTATACCGAAAAAGAATTCTTAGAAGACATCATTGAACAAAACAACGACATCAAAATGATATGTGAAAAATACCAAGACAAAGAAATATTACAAGTTAAGGCCATCATTACAAACAAAAAAACTAACAGCAAAAACTTAATACTACAAACAAATCCCGAAATGAGACTACATCTTGTTAATAAAAAAAAAATTCATCTAGGATTCATGAGAATCTATGTAAAAGACTGCAGTCCTCTTACCGAATGTTTCCACTGTCAAAGATTTGGACACACAGCACAAAAATGCTACAATAGAATGAATAAACCAACATGCAAGCACTGTTCAGAAGATCATCCCATCTCCGAGTGTAAATCCCTGGAACTGCCACCCAAATGCGCTAACTGCAACTCAGCTAACAAGAAGAAAGAAATAAACTCCTTGAACAGTAAAATGAATGAAGTAGACCACCGAACAAACAGCGAAACATGTAAGTTCCGATCTTACATGCTTAAATTAGCCAAAGAAAGAATTAACTACGACATTGAATAAAAACCTTACAAATAATTTTGTAAAATACAACCGAAAATGCATTAAATGGATGATTTCTTAAGTAACGAATTAGAGTTAAATATTAAAATTCAAGAATATGAATGTATATGTACCGATTCGTGTAACAAAATTATTTCTAAAAACATCAATGATATAATTATTATGCACATAAACATCCGTAGCGTTCAAAAAAATTTAGATGAATTAATTCTAAAAATAAATAATTTAATTAAAAAACCGGACTTTATAGCGTTAACCGAAACATTTACGAACGCTGAGTCACCGTCTTACCACTTACCTGAGTACAACTATATTTCTACCAAAGTAGACATCAATAAAAATTCGGGAATAATAATATTTGCAAGCAATAAATTTAGTATTTTTAACATATTAGAACATCCAATACACTTAGTAAACTGCATCGAAGTACATTTCAAACTCGGCAAATCCATATACCATCTAATAGCTATCTATAGAACGCATGGCTCGAGTATTATTACATTTATTAATGACCTCAAATACATATTATTAAAATTAAAAAATAAACTTTGCTTCGTCGTAGGAGATTTTAACGTTAATATTAATGAAAAAATAGAAAATAATAACAAAAATGAATACATCAATTGTATGACTGAACAAAATTTTATATCTTGCATAAATAAAAATACTAGGGAAATAAAAGAACATACTCCATCTTGTTTAGACCACATTTGGACAAATATAAACATTAATGATCTTCACAAAATAAAATCAATTGTTTGGAAAACTAACATAACTGATCATCACTCATGCTTACTTCTGTATAATAATAATATTAAACATAAAAAACATAATTTATTAACCAAAAAATCAACAATAGATATGACTATTCTCCCTGAAAAATTAAAAAAGGAAGATTGGAATAATGTTTTAAACAGTGATGATACTGAAATTTGTTCGACTAACTTCGAAAATATTATGTCACAACACATTAAAAATTCGACAACTGAGATAACAACACACATAAAATCAAAATTAAGATGTTTAAAACCTTGGATTACCAAAGGACTTATTATATCTATCAGAAATAAAGAAAAACTTTACAAAATAACTTTAAAAAATCCCCAAGATGAAAAAGCATATATTTTCTATAAAAAATATAAAAATAAATTAACATCTTATATTAAAAAAAGTAAAGAAGAGTATTTTAAAAATAAAATATTATCTTCAGAAAATAACCATAAACAAATGTGGAAAACTGTTAATTTCGCCATAGAAAATACAAAAAAACACAAAACATTAAGTACATTGAACATGATAAAAAAATTATAGATGCCAATATACAGCCTAAACAATGTGCAAACATATTTAATTCCTTCTTTGCAAATGTTGGGAAAAATCTTGCGAAAAATATTCATAAGCCTTCAAACCAAGAAAACCATAAAAATAAAAATATACAGAAACGTAATATACTTTCAATGTTTGAAACAACAACAGAATGTGAAATCTCGAAAATAATAGAAAATATGAAAGGAGGTTCGTTTTGATTCTATTACGACACACATGTTAAAAACTATGAAACCTCACTTAATAAAACCTATCACTCATTTAATAAACTTAAGTTTAACAAATGGAATTTTTCCAATGAACTACAAAACCACAATAATCTCACCAATTTACAAATCTGGAGATCCACATCAAGCAACGAATTATCGCCCAATATGTCTAATTTCTAATATAGGAAAGATCTTTGAAAAAATAGTTAAAAAACAATTGGTAAATTTTCTAGATAATAATAAAATATTACACAAAAACCAGTTGGGCTTTATAAAATCACTCAGCACACAAGATGCTATTGCTAACGTAACTTCATACATTTACGAATCACTAGATAAAAGTAAAAAATGTGCGGGTATATTTATTGACCTTAGAAAGGCATTCGATAGCATATCCCATGAGATGCTATTAAAAAAATTGAATAAAATCGGCATAAAAGGCAACGCGATTAAATGGATCACCGACTACTTAAAAAACCGTCCTCAATTAGTAAAAATCAATGGTGTTAATAGTGATCAAGAGATTACAAGCTTTGGAATCCCCCAAGGTACAGTGCTTGGACCAATTCTATTTACTATATATGTAAACGATATTTTTTTTCAACCTTTACACGGTCATATTACGTCATACGCCGATGATACAGTATTAATAATAAGTGATAAGACTTGGGAAAATGTAGAATTAAAGGCCACGGAAGACATCAACACGCTCAAGAATTTTTTCGACACTAATTTACTGTCACTTAATAATGAAAAGACATTTGTATTTCCATTTGCAATCCATACAAATGATACTCCTAAAAGTTTTAACATTGTCATACATAATAATACTAAAATTCACAGCCAAAACTATTGCAAATCAAACTGTACAGTACTAAAAACAACAAATAAAATTAAATATCTAGGAGTAATTATTGATAAAAATCTGAAATGGAAAGAACAAATATGTCAAGTAGTAAACAAAATTAGAAAATTAATATATATATTTTTAAGAATTAGAAACTTTCTGTCGATAAAAAATCTATATTTAATTTACTATGCCTTAGTTCAATCCACTTTACAATACGCTACTATTAGTTGGGGATCCGCGTATAAATGTAACCTTCTTCCAATTGAAATTATACAAAGAACAATTATTAAAATTATATTAAAAAAAATCCTTTGACTACCCAACAGAACGCCTGTTTGAAGAATTTCAAGTACCTACATTTAAAGACCTATATATTAAAAACTCATTAATCCAAATTATAAAAGAAAAAGATAAATATCAATTTTTAAATGAAAACAGAACGCGACTTAGACATGTTTTTCTATGCCCAAAACTAAATACGTCTTTTGCACAACATCATTATACTTACCAGGGAAGAACTTTTTTCAATCGTTTACCAGAAGAAATCAGAAGCATTAATGATAAAACCCGAATACTGCTCTCTGTCAAGAGACACTTTAAAAATATTCTGAAAAAAAAACTACTGTCACTTAATTAATCTCACAAATATCCTTAGTTTTCCATAGCTTCCTTTCTTTTTAAAAATTTAATAAATTAATATATTATCCTTCACTACTTTCCAAAGAAATATTACAGCAAACATACATTTATGTACAATGAATTATTTAAGTACTAACTAACAACAACATTTATGTACACTCCCCTTCCATACACAAGCAAATGCTTTCAATGGAAGAGTAGTAAAAAACCAATGATGTAAAATGAATTATGTCCCATGTAAAACATATTATTAAAAATAAAAAATAATTATAAAAAAAAAATATATATATATATATATATAAATAAATCATCTCTAAATAGTATAAATTTATTCAATTCAATGTACCTGCCCGTTCAACACGCTCTTCTGTCCTGTTCAGGGTGGATCAATGCAAAACGAACTCTAAGCAGAATTCTCGCCTGAACAGTCTATGCAATAATTACAATAGCGTATTATTCAAGGTGGATATTTTCAATTGCGATCTTACCAAATACAAGAGGTCCATAAAAGAATATTTCTCTGATGGTTTGTGAATAATGTTATGTCTCTATTGTTTATATTTCTATTATGATTTGATTTATATCTACAATCTCTCTCCATGGCTATAAATGTATTGATAAATGTTTTGGTTTGTATATTTTTCCTTTTATTAAATCTTTGGTTTTGTATAAATTTTTGAATTCATATTCTGTCTCAGTAGAAGTAAAGTCGCAAAAAAGAAATCCATAATTGGTTTTATTTTTGCTATATAATACTTATGTACAAACTGAAGTTAATGTAAACTGTCGATTTCCCGAAAATTAATAAATAAAATAAAATGAAAACATAGCAGATCGACACCTAATGTTTAATTAAATAGTATCTCTAAATAATATAAAATAAAGTCACTATCCGCGTCTGTCTGTTTGTGCGCTTAGTTTTTACAAACTAAGCCACGGATTTTGTAGGGTTTTCACTTTCATTTATGCACATTATAATTATAAAAAGTAGAGAAAAGTCGATGATTATCATTGAATTCAAAACCTAAAAAGTTATTCCCAATCATTCACAACCCGAGCAATGCCGGGTACATGTCAGCTAGTTTTAATAATGACTTGCTGAAACTGTTTTCTCCTCCTTTTTCCTACCCCTCCCATAATAATTGTCTCCCTCTATTTTAGTTATATAGCTCTTATTGGTGACAGAGAGCGATACAACTAGAAAAGAAGGAGACAAATTATTATAGGAACGGTAGCTAAGGAGAGGAGGAGACAGTTTAAGTGTGTATGTACTAGTAATTATAATCTTTTTCTTTCTTTGATTTTCTGTTTTTATTTTGTGTACCTGTGTATTGTTATTATTATTTGCCTGATTTTTTTGTTGTTATTTCAACATAAGGAATGTTTTGCATTGCACTACCTCTGCATACATTCTGGAATAAACTAATATTAGTATATAAGCTCCGACGAAGCTTGAGATATGCGAAAACTGGTTGGCTGTCATGTATAAATTCAATGAAAGTGGTGTACGAGTATTACAAAGTGTGTTCAAATATAAGAAACAAAAATAATAAAAAATATAGTTTCCATCAGATAGGTTTACAGAAATACAATAGAAGGTTTTATAAAATGGTTGGAATAAGTATTCAGTTTGGTCCACAAAATTCACTAAGTAAACATTAAACGTACGTTTATTACCCACCAGCGAGTATCTGTAATTGTACGAATCGCACTTCTGGGGATTTTTTGTTCAGTGGCGGGGACGTACCAGCTCTTAATGTGCCCATCTCAAATAATAATGTATCGATTCTATCGGCCACAAGGCGGATCAGTCGCAAGGCGGGAATCCATATCACGGTTCAGGGAGGATCGCCATTTTCGCGTTTAAGTTGCCAGAAGGGTTTCTTTGGATGAATTAATGTCCCCGTGATCGGTTTAGCCTTTAAGCTACTTCTTCCATCCGCTTTGATACCACTTTGGGTAGAAAAACCAATAAATATGGCCGTGTAACTCTATGCTATCTTACGCTGACAATATTCGGTATACTTCAAATCATGAAACCGAGGAAGACATGGCACGATCAAATGAATCAGATACTTGAGTCGGGCCATGTCAAGGATCAGAATAATAGAAGAGTATGTATGAGATTATGTATGAACGTGAATGAGGCAAAGTGTGTGTGCCAAGACCGAGTTATTTGGCGGTCCGTCCTCTCTGCCCACCCCTACTGCGTGATGATTAGTTAGTGAAAAAAATGTTTCTGTTTTTATATATTTATTTTACATTTATAAATATATGTAGGGTTTACACATATTTTTACCACAAACACCTGTCTTACTAAGGATATCCTTTGCTCGAGACATTTTAGGTTAATTTCGACAGGTAATTTTTTTGACAAGTGGTACCGATTAGTATCGACGAGAGCTTCGTACTGCTCCCAACCGCCTGGAATCAGTGAGGCTATAGCATACATACTTGGAGAATGTTGTATGGCTGAAGGTGGGGAGGTGAGGATGTAGGAAGAAGGATGTGGGGAATTACCTGGCTAAAGCCATTTCAAGCAAAGTTTCGATCCTGAATAGTGGTCTTTCACCACGGCGATACTGAAAGTATCTACTGCTCTGGAACTTGCTGCAAATATACGATATATTATTAAATTATTCAAACAAAATTTTATTACACACGCCGGGATTTGAACCCGCGACCTCCGGCTTAGAAGCCAAGGTTTGTTTAGCACCAATGTTGTTTGTTGTTTACCCAAGGTTTGTTTGTTTGTTGGTCACATGTTTAGCAAGATCATAAACAGGAATTTTAAAATTTACAGTACTTACTTACCTGTTTGCTTTGTACTAACTTTGCTTTATTTAATCCATTCTATATTTGCAGATAAATATATATTCAGTTCTTATAAATGAATTGCATATCGTGTCTGCAATTTATAAAAGTGGCTCTCTCATAAACAGTAATGATGCACAATCTTTTGCTTCCAGTCTAATACATCGCTTTCACCTCACGCTAACTTATTTTATTTCCCTTTCCCGCCCCATCCTGCCTTCTTCTTTCCACGTAAAAACATTTTATTTTTTGTTATAAACCTGTTTTCATTGTTTCCCTCGCGTGAATTCTGTTGAATATGGTAAACTCTATTACTTTAAAGAAATCGCAAAAAGACTTAAGACACCTTTATCGGCTAAATACTAAATATTATCTTTGCATATAATGCGGTAAAGATCGACGATTAATTTCATTCATTCACTTCATTCATTTAAGATACATATGTAAACTTTTCTATAAATCCTGCTAACCCATTGTGCGCATTTTGCACCCGTGTTCTAAAATTAATTATGAAACACCCCAATATTATACAACTTCCTTCTTCTTCAGGCGCTAGTAAAATTAGAAAGATTATTTTTAAATGTAACGATGTTGTTTGTAAGTTTCTACATATTTATTTATTTATATTTATATTTATTTATATATATAATTTGTACATTTATTTATAACAATTACAGGTAATAAAGCCTAAGACGTTATAATTGTACCATTTATGCAGTGTATATGCAATGCCAAAAATCTTGCAAATGCGCTATAGGACACAAAAAATAAATCTAATTTTTTATCTACCGCATTCAAAAAGCACGTAGCTCTCCCCATAGGTGAGTTCATTAATAAATTAGTGCGGCTTGCTCTACTATATAGAAGATTGTGATGACGTCCTCGAGAGTGAGACTCTGGTACAAAAAAATTTAATTGGGCCAGTATCTCATTATTAGAAAAGTGACCGTTTATTAGTTGGAAAAAATATTTAAGCAAAGCAATACCTCTACGTGTCTCTAGGGAGTGGTAATTGGTCATGCCTAATATATAAATCGATGGGTAAAGCCAAGGGTAATGTCCATAGAGCCGCGAGAATAAAAACCTTAAAAATTTTTTATGGACTCTTTCAATGCGTAAAGTGTATGTTAATTCATGTGGAGCCCAGATGATCGAGTTTGATTCAAGTACACTTAGGACTAGTGTGTTATATAATAACGTCAGTGTTTTTGTGTTACGAAACGGATATGAGTTTCTAATTACGAAGCCGAGAAGCCTGTATCCTCTGCTTATTAAATCATCGATGTGTTGGTGAAAAGTTAGTTTGCTGTCGTAAATAACTCCTAGATCTTTGATTTGGTTTAGGTGTTGGAGAATAATTTCGTTGATTGTATATTCAAATACATGCGGTTTCTTTGATCTTGTATACGAGACGATATTGCACTTGGGTGTACTGAAGTTCAAGCCATTTATTTTGGCCCAGTTTGAGACGCAGTCAATGTCACGTTGAAGGAGAATACAGTCAAGAAGGTTTTTTATTGAGCGATATAGTTTCAAGTCATCTGCAAATAGTAAATACAGCGAATGTGTAATGACTGAACCAATATCGTTGATAAAAATCAGAAACAGAATTGGTCCAAGGATAGACCCCTGAGGAACTCCAGAAAAAACTATGAATTCTGATGAACTGGAACCCTTATAATAAACAAACTGTCTACGATTTCGAAAATATGAAGCAAAAAAACAGAGAAGTCTTTTGGAAAAACCAAATGAAGCTAGCTTATTTAGAAGAATGTCGATGTCAACCTTGTCGAATGCTTTTTCCAGGTCGAAATAAGCAACATCCACCTGTCCCCGATTGTCGAGAGTTTGTGATAAGAAATCTGAGATGCATAAGAGGTTTGATGTTACTGACATCTGGGGTCTAAAACCATATTGACGGTCATCAAGAATTGGATTAACGTGATTAAGTATATATTTATTTTTAATTTCATTCATTCACTTCATTCATGTTTATATATATATATATATATATATATATATATATATATATATATATGTCATTAAGATTTAAGTCAGTTGTTTTAGTATTTATTATTTAATAAATATATTTATACAGCGCCCTTGAGGTGATTTTTTTCGTTATAAAATGATAGATATATAATTACGTCCTCATCTAATTAACCCATCTTAAAACCAATTTATTATTTTTTACGTTTGACTTGTAGAGAGGGGTTATATAACTCGCTTTAAAATGTAGTCTTAGAGAACACAGTAGGTATGAACTATTTCCTTTCAAGCTCGCGCTATTTTTATCGAAAATTTCAATATTTTACTTCTCTAAGGCACATTGTACCATTTTTTCTGTAGATTCAGAATCAATGCACTTATTTAATTATTGAAGACAATATTTGAAACGGAAAAATCAGAAAAAGATACGGTCACATCTAGGACTTGAACCCAGGATCCTCGCCTTGCCGGGGCACAGCTCTACCAACTGAACTAATGGGACCCTATCTCCTTCGGTCATATTTAACTGTATGGTACTTCGAATAAGAACTACCAACATTATCTCCATTTTATCGTCGCAATTTTTCATTGCCGTTATCTTTGTGTAGTTATTTTAAATCAAGCTTAGTTCTGAATTTCAGAAGCTTTCAGGAAATCAAACATTTGGTCAGTTCTCTGTACCTAATACAACGCAGAATCTGCTTCAGTTTGTTAGTGCTATAGATATAGTGAGTAGTGTATTCGACATCCCTCCGGTCTTGTTTGTAAATGCTTGCCTCGGTATAGCGGCGTGTTAACTTACCCCCGGCGAGCTTAGAATACCAAGCGACAAGTGTCAAGGCATCTTTAGTGTTTGAATTGTCGACAGTGGCCTGCCAGCGATCTTCCAGAGTAACAAGGCTAGCACACAGGAGTGTTGTTTTACAAAACGACATAATGTAATTGATTAAGGTTTTACCTGACTGCTGATTCTGAAATTTGAAAGGTTGGGTTGCATAAGCAAGTTTTTTTGTACCAGTTCGCACAATGTCCTCATTAATAGAGTGGTGAGAGCTTTGCGTCGATCCTAGCCTAGAAGTGACTACCACACAAGCGTGGTAATATTGTTTTCCTCGTTTTGGGGATTATTGTGAGGCCGCAGGGTGTGGGGAGTGGAATGAAAGGTGGAATGTTCCTTACTACGACATCTTGTCACTTAACCCTTTCAGACCTGAATTAAAACTGGCATTTGTAGAACATGTTTGATGTTTAATAACAATTGGTAGAGTGATTAAAATAATGTTGATGTTTTTTCAAATAGTTTAGTCATTGTTACTTTAATTTGAAGGAATATTAGGTCTCAGAGAGGGTGTGTTTAAACAGATAAATATAAATTATTTATTGTTATTAAGTTTAATTTGTAGAACTCCATTTTAATTTTTAATTTTTTATATATTCAATAATATTGTTATTGGGTTTATAAAAACAGTTTATTTTTAAACAAGTTCTGCTGTGTAATTATTATTACGCGTGACAGCTGTTTCGCCCTCTGAAGGCATTATCAAACTGTGGGTAGCCCACTTACAGACGATACATTTATATTATTTGTAGATAGGTATTTTAATTTCAATTACTGATTTCTGAGTAAAATGTTAGAAATTATTAATGGTTATTACCCCAGTAAAGTTTCCACAATTACTATAATGTTTAAATTTGACTGAATGTCTTTATGTTAGTTATTCCCAAACGATGACTAAAAATAATAAAATGACTTAAAATAACCCTATGAGTCATCGTTTGGGAATAACTAACATAAAGACATTCAGTCAAATTTAAACATTACAGTAATTGTGGAAACTTTACTGGGGTAATAACCATTAATAATTTCTAACATTTTACTCAGAAATCAATTAAGAAATCAGTAATTGAAATTAAAATACCTATCTACAAATAATATAAATGTATCGTCTGTAAGTGGGCTACCCACAGTTTGATAATGCCTTCAGAGGGCGAAACAGCTGTCACGCGTAATAATAATTATACTGCAGAACTTGTTTAAAAATAAACTGTTTTTATAAACCCAATAACAATATTATTGAATATATAAAAATAAAAAAATAAATTAATTAACAAATCGTGAGCTGCATAGTATTAAATTGTATTAAAAAATTACATTAATAATGAACATTGAACAAATACACTCGAATTGACATTAAAAGAAAGTGAAAAAAAATTCTGTCATGATAAAATACAAAAATCACATTTAAAATATATAAATGGCTACCGCCTGAACTAGTAGCTAAAATTCAATAAGAAATAGCCGGCAATGTCAGTTATACCAGCAATTGGAAAACGTAAACCGCCAATTTGTATTCGCTCTTGATTGTGAGAAAAAATTCTGAAATCTACGTAATTTCAAATATGCACACGGTATGAAATAATTAATTTTTATATTCGCAATCCGGGCTTCACACCCGCGACCTCGTGTCCGAAGCCAAAAAGATTAACACTGACACGAAAGTTTACTGACGGCAGAAATCATCTGTCGAAAGTTTTCCGCTTTACAGCTGTTGACGTAACTATATGCATCTCCCTCTAACATATGTTCCTGCACCCAACCTATGCTTGAGTACCTACACTGAAACTTTTTTTGACACATGATCAGTCTGTTAAGAAAACCTGAAAAAAAGTGTTCCCTCAGTGCGTTTAATTCGAATATTACGGAAGTTTGTGCATCTATTACCACGTAGTTAGATCGAAAAGACCAAGGGTAAGTCAAAATCCTTTCCAATTCTAACTGTTAAGCACGGCTACCCCAATAGTTGTGTTAAATATTGATAGTCTACAATAAAACCACAAACTGATTCGCATACAATATTGCGACCTCAACAGCTAAGATGTTGTTTACTAGTAATTATCATATTTGAATATTATTATATTTCAGACCTAGTGTTGCACCATCCGCTGTGCTCCGCTGGAATAAAACATCATTTACCATTCTCTCGGGTAAATCTTTTCCATTCAATTTATTTTTTATGCGCTGCCCGTTCGGCTTGTTTTTTTTCTATTAAGCTTGAGCTCGCCGAAAATTTTACCGTTTATATTAAATAATAATATGTTCTCGTTACGAATTTCTTTACTGGGAACTTATCCTCCATTATTAAAACCTCTTCAAAATATATTATTAAGGCTCCGCTGTTTCATAAAATACCTTACCGACATCAGCATTATTTTAAAATGTTATCCCTTAGAGGTGATTATTTTATTTATTCGTCTCCTTCAATGTACTTTTATTCGACTAGAGAGCTACTACTACCTACTAGAGCTTAGAAAGGTGAAATATTCCGTATAAAACCGCACAAGAGTCCCAACTGCTCCCAACCGTCTAGAGCCAGTGAGAATATGGCATTCCCAATTGGAGTATGTTGTGAGGCTGAAGGCAGGAAGGAGGAGAAGGAGATGGGGAAGAGGATAGTAGGGAAGTACCTGGCTATTCAGATCTGGTCACCAAACACGGCTAAAGCCATTTAAAGCAAAGTTTCACTTCTGAATGGTGATCTTATACCAGGGCGATACTTCCACTCTGGAATGTGCTGCAAATATATTTTTTAATCATTAATTTGTGAAATAACACGAATTAATCAATTAGAATTGACTTGCACACTCCGGAATTTGAACCTGCGACCTCTAGTTTGATAGTTGAGAGCCTTACCCCTTACTCCTTACCCTTACCCCTCAAACACGGAGGCCGTCAATTAATTATCTACTCATAATAAGTTTAATTGTCCCCCTGATGCTTTTATCTTTAATTTCTCACGTTTAACAGTTCAGTAATACTAAATTATTTAAAAAACTTTAGTAATACTGAAGTTATTCCAAAAAATTATATATTCATCGTTGACTTGTAGAAAATTCAATAAAAGCCGCACATAAAAAAATGAATATATTTATCGAATACACTATCTACTTTGCATTTCGTTCGGTTAAAATCTTACAATAATAAATTTGATCATAGCAGTGAATTAAAATTTGCGTTAAGAAGATAAAGATAATTTTGGGAGTTCTTAGTCGAATATACAGTTAAATATGACCGAAGGGGAAAATGTCGCACAATAATATGTTCTTAATTCTACAATAATATGTTCGACCAACTTTTCTTTAATATCTTTTGAAGGTTATACCTATCAATGTAATATATCACTAAAGAATAATATTATTATTACAGAAGTTAATCAAATAAAAAAATAATTATTCTTTTACGGCCGTTATTCCCAATCCTACTGATCAACTGCTGAGCCGAAATTTTTGCTCAATAATGCTCAAACGCACAACTTCGCTCTTTCCAACAGAAAGGTGACGACTGAGCGATCAACCAATTTAAAGCTAAACTACTGGATGAAACTTGCCTCAGTAAATGACTAGTTACATATAATGTCGACAGAGTGAAAAATATTCGTGAAACCAAGACACGTTTTTACTTACGTTTTTAAAAAAAAAATCCGTTTATGTTTTACAGTATTTAATAAAAATATATACATTAATAATAAATAGAATAAATTCGTCAATATAAATTTAACATCTAAAATAATCAACGGAAAAGATGTTTGGAAACAGGCGAATCGAACTTTACTGAACAAATCACTTGGCTGATCAGAGCCTGAGATTGATCGTTTGAAAAGTTGGGAACAACCGCCGTTGTACTTTTATAAAACTCATTAGTTAACCTATATAAATAAAAATCGAATGTGTTTATCCGAGACACTATCTAGGTTACAAACCGATTCTTTAGAACTTTGTAATCATTCAAAAAGGTAGCTGGCAAAAATATTGTAAAAATTAGTTGCAAGATAATATTTTTAATTCTGATTTTGAAATATGAGATTGACTAAAATGACGGATAATAATCAGATCCCAATAGATAAGTTGTTAAAGACGTTGTCCCGTTAAGACAGGGATCCTGAGTTCGATTCCCAGTTGAGACCGTTATATTTTTATTAATATTATTATCTTTTTCTTCAATAATATAATTTTACTCCAATATTTCTTTGAATTCCATCTTTCGATATTTGTTTTATGTGTGGTGAATATCAATTCAAATTACGTATTTTCAAAAGATATTGTAACTTCTCACTATATGGTATATAATATTATAGTGAACTGTTTGCGGTTTTGATTTACTGCCTCGTACGTCGAGAGAACGCCCCATAGGCTGAGGAGTTAATCCTCTTAACTTTAGCTTTATAGCTTCGTTAACCGAGTCGTGACATAACAAACACTCTTCATGGCGACAGTTTGCGCCGTGCAAGACGATCTACTTATCCAAGCGGTAAAACTTGTCTAGTAAAGCTCGTTGAAGATTCGCTCAGTGTTTGTACGACTGATGGAGTGGATTAACTAGCATTTCTGTGAACTCGCGTAATGTTTATTAGGTATTCCGACTTGACACCTCGCAAAAGTCGCAACGTTTATGCACTCTGGTCGAATAAAAAAGTACTATCGAACACGGCTACCATCTTGACAAGATTGACCAGACACGGAACACGCAAACAAATTTACAGACAGACGAAATGCAAAGTGGCGGAGTGAAAACAGGACTTTGCTACGCTCAGTCAATTATTGTACAACAACATCTAGGTAATGATATTACGGGAAGTGGAATATGCTCACTTTATTTTACAAAGGTGGTACTAAATTACGATGAATATCGTGTTATTTCAAAAGGTTCACGGCTTAGATGCTCCTTGTCAGCATCTTTAATATTATTGCGCTAGCGTCTGGACGGTCTAGGCCCTCTGATTGGTCGAATTCAAATCGTATGTTTCGGGTAAATTCCGCTAACTTGAAAATTAAGACCCGATTTCATACTAAAATAGGATCGTCTCATGTAATACGAGATTTTTTCAAAAGCATCGTTTCTGCTCATATAATTTTTTGATAATATCGAGAAAATATGTTTTAGAAAGTTAAATCTATTGGTTAAGCGCATAAGAGCGATATACAAATACTTTCAATTTCATTTATTCAAACAACGGTAATTATTTACGTAAAACTACCGTTTTAATACGCATTTACAAATAAAACAAACATTTGATTCAACTTAATGACAATAAACAACAACTCTTTGCATGCACGATTTTGAAAAATATTTACGTAAATAATAATTTCGCACTATTTTGACAGAACACCGATATGAAGTTAACGCATAATACGCGTGTGTTTGTAGGAAGTATAGACACTGCCAACCCAATAAAATAACATGAAACACAATCGGAAGATAGAAACGTTTCGTTGATAGTAAAATTAGCCAACAAATCTCTAATCTGACATGTACTTATATGTATAATAAAAAAATCATTTTGCCAGTTATATATATTTATATAATGGTATTAATATATGGTAATTATTCGGAATCGCTGGACAAGGATAATACGAAATATTTATAAATAAAACCTTCTGATTTACCTTAATTACTATAAAAGGAATCTGAATTATTTGAATTTATTTTATTGAATCTTTTTTTAACCTATAAAAATATTTGGTATTTTCCTTGTCCAGCGATTCCGAATATTTACCTATATTAATTTACCTATACCCATTTAGGCAATTATTCGGGAAAGGTAAAGTTTTACCCGAACAACTGTCATCCTTATTAGGCCTTATTAGTGAGTATATATTGTTAGTGTTTTAACAATATATACTCACCCTTTCTCTGTGAATGACCTAATATCTACCTATTAAATGTAACTGTTGTTAGTATCACTTAAACTGGGTGAAGCCCAAACAAATGCCAATCTTCAAATTATTGACGGCTATTAAAACAGTTGGTTACGTTCGTGGTTTTACTTTTTTATTTTATTTTATGGCAGTGAAAATTCTTTAAAAAAAACTTTCGCGTTTAAACATGCGGCATCCTTTCGTTATTCTTTAGGAGGATTATGCGTTCTAAGCCATATATCATCCCTGTGAGTGTTTTATAGAGGTTGGATTTGGTCCTACGCGAAAGGATTCTCCAAAGTGTCCTTGGAGGTCGTGGTAACATCTGTTAGCCATGGTGATTATTTTGTTGATAACTTGGATCACGTCATTTTGCGGCGTTGAGGAGCTTCGTGGTGATAAATTCATACTTACTTCCATTCTTACTTAAATGTACGTTTTGAAAGTTTTTAAAATTGTAATCTTATAGTTCCTTTATAGTCTTCCACTTTACCTACTTAATCTTAAATTTACCTCTCGAGAAAAAAGTCATCGACCGCACAGGTGTCTAAAAACATGTTTTGTTATTTGTAATAAATATGTACAGTCAATTAATAAATATATAAAAAAATTAAACGCTAATGGGAATCATTTTGTTTTGAATTCATTGGCTTCGTCGGCTCTAGGACCAATCTCCTCGAATATCAAACATTTTATAACCTTATTTCCCTAATCGTACCTTATTCGAATGGATAATATGTGTAATACATACGTATACCAAAATATGCGACAACATTTGAATTGCAAGAATGTAGCTAATCCGTCATCGATAGTAATTTTTTATTTTTATTTACAAATACATTACAATACTTTACAAATGTAGATATTTCGAGGCTGGTTGCAAAAAAATTATATTTTTTTAACAAAACTGCCCAACTCAATTGAGATATTATTTCTCGTGTTTGAGTTAGGGAGTAATAGGTTAAGTATTACCGTCCTTTGCATGGCTTTGTTTTTTTTTTGCCTTCTTCAACGTGGATTTACTATGATCGCTCTTTTCGTGTAACAAGCCCGCTCATTTGGAATAAACTTCCCTCAGCTCTTACTAAGAATTTGGCTGAATTTAAACGGGCTTTAAAAACAAAATTATTTATCTCATGATTCATAAATCTTAACTTCTTTTCAATATTTTATAATAAGTCATATTCTCAAACTTCCGGTAATTCTTTGGTTTCGGTTGCCTCCTTATTGTACCTTTTTTAAATGTCTGCTCAGAAGATTCTCATTTGTGAGCTCAAACTGCCTCCTGTTTTATATTATGTTTTAGTTTTAATGTTCTTGTTTTGTCCTGTCCTGCTGATATTGCTATTCTTTGTTTTGTCATCGCTTTGTGTAAACTGTGTATTAAGTGTTATATTATTAGATCTGTATTGGGTATGGTACACTATAGGAATAATTTTAAGCCATTAGACCACTAATACTAAATTACTTTTTTAAAGTTTGTTATAGTAAAGCGCACTTGAAGTGAAATGACACTAAACTGCGCTGTTTAAATGCTATTTTTTCATTAAAATGCTAATTTTCTTCCTCTCTCCATAAAAATACTACCCAACAAAATTCTCAGAAATGATTTAAACCTCAAGTCTTCCTGTGTGAAGTTTATATCAAAGTTTTAATTCTATGGAAATGTGCTTCATATTTCTAAGCGAATCTTTCTCAGACTTTCTTTACCGCGTGCATTAAACTTTTGTTAGTTATGAACACACGTAAGTTTAAAAAAAAAAAATCTTTGTTCAGTGCATTATTTATTACAGTAGGTAATTGCGGATTTTTAGACCACCAAGCTGCGCACATGCCCGTGTTGTAGTGGTTGATTATACATAAAGTACATTTAAAAGAATATAGCAAGTATGAATATTCTATATATAAGGTTCTATTCAAGTTCTGTCATTATTTTCGTTTTTTAAAACAACTGGCCAACAAACAACTTATTTTTTAAATTTTTCACTGTTCAGTGCATTGTTTATTACAGTAATTGAGAATGTTTAGACCACTCAAATATATATATGACCGTATCCTTTTCTGATTTTTCTGTTTCAGATTTTCGTTTAGAAATCGCTAATATTGTCTTCAATAATTAAATATTACAATTTGAGGGTTTACTTAATAAAGTTATTCCAAAAAATAAATGTTATTTTTTAAAAACAGCTCCATCTATTGTTTATCTATCTCTACAGACAGACTAAGTCACAGTAACGCATGTCGGGGTACAGCTAGTAATTTATATTTCTTAGTATTACGCCAATTATTTTTGTAAGCTATTCAAATCGCTGTATTTTTTAATTTATGTTCTTTTATTTTTAATATTTCTTTCTCGTGTTTCAAAACTGTCATTAAAATTGTACCACCTAAATGTAAAAGCCCTCTGGGCGTTAAATAAATGAATAAAAAAATAAAATAAATTAGCTACAACTAGCTTATCGAGATTTATAGACTATCCTGGATTATTTCTTAATTATGACACACTCATTTAGATAATCATCCTAGTGAATATAATGTACATTTCTGAGTGTTACACCCCGTACGTATTTTCAGTTAATTTTAACTAACTCAGCCAGATAATCCGAGCGAATATAATTTACCATTCATAGTGTATGTATTATGTACGTACCCTGGGTATCATACTAGGTACCCGAATGTTCGTTCCACCCTTCACACTTTACCCTTCAACCTTCACCCTTGCGGTAGATACTTTCAATCGTTGGTATTGTAGTTTTCAAGAAAACTGATCGTGCAAAAGTACCATAACTTTGAGGTATGGATCCTCATCATCGTTGCCAGAACTTTGCTCATCTTGAAAACTTGTTCAAAATATTATATAAGATTTTTAAAGTATCGGAGTATTTGCGTACATTATAAGTTTCTTCGAAGCAGAAAATGTATGGAATTCATTACATAATTTTATTAAAAATACCTTTTTTTTAAATCGTTCGACTTCGAAATGAACTTCGCAAAAACAAAAGTTTTTTTAAGGGCGTTTCCGATATACAATTTGGAATATTGCATTAGAGCAGAGGTTCCCAAACTTTTTTGCCCCGTAGACCACTTGCCAATTTTTTTTCCCGTGACCTGCCTGCCGAATATTGAATTTTCCTAAAACTATTAACGTCCCATGTGATAATCATTTATTTTTTCCCTGAAAAAATTCCCTTACCTTGCCTGCCCTAAAACCGGGTGGAGATATAGTTCCTCTGTTTTTGCATTGTGCAGACAGGGGGGCTCCCTTGTGAGGTATTACACCAAATGAAAATGGAGCAGGATAAGCATCGGGAATTGCTTTCTGTAGCTGGGCCTACAGAACTGCCCCTTAAGTTTTTTGTTAGCGCTTATTCCGATCAGTTCTTCTTGTCATATGATATCCGATTTTTCAACATTCCATTTCCACAGTCAAAATATCCTCAAACTTAGTTTTGAAGTCTGTGTGAAGTACATCTAAATGTTGAACGCCATTATTACCCTGGACGTTTTTCAAAAACAAGTTGGGGAACTAGGAAAATTCGCGGCTTCCAATGTGCAATGTTTTGGTTCAATATATTAATTCTGACGATAAAACGAACGTAGACTCTATTTATATACCTCAATAAACAACTTTACGATTTATAAACATACATTTTTTTTTTTATATTAACTCCACACAGGAGGCCTTGAAGAAAATAATTTCCCCCAGGGCCTATGTCATCTTTGGGGATGCTGAGGAAACACAGAGGGAGGAAACACAGAGGCCGGCAGTTCGTTCCACAGCCGAGCTGTTGAATATATCAAATAAGTAATTTCTCAGTCTATTATTAGTTATTTGTGTTGTGGTGTATTGTGTCATTTACGGATCTCCTAAATATTGGGTTGAGGTAAATGGGGTCCGCTCGTATGTAGGTACCCCCATTTGAATCTCAATCAAGCCGATATCGACCCCTGGGGGTCGATATCGGCTTGATATCGACCATAACTGGATATGCCGGCTGACGGCCGGCATAGTCCAGTGGTAACGCATTGGACTGCCATTCCGAAGGTCGCGGGTTCGAACCCGGCGTGCGCAAATAAATTTTATTTGATTGATTTGTGTTATTTCACAATTAATTAATTAAAATAATATACAGTATATTTGCGGCACGTTCCAGAGTGGAAGATACTACCAGTATCGCCCTGGTGTAAGACCACCATTCAGAATTGAAACGTTGCTCCAAATGGCTTTAGCCGTGTTTAGTGACTAGATCTGAATAGCCAGGTACTTCCCCACCTTCCTCTTTCCTTTCCCCACTTACCTTCAGCCTCACAACATCCCCCAATTGGGGATGCCATAGTCTCACTGGCTCCAGACGGGAGCAGTTGGGACTCTTGTGAGGTATTCACTATAAAAAAAAAAAAAAAAATATATAGACCACTTTGGGAACCTCTGCATTAGAGCTTCGCATCGGCCCTGGTGAGATATCACAATTGAGAATCCATACTTTGTCGGCTACTTTAATGGCTTAAGCAACCTTTAGTGACCAGATTTTAACAGCCAGAATCTCTCAACCTTTTTAAATTTATTTATTTCTGAAACACCTTTTGCTTTGTTTTTTTTAAGGTTATACCCATCAATGTAATATATCACTGAAGAAGAAGGTATTACTAACAAGTCTAAACGAAACACGGAACAGAACAAGATACATATAATTAAATAAATCAGAATTTTGAATTTCAAATATAAGATCGACAAATATGACGTTTAATAACTAGATCCCAATGGTCGAGTAGTTAAGACGCTTTACCGCTAAGACAAGAGGTCCTGGATTCGATTCTTAGTTGTGACCGTTATCTTTTTTTATTTTCTGTGTCTTGTTCTGTTTCATGTTTCGTTTAGATTTGTTAGTATTATCCTCTTCTTCAATGATAATTTATTTTGCACATGAATTTTTTCAATTATAATAATCATATTAATTATTTACGGTTACTTATACGTACATAGATTCTATATAATGTTGCTCTGGTGTTGACGGTTCCATGATATTTCATCAAAATAACAATTAAACACACCTTTAAAAAGTTATAAAGAGTCATTAAAAGTGATGAAATTTTTTTTTTGTTTCATCACTTTTCATGACTTTATATCACTTTTTGTAGGTGTGTTGAACTGTCATTTTTATGAGATACCCGGTCACCATTATTAAGAATCTCATTAAAATTTTAAATTATTTGTAATACGGTTTTAAACGGGATTGCAGGCCCTCAATGAATGAATTGATATGTTTCCTAGTAAAATTTTGGTAAAATACGAATGTATTATCAAGATTTCGTAACACATGTTCATAAAAATCCTAATATTTCCGGGTTTCGTAGTCATATGTATATTATCAAAGCAAATGCAGGTGCTTGAACACGTATTTCAACATATCGGGAAGTTTATCAGGAAACTGCCTGCAATCCTGTATTTAACCAGATTACCAATGATTTTAATAAATTTGCAACACTCAATTTTCTCCGTGCGGGCTATGATATATTTTTTTGTGAATAATTTTAGATTTATTTGTAGTTAGTAGTTGTTTCAGTACACTGGGCATGCAATTGTGGAATTTGATTGCGTAGGACTTATTTGCCGTGTGTGGTGTGTTATCTTCCTTTATTGTTTCAACTTCCCGTTTTCTATTATTTAACTCATTACAACATATCCCAATATTCATTAATTGAAATTGATTTACTTTCTCATTGATCCAGCGAAACATACTTTTTCAGTTTCGTGAAGTTTTTAATGTAAAATATAATTCTTTTTTCGAATGGTGGGGGTCAGAGATGATCATCTTGGTCAGTGAGCCAGTTTAGGGCTTCAGGCGTCACACTGTGGACGTCATAGATCCCTCTGGGGAATGAATGCAGCGGGCATTCTTTGACCACATGTTCGGTGGTCTGCACCGCACCGCATTCACTCATCATATGAGCATAGCTGCTGTGGAAGAACAGCCGCCGTAAAATGAAATGATTTTACTCTATCTTATAATATTTTGTTTTTGAATTTCCACACAAGCAAAATTCAATTCTATATTTATTAAATTGAATTCGCAATTACTGAAACTAAAACTCGTACACTTTGCGATTGGTTCGTTCCTTTCCCATTATTCGTGGTTCGGCTCGCGAATGAGTAAGCAGCATTATATAAAAGCGTTGTTTAAGTGCAGGTGACGTAATCCAGTTGTTCTTATGCGCATAATTAATTATTTAATAACGGTGCGTCCATCCGTTGATTAACTTGTTAATCAAGACTGGAAAACCAGACGGAATTAGAGACACGAAATGTCCAGGGAGTTGTTGGTAATCTACTCGCGACGGAGCTGTGGCGCCGTGGATGAGGCCAGCATATTTAACATCATTATTTTAAAAATGGTTAGAAAAATAACTTTTTTAAATATTAACATTTGTTATATAACTAGCCACAGACACTTTTCTTTATATTATATCGGTATATAGTTCTATAGTTAAAAGGTTATGTGAACAGGTGGCAATATTTCTTTCTACGAACCTGAATTTCGAGCGGGTTTAAAAACATTGTATTGTGTTTTCCTCATTGTGTGAATGTAAAAATAACTGTCATTGTCTATGAACATTTTATTGTTTTAGAAACAAACGGTAGATGGGTAAAATGAGGAGTTGTTTGTTTTATTTACATCAACCCCTCTCAGGAGGTCCTGTGGAAAAAAATTCTCTCATTGGAGATGCTGTGTGGATGGTCTTTTTAAGGAAAGGAAGGAGAGGAAGTTCTGGTAAGGAAAAAAGTATGAGGGGTGGGTAGGAATCTAGGGATTATAGGGAGTGTATCCGGGAGTGACGGACGAATGAATATATCCTTCCAACTGCGGGGCAAGGCGATGGGTGAAGAGACCAGATGCAGAGATCAAAGGGTCTCCCTAAACCAGCCTCTCCCGATTTGGCACGCCACGCAGTTGTTGGGCAGGCGCATCCTGAACACACCTCACCCGATGTACCCGGGCACCCCTGCTTAAGCACCAAACGTAGCGAACCACTGGAAACGTGGCGGCGGCACCCAAACCTGCCTCCCAAATTAATAAAAGGTTTTAGAAATTATTAGAAGGATCGGGGTGCCGGGCGGGGTTATACATGCTGGGGAACTATTTGAGATAAAGATAAACGATCATTTAAAAAGCGTATGTGGTGTATAAATGTATTTGTATAATAATAATAATAATAATAATTGGATAATTTGTAGAGCGCCGTTTTTGTGAAAAATCACCTCAAGGGCGCTGTACAATTTATTTCCTAGGATCTACATTTGTTATTTAGAAAAGATACCAAAACATACTTACCTGGCAAGTAACTTCCGACAAACACACTTATATTAAAAAGTTTATGCTTATAAAAGATAAAACTACACGCAGAGGACACTATATCAAAAAACACTGGTCATCGCATAAGTCTGCTATAGTTTTTATTTTGTATGTATGTATAATACATACATACACATTGTGTATATGTGCCTGTGAATTGCGTTATGTAGTTGAGATTTGTGAGTGCTCATTGATGAAGTTTCGAGTAATGCTTTTCTTAAATGACGGTAGGGAATCAAAAAATATGTTATGCATACTGTATACTAAGACAGTTTAATTTGCTTACCTTAAGATTTATACCTTTTACCAAACATAACTTACATCGAAAAGATCGGTTATTCAATGTGATTATCGAAATCGATTAGTCTATTTTTTTTCGACATACACAGTACATTTAACTACAAGTGATAAAGTACTACATATTAAATTATACATATTTACGATACCTATTACACATGTCCAATACAATGTATGAGAATTTCGTCTGAAATGAAAATTGTTCTTAATCCTTAATGTAGGTATGAATAATAATAAATAAAAATGATAAATGGGACGAAAGTGTGTCGAGAAACGAAGAGATGTTTTATAAATACAATTACATCAAGTTCCCATACTACCAATATTTCAGTTTTTTCATCTGAAATCTAATACTTTTTTCACTTGTTTCAGGTAAGCACCTCCACCATTATCTCCGAAAGAATTTCAACATTGCGGGAATAATTGTATTGGGGGTAAGTTTTTTTGCTAGTAAAACATAATAAGAAGAGAAATCCTTGGTTGTACGCAGGGACAAAGTCTAACCACCCCCAAAGAGGGTAGGTCGACGGTACAATACATATAACTTCTGAATGAACTGTCACAACCAGGATAACAAAGTGATAATAAAGGGATTGCTTAGTATACATTAAAAAAAACCAACACAAAACTAAACTTATAGCATTTCATAAGTAGATCAGCTACTACAAAAATTAAGATAATTGTACAATACCTACTAAGCAATATGAATGAATCCCCTGTACCCATAGAAAATTCATACTAGTGTGATCAATACCGGTTGGAAGAGAACTGATATCGCCAAGTGGTTATATATTTTCACTCTTATTCATTTGACCCGAGCCGTTTGCCAAAGCATTGAATGCACAATTAAAGACATCCATTCACCATTACGTACTCTGTTGCAACTACTTTCAATAATGTTAATGGAGGTAATGGATAAGAGGCGGTTTTATTTTACTGCTCCACGCAAGATAATGTACCGCGCCGAGTGCTTTTATTACCAATTTCAGTTAATGCAGTTTACGTAACTACCAACTTCTATCTAAGGCATGCCATTTTATTCCGTATTTCATTTATTTACTGATTAACATACTCATTTCGCTATTCAAACTACTTAGTGGAACAATGAGCTCTTAAATTTTTATCTTTTTTGTATGCTGACAAATTGTTATTTGCTTTTTAATTATCCGTATTTACATAATAACACGTAGGGTTTTCATTTTGCCTTACGTTCACAGTTTGACTAGCACTAATAATATGAAGTGTTTAGCTGCGTTGATGACCTAGCCTGGGTGACAGGTTTATGGGGTAAGGTTTGTCAAAGTCTTGGCGGCGGATGCGTCTGCCCACCAGCTGCGCGGCGGGCCAGATCGGGAAAAGCAGGTTGAGGGTGACACTTTGACCTCTCCAGCCGGACTCTCTTGACCCATCGCCTTGCACTGTAGCGGGAGGATTTCATACGTCCGTCACTCCCAGATTCCTACCCACCCCTCAAACCCTTTTAATTCAGATAAGTTTATTTTATTTTATTTTATATTATAGAAACAAACAGTACATGATTTACAGAGATGAAACAATATACAGGAATAAGATATTTCATGTTGGGTACCTATGTTATGTTTCCTTGTAATGTCTGCTAAGTGGTATGTTTATTCTTTAATTACCAGGTGATGTGTGTAGTTTATAAGTTTGTGTGTGTGTAACGTGTGTTTGTTTGTTTTTGAATCTTTATTTAGATGTACGCAAATGTTTTCATACATCTAGTAGGAAAATATAAAAAAATACAAAAAATAACAATTACATTTTAAGAGAAAAAGATAAATACACGAAATTACATTATATAAGATATCTAGGTGACTAAAATAATATTAGTGAGTATGTTCAACAATCAAAAATTATTTTTTACATATAAAGCACATGTCCTACGAAAAGTGCTAAGGCTTGGGGCTTCCTTATGAGATTTGGTAGGTTATTAAGTTTTTGCCCTTTTCTTCGACTCTAGTTTTTTTTTTAAAGGACGAGGTCATTCAGTTTCTGTTATAAAATAAATGTGTGTGTTTGAAGAACAATTAATAATCCATATTTATGAATGCGAACGAAAATGACAGCGTAATAATATTAACCTTGTTCAATTTTTACGATTCTATGATACCACACATCTATTTACGCCTCTACGAAGCTACGGTGCTACGAACATACTTCAGCCTGAATCAGTTATCCATACCAGTCAATATATGTAGCAAGATTATTTCTGTCTATAGATTTTTGCCCTTACGAAGCCATCTCTAGGTAGCCCCCGTCTCTCGAATATTTTCTTCATTTAGGGCTTAGTTATGACATTGGTTCCAGATGTTAACGAAAACAAAATATTTTTAATTTAAAAAGTTTCATTCGAAAAAGTCAATACGGCTCAGCGAGAGAAGGTCGTGTCGTACGGATTAATGTGCCACCTAACCTCAAGTAGAAGTAAAACATTTTATTGTTAATATTTTTCAACGGATTAATTTTAGTCAAACGAGGTAAGAGTCACGTATCAGCTTAATTCCGAGTTCACACTAGGACAATACAATATTATCCGGTTCCTATTCTGTGAACAGCCTTGACCTCGCAGGACAAGACAATCAAACAATACAACAATTCGACCGTAGTTCAAACGCGGAACGCTGCGAAAATGGATACGTGGCGACGACAAAAAAAAATTGTTCGCAGTCGTGTTCGCTGTATATGGTTATTAATTTAGTAATCTCTTCTGGGCACTATTTATGGACATTTTCGGCAGAAAAAATGCCCGGGACTGCCTGGCTACTGTCCTAATGTCCTGTCCGTGAGTTTCACACGCGGACAATGCGACTCGTAATAATGAGGACAAATTACTATCATGAGGAGAGCCCGCCCGTAAATCTCTAGGTCAATGTCTTTGCCCATTGTCCTCTCTTCCAAACAACTGTTCACATTAGGTCTGGAGGATTAGGTCTTCTAGGATCATTAGAACAATACAATATTGTCCTGCCCTCGTGTGAACTAGGCATTAAAATTACGTGGATATCCTGTTTGTGTATCTCATTGACTCCTCTCGAAGACGTGTCATGGAATTTTAATAAATTGTTTTTTTAAGTCAACGCTTTTATTTATTAACTCCCTTTTTAGAGTCTTTTACTTATAAATAGTAAAAATTACATACTTTATTATACTTAACTAAACTGCCTCAGTAACAATCTTTTGTATTTGTTAATTGATAAATTAAAGACACCCACTGACACAGTTATAATTATTTCAATCCATAGTTGTTCTGGGAAGAGAAGAATACATATAAAAGTTAGTACTAAAATTTTTGCACTGAAATAAAACACTTCTAGTATTACGTAGTGGAATCCGAAAGCTTATCAATGCAAACAATTCTGGACTAACAAATGCATTATTTAGAACTTTTTATAGAAATACTAAGTCGAATCAGAAAATTTAATCATATTCATTTAAATAATGAAGACAATATTAGTGATTTCTAAACGAAAATCTGAAACAGAAAAATCAGAAAAGGAAACGGTCACATCTGGGACTCGAACCCAGGACCCCTGTCTTTCCGGGACAGTGCTCTACCAACTGCGCTAATGGGACCCTATCCCCCCCGGTCACTTTTAACTGTATCATACTTCGAATAAGAACTACTAACATTGTCTTCATTTTTTCACCGCACATTTTTATTGGCATACATAGAAATCACTAATATTGTCTTCATTATTTAAATATTACAATTTGAGGTTTTACTCAATAAAGTTATTCCGAAAAATACATATTCATTTAATTTAAAAGAGTGTCGTAGTTCAACAAAATTGCTGGAATAGCCATTTAAAAACGTAAGACTTTATTTTACATTACTTCAATAGCTTGTACATGAATATTGTAATGTTAGTTCCAGACGGAAGAATTGTCCTCGAGTTGATTTCTAATAAAGGCAAAATATAACAGTTTAATACACTTAATATTATTGATATTTCTCTATTTTATGCTCGCAACGTCAAAAACGTAAAACTCTAATAATTAATTAACATGGTGAAAATATTTAATAAATCACGACTTGTTTGAAATAGAGCAAAAATATCTCAACAATTGCTTTAGTTGCATTAAAAGATACACTGTATGTCGAAGTAATTTTATATAATTATCGTTTCGCCATTGCAAATGTACGGATATTATCTTTAAAAATAACTTTTTTAGAGAAAAATCGATAAAACGGATCGGTTAATACTTAAGTAAAACAAATTTAATTAAGAAGGTCACAGCTCTCATCATCACATCAAATGGGGCATCCCGCCATACTGTTTATTTCAGTGTTTAAAGATCTAATTAGCGAAATAATTGAATCTCACGCACATCATTGCGCCATCGCAACAAACCCGACATTAAATTTCAGTCGAGAATTTATTTTTACGTTTTTTTTATGCTCCGTGTCACAATTCCTCTTACACGTCGCTCCTTCAGCAATTGCGATAATTTATGACACCATTTGTCACGATCAAAAACGCTTACAGTGCCATCTGGTGATAAACTGAGCGAATTAATTTCAGATTCGCGGACTTTTTCGTCTTCCTCTTCTACTTAGTGCCGAAAGCGCGGGATTAGAATTGAATCTAACAATAATTTTGCTCACCCTTTGTTACTTTGTTCAAAAGCTGTGTTAATAAATTGCCCCCACTTTTGCCTCAACTCTTTGTAACATGGTTCATAATGATGGAACAGCAACTCGTACGTACGTGTCTGTATTTGTGTGAAGGATTTAGAAGTACTCTACTTCGTTAGTGCTGTGTTGTTTCAGTAAATTCTTCAAACTGATTTCAGCAGTCAGGATTAATGTTTCAGCAAACAATAATTATTTTAATATTTAATTATTGGAGACAAGTTTAGCGATCCTTAAACGAAAATTTGAAACAAAAAAATTAGAAAAATATACGGTCACAGAACCCCTGTCACATTAAGTCAGTTGGTAGAGCGGCGCCCCGGCAAGGCGAGGGTCCTGGGTTCAGGTCCTAGATGTGACAGTATCTTTTTCTGATTTATCTGTTTCAAATTTTCGTTAAAAATTGGTAATATTGTCTTCAATAATTAAATTTTACAATTTGCGGTTTTACTCATTAAATTAATCAGAAAATAAATATTTATTGTACCTGATTCTAAGGTTGTCAAATCCGCCTAAGCAAAAGGGCGGGAAAATGTTCAAATTTGTTTTGGGATTAATGATTAATATTTTTTACATAGATGCTGGCAAAAAAAATCAGCTGAGCGCATTGATCGAAATGAATTTGACCACGTTCGAAATTAAAATCAGTTGAATGTCACCACTTTTTGAAGAAATGAAGTCACGGAAGTAAGAAGCCTTTACCTTTTTTATGGAGTATATAAGGATTTTTCAATGTTTTGATGAAGATTTCATTTACACAATAAAACATTTTTCGTTTTTGCCGCTTTTGATTTTAATGCATTATTATTAAAATTATAAACGCCTAGTGCGGTCCACCGTAATAATAGGTGTTTAATTTTTTTTGTTCTTGCAATAATTACTCGATTTAATGAGAATCGACTCATAAATGAGTTTTTTTATTGTACGGGTTAACAAATTCTTAAAAATGAATGCTGTACTTTATTATTATATCTTCTATTTTTTTGTGAATACAGCAGAAGAGTCCCAACTTCTCCCTGCTAACCGAAGCCAGTGAGACTGTGGTATGCCCAATCGGAGATTAATTAAATGCATTTAAATTACCTACGCCGAGATTCGAACAGTTGAGGACCGTACCCCTCCACTACGGAGGCCATTAATTGTATTTATAAGTGTATCTTACGGTAACCGTAAAGCATTTTGTGTAAGGTCCGCCAAACCTAACAATCTAAATTACAATATCAGACTGGCAGGTCTCAAAAGTAAAACATTGAAATTGAACTTCCTGCATCAGAGTAAAATTTGTGGACCATTTCGATACGTTTTTGACACTCCTACATAATATGCCATCATTTTAAAACTATCTGAAATTCGTTTAAAAAATCCTCAAGATTACTATGAACGTTTAGAATCTTAAAAAAGTCGGATCACATATAAACGGGAATATTTATAGTTCAGAAGCACAGTTAAGCAATGTAGTACCACAGGGAACTGTACTTGGCCCGATTTTATTTTTAAATGTATAATGATATAAATGTTGTAATTTTACGCCGACGACACGACAATAATAATAATAATGGGAAAAAATAAACAAAAAAATGCAAAACCCTTTACACCTAAGACTTAATAATGTTATTTCCACTGTCCCTTACGAAACCAAAGCTCAAACTAACTATTTCACATCCAACATTCGAAAATTGCATAACGAAACTTTACGTGACATTTATTTTACTGAAGAGCATGCACTAAACGTAACTTTAACCAGTCACTAATATTTTATAATTTTCCTTACGGTGAACGGTGAGTTATATCAGTCAGAAGAAATTTAATGCCGAATCAAAAAGTTTTTCTTGTCGAACCTCTCCTCCCTGACATATTATGTTGATTTCTGGAGCAATGCTGTTCAGTACTGGTATACCCTTCCTACCGGTAGAAAAAGCGGTATGTTGGTTTCACAGACAGGAAGATAATATAACAATGCTCACTGACGCTGTCTCGGATAGTTATCTGTAACAAAGAGTGCTCTATTTGGAGTTGATTCACTTTCATGTCATGATTTTATGATGTTTTTGCTATTGTGAAAAACCTTCACTATAGCATAAAATTTTATGATCAATCAAAGATTCATACAAATAGATATTAAGCATCGTACAAATAAACAAGTAAAATCTTTCAAACATTGAGCTCTTGCGTCATGAAAATGCACAAAATTTATTCTGGATCTACAAGGAGAAAAAAAAGTATTGCTTATTTATTAAAAATCTCTTCAAATTATTGGAAATCCGCTTAGAAACGGGATTGCAGGCCGTTTCCTGATAAACCCCTAGTAAATTCCTAATTTATCAGAAGACGTGTTCATGCACCTGCATTTGTCTTGATAATATAATATTTATTATTGTAGAAATCAATCACTTTGTGGTTTGACATATTTAATAAAATAAAATACTTTTTGTTTTAAAACCACGAGTTTTTAATAATTTTTAGAACCGACCTTACTTAACCGGCTTTACTTGAGTCTCGTGGTTTTAAAACAAAAAGTATTTTATTTTATTTTATTAAATGTAATATTTAATGACGAAATGCTAATATTAGGATTATTATGAACACGTTTTCAGACATCGTGATAATGCACTTGCATGTTACAAAAGAAATGTCAGGAAACCCATCAATTTATTCGCTAAGGGCCTGCAATCCCTTTTTTAATCGAATTAAAAATAATTTTAAGACATTCTTAATCAATTTGCAATGGTCATATTTCTCCGTGTACGCAACAAATTAGAAAGAAGCAGGATATCTGTTATTCTTGCATCACGAAATTTCCTCGGCTTTTTAATATAATTTCCTGGTTAGTACAACTGTTTGAGTAAGCTTGAAATTTCATTTTCACCATGAGCTACAGAGCTTTGATATATTCATTTAACTATAAACAAATCAGGCAAAGCCGATTAGTAAAATAAGCAAATACAATAATAACTCTTTATTTATTAAAAAAACAGGGAACAATATCTGCACTTTGATTTGAAATTAGCGTAACAAAAACGATTTAATTTAGAATTATCAAATTGCTTGGTAATACAGTCTTGTATTTCTCTTCTGTTGACATGACAGTAAGTTAAAAAGACAAACTCGGGATCGTTATTTGATGCAAATAACAATTCCTAAGTTTGTGGACAAATAGCAATCTCAAAGTTGACAGTATTGTTTTAGTCTACGAATAACAACTTGCAAACTTTGTCGATAAGATATTGTTGAACTTAGATATACATTGTACACTGCGAGTGCAAATAATAATAATGTCATTAAAATTAGATCAACAAGTGTGTCGTTATTCTGGATGATCTGTTTCGATATATATTTCGTATCTTACACATTACCTGGTATGGAGAATATACTCACGTGTCTAATAATGTTAGATATCAAATCTTACATATTTAATGATTTAGTTTCTTGTATTGCATCTGTACAGTAACTATTTTAAAATAACTTAAATTTATATTTGATATTGTATCTCCACTTAAACCATGGAAATAAGATAAAAATACTTATAATACCCACACTCAGGCTTCACCTTCGTGGGATTTTTTTTAATTACGTACATTTATTACAATATTTTTTACACAGTTTTCAATATTTTATGTTACTATTCACGTATGTATCAAAAAAAAATTCAATAAAAAAAAAATTAAAAAATTACACAGATCGAGGAGATTTTATACCTTATTTAATTGTATTTTTTTAAAAGAAAGACAAACATTCCCGGGTTACGAATAACCTGACAATATTTGAAAATCTCCTACTACCACCACAGTAAGAGGAAAAATGTTGCTTGTGTTGTGATGGAGGACTTAGCAAGCCGAGGAATTGAACACACTACGGCTGGGTCCAATCCAAACCAATTTATTTTCTTCAGGGCCTCCTGTGTGGAGTTAATATAAAAAAAAAAAAAACGCTATGTCAACTCGGCCACCAACCGGTTTTAACTAACAACCTTTTGTCTATGAAACCCGATGTTCGAGCATGCACAATTTATTCAATTGATAGTTTCGTTGCATTTTTTTATTAATTTATTTGGTTTTTAAATTTTAATTTTTTACTAACCCAACTTCTCGGAGTCTTGGGACTACGTACCTGGCTATTCAGACCTGTTCACTAAAAGCGTTTAATTTCAAGCAAAGTTTCTTGCGAAAAGTCACTGAGGAATAGCCTATTATTTTGCTTACGCCTACTTATTGTTATTGGCGAAAAAAGGACATGATAGGATCATCTATTACAAATATGCTATAATTTTTTCATTCTTAATTTCATTCTAATTGTTTTTTTGAATAATAAGTTTTAAAGGTGCTGTATGCAAGCAATGCATCTGTGTGAGTACTGTGTTCGTCGTAACGTCCGCCATGGTACCTATTCCTACACTATACCTAATATATCCGATACTGTACCTCAAAATGTAATGTAAAACCATATTTCTAAAAGTGCTCCAAAGTCACTCATGACTTAATTTATCCACCAGAAAGTCGCTATGTCCATAAGATTATTAATGGTTTCAATCTTTAATAATCAAAGGAAAGAGAACTCATTGATAAGGCATTATAGAATGTGCTGACAGCAAAATTTTGTATGTTATTATTATTCCATTATTACCACACAATTTTCGTTATTGGTTATTCCCAGACATTTGCCATTAATCTATTTACGTATCAATAAACCGAGTTAATTGAGTGAATTCATGAATTCGAAACCTGTTGAATATAAATTGTATATATTCATGTCTTAAATTATTATAAGGGGTTTTTAAAAGGAGCCAATTATGGTTTCCCTTTGTGGTGAAATTGCTCGATTATTTGCAGAGGGGGGAAATTCACTGGAGATTTATAATATGTAGGTATTGTGTGTATTGTTAACATGTCGATGATTGCTATATTTGATGTGTAATCGAATTTTAGTCATTCTATTCGAGTCTATCTCACAGTTATTATTATGAGTCTGTATTAAATAGTAGTATTGTTCTGTTAGCATGTTCATATTATATATCGGCAGGTGGGTAGGAGTCGTTCCATTATTTTGTAAGACTTCGCGTACGTGTTACCTTTACGGAACGAGCTGCTGGCATTTTTCTCGCGTCCTTCATTCATCCAAAGCCTTTTCAAGACGCTCATGAACAGAACCTTCCCTAAGCTCTCCCGATAACCCGCCTCCTGCAGCAACAAAAGTTCAATCAAATAAACCAAAATACAGTAACGGTGACAAGTAGAATAAACGTGCTCGCAGTTTTAAGTTTGTTTTTTGGTTAAACACCTAATGTAAATATAGCTTGTAATAGTTCGAGATGTGAGATATAGATGGCTTTAGTGTAGATACATCATTGAGGTTGGAGAGTTATCTGATAGATGTCGGTAGTATATAGGGTCGCCCTTCCATGGTGAGTACCAAAGAGCCACGGGGTTTCGAGAATCAAAGAGATTTTGAAAACTTATGTTCGCTAAGTATCTACTGAACAATGAGAAAGATGCCAGTCTCCAGGCCGTCCCACACACACGTTCCTGATAATAAAAGTAGAAACATTCGGTCAAGGTATGCTCCGTAAGCAACGCATTACAATATCTGAACTAATTACAATCATTACATTTTCTTTGGAAATAGATGCTTTAGAAACACACTTGTCACACGCTTTCATCGTTCGTTCATCCCTTCCATCGTGTAAGATGGAGGGGGTGGCGTCACGCCTCCAACGATTTGATTTCACATCTATGAGTGGAATTATCTATGCACCTACTGTTACGTTTGGTATATATATATGGTTGTTTGTTTTGACAGTTGGCTTAGTAAAATAATAAACAGTAAATCTTCCTCAAATTCGCTTTTTGAATCGCAAGGCGTGACAAAGCTACGATTCACGTCTGTTGAAAAGTGAAACACATAAACATAAACTAAAAAATAAACGTCAAATCAACTGACTCATCATACTACCTGTCACGTAGTCAATAGATATTTTGCAACGTATGTCCTATACTGTTTCCACAATCTCTTTCCCAGAAACATCTTCGATCTTCTTTCTGAATTAGACGCTCCCATGCCCGAGTGGAAACTGCTTTGTCTGCAACACAGGAGTTGTCCTTACCCCCCCCCCCCTCTCCCTCCCCCTTCTCTATCACTATCCTTTTCCTATTCTCTATGCCTCCGTCTCTAAAGAAAACACAAATCTCCCCAGCATCTCAGTGCCTTTATGTGGCGTTTTCTCTTGTTGGGAATTCACGAATGTTTTCGGTGATATTTCGGGTTTAATATTGCAACAAGCTTCTTTTGAATTTTTCATTCTTTTGTCTTTGGTGGTGTTTGTTTTATGCACCTTGAATTTTTGTTTATGTGCCACAGTGTCACTCCAAAAACCTTGTCTTACCTACCTTGAACTTTGGTTTGCCTCTACATTTTTCAAGTATTTATAAAATAAACGGCCAAAGTTTTGCATTTTCTTCTATAGTTCTCAATAAAAGTTTATTCTTTAGTAAAAGGAGCATCGCCCTTGAAGTGATTTTCTCACGAAAACGGCGCTATAGAAATGATCCAATCAAATCAATCAATCTAAATACTTATATTTGTATGGAAAAAACTATTTCGGTTATTTATAAAAAAATATGTTTTGGTACATAATTCAAAAGTTACAAACTCAACATATTCTAAACGGTAATGACGTTGCAGGTATCAATAAGGTAAATTGATTATGACGACTTTCATGACTCTCGTCTTTATTTGACTTAGACCCGTAGAAATACTAATTTATCCATTGTAACAAAGACTACAAACTTATGTGTTGTAATTTTGCAAGAGTTTATTTATTTATTTATTTATTTATTTACACATATACGGCACAACACGTGCCATTAACATAATTGACATACTTATAATAGTACAACAACATGAAGAATAACAGTATAAATGTTAGTAAAATTTAAGAAAATAGGTAAAAAGTAAGGTAATAAGTAGTGTATAAAAACTATAATGTATAAAAGTAAATTGTAAAGTGAATAGTTTAAAATATAAAGTATTAAAGTACAAACCATAAATTCACTAAGCCTAAGTTCACTAAGTTCACTAAGCCTTTGGATACTGCGTTGTTTTACATCAATTGTTTTTTGTAGGCTTCATGAAGTTGTTTATTAGTGTAAGTTAGACAGACGTAAGCTAAAAATATTTGTTCTTATGAATCTTCTTAATTGTCAAGACATGTAGAATTTCCTCCCAGTGGCCCTTAAAAGAAGAAACGATCTTTTGACAAAGTTTAATTAAATCGCACGATAATTTAGCTCATAATAAAATACAATATAGCTTTACTACACGGCTTTGTCGAGTTTCAACGCTCTGTTTAAATACTGAACATTAAAAAAATATAGAACAAACAATATGACGTCTATTTATATATTTTAACAAAAATTGGGTATGAACTGAAATGTTTTTCGTTGTAATACAATTTAAATGCAGAAAAAACTGTGCAAATTTCATGAATGCAGAACTTATCTGTGCTTTATATTAAATTTAAGAATATTTAATGTCAACAAAATATGCGTATCATTTTGATTGTGTTTGTAATTAATCCATCACGATTTCGATTAAAACCCGGATTTTTTTTAATGTACCCACCAAGTTATTGGTTGCGCCGATTTTCCCGTGTAACCTTTTTTTATGTCCCAAAAGTATAATTATTTAAATGTTCTGTGTTTTATCCGTTTTCCTCCACCCATTATCTGGGTATAAGCAGGAACCCTTCTCACCGAGAGAGTTGAAATCTGTTGAAAAATAATTTAACCGTCAGATATCAAAACCTCCTAGATCACAAGGCCG
Source organism: Hesperophylax magnus (assembly GCA_026573805.1). NCBI lineage: Eukaryota > Metazoa > Arthropoda > Insecta > Trichoptera > Limnephilidae > Hesperophylax > Hesperophylax magnus. Next base: position 2,664,565 of record JAIUSX010000088.1, read on the forward strand.
GAACACTCATTTAAAGCAGCCTCCTAACTTGCATGGAATTTTACAAAAAATTTCGTTTTAAATTTTTTTTTCAATTTATTCATCTTTATTAAAATATCTTAAAATGTTTTAGTTCATTTAAAAAAATACATTTTTTTAAGGTTCTCCTACAAGTTAGGAGGCAGATTTGATTCAGTGTCCCGGCCTTGCGATCTAGGAGGTTTTGCTGATATAGACTTTAATATTCCCAGGTGGATTTTCTGCTTTTTAATAATCGCTTCGACCCTACTCTAGAGGTTGAGTATATATTATAAGAATATTTTAAAGATGGTGAACGGTTTGAAATATATACTTGTGAGATAATGACAAATTCAGTATTTTATGACCGTCGGCTATATTAATAAGGGATTATATTTTAAACCATTGGAGATTAATTATCTTTAAGAATCACATTTTTTATGTGTTGAAACGAACAATAAAACACATAATTTGAAATCATGTATTAAACATAGCAATTTACTTATCTTAAAAACTTTTTGAATATTACAACAGCCTTGCCACGCCGTTTAACACGAGTTGTCAAAAGTTTGTAGGCTCCCTTAGTCCGCGTTGTATTTCATACACAGTTCCTCTCGGCATTATCATTGTTCAAAAGTATTTTTTCATCAGTAGGCCTAACAACTTACCTGAGAACGGGTCCTTATTGAATTGAGCATTTTGGGATATTCAAGTGCAAAGTTTACGGGGGATAGGTAATATATTTATGGGTTGAAAACTTCCCGGAGCCTTTTGTGAGATGAGTTATAGCGGGAAAGTTTAGTCTCTAGTGACTTCGTCTCGGCTTTCCATTCCAGAAACACTCAAAAAAAAATCAGGAGAAGCAAGGTCAGATAGCTTACAAAATATTAGTTATTTTTTTCTGTTCCATGACAAATCAACACAATGGCAAATCAACACTTTACGTAACCTATTTAACCTAGCGCGCTTTCCGTAAGCACGCTAACCGTAAGCGCGCTCTAACGAAATAAAATAAAGTACCATCAAATAAAGCTACCTTCTTGACAGGATTTACCGGACCCGAAACACACAAACAATCTTACAGACAAATGAAAAAGTACAAAGTGGTCGAGTTTGAAAAGAACGCTACGCTCAACAATAAATAATTCGTCCTGTAAACGGTGTTGACTCAAAAAGCAATTAAAAATATACGTATTTTGAGCGTCTTCCCCTTCCTCAGACGTGTTCTCCCTGGTTAGTTAATTTTAATGCGTTGTTTTTTTATTGAAATCGTCCAATGACATGTTTGGTAAATGTTTGGAACTGCAATATTTTTTTATAATTTTTATTTAAGAAATTATCTTTCTTATTTCTTACACCTTTAGAAGGTACCCCATTGTTAGTACTTAGTACTTTTAAAAGCACCTTAATATTAGGTACATTAAGGCGATGCACTACGTCGTTTAATATTTTAAATTGAGCCGCTATCAAAAACAACCCTTACTTAGATGGCGATAAGGTTTAAATTCCCGCTTAACACCATCCGCCTGTTTTGATTTATGCAAGAAAAAAACATGGCCAAAAAGTTCCTTTTATTTTATTTTGTGGATGTTCAGGCATAAATATTAAAAAATTTTCCGATCATTTTATAAATATCTGAATTTGCCACATTATACAATAAAATTATAACCGAAAATGGGTTTGTAAGTAGGAGATTTTGAACTTTAAAGCAGTTTTCATAGGCCTTATACATTATTTTTTTCTGGGCTTATAAAAAGACTTATCTAAAAAATACTCGATAATTTCAAAGGCCAAGATGTATTCTACTCGCAGTATTTAATTAAAGCATCTGAAACATTTCTAGGCGACCAAATTTTCAAACCAAAAACACATGATTTTGCATTACTACGTATGGCATCGCCTTAAATCATTTATTATTTTATGTTTTATAGAATCTACACTGAGGTTTTTGTATTATTTCTTTACAAACCCACATTAAAATCTAATTTATAATTTTTGCTTTAGGCTCTGAAATTATCTAACCTTCCACATCTAATCATTAACAACCAGTTCCACGGACGCCGCCTACAACACCCTAAAAAGTACCTACGTAAACAGAGGACAAAAAACTACCATTATAGCGCGGCAACACCTGTTCCTTAATGTCCTAAGGCTTGCATAACCGTACTACGCCTCCCATAGATTTATATTAGGGATGCCTTTCCCATACGAGATTTTATTTTAAATATACTGTTAAATTTTCGGCATGGCTTTGCAAGATATATTTTTTCACATTTTGACAGAAATTTTCATTAATTTTAAAGTGATTTGGATTTTAAGAAAAATATAGCTTCCAAAAAAATCTGAAAATGATTAACTAATAAAATGCGATCGGTTACTTTATCGAGATGTCCAAAGCGTCGGGTTTCCATTCAAAATATCGCATTTTCAATCCTATGCTAGCTATCCAAGCCCGCATCATTATACTAGCAACATTTTCCGCTTATAGTTATGGCCGCAAGAGGTTATTAAATATTGTCTGTTTATTCGTTGCCTGAGAAATTTGTATTATTTTTTTTTAAATCTGTAAATACTTGTTGTTTTTTCTCAGTCATTTTTTTTAGTGTGAGTACCGCACAAGAGTCCCAACTGCTCGAAAATGTCTGGAGCGAGTTAGACTATGGCATCCCCGATTTGGGATATGTTGTGAGACTGAAGGAAATGGGAATGAGATTGGAGATGGGTAAGATTAAGGTGGGGAAGTATTTGGCTATTCAGATCTGGTCACCAGGCACTTTTCGATTCTGAGTGGTGGTCTTTTACCAGGGCGGTACTGAACGTCTGGAACATTCCGCAATATATGTACTATATGTTAACAAATAAATTTGTGAAAAAAACAAAATAATCAAATAAAAACTACTTAAGTACGCCGGGGATTAAGCCCACATTTAATATTATACATTTAATATTATTTATTATAAGCAATAATTAGTTGCTTGGCTAAATTCCTTTGTGCTACGCATAAAAAAACCTTGTCTTATAAACATTAGTGTATCATTAAAAAAAATATGTATTTGAGAAGTCAAAATATTTCACCAAAAAATGTAGATATAATATGTCTCGACGCCATCTAGTGGGAAATTTAGCACTGATAAAGCCTTTCCTACAAAATAAAGTTGGTTGTTTACAGGTGAAAAAAAATAATAAGCAGTAATTGTCTATTGAAGTACTAATACAAATTGAATTATTTGGCGTGTTGGAAATAAGCCGACGTAGCTCAGTGGTCTCAGAGCACCTGACCGAACATCAGAAGGCGCGGATTCAATTCCCGTCGGCGGCATTTACTTTTACTCGGGAGATATTTTCAATTTGTATGAATATTTCAAACGACTAATTATTCCTTATAATAATTCGTTATCCTTTGTGCTATGCATAAAAAACCTTGTCTTATAAACATTAGTTTATCATTAAAAAAATAATAATATTATTTACTACTAAAGCCAAATAACTCCAGCCGGACCCGTCTGCACCGAGCCTGATAAAAAAAGTTTCTCCCGAGGTTGTTTCCAACATCGTTCCAGAAACGAAACGACGGTAATTCAATACTCACCAGCTTTAATAAAACCGGCTCATTACTGCTACAATTTATTCTTTCGCGTTTCGCTTTTGAACCCTAAAGCTTTTCCACCTTTCAGGTACGTAGTTCGCGATGCCATTGCTTCCTCCCCAATCTCCTCCTTCCCGCGTGGCCGGCGCTGAATTATTCATGAGCGAAAAGTAATTGAGGATTTCGTCCGAAAGGTATTACCGGCATTAGCGAGCTGAGCTGAGGTGAAATCCATCTCGCTCAAAAACCCGATCCCCGAATGCCGGTCTTCATCTACTCATATACTAGTCTGAAATATCATTGAATCTTATGTACATAACTATTCAAATTGATTATAAATTATGTGATATCTGAAACGTTTATTGACCGGTATACGGCCTTACTAATAAAGGTGGTGTAAATTCTATACAATTGATACACAACCATGTATGTAAAAATCTTACTTATAAACTAAAATTGTCAATACTGATATTCAACAACCATAAAAAGTTATACCCATTCTTTATACAGCGGAAGAGTCGTATATATTTTTATTCGTTATACTTTCGTATAATATAATTTCGGGATATTTCCATGGTATATTATGTAAATGTGCTATATATTTCTTCTTTTTGAAAATGTCTTTAAAATAAACACCATATTTAGAAACCAGATAAAGTTACCCTAAGATTTTTGTATTTGAAATATACTTTAATATTTATAAATTGGAATATTATATTTTCAAATATGAACAAATAGAACCACATATATTTTACTTAAGGGATTATGCCCTTATCATGATGGTCGCAAATAAGTCATATAATGCAATACCTACACCTAACCTAAATTATAACAGTATAAATCATCTTCAGTAAATAATTAATATTAAACTGGACATTTTTTGTTTTTTTTTTTTTCAAATAATTTTCTTATTAAACTGCAATTAAGCAGTTTGTCAAACTGTGAAATGCTGAATAGTGAAATGAAAAGATTTTTTATTTTATTTTATAAATTTTAAAAGATTTCAATTTTGGTGATTTTCTCAACTACCATAGCATCATTCCCTTATTATGGTAGCTGTACACGATTTATGCAAGAATAACAAAATAATATGTTTCAGGACAAAGAATAAAACGTAGGGAAAAGGAAATTGCTATGGTAAAACAAAAATTGAAAAAAAACGCATATTATAGAAACCATATTACAAAGAATTTTTAAATTTAGAATCTAGCTTCATAAAAAAATAAATGATAAAACTTGTTTTTTAAACAGTGTCAGGAACTCGTTTATTCTTTAAACAAGGGTAGTCCCCTTTCAAATAGCCAATGTTGAACACGGATAGTAAAAAGGGATATACAAATAATTGACTTTATATCGGTGTTTAAGGCATTGTATATATTGTGAGGAAATAATATTCTAGTATAGGAAAAACGGTAAGAAGCAATTTTCAAAACACTTTTTTAAGTTTTACGTTTTTTGTTCGAAGTACGGTACTTAAGTAAAACGACTGCCTAAGGCAGACATTTCCATTACCTGAAAAAAGTTGAATTAATTTGTCCAAAAATGGCGCCAACTTGGAAGGGAACGCTCCGAGTACTTACTTAAGATGAGACAGTACCATCCAATAAAGCCAGAATCTTAAGCCCCCGCATACCCAATTTCTACCGATTTATAACAAGTTTCAAAGTTATTTTTGAAGATAACACTTGTTAACACTTGTTGTGCGATATTCGCGTAGATTATCGACACATGGGTTAGATTATAAGGGTTATAATCTAGGCAGGTATGTGCCTATGTAAATTAACGCTCTGTTCGCTGAACCAAAAAGATAGATATTCGCAAATGTGACTTACGGAAGAGTTGGTTGGGATGTTGGCAGCGCTCGTATGGTGGAGGTATTCACAGGCACTCGTATAAAATTGCATTAATTATAACTCCGGATGACATTCGAATTCACACATCGGTTCTTTTATCGGTACGGTGTTTTGTTAACTGTCATTAGATGACGTTGTCGCTACGGCGCCGGCGCGGGCGGCTAGATTCCACTCAAAGCAACACTGCGCAGATTCAAACCAGTACAATTTGAATTTTAGCCTCCTTATTGGTTGGAGCAAAAATAACGTTCAGCGTCACGAAACACTTGTTATGCCGAAACGTTAATTATATGAAATTCCTTCGATAGAAAAAAAAATCGCAAAGTAAGCTCCGAAAATTATTAAAAATATGTGAAAATCCACAGTGTATTTTTAAATGCCACTAAAGAATTTAACGAGAGATGTTTTCACGTATTTTAGTACGCTCCCTTTAACATTCGTATTTACATATCTCCCTTTCATAATATCTTTGAACGCTTACCACGGGCCTTAACAACGTAGGTGAAGCAGCCGTGTACAAAAATATTCGACACGTAGCCCTGCTGTATTGATCAGACCTGTGGTTTAATTTGGCCTATCAAATCTCTAAAATAAAGTGTGAATCTTAACGTCTATGGCAAAGTCTGCTAGGACGAAGTAGACCGTAGGTCCGTCCATTACGCCGGGTAGCACGCTGAATATTCTTTTTACACGACTTCATCACTTGTGCCGTTAAGATTCCCACTTTATTGTAGAGATTTGGTAGGGCAAATTCAACCACAAGTCTGTCTAATACACCAGAGCCTCGCGTCAAACATTTTTGTGCACGGCTGCTTCACTTACGGCGTTAAGATTCTGACTTTATTTTAGGGTATTATCTCGCCTTAAGTAACACTTTATAACAAAGTGTTTTTACTCGTGGCTATTCTCGTCCTGTAGTTAGCGATACGGCCTATCATCAGGTTTCATTATCTGGGTCTTGTCTTTGTGTGTATTTGGGAGGTATGTACTGAAATACCGTGCCAAAGAACTTCTATATTGTATTTGCGAGAATGTATTTTTTGTCGCAACTTTATTATTTCATGTCTTTATACCAAACGCTACTTGTAGTACCTATACAATTATTTTTGAATTGTGTTGAAATATCTCATTTTTACAAACACCTTTACTAGAATTTGGCTGCTAGTGTCCAAGGAACCCCTAAAAGGCCACCAATTTACAAAAAGTCTTGTATCAATTTTTTAACATTAACATCAGATATATACAGGGTGTTAAGGGACGTACTTGACTTACTTTAATCAGTGATTCCTGACATTATTTGGAGTAAAAAATGTTAATCTAATTTTGATCTCGGGTGACTTTTTTATGTATATTTTTAATTTATTTTTTTAAATTCTTCCACATCGTCACTGGTCACTCAACTGAGTAACCGCTTAACTCCTCACATCGACCTTAGCTATCCAATTCCTACTGTTTTATATATATTTTTTTTAAATAAACATACAAAAATATCACCGGAGACCAAAATTTCACTTGCATTTTCACTTCAAATAATGACAGGAATCAATGGTTTAAGTACGTTCCTTAACACCCTGTATATTTAATATTATATTGTTATCATTCTGCAATTTTTTTATAAATTGAATCACAAGTCCCATGTATGTATAGCTGGGAATAAATATATTATTATTTATTATATTATTATATTAATTTGGATGCACTACGTAATGTAATTAATTTATACGTTTAATGTAAATGTCCGGAGGGCGTAAATAAGTAAATAGATACCATTGTATCGCTGTTTATTTATCAAAATTACTTAACACATGAGTGAGAAGATTTTAGGTATTTGAAATACGATCACCAAATTCTCAAAATATTTACAAACGCTTAGTATTTATCTTTTTGTAATTTACTCAATACAAATACTCGGGTTTAATCCGAGATAGTGGCAGATTACCACGAGTCGTGTAATCTGAAACATTGCTAAACGCTTTGGGAGAGATTCCCTCGGAGGAACAATGATTGTGGGTCTGATTAAGCCGAAGTTCGTCACAAAAAGCCCTATGAGGTGTCCCCGTTGGAGGTGTTAATTACGCTGATTACATTAAGCTCCTGTCCAGGTATTTTGTGACGATCTTCATGAAAAACAAGATATTTTTGTACGCTTTCCTCGGCTTACAACTGAAATCCATTTACTTAGTGCTAAATCAGGTTTCTTAGTTAAAAAAATATAGTTTTGACTAATTAACATTTTTTAATTAAATATAATAAAACAATTTATTTGGGTAGGCATAAAGTCTTACAGCCTTACTAAAAACGTGGTGTAAACATTACGCGGCGCATAAGATCAGCACAGTGATAAACTTGACTTACCATGACGTTAGTTTAATTAAAACGGTCTTAAACCAGGCTTGAGGCCGGTTTTAACACACCAACGTTGACCGGGTGTGAAAGAATCTAATTAGTAACAGCCATAATCTTTAATATTTATCTATAATATTCAACCTTCTATTATTATATAAATAAAAATGTAAATGTTGGTTTGTTCAAAATTTCGAAAACGCGTGTGTTTTTATATATCTATATTATATAGATGTCACCTGTGACAGGTAAATGTTTTTTTTAAACAATCTGTTAGACGTAAAACCGACACCCGATATTGTTTCTCTATCTGCACAGATAGCTGAGCCACAGTAACTCGTGGCGGGGTACAGCTAGTTTCTAATAAAATTTGAAAACCTGCAGCACAAACACACACATGAGACGAGGAAAAGAAATCAACTAAGAGTCCCCCTTAGACAAATACATTCAAGAGTCAATAATCGTTGGTGTACGGACCAATGAAGATACTTGGCGAATTAACAGAGGAAATAAAAGTAGAGGAAAATATATACAAATTTTAGTTAAGGTAACAATGTCTTTTAATAACCATTAAGAAATAAATAAAAGATTATAGAAAATATGGATAAACCCTCAAAGGGTGCAAAGTTATATGAAATTGAGGAATCTCCAGAAGCTAAAATAATAAATATAAACAAAAACTAAAGACTCGATAGTACAAATTATTAATGAATCTCTGAACAGTGGATTATTTCCCAACACTTGGAACACGTATGTAAAAACTCAATGAAAGTGAAAATCCAAAAAAAAATTGATGACTTTAGGCCGATCAATTGTTTATTCAAATATAAACAAAATAATTATTAACGAAATATATTTAATTAACACGTTCGACATAAATCTGGTTTTGGAAATAAATATTTTTGTAAAACCGCTATATTAAAACTATACTAAATTAGAATATAACTATATTAAAGTTTAGAGATAAAAAATAGACGGACTCTGACAATTGACGGCCTTCGTCGTCGAGAGGTAAGGCTCTCGACTAGCAAACCGAATGTCGCGGGTTCAAATTCAGGCGTTCGTAAGTAAATTTTATTTGATGAGTTTAGTGTTATTTCACTATGTACTCATTTATATTTATTTATTCACGCCATGAAGGCTTTACATGTATACAATGTTTAAAATAAGCTGATCAGGGGTACAAAAATGAGTGTAGGTATATTACATAGCATAAGTACGGCCGAGTACGGATAATATAAGCAGGTACTTTAAAATAACATATGGTTTATTTGCGGCTCGCTCCAGAGTGGTAGATACTACTGGTAGGTATGATTTTAGACTTTTAGAAAAAATTCTAGGAGGTAGATTAATCATAAAATTAAGAAATATTGAAAGTGGCAGTAAAGAAAAGTAGTTTGTCTAACACAAGTATCAATATATGGTGGTACAACATCTGAACCATGTTATAAAGGCTTGCTTCCGATTCCTCACGAAAACCGCGCAATTTGTGCTGATTTCCATCATTGTCAGCTTTCCCTTTGAGCCAGCATCACGCAGTGGGGATTACGTGTAGAGAGGATAATGCACCTGGTGGAGCATGCACCTGCCGTAACCATGTAGCTGTAGTATGTAGCTGTAGTAGTAACAGTCTGGCATTTTTTCAACAGTAGTGAAATCGAGGGCGCTGCAATCGTTTTAAAAAGCAATAACAAGATGACTCGTATATGAATCTATCTTATCATATTCTGTGGCGTTAGTTCTGTTTACAGCTCATGTACGTATCCCTTCAGCATGTCGATAACTCCCTAGTATGGGTTTCGTAGGTATACTGTAGTGTACATCGGTAGGATTTCTAGTAGTAGCAATTAAGGTGACGTTTGGCGCAGGTCCGGCATTTTTTTTATTATGCTTCGCAAGGAAGGCGGTTGGTTCCGCCGTCCCGAGAACGATTTATTAGATAACCAACACCCCTGCCATAGGTCATCCCAAGTGGTTCGCTACGTTTGGTGACTTAGCAGGGATGCCCAGGTTTACGGGGTAAGGTTTGTCTAGGTATTGGCGGCGGATGCGTTTGCCCACACGTCAGACCGGTTCGGGAGAGACCTTTTGACTTCTCCAGTCGGAATCTCGATATATCGCCTTGCACCGAAGTGGGAGAGATGGATTCATACGTCCGTCACTCCTGGACACATTCCACCCCCCACACACCATCCCCAAAGATGTCATTGGCCCTGAGGGATTTTTTTTCCTCAGGGCCTCCTGTGTGGAACTATTGTAAAAAGAGGAAGATACATAAAAAGGCGATTTTTTTGTATTTCTGTGATTAATGTATCAAAGTGATCATTTATTGGACCAATTACATAATTAAATGTTTCGAAATAAAGCAAATCTAATACGTAGATCAAAACCATACATTTAAAAAACGTTAAAAATTTAAAGACAAACTGAGCTGCCATAATAACGAAAAATGCTAGTACCATTTAAAAAAAAAATCTAGAATATTAACCCAAGCTGTACCGACCATAAACGCGAGGAAGTAAGTAGGACGTAAGTACGTACCAATTGCAACCGCGGGTTTATAGATAGGTACCGATTTGCATCCGCGGTAAGCAGGTAGTTAGTAAGTGTAACCTCGGGGAAGCACGTTTATATCATCCACAACTACTGAGAAGTTCAATCAAACTCTCGATTCTGAACCCTAATTATCTTGGATATAATTATTCATTTACTCTGCAAGGGACGTAAGTATCCAGAACCTACTTAGCAGCCTTTGAAACTTCGCCGAGCTTTGATCAGAACTGCTATTTGATAATGCACGTGAAGGTAATGTATTCAATTTCGCAAGGTAATTATTATTATAATTTACCTGTTAAATTCTGAATTATAATTTTCGTTTTGCAAACTTGTTCAAAATTGCTTTGAAATTCATTCGGCTTGATATTTTAATCACACGAAAATGATTGCATTTCTACTTAACAATTACGCTTTATTCAAAATATATTTTAGTGTGCTTTGCGCAAAGTATAATGCTGCTTTGCAGTAAAAATTATATCATACTGATTGAATAATTTATTTTCAATTTAATTGCACTAAAATATGTCCGGAGCCAGTGGGTCTATGAAATACCCACTTAAATCATATTGTTAGGCTTCATATAGGAACTACCTGGTTTTTCATATCGGATCACTACGGACGGGTTGTTTCAAGGAATTTGAACAATTCATCAAATTCAAAGTTGATTTGCAAGTTCTGTGAAGGTTCTATTCAAGTTTTATTACATCATTGGCTAGTTGCTCCAAAAAACTGAAATCACAACAGAACTTGAATAGAACCTTTACAGAATTTTAAAATTAACTTCGACAAACTGTTCAAATTCCGTGAAATAACCCGTCCTTATGGCTTCCGTGGTAGAGGGGTTGTGACTCTCGACTAGCAATTTGGAGGTCGCTGGTTCGAATCCCGGCGTGCGCCAGTGAATTTTATTTTGTAAATAATATCCAGAGCGAGAGATACTCTTTTAATATCGTCCTCGTGAAAGATCACCATTTATTAAAACTGTTTTTTTTAACCAATGTCTTTCACAGTCGAATCTTCAGACATGTTTTAAGATTCTAACGGCTTATAGTATTACGTTGTTTGACTTTTGGGTTATTCAACCATTTCCTTCGGTTAGAACCTGTTAATGTCTTAAGTGCTGGGAAGCCCAAAACTTATCGAGCTCGGCTAATTACGGAGACAATTGAAATGTACAAGAACCCGATCTACATTATGACGGGTTAACACTCTTGGTCCTTCGCTTCCCGGGGTATTTACAGAACTGACCCCTAAATCCTAAATCAGAGGTTCCCAAAATGGTCTATATGGACCTCTAGGGGTCGATTTCGGTTTGCTGGTCCGCGAAAATTTGGGTGTCCATGAGATTTAAATGGGGATAACATTAAGGCGTTCCATAAATGACATAATTCAGATAACACTGTTAACATTATAATAATAATAGACATAAAAAATACTTATTTATTGTTTTTGTGTTTAATTCGTAGAACTCCATTTAATTTTTTTTTAAATTTAATTAAAATCAAATATAATTATTAAGTTCTGCAAGTATTTTTTGGTTTTTGTTATTGTTACAGCTGTTTCGGCTTTCAAGGCCATTTTCAAACTGTGGTTTATCCACGTTTAGACGACTTATTAATATGATTCTATTTTACCCCCTCCCAAATTTAAAATGATTTATTACCGGTTAAACCAATTTACTGATAAAAATAATTGTTACAATAGATTTCATATTCTGTGGGGGTATTTTGAAGTCTGTTTTCCCCACATTCAATAACTGTAACAATAAGAAAAACCAAAAATACTTGCAGAAATTATATTATTAAATTTGATTTTAATTAAATAAAAAAAAAAAAAATAAAAAAAAATACTTATTTGATATTTCCTTAAATTGTTAATTGAGGTATATTCTTAGAGTCTACGTTCTTTTTCTTGTCAGAATTAATATATTGAGGTAAAACATTGCACAACACCAATTCCCCAACTTGTGGTTGTCTAACGTCTAATGGTCTACGTTCAACATTTAAATGTACTTCACACAGGCATCCAAACTAGGTTTGAGGAAGTTTTGACTATAGAAATGGAACGTTTAAGAATCGGATATCATATGACAAGAAGAACTGATCGGAATAAGCACTAACGACGAACTTCAGAAAGAAATATCTGTAGCTTATCCGTGCCAATTTTTTTTTGTAACACCTCACACCTCCTTCACAGTTTAAAGACAAGGGAACCATATCGCCACCCGATTGTTGGGCAGGGAAGGGAAGGGAAACTTTTTACAGAATCACATTTTTTTAATTGATTTTTTTTTTGATTTAGGTAAATTCAATATTCGGCAGGTATACGGAAAAAAATCGGTCTACGTGGTCTACGGGACAAAAAGTTTTGAAACCTCTGGTCTACATTAACGAGATTAATTACCTACCTGTTTTAGCAGAGTGTTATTACTTCACAATTAAACTTATATCTACGCATTTTCCCTTATGATCGGCAATGGAAGGCGAATATAGAAAATACCAAAAGTTCAACACACTCGAATGGTCCATTGTAAATCGCTTCTTCCCTTACACTAAGGCGACGATTATATCTTCAATAGCCTATCCTCTTCAATCCTATTTCCTTGTCTATTTATTAAATTTTTATTTATTAATTTTATTTTAGCCTCGTGTGTTTTATTTACAATTATCTATTAATAAAAATAGATGTATTATAGTAAAAAAAACACCTTGTTTGTACGGATTGATTTTTGAAAACTAGATAGGTTTACATTGTAAATATTAGGAATCAGGAGGATTGTCAAAAGCACAGGTTAAGCTTTCCTTCATATAGTCGGTTCATTATTTAGAGTCGGAGCTTCGTGCTTTGACCTAGTTTCTTTGTGTCCTTTGTTCATATGAAGTTCCCAGTTCCTGAATTGTTTATACATATTCCTGGCTTCGGCGTTGATTCCCGTCTCTAACTTGATGTGTGATCTATCATATTAAGTTTGCGACGGATCCGCCGTCTTGTCGAACCGTTAGACTTGATTTCAAATTGCATTTCCAATATCTGCATCTAGGAGAAGTTGGATGCAATCTGCAGGCTATTTAAACCGCCACAATCAATACTCTCTCAGTAGCCGCACCGTGGAATATAGATTGAGTTATTTCTGAATTTCTAATTGATTTTGCTTTAATTTAATTTCCAGCCTTCTCGTCTTCGATTTCTTGAACATTCATAGTGGGGTTTCTTTTCTTTGGTGGGTTTTTAATTAAACCAGACGGACTTGCGCGAAGTATTCAAATTATAAACGCATTGAAGATTGAAATTAATATTAGAACGCAATTAAGAAATTCTGATTCCCCGTGGGATATACTAACGTAATAAAGTCACCTGTAATCTAAAAATAATTAAATTTACAACGCAAAACTTTACTTAATCTCTTGAAAATCAAGCGCGTGGTGCACATTTTATACACTAGAAAATAGATAGTAAAAACGACCCGTTCCAGCCAAAAAAAAATATTTAAAAAATCACAATACATTTCTGATAAAGTATATTTATTGTTTTGGTGTTTAATTTGTAGAACTCCATTTAATTTTTAAAAATAAATTTAAGATAAATCAAATTTAATAATGTTATAATAATTATTAAGTTCTGCAAGTATTTCTGTTATTTTTACAGTTTTTAATGTGACAGCTGTTTCGGCTTTTGAGGCCATTATCAAACTGTGGATATGTCCACACGGCGACGGCTTATTTATATGATTTTATTTATCCCCACCCATTTAAATTTCTATAATGTTCAAAAATGATTCATTAAGAATTGGATAAGAATTGATTAAGAATTGGAAGATATTTTGGTTATTCCAATTCTTAATGAATCATTTTTGAACATTATAGAAATTTAAATGGGTGGGGATAAATAAAATCATATAAATAAGCCGTCGCCGTGTGGACATATCCACAGTTTGATAATGGCCTCAAAAGCCAAAACAGCTGTCACATTAAAAACTGTAAAAATAACAGAAATACTTGCAGAACTTAATAATTATTATAACATTATTAAATTTGATTTATCTTAAATTTATTTAAAAAAAAAAAAAATCTGATAAAGTACTCTAACTGAGGTGCTGGATTATGAAAAAAAGTGAGCAATATATTACTGAACTCTAATTTTATTTATTCGTGTTAGTCGTAGAACGAAGTTTTTCCCGAAAATCACCAACGCTTTACAATATGTTATTAATTTAACGCCTGTTGTAATTTATTCGGATGAAATTGAAATGGCCGTCTCACCCATGATATGCATTCGTCAAAATCGGATGCCTGCCTTGGGAAATTTTAAATACAAATAACCCCTAACTTAAACCACAATAACCTCTTCTATCTTATGAAACCATTCTTACTGAGTACTATATAGCTGAATTGAACCCGGCGTAGTTCGGGGTTATGATTGGCTTGGAGTAAAGGGTGAAAAGAGCAAATAAAATATAGTCACTGCTCTGATTAAAGGGTGAAAAGTACATATACAATATATTAACACTGCTCTGATTTAAGGCGAAATGTGCATATAAAATATTACAACTGCTCTGATTAAAGGGGGAAAGAGCATATAAATTATTGTCACTGTTCTGATTCAAGGGTGAAAAGTGCATATAAAATATTATCACCGCTCTGATTAAAGGGGAAAAGTGCATATAAAAAATTATATCTGCTCTGATTAATTTTTTTTTTTTTTAAAAGAAAGACAAACATTCCCGGGTTACGAATAACCTGACAATATTTGAAAATCTCCTACTACCACCACAGTAAGCTGAAAATATTGCTTGTGTTGTGATGGAGGACTTAGCCAGCCGGGGAATTGAACACACTACGCCTGGGTGGGACCCAAACGCGATGTCAACTCGGCCACCGACCGGTCATTAAAGGGGAAAAGTTCATGTACAATATTATCACTGCTCTGATTAAAATGAAAAGTGCATATAAAATATTATCACCGGTCTGATTAAAGGGGAAAAGTGCATATAAAATATTATTGCTGCTCTGATTAAAGGGGAAAAGTGCATATACAATATTATCACTGCTCTGATTAAAATGAAAAGTGCATATAAAATATTATCACTGTTCCGATAATGGGCGAGATGTGCATATAAAATATTATCACTGCTCTGATTAAAGGGTGAAAAATGCAAGTAAAATATCGTCGCTGCTCTGATTAAAGAGTGAAAAGCGCATACAAAAAAAATCCACTTTTCTTCACATCAAGTAAATGGGTCTAAATAGTAAGCTGTAAGGTCCAACAAACTTAATTAAACCGATAAGATAGTTTTATTAAATATTTGAATTCACCTAAAATAGAAGTCTCATATTTAACGAAAGCACTAAGCATTTTTTTAAATCCGAGATAGGATTTTCTGCAATGAAGTTGCCCAACTTAAAATGTAATTTAGGTCTACCAATTTTGACAGAAACAATTCCAAGTACACTGATGAAATAATGTGCACTGAAGCCAGGTTAATTGAATCAATAGCCTCCGTCTGTCCTCCTACTGTAGTGGGCTGTAGGCTGCGGAATGTAGACCTAGAATGTGCCGCGGTGGAGTGAGTGACCTCGCGTGGCCCTACGCCCTACAGTCACCACAGGCTCTAGGGCGGGGGCTTAGGGCGGGTGACGTCACCGGGGACCTTGAACCGCCCTCGCTACCTGAATACCTGAAGGGTGAAGGTGGGATTCATTCGGATGAACTTTCAACCCCCTTTCGTGCGAGGGTCGGACTAATTTGTAGGAGATTCAAATGAAAAGAACAAACGTTGGTTATTTTATGCGACTGACACGTACACGTGAATAATTTTGCTTTATATAGAAGACCTTCAGGTTTACCAATCGATTATTTATTTGTTTTTGTTTGTTTAGTAACGCATCAAATATTGTTTACCAAGACTTATGTCCATTTTAGCATATTTTCCCTGAGAGTTATTAAAGATTCGTGACTTTTACTTGCTAACACTGGCTAAACCTTTTGAGATACATCAAAATAATTTACTGCGGAATTGTATAAACGGAAAATTATATACGGAAAAGTTCGCTACGATGTATGTTTATCTCCTAAGAATAACTCCCAGCAAGGCCGGGTATACGTCAGCTTTTTGAAATAAAATGAATAACCTTGCATTCTTTGCGGATCTCGACAAAGAATTCAAGGCTGATGTAAGCGTAATGAGTAAGATTAAGAAAGGGACCCTTAGCTGTTTTGGGTATGTAGAGCGAATGAACGAAGAAAGGAGTTGTAAGGAGAATAAGTGACACACATGTTAATGGTAGAAAAACTCGGGAATACCCGATCAAGTGAATCAGATACTCGAGTCGGGCCATGTCAAGAATCAGAATAAAATAAGAGCCAAGACCGAGTTGTTTGGCAGTCCGTCCTCTCTGCCTATCCCTGCGGGGAATCGGCGTTATAATTGGTTAGTTTAGTTAGTTAGTTAGTTATTAATTTTGTTTGTAAAAGTTAGTTATGCCTAAAACAGAGTGTCACCCTTATTATGTTGTGTTCAGGTATTTAATTAGTGGTCTTTTCTAAATGAATCTCCCACCATAGTAAACTTCACAAAATATTGCAATTGAACAACCGATTTTGGCCTGTGGGAATTTTGCTTAAAATAAAAATATTTTTATCTTTCAATATTTATTTAAATACAAACTTCATAACATGTTAAAATAAGTTTTAAATAAAGAATATCTAAAAATAAAATATTAATTATAATATGTGGCAGAATGACACAATAATATTCCCAAATAGAATTATTTGCCGATGATTCCTAACGGTACAAACTCCTAACTAACCTAAATGATTAACGAAGTCAGAATAATAACTTCATATATTAAGAAAGAGAACTATTTTTCCTTAACAATATTTTTTTAAATAATTGTAAATCAATATCTGTTAAATTAAAACGGATCCAATATGCGTTATCTTGATGTGATTCTTTCTCGATAGCAAGTTACAATATAAATGTCCCACTAATCAAATCATAAACAGAGTAGGCAATACGCCAAAAAATAATAACAAGAAATAAAGAAACGTTACCATTCCCAAACAATTATTTGAACTCATTAATGTTATTTTACGTATTTTAGTTAAATTGAACAAACGAGGAATTTAAAATCATATCCTATAATACTTTTTATAATATTTTTTATATTTACTTTATATATTCTATGCATAATATGGAGCTCGTGGGATTGCACCACCCTCCCCGAGATCTGGAAAAACAAGAAAAAAAAAATAATACAAACCTGTCCTATAATCATATCATATAATCAACCACCACAAGACGGGCATGTGCCTAGCTTGGTGGTCTAAACATACCCAATAATTGTCACTGAATAAATAAAAATAATATATATATATATATATATATATATATATATATATATATATATATATATATTACATCCGTAAATCGTGCATGAGATTTATTTGGTTATTTATTTGACAATATAGAGGGCATTTTCCCGTTCAAAAGAATACAAAACATAATTACTGTGCGGAACCACGAATTACCAGGATCTTAGATACACGGTGTTGTATTTTCTCTATCGTCCATGAGTGGAATTGGCACAGTGGTCCAGCGGTTGGATAGTTCAATATTTTCGAAAGTAATATTGAAATGCTAGTCATTACAAATTATGTTGATTGCAACAAAATGAAGATATAAATGATTCATTGGAGGCTAAATTGATTTTCATTATCTAGTTTAATACTGGAAAATAGATTTTGATCATTAATTTAGTCAGAGTCAGAATCATCTTATCGATTTTAAAACATAAAATACTAACAAATTCGACCCAATTTTTTGAAACTTACTAGGTAACATAATCCAAGATATCCATAAGCCATAAGTCAAGATTCAAGACGCAATCTGTAGCTTCTTTTGCAATTTAAAGAACCAAGAGTTGTTGTTCTATTACAAACAACTTGTTTCATTAGTAGATAATGCAGAACTAACTCCCTGTGAATCTGTCCCCATATACCAGAAAATACCGTGAAAAAGGAATATGCTGTGTTTCGTAGCGATAAATTATAAAGAAATAATCAACGAATTTTCGTATTTTATATTAGTTAAAAAATCAGATCCAAGCAACATTTTTTTACCGAGGAGTCTTCAATGATCGTTTTCAAAAAAAAATTAGTTAAACGCTCGGTCGTCAATTACCATTTTTTTAATTACAACCCCCCCTTAAAGTTCCCTAGCGAAATTGAAATTTAATCTAGTCCTATAATATTTTATAGACTTACCCTCAATCACAATATTGCGCGGGTTTTCTTTATAAACAAAGGCTTTTTTCCTTCCCTAACCAATATTTTACGGCCTCATTTGGTTTGATGAAAACTAATCAATCATAAAAACAAAGGTTAACTCACTGTAATTAATCTAATACTACAACATCATTAAACATAAGTATTGACATAATCGTAAATGTAATAAATATTTATGATCGGTTTTGACCTACGGGACTTGCGTGTGCTTTTTGGGTTGTTTCTCAAATTGTTTTCCTTCCAGATTGGCTCTAAAAATTCTATTTTCCTTATGACAACATCTGGTAGGACAACCGCCCACTATTTTTAAAGGTCAGGAAACCTCTTGTGGTATACTTATTTCTTTGTTGTTTTGCTATAACCCTCGAGGAGTTAAAAATTACCCTTTGTGGACATAAATCACAGAGTAATATTTTCAAAAGTGTTTGATATAAATCCCATGTGAGCTTGAATTTTGATTAATAATAATAAATTTTATTAGGTATTTGGAATTAAATGAAAACGTTCGCTGTAATTGCTGGTGGTTTTATTGGTTTAAAGTAACGATAAACTGACATTAATCAAACACACTAATTTTGTTAATTATTATTTTTTTGGTAAACTAATGTTTAAGTCAAGATTTTTTTATGCATAGCACAAAGGGTAACAATTATTTTACAAGCAATAATTATTCGCCTGAAACACTCATCCACATTGAAAAATCTCCTGGTAAAAGATACATGACGCCAACGGGACTTGAACCCGTGTCCTTTCGATTTCCGGTCGACAGCTCTGTCCACTGAGCTATGGCGGCTTATCTCTTATCCGCGAACTAATTCAATATATACTAGTGTTTCATTCAACAATTACTGCTTGTAACATTTTTTCACCTGAAAACAACCAACTTTATTTTATATGAGAAAGGCATTGTAAGTGCTAACTCTCTCACTAGATGGCGTCGAGACAAATTGTCTACATTTTTAGGTGAAATACTAGAACTTGTCAAATATTAATAATTATTATTTTTTTGGTAAACTAATGTTTAAGTCAAGATTTTTTTATGCATAGCACAAAGGGTAACAATTATTTTACAAGCAATAATTATTCGCCTGAAACACTCATCCAGCCGCCATAGCTCAGTGGTCAGAGCTGTCGACCGGAAATCGAAAGGACACGAGTTCAAGTCCCGTTGGCGTCATGTATCTTTTATCAGGAGATTTTTCAATGTGGATGAGTGTTTCAGGCGAATAATTGTTGCTTGTTAAATAATTGTTACACTAATTTTGGTTTTGGGTTTGTCTGTAAGTGATTGCAGCTCTTTCAATGAATTCAGTTTTATTTAAATTTAAGTGTCTTTTCAATATTGGAACTGGTGTATCAAGAATTCAGACAAGCGATAAGGTATTACTATTTTTTTTTTTGTACCAAAAAAATATTTTTATTCTTTATTTGAAATTAGCCTTTCTTTTCCATCCCATCGCCTCGATAAGGCGCCTCCGGGCATTCCAGTTCTGCGCTAATTTGGTGGCCTCCATTCAACTAGGCAATACGACTTTGACAATTATTATTTCATGCTTTTTTACGCTTCGGTAATTCAAAATGCATTTTCAGCTAATGTTGAAATGAATAAATAATGTTAATTAAAGTTTGAATTTGTAAATTGAAGTCTTATTTCGCAAATATCAATTATACGTTGATTTAGTTATTTCGGCTTATCGAGAAAATCGGTACTCTTATTGGTCTACAAATGCCCTTTTTTCAAATTTTTATGGCTTTCACCCTTCAAGGATGTTCTAGGCAATCATTTTAAATTATGGAGAGAAGGATGGTGAATTTATATAATAATTTTGTTAAAATGGGCAAATTTCAAAGTTATACGGAAGATTGAAGTCTGTTTCTGACTTAGAAGAGATGAGATGTTTAATGGTGGGAAGGAAATTATAGGTAAGACTTTTTAGAAGAGAGGATATTTGTTTAGAGAGGGACAATCAAAAATTATGTGATCTAAGTTACAAATTCTAGACCACAGAATGTAAAATCTGTGCAGTTAAGCACGTGAATTTTAAGAAGGTGAGTGAGAAGGAACCAAATATATTATATTCTATTATCTTAAGAAGGAACGAAATAATTCCAATTCTCATTCGAATAAGTGAGGAAATTTCTTTTTTGGAAAAATGGGGGAATTGTTCAAACCACGGTTTTGATCGAATAGTCCTTTGTATTGAGGCATAGCAGGCTCCCTTGGATTGACTAGCAATGTGCCAATCCTCCGGCCAAACATTGCGGTATCTATATTTGAAGATGGAAAAAAAATCAGATAGAGGGATGTGGTGTACAAGGGTAAAAATAGCGTTGGATGTCGTTACCTACAATGCCAGAAATCTATATCAGAATTTCGGTTTATCCAGAACTTTGAATGTAGGCTATCAGAACTCGAATATGGCATCCAAAGTGA
Source organism: Hesperophylax magnus (assembly GCA_026573805.1). NCBI lineage: Eukaryota > Metazoa > Arthropoda > Insecta > Trichoptera > Limnephilidae > Hesperophylax > Hesperophylax magnus. The sequence goes on from JAIUSX010000088.1 coordinate 2,685,617, forward strand.
TCATCAGGATGAAGAAGAGGACTGGATTTAAGTTTTTGGAGCGATCTTGGTGTGTCAGAGAGAACAAGGGTATATTCAAAATTATTTTTTATAATATATTTGATTATATATTTTCATTTGAATTTTTGTGGTAAACTTTAATAGCTAGTTAGGAGAGTCTGGAGATTTGGTGCCATCAGTAAACAAAAGATAGGAGTTGGGTCATTGAGATGAAATAATATCATTGAACATTATGGATTGGAATAGCTTTTAAGGTTGCCGATCCCTTCTAAAATTGTTGGAGATAGGGTGAGTGACTATATTTTAATTTATGTAAGGGAAGAAGATTATTTTGAATAATTTGAAGATTGAAAGACTGAAATTTTTTACAGATGGCAGGAAGAGGTTTAGTTCGAGCTTGTAAATTGCCTTGTCATTTGAAAAATCGCTGAGCATGCTGCGTTAAATGCAATTTTGTATAACAGGATTGTTCTCACGTGAGTGAAAAAATCTGTATAACCAAGTATGAATAAATGAATATATTAAAAGTTAATAAATAATACCTCGATCACGTCACATTTTCAGACCGCCACTTTCCTTAATTTTTTTGCTATAAAAATATATATGTAGATATAATTTTTGATTTATATAAGTATATTGGCCTTGGTCGTTAATTCGGTTATTCCGCTATTGCTGATTTATCAATTTATTATTTACGACAAATAAATTAGCGTCTTACAAAAATATGTATAAAAGAGTTTTTATGTTTACGTGTGTTTGTGTTTATTTTTATGTCATAAAATAAACAATTCGTAACATGATAAGCTTCAATGAGTTAAAACTCTTTTATGAGGTCTTTGTTGAAGCACGCCTTGACGAAAAATTCAGTTCTAAAAGATATAAATATTTGATTTTATCTCCGAACCGAGGTGAAATGTATTTCAATACGAAATGAACACTTGAGGATTTTCCAGCTTTGTATATTTTTAAATTCTCCCAGCTTGTATTGTTCGCCGTTTTTCCATCATATTTATCCAGTCTGTTTTCATACGAAGTTTTTTCCAAAACATCCGAGTTCTAAACCCTCCTCCCCCCTCCTTACCCTGCTTCAGGGGTGGACTTACCCAGCTATCTGAAGGTAAAATATTCCAGTTTCAAAACCTTTCATGTCAAATCGTCAACTACCCGAAAACCCCTTAATTCTCCTATCTTAAACTTTTTGAGAAATTAGTGCTAGATATCATTGTAAAATCCATCAACAGCATTATTGTTCCTAATCGACATGGCTTCATGACAGGTTGCTCTACCTTAAGTAATATGATAATTTATGAAAATTACATATCTGACTCCCTTAGTCTCAAACAATAAATTGGACAGTATATACACGATTTTATTAAAGATTTTGATAATTTTCGACATAACATACTTATGTATAATCTCCGATTTTTGGGCATCAAAGGTATATTATTGAGTTGGAACGTTAGGTACTTAAATTTTAACAGAATCGCGTGCGTTTGAAACACTTTCTTCATTTTGATTTCACGCATCTAGACTCTCGGAAAGGGTCTGGTGTTCCAATGGGTAAGGTTCAAAACACACGAAATGTATCGCCGCGTACGCAAAATACGCTAGTATGGCTGTAACCGCTGAAAATACGCCGAATACATATTAAGTCGCATGAAAAGGCCAGCACGTACGTAGTTATAGTTACGCCGAGGCCTAACTACTTATAATGTGCATGGTGAGGCCGTGCAGGGGAATTTGTACGTAGCGCGACGTATACGCTTAACGTATATAATAATCTATACCAGCACTTTGTTGAATCCTACAAATTATAGTAGCGTTAGGAAGGCAGTTTTAGTGATTTGTCTTATATGTAGTATTGTTCTAGTTTGTATTTTATTTTATGTTTTACCAACATTGTTTTTTATTTAGTTTATCATTTCAATGTTATTTCATGCTTTAAAAACATTGTGTATTAATTTAAAGGTCCCGCTGATAGTTCTTGATCTTCTGTTTATTATCTAAATTTGACTATTTTTCAGGCCAATTTAAACATAAAGGGTAAACGCTGCAATGATGTAGCCCAGAACGGGAATTCAGGCTGGAAAAATACCCCCTCTGTTTACTATTTCACCCCTGTCCGCGTACAGTTGGCGTAAAAAGTGACCAAACAATTAGTCGGGCAATCAAATTAACTGAACAAACCTGTGTTTATAACAACCGACCAGCGGGTCTCTTTCACCTTGTTCACAATTCACAATAATTCATCCAAATAATTTTATTGTTCGCTAAATGGAGCGAATACCGCGGTATGGGGTGTCGAGTGCAAACAGTCGGCACTGGGCACTGGGCTACCCAACCAAATGTTTTCACCACTAATATTATGATTATTAATTTGGGTTTTACCAATGACGTAACAATACATCTAGACTCGTTATTGACTCACAAACTCAAGGTAAAATGTGGCAAATTAGAAACACTCTTATGTTTCAAGTAAATTCTTAGTTCAAACATTGTTTATAAATGACATTCAAAGAATATATCCATGACTGAGATAACAACATACGTTTATACTGTAAAACGAACACGGAATACTGTATGAGACGACCTACTGCTATTAGGTTGTCCTTCTTATACCTGTTGCTACGTTCGCTATCTCCCTTTCTCTAATGGCTGAAAATCTTTGGGAAACAATCGAAGCAAACGAAATGTTTATTTTTATTTTTATATAATAATAAAACAATTTTTGTGTATTTATTACAATGAAATCTTATTTCTTAGCTTTTTCTGGTATTTGCCGAGTAATGAAATTATTTTCTCAGCACACATGAGGGCATTTTGGCACTTTTTAATGCGATTTCGACTCTAAGTAGAGTCAGCACACGACCGACGCTAACACGACGCGTGGCAGTTTAGTACTAAAACTACAAAATCGAAAGCAATACAATTGTCTTGCTTTTGGCTTGACACTTTGAGACTTACAGCGCGTTTATATATATTGTAACGTCATTGGTTTTACCAAATATATTATAAAAACGTCATAAATAATTTGTTGAAATACCACGACGAGGTTACTTTTTATGACAATTTAAAATTATTTTTGTTCGGTTCATCAATCATCAAACATACTTATTTCTATTGTGGGTCTGATTGTGAGTGATTGTAACTCTGGTTCAATGTTTAATTTTTTGAATTTTGTGTCATATTCAAAATTGGAAATGATTGTGTCAAGATTCAGACAAGCGATAAAGTGGGTACCTACCTATAATATAATATTTTTTTAACAGTCGTTTTCAAAATTAGAACTGATATGTCAAGAACTCCGACATAATTTGATAATTTACATAGTCAAGACAAAATATTCACGAAAAATTAAGCACTCAGCGATGTAAATATTTTTTCGTGATTATTTTTATTTAAAGTTCATTGCATTCACGTAACTGTTGTTCATTTTTGGATCTCTAAAATGTCTTAAAAAGTTGCTTTATCCGCATAATTACTGTTGATTTTTTATGAATTTTTGAAACTTGTATTTCCAAAAAAAATCGTTTAATTCACATTTCTATTGTACAATCAATGTGTATATCTATATGGGATGTGTGGGATTGTACTTACCTCTCCACATTCTGGAATAATTTTTATTTTTTCTTGAACACCTTATAATACCTCAAGAATAAATCACTATAATACTTTTGGTGGTGAAAATCTGAAATCATATCTTATCTATGGCTGATGTAATCGTAACGAGTAATATTAAGAAAGGGACACACACAAAAATAGCACCATTTTGCGTCAGTAAAATACAAGGGTAAAAAACATCACTCGATTGTCGTTCAATACAAAATGGGTTGGGAGTGTTTTAAAAAGTGGGGTGTAATTTCAAAATTATTATCAATTTACGAATATAAATGCTACTCTAAAAACATTCGTCATGGGACAATGAGTCTCATGAGTGCCATAGTAAAGTGGACAGACCTTGTGCATACATATCTGCCGTGATCTGCCGTGATCAGATCTGTGCCGTGCCAGATCTGCCGTGTCGATCACTCAGATAAGATGTAAATAATAGTCGTTTGGATACTCCATACTATTTGGTTTATTTAGTGTTATTACTAATGTACAGTATTCGAGATGTTGTTGCAAAGAGAGAGGACGAGTTACAACAGACACGCCTTTTTATACGTCTCGGTCATGCTGTCTCACTCAGATATGCCTGTCTCTTTCATACCGACAGACATACGTTCACCACATCCCTCCACACTTAAATCAGCAGACAGTAACACAACATGATTATCATAATAATAATTATAAAACATACATACACATATTTAATTATTATTTTACAACATTTTCTTTTTTATTTATAACCATGTTGATTCGGAGAGTTGACTGCTGCTTATTTTGATTTCTCTGTCCTTGGTCGAAGGCGCTCCTTCCAGTTCCCCGACGTTGACGCCACGGGTTCACTGGAGCTGGAAGGAAAAAGAGGGTCACCCGTTAGATTGTCATCCGAAACAAAGTCGGAGACATCGTACTCATCGAACGATAGCCTCCTCGTCTCAGACTCAGGGATTAAAATACTAGGGTTCTTTTCCCATGATACACACAGTTTGGATAATTGATCAAAATGTCTTTTCCAGTACATGATTTTATCATTCAATTTAACCTCAATTAAATATAGTTTATTTCCCAAACGTTTATGTACTTTCCCTGGTACCCACTTATCATTGTTTTGGTCTCTAAAATCCCTAACCATAACTTTCTGATTAATCTTAAAATTCGTAGATACTTTGTTATTCCTTTTATAATAGAATTTCTGATTTTCCTGACATTTTGACATTTTCATTTTGGTATCTTTATCAATCACATTTTCCTTTACCTTCCCCCCTCTAGGTATAAAATTATTCAAATTTGACCTTAACCTTCTACCAAACATTACAACTGCTGGCTCTAACCCTGTTGTACAGTGTGGTGCATTCCTATAATCTATGAGAAAACATTCTAACTTCTCATTATAACCTGACTGAATTTTTTTTTCTAACAATATTTTCTTTAAAAAATTTTTACACGTTTTGACTGCATTCTCTGCCAATCCATTTGATTGAGGATGATTTATAGGTGTTGTTAAATGTTTAATGCCATTTCTCTCGCAAAACTGTTTAAAGTCTGCTGACATGAATGCTGCTCCATTATCAGAAACTAAGGTTTGTACACTACCGAAATAACTGAATAATCTCTTTAAGATTTTAATGGTATTATCTGAGTTAGGTGAATTTACTTCCACGCAATCCAACCATTTTGAGGTTGAATCTATGATTACCAAAAAATATTTATTTCCGATAGGCCCTACGTAATCTATATGAACCCTACTCCAAATTTCTTCCGTTATCGGCCATGGAGTTAACTCACTCTTGGGTTGTGATGGTTGAATTTCCGCACAAATTCCGCACTCTCTAACTAAAAATTCAATTTGACTGTCAATCCCTGGCCACCAAAAATAGCCTCTAGCTAGCCCTTTCATCTTGGCAATCCCTAGATGAGATCTATGCAATAAGCTTAATATCTTATCCCTTAAACTTATTGGAATTACTAACCTATGGTTCCAGAAAATACAATCATCAATTATTGATAAATCGTTCCTTTTTATCCAATAAATCCATTTGCAATCATCCTTATTGACTTTATTTGGCCACCCTGTTCTAAGATAATTTTTTATCTCTAATAATAATTTATCCGTATTAGATTCTGCTTTAACTTCCTCAACATCTATTGGCATCTCGCTATTATTTTTGAATTAACACAAAATTCTTGAATCAAAGTTATTATTTCCCTCAACAGGATCTCCTACAGGTACGCGAGATAAGTAATCCGAACAATTTAATGTTGATTTTACGTATTGAACTTTATAATTGAAAGATGAGAGAATTACACCATAACGTTGTAATCTATTACAAGTTAAAACAGGAATTCCTTTTTTTTCACCAAAAATTCTACATAAAGGTTCATTATCTATTTCTAGAATGAATTCCCTTCCGTAAATGTACTCGAAAAACTTCTTAAAAGCAAACACAATTGCACAAGCCTCGAGGTCTAAAATTGAATATTTCTTTTCCGCTTCTGTCAGTTTACGAGAAACAAAAGAAATAGGTCTTTGTAAATTATTTTCATACACATGTAACAATGTTGCACCCAAACCTTTCGTTGAGGCGTCCGTAACTACCTTCAAAGTAACATTTGGATCGTAATGTGCTAACACTCGATTATCACATAAAATTAATTTTATTTTATTAAAAACTTTTACGCAATCTTGATTAAAATCAAAATTCGTATTTTTTTTCAATAATTTGTGCAAAGGATCTAATAACATAGACATATTTGGCACAAAAGATCGGTAAAAATTTACCATTCCTAAAAAACTGCGTAGCTCTGATAAATCTTTTGGTTGCGCGACTTTACTAATTGCGTTCGTTTTATCTTCCATAGGTTTAATCCCTTCCTTCGAGATTTCAAACCCTAAGAAACATACCGATGAAGCGTTAAAATTGCACTTTTGAATATTTACGCACAAACCGCAATCTTTTAACCTATTAAGAACTGCATTTAAATTAGCATTATGTTCCTCTATCGTTTCTCCTGTAACCATAATATCATCCAGGAAAACCGCTGTTTTCTTCAAACCTTGTAGACATGAAGCTATAGTTCTACAAAATATTGCCGGTGCACTGTTAATCCCAAACACTAGCCTAGTGAATTTAAATAATCCTAAATGTGTAGAAATCGTAGTATATTCCATACTTTCTTCGTCTAGTTCCAACTGTAAATAAGCTTGACGTAAATCAATTTTTGAAAATATTATTCCGCCCGAAATTTGTGATAATAAAACTTCTATCTTCGGCATGGGATATTTGTCAACAATCAATTGTGGGTTCACAGTACATTTATAATCCCCGCAAATTCTAATGCTTCCATCGCTTTTAACTACGGGCACGATAGGAGATGCAAACTTGCTATAACTAATCGGAACTAAAATTCCCTCTTCCTGTAAACGGTTCAATTCCGTTTCAACTTTCGCTTTCAAAGCGAAAGGAATACTTCTCGGATTGCAGAATTTCGGTTCTGCATTTTCTTTCAATTTTAAATGAACTTTAAATTTATTGAATCTACCTAGTTTACTTGAAAATACCTCCGGATATTTACGCACTAACGTATCGACACTATTATTGTTTACGTCGAGAATATTATGCGTGAGTATTTCACTTTTCAACTGTGAAGAAACCGTCTCGAAACCCGTAAAACCAATGTTAAATTCTTTTACGAAGTCTCTACCTAGCACAGTGGTTGAACCATCCTTTACAACACAAAATTCCATTATTTTAGTAATACCATTGAAATTAATTGACAAAATTAAACATCCAAGTAACTGTAACTTACAATTATTGTAACCCTTCAGGGTTAAATTCTTCGGCTTCAATTGTACATCTTTAAAATGTTCCCAATAATCTTTATCCGATAGGATCGATATTCCTGCACCCGTGTCAAATAATCCTTTTATGATGATACCGTTATTAACTTTTAACGATAAATAAATGGGATCGGTATTTCTTGTTAACCTTGAATTTATTTCACTTGCATTCACAAACACAGATGAAACTTCCTCCCGTTTTTTTTCGCGACAATTTTTACTAAAATGTCCCTTGTTTTTGCAATTAAAACACGTCACGTTTTTTAATCTACAATTACTGGAATCATGATTATTTAAATTACAATATTTGCACTTCAACTGTTGTATACGTTCTACTGATTTCTTTCTGGGAATTGTAACATTTTTGTCTTTCGCCCGCGCCGGTGAAGTAGAATAATTCCTACCTGCACTACTATTAAAATTTTTCTTACTTCTAGAAATGAGCCCGACACTCTCGGATTTAATACACGTAATATTTTTATGAAATGAATCCATTCCCGATGCGCACTCTAATGTACTTTTTAAAGTCAGCTTCTCTGCATCTAAAAACATTTTTTCTTTAATACGACCTTCTAATAAACCAGTCACAAAAATATCTTTTAAGTTTTCTTCCAGTCTGCTTTCAAATTTGCAGAATCTTGTTAGACAACGTAACCTAGCTATATAATCATTTATAGATTCCCCAACTTTTTGTTTCGCCGCAAAAAAATTTCCACGTTCCTTAAACACATTCTTTGAAACACCAATGTGGTTTCCTAATAACAAAAATATATTTTCAACCGATAATTCTGTTATTTTTTTTGGAAAACATAAATCTATCAGTAGATTAATCGTGTCTGTGTGTAGGTGGGATATTAAAACCGCCCTCTTTTTATCCTCGGATTTAAATTTGTCATCATTGACGAGGATCAACTGCTCAAACTGTAGCACGAACGTCTCCAGCCCGTCCCTAAGGTGACAAAACCTGGGTAAACCCACTCCCTCCATTTCCACACAGATTACCAATAATCAGAAAAAACAACAACAAACAGCACTCAACTCACGAATCTGATGATTGATGCTGCCGCCGATCGCCGCCCTTCCGCGTCTGACCGTCTTCTGGCTCCGTCCGGATTCCTGGTCGTCCTTCTCGTCCGGTCACCACCGCCACGCCTTCCCGTGTCGGGTCCCCGTACAAGCTGCCTGGATCCGTTTTTCATCCGGTTTCTCGGCTGCTGATTCCTTGAGCTCAGCGCCTTGAATCTCCTCACCAGTTCCTTGCCTTGATGCTCCTTCAATGTCCGATACTGTCCGTGAAGCTGCCCCCAAATTATTTTATTTTTTCTGCGACAATAATCCCTTCCGCGGTGCTCGGTGGGATTATAACCAAACTATGGTTCTTTCAGCTGCGCCTACTGTGGTTCTTCCTCCAGGAAGAATTTAATGGCTGATCAGCTTCCTTTTTCGGCTGCTCCAACTGTAGTTCTTCCTCCAGGAAGAATTTAATAGCTGTTCAGATTCCTTTTTCGGCTGCTCCAACTGTAGTTCTTTCAGCTGCGGCTACGGTTCTTCCTCCAGGAAGAATTTTGCGGCCGTTCAGCTTCCTTTTTCGGCTGCGCCAACTGTGGTGATCTGCCGTGTCGATCACTCAGATAAGATGTAAATAATAGTCGTTTGGATACTCCATACTATTTGGTTTATTTAGTGTTATTACTAATGTACAGTATTCGAGATGTTGTTGCAAAGAGAGAGGACGAGTTACAACAGACACGCCTTTTTATACGTCTCGGTCATGCTGTCTCACTCAGATATGCCTGTCTCTTTCATACCGACAGACATACGTTCACCACATCAGAGCACGACGACAATGAAAAAGAATATACTTTATTGACCCCTTTGGTTCCAAAATGACCCTTAATTGGATAATTTTATTTTATTTGATTGTACGCCCAGCCGGGCTTTTACATGGATTTTAAAAACAGAATACATTAAGTGATAAACTGATTATGAAAAATATTAGTAAAACATGTAACAGTAACATAAAATAATATAGAAACTAGAACAATACTACATATAAGACAAATCACTAAAACTACAATTACCAACGCTACTCTATTTGTAGGATTCAAAAAAGTGCTGGTATAGATTAAAATTAGTTCTATAAATGGGGTCAGTAAATATATCAATTTATTTATCCCTCAAACTTGTTGCCCAGATCATGAATCCTATTGGTAAGTGAGTGTGTATTATAGTTGGTTATGTATGTATTCCAGAAAGTTATATGTTGTCTTGTATTCCTAGTCGGAACATGGAATTTAATACTGGCAACGATGGCAGGACTGTCAATTAAGTTGTTGATGACTCTGTAACACAACCAGGTAACATACAGTGTTATAAGTTGTAATTGATTCATCGAATCGAAATAATTAATGTATTCAATTCGAATTCTGATCTTAAAATTTACGTGCCTAAGAAATTTTTGCTGAACTCTTTCTAAATTGTGAACATTTTACAAAGGGGACAACATAGGTGAATTATATTTCACTTGACTTCTGACTTATGAACTATAGAGGGTTCTCATACGATCTAAAGACTTTAAATTAGTTAAAGTTCGGCAAAGGAAGCCAAGCATCTTTAAAACCTTTTTAGTTATATAGTTGATGTTTGCAATGAATGTCAAGTTTTCATCGAATATTTACACCCAAGACACGAATTTGTGACACTAGTATTTAATGTATATTTTTGTAAGATTTTATAACGAGTTTTGGAAAATCGTTATAATATCTTACGAAGATTATTTTTTCGTTACCGAGAGACATCCCCAACATTATTTATATGCGGTTAATATTTTCCACACGTTAACAAGCTATGACCAGATATAATGTGGCATGACTTACGGCTTTCGTGTTTTTCCCTTTCTGTAGTTTCTTCTTTTAATGTTACACTTTACCCCTGTCTGCACAGTGTGAGGACCAGGGAACTATATCGCCACCGAGTTGGGCAGCATTTGTGAGGTGTATTAGGTGGGAGCTGTAATAAGGGATTTATCAATGCGGAATTTAAAGAGAGAAGAAAAGGAGGAAAAACAGATGCCGGTAGCTCGTTCCACAGGCGAGCCGACTTAGACAAACAACTAGCAGAAGAAACGATCCATTCTTATGAAGCCAACGTCATCTGTGAAAGGGTGGGTGTTTCGCGTACGTGCACTGGTGCACAAAGGATCAACGATGCTAGCTCCTGCTTTCTTTCATCAAAAATCCCCTCCATACAGCATCCTCAAGATGACAAAATTATTTTCCTCAGGCCTTCTGTGTGGAATTATTTAAGAAAAAAACCTGATGGCCGAGAGCTTATCTAGTTTGCTATTCATCTTTGCCAAATGGCTACAACATTGTGTTGGTATTTGTCGAAGAGTAGCCTTCAGTCTGTGTATGGAACATGTGACGAGGGTGGAGGCTCTATGGCTGGCACGTGCGGACCCCGCACTACTTTTCCCAGCATTATGTTGTTGCTCGATTTTCCATAAAGCATACAGACCTGAACACAATTCAATGGGGCTCGTATAAAATTTCTGCAGATGTGTTTTGTTTGATTGATGTCGTCGATCGTTTTGATTATTACATTGTAATGGATTTTTTTTCTAAATTTAAACATGTCAACACGTGGACTGTCCAGCTTTGAAAGCATCCTGACTAAATCACATATTGTGTATCTCAAATTCTGTCTTTAAAAGAGATAAAAAATTGGTTATCCATATAAATAAAAATGTAAATGTTCGTTTGTTCAAAATCTTAATTCTCCGAAAGTTCTTCACCGATTGCTTTGAAATGTTGACACAAAATTGCATTCGAATACGTGTGTGTTTTTATATATCATATAAATGTCACATGTAAGAACTTGTTTTTTTTTCAAAACAGCGCCATCCGTTGGACGTAAATGCAACACACACTATTGTTTCTCTATCTGCACAGACTTACTGAGCCACAGCAACGCGTGGCGGGTTACACGTAGTCTTGAATAAATTCTATGATGCAAAATCTACACTCTTGGCGTTGTTTAAATGGGGACCGTATGGAAGAGTGTAGTACCAGTCGTCAGACATGTTTACCGCACTGGTTTTTTTAACAGACTGGTCATGTATAAATAAATTGTTGAAATGTTACTGAATGTAGGTACTCCACAATGTTAGACCGGGATAGGTAATTGAGTGAATATTGCCTCTAAAATCATGAAAAATCTAATTCTTCAATGGCCTATATTTTACAACTTAAACACGACTAAATAAAATGGCTCACATAGCTTATGATGTAAGAAAAATCAATTTTGTAGATTAGTTTGGCGTCAAATCTGAAATTAAGTTTTGCAAGTAAAAGGTCGCGCAGCCGCGCCTCTTGAAAACAGCATTGTATTGTTTGCTTTCAAAATAAAGCCGAATGTTTTTTCGAATTTGTTATGTTTATTATTTACCGTCGTCCCTTTATTTCAAATAAATCCGAATAATACCAGTTCTGTTTGACATTATTATATTTTGTTATTTTCATCTCCGTTTCAGTACAATGATTATTATTTATCCAGGGACTTCCACGCAAAACTTCAAATCCTTTGCAATATTAATGTGTTTCTGTTGTTTCAGGGGCTTTGGAAAGCAGGGATTCCAATGCCAAGGTAAGATATATTCACGTTTATTTACTATTCTTTACAAAGTTCCCATTCTTTTGTGTTTCTTACAATGACTATGTTGTTTAGGAATATGAACATGGTAATATATGAAAATGAACCATTTATAATGTGCCATAAAATACATAATGCTGCTGGCACACGATGCTATACTCTCAAAGAGTTATTTGGGCGTGGCCTATATTACCACTCGCCATACAATCCCATTTGACATGTCACATGAGAGAGATAATATATTATAAGTGTGGGCATGGCCTAGATGATGTGCAGTGATCTGCTAGCCGAGCAGTATTTGAAAATGATGTCTGATGAATTAGCGAGATACCGTGGTCACGCGACTGTCAAGGTGATATCCCGTAAATAAGTTATATAACGTGCTTCCCCACTCCCCATGGGAGGGGAAATTTATAGCTTTCGTGTGACGCTGAAAGATAAATATTATCTGTATAGGCCACGTTAAAAAACCGCATTGAGAGTATAGCGTCGTGTGACCCGGGCGTAATTCATATGGGTATTATTTGCTTTTGATATTTGCTGTTGTAAGTTATTTTGTTAAATAACGTGATTCACGATGAAAGTCCAGGCATTTGAAAATGTTTACTTCTGCAATACCCTGTTCCTGGAAGACACACATTCGGTGGTGAAGTAGTATAGATACCTACTCTCCCTGTGCGCTGTCTCAATATCTACTCTCAGTATTGTCCTGGCTAATGGCTTTACCCGTGTTTGGTGCCTAGATGTGAATAGTCAGGTACTTCTCAACCTTCTTCTCCCCTCCTTCCCTTTCTTACGCCCTTCGGCCTCACAACTTACTCCAATTGGAGATGCTGTAATCCCACTGGCTGCGGACAATTCGAGTGCTTAAAGTCAAACAACATTATCTACAAAAAACATGCCAATACTAATTATAATTGATCTGTCTTTTTGCACATAGCGTTGTTTAACTTAAATTTTTAAACCCTCGATTAACTGTTACGTTTTTTTTTTTATATATAACGTTTTTAACTTTAAGCCCACCAATTGGAAGCAGTTGGCACTTTCTGCATCTAACAGAATTATAAGATTCGGCCTAGAAGATGCCTGACATGATCAAGCAAAAACGTCGTGCACCCATTGAAATATGATCCTGTTAAAAAAAGTGATGGCATGACAATTTCCCGATAAAATATTAGTCATTCAGAATATATACATCGGGAACACAATACATTTTTTCCTAATGGATATCAAGACTGAATGCGACATTATCAGTATGTAAATATCAATATAAATGTGTGTTTTCATGTTTCAATATATGTCTGTGAAAAAAAAAAAAACTTTCTACTATAACACATAAATACCTGTCACACTTAATCACAAACACGTTAACACCTCAGCACAGGTTCTCCTAGTGAGTTGTTCACGTAACATACAATATCACCCACACACAGTTTTACCTATATCAACCTATGTTCTTTATTTTTTTACACCTTTTTCTGTACTTTTTTCTCTGTACTACAATATAAACCACTGTAATCATTTGTAAAATGTGTATTCAAGAATAGACATAAATAAATAAATATATAAGTATTTGTATGAACACGTGTTTCGCCGTCTTCATAAAACATTCGCTTTTGACTGATACTTTGTTATGAACTCTGTAAATTCATTCGTTGAAGGCCTGCAGTCCCGTTTTTAACAGTAAAATGAATATTTTTATCAGATTTTTAATAAATTAACGGTATTTTATATCAGTAAGTTTTCTCCGTGTAAAACTTGTGGAATAGCACTATATTTTGTGTACGTCTCAAAGGTACGTTAAAATTAATAAGGGTCAGAAGTTCAGTATATTCCTTGATTTGTTAAAATCTAAGTGCTTTTGGTGTTATTTGGACTCATTTGCACGCGACGCTAGTTCACACTGTTCCTTTCCTTTGCGGCGCAGTTTAACTGCGATCCATCAGTGTGGAATTTTCTCTAGTAACCATATCGTAACCACCTGTTTTACTAAGCATTGTTCTTGTGTACCTAATTATTACTGGCAATAAAATTATTTCCTACAACTAGCGCAAATCTAGAGAATACTAAATTTATTTGTGAACTAGCTGTACATTGCCACGCGCTGCTATGACTCAGTCTGTCTGCAGATAGAGAGACAATAGACTGTGTTCCTTTTAGGTCCAACAGATGGCGCTGTTTCAAAAAAAATCTTGTATTTACCTGTCACAGGTGAAATCTTCACACTAAAGTTATGTGAAAACATAGACTTATTCGAATGCAATGTTGTGTCAAAATTTCAGAGCAATCGGTGAAGAACTTGGAGACTTGAGATTTTGAACAAACGAACGTTGACATTATATATATAGATTTATTTATTTTGTACGAAACATTAGCTTTTATATAATATAAAAGTTAACTGAAGTCAAGCCACAGAAGTTTCTTATGTTAAAGTGCATTAGAAATGAAGTTTTAGTATCTTAAAATTAATTTGGTGTTAAAGAAAGGGGAGAGGAAGAGAAAAATAGAAGGATAGGAGATGCTGCCGATACATTCCATACTCTCATATTAATAATCGATCGTACGCATTACTTCATATCGATATTTTTTTAGGTTATTACCAAAAATGTTAATGCCGTAAAATTTTGTATTATATTGTGCACATATACGAGGAATTGGGGAATTTTTTCGAATGTTTGTTCTACACGGGGGTAGATAAAATAAATCAGATTGTCGGGTTGATCTAGACGGAATATGAAGATTTATTAGATTGATAAGTTCTGGTGAGTCCGGACCATTATTTAGGATTTTAAATAATAAGATTTGATCAAAAATTAGACGTCGTGTTTGGAGGGAGTTAAAATTTAATGGATTCCGTATAATTTGAGCAGTGTAAGTTTAGTTTATAATTTATGTGTTTAAAATTTTTTTTTGAATTTTTTCTATTCTTTCGATGTGTACTTGGTATAAAGGAGTCCAGATCGGTGTACAGTGTTCCAGGTGCGGAAGAATATATGAGGTGTAAAGGGAATATAGAGTGTTTATGTTGTGGAAGGGTTTTGCTATGCGAATTATAAATCCCAGCATTTTATTGGCTTTGTTAATGATGTCATCAGTGAGTTAGATAAAGTTTAATTTAACATCCAGTGTTACCCCAAGGTCCCTGATATATTTTACTTCATTGATGTGTGTGCCGTTTAGTGTGTATACAAAGGATATTTTATTTTTATTACGTGTAAATGTTAATTTATTGCATTTTGCGATGTTAATAACAAGTTTGTTTAATTCGCAATAGACAAAGAGACGATTGAGGTCCTCTTGAAGTTTAATAGATAATGAGTATTGTGTGGAACTGGTACATATCATCATTATACCAATTTTGTAAATATAATGATTATTCTATAATAGTTATGATACTCGAATCTATGTTAACTATGCTACATACTTCAAATCTACAAAAGTATGTATTCATCCCTTTATCTGTCTTCGAGCGTATAAAGTTGTTATTTTATAATAAGCATTGACCTTCCATACCACCCACACTTTGATTAAATATGGCTAAAGTCTAGGGATCCTATGCCCTTTTCATAAAATATTTTTCAGTGGATTGAACAAAAATATACAACTTGTGAAGTTGTGGGTGGATTTAAAATTTCAACGAAACTTATATTATTCTAATAAGGAAAACCATCAAAATAGATTTTCCTTATTAGAATAATATAAATTTCAACGAAACTTATATTATTCTAATAAGGAAAACCATCAAAATAGATTTTCCTTATTAGAATAATATAAATTTCAACGAAACTTATATTATTCTAATAAGGAGAACCATTAAAATAGATTTTCTTTCCTCCTTGATGGGATATTTTTTATCATTTTTATGATGGCTTTTCGCTTGTAATCAGAAAATAATCGTGAAATACGATTTGAAAATAATTTAAGGGTACCTGATTTATATTTTTACATAACGATTATTTTACGACTGAAATAACTAAAGAGTGAGAAATTTGACTCCGATTGGATTGTCTTTATTAACTTCATGGTTTGTCTTTATGGAATCTGTCTAAAAATGTTTTCACTTTGAACGTGACCATCATTTCAGTATTTTATCGAGAATCTTATGCCAAGCGCCCATGAGGTGACATATATTTAGGTGAACACTAAACAACCCTTTATTCAAAATTTAAAATAATAATTATATTGTAAGATTGAATATACTTTTTAATGATAAAATGTCAGAACTTAAACTCACTTCTCCAACATTTTTATAAAAACTAGCGCAGACTCGTAAAAAAACAGAAAATAAAATTATGGAAAGAGTAAAAAAAATAATTAACAAAAACAATTCTTATTTCTTTAATGATAAACATTAGTTTATCATTAAAAAAATTATAGTATTTGAAAAGTCAAAATATTTCACCAATAAATGAATTATTATATGTCTCGACGCCATCTAGTGAGAAATTTAGCACTAACAAAGCCTTTCCTACAAAAATAAAGTTGTTTTTTTACAGGTGGGAAATATACCGGTCGGTGGCCGAGTTGACATCGCGTTTGGTTCCCACCCAGGCGTAGTGTGTTCAATTCCTCGGCTGGCTAAGTCCTCCATCACAACACAAGCAACATTTTCCGCTTCCTGTGGTGGTAGTAGGAGATTTTCAAATATTGTCAGGTTATTCGTAACCCGGGAATGTTTGTCTTTCTTTAAAAAAAAATATATATATATAATAATTGTTGATTGAGTTACTAGTACATATTGAATCATTTGGCGGGTTGGAAATAAGCCGACATAGCTCAGTGGTTTCAGAGCACCTGATCGGACATCAGAAGTCACGGGTTCAATTCCCGTTGGCGGCATTTATTTTTACTCGGGAGATATTTTAAATTTGTATTGATATTTCAGGCAACTAATTATTTCTTATAATTATTTAAAAACATTTCTGATCATTACATCACCAACTATTACAGGAACGAAAGCATAAACTATGTATATATTATGGTATTTTGAATGTTTGAAACGTATTTTTACATCCGAAATTATATTGTTTAATAATTGAAAAAAATAAAATAACAATAATTAATTCATTACAAATTGTTCCAATTTGGAATGAATTAAAAAAAACTATGATAACAACAATAATAATGTTTGAATGGTTTGTATTCCGCCGTTTTTTGTGAAAAATATCTTCAAGATGCTATGTTGTATTGTATTTGAAAATATGTAGACGAATTAAAAATCATTATAAGTAAATTTATATTGTGCCATTAATTTAGATTTTCAGTTGATTGTTGAATTTGACCTGCGATCCATGAAAAAACTAAAGATTTTAAATTGGTACCTTTAATGATATTACTACTTATTTCGATAAGCTCATTTAAAATTTGATAAATCATTTTTTAAAATCTTTCATTTAATGATCCACCCACGCTAAAGTTTAAATCCCGGTTATTTTTACCTGTCCGTCGAACTTTTCTCAGAATGAAGCTCTATCTTAATTTAATTTGTGTTAAAGTTTTTTCTGGATAAGAACCTGCCGTGAACGTGAGAATGGATCGTGATAAAATTTATTTAATTCCTCGTACTTCAATGAAAACGGTCATCTCTACCGATAGACAGAAGCCCCCTAAGTGTTAGCTGAAAAGATTGGGCTTATCTCTCTATATCTTTTTTGATCAAATGGCGTTAGAGTGCGTTTAGTACCAATTCAAATAATAATCTTTTTTTTATTTTTCGTCGGAGGAAGTTTCCTTATTTATTCTTACGAAAGGCAAAGTGTCGGTGCTGAATCGTTTTTTTTTAATACCCTTATTTTTACATTAATTACATATAATATTATAAAAATCAATTAGAATAATGGGAACCCTCTAAGGCGCAGCCTGTGCGTGGGTGATATAGTTAAATACATTATATTATTGTACCTAGAAAGAAACAAACTGTGGGCATATAAAACAAAAACAAGATTTCAATTTTTCTAAGCGGTTTGTATAAAAAGTGTTTATAATACTCTATAGTGAAGTTATAAGTGTTTAGTATATATATATGGTATCACTTTACATGACTTTATATAACTTTTTAAAGATGTGATGAATTATCATTTTGATGATTTATCCGGTCACCGTGGTGAATAGTTTGTGAGAAACATAAAGTGATATTAATTAAATAAAAAAAAATTCAACATCTGTATTGAAAAGCCATAATTTTAATTCTTTTAAATATTGAGGAAGTTTGATCACTTGAATATTTTTCGGTAAAAGATTGAAAGTACGAAGTCAAATGAAACTGCAGTGTGTTTGCATTTGTTGTGTGTTCTTTTGAGGAGTATAAAATACATTATAATTTCTGATGTTGATTATGTTTTCATTTATTTCGAATTTATTTTTGTTTTTAGAGATATATTTCAAAGTTTGCAAAACAAATAGTTTACGGAGACAGAATATGTTTTTGTTCTTAAGCCATATTGGTTTTCGGACGGAATTTTGTTTTGTTCTAGGTAATTCATAATTCTATTTTTGATACATTTTTCAAATATTTTTGAGAGGTTTGAGACTAAGGTGATAGGTCTGTAGTCGTCTAATATGTGCGTTTCTCCCGATTTGTGAATTGGTATCATGATGGAGATTTTTAATTGTTCGGGAAAATGTCCCTCTTTTAAGGATATATTAAAAATATGTAGCAATGGAGTTAAAATGTTTCCAACGAGGCATCGCCGTTGTTAGTTTAGAGGAATAATGGGTTTCAAAAAAATAACAAATTATGACCCAGTAAGACTATAGTATCCCTAATTGGGGTATATTGTGAGGCTGAAGGCAGTGGGGAGGGGAAGAAGATGGGGTAAGTACCTGCCTATTCAGATCTACATGGAGAAAAATTAGTATTGTAATTTTTTAAGAATCTTTTCAAATTATTTGTAATCCCGTTAAAAGCGGTATTGCAGACCGTTTCCTAGTAAAATTCTTAATATATCGGGACACGTGCTCATTCACCTGCACTTTTATAATAATGACGAAATGCGAACATGTTAGTATTTTTTTATGAACGCGTGTTCCGATATCCTGATAATATATTCGTATTTTACTATGTTTTTATTAACTATTAATTCATTATTTAAGGGTCTGCAAACCCGTTTTTAACCAGATTACCAATAGTTTAAAGAGATTCTATTAATAATTCAGCAATACTATTTTTTCTCCGTTCATGAGATAAATATACTATACATATATATATTATTTAAAATGAATAAAGTGTGGTATGTGTGATAACACAAGTTAATCAAGTAAAATTTATTTGAACCCGCGATCACGGAGTTCTTCATCGATAAATAGAAATATCGTAATTATTTTTTGGATTTTTATGCCATGTTAGGCTTCTTCCTTCTTTAGTCAACGTATCGGGCAGCTTTAGAATGCCTAACATCTTGGCAGATTTAGACAGTGTAGATTGATTTTTTTCCAGATTATTATTTTCCACGAAGTTGGGAACCACTGAATTTAATGTTAATGTTCTTTATACAAATAGAACGGCGCCTGACAATTTTTACCTCATATGGGGGTTTATAAATTACCTGCCTATTGTAGACTAAGAGGCCTTGTATTTTCTCGGTAGGGAAAAAAATTGTTACCTAAAAACATGTAGATTGTTGTGAAGTATCAATTTATGTGTGTAGATGTGATACCGTGTTCCAAGCGTTAATCCTCTTACAGTGGTTTTCTGCATTTAGTTTTGGTGTAGCCATCTTAATAACTTTACCAAGAACTATTAAGCTTCGCCCATTCGCGTCGTCCCAATTAATATTTATGTGATTTTAGTGAAATTCAATTACCTCCTTGTAAGTTCAAGTAATTCCGAAAAATACGTTTTATTCCTAATAACGGTGTCAAATGTATTTACGTATACTTGGTACCTACGTAGGTTCATGATAAGTCCAAAAATTTTGGTAGCTTCTTTGAAGCATTTTTTGATATTTTTTTGAATAGACCGCAGATGTACAAAATTTGAACTATGTATTTTCTTAGACTCTTTCAAACAAAATGAAACGATATTTAATTTTAATTTTAATATGTTTTTCATGTAATTTGTATCACAATGGAGCCTCAAACAAAAATAACGATTAATTTTAAATTTATTGAACCATATTTTTTTACCTTTACGTAAAAGATCAGGATCTTAATCCTGAAACCTAGGTTAAGCCCCCAAATATAAACAAGTAAACATTAAACTTGCTCAAAATTTACAAATCGTACAGCCCTTCCCAAAATATTTCCCTAATTCGACTTCGCAAACAACACTATTGGGGCCAAAATGAATAATTCATTTCGATGAAACTTTTTCTCTTCGTGCAGACATAACTCATTCTTATTACTTTGATCAGAGATCATTTTTAGAATTACTCCATTTTGCTTGTCACAGCTGTCCAAGTGTCAATCAAGAGAGTATAATATACTACAATTGACTGGAAAATATTACCGATGAGAAAATTGGAGTCCACGATAAATAATTCATCAAAATTCGATGAAGGCGAAGAATAGTAATAATATAGGCAAAATCACGTTTATGTTACTTATTTTCAGATTAAATTGAATTTAACTATTTTATGTTAATCACTAATTTTATTAATAAATACATTAATTTATTTATGTAATGGTTTATTTTTTGAGTGGAAGTGGAAGCGGATGTGAGAAATCTGTGACACAAAGATAGGGGAAGGTTTTTGAAGAGGCGTCTTACACGATCCTTTTTATATATATATATATATATATATATGCAAAACTATATATATGCAAAACTCAGGACCCATATGAAAAATCTTTACTTTACCCGATCATTATTTTCATACGATTTCGAAAGTTGCCTATAAGAGAAGAATTATATTTTGGGGAGGTACTAGATCGACAAAAATGACAACACCTTGAATACATGAAAACAAACATACACTAGAAATTCACATAAACGAACAGTAATTTACGTTATTAATCAGTAGTAAACATATATTGTGGTCTTTCTTTAATATTATAAATATAAACCGAAATAAATATGCATTATTTCCACAGAACACAAATAATGACAGACGACAGATATCAAATCATGTCCGCCATCTTAAACTGTACGTTAATCGGTACCAAAATAGAACACGTCCATTTTTATCCCGAATCTATGTAAACAGACGACACATAAGAAAACTTATCGAAAAAATGTATCATGTGAAACGCCTACAACGCTTGTTTACCATGAACAAGTTAAGAATAGGACGTTATTGGAACTTTTCGCCAAAGTTTGTACATGTTTTTATCCTTTTTCGTGCTTACCATTCCGTTACTTCTACGTTTTACAGTTTCCACAAACACCAGATAACTAGAAATAGATTTTTTCAGTTCAGAATTTCTGGGACTAAAAACCATTATATGTACGTACGTTTTATTGCCCAAAATACTATAATGAGGTTCATAATATGAATTCTTTAATGGAAATTTTCAATTATCATTTAATAAATACAAAAGATTGTTGGGAAGGGCAGTTCAGTTATGTACAGAAAAATAATAATAATATCTGTACCATAGTAATATACTTGTTTAGAATTTTATTAACTATTCTTTAACTAAAACAGAAGTTAACCCTTCAACGGATATGGCGATTGGAAGTAGTAAACATAAAACGATTATGATAAGAATTGTTGATTGGTCAATGTTTATGTGATATTCGTCAATGCACGTAATAATTAGATTGGACATAGACAACAGTACTACATAGATATGTATAAAAAACGTTGGTGGGAAGTACTTTACCTTTATTTAAACAAGAAAAAGGTTAAAAAAAATTATATAGATATGGTCACGGAATGGAATTAACGGATTCTATGCCAGTAATGTTAAGCGTTGTTTTGTCAATGTTGGTCGAAATTTACGTAAAAACTTTACATTTTCCAAAAATATATTATGTTAGCTATTTAAGAAACCACCAAATTAATCTTACACACATAAAATTAATTACGAAATCAGACTTTGTTTCATTGATTGTAGAAATGGGACAGACTCCATTTTGATCTAAATAATTCATTAAAAATATATACAGGTACTACAATTGTATTTAACTAACTAAAATCAGTAACTTAATAATTTTTTCCTTTTTCTAAAATACGTAACTATGAAAAAGCCACTCAATGTCAAAAATGCAATGCACAATCTTGGCGAATGTGTCCTATTGTGTTGTAATTATTGTAATATATTTCTGATTTCTAATGCTTAAGTTATCTAAATGTATGCCTTTGTTATCACTAAGAATACCATATATTTTTAAAAGCCACTATAAAAAATAGTAAATGAGTAAAACTATGTATTTTATTATACATTGATTTTGCTATTCTGTTATGTTTTCTAGTAAAATTAACAATTTAAAATCAGTTTGTTATTCCATCGCTTCGAGGAAAGTTTTATGTAAGGGTTGCTGTTGAGGGTTATTTTCTTTAATACAGTTTCGTGAAATGGAATTTTTATGCAATATTCCCATTTCGTGGAAGATCGTGACATCGAAATATTATATATCCTGTGGCAGGAATCTTTTCAACTTGTATCACTGGGAGCGAACAGTTTTCCATTTTGCCCTTTTTCAGTTTTTTGGTTTTAACAATTGATTTTTCGCAAATCCAAATAATGTTTTTATGTGTTTTTTCAGTGTTGTCGTTTCATCAAGGCACGTTCGCAGAAAGCTTATTCAAGTTTTTGAATATCAGTAAATGTATTCCCCTGAGCTTAAGATCAAAATAACAAAAAAATGTTTTTTTTTATTTTATAGAAAAGAATTAATTTAATTTGAAGAGAAACAAACATTCCTGGGTTACAAATAATAACTTTACAATATTTGATTCCTCCTGCTACCATCAATATAGGCGTAAACAATTGCTAATGCAATAATGGTAAACTTATCTGGCAGAAGATTGAGCTCGCGACGTCTGAGTTGGAACTGGGAACTCAATTCTATGGACTACTTAGCTACTTACCGGTAAAATAGTTGCAGAGAATCCTAGAAATTTCGGACAGAAAACTTTGCATATTTCGTTCGCTAGCTTCGTAGCTCACCGTTTGCGAACTTTTGTTGCTTCATGCATTCAGATTTAAGATAATCAAAAATACTGATTTCGTTATGTGTCTGTCTGTAAACCGGGGTCAATGAATTCTAGAACTCAGTTGAAAGTGTTTCAAAATTGCAACTTATTTTGTGAAATATTCGCAGTTACCTACCTATAATTTAATATACTAGCTGACATCTACCCGGCGTTGCTGGGGACTACCCTTAGTCGACATATACTATCGTGGACTTTTCTGTAGGCATTTTAAGATTCCATAGTACGTTATTATGATGTATCTCATGAGGTTTAGCTAGCGTTAGCAATGTAAGCCCGAAAATAATCTTTTTATGACTTGATTATAAAACATCGACCTTTCTCTACATTCTATAATTATAACATGCATATATATATAAACCTTCCTGGAGAAATTCTCTAAATGGTAGTGAAAACCCTATCAAAATCCGTTGCATAGTTTAGAAGAACTAAGCGCACAAAAAGAGAGACTTTATTTAATACTATTTAAAGATTTTAACAGAAAATTATTTTAATTATAATATCCCACGATTTATAGCGCATATAGTTATATTATTTTTTACGCTATTTTAATACTAAACCGTTGCCTGTCGACGCTGTGCTATATTATATTCGCTTTCATTTGCAAGTTATGCTGTTTCTAAATAAAATAAGATTTGTCGAGTTGTTTTGTGAAATGCTTTGATTGTGCTTCAACTGATTGTATTATTTACTGCTATAAATGAATAATATAAACAATCAAAATGTAGAGAATCTCTGATTCCGCAAACTTAATCGCTAAACGACATCCCCTATTACTTCGGAAGTTTATAAAGCCGCACAATTTCACCCGATCTGTACTTATTTAATTACAAGTTTATTAAAGCTCTGGTTATATTGCAAAACTTTTAGAGTTTCTGAATAGTCTCCCGGAATAATAAAAATAATTGTTGTTGATAATCTTTGTTTAATTAATTACAAACTTGATCTGAAGAGATTTGAATACTACTCTTAAGATAGATTTGAATACTACTCTTCCATAGAAGTGTTAGCTTGTGTTTGGAAGAACAGTGCACAGTACATTATTGTAGTTATTTATAAGAAATTATTAATATGATAAGTATTACGTTTTGTATTAAGTACATTGAGAAAGTAAAAAAATAGTAACATTATACGTTTGGTAGATGTGTTATAAGTGTAAGTAGTTAAAAGTTAAGAGTCATTCATGTGGTTTTTTTTACAAGTTTGTTTTTAAAATATTTCATCTCAGTGTCCAATGCTTAGATTTTGTCATTAATTTCATAATTATAAACGTATCATCGTCATTTTCTTTGTTGTTTTTCGGAGCAGTTCTCTCAGTGCAGTTAATCGTATCCCTCTGTTATCTTTATATATCTTTGACTCGCAAGCTTATGAAATTACGGCTTAAAATTAATTCGAAATAAAATCAAAATAACTACTTTTTTTATTTATTTGTTGAAGGTTTTTGCGTGCATACATTGTTATAGGTAAGTTATTCAGGAGTACAATTATAAGTGTATATTACAATACAAGTTATCATAGAGAGTTCTGTTGTGCAAAGGAGTTCAATAATTATTGTGTTTAGTAACAAGAGTACAAAATAAGTACTTAAGGTACTGTGAAAGTAGTTACAGAGCAATGTGTAGTAACTTTGTTAATTTTGACGAAAATAAACATGAACAGTTTGATGTAAAGCATGTTTGAATTTAGCAAACCTTTATTTTGCAAGAACAGGGTGTTTTACAAAACATAGCTAAATTAATACAGCGATAAGTATGAAATATATAATGATGTATCGAAAGTTGTACAATGGAGTTATATAAGTGTAAGTTTGTAATATAATTATATAAATAATCACGAAGAGTTTGTTGTGAAGCACGTTTGTAATTAACAAACCTTTATTACGCCCCATTAGGTGTCGTATAGACCATTTAAAATTAATTCAAAGATAAAATGTGCACATGAAAAAAATTGTATATCTGTTACAAATGTGACATTGTATTATATTAAAAATAATAAAAATATCTTTATTTAATAAATTTGCAACTATTAACACGTAAATATATATATATATATATATATATATATATATATATATATATATATAATACATAACAATTAGATAAAGTTGAGGATTCTCATAACCGCCTCACTAGCCTAGCGGATAGCCTGTGTTGAGGCAGTCATTTTAAGAGGAAGCTACAAGCCAAAAATGTGCATATTCTTGGTATACCTTATATTGTAGGTAATTGGCATTAAAATCGCTTGACAAACGGAGTCTAGAAACGTTCGATTTCAAGCACAAAACTGGTTTTAATTTATTTTGTAAATAATTTTATATGAAAGCAAAAAAGTTAATCAAGTGAAACTGGTGATGATCTCGCTTGTAAGCCACACAGACCATCAGGGAATAATTAATTCCCTATGAAAAAATGGGTTGATTACAAAATTCACTCTGCAGGAAACGTAACAAATTATAATCCAGCCACCAAATACATAAAAACAGAAGACTCACCGAATATATCACTCGTATTGAGTTTGGTAGCGATTCCTTAATCTCCAAATTCGGCAGTGGACGGCAATCAGCACAATAATACTTGCATTCGCACCATGAAATTATCTGTCACGGCAAGCTCTCAAGAGAGTAGAATTTAGAATAAATTGAATTAACACATTGTAATTCTTAAGTACTGTCACTATTCTTGTGACAAAAATATTTAAATCTTTTAGTCTTAAATCGACCAAACAGGAATAGTAGTGCCCCCTTTTGTCAACCAATATAATTCAGATGAATCCAGCTGCTTAATGCATAGATGACTGTAATTCATTATCACTTTACCTGCAGAGCAAAATCTATGCGAGAATTCCCAGAGAGGTCTATCCTGTCCACTATTTTTAATTTTAATTTTCAAATTTTATTTCAAACTAATTTTAAGTCTACTGCTTCTCCAGAAACTGCCACAGATAATCTTAGCTATAATTCTGTATTTTTTAAGGTTGTTTCTTTTATGCGTTCATACATTTCTATTGAAAAAAAATATTTTTTAGTAGTTTATATTTTTTATTTTTTTATTTGTATTCTACTCAAGCGAAACAGTAGGAAAAGCTTCAATTTATCTAAAGCATATTTCTTGGTAATCATAATTTGTTATAAAGATTCGTTATAAAGATTAATCAAAATAGTGATTTGACGTTAAGCTTCGCCTTAACAGCTAGTTTAAATACTTGTGAGTATACCTACACTTATATTATAATATAACACTCAATATTTTGGTTGCATCAATGGTTTCGAATTTGGGCGAGGGCACTGGTAAGGGCCCTATTATTACTTTATATGTTATGTTATGTGATATTGCACACGAACGCCAACTGTTCTAAGCCAAGGGATTATGGTATCTCTATTTGAGGATTGTTGTGAAAAAGAAAATATGGTAGGAGGAGAGGAATGGTTGAAAAATACCTGAGTATTTAGATTTGGTCACTAAACATTGCTAAACCCATTTCAAGAAGCCATTCAATTTAGAATGGTGGTCCCTTACCAAGGCCATACTTCTAGTATTTTACACTCTGGAACTAAGTGCAAAATGATATAAAATTTCGTAAAACAATAACGTATTTCGTTAACATAAACACTGTAAATTTTTAAAAATATCTATACCACTTTTAGAGTAGCCACATCCCACCTACCTATCTACGGCAAAGAAAACTGTTATTTTTACGCATAAAATTTTTTTTAAAAAAGTTGAGTCCCTACTGGTTAGAGTTGTAAAAAATAAATTCGAGGCACATCTCAAGTTTTCTTATGTTTTAAACGCTGGAATGAGAGATCCTTGTAGACGCGAGATGCGACCCTTAGGGATAAAGTGTCAAATGACAAACGTCATGCTATACTTCTTTTGTTTTTTGTTATAATGAAGGGCGTCATATGTCATATTATATACTTGTCTTGCTTACAGTTTTTTGTCCCTTTCTTTTTTATGTATTTCGTGATGATTGCCATAACAGTAATAACTTGAAATTTGTATTATAGGGCAGTTTTGGGTTATTTCAACTCCGTGTGCAATTTTTTAAATATATGAAAGGGTACTAGTTTTTTTAAAAAAAACATTAGTTCCTAACACTGTTAAAACGTACTCTATCATTCCATAATTTTCAATTGTATTTCACATCGCTAAATGTCAATGTGACTATAAACACAAACTCTTCTAGATAGGTACCTACCAAGATTAACCGGCGTTAAATTTTCTGTCTAATATGAACTTTAGGTGGCAGTCACGTGCACACTCGCGGACATGTACGCATTTCTCTGAAATTAGAATGACATTACAGCAGGTTTTATGCGAAATAAATATCAATTCTACTCAGTGGACTCCAGTTCCTGGAGAGGAAGGTACAATCCTCAGGCAAACCATAAAATATTGTTTTAAGTTTTAAAATATAGTAAAAAACTTTATTTTTTTTCATCTTCTTAAATGTGTTTATATAGTATGTTATATCTTACGTTATTAAGTAATAAAACCATAATAAAAGTTTGTTGCCTCGACACGACGGGCGGAGGTTTGAATTCCGCCGTGTGTTTTCGTAATAAATGTGGTTTCAACATTATTGAATACAAACCTAAAGCAAAACGCGTATGTTTTTCTTCTTGTTATTAATTTATTAGCTCGGGTAAAGTCTCCGACTTTGCCAGAGCTTTACGCAGAGTCTTTCTAAATTAGATTTAGAAAATAATTTAGCTTTTATTTTGAAAGTCAAGTGTGCAAAATTTCATAAAAAAGTATCAATAATTTATTTAGCTCAGTATGTTTCTTTAACGGGTGGCGCTGTTTGAAGGAAAAGAACGAATTTTTACCTGTCACAGGTGACATATATATAATATAAGTATATAAAAATACACGTATATTCAAATGCAACATAAGCAATCGGTGAAGAAATTTCGGAGATTTTGAACAAACCAACATTTACATTTTTATTTATATAGATTATAATATTCAGTCAAGTGTTAAGTATTTAATTGTAAATAAATACATATTAAAATGAGAGTTTTCTTACAATGTGAAGGCACTGTGAAGGCACAGTTTTGTAAGATTTGTGTAAAATACAATATTGAAAATAAAACAACTGAATAAATATAATACAAAAAAAACGCAATTCGGGGGTGTGAAAAGGGAAATTGTGAAATCAGTTAATTGTCTCAAGTCAAGTGTGCAAAATACGGAAAAACGTCGGAATAAAACTGTAGATGTGTATTAAAATCAAATCCACACGATCCGCGCGTCTGCACGCCTCCACAGACACTCTTCTTTATGTATTTATATAAATATATATATATATACAATGAATCTATTGAAATAATGCTACGTGCCTAAGCTGTAAGAATGAATAAATAGCATGTGCTTTATCTTTGGTAGGTAATGTTTAATAAGCGCTCTTAATAAACCACCCTTGTAAGTAGAAGAATGAGTGACTCCCAGCATCATTTTGTTAATTTAATTAAGCCTTTATTTAATTAAACACATTTTCTGCTAGCAATTTCACAAACAAACATTCCCCATTTTTCTCTCTTATGTGTCAACGTCGAGCACCGTCAAAGTCCTCAGAGAATTCTACCCTTTCTCGGAATTCCTAGATTTGTATTAACCGCCCTTTCTGCACGGTATTTACTTCATGGTCATTCGTTTCCTTTCATTTCGACAAGTTGATCTCATGCGGCTGAACCTTTTGAAAAGTAACACAGGGAAACCGTCACGATTTTTACACAATATTATTGATATATTTAGGACTATTGTTGTCATTATGGCTAGCAAGATTATTTACCTGAAAGGTGATTTTTGCACATACAAATGAGTATCTAGAAGAAAAACCATCATGATGTTTACCATGTATTTAGGACAATGGTTGTCATTATGACTGAGAAGCCTTTTTGGAAAAAAAAATAGTCTTTTGAAGAAAAACCATCATGATTTTTGCACTGTAATAGCGCAATTGTTTGGATTATTGTTGTCATTATGACTGACAAGATTATTTAAACGGTGTTTTTTGGACATAGAGATGATCCCTTCAAAATGAAATCATCATTATGTTTACATGTTATTACACTATCATCATAGGGGATTATCTAAAAAAAATAGTTTTGAGATAAACGCAAATAAAGTTTAGAACGTTAGGCGTGTTAACTGTATCTCTTAACTGGCTGAACGTACGAGATAGAGATTTGTGCTACTAATAGATATAAGTGGCACAAAGTGGGAGGCGCGTTTGGGTACCGTCGCCCCGGGAAACATTGATTGGATTATAAACACCTCTGCCATATTTCACCCCAAGTGGTTCGCCATGTTTGGTGATTTAGCAGGGCTGCTCGGGTTCATCAGGTTCAGGATGCGCCTGCCCACCAGCTACGTGGTGTGCCAGATCAGGAGAGGCTAGTATAGGGAGACCCTTTGACTTCTCCAACTGGTCTCTCGACCCATCGCCTTGCGCCACAGTGGGAGGGATATATTCATATGTCTGTCACCCCTGGACACACTGATCTGAATATTACTACCCAACCTTCATACCCTTTACTTTCGCAAAACGTCTTCTCCTTCATTTCCTTAAAAAAGACCTTCCACACAGCATTCCAAAAGAGGACAAAGGCCCTGAGGATTTTTTTTTTTGTGTAGGGTAAATGTATAAAAAAGCTTCCCTTGCCATTTGTCACTCCTATCCCTTTTTCCCCATACTACGCTGCTATTTGAATTACTGAGACAGCGCGACGTGGTTCAGACAATAATTATTAGGTAACGCAGTTTGTCTGTCAAACAAAACTGTTTGTTTGTCTGTAAAGTGGGACGATGAAAATAATACACCTAGTTCTTAAAAAAACCTCAAAAAATAATTCAGTTTCAAACGAAATGTAGTAGAATGCTTTCCGATAAAGGGATAGGAGTGACATGATCAGACATAGTGATTTCTAATCACATCTTATTAAAATCATTGAATCAGTTTTATTTTTATTTTTTATATTGATGTACCAACCTACATCTATATATGATAAACCGTGTGATGAAATAAAATATTCGCTATAAGAATATACATAGAAGACACATAATACAAATTAAATGAAACATTTTTCATGTTTTTTTTTTGTTATTTGTTTTAGGGGTGTTATGCCGTGTTGCGCTAACTCCTTCTTTAGCCAACGTTTCGGACAGCATTGCAGTGTCCATCATCAGGGCAGATGGCGTTGGCTAAAGAAGGAGTTAGCGCAACAAGGCATAACACCCCAAAAACAAATAACAAAAATACTTTCGGACGTGAAAATCTTAAATCATTGTTCATTTGTTTAAATACGGTTGTTTTGAAACCATGTTGGTAAAAATATAGGTTTGTGGACAGTTTATCGTACATTTGATGTATTCGTTTTATTTCGCAATAAATAAAAATAATATTTTGTATATTTGCGGCACGTTCCAGAATATAAGCTACTCTCAGTATCGCCCTATTGCAATACCACCATTCTGACTTGACACGTTGGTTGAAGTAGTTTGACTAGATTTGAATAGCCAGGTACTTCCCCACCTTCCCACCACATACCTCAATTGGGGATGCCAAAGTTTCACTGACTCCAAATGGTTAGGTGTTGAAACTCTGCGGTATTCACGTATAAAAATATATTACGACAAAAAATAATTTAGATATTCCTTCATATAGGGTCACTTTTTTGGCATTATTTAGCATGGAACTAAAATTAATTACTTTCGTTCTGCACGAAAACCGATCCTGCAGCAAAATGAACTGAATTTCAACTTTTTCAATTTTACGCTGCTCACGTAGTGGAGCTTTCAGATAAAAATATCCACTATTTTGGGTCATATTTATCTCTCTTACTTTCATTCCCGTGAATATCCCACCAGAATAATTCTTTCCCCATAAGCTAGACGTATGGCGCTGCTCTCTCGTGCCATTTCCCTAATGAAACATCTCTTTCGGGGATGATGTAATGATGGCCTTCGGCGTCGCGTCGTGTACTCTTCATTTGTCAGACGCGCACGTGGACAAAATTACACCAGAAACCCACCGGCTTCTGGGAAAACGATCAACCAGCCTTTTTTTCGGAGAGCTTTCATTTCCAATACAGGATCATCGCAAAGGACGTTGTAATAAAAACGAATACTTATATTTTATTAGATTCTAGCGCAGAACCGTGAAAAATCATGAAATTTTATAATTCCAATCGTGAAATAGACCATTTAAAATATTATATAACAAGCGCAGACCCGTGAAAAATCATGAGATGTTATAATTCTAATTGTGAAATAGACCATTTAAAATAATCTTTGTTAAAATATTATATAACAAGCGCAGACCCGTGAAAAATCATAGGATATTAAAATTGCAGGCTTTGTGAAGCAGAAAGTATTTATTTAATAATATTTACCTCGGGAGGTCTGCATTAGTTCGTTTATACATAAAGTACGGATTTTAAAAATTTTGCCTTGTGGTAAACGGTTTTGTTTTTTAATAATGAGATTCATAAATTCCAGTTTAGCATGCGTATAGTTGATGGGCGAAGAAATTATTTTCAATAGAAGGTGTAAAGGGTAAAAAGGAAGTCCAGGATGCCCCGGAAGGCATGACACCATTTAGTGAATGAAATACTTTAATTATTAATTTAAAAGTCCAGATAAGGGAAAAGTTGCAAAATTAAGACAAATAAATTAGCATAAATAAAGTCAAGGCAGAGTTTTGTGTGTAATCCTTTCTGCTAACCTCTGCGTGAAAATTTTGTGATATTAAGAATTTGGTTAGTCAATAGTTCAGATAAAAATGCAATGCAACAGAAGATGGAAACATATATATTATCTATAAACTGCAATAATTCTAACATGCTAACTGGATCAATGAAAATCCTTAAACACGAATTATTCTCCATTTCCTTGATCACCATACTGATTACTATGACCAAATGATGAAATTTATTTACTCAAATAATGAAATAATAAAACGGGGGGTAAATTTTATTCAATTGATAAACAACCGTGTAAGTGAAAACCTTACAAATAAACTAAAATTGTCTCAACTGATATTTAACAGCCATAAAAAGTTATAAAACATTCATGTAGCGGTATTTTATTTGTTGTTAATTGAAATTTCGGGATATTTCCAAGGTATTTTAAATGTTCTATATATTTCTTTCTTTCGATGCCGTAAAAACAAATACCATTTTTAGAAAGTAGATATAATTTACCTGTAAGATTTTTGTATTTGAAATATACTTTAAATCTTAAATTTATAAGGTCCGAATTTTTTTTTCAAGCATAAAAAAAGTTTTGTTGGGGGAATTCGCAAGAAAACTGTCACATCACTCTTTATCTCGTATGTACAATAAAAAATGGTTTTGAATTCATGGTTAGCGCAATATATACGTTGATTAGTTGGATTTATATTTACCTACACATGCATAAGGCATATTTATGTTATTAAAAAAACATCACATTCTTGAATTTCTTGTTAAATTCACGCAGTAACAGTCAATAAAAAATAACTTTTTTAAGACGGTAATCTCATGCGTCACTCTGCCAAAATGCAATGTATCCAGCTCTTTCGCAGCCAGTTAAAGGCATTTTTTTATTAGTAGAAGTTTGAAACAAAAATTGTCTATATTAAATATGCAACTAAAACAACGCTTAACGGTTGGGTGCTTAAGTGTTTTTTTTTTAAGTAAGTAAGTCTTTGAGATATTATACCATAATATTAGTGCTTTTTTTATATCACCCTGTACACGCGTTCATAGTTATAGTTACATTCGAAAATAAATCTAGAATTTTTCGAGGGAAGTACCTACGTGTTAGCTACGGTTCCGGTAGGCTACGTGTATCTCAGAAAGCTCGAGGCGCGTGCTTTCGAAGCGTCGTTATAAGTAGGGAAGGTAGTGTGCCTGACGCGGAATAAGTTCCTTGAAAAAGCTTTAACATCGCAGAATAAAAATTCTCTTTGATAAGGCTATGGTAGCGCTCAAATTCTGAAAATGAGAAATTAAAGTTCAAATATTCAAACTTTTTTTAATATTACACAGAAACCTAAAGTTTTTTTTTACTTTTGTTTGAGAAGTACAATCATTTAGAAATAATATAGTTTATTATTTTATTTGAAAAATATTAGGCAGGAATCGTTATGAAAACACTTTTACATGATCTTTTATACAGTTGGAATAAACTCATTCCGGGAAGAACAATGTGGTAGCATTTTCAAGTAGAATTAACATTAATTTATCACAATAATGTTTTCAAATGTTAGAATAACATGTAAAATTATAAAAAAGAATTATAAGACAAAAGAGTCACATATATGCATATAGCTACAATTAGAGGCGCTACTGCTTACTAATATCTCGCCGAAATTATTCCACTATTAAAAAGTCATAAGCGGTGCGCGTAGACCTGTTTTGGTAGTTTTAATTAGAGCGTTGGGAGAGTTGGAGGTCAGTTGGAGGTCAAAATGCGGAACCAATTTTTCTGCTTCAATTCTCATATAGATATAACACATCAATGCATCTATGTAAATCAGGTCAAACCTGTGTGTTGAGAGCTTCTTTGAGTGCATGGTCTTTTTTATTATAGTAAAGCAGTTTATATAAGTCAATACCCGCGCTATAATTTATTTATTTACTAGCTGACATGTATCCGGCGTTGCTCGGAGACTTAAAGAATAGTTTTTATTTTTTTTTTATTTAACTGCAATATAAAGTAATGTAAAAATGATACAATATTAAGTAAAAAAAAACTGGTTCACAGACGGGTCCAAGATGGAGGAAGGAACAGGGGCTGGGGTCTGTCTACAGGGATCTAAGAGGAAACTCAGTATACCTCTAGGAATGCACTGCACTGTGTTTCAAGCTGAGATGAAAGCCATCTTAGCCTGCGCACAGGAGAATATGAGTATCGGGTACAGAAATAAGAACATAAACATATGTTCGGATAGCCAGGCGGCCTTAATGGCACTGGAAAGTAACCGATGCGACTCCAGACTGGTGATGGAATGCAGGACTATCCTAATAGAACTGGAGACCATCAATAAAGTAACCCTGCTCTGGGTACCAGGACATAAAAGTATTGAGGGCAACGAGCGGGCTGACGAACTAGCAAGGAAAGGGGCGAAAGCACCACTTGCGGGATCCGAGCCGGCCGTAGGAGTAGCAGCTTGCCACACCAAACTACATATCAAGAGGTGGGTCAAATCCCAACACTGGAAGGAATGGAAGAAGGCACCCGGAATGAGGCAATCTAAAGTACTCATAAACGGACCGGACCCTAACCGAACCAGGCAACTACTCGATATGGACAGAAACTCACTGAGGGAACTGGTAGGACTATTAACGGGACACTGCCATCTCAGGAGACACATGCAACTGTTGGGAGTGGAAAACACCAACATCTGTAGGAAATGTAAAGAGGAGGAAGAGACTCCAATTCACCTATGGTGCCAATGTCCCGCTCTGCTGGGAATAAGGCTCAGATACCTGGGAAGACACAGTGTGGAACCAGAAGACATCGCCACATATCCAATGACAGCCCTGGTGAACTTCATAAAAGGGACCGGGTTACTGGCAAGGGAATGAGGTAAAATGGGAGATAGTACAATGGGCCTATGGCCTAAGTGCTCGCGGGGAACGTAAGTAAACCGCCTCCGACTTAAAAAAAAAAAAAAAAGTAAAAAAAGTAACAAAGTGATGTAGTTTGTTCTCAGTCCTCCTCACTAGGTATTCCTGTTCCGAGGCGGACTGTAGGTTGTTGTATTTGTGTTGATCATGATTTCCTCATCTTCTAATTTGTTGGTTCCCAAAAAATATAAAATATATTAAGCAAAAAGTATTTATGTTTGTTGTCTGCAGGTTGCGTTGGGGTTACTTCATAAATTTAATGATTTCCTCATCTTCGTGTTTAGTTAGCCATAATTTGATGTCCTTTTTAAAGTTTTCTCTATCCTTGGTGTTTTTAATTTCCATAGGAAGGGCATTATATAATTTTATAGCATGGAAATAGTGGTTCTTCTGGCCGAAAGATGTATTAAATTTTGGAATGTTTAGTAGATTTGAGGATTTCGTTCTTGTAGTGTAGGTGTGTTGTTCAGCAAGGTGTTCATATTTTTCTTTAAAATTGAGTAGTGCATTTTTTAGGAGTACAGTTTTATAATGCTGAACACGTTAAATTTTTTAAAAATTTCTTTTGATGGAATCCTTATGGGTACTTTCAGGATTATTTTTATTATTACTTTTTGTGTTTTAACAAGCTCCTTCATGTGAAAGTTTGAGGCAGATCCCCATCCAATAATCTTATTGTTTGGAGTAAAGTTTTGAGGTTTTGAGTTGTAGTGTACCCGACAACTTGATGCATTTTTAATAAGTATTTGCTTCACTTGATCGTGCCATTTTATGTAATGTCATGTTTTCCTCGGGCGCCAGAGATTTTTTTATACCTTTTACTTCATGTAGTATCACGAATTCCACATTGACTACGTATTTCATTCCAGTGCCGAGATAATGCGTTAAGTCTTTGTCAGACGTTCCCGACTTCTTCTACTATTCAAACCACTCTTTAAACACTCCTGGCACTTATTTATTTATTAACGAACATCGTCCAAATTACAAAACAATAACACGAATACAGTAAAATGAAAAATACAGGATTAGACAAAGGTACATGAAAGCAAAGACATAAGGCAGATATAAAAAAATACAGTGTGTGGCAAGCCTACGCACGACGGAAGTGAAACTTTTAGTATTCTTCTCTCTCTCTTTTCATTTCATTCTCTCTTTTTTTCTGTCTATTGACATATTTATAAGTAGCATGTGATAAAAAAAATTAAAAGTTATAAAAATTTGGATTTCGAACCCGGGTCCTGCATAACGAGTGTCGAACGCTCTGCCTCTAGACCGCGAGGAGAGGTATCTCGCGCGACGAGAACCGCGTATACAACGTGTAAACGCAAATTTTCGTTTTCAAACACGGCAAATGAATAATATCACATAACGTCTCGTTAACGCTTTATATAGAGTCAAATCGAAGATATATCGGCAGTGTGAAGTCATATCTGTCGTTTTTCAAAATATTTCCGTATATTTGTCCGTTTTGGAAAAGATCTATCGTGTTTTAACAGTCTCATACCCGTATGGAGTCTGAATTTGAAAAACATTTCTAAATTTTGAAAAACTCACTTACGGCTGTGTTTTTTACTAAAAAAACTTGTCACGCACGTCTGCGAGGGTAATTAGTCGCGTTATCGGCCTTGATTAGTAATTTTAATGATTCAAAATAAAAATAATTAATCAAAATACCGAGCGACTCTACCGGCTCGATTTGTAAGCTATTTTTCGACCAAAATATCTAAAAGTCGCAGCACGAGAGCATTTTATCACTTTTCCTCGTATTAAAAAAATCACAAAAAGAAAAAAAAAATAGTTAAAGCGGGGATCATGGATCATCATCATCATCATCATCATCATTATCATACCACACTACATGGCCATTAAAATATATAACAACCTTCCACGTAGCATCAAACAAATAACCGACACACTTAAATTTAAATCAATACTAAAACATTTCTTTTAACCTTTCCTCATCTGTGGTGTGTATTTACTACACATTGCTTCTAATAACTCTATAAATAAAATAAATTCTTGGTTCAGATTTTAGGTTTTCCTCCGTTATACATTTATGCACTGAATTAAAAAATAATATATTACATAGTTTTCAAATTCAATTAAAAATCAGAGTTTTTTGTTAAAAATCGGGAACAAATACACCAATACAATTAACCGTGTGATACTAAATACGCAAAGAGTGTGCGAAGAAATGACACACTTTGATGTCCCGCTTTAATTCGCTATGCGGGAACATGAGACATCCACACTTCTGCAGTTGTAGTTTTTGATTTAGACCATCGATACCTACGACCGTACAGCTGTGTTTGTGCCAGCCGCCAGCCGCGCCGCTAGCCAGTTGGCCGCGAACCGTCGTTAGATGTGGACCCCTCGCACGTTTCTTTAGCATTTGCCGATGGTTTTTTCATGTTTTCAGCAATTAAATTACAATTATTATCACTTTTGATATAAAATATAATAAACATAATCGATTAGCTATGAATATTCATATTTTTCCGATATTAAATCGCTTATTTTGAGATGTGTATTGACTACACAGCACCGTAACGCGTGTATTTTTTTAGCACAGTAAGGGAAAGGTTAAACAAATGTCACTACACCTTGAATGAATACCTTACATGAATTAAATACCTCTGTTTTTTTTTATTTTTTATTTACTGTTGTTTATTTGTTGACATGTAATTGTTGGGTTATGTGATATAATGTGTATTTGTTGGGTTAGCTGGAGGAAATAGGATGTAACCTATAAGTTATACCCTTTGTACTATTTTTGTGCAATAAATATTTTTTTGAATTTTGAATTTTTGATCGAACCTCGGTTCTTCACCACGACAGTCGGGCGCTCTGCCTCTAGACCGCGAAGCTGAGTTTGGAGAGTGACCTAAACTATGTTTATAATATTAGCTAGGCTCCTATAGCGAAATGATCACGGTTTTTCGTGACGGTAATGAGTCGGTTTTACTCCGGTCCTCGAAATTGCATGACGCGCGTAAAGAGGTTTCACTTCAATATAAGAAAATAAAGTCACAAGTCGAATCAAGTCAAGACTACGCCGTGGGTCAGGACCACGGGACACTTATAATATTCCGTCACTTGTTTAGCGACCGGCAAAAATCATTCAGACTTATCCCAAAAAAGTTAAGGTTTTGACTTGAGTTGACCAGTTACACATTCTGGACAATGGTGAATAATATCCAAAATTTGTCGAATGATGGTTGAGGAAGAGCAGTTCTGAGTCTGTGCGAGGGATATTGAAGGGAATTAGTTGCAGTAGAGTAGGTGAATAAATAATACCATTTATAATTTTGGAGAAGCAAATGAGGTCATTTCTTTCCCGACGGACTTCCAAAGGAGAGAGGTTTAGAGTTAGTTCAATTTCATCATATGAGTATTTGCCTTTTTCTAAGCCTAGCCTCCTAGCAATCCCTCTTAAGAACCGATGTTGAACAGATTCAATGCGTCGAATGTGGACAGCATAAAAAGGAGACCAGATAACACAAGCATATTCAAGATGAGATATTATATATTTCATATTCACTTATAACATACTTTGAAATTTTCATAGCAATCGGATGAATGATATACGAATTAGGCACACATACGGGACAAACTAAGAAACATTATTTTTATACATATATTTTGAAGATTTATTTTCGGTATTTTAGAATAACATTGTCCATGTCCTAATACCATCATTATAGATGTATTATTTTTAAAGAAACATTTTTTAGAATAATTCAATCACATTTTTTCGTAATTTTAATTTAAATATCTCTATGTTTACTTTTAATTTTGATTTTTTTGGTCTGGTCTATGCGAATTCGCAAAAAAAATAAAAATTTAAATAACACAAATATATTCAGAACGATACTAGGTATTTGACTGAGCGTAGCGAAGTCCTGTTTTAACTCAACATAATTTTTTTGTACGTTCCACTTCCGTTTGAAGATGGCAGCCGTGTTGATGATTCAGTAAAGATTCGTTTTTCAAATGTGATATCGTCTTGCTTATTTGGACTTACTTTATCGTATTTTTTCATTATTAATTTACCTACCAGCTTGACGAAAGTTTTAAAAAAAATAATTGCTATTTGAAACAGTGGCGTTTCTGAAATGTGTAATCCCTTATCTGAAATTTAAAAAAAAACTTACTTAAAATATATGGTTTAGAAATTAAGTAGGTATATATTAAAATACCTAATTACAAATCTTATTGATTTGGTTTGGTTTTGATTTATTTAGTAAGAGAAAAAAACAAACGTACTGTCATAGACGCGAGATCTACCTGTTCACGTAACTACTAGTTAATGCTATTAAAATAATATTATTATAAGGAAGAAATGTTTTCTAGTAGGTACACGGAGAAAATTTACAAAAATGTTTATAATTTTTTAATAATTACTTCGAATTATATGTACGTAATCCGGTTAAAAAGGGGATTGCAGGCAATAAACGGATGCATTGATTGGTATCCTAATAAACTTTTATTAAAATACCATTATTTTATCACGATTTTGGGACACGTGTTCATAAAAATAATTTTAGCATTTCGTCATTATATATTATCAAGACGAACGCAGGTACATGAACACGTGTTCCGATATTTTTACGAATTTATTCAAGGTTTATCAGGAAGTGGCCTGCAGTCCCGTTTACAAGCGGATTATTAATAATTTGAAGAGATTTTTAATGAATGAGCAATACTCATGTAATACTTAGTGTAAAATCAAATTAAAATGTGTAAAATGCATTTATTTTAATTCGAATTGTAAACTTTGCTAAATTCAAATATCGGAGTAAAATCATGTCTTTTTTCCTTTGATAGATACACCTACGATCTGCGATCACTTTTTTGCGAAGATGATCTGTGTGAATTGTGGAAAATGTGAAAGCACAATAAGAAAAATAAAGCTTTGCCGACTTAACTGAAGGAGAAAACGATCGAGTTTTTGTGGAAATCTTGAATATCTGTACAAATCTCAAATACGCCCATTTTTCTTTTTGACGTTCTGCCAAGATAAATTCTGAATATAACCAAGGCGATAAAAAAACCAAAATGAAGCGAAATTATAATCCAAAAGTGAACTTGTTTCTTCTTTTTTTAACAAACCTCCTCTCAATACAGGATTTCCTACAGGCTCAGTACGTCACGAAAAAGTAATGTTAAATGAAGATTAATTAATTTATTAAAATATATGGGTGTATAATGAACAATCCATAGAAGTCACCGGAGTTTTATTTCATCCTGAAATTAAGACTGTTCTGAAATTTAGGGTAACCTTTTGGGTAACAAACATTTTATTTAAGTATATATATTTTTTTTATATATATAGTTTAGGTTCACGGAGAAAAATAAGTATTGCTAATTTATTAAGAAGCTCTTCAAATAATTGGTAATCCGGTTTAAAACGGGACTCCAGGCCGTTTCCTGACAAACTTTTAGTAAATTACGAATATATCTATAATATATATATAAAACAAAACTGTGCTTCCTTCCTTAAAAATATTGCCAAAGCTAAAAAAAAACACCACAGACAAAATAAACCCAATTAAGCAAGAACTACACTTGTCACAAAATATTTATGTGACAATACTTTTAACCTCTCCAGCCGGACTCTCTCTACACATCGCCTTGCACCGTAGTGGGATGGATGGATTCATACGTCCGTCACTCCTAGACACATTCCTGACCCCCAGATTCCTACCCACTCCTCATACCTTGTTCCTTCCCAGAACATCCTCTCCTTAAAAATACCCTCTACACAGCATCCTCAAAAATGATATAAATATAATCCCAGTCTCTTCTAGGCCTGCATTAATAAATCCCTTCCTACAACCCATACCTTAATCCGCCTCACAACGCTGCCCAATCGGGTGGTGATTAATTCCCCTAAACGGGTAACGATATAGTACAGACAGGGGCGCTGTTGTGAGTTTTCACAAATTAAAAAAAAATCTTCTAACGTCTAGGCGTTTCTCCCTCCCTGCCTACCCTTTTGGAGAAAAGGCGTGATGGTTAGTTAGGTCGTTCACTTTATCACTGTAAATGTTTTTTTATGAGAAAATCACTTTATGTAATAATAATATGTTTGCAATTAAAGTTATTCCATGGTTATGGGTACAGTTAAAGACACAAGATTAACGTTCAAGTGCGTAGCTATTCGTGGGTAATGTTAGTTTATCCCCCCATTCGTACACATAATGCAGGGAGCCTCCTCTCGGCTAAGTGTATTAATAAAAGCTAATGGGACGCTTGAAGGAGCTTCTGCCCGGGTTTTTATTAATCTTACAGGTGCGCTCGCTTATGTGTCCCGCTAAAGCTCGTATAATATGCTTTTTTGCACGATTATCGTTAACACTTTTCTTGCTGGTTGCAATAAAATTACGTATTTGATATTTACATGCCTCTTTAAAAGCTCTTTCAGATTTTAGATTTTGTATAAATATTGGTTTACAGTGAAATTATAATCCGTCTTACTAATTAGAATCACCCATGCCCGTTCAACGTCGGTGTGGTAAAGCCGGCCTTGAGCCCGGTCGAAGACCGTTTTAACCAAACAAACGCCGTGTTAATAAGTCAAATTTTTCACTGTTCTCACCTTACGTGCCGCTTAATATTTACACCAGGTTTTTTAGAAAGGCCGTTTTTTGTTGTTTATGGATTCTTGAAATAATACATCCTGCTTCACAACAAAATACTGTCAACCATACTAAAAAACACGGTGTAAATATTACGCGGCGCGTAAGCTCAGAACAGTGCAAAACTTGACTTATTACCATGGCGTTTTGTTTAGTTTAAAACAGTCTTAAACCAGGCTTAAGGCCGGATTACCACACCAACGTTGAACGGACGTGTAAGACTATAATTAGTAAGATGGTACGAGTAAGTCTTAGACTAAAAACACTACTAACTAATCTACAATGAGTGTGTACGATGACCTGGAGTTTAGCGTCCTCTCTATTACGCTCTCAAAATCAAAGGTACCCTCCATGGAGGGTGACCTTATATGCTACTGATATTTTTCGGATAACCTCTATGATCTATCTACCCTATGGTCCTCTGTCTCGTAACTCGAAAAATCACATTTTTCATGTTTTCATTGCTCGCAAAGGGTATTCTTGCCCATGTTAATAATATTTTAATACTAATCCCTTACTAATAAACGTGTTTTATATTTTACATAACTGATAATCAATCATTTACGATATATTAATACTTGTTATCAGTTGTTAAATTTAAAACATGATCATTAGTAAGGCCCTAAGTGTTTAAGCTTTTCTTAGATTTTATTTAAAATAGGTTTAGTTTACTTGTTCCTCATATCCAAAATGTGCTTCGGTATTTGAGGTTTGCAAGCAGTGGAAAGGCAGTTTATTTCAACATTAAGTGAAATTATTTCAGAAGATTGAAACAATTAAATTTTATAATTTGCAATTATAAAGGATTATGTTTTAGCCACGCTTAATTACTTGTGGGTTTCATTCAATTGGATATCGTCCTATGAAATAATTATTGATTTTATCCCCACGAACGTAATAATATTATTTGTTGCGGTAATTAATTGTTATTTTTATAAAATTTACCTTAAATATGAATATCGACTACAAAACCGATTAAGACAGTTTTTGTTGTCATTATCAGGAATATTTTTGAGTATATTAGTATTATTATCGATTCAAAATACTAAATCACCTCAAAAAATAAAACAAATTTTCGTTCTAAAACCAAGTACCCATGCTGGTAATAATATATTGTCAACATCAGTAATCGTTATAGTTATTTATTTTTGGTGTATAATGCCGTGTTGCCTCCGTCTTCAGCGCTAACGTTTCGGGCTGCATTACAATGTCCATCATCAGGGCAATCGTGTTCGATCGGTTGGTTCAAAACTACGTGGGAAATATTTGAGGCTTTATTTAATTTTGAGAAATAGTAACAAGAAGCCACCCCGACGCGACGGGGTGGTTACTCGTCTCGACGATGTTTATTCAACGTATTGTTTTTATTACTTTTCTTCGGCTGTAGTTTACGAGTTGATATGTTATCAAATTGGCAACGATTTCAAATAATATTATTTTACTATGCTATTCTACTTTAGGTGCTGTTTTATCATTCTATTTTTTTTTTTTTCATTGCGCCGAATGTACATAGTTTATTGACTCTTAGTACTAGTTTTACGAATACAACAAATCTTCGTTTTATTTCTGTAATTCTATATTTTAATTGATCTTTGTCATTCAATATTTTGAATTCTCCTGTTTTAACACACTACGTATATGTGTCAGATTTGTCTAAATATTTTGCATTTTCGCAAAACCTCAGTATTTTAAAGCTAGAAAAAGATAAATTTAGAGTTAATCCTTTAGACCAAGGCTGCCCAGGCCCGCGGGCCACAATGTGGCCCGCGAACGAATTATAAGTGGCCCGCGTGAAATATTTTCAAAAAACCCGCCAATCCGCCAATTTGAAAAAGTGTCGCGGGCCCGCGGTAAAACAAACAATGCAGCTTGCGCGCGGTCACCAGTGTTGCCAACGACGGCGATTTATCGCTATTTAGGCTACTCTAGATTTTTTTTTGTGGGGAATTATGTTTTATAGAAATTCTCTAACAACCCCCCCCCCCCCCATGGAAATAGGAACCGTCAGGTATTCAGTGGCCCGCCAGTGATTCAAAATCGTCAATTTGGCCCAACTGCTAAAAAGGTTGGGCGGCCTTGCTTTAGACTCAAACATAACACTGTTGCTCTGGCAGCCATTTTGTTTTACGTCAGTTTATATTGTCACTGAATCTGTATTATTTTTGTCCTCGACTATTTTAGTTTATGTAAAGAAAGTAATTAAAGTAGTTACATAATTTTACTTGTGATTATATATATTTACTTGTGGATCCCCCGCAATGTTTCTTTTGAAATGTCTTGCCTTACGTTTTTTTTTCATTTAAACACTGAAATTACTTATTACGAAAAACTACACATTTAACAATTTTACTGTTGTTTAAACTATTTTTTGATATGTTATTATTATGAGATTTAGTCGCTACCATTTTGTAAATTTAAAGTTCCTACGAAATTCCTGTTTTTATGTAACTATGTATGTATGTAACTATATATGGAATGCTCCATGTATATATTGATATATATATATATATATATTTGTATAAATGTTTGTGTGTGTGTAAGCAAATATATGTACCCGCCTCAGAACAGAAATCTTCTAGTGAGGCGGGTTACTTTCATGTTTGTAATATTGATCATGTTATTACAATAAACGCCCGGGTTGCCGGCAATTA
This sequence comes from Hesperophylax magnus, assembly GCA_026573805.1. Classification (NCBI taxonomy): domain Eukaryota; kingdom Metazoa; phylum Arthropoda; class Insecta; order Trichoptera; family Limnephilidae; genus Hesperophylax; species Hesperophylax magnus. The sequence continues at coordinate 2,729,719 of JAIUSX010000088.1, forward strand.
AAAAAAATAAAAACAAAAATTAGACAAATGTATTATAAGCATTTCTGTCATCCCTTTTTTCTAATTTCTTAATATATAAAAATTCATCCAGCGTATGCTTGTGCTCGCAAAACATGAAAAGTAGTTGACCGATATCGCTGAAAATTTTGAAATTTGTTCTTATCAGCCAGGAGCATTTAGAGAGTAGTTTAATAATAAGTCGGGGGCGCCCGTGGAATACTTAACGCAATATCTCTGCACAGGAATAAGATGAGGAGTCGAATTAAAATCGATATAATGTAGTTTTTTTGTATTTATTCTTGTATTTATTAATTTTATTTCAGTAATTTGTACATTTAAGTTTACAAATTACTATTTAATTTGTTACATATAAATATACTTTATTTTTTCTTGCTTGATGTGGCTCCTACACAATATCTTTAACTTTGCAATTGGAGCAGACTTTAGGTTTTCCGGCAGCGCATTGTAGTATTTCATCCCTTTATATAGTATACTATTCTGAGTATTTGCCTTGTCCTTTTTTAGAAGCCTGATTTCATTGCACGTCCTTGTTTTATAACATTCTGGTATACAGTTGTGAATGGTGGAAAAAGTCGGAGACGTCAGATAAAGACATTAGCAATAGTGACGCATTGCGTAGTTCATTAGTAATTAATAAAAAATTCACGAAGTTTCGTAATTTTTGCTCAGATTGCGGTCGGAACTTTTGGTTTCATAAAGGTGTACATTTGAATTATTCTGTAGTCAACTTTTAGATTTGAATATAAAGCGTGGTATTTTCTCTTTCTAACACCGTTTAGATCATATATGTATCTAACCAGCACAATAAAAACTATTAGGCAGTATGAGCTGTTCCCAAAAGCGAACAAATTAGTCTAAGGTGTTAAATTAAATCAAAATTTTATGTTTCCTGGTAGACTTTTGAGCTTGAACTGTAAAACTCTCTTCTTATTTTTACTTTATGGCTCCGAGAAGACGCCACAATTTATTTCGCGTCGAGAATCCGGGTGTAAGTACCGCCCGGCATTTACGATACGCCGGTCGTAAGGCGCCCGACCCCCAAACTGTACTTTGATTGAATTTATTAATTTCGGGCTGAGTAATCTCATCTGCGCCTAAGCGGCTGATAGCGTCGATTGAATGCCTGTCGCTTCATTATTCCTTTGCCCCATTTAAGGAACCTTTGAAAGATATTAAAAATATTTTTTAATATTTTAAATTAGATATTAAAAATATTATTAAAGATTTTTTTTTTATCTAGAAAACCAACAATACAGTAGTTTGTCAGGTATCGTATATTTCTTCAATGTTGTCATTTCAAGTATTTTTTTCATAAAAAATAATCATCATTCATATTTTAATACTATTTCCAGTTTTATCAGTGGCTTATGACCAACTTTTAGGTCAACAATTAGGTCCCGAAAATTAAAAAAAAAAAACGTTAACAATATTAAGGCGACATAAGACTTTATTAACGGGGGTTGGCTGGAGGTTCACTTTTTTATTGATTCCGATGAATTCGTAAAAATTATACATATAGATTTTTAGACCGATATCTATGGATGTAAGTTATTTATATTTAATATTAATGAAAACAGCACCTTACTATTAAATTTTTTTATGTAAAACGGTTTGATAATTTTCTAAAACATTTTTATGCTATAAAATTATCGGTAAGCACCAGGTATTTTGCGGAGGTATATATAATTTTAGAAACATCTGAGATTTTAGTAATTCGTTAATCAGAAATAATTAAAATATACTCAATGGAAAGATCAATTTTCTAGACTTTTCCAGACGGTCGGGAACATCCAATTCAACTTTTATCCTTCCATTAGTTTTCTCTCATGGGTAGTCCACTGCATTAAGAGTTATAACTAGATGACTTATTCATCCACCTTTGCAATGTGCATATTGGAGAAGAAATAACATTTCGCTTGAGAGAGACTTTACTAAGTCGGGGAATAATGAGAATATTAACGATTATCTGTCTTAAGGAGACAGGAAAATAATTGTGTTTCTTGGCGGTGATATTCTGCATCTGTTCGTAGTTTTACCGTAGACGTAAAAGCAGTGGCGTAGCAAATTTTGAATATATTTCTCACATTAAAGCGGAACCCTAAAATCAAGACTCAATTTTTATTTATTTACTATTCATTAAAGCCCTATCGTGCTTTTACATAGTAAATTGACAGTTTAGTATGTAAGTGTAACATAAAACATGGATAATAGCATAACTAAATATAAAAAAATAAAAATCAAATGATAACATTAAGATTGACATAAAATCCAAATAAAGTAATATTGTAATTTTTTTAATTTTTTTATTGGTTTTCAAGCTACAATCCCGTAAATAAAGCAAAGTTTCAAGTATACAGTATGTATGTATGTACATTGTACATTCGTATATCCATATAATTATTCATGTTTGTTGCAAAACCAGTAAGATTGAAAACAGTAAAATAATTTACTCGTAAGGTAATTAGAAAATAAATATATGTAATATACTGATATTTTTTTTTATTTTTATTTTTTTATTTTCTAGATTCTATATTCCATGAAGTGGTGAATCATTTAAATTTACTGAATTTAAAGTTAATGTTCTTTATACAAATAGAACGGCGTCATATGCGCCTCACAATTTTTACCTCATATGGGTTTATTCAAATATTACCTGGCTTTTATAGACTTAGAGGCCTTGTATTTTCTCGGTAGGGGAAAAAATTTGTTACCTAAAAACCCTACTAAAATTGCATGTTTTCATCCAGCATCAGCACCACCAGCGACCGACAGCGGCCATATACTACATACGTGTCTGTTTGTGTTGTGTTGGGAATGGGGGGAGGAAATTTCGGCTGCGCCCTATTGTTGGGGTCCTTCCGCATTTGCGTTGGGAGTAAGGAAAATCGCAGAAAACCTTACCCGGAAGGAGCGGCCGAGCGTCAACTTGAAACGTATGCGGCCTTCAGTAATATCGGTATATGATGTCTGCATTTTTGAGATGTGTGTGTGTGTGTCAGTTTTTATGTTAATATATACTTATGGGAGGATAGAAAATAAACATACATATACATACAAATTATAAAATATTATATAAATATATAATTAGATATATAAACATTATATATTTAGGAGGAAAGTCGGGAGTTTAGGAAATACCTACTGCTCGCTATTCGTCGCGTCTGATTCTGGTATGTACCATATGTGGTCATGGTCCATGAGGATGTGTTTAGGTAGTCTGTGTGTGTATTTGAATGTCAGGTCGCTCGGAGCATTGTATTGTCCTATGTCTCGTATGAGTGAATTTTTACTAAGTGTGAGTGATTTGTAAAAGCGTGCAGTCAGTCTGTGTGTGAATTCGTATAGAGTTGGAATTTGTTCTCGTTCGTGTAATCTCTTCAAGTTTGTTCTGAGTCTCGTGTTGTATGTGATTTTAATGCAGAGATTTTGAAGTGTCTGTAGTTTCTTGTGGTCTGTGTGTGAGATGCTGCTCCATACGGGAATCGCATACGAGAGTACCGGACGAATGAGCGAGTAGTAGACGAGGAGTTTGGTTTTGGGAAGTAGCGGACTCCGTCTATGAAAATTGGCTTCATCATGCCGATCGCTTTTCGCGTGCGCGCGTGCATCTTTGCTTGGTGAGATTTCCAGTTGAGGCGGGAGTCCATGGTCAGGCCGAGATATGTAACTTCATCTTTCCATTCAATGCTGTGTCCTCCCATTTCGATGTTGAAGTCAGGTGTTCTATTTATACGTTTTCTCGTGAACATGATGGCTTCGGTTTTCGCCTCGTTCAGTTTCAGGCGCCATTTCTTGTAGTACTCTACGAGCGCGTCGAGCGCCCTCTGTAGGTAAATCGCGGCCATGTTCGCTTTCAGCGAGGAAACGTATAGTTTGACGTCATCTGCGTAGATAGACAGATTGCATCTCTCGTCTCGGGGGATGTCGTAGGTGAACAGAATGAAGAGAAATGGTCCCAGTAAACTTCCTTGCGGCACGCCTTTTGGAATCTCACGCATTGAAGATAACACGTTCCTTATGAACACTCTGAACGATCTATTCTTTAGGTATTCCTGTATCAGCCTCGTTAGGTATATGGGCGTGTTAGTGCGGTGCAACTTATGCACGAGCCCGTCTATCCATACGGTGTCGAATGCCTTCTCTAGGTCGATGAGCGCAGCAGCGGTGAAGCGATGTTCGTTAAATTTTCTTGCGATGTATTCCGCTACTCTGGTGAGTTGATGGGTCGTGGAGTGCCTCTTTCTGAAGCCGAACTGCTCGTCTGGCAAAGTCTTGTGTTCGTCGTGGTGTGGGACAAGCCTGTTTAGTATAATTTGTTCAAATACCTTGCTCAACGTAGATAGTAGGCTAATCGGCCGGTAACTTGTCGGCTGCGTTCTATCTTTATTCGGCTTTGCGAATGGCAGCACGGTCGCCGATTTCCAAATCTGGGGAAAATGCCCAGTCATGAGGCAGGCATTGAACAATTTTGTAGTGTAGATGATGGCTTTTTGAGGGAGATGTTTGAGTAAAATGTTGTGAATTTGATCGCTTCCCGGCGCCTTGTTCGTTCTGAGTCGCTTGATTGTGACCGCAATCTCGCTCGGCGTTGTGAAATGAATATCTTCAGCGTTTGTCTGCTCTGCTTCGTTCAAATCTCGTAGAGAGTCAGCTACGATCCGGTCCGTAGCCGGGTCGGAAAGGCCGTCTGTAGCGGCGTAGGCTCTCTCGAAGCCGTCGGCGAGTGTGTCAGCTTTTTCTTGTAGCGACAAAGCCGTCCCGGGGCCGTTCAATTTCTGTAGCGGGGGGATTGTGAAATCTTTATGTCTCAGCGCGCTAGCCATTTTCCATAATGAATTATCCTTCGGCGTGAGCGACGCGACTTTTTTGTCCCAAAGTTCGCGATTGCGTTCTGCGATTTCGGTCTTGATTTCCCTCTGCAGGCTGTTGTACGCTGTCTTGAAGTATTCGTCACGCGTGCGGTGGTACATGCGTCGCAGGCGATTTTTGTCCTTGATGAGCGATAAAACGTGCTCGGGAAGCTTGATCGTGTATGAATGTACTTCTTTGAGAGGAATGTGTGTATCTTGTGCTGTTTGAAGAATCTCTGTGAGAGTGCTTGTAGCTGCGTCGATTTCTTGTGGCGAGCGCAGAGTTCCCGAAGTGAGATGAATTCGTTCGTTGACTTCCTTTTTAAATCCTTCCCAGTCCGCATCCTTATAATTGCGCTGTTTTCTGGGGGTCCTTGAAGTTGTGCCGCCTATAGTGAAGCACACGGGCAGGTGGTCCGAAGACAGCTCGTTTAATGTGCGCAGTGGAGATATTGTCTTAAAATTTTTCTCGAGTACTATATCCAATGTACTCGGATATCTAGAACGTTGCGAGTAGTACGTAGGTCTGTCTGGCGCCATTATCGAATAGGTATTTGTCTGCATGTGTGTAAAGAGCGTATTTCCGTTCGCATTACCTCTGTAGTTATTCCAGTAGTTGTGTTTGGCGTTCAAATCGCCTCCCATCACAACGATTGGTCCCAGATTGAGCAATTTGTTGAGATCTTCTCTCACTAGGTTACTTTGGGTGCAGTATACGGAGATGATGGTATGCGCTCTACCCTCTATGGTGACTTCGATAATCGTGGCTTCAGCGTGCTTCAACTTCGGAGTGGGAATTCTTGTGGACGTCATAGATTGTCGAACGAATATTGCGGTTCCTCCGCCTGATCTTCCCTGTCGGTCGTCTCGGTGAATCTCGAAACCTTGCACTCTCAGCGGTACGCTTGGATTCAAGTGGGATTCTGATAAGAGAATAATGTCGGTGTTTAATTCATTTGCCAAAGCGAGCAGTTCGTCTGTCTTGTTGCGCACGCTAAATGCGTTCCATACGAGGACTCTCACCTTCTCGGGATTAGACATCGAGGGTGGTCGTGAGGAGCTCCATCAGGACGACGAGCTTCTCTGCTCTTGATGTGCAGCGGGCGAGCTGCGATCGCATCCTCAGGAGGCCTTGGAGCAGGGCCATGATGTCCAGGTCGTCCTCTGTAGTGGTGGGCGCGCGCACGGGCTCCTGCTGTGAGCGGGGCTGGGGGCGGGGGTGTGGGGGCGGCGCGGTCTCGCGCTGCTCTTGGGCGGGGGCGGTGCCTCCGGCTACGTTGGCCCATGTGCGTCCATCCGTCCTCGGCTGAGGAGGTGGCCTGCTCGGGTTCTGTTCTGCCGGTGGGCGTTGGGGCCTTCTGGCAGGTCGCTGCTGTATTGAGGCGACGTACGCTACCCGCTTGGGGCAGCCTCTGTAGTTGGCGGGATGCGGGCCTGAGCAGTTACAGCATGCGGCGGGCTCGTCTCTCGTCTTCTTGGGGCATTCTGCCGAAGCATGCTCCAGTAAGCATTTTACACACCTTGCTGTGTGCGAGCAGTTTCGGGACCCATGCCCGAAGTCTTGACATCTGTAGCACTGGGTGCCGTGCTGAAGGTGATTGCTCCTGTGCTTCTGGAGTCGAATGCGGCAGTGGCACAGGTATTTGACGGCCGCACGCAGCTGTCCCATGTTGACTTCCTTATTGAAGTGAGCTAAGTATATGGGATACTCATTTGAGGCAGTCATCTTGACCACCTTCACAGCTGGGAATCCTTGCGATTCCAGATCCGCCGCGATGTCTTCTACTTCTACTAGTGGCAGGCCCTTGATCACGGCCTTTTTCATTTTTTCGGCTTCGGCCGTGAATGTGTGGAAGCCGCGCGCCTCCGCTCGCAGTCCATTGGTGAGGGCGCGATGGTCCTCCATCGAGCGCACGAAGATGTTGGCCGTGCCGCCCCTGTTGTACCTAAAAGTAAAGAGCTTACCAGCCCCCAGATGTCCTTGGACCGCAGCTGTGATCTGCGCGTGTGTCATGTTCCCCAGGGTCATCACAACCGGGGGAACACGGTCTCTCCTTCCGGTACCTGCGGGGGAGAAAGAATTATTAGTATTGGCACGCTTATTACGCGGCGCGCCGGCGCCTTCGCTTACCTCGGGCAACTCTTCAAATCGGTTGCCACACTGGAGCGGTTGTGGTCCCCGTGGGGACATGGGCCTCTTTGCGGGGTTGGACGGCCTCGTCCAGCCTCCATCCTGGGGGGCAGCCGTCTCCATCGGCTGCTGGGGCCTCGGGGGCGCCACGTAGGCCGACGCTGGGCCTATCGGGGGGCGCCTGGGGGCAGTACTGGGTCCTGTTGCCCAGGAGGGGCCTGCTATGGGCTCCGTCATCTCGGTTACGTCGGGCGTGGTGGCAGTCGTGGTGGTGGATGGTCTCCGGGTCCTTGGGTCCTCGGTGCGGGGCTGTGGTGCGGGGACCGTAAGGCGCATGGTCCCTGTCTTCCTTCGAAGCGCTATCTAATGGGCGCCGGGCGGTACCACGACCGGGGAGTCCTCGTGGTCAGCGGGGAGCATCCTCGTCGGGAACATCTTGACAGGCGGTAGTCGGTGCCTCCTCTTAAAGAGGGAGCACGTCTCTGGAGCTTGCGGGCGGTTAGCAGGGGCCAGCGTGAATCTGCGAGTATTGAGTATTGCGCGAAAGTGTTGCCTTGATAAAGGCAGTTGGGTGGGCGCGAGCGCCTGCTCGGTGGGCCGGCGGGATTTCTCCGGCCGGCAAAAGTAGCGGGGCCTGGCTGATTACTCAAGCCAGACAAAAAAGACTTTTGTGGTTATATCGCAAACCACAAAAAACCTAACTTTTTCAATATACTGATATGTATTATAAAACAAATGTGTATCATAAGTATCCAGACCTCCAGAATCTTTCAGAGGAATTCATATTTACGTAAAAATTACAAAAACACTCAAACCCCGAAACCGCTCGATACCGTGTCGCCGACACAATTGGAAATCTTCAAATCATAATTACTTAATCAAATTATGTGCTGTATGTGATTAATCAAGACAATTACATAGAAATATAACAGCAGAATCTGAAATACATCTGAAAATAACCATCCAGCATCTCACTCGGAGCCTCCAACCCACGGAATGAACCACTCTAAGAAAGCGACCCAGTATTTACGTGACCCCCCCTCCATACTACCCGGAAGGAATTCCATGATGGCCGCCGAGTTTTCAACCAATCACAGCTCAACATACTCCATTGACGAGCCACCAATCCACGGAATGAACCTCTCTAAGGGGGCGACCCAGTATTTACGTGAACCCCCCTCCATACTACCCGGAAGGAATTCCATGATGGCCGCCGAGTTTTCAACCAATCACAGCTCCGCATACTCCATTGAAGCTCTTATCAAAAACTGATAACGAAAATTGATGCAACCACCTATGATGACATCAGACCCAATTTACAGGAAAATATCAGAAGATATGACCACAGAATAAATATCAACATCAAGAAATGATTATATACTAACATAATAACTTAAAGAATTGTACCTAAATATGTTTTTTACTCTTTGGGAAATGTTCAAACCAAGGATATTTTGCTTCAACCCCAATATGAAACTTTGTATAATTTATTATAAAATAAATAAACGGGACTGAAGGAGGTGGTTTGGGTAAATTGAACTGACCTGGTAAAAGGTATAATATTAAAATATAACTTTCCTCAAAACAAATTAATTGTAAAGAGGAAAAATACCTAACCAACTCACCCTTCACGAAAGGGGTGAAAACTCCCCCGATAGGGTTCGATTTGAAAACGTTCTATAAATAGAGAACCGAATTCCATACAAAGTCAGTTCAAAAACTACCCCTGAAGAGAAACTTCTCTCCTGAAGAAACCATCTCCAAAGTCTACAAATCTCAAGAAAATATTTTCAAGTGTTTTAATTCAGTATTAAATTCAGTTTTTCCAGTCTTAAATTCCTTTCGTCGACTCAGACTTGGGAATCAATCCCTCTCTGATCTTGACATTAAATTCTATCCACCGAGACTGAAACACTAATAAAGGTGTACCCAGCTACCTACGCATTTACAGTATTGTACGGACGGAATATTGTTTCGTACATTTGGTCCTTCGAGCCGGATCTACACACACGTCTTCAGTCTCAATTAAAGGTGGTGATGCCGTCACTTCGCAGCGGCCGCAAGGCCTCAACATCATCTGAGACCAGCCGAAACCGAACCCAACCTGTTACTGAGAACCCCCAAGAGCCCGATGCACCTTCTGAATCAACTGAAGACTCTCTCCAAATGCTACGCCGAGAAATGCGCATTCGGGAGGAGCAACTAAATAAACAAATCGCAGAACTACAATCAGCCCTGAATGAAGCTACACGCCAAACTGCTACCCAACCCATGCTCAACTTAACCGCACCTGAAGTAACTCCAAATGTACCTCCGAGCCCAGCAGCTAACATCACCATATCAGGACAAGAATACCCAACTCATAACACAATGGAGTACCAACCACAGCCATTCCTGACAAACCTGGACTCTCCGCTCTTTCCACCACCTCCTACAAATGAAGAGAGAGCGCGACTTACTCAAGAGTGGTTACGACAAGGCGCCGACCCACTGACTCAAATAGCGTCGATAATGGCAGACGCCATCCGCTCCACCAGATCCCAAGACACCCCTCGGTCGCTGGAAGACGACTCAAGGATGGCAGCTCTCATCGCCAGGCAGTCTTCAGCAAAGGACCTACCCCTATTTTCTGGAGACCCGCTCGAGTGGCCTACCTGGAAGGCGCAATATATGCAGTCCACTTCCACCTGCCAAATGACCGCCAGTGAAAACCTCATCCGACTGCAACGCGCCCTCAAAGGCAAGGCGCGAGAGACCGTAGCACCCCTGCTGATGGATCCCTTTCAACTGCCCGAGATCCTTAACGTACTTGAGCAACGGTACGGCAACTCAGGAGCAATAGCCAAATTTATGCTCGAAAAAGTAAAAAGGCTACCCTACCTCACACCTGACGTATCTCTGGAAGACCTGACAGACTTCTCCGGGACAGTGCAAAATTTGGTGGCCTCCCTCCGGATCCTGAAAACCGATGGCTACCTCACCAACCCTACATTGCTGAGCGACATTACCGACAAGCTACCAAACACTCTACGACTAGCCTGGCTGATGGAAGTCCGTGGACAGCGCCCCCCTGCCACCATCACCCAACTTGCTGCCTTTATGAAGGAGATAACCAACGCAATACCAAACAGCGGGATGGTAGACCGCCCGCGACCTCGCCCACGCCGAGACCAAGTCCATGCAGGATACCAAGGGCAAAGCAACAATCCAGGAAGAACGCCATATGCCCTCAAACGCAAGGCAATCACACCACCCAGCTATCCCGGGAGGAACCAGAAACATCAAGTAACCGCGAGCGGTTGTGCCCAGTGCGGCAGCAACCACCCCACCAGAGAGTGCCAAGAGTTTGCCGCCAAAAACGTTGCCCTCCGGTGGGAGACAGTTAACGCAGCCAACCTATGCAGGAAGTGTTTGGGCAGACATCACTCTCGGGAATGCAAGGAAACAAAATGGTGTAGCATAGAAGGGTGTCAGCTCCCACATCACACCTTATTACACGATCCTCAATTCTCACCTCAGAATACCGTAAACCTGTGACGCCAGAACACGAACCAGAACGTCCTCCTGAAGATTATACCAGTCATACTCAGCGCACCAGGTCAAGAAACACATTCAACATTTGCACTTCTCGATGAAGGATCAACAGTGACACTGGTCGACGCCGATACAGCAGCACAAATCAGAGCATACGGCCCAGTTCACGGTCTACGAATCCACGGTGCTAAAGGGATGTGCACCTCTGACAAACTATCACAACGAGTGCGGCTGACAATAAGAGGAGCGGGCCAAGGCGACACGTATCAAATCACCGCCAACACCATAAGCAACCTCAACCTTCCTCAACAACAAATCCACGGAAAACCCGTCATCCCAAAGATACTAATTGGACAAGATAACGCCTACCTAATTGTGTCAAGAGAAGTGAAAGAAAATAATGATACAACACGAATAATTTCACGCACCGCACTAGGATGGATCGCCCATGGCGGATCAAACCCAGGATACGGACACCCTGCCACCACATTGGCCCTTCAACGTGAAACTGCCTCAGACATACGATTGGAAGAACTTCTGAAAACAAATTTTACCGTCGACTCACTCGGTGTGACCGCAGCAACCCGAGTCAACACAAACATACAACGAGCAATTACGCTGATGACTGCAACAACCCGCCCCCTCCCTACTGGAAGATGGGAGACTGGCTTGATATGGCGCAACCCAGAAACCATCTTACCTGACAACCGACAGTGCGCACTGAGGCGGCTCATTTCCCTAGAGAAGAAATTAACAAGAGATAAGGACCTGAAAACAGCTTACACTGACAAGATTGATCAGCTGATATCTAAAGGCTATGCGAAAAAGCTGTCGAACAACGAAGCATCAACACGTACACCCCGACGATGGTACCTGCCACATTTTGCAGTAACCAACCCCAATAAACCAGGGAAAATCAGGGTGGTGTTCGACGCAGCCAGCCGATGCCGAGGAACCTCACTCAATGACCAGTTGCTCACAGGCCCCGACCTGCTGTCATCACTCCTGGGAAACATCATGCGCTTCCGGGAAGGAAACGTTGCCATTGCTGCTGACATCAGAGAGATGTTTTTACAAATAAAAATAAAACCGGAAGACCAACAATCGCAGCGATTCCTGTGGCGAACATCAACCAAGGACGAACCCGAAACATACCAAATGACTTCGATGATGTTTGGCGCCACCTGTTCACCAAGCAGCGCCCAATTTGTTTTGGACAAGGTCGCTGAGAGGTACCAACACAAATACCCATCCGCCGCAGCAGCTATTCGCGCTAAATTCTACATGGACAACTACTTGGATGCGGTAGACACTCACCAGGAAGCTGCCGAACTCACCCAAAATGTGAGTACCCTCCTCGCGAAAGGAGGGTTCCATTTGACCAACTGGGCATCCAACAATCCAGCAGCTATTGCCAACTTTCCTGCCGAAGATCGCACCAACACCACAATAGCCATCAGCAACGGGAGCCCAGAAACAGAACGAGTACTCGGACTCATCTGGGACCCTTCCACAGACCACTTCCTATACTCATTTAACGAGATGACTCCGTCCGAAGCTATCACATTACCCACGAAGCGACAATTATAATAACGCGCTCGCAGGCTGCAAAAGCCTCCCAAAGAGGGAAAAAAACGAGTAACGCTTCAGACAAGGGACAATCTTCTTCCGCTTATGCTTCATCCCGAAGTACTCCTGATGTGACACCCGTTGCGTCTACCTCCACAGCGCCTACCTCCACGCCATCTGATAGTGATGCGCTGCCCCCGGCCGGCGGAACTGATGTGGATGCACCGCCCCCACCCGATGGAGCTAAAGCAGATGCACCGCCCTTACGTCAAACTCCAGGAAGTCAACCTTGGACTTTGATTAATCGTAATCGTAAACGGCGTCCCATCACCGTACGAGGTAGTCAAAAAGACCAGGAGGAAGTGAAATACTTCCATCTTTACCCCTTGCATCCAGAGACTACAGTAGATGACTTAACATCGCACCTCAAAACAATAAGTAAATCTGTCAGTATCTCCTCATTTAAGATAACGAAAATCAAAACGAGGGGAGAATATGCATCATTTAAAATCGGTGTACCCGGGTCAGCGGTGGCAGAATTACTGCAATCTAAGCATTGGCCTAAGCATTCGTTCTTAAAAGAATGGGTCAATAAAGTAATTACACCACGGCTACCAAATATTAAACCTAGTTGACAGTACAATAGTTTTCATTTTTTTTACCAAAACGTTAGGGGACTGAAAACTAAATGTTCTCTATTTTATTCTAACGTTTTGGTAAACAATTACGATGTAATAGGGCTCACTGAGACTTGGCTGAACTCCAGTGTGTGCAACCAGGAGTTATTCGATGACAGTTTTCAAGTGTACAGAAAAGACAGAGATAGTGGTAGTGGCCACAGACAAGGCGGAGGCTGCCTTTTGGCTGTCAAAACTAAATTTAAGGCCGAACACATGCCTGATCTGGAAGCTGACATCGAAGACTTGTGGATAAAAATTACAATCGATTTCTTTGTTACTTTTATATGTGTAATATATTTTCCACCGGCATCAACTCTGGAAACATATCAACTATTCTTCGATAAGTTTCACGGAAACGTGGATCTTCTCGGAGGAAGGAATATTATTGTATTGGGAGATTTCAACATCTATTCAGCGCGTAGCGGTAAGGATGTTGAAAATGACCTCAATTTTTTATGTGAAGTGTTTGGGCTCACCCAGAATAATGGTATTCCCAATTCTGAATTGAGGATGTTGGATCTCGTTTTGTGTAACATTGAATTAAATGTCATACATAGCGATTCTCCCCTCGTATATGAGGACAAATATCACCCCGCATTAGAGTTCCGGTATTCTTGTAAAAAGCCTCCGAAGACTACCAAATTACCTAAAACTACAGACGGCACTTTGCGGGGATGGATTTTTAGTAGGGGTGATTTTGCCAAACTTTATCAGATGATGAGCCAATTGGATTGGCAGGAACTTTCTAAATTCGATACCGTTAATGAGGCGCTACACCATTTTTATTCATGTATATATAATGTATTTGACGCTTGTTTCCCTAGGAAAGCTCCCAACAGAGGTGGACGTAGATATCCGAAGTGGTTCACTAGAGATACCATCAGGAGCATTGAGAAAAAACATGCTCACCATAAAAAATGGAAAGCTACTGGTGACCAAAATGAGTATGAAATGTTCAGTAATCTCAGAGCAGTTGTTAGAAGAAATGTTCATATAGCATTCCGAACGTATGTCGACTCAATAGAGAGTGATATCAAGCATGATCCCAAGGCATTTTGGGACTACGTAAAATCACTGCGCAAGGATGGTGGTATAACAGACATCATGATGCATGGTGATCGGGAAGTTAGAGGAGCGGATGTAGCCAATGCATTTGCAACTCATTTCCAATCAGTGTACAGTAATGAGCCTCCATTACTAAATCCCATTTCTGCTTCCAAGATGAATGTGAAGGGAGCCCAAAACATTGATATAAGTCATATAGACGAATCAGATGTTAAATCTTCAATTAATAACATGAAACATACACATTCACTTGGGCCAGACTTTCTTCCAGTATTTTTTTTAAAAGGATGCGTTGAATTTTTAAAAATGCCACTAAGTTTTATATTCAACCTATCTTTAGATACTGGTATATTTCCTGATTCCTGGAAAGTCTCAAAAATTTGTCCCATTTTCAAAAGATGGGAAATCTTTAGATAAGGGCTACCAAGTAGATTGCTCATATAATGATTTCTCGAAGGCATTTGATACCGTAAACCATGACATATTATTAAATAAATTGTCAACTATAGGTTTTTCTTTACGGTTTCTCATATTCTTTGCAAGCTATTTTACTGGAAGAAAGCAAACGATATTACAGAAAATATTCTGCATTCCAGGTCACTTCTTTTTGCTGATGACCTAAAACTATTCTTGGAAATTAAAACTTTAGAAGACTGCATTCGACTCCAATCGGACATTAATAGAATTGTTGACTGGAGTAAACGGAATCGGATCGAATTCAATGTTTCTAAATGTTTCATTCTTTCTTTCACACGGGCACGTCATACTTGGTTTTACCGGTATACCATGAATGCCCGAAGTTTAAAACGTGTCTCCACTATGAAAGATCTTGGCATCATGTTTGATAGTAGGCTGACATTTCATACTCATATCGAAATGACGTGTAGTGCTTCACTGAAAATGCTGGGCTTCGTCCTACGCACTGCGATGAATTTTAGAGACACCCGGGTTCTCCAAGTGCTATACATTGCGTTGGTTAGGAGTAGGCTTGAGAGTGGGTCGGTGGTTTGGAGCCCGCATCAGGTGAAGTATTCCCTTATGTTGGAGAGAGTACAGAAGAAATTTCTGAGATTCCTCTACCTGAGGAAGTATGGCTACTACCCGTGGCTCTATCCTACTGACTTTCTCTTGGGCATGCTCGGTATGAACCATCTACGGGTCAGAAGAGATGTGCATATTGTATCACACTTCTTCAAACTGATTCGTGGATGGTTTGAAAATCCGACTATCATGGAGAGTATTAGTCTCTATGTTCCTGATGGTTATCTCCGTCACCGACAGCATAGACTGTTTTATCTCCCGGCCTGCAGGACCAACTTGCCAATGGTCATGCCGGTGGGGAGAGCAGTCTTGCTGTTGAACAGAATTAATTCGGATATCGACATATTTAGCATCGGTGAAGCTGCCTTTAAAAGGCAAGCTCTATTGATGCTGGTATAGTTTATACACCGCTAACTATTATGTTATACCATTTTACAAATGTACTTAAAAACGAAATAAAATGTAATTTTGTAATGTTTTTAAAGGAATAAACAAATTGAATTGAATTGAATTGAATTGAAATTACTATCAACAGTTATGAAAATTTTCGACCCCGTGGGCTTCATCGGCTGCCTGACGATCAGAACAAAAATGCTTCTACAAGAAGTATGGCGATCAAACATCGGCTGGGACGAATCCATCAAACCCGAACACGCATAGAAATGGGCAAACTGGCTGAACCTACTACACACAAACAACATCTCAATCCCGAGACGTTGCCTCTACAACAAACAGAGCAACGTAACCCTACATCTCTTCTGTGACGCATCAGAACAAGCCTGCTGCTCCGTAGCCTACTTTACCGAAGAAATAGAGGGAAAGACGCATACGACATTCATTGCAAGTAAATGCAAAGTCGCACCACTGAAACCTCTCTCCATTCCTCGCCTCGAATTGCAAGCCGCCCTCATTGCAGCCAGACTCGCCCAAACAATCCAGAAGGAGAGCACAGCCCACATACGCCGCACATGTTTTTGGACAGACTCCACAACAGTACTATGCTGGCTACGCACCGACCCACGATCCTACTCAACATTTGTGGCCAACCGACTAGGAGAGATAGACGAGCTGACCAGAATACCCGACTGGAAATGGGTACCTACGAAACTCAATCCTGCTGACATCGGCACACGGGACCTCGAAATACCCGACCTGACACCAGAAGGAAGATGGTTCTCCGGCCCGGCCTTCCTTACCCACTCAGAAAACAAATGGCCCAAAGAGCGCGCACCCGCCCATAAACCCAATGACCTAACTCTGGAAGTCAAACCTCTCTACGTCGGACTCATCATCGAAAGAGGCGAAGCTCTACCAGCAATTGAACGATTCTCATCGTGGCACCGACTGATCCGCTCGACTGCTTGGATTCTCCGCTTTATCAGACGATGCCGGATGGGCCCCAACAGAACCCCAGAGGGACCACTAATAGCGGAGGAAATAAAAACAGCTGAACACAAATGGATCAGAAGGTCACAAGAAGACGCTTTCGGTTCAGCCCTACATACCCTACGAGAAAAGAAAAAATTACCCGCTAGCAGCCGCCTCAACCCCCTGAACCCATTCTTCGGCCCGGACGGTATCCTCCGAATGGGAACACGCCTGCAAACATTAGAAAAGGCTAAAGAAGTAGCCCGAACTCCCATCATCCTGGATGGCGACAACGCGTACACCCGTCTCCTGATTAATCACTACCACAAGAAATCAGATCACCCCAGTACGGAAAAAACAGTAGCAGAAATACGCAGCCATTTTTTCATACTCAGACTACGTACAATAAGCCGAAAGATTGCGTATACCTGCCCAATGTGCTGCATACGACGCAGAAAACCCAATCCGCCCCAGATGGGCGTACTACCACCACCACGACTGATGCATCACGTCCGCCCATTCACACATTGCGGGCTGGATTATTTCGGTCCTATGACCATAACAGTCGGCAGACACAGAGAAAAACGTTACGGAGCCATCTTCACCTGCCTCTCAACACGCGCCATCCACCTGGAATTAACTACTTCACTATCAGCTGACTCCGCAATCATGGCCCTACAAAGGATGACCGCACGAAGAGGACAACCAACTGCCATATACTCTGACAACGGCACGAACTTTCATGGAGCCGACGCTGAGATGAGAGACGCCTTGATGTCATTAAGCCAGGATACCAAGATGATCGACGCAATAGCCACTCAGGGCATAGAATGGCACTTTATACCGCCGATGAGTCCCCACATGGGGGGAGCCTGGGAGAGATTAGTGAGATCGGTTAAAAAGGCCTTAAACGCCACGCTAAAGGAGAGAACGCCTAAAGAGGAAACTCTACGCACAGCCCTAGCGGAAGCCGAATTCATTGTGAACAACCGCCCTCTCACCCACATTTCGGTCGATCCACGAGACGAAGAGCCCCTGACCCCCAACCACTTCTTACTGGGGTCAGCCGGGAAACGACCTCAATTATCGTTCTACAATAAAACAGAAGAAGAAGTGTGCCTCCGCCGTCAGTGGCGCATTGGACAACAACTCGCGGACGCCTTTTGGAGAAGATGGTTGCACGAGTACCTACCCACTATGGCCGCCCGACAAAAATGGCACCATCCAACTACACCAATTAAAAAGGATGACCTAGTAATCATCATGGATCCAGCACTACCCCGGAACAACTGGCCACGTGGCCGTGTCATCGAAGCAGTACCTGCAGCCGATGGTCAAGTCCGAACTGTTCGGATCCAAACAAGCACTGGAGTCTACATAAGACCGGCAGTAAAAGTCGCCGTCATCCTCCCGGCCGCACTGGACGTCTCCTGCGACCCCAACAAATAGAAATCGACACAAGTGACAGAACTTGTCTATATTGGCATCTCCAGACAACTACTTCCCACTTCCTACTCCCGCAGGGGGCGCCAGACAACGCTGGCACTGAGCGGCTATCCCTCACTGACACGGCAGAGTTTGGCCTGCACCCCCTCGATGGCGCTGGCACTGAGCGGCTATCCCTCACTGACATGGCAAAATCGACTCCCACTTCCTACTCCCGCAGGGGGCGCCAGACAACGCTGGCACTGAGCGGCTATCCCTCACTGACACGGCAGAGTTTGGCCTGCACCCCCTCGATGGCGCTGGCACTGAGCGGCTATCTCTCACTGACATGGCAAAATCGACTCCCACTTCCTACTCCCGCAGGGGGCGCCAGACAACGCTGGCACTGAGCGGCTATCCCTCACTGACACTGCGGAGTTTGGCCTGCACCCCCTCGATGGCGCTGGCACTGAGCGGCTATCCCTCACTGACATGGCAAAATCGACTCCCACTTCCTACTCCCGCAGGGGGCGCCAGACAACGCTGGCACTGAGCGGCTATCCCTCACTGACACGGCGGAGTTTGGCCCGCACCCCCTCGATGGCGCTGGCACTGAGCGGCTATCCCTCACTGACACGGTGAAGTCTAAACAGCATCCCCTCGATGGCGCTGGCACTGAGCGGCTATCCCTCACTGACATCGCAAAGCTTGGACAACACTCCATCGATGGGCTAGCATTGAGCGGCTATCCCTCATTACCTGGACATAACAACCTGCGGAAACATCAAAAGAAGATACGTCTGAAGAACTAGCTGAGTACAGGCAAGACTGTACGGGGGGAGTGTATCATACGTATCCAGACCTCCAGAATCTTTCAGAGGAATTCATATTTACGTAAAAATTACAAAAACACTCAAACCCCGAAACCGCTCGATACCGTGTCGCCGACACAATTGGAAATGTTCAAATCATAATTACTTAATCAAATTATGTGCTGTATGTGATTAATCAAGACAATTACATAGAAATATAACAGCAGAATCTGAAATACATCTGAAAATAACCATCCAGCATCTCACTCGGAGCCTCCAACCCACGGAATGAACCACTCTAAGAAAGCGACCCAGTATTTACGTGACCCCCCCTCCATACTACCCGGAAGGAATTCCATGATGGCCGCCGAGTTTTCAACCAATCACAACTCAACATACTCCATTGACGAGCCACCAATCCACGGAATGAACCTCTCTAAGGGGGCGACCCAGTATTTACGTGAACCCCCCTCCATACTACCCGGAAGGAATTCCATGATGGCCGCCGAGTTTTCAACCAATCACAGCTCCGCATACTCCATTGAAGCTCTTATCAAAAACTGAAAACGAAAATTGATGCAACCACCTATGATGACATCAGACCCAATTTGCAGGAAAATATCAGAAGATATGACCACAGAATAAATATCAACATCAAGAAATGATTATATACTAACATAATAACTTAAAGAATTGTACCTAAATATGTTTTTTACTCTTTGGGAAATGTTCAAACCAAGGATATTTTGCTTCAACCCCAATATGAAACTTTGTATAATTTATTATAAAATAAATAAACGGGACTGAAGGAGGTGGTTTGGGTAAATTGAACTGACCTGGTAAAAGGTATAATATTAAAATATAACTTTCCTCAAAACAAATTAATTGTAAAGAGGAAAAATACCTAACCAACTCACCCTTCACGAAAGGGGTGAAAACTCCCCCGATAGGGTTCGATTTGAAAACGTTCTATAAATAGAGAACCGAATTCCATACAAAGTCAGTTCAAAAACTACCCCTGAAGAGAAACTTCTCTCCTGAAGAAACCATCTCCAAAGTCTACAAATCTCAAGAAAATATTTTCAAGTGTTTTAATTCAGTATTACATTCAGTTTTTCCAGTCTTAAATTCCTTTCGTCGACTCAGACTTGGGAATCAATCCCTCTCTGATCTTGACATTAAATTCTATCCACCGAGACTGAAACACTAATAAAGGTGTACCCAGCTACCTACGCATTTACAGTATTGTACGGACGGAATATTGTTTCGTACAAAATGTTTAAAAAAAGAAGAAAAATAATATCTGTTGTATCTATAGAGAAAAAAACTAATAAGTAATGGCAAAATACCAACGCCGTAATTAATATTGAATTTAATTAATAGTACCTACTTGAAATGGTAAAGTAAATCAAAGTATAATATACATATTAAGTAGTAAGTTTTAACGTCATAAGTGAAGAAGTCATGCAAAAAGAAATGCGACACTCGGTCCTGGTGTTTGGACAGACCTACGGTTGAATTTGCTATAGCAAATCTCTAAATGAGGGTGGGTTTTTAATGACAAAAGTGAAGAAGTCGTGTAAAAAATAAACGGTGCGCGGCCCGGCGTAATGGATGGACTTACGGTCAAATTTGCTCTAGCAGGCCTATAAAATTTATATTTTGGTGGTATTTATTTTAATTATTTCTACGTATTACTAAAACATCAAATGTTTCTAGAGGGATCCCTCATAATGTTACTAATTCATTATCTGGAAAAATAAAATCTGGTGCTTACCGCTAATTTTATAGTTGATAAACGTTTTATAAAATTTTCAAACCGTTTTACATAAAATATTATAAAGGTAAGGTTCTGTTTTTATTAATCTTAAATATCCCTTTAGAAACATTTGAGATTTTGATAATACGTTCATCAATAACATTTAAAATGTGTGCGTTTAACAAACCCCATTATTAGTCTTATGTCATCTTAAGATTGGAATTAAATAATTAATTGTAGATCATTTAAGTTATGAGTAATGAACTAATCTTAACCTGTAATAACAATTTTTTGCTAATTTTTACGGGCTGATTTAGGTTAAATATCACCTAAAGGGTACTGTAAAATTGAAGAATGTGTAAAATACGAGCTACCGGCATCTGTTTTTCCTCCCTCCTATAATCCGAGCCTCTTCAAGGCCCGCATTAACAAATCCCTTCCTACAGCCCCTACCTTACTCCGCCTCACAACGCCGCCCAACCGGGTGGTGACATAGTTCCCCTGTCTGTGCACTGCACAGGCAGGGACACTCTTGTGAGGTGTCACATAAAAAAAAAAAAAAATAATAATAATAATAAAATAAAAAAAAATAATAATAAAATAACTTATATCATTGATGTCGCTATTCCAAATTCCTGTAACATTCAAAAATCTGTTAATGAAAAAATAAGAAAATACACAGATTTAGGAAACGAAATAAAAAGAATTTGGCATTCTCAGACTATAAAAATATTACCATTCGTTATTTCGGCTACTGGCATTATACCTAGCTCTCTCATTAAAAATTTAGGCGTATTAGATCTATCAAAAAATTTATATATAAAGATGCAAAAGTCGGTCATTTTGAATACATGTAGGATAACGAAAGATTTTTTAAATATTTATGTTGAGGGATCAGTAGGATTTATAGGCCCTGTTAGAAGTTCTACCGAGCCGAACCCTCTGATATGAAAATATCTGGAGTCGGTGAATTTTTTTTTTCCCATTTGATCTCTGGTGAGTTGACATGTTGTTGTTCTTGTATTGTTTTGTATTTATTTTACTTATGTAATGCACTTGCATAGTGTTGATTGACTAGCTGATCATTTGTGGAAAAGTGAGTGGAAGGGTTTAGTTTTTCCTATGGGGAAGATTTAACCCGGACAACAAAATCGGAAGCATAAAATAATTCATAAAATTATAGAGGCACTTAGTTACAAATCAGGTGATTTTTTTAAAGTTGGACATTATGAATGAATCAATAAAGAATAAAAATTTCGGATATGTGTTTGTCCTGCATAAGTGTGGTTCAATGAACTATAGAATTGGTTTTGAATTTAAGTGTTATTTTCAAAATTTTAACCGTCTTTTTTTATTTATTTTTTTTTATTATTTCTTTACACATATTATACATATTAATAGATAGTATATAATAACACAATATATAATACCAAATAGTATACACAAGAAATGAAAACCCACTAAGGCACTGCCTGAGTGTGGGGAATATAAATTATAAAAAGTAAAGAGAAAACATTATGTACGATAGTTTATAAAGTTTCAGCAAGTGAGTTGTAGAAAGGATCAATAAATTTATAGTAAAAGCGTTTCAATATCTGCCTCATTTAGCCATAATTTTACCTCTTTAATATATTCTATCTTTTTATTTATCATTTGAGTTTGTAGTGGTAGAAGGTTAAATGTACGAGGATCAATGAAACTGCTATGTGTCTGCATTAATTTAGTATTGGTTTGGGGTTCTGAATATCGCTTGTCTGAAGGATTCAGACAAGCGATAAAGTACTCATCTATAATATAATATTTTAACTGTAAATTATTTTAATTGACATTTTCAAAATCGGAACTGATTTGTATAGAATTCACACTACCCCGCGATTGGACACGGGTGAGCGGTATTTTACTAATAAAATTTCCATTAAACGTTTTGAATAAAAAAGTTTACTAACATCTTAAGTCAAAAGAATACTATTATTATTGTCGTCGCTCGTAAAAGTTAATATTCCGTTTCTTCCCATTTTTATTTCAATATTTTCACAAAATTTTATTGTGTCTGTCTCCGTACAACTTTTATAGATTAATTTGAAATTCAATGCGTTTTTTCAAAGTTATTTTCATTTCGAAGCGTTATATTCTTGGAATCGTTAAATTTATGTAAACTTTGAACATCTCCTGAGAGTAAAATCTAACATCAAATGATAATTCAAAAGTTTATTGTAAATAATATGACAAGTAAAACATATTCACAAATCAATACGAATCAATTATTATTTTTACAATACTTAGTTCATTAAATGGTATTAAGAAGAGGGTAAATTTATTTCTTGAAAACCTTTAATAACTTTTTTTTTATTTTGAAACAATTCTCAACTTCTTCATAAGACTTCTCGTGTTCAACTTTGGAAGTAGGCCTCTCTCAATGATCTTCATTTTACGTATTCTTGTCGGTTCTCACCCGGGAAAAGTGAGTATTGCCATTTATTTAAACTATCTTCAATATTATTGGTTATAAACGGGATTGCAGGCCTTTAATCTCTTTAAATTATTAAAACTATCTTCAATATTATTGGTTATAAACGGGATTGCAGGCCTTTAACGTATGAATTGCCGTGATACACACATTACGTGTTCCGACATCGTGATAATGTATTCGAAATGTACTAAAAGTTTATCAGGAAACATGGCAATTCATTCGTTAAAGGTCTGCAATCCCGCTTTTAATCAGATAACCAATAATTATTGGTAATCTGATTAAAAGCGGGATTGCAGCGGGATTGCAGACCTTTAACGAATGAATTGCCATGTTTCCTGATAAACTTTTAGTACATTTCGAATACATTATCACGATGTCGGAACACGTAATGTGTGTATCACGGCAATTCATACGTTAAAGGCCTGCAATCCCGTTTATAACCAATAATATTGAAGATAGTTTTAATAATTTAAAGAGATCTTTTATAAATTAGCAACACTAATTTTTCTCCGTGTACCAATTCGAAACCTCGGTTCTCTTAATGCCGTCGTCCCATCTCAACTGTTGGTCGTCCACTGTATTATTTTCTTGAACAAGGACGCCATCAGGTGATTTAGTCATTAAAATGATGTATTTGTTAGTCGTGCTATGTGACTTGTATAATAGTCTCACTCGAGTGTGAAGATTTTGATGGTTTTATGGGGTACCTTTGAAACAGTACGCTTTATATTAATAAGTTCTGAAAAAGGTACGTTTTTTTAAAGCTTTTCTAATAATTTTTCAAATTTTTTGTTGCCAAAAGGTCCCATGTGACATTTTGGCCAAAATAATAAAAAAATACTACTTCTATGTAGGTATTATAGTGTTTTTTTAGGTATTATGCCGTGTTGCGCTACCTTCTCCTTTAGCCAACGTTTCGGACAGCATTGCAGTGTCCATCATCAGGGCAGATGTGTAATTTTCAGAATTTCAAAAATTACACATCTGCTCTAATGATGAACACTTCAAAGCTGTCCGAAACGTTGGCTAAAGAAGTAGGTAGCGCAACACGGCATAATACTGCAAAAACAAATCACTATAATACTTTTGGCCTTAAAATTCTCAAATCATACCTAATTTCTATGTTCATATGTTCGCAAATAGTAAATTATGCATCAATTTACTGTAAGCGTTACAAAGTTCAATTTACAAAGTTCCATCTAAAAAAACTTTACACTTTCATTTGCAGTTTAGGTGCAACTAATTTTTATTTTAATTACAGTGGTTTTATTATATAGAACAGCGAAGTTTCGTTTTGCAAATTTATGTGCGAATTAGTTCTATCTGCCATATACTCGTAAATATTTTTGGAACAACATGGTTTCATTTTCGCTGTACTTCAGTCCCTTGGGACAATAAGCTTTCGTCGGCCAATTGCGTAAAAGTGAGAAAAAAGATCGTTTGTAATTCTTTTTATTTATGCTGGAAATATTGTTTTTGAATTATTTTTGCGTTGAACAAGAACATTGTACGCAAAAAATAAGGCATGCCAAAAAACTTAATTGAATTTGAAATGATCAGATAGAACCCTGCTGCTCTGAGTTTACCTGATTTTCAAAGCAGCAAGGTGCCATTTCCTTTTGGCTATATGCCACTTATTTGCATGCAGTGAAATAAAAATAGTTTAACTAAAATACTTTTTCATAAATATCAATTTTTATTATTTTATTCGTGATTCAAACATTGAACCTCATTATCTCAGTTTCGCGCAAATGGCAGATATAACCTTGTTCTTCCAATGGTACGATTTGCATAATGATACATGGAAATACTGTTGTTTACTCTCTCTGTCTAGTGGTATTATCTTATCTTTTTGTCGCTGAACTTCAAAATGTTAACAATACACATAAAACATCCTCTCCCACAGTACGTTAGGCAATGGGATTTCCCATTTTATCTGAAATCATGATATCGTAGTTAGTGCCATCTACATTATATAATCTGCCGAACTCTTTTACGCACTCACCCTTATCTGGATAATAATTGACCTTGTTATATTTACTGTTATCTTCAACCATGCATTATCCAAACACGCTTTTCCATTCGTACGTTAATGGTCCGAACATTCAATGCCGTTATACGGAAAACGTTGTTCCTACGACATACATAACTTATACAACGAACGTTGTTCCTGCGACGTAAATAAGTTATGCGACATACGTTGTGCTGCTGTGCGTGCCCATTATACGACCAAATTTAATAGGTTCTTCTTTATGTTTCTCTCCTTCGGGCGGATTATTACTCTCGAGTCGATTACCTCGCAGAAATCGCATTTAGTATTGTGAGAGCATTCATGTCTGGGTCTAATAATTTAACGAATCGTTTAAAGTAATTGTGTTCTCAAACAAATAACTTGAATACGCACGTTTATTAGAATAAACGCTCCGTATCATTTGCTGTAAGAATCATAGTTCTTCGTTATATTTAATCAGCATGCACTTAATCTTACGGGATTTCCATTATTGTAATAAATCCTGTGTTAGTGATTCCACGTTTTTGGTTAGCAACATATACCTAAGGTAAAGGAATAATTTTTATTATTTCCACGATAATGGTTTAAATAATAATGGGGTATTTTTTATTTTATTTTTATTTTAGTTTATTTAGGAATCAGACAGTTGTACATGTGAATAAATTTTACATTTTAGTTTAATATAAGATTAACCAGTTAAGTTCCATTTAAAATCTTTTTTATAGTTACAGGTTAGGAAAAAAATAGATACTTAAAAAATAATTAAAAGAATAGGTGAACAATAAAAAATAATCGTTGTGATTAAGGTACATTGTAAGATTAATTTGTTTTTAAAAGTTTTTAGGGTATAGTGGAAAATATCTTAAAGAAGCCATATTGTAAAACATAAATAAGATATCACCGAAATTTCATTTTAATAATAATAAAAATAAAGGTATGGTAAAGTAGTAATGCGAGTTCGATTAATGTAGACAAAAAGTGTGGATGTAAATAATGAATACCGTTAAAAATGTGAGGAAAATTAAAAGTTTATTTTTTTATTACGATTATCGTAATAAAAATATGTAATTTTAGTATTTTCATTCACAATTATTGATTTTAATAACGATCTAAAATCACAAATTCTGAAATGGTTCCAACTGGCTACAACGTAAATGTCACGTAGAAACCGCTAATGTCTGATAAGACGGCTCTCATCAACTTCTCCCGACGTAACGTCAACGCCGCCGAATTTGCTATTAAAATCGAACATGTTTTGACATCAAATCAAAAATGGCACATTTTGAATTATTCAAAATAATTATTTAAAATAGATTAAAAGTACCCTAATGCAATGTAATTATTTTCGAGAGTATTGTTTTCTTTTTGCTGAACTGTTTTCAATATTAATTTAAAATGCTGTTTTGGCATTGCTTGAAGATAATTTCTAATAAATTGTATATTCAATTTCTTCCACTTTCCTAGCTTCTTCCCCTTCTCTTATCGCATACCCTGATTGAGAATTCCAAAGACTCCGTTCAGCATGGAGCAGTTGCGATTCTAGTGCGTACACAAAAGGCCCCAAGGATAACAATTTCCATCAGGGCCTATGTCATCTTTTGCGATGCTGTGTCTTTTTTAAGTAAAGGAAGGAGAGGAAATTTTGGGTAGAAAAAGGTATGAGGATTGGGGAGGAATCTAGGGTTCAGTGTGTCCAGGAGTGACGGGCATATAAATATATCCCTCCCACTGCGGCGCAAGCCGATGGGTCGAGAGACCAGTTGGAGAGATCAAAGGGTCTCCCCAAACCAGCCTCCAGATGCATGATCATCTAAAACACACCTCACCCGATTAATCCGGGCACCCCTGCTAAATCACCAAACGTTACGAACCACTTGGGGTGACCTATGGCAGAGGTGTTTGTTAACCAATAAATGGTTCCCGGGGCGGCTGTACCCAAACCCGCCT
This sequence comes from Hesperophylax magnus, assembly GCA_026573805.1. Taxonomy (NCBI): domain Eukaryota; kingdom Metazoa; phylum Arthropoda; class Insecta; order Trichoptera; family Limnephilidae; genus Hesperophylax; species Hesperophylax magnus. Next base: position 2,756,402 of record JAIUSX010000088.1, read on the forward strand.
CTCTAATTTAATAAACATAAAAAATGATTATAAGTGATTGTATTGCACGCCACTGTAAAATAGGGTAGTTGAACAAGGGGTGTCGAACAGCCTTCCCTTTCTGTCTCCCGAACCCCTAGGAAAATAATGAGACAGATAACCGTCCCCGTATTCCTGAAACTATTGATTAAGTTTGTTTCATAATTAATATTATCTCAGTAAAATGAAGCAGGTCTGTGAGTTAGTATCAATTCGCACATAACTTTACTATTTATCTTTTCAATCCCACGCCTGTGGCCACGTAAGAACTCAAACTAACTCTTGATAAAGTTTCTATATATTTGACTATAAACTCTGTCTCCCGTATTCTTTTGTTTTTCATTGTAATTTTCCTACATTGATTTTCTTCTAGATAACCTCTAAGAAATTGTATGACGCAATAAACGACAGCATTGTTGAGTAACCAATAATTTTTGATCGATATTTCCCCAATATCTGTTATACAACATTTTCTTTCATTAGACACGGCAACAATGGCCACATATTTATCTATTTTCTGTCATATTGCAGTAGAACATTTCATAATAAATTACGCAATTATGTAATTTATTTTGGATTTCTACGTCCGTCTGGGATTACCAGTGTAAGTCTGATCACCCAGTAATAATATATTTGAGTAATTTTAATAATTGCTTGATCCGTTCAAGATTGCAAAAAAAATATTCAATTCAATTCAATTTGTTTATTCCTTTAAAAACATTACAAAAATACATTTTATTTCGTTTTTAAGTACATTTGTAAAATGGTATTACATAATAAGTAAGCGGTGTATAAACTATACCAGCATCAATAGAGCTTGCCTTTTAAAGGCAGCTTCACCGATGCTAAATATGTCGATATCCGAATTGATTCTGTTCAACAGCAAGACTGCTCTCCCCACCGGCATGACCATTGGCAAGTTAGTCCTGCAGGCCGGGAGATAAAACAGTCTATGCTGTCGGTGACGGAGATAACCATCAGGAACATAGAAACTAATACTCTCCATGATAGTCGGATTTTCAAACCATCCACGAATCAGTTTGAAGATGTGTGATACAATATGCACATCTCTTCTGACCCGTAGATGGTTCATACCGAGCATGCCCAAGAGAAAGTCAGTAGGATAGAGCCACGGGTAGTAGCCATACTCCCTTAGGTAGAGGAATCTCAGAAATTTCTTCTGTACTCTCTCCAACATGAGGGAATACTTCACCTGATGTGGGCTCCAAACCACCGACCCACTCTCAAGCCTACTCCTAACTAACGCAATGTATAGCACTTGAAGAACCCGGGTGTCTCTAAAATTCCTCGCAGTGCGTAGGACGAAGCCCAGCATTTTCAGTGAAGCACTACACGTCATTTCGATATGAGTATGAAATGTCAGCCTACTATCAAACATGATGCCAAGATCTTTCATAGTGGAGACACGTTTTAAACTTCGGGCATTCATGGTATACCGGTAAAACCAAGTATGACGTGCCCGTGTGAAAGAAAGAATGAAACATTTAGAAACATTGAATTCGATCCGATTCCGTTTACTCCAGTCAACAATTCTATTAATGTCCGATTGGAGTCGAATGCAGTCTTCTAAAGTTTTAATTTCCAAGAATAGTTTTAGGTCGTCAGCAAAAAGAAGTGACCTGGAATGCAGAATATTTTCTATAATATCGTTAATAAAATTCAGAAAGAGGAGCGGTCCTAAATTAGAGCCCTGTGGAACGCCTGAGAGCACAAGGAATAATTTTGACAAGAATATTCCATGAGATACAAATTGCTTTCTTCCAGTAAAATAGCTTGCAAAGAATATGAGAAACCGTAAAGAAAAACCTATAGTTGACAATTTATTTAATAATATGTCATGGTTTACGGTATTAAATGCCTTCGAGAAATCATTATATGAGCAATCTACTTGGTAGCCCTTATCTAAAGATTTGGAAACATAATCTGTGAGTACCAGTAGGTTAGTATCTGTTGATCGACCTTTTCTAAACCCATGCTGTTCCGATATTAAGAAAGGCTCTACTTGAAACAGCACATGTTTATGAATTATCGATTCGAATAACTTAGCCGGGGCGGAAAGTATTGCCACTGGCCTGAAATTTTCGACAGATGTCTTTGATCCACTTTTGAAAATAGGACAAATTTTTGAGACTTTCCAGGAATCAGGAAATATACCAGTATCTAAAGATAGGTTGAATATAAAACTTAGTGGCATTTTTAAAAATTCAACACATCCTTTTAAAAAAAATACTGGAAGAAAGTCTGGCCCAAGTGAATGTGTATGTTTCATGTTATTAATTGAAGATTTAACATCTGATTCGTCTATATGACTTATATCTATGTTTTGGGCTCCCTTCACATTCATCTTGGAAGCAGAAATGGGATTTAGTAATGGAGGCTCATTACTGTACACCGATTGAAAATGAGTTGCAAATGCATTGGCTAAATCCGCTCCTCTAACTTCCCGATCACCATGCATCATGATGTCTGTTATACCACCATCCTTGCGCAGTGATTTTACGTAGTCCCAAAATGCCTTGGGATCATGCTTGATATCACTCTCTATTGAGTCGACATACGTTCGGAATGCTATATGAACATTTCTTCTAACAACTGCTCTGAGGTTACTGAACGTTTCATACTCATTTTGGTCACCAGTAGCTTTCCATTTTTTATGGTGAGCATGTTTTATCTCAATGCTCCTAATGGTATCTCTAGTGAACCACTTCGGATATCTACGTCCACCTCTGTTGGGAGGTTTCCTAGGGAAGCAAGCGTCAAATACATTATATATACATGAATAAAAATGGTGTAGCGCCTCATTAACGGTATCGAATTTAGAAAGTTCATGCCAATTCAATTGGCTCATCATCTGATAAAGTTTGACAAAATCACTAATAATTGATGTATATAATTACAATAAAAGTCTTACTGGACAAACGTCCGTTCTGTTTACGTCTATGAGTTATTCTGCCGGAGGTGAGTGGTTTATTTATGTGCCGGAGCATAGAAATACAAGTGAGCTCCCGACCTATGTTCGGCTACACTCGAGTGCAGTCGGAACCATTCGGGACCGACCAGTGCAAGCACGGCCACCTATGACTAACTGTCTTAACATACTCTGCCCTGTCTTAACTAGATTATTATTATTATCCTTATTTATTAGGAACGCGTTGATAATGATAATACTGTTTCTTTTTGTGTTTTAGCTCTTTAATACTATGTTAATCTTTTGTTTTCCCTTCTTTTTTTTCTATTATGAACAGTCAATTTGTTGTTGATCACAACTTATTTTCTAAGTTTGTTATTTGCCTTTTTATTTGTTACTAACAAATTGGTTTATGAATAGGTTGTCGAACTGAACTCTATCGTACTGTATTGTTCATTTCCCCACCACGGGGGCGGATAGACCCTGTTCCTGCATCCAGTAAGGTGACATTAATCCGGGGCGGCTGTCCCACGAACCACGGGTGCCTCCCCCGGCATCATGAGCGGGCCTGGGGAATGTTTGCGCGGGCCCGGTCCCCTTCCGTCCTGCCTCCGGTGACCTGAGGCTCACTTCATTCCCTAGGGTCTTTGGGAGTATCTCCCCCCCCCCCTCCCCCCATTTACATTTCTTCGAGGGTACTCTCGGAAAACTGGCTAAGGGACGCGGGTGCTTGGGATCGTTGTGGCCAGGCCGCTTGCCACGCTCATTCTTGCCGGGACCGCCCCGCGATAGTGGGGTAAACTGCCCTCGATACGCGGCTTGTATATTTTTTTATGTTTCAATCATACTTCCACTTATAAAATTTGTGCTCCTTATTTATTATTTAATTTTAGATGCCAAACCACCAGGCGAACACATTTCATATGTGTTCTTATTTTGTGTTACTATTAATGTAAGTATGCATACATTATTTCGTACTAACAATCATGCATGCAGGGACATTGGAGGGTCTAGAATCGTTTTAAAATAAATGTAGCTTCTTTTTACAAAAAAAAATTAGAGTCCTGACGTGTGCGGCTAAGGAGGTTAAACAATCAGTTTCCTCACACAGCCGTCGGGAAAGGGTGGGTCCCCTCCAATGTCTTAACTAGATATTAATAACTGCACCAAATAACAGCATTAACGTCACTAACGCATTATTAATTTATGATTTACAATATCTGCAAAAATTTTCATTTCTTATGACAGAACGATTTTTTAATGATTTAATAAACTTGATAAATATGAGATGAATTTGGTTTGAGGTATATTCAGTTTCACTAATGGCTAACAACTAAAATTCCTACATACTGATGGAAACACTACTCCTTTTTAGACAGGTTAACTCCTAGCGTGGAGGGCAATAAACATTCTCTTGTAATACATAAAAACATGTCAAGACAATAAAAAAGTTAAAAACGCAAAACTAAACATTCTTTTTAATAACAATACGTAAAATGGAATCCGGTAAAATCACCGCCCTCAATTCACTGCGGGAAATTCACAGTAGAACATTCACCGCGGGTAAAATTATTGGACATTATTTGTGCTTTTTAACTGAAATAATTTTGAACAAATAATAGCCGAATATTAAAATGTAATAACAATTATGTTAGGTTAGGTTAGGTTAGGTTAGGTTAGGTTAGGTTAGGTTAGGTTAGGTTAGGTTAGGTTAGGTTAGGTTAGGTTAGGTTAGGTTAGGTTAGGTTAGGTTAGGTTAGGTTAGGTTAGGTTAAGTTAGGTTAGGTTAGGTTAGGTTAGGTTAGGTTAGGTTAGGTTAGGTTAGGTTAGGTTAGGTTAGGTTAGGTTAGGTTAGGTTAGATTAGATTAGATTAGGTTAGGTTAGGTTAGGTTAGGTTTGATTAGGTTAGGTTAGGTTAGGTTGTATGGATTGCTAGTATCTTCTGCGGGTATCTTGCTTGTTACACACAAGGTTTCAACTAATTCTTTTTTATAAATATTCTTTGTTCTACTTTTTATTTTTTAGTTTTCGTTTATTTCATTAATTTCTTTAATTATTTTTTCCAAGTATGCCATATATATTTTGCTAGTTATTTTCTGTTTCCAAATTTCTGTCCTATTCTCATCAGTGATTCCGAAGTTTTTTAATTTGAAATTTAGTCTGAATCTGTCTACATCAAAAAATTGAGCATTTTTCTAATACGTGGATGCTATCCTGTACAGATGTTTCGTCACACGCATTTGCATTGGTCATCGAAGTTGGGTTAGGCTAGGTTGGGTTGGATTGGGTTGAGTTGGGTTTTGGTTGGGTTAGGCTAGGCTAGGTTAGGTTAAGTTTATGTCAGGTTAGATTAACTCGTTTTAATGTAATTTATACATTTTATTTTATCTATTGTGAGTGGTGAAAGTTTCACACGGTGAATGTTCCAAGAATCACCCAAAATATTCCATGTATAAAAAAATATCATTTCTTGGTAGAATCAGAAACAAAGTAAATAAAGAAACATGCCAGATAATATACAATACAATTATATCACCACACTTTAATTACTGTTCAAGTATTCTTTTTCTCTGCAATAAAGAGAAAATGAAAAAAATGCAAATATTGCAAAATAAAGCAATGCGAATAATACTTAAGCGCAACATATACACACGGATAAGAGACACGTTAAAGGAGCTGAATATTTTGACGGTGAAGCAAACTGTGTATTTGAATGTACTTATTTTTATACATAAAATTAACTTAGGGATGATGTCTAAGGAACTGAAAAGAAAAATAAATTTCAATAACGAGATACACGGACACGGGACGAGAAATTCTAAGCAAATTAGATTGCCAACAAGAAAAAAAACAAGCACCCAAAAATCTCTGATGTACCAGGCCGTTCAACTCTATAACAAAATCCCGAAGGAAATTGCTGTGATAGAAAATATTAATAAGTTCAAAAATGAATTAAGAAAATATGTCTATCTCAATTATTAATGTTTCTTTTTTTGTGACTTTATTGAAATATTTAAAGAAAGATTATGTTTGCCAAACAATGTACATGTTTATATGTTTATAAAACTATTAGCACACACGAAGATGTGAGCTAACTTAAGATTAATAAATAAATGTATTTTTCTTATTTAGAAAGGGAAATCCAGTCCAGTAAAGTGGCAATGCTTACTCCTTATTTAAAAATACACCTATTCATTTAGGCCGAAAGATAAAAAATAATAATTTAGGCATAGATAGACCAAGTATTATCTATACATATAATAATAATCAATGTAATCAATGAAAGTAGGACAATTTTTTTTTTTAATTTTCGAACCCACCTTGTGTTTTGACAAGGCTTCCACAGTTGTAAAAAAAGATTTCCTTTAGTTCACGAATATTGATCACTCATTTTGTCTGTGAAATCATAAAAACACAAATAAAAAAGTGACAGCATAAAAAACCCTATCGAAAAAACATTATTTTCACACGCCTTCGTTGCTTCGTCTAAAGAAAATTGTGATTTATTTTTATCTACGGCGAAAACTCTGCTTAATTAACTGTCGCTTAGCTTTCCTGAACTTTTTTACTTTTTGATACTTTGCCCAACTTTAAACAACGCACTTATAGTGCTTAGAGCATGGCTCCTCAACCTAAGTGGCTTTGTGTAAGTGATTTCTTAATTTAATCTTGCATTTAAAAAAAAAGCATTTTTCATTTATAAGCAATGTTATTAGATCATTATTTTCGCCTGTCAAATATAGCTCTTAAATGTTTTATTTGTCAAAATAGTATTCCTTTGTCTATTTATATCAGTTTTTATGGGCATAGCGATGTTTATTGTTGTAAAATAATATAGGGGCAATATTTCTCTGTACGTTTGTTCATCAAGAAAATACCCTAAGAGATGACTTAAGAGAGGACTTTAAGAGAGGCATACCAATAAAAAAATCTATCCAAACGGTAGCACAAAAATGTTACTATTCAGTGGATTGACATTTGTGGGACAACAAATATTTCTCACTGATAACCAATTCCATTTAAATAAAACGCATTTTTTGTTTGTACAATACTGTATTTAAGTACAATTTTTTTTCCTGGTAAGCCTAGAACTCTGTAAAAGGAAATCATAGTACTTATTAATTTTCTAAACGTAGATACATAAGTTTTAATACTATGTATTATTATTTTTTACTTCATAACCTAATAAACAATTATACAGACATATAATGTTGTGGGCACTTCTTCGTCCATCGAGTTACATTCAATGTGCTGTTGACGAAACGTTATTCAAAATGTTTTGAACACAGAGTTCTTGGTTGACTTCCAACAACTCTCCGGTCACATAGCTTTGAAGCACATTTTTTTCACTCCTACAGGCATCGCTTAGAAACCTGAAAAGTGTACTTAAATCACAAATATGTTAAACATATACCTATGAAAATGGAATAAATCTCTGACAATGGAATACACCCATGACAATTGATTATACCTATGAAAATAGAAGATACTAAATAAAACAAATCGAAAAGCAAATTGGGTAGGAACTTTCACCAACACTTGGAATAGTGATTTCTTAATAGTGCATTCTTAAAGTGTAACAAAGAAAAGAAAATAATTTCCCTTGTTTAGATAAGGTCTTAAATATCAATCGCCGGTATATGATAAATCATTGAATGCTGTTAATATTACTATGAATGTAAATATCAAGGTGTTATAATAAATATTATCATTGATATAATTCAAAATAAATTGTTAAACCAAAATATATTAGCCCGATCCGCGCCGCATTTTACGACAGCTGCCCATTTAATTGGTGAAATATGAAATTTGGCCAGTTTTATTGTCATAAACATTGATGTATTTAGTCTATGGTCACAAAGGATAAGCTCCAATCAATAATATCAAAACTTAAATATCGTAAGCCAAAAGATGTCTAAAAGATCAAATAAATTGAAAAAATCTTTGGCAGGAATGCTTTCCTAACTTTCCACTTACCTTTGAAGTGATATTCTGCCTTTTTTTTATTGAAAGAGACACTTTATAGTCGTTGGTTGAATACTTTGCGTCATCTTGAATGTTTATTTATTAAACTTTACATGGTTTTTTTGCTAATATTTTGAAATTAGCCAACTGATCGTTCGAAAGAAATAGACTATCAACAATTGGTTATGTATTTATTGTTATTAAGTTTAATTTGTAGAACTCTGAATATATAAAAAAAAAATAATAATAATAAATAAATAAAAAAAATAAATAAAATAATAATAAAAATAAAATAATAATAATAAAAAAAATAATAATAATAAATAAAATAAAATTGGTTATGTAGTTTTTAAAAAAAAGAAGTAGGTGATGAAACTATTTAAGTCACTGTCTAACGAGTGATGCGCGATGGCAAGAGAAGAGTGCAGCTGTTCGATGCTAGAAAGTAATTTATCTTATTCTCCATTCCATTTTCTGCACTGTGGTGTTTTCTCCTGAACCGTTAATTTTGATATTATTTTCGGAAAGCTTCCAAATACCGATTTAAAAATCAGGAAACCCTGATTTGACAGACAATCTCTTCTGTGATTGTTGAAGTTGAAGAGAGGATTGATGTTTTTTCAATAAATATTTTCATTTTATGTTTATTAATTTTTTTGTTTTGAAAACTTAAGGATGTATAGTATTTAAATTCCACGTTTAAAAGCTTATAATTAAGCTAATAATTATCAGAAACATTAACTTATTTGCTTAATACTCGTAGTTTATGTTGGGAAGTAACTTAGCTAAGAGCTTCACAGATGCACTGATAGAGGGCAGTGCAAAGAGCTTGCTTGAAAGTCCGCAAGATGGCAGCTAGTAGCCAGTAGTCGCCAGGTCCAGTAAGAATGCTCCCAGACAAACTTGGTGTTTTCAGATCTCATTTAGCCAGCTCCTAGTTAGGTCGACTATCGAGTCACCATTGTAATACGCGAATTATTAATAAATCCCTGATTTAACACAAAGAACATATTATTTAAAATCTCCTTCCACGACGAGTTGGAGAACTGTTTGTGGGAACACAATAGTTTATCAAAAACTTTATTCCTTTTTTTAAAGTGTCCAGAAGGACATGTCATTAATCCCCTAACAACATTTATTTAATGATTTTTGTTGCTGACTGAATTCTTATTTGCTTTGTATCTCTACGCGTGCTTTTATATACGTAATACGTAAGAATAAAAAATTTGCGTCTTCATAAATATATCCCTGCATATTACATGGTATTACAAGACTTCTTCTCTTTTTTCAAGTTATTTCCCTCGGGGCATGTGTCACATTTAGGGATGCTTTGTGGAGGATATTTTAAAGATACCTATACGGAGTAAACTTGGTACTTGAAACACTTCTATTGAAATACGTGATTTGTTCTAAAGATAGCAATCCGCTCAGTCAGATAGTAAATCTTTCAAACCGGCTGCCCATTTCTACACAAAACCCGAGATATGGTTTGGTTTCCAGACCAGAAGAGGTTGCCAAACTTAACAGTGGGGTTCACTTAAGATTCGTGCAGGGTTAAGCAATATAATGCACTACTATTGACTTATTATTCATTTAAAAATAATTGGGAACCTGTGGTTTAGAGCAAGAACTTGAGTTGGCTGTAACTCAGATCATCAGCCCAAATCAGACCCCTTTTTTAATCAAATTCTCAAAGTGTATTTTCTGGATCTTTTGTTTAACTTTATCAAACTAGCTCCGGCACGGAATGACTCTCAAATTGACGAGAATTCATTTCATTTGTTGTATTAGTGATATAAATTCCAATGAGAGAAAACTTTTTGGTATAGTTTGGTTTTTTATTATAAAACGACGCTTTTCCCCGCTTTGATCAATACATTTTCAGGCGAAATCTTTGACATCACTGGTGGTACGGAATATCATTACTTAGAAGTATGCTGATGTCAAACTATATGCCGCTTCTTAACTGCAAAGCAGAAATTCTATTTTATGAAGCAATAAAAGGACAACTCGAAATTTTCTCTCTGAACTTTCGAGAATAATTATTAATTAATTACATATTATATATCTTTGATAATAAACCTCCCTGTGCGTCTAGCTTTGCCAATTTGTCCGCATGTCTTCTTTGTGGGTTATCAAGGATGGATACAACTGTTTTCAATTAGTCGTAAAAATGGCTCTATTTGAGTATAGTAATTACATAAACGCTCTGAGAAAAAATTTGTAGGGTTTTTCTTTTTTTTTATATTATAGAATAATAATCCGCAATATTTTAACCACCAATTTGTTGATATATGACTTTATGTGTCGTCTATTGGCAAGGTTATACGCTTCCCGGGGGCTGTACAATTTGTTGATGTGACTATGTGTCGTCTATTGGCAAGGTAATACGCTTCCCGAGGGCTGTACAATTTGTTGATGTGACCATGTGTCGTCTATTGGCAAGGTTATACGCTTCCCGAGGGCTGTACAATTTGTTGATGTGACTATGTGTCGTCTATTGGCAAGGTAATACGCTTCCTGTGGGAAGTACAATTTGTTGATATATGAATTTTTGTGTCGTCTACTGTCGGCAGTACAATTTAGTCAATAGGATCGGTTAAATTTTGATAAATAGTGTTCCTTCGTATATTACATCACACGTAAAGAAAGGAATTAAAAAGGTAACGGTCACAACTGAGGGCCGAACCCAGCATCTCTTTCTTACCGGGACACACTATAACCACTGAGCTTCTGAGATCTGATTATTTCTGTTTCACATGTCGTTTAGATTGATTTATATTTTCTTCTTCCTCAATATTTGTTTTTGTGTAAAATAATTTAATATTTTGACAAAAACCCCCGTTAACGATTTCATTGTTTTTTCAGTATGCAGCTTCGTGGTCCACAAGAGATGCCACGAGTACGTCACCTTCACCTGTCCCGGCGCGGACAAGGGCGCGGATTCGGATGTAAGTTGACTGACAATATTCCCTTTCTTGATCTTACCCACTATGACTAGTTTCAATCTCATGCTCTTGAATAGTAAACGGTCGAATACTAAAACGGTAAATTGCTCAGTTATTGAGAATCAAATTTTCACCGATACAAAAACAAAATTTTCTGGTATATTCAAATTTTTACTTGTATCTTTGTGAAAGTGCATTGAGTTCCTCAATTGACTGGTTAATGGTTATCATCAATAGTTATAATTCTCTTGGGTTTGAATATTTTCACTATACGGAGAGAACTTACTGATACAAAATATTGCTAATTTATTGAGAAATTATTCGTTATCCAGTTAAAAGTAGGATTGCAGGCCCTTAACGAATGAGATGATAGGTTTCCTGATAAACTTTGAGTAAAATATCAATGTATTATCACGATGTAGGAACACGTGTTTATAAAAATCACTTTCGCATTTCTTATTATTTCACAATTATATATTATTAAGACAAATGAAGGTGCATGAAGCGGCCTGCAGTCCCGTTTTTAACCGGATAACCAATATTGAGAAGAGATTTTTAATAAATCAACAATTCTTTTTTCTCTGTGTGCTATAGTTTTGGTATTCGGCCCGTTACTTAAATTCCATTATAAATGTTGAGAAGCTGTAAACAGACTACAATAAAATTTAATTTCTCCGATTGGACATTTGAAACTATATTTAACGAAATTTTATTTACTGAACATAACGTTTATTCGGTTCATCATAACAAACAGCTGATGAATTTATAAGCATTATTATAATGTAAGAATATATTATTAATACTAATTGTTAGGCTTCCTAGGCAGATTAAATTATCTTGATGGATTGTAATTTAGTGTAAGTAATCGTAGTCAACCGTTATTTGGAAGCAAATTAATTATTTAACGGCATTAAAATATTATAGTTGCTATGGCCTGAAAAAGTTTCAGCAACAATCCTGAAAGCTTTCAGGTTTTGTATGACAGCCTTCAACGTGAAAATCGATCATCATCGTCATAACATTATAATTCACGTAGTTCTCGATAACATCCAATTAGGTTCCACGGAATGACAAAGTCCTCCCTGAGACAGAATTCAGGTCCTTGAATAAAAACCTGACAAAACAAAACTTATTTCTTTTATATGCAAGAATTGATTTTTATTCATTAAATGAAATAATAATATTAATAAATTTTAATACAGGGTTTTCCAATAAGAGGTGTTATTTTGATATTCAATCGTAAAAGATCAATGGTTTCGTTGCTTGTGTGGCACGTAGCGCCGTTTTGTTGAAAGTAAACGTTGTCTAGATTAATACCATCCAATTCCGGCCATACAAAATCATTAATCATCTCTCGATAGCGCAATCCATTCACCGTAACTGTTGCTCCAGCCTCATTTTCTAAAAAGTACGGTCCAATGACTCCGCCGGACCATAAACCGCACCAAACAGTCACACTTTGAGGATAGAGGCTTTTCAACAATAACTCTTGGGTTTTCCGAGCCCCAGATGCGACAATTTTGCTTGTTGACGAAGCCACCGAGTTGGAAATGGGCCTCATCACTCAAGATGATTTGCATTTGATTCACTCAAGTGAATTTTAATAATTTAATGCGTTGTTGAAGCGTGTATCGTTCCATTTTTATTAATTGCGTAGTTTCTGCTTGTCAAATGTAAAAAAATGACAGCTTCAAAAGTAACATCTACCGAAATAGCGCGGTATTCAAAACAACACCTCTTATTGGAAAACCGTGTAGTTGTTAAAACATCTGGTTTTTAGATACGGACTTGAGACGTAACTTAAAACGAACTTGAGAGTTTTTATTGTTTGTTTTTGGGGTGTTATGCCGTGTTGCGCTTTTCTAGATGTGGAGGTGATGCGAAAACACGATGGTAGCCTAGGACATACCGTATATAGGAAACCAACTCATACGAATCGATACTTACACGCTGATTCGCATCACCACCCAGCGCAGAAGAGAGGACTTATCTATACGTTGGTGACCCGAGCGACCAGAATATGTGAAGAAACAAAACTTGGAGCAGAACTTATAAAACTGACCGATGCACTGGAGCGCAACGGTTACCCGGCAAGTCAGACTAGGCAAATTTTAAGAGCCAAATCTACAACAAACGAAGACAGAGTTGAACAAGACTCAAAAGGCTGTGCTTTCCTGCCTTTCGTTCACAATGTGACAGACAGAATTGCCAGGCTGTTGAGAAAAGAAAACATCAAAACTGTCTTCGGAACCACCACCAAAATCCAAGACCTACTGAGGTCTGCAAAGACTAAGTTTCCTCTGGAAGCAGATGGAGTGTACAAACTCAGCTGCTCTGGTTGTGACAAGGTTTATATAGGCCAGACAGAGCGGACGATTTCCAAAAGGATAGCAGAACATTTTCGTGCTTGTAAACTTGGCCACCCTGATAAATCGGCAATCGCCGAACACTTAATTGAAACCGGCCATTACTTTGGATTTGCTCCCGAGGTCCTGGGAAGACCCAAAACTTATAGATCACGCCTGATTATGGAGGCAATTGAAATCTACAAAAATCCATTTAATATCAATAGAGACGACGGAGCTAAGCTCAACAGCTCTTGGTATCCGGTAATTGACGGCTACACCAAAGCTAAACGCAAATAACATGTCTAAGTATACTCCAATACCATATAATAACACAATATAAAACCATTGCATTTATACCTTGATACTGGGTACATCTACTCTAATCGCTGTCAATCGGTTTTCTAATTCTAGAATTCGCCACTAGATGGCGCCACTTCCGTTGGCATTTCGCACTTGGACGGGACCCAGGCTAACATAAATACTGAGCTTTCAGAATTCGCCACAAGATGTCGCCACTTCCGTTGGCATTTCGCACTTGGATGGGCCCAGGCCACAAATAAATAAGCACAAACTCGACAACCAAAATTCACACATCTTCGGATCTACCGGATCTGCCCTGATGATGGACACTGCAACGCTGTCCGAAACGTCGGCTAAAGAAGGAGTTAGCGCAACACGGCATAACACCCCAAAAACAAACAATAAAAATGCTTTTGGCCGTGAGAATCTAAAAACTTACCGAACTTGAGAGTTATTTAAGCATGTTTTTACGCAAGTCAATATTATTTTATCTACAAGCAGTGGTAGCACGTGACTTTTTAGTGTGATAGAGTGCTAAGTTTGAAAAATTCGACATTATTGATGTTGTTGAGTGAGTCAAAAACGATTTTTCGAAAATTCATGAAGATTTTCAGGAAATTTCATTTAGATCAATTTTCTGAAAAATTTCATCCAAAAAACTGAATTTTCGACCACAACAACAACAATAATGCCATTTTCATATTTGCCGTTTAGTATACCCAAAAGTCACGAGCCGCCACTGTCTACAGGTGGTCTACTATTTTGTCCCCCTAAAAAGTCTTTTTAAGTATTCTGGCAACCCATTCAATCTAAGCTCTAATTATATTAATATCATTTTGCCTGTACTACGATCTCTTGCAAAATGTTTATTCACAATTCTGAAATAATGTGCAGTCAATCAGCTAACTCTAGCTGTGATAACAAGATGGCTCTCATTATAATACTGTATCAAATGGACCTTGTTTTTCTAGGGGGCTCGTTGTCATCATTTTTTAATTTATTATTTAAAGTACATATGGTTTTGGGTTTATTATGGTATATTTATTTTTCTTTTCACGTTTCATCTTATTAAACAACATTGTTCTTGTTTAATCTTTAATTAATAATAATTAATAGACATGCCCGAAAAAAATTATCACTTGTTCCAATCGTTCCCAAATTTAACGGGCTTAATTTTGAATTCTTAATTTCATTTCATAATTAACTTTCATCTGAATTCGATGGTTTTATTAATAAATTCACAAAAAGATACTCCGATTATAAAATAATAAATAACAAAACTATTATTATACTAGTGCAGACCGGTGAATAATCATGGTACATAAAATTTAAAAAAAAAAATGTATTCGAAGAAATAAAACTAGTAACTAAAACAAACAAAAAACTCAGAATCTCAACTATTTGTAAGAACGGTTGAACAAATTCTATACTGAAAGTAGTAAGAATTGTGTATTTTTGATTTTTAGTATTGAATTGTTTATACTAGAGCAGACCCGTGGACAATCATCAGTTCCAATTTTAAAAACGACAATTAACATATTTTTTCTGTTAAAAGTATTAAATCATACTAGTGGACCCCGTTTTGCTTCGCTATTGCTAATGTCTTCCTCGAGCGTCTCCGACTTTTTCCACCATTCACTACTGAATATCTACCATAATGTTACTGTTGAAAAACTACATTACATCGACTTTAATTCGGCTCCGTAACTCATTACGGTGCAGAGATATTGCGTTAAATAACGCACTCGGACGTCTCCGACTTCTTCTACCATTCAAACCACTCTCTAAACACTTCTGGCACTAATAAGAACAAACTTTTAAATTTTCAGCGATATCAGTCGACTACTTTTTGAGTTTTGCGAGCGCAAACATACGCATGCTGAATTTTTATATATTCAGAAGAAATAGGTACTTTATCACATCAATGATTTTTTTAAAAATTTTATTCTACCTACAGTTAAAATTTTTAAAATAACACTTTACTCAAGGGAAGTTTGAATCCATAGAACAGAGTTACGAAGGACGCACAGACAAAGGAAATTAGTATTTCTGATGATTAATAATATTCCTTTAAAATTTTAATATATGCGATTGCTTTTACGAATTACATCTGAGCGAAGATTGCTTTTGATACAGCGATTGTACATTTCAGTTATTATTTTTTTCTCTGATTGTTCTGTTTATTTTGCAATTAAACGGCCGTAAAATTCTCACCATGTCAATCAACTCCCGGATTACATTTCTACTTTTAGCGTTGAAAGCATCCGTTGAATCAGCCTAGCACATCCGAACGTATACGGAAGTGTTTAAAAAAGGAATGCCTTTGGAAATAATCGACCTCGTTCTGCACCTCATTTAGTGGTAGGATTGCGCGAAGGGGCGCGTACTGGCTTTTAATGCTTTCATGCATATTTTGTATTAATACGGAGAAACAATACTCTGAACAAACAATGTTGCTTTCTTTAAACCACTATACTTTTTATAAATACGCCGTCAGGTTTCGGAATAACTGTTCCTTCCTCTGGGCAAAATATACTTACTTGACATAACAAAACAATGGGTGAACATAATATATTACTAAGTGTTGAGGTGGTGGTGGGAGTTGGCTAGGGATTAGTGGAGAGTGTGGGGAGGAGATAGAACGAACGGTGAAAGGGAACATGTTTAAGATGGGACTGAAAGATAACATTTTTGGTTTATTAATAATGGACTCATTATTATTAATGTCTGGATCATACGAGGACAATACATTTATTGTCCTGTCCCTGCTTTGTGAACTAACTAGACCGCGCCGGGCAGGACAATACAACAATTCTACCGTAGTTCAAACGCGGAACGCTGCGAAAATGGATTCACGACGACGCGCGTTACGAGCGAGTTCACGAAAAATATTAGGTTTTTTATATTATATTTTGACTTAACCCTAGTCACGCCCTCACCTCCACTTTTAGTGAAATATTATGTTCACCTCTTGTTTTGCAATGTCATGTTAGTATATTTTGCCTTGAGGAAAGAACGGTTGTTCCTAATCATTTGTAGACTTGCAGGTTTACAATTTTGCAAAAGCTGCGTTTAGAGACATTTGACCTAATAAATTAATCTAAAAACAAATTTATCAAATTTAATAAATTTGATATAGACGACTATTTTGATTTAAAAAGAGGGGAGCGTAAATGAAGGTTGGAGAACCTAAATTAAAGTTAACGAGATGAAACAGAATATTAAGTAGTAGGTTAGGTTAGTGTTTTTTTTTAATATTCTGAGTATGGCATTTCCATTTAAGGTATGTTGTTTTAATTTAGTAGGGAGGGGAAGGAGATGGAGATTTAACTGGCTATTCAGATCTGATCACTAGACACAGCTAAAGCCGTTTCAAGCAACGTTCCGATTCGAAATGGTGGTCTTTCACCATACTGAAAGTATCTACCAATCCGTAACGTACCGCAAATATATTACTAACAAATTGTAAAGTAACAAAAAAATAACCAAATATTATTTACTTGCGCACGAGGGTATTTAAAAATATATATTTCCTCATATACATTTTGCTTGGGCGATGTCCACCGTGTTAAAGACTTCATGTCCATTTCTACGAATGTTTCTTATTCCTGATGGTAGCTTGGCACACAGTGAAATGAATTAATCCAATGATTTAATTTAATAAATTGCCAACTAATTAACACATTCTTTAGTGTGAACGACAAATAATAGCTTGCAGTCGCCTTCTGAGATTTGTTTGCATGGTCCATTGAAATATCAGCTCCTAGGTAGTCGCTACCCGTTCCTGCATTTGCCTACAGTCTATACCAGGCGTGCCCAACTTGCGGCCCGATTGAAGATTTTTTGCGGTCCAAAATGAAGCTTTCAGCTTTCTATGTTTTGTATATGATGTTTTGCTTGGAAAGGGTCAGGGACATCGGCGCACTTGGAATTTATTTTGGCAATCAATTCCTTATATTTTATACCGCTTATATAGTGGATAACGAGATAGCGAGCACGTTGGTTTAACACCTGCCTTTTTTTAAATTATAACGTGCCAATGGCAAACAAGTGGAAGATGCAGTATTTAAACGAGAATAATAATTCTGTGAAAATATAAAAATATAAATCGCTTCACCAATTTGTGTCTTTTAGATGTCAATCAAAACCCTCATCGAGAGTCCGAGCCCTGTTTGTAATGCTTATGCCGGCTCCTAAACTCAGCGAGCGTGTGGAGCCGGCAACACAATAGTGAGAATGAGACGGCCATAGTCATAATCATTGACTAAAATTAAATCATTGACGGTAGAACTACCGATTTCGGCAAAAATCTACCGATATTCAAAGAAAATGTACCGAAATTTGTAAATTTGTGAAAATCAACCGAAATTATTTGAAAACCTACCATTTTCAGTTATTTCGAGATATCGTATCTTCGGAAATTCTCTAGTGAACCCCTCCCCCCAGGATGTGAATTTGGCCTGATTAACTGTGTGGCCCACCTACAGTGAGTAATTTTCTTTAGGCCCACCAAACGATTTGGATTGGGCACCCCTGACCTATACCGTATACACCTCTCGCTACAAATATGGCTCGTTTTGTGCAAGCTGTGTTTAAAAATAGCATTCGGGCAGCACTGTAATTGGGTCAGATCACTCCAATGCAGGGCGCAACTGAAAATTAATACTTGCTGTATTCTGTGCAACTTGAATAACTGGCTAAATATACGATATGAGAATGGTAGCCTTTCTATGGTTTGCTTAATAAATCTTCTATGTGCTTGTTATCGCCCGTTTTCTCCCCGATTTTTACATTATTTTTTATCTAGAACATTTGACGGAAATGTGACGCAATGTTATGTATAGCCAGACAGGTACTCCCACCTTCCTCTACCTAACGTCTTTCTCTTCGTCATTCCCTTCAGCCTCGCTATCTTAAATGGGGACGTTATAGATCCACTGGCTTCGAAAAGTTGGAAGCCGTTGGAACTCTTGTGCGATATCCACATAAAAATAGTTGCATTAACATGATTCAAATTTCATGACACCCGACAGGAGTAAAAAATACTGCAAATTTATGACGTCGAAGTACACAGAAGAAAAATCTGTTGAAATTACAAGAATTGCTTCGTAATTCTAGCAAACAGAATTTTTAGCATGAAAACGGAAAATGCGCAGACCATTGAAAAATCACGAAATCTGACTTTACTTGTCAAGATTAAGACATTACCTTGATAAATTTAAACAAAAGAAATAGACTTTTCAAATATAGAATTATTAATATATTTTGTTTGTTAAAATTTTATTCTCTAGTACCTCTCAGTATCTACCTGTTCTCTTTTTTTTGACACCTCAATTCCAATTTTGAAAATGACAATTAAAATAATTTTCTTTACACGGGGTGAAGTGTACAAACTTTAGTTTTCATGTAAAAAAAAAAAAAAATTGTTTGTTTGGAAAATAAATATTCTTCCATGTAAAAATATTATGTATTTGAAAAAACAATGGGATTTCGAAAAAAGTTATTTGTCTTTTTTACTTCTACGGTCACGTAGAATCACCTCCACGTTTATGCACTACCCCGGACACCTTGTAGGTACCTACTTTATTGTATCCAATTTTGAAAATGGCACTTAAATTCAAAACAAATCCGAGTTAATTGAACCATAGTTAAAATCACTCACAAACAGATCCACAATCAAAAGTAGTATGTTTGATACTATTACGCTATTTTACAAATATTTAAAAAATGTAAAATAAGCTAAATACGTATTTTTCAATTTCCTTTTAATACGCTACTGACGAAAATGTATTAAATTCTTTTTCATGTATTAACGCGTACAATGACACAATCAAAGCAAGTAATGTTTGCTGACACCGCAGAGTATTGGATAATACGACGTAAATAATTCACGTGTAGCGTAAACAGGACGCGTTATACGTTGGTCAGCTCTGAAGAGTTGATTGAATCGACACCCCAACACGCTTTGGCTTTTACCAACTTCAATTGCTGGATTAATTCAATTTGGTCGTCTAATTTCATTATTTTAATTTATGTGGAAATTTTTGATATGCAGGAAATTATTTTATTTTAATTCAATTCCTGAAAATCGTCGGTTCTGCGAGAGTATTAATGAAAATCTTTTGTTATAATATAATTAGTGAAATATGATGGTTAATTACGAAAATTTTAATAAAAATGTATCTTTCATAATTTTACATTAATCCTTGGTCGAGGGGTAAGGCTCTCGACTAGCAATCTGAAGGTCGCGGGTTCAAATCACGGCATGGGCAAGTAATTTAATTATTTTGTTTTTTATGTGACACCTCACAAGATCGCACCTGTCTTTATAGTGTAAAGGTAGGGGAGCTATGTTACCACCCGGTTGGGCAGCGTTGTGAGGCGGGGATTAAGGTAGAGGCTGTAGGAAGTTATTTATTAATGCGAGTCTTGAAGAGACCCGGATTATATAAAGGAGGCAAGACACGTTCCACATACGAGCCGTCTTACACCAAAAACGAGTCGAAGCGCGGCCCGTTCTCATGAAGCCAACGTCAACTGTGAACGGGTGTTCCTCCCGTGTTTTTCGAGTTTCACGCACGTGCACCGGCGCAGCGGGGATCAATGCTGCTAGCTCCTTAGAGCAGGCTCCATTAAAATACCTGCAGAACAGACTCAACATGCCCACATTGCGTCTGTGCATTAGAGATGAGAATCTCTGTGTTAACAATGGATTGTTAATCAAACGGACCGTCCTCCTTTGCACAGAATTAAGTTGGTTTATCGAGTATTGTGGGGTTCTAGCCCAGAGGTGATTCCCAAATTCAATTGTTGGGCGTACTTGAGATTTGTATAAGGTTAGCAACTGGTTACTATTGAAGAATATACTAGCCCTATACAAGACGCCCAGATTTTGTGTCAGATTTTTTCGGGCTTCTACAGCCCCGATACTTGAGCCGGTTTCATATACAGGGTTTTCCAATGAGAGGTGTTATTTTGATATTCAATCGTAAAAGATCAATGGTTTCGTTGCTTGTGTAGCACGTAGCACCGTCTTGTTGAAAGTAAACGTTGTCCAGATCAATACCATCCAATTCCGGCCATAAAAAAATCATTAATCATCTCTCGATAGCGCAATCCATTCACCGTAACTGTTGCTCCAGCCTCATTTTCGAAAAAGTAAGGTCCAATGACTCCGCCGGACCATAAACCGCACCAAACAGTCACACGTTGAGGATAGAGGGGCTTTTCAACAATAACTCTTGGGTTTTCCGAGCCCCAGATGCGACAATTTTGCTTGTTGACGAAGCCACCGAGGTGGAAATGGGCCTCATCACTCAAGATGATTTGCATTTGATTCACTCAAGTGAATTTTAATAATTTCAATGCGTTGTTGAAGCGTGTATCGTTCCATTTTTATTAATGGCGTAGCTTCTACTTGTCAAATGTCAAAAAATGACAGCTTCAAAAGTGACATCTACCGAAATAGCGGGCTATTCAAAATAACACCTCTTATTGGAAAACCCTGTACTTACTCCAAGCAAAGTAGAAATACAAAGCCATTGTGATGGCTTATGGAACACGTACATATTATATTACCGTATCGGTATTCCAAACCCCAATAGGTAGTATGTTCTATTAGTTATTTTCTAATCTCATTTCTTCATCCCCCAATCCCCATGTCGGGTTGCTACATTGATGAGAATTGATGATACGTCTTCTGGGATTCGATCGATTTATTTACCAATCTATTTGAAGGTAAATTGTTATAAGATAGCAAATAAAATAAAACCCACAGTGGTTATTCAATAAGACGCTTGCGAAAATAGCATTGTTGAAAATAGCTTTAAAAATATATATTTTATGACAATTGTTTTTAAAAACACCATTTTCATTCCAAATGTAATGCGTAATAAGGGCCGCCATTAAATTTTGTTCGTAACCCCGAAATTATTCTGAATACGTATTTTCGTATTTATAATGAACACCATTCTCAGAAAAAAATCACAAGTTTCCGGAAGAAACCGGAAATTCTCATAGTAAAATAATATTTTTCATGTTAATTAGCTATGATTTTTTTTATTTCAAAATTTTTTTCATGATTTTTTAACCGTTATTTTTTTACCAATAGAAATACCAATTCATCATTAGAAAAAAAAATAAACCTTTCAATGGAACTCTTAAAATTATTATTTTCTGTTCAAAATAGGTGTTTTTTATATCTATTTGCATAATACTCTCTATTACGTTATTACAGAAACAATTCATCATAACTCTAATGAAGTGAAATAAATTCCTCCCGAGAAGCATTACAATTTCAAATAGAAACTGCACATCGTCATAATATTATGCAAACTAGATATCGTTTTATGACTTCTCTAAATAGTATAAAATAATGTCTCTGTTCGTCTCTGTCTGTTTGTGCGCTTAGTTCTTCTAAACTACGCAATGCATTCTGATAGGGTTCTCACTATCATTTAGAGAATTTCTCCCGGATGGTTTATATATTTAATACATGCATATTATCAGAGATGTGCAAAATGGGTACCCAAAACCATTTAAAATGCAAAATGGAAATGGGTCAAAACTTTTCCATTTGAAAATGCAAAATGCAAAATGGTTTTTAGAAAAGCATTTCAAATGCAAAATACCTATTTTCAAAATGCATTGAAAATGCAAAATGGTTTCTCAGTTTAAACAATCAAAATAATTATAGAATTGTTAAACAATTTTGTCATTTAATAATGGGCATCAATGTAGAACAAACATATTACATGATGGTAAATCCAAAAACATTACGACTACAGATTATGAAACCACAAAAAATTTGCGCGCGACTAATGTTGCCAACGTAAAAACATAGAAACTGCTATCTAACATTTAATATTACAGCGTCATGGCCATGTTCAGTAATTGAATCAGTATTTTTTGTAATAGTATCACTCAATTGCCAGGACTCCTATCAGGGAGCAACTTGACAAATGGAAATTATCTCTCATAGCGAGGTTGAGGACCGACTGATATTTGGGGCTTATGAAAAAAAGATGAGTGGAGATAGTAGGAAGAATGTTGCAAAAAAGCATTTAAAATGGAAAATGCATTGAGAAAAGCATTTAAAATGCAAAATGGTTTTTAGAAAAGCATTTAAAATGCAAAATGGAAAATACCCATTTTGCATTTTGCATTTCCATTTGAAATGGATTTATTTAAAATAAAGCACATCTCTGCATTTTATATTTATAGAAATTAGAGAAAAGTCGATGTTTTGTAATAAAGTAGTAAAATATATTTTCGGAAGCATACATTGTTAACGCTGGCTTAACCTTATGGATACATCAAAATAATGTACTACGGATTTGTATATCTTTAAAAAACAGACAAGTCCGCGGCGGTATATGTCTATCGCCTAAGGATAACCCCCAGCAAAGTCGAGTACACGACAGCTAGTTTATGTAATATTTTTTATCTAGATATATTTGTGTTATAAAACTCCTACTCTAATAATTGTGATAACAAAATAAAATAATGAATATCTTTGTTATTATTCGTGAGACCAACCGTCAATCTTGTCCAAATAGTATAAAACAAAGTCACCATCCATGTGTCTGATTGTGCGCTTAGTTCTTCTAAACCACGAAATGGATTTTGATAGGGTTTTCGCTATCATTTAAAGAATTTCTTCCGGAAGGTTTATATTTATATAATACATGCATATTATTATTTTTTTATTTATTAATTTTCGGGAAATTGTCAGTTTACATTTATTTCAGTATGTAAATAAGTATTATATAGCCAAAATAAAACTAATTATAGATTTCCTCCTTGTGATTTTACCTCTACTGAGGCAGCATAATAAGGAATAAGTAAACTAAATTCGTAAGAAAGGAATATGAATTCAAAAATGTATACAGAATAAAAGATTATAACATTTATCAATACATTTTTAGCCATGGAGAGAGGTTGTAGATATAAATCAAATCATAATATAAACAATAGAGACATAACATTATTCACAAACCATTAGAGAAATATTATTTTATGGACCTCTTGTATTTGGTAAGTTCGCAATTGAAAATATCCACCTTCGATAATACGCTATTGTAATTATTGCATAGTCTGTTCAGGCAAGAATTCTGCTTAGGACGCGTTGTTTCGGAGAATCTGAACAATTCATCAAATTTCAACGTTCATTTTCAAGTTCTGTGAAAGTTTTTTTCAAGTTCTGTTTTTATTTCAGTTTTGTCAAGCAACTAGCCTACAATGATATAAAAACAGAACTTGAATAAGTCTTTCACAGAACCCGAAAATGAACGTTGAAATTTGATGAATTGTTCAAATTCTCCGAAACAACCCGTCCTTAGAGTTCGTTTTGCATTGATCCACCCTGAACAGGACAGAAAAGCGTGTTAAACGTGCAGGTACATTGAATTGAATATTATATTTATAAGAAGTAAAGAAAGTTCGAGCAATGCCGGGTACACGTCAGCTTGTAATGTATAAAAATTCAACCTGCTTTTTTTTGTGCTCTCAAAAAAACTCGAAAAATAATCGACCGATTTCGCTGAAAATTTTAAAATTTGTTCTTATTAGTGTTTAGAGAGTGTTTTGGAAATCGGGGACGCCCGACGAATACTTAACGCAATATCTCTGCACCGGAATGATCGAATTAATGTCGATGCAATGTAGTTTTTTAACAGTAACGTTGTGGTATATAGTAGTAAATGATGGATGAAGCCGGAGACGTTCTCGGACCACTAGATGGGGTCCACTAGTATGGGAATAAACTAGTCAATTTACAGTTTTCCACTTGTGAAAGTAGTGATTTAAATTAAGTAATAATAAAACCATAGTTACATAACACGTTATTTATTGATGTTACGACAGCAATGTTATTAATTCCTTTTCTATAAAATAATACCATTCGTTGATAACAACTGGGGTATGTGTCAGTACTTTGGTTGTTTGTTTGTTATCGATCATATTAAACAAACATTATTAATTATAAATATGTAATCCCACCTTTTTTCACACATCCATTATTCTGTCATTTAGGCTAAGTGTTTTTATGGTTTGCTTTGAAAAGGGTTTTATAAGAGTCATTTACTTATTTCGATTTCGACATTGTATTAACTAATTACTTTGTGTGAAACCTTTTACTTCAATTAAAACAATGCTTTGGATGAAACTACAGCTATAATAATGTTCTTACTATGCTTTTACACACGAAAAATATAATATGTGGGCGTGGCCATGAAATGGCCATGGACAATATCGCTCGCCATACAATCTCTCGTGGAAGCGTCACAGATGGTTAATATAATAATATATATGAGACAGTTGTATGGGATTGTATGGCCACGCCTACAAATATATGTTAAATCCTTTGTGTGTAAGCTTTAATGATAATTATTATATTGTAGTAGAAGTTTCGTACAAAAGTATTATTTTAGTTTAAGTATAATGTAAAACCACATAGTAATTTCTTTGTACGAAAATGTAATTTATTAGTTATATTTTTATTTCGTGGAGGTTTTTTCGTTTTCGTGTTTACGAGAAATGAGGTGAATGATATATTTTATGGTAAATTAATAGGTGATATTATTTAATTAAAAAAATTTACAAATCAGGTTCAGTAACTGTACCACATTTTGGTCCCTATGACCTCAACTGGATCTGGTAAAAAATATATAATATAATATATATTTTATAATGAATTGTTTTAAAAATGTTTTATAATCAGTAGATTGATTGTAGATGTCTGTAGGACAACAACCCTTTTCTGAATAACTATTATGAAGAAATAAAAAATAATCTTAAACGGGTTCATTAGGTTGGACCATGGTCTCTAGGCCCTCAAACCGTTCTGATAAAACGAACACTTAAAACTCAGTGGACTGGTCGCTGGTCCTACGGAACCAATTCATTCTGTTAAAATGTGGGCTGGAGTCTGCAGCTCTGAAGCAAGCAAAGATCAGTGATGTGTAATATGTGGCGTAGGATACGAGAACTAAGCACGACTTCAAGGCGCACACGTACTCGTCTCCCGCGTTCTGCGACCACTGCGGCTCGCTGCTGTACGGCCTCCTGCACCAGGGGCTGAAGTGCTCAGGTAACGGGCCACAGGAGCCAGTCACTCGAGACCTGAGACTTGCGGTCTCAGAGACCCGATCCGTCCGTAGCGCGACCTCAGAGATCGAATTCGGCCCTAATGCAGTTTCAAGAGAGATGAAAACTGTTTTCACACGAGGTTCCAATATTAAGTTCCAAGTCACAGGTGTAGATTTTAGATGGAGTGGGGATAAGTTTTCTTGTTGAAACTGTTGGTTTGGAGAGGTGAGCTCCCAGAGCAAATTATACAGTCCCACCCTAATGTTTTTACTCCCCGATTGTCGAATTTTTTTTACATTAGCTCCACGCTGAGGAAAAAAAATTCCCTCAGGGCCTATGTCATCTTTGGGTATGCTGTGTGGAGGTTCTTTTTAGAGAAAGAAAGTAGAGAAAATTCTGGGAAGGAAAAGAGTGTGAGTGATGGACGTATGAATCGACCCCATCCACTGCGGTGCAAGACGATGGGTGGAGTGAGAGTCCGGCTGTATTAGTTGTATCTAATATATTGTTATAAAATGTTTATTAAACATTGTTTAACATTTTTACAATTTTTCATCGTTGTTACAATCATATTTGTGGGAATAATAATGCTTTCGGTTTTCTTTTTACATTAACTGAGGAATACATTTCCCTCATAATCATCTTTGAGGATGGGAATGCTGTGTGTGGAGCGATTTTTTGAGCAGTCGTTTTATAGAGACGCATTTTGTGGAAGGGGGGAAACACAAATGCCGGCAGAGCGTTCCACAGCCGAACTCTTGAACTGAAGAACGAGCGGTAGAAACTACCCGTTCTGTTATCAACATATGTCAACCATGTGCAAATGTTTGGCGCGTTTCCTGACTATGCACCGGCGCCGAAGGGATCAATGACGCTAGCTCTTCGGAGCATGACGCTATCACTTATTTAACTTCAGCACGTTTGTTTAATTGATCAAAACAGTTATCCCCAAAAAATACGTTACCGGCCTTTAATTAGAAAATCAGAAACAAAGTTACGTACTAACACCTGTTTTATGTTGCATTTATTGATTTCGGTTTATTTGCGACAATATTATGCTAAATGAACCTCGTCAAATATTTTGTTAACAGTTATTTTTTTCGTACACGTCACGTTTAAAAAATTGTCACCTGAGACATAATATAACATTATTTATTTATTTGTTCAAAAAATAGTATTTAACAATAAAATCATAAGCCGCTCATGTCACGAGGGAATTCCTTTGTCGAGATGCGCAGCAGCACAATTACACTAAATAAAAAAAATTACATTTAAATTTAATATAACATTGAAAATATAAACCTTCATAATTATTGCAAAAAATAAGCACTACAGCTATTCAAACAAATGTTATAGTTGAGCAGTACGTTTGAAGTAAGGCAACGGTAACATTCTACTGACTAAATAAGTGAGTATTACAAAGTGCCTGTGTTGGCTTATCAGCCATAATTATAGGGTGACCAATATTGACAATGAAAAGAGGGACAATAAATTAATAAAAATAAAAATTTGTAAGCACTAACAGATAAGTAAAAAAAAATCAAATATGTCAGAATTTTCGACGGTATTTTTTCATATTTTTTATATTCTATTTTCTTCCAGCAAGAATATCGATGGCACGATAATTTTATAGTGGGTGACAAAACCTCTCGTTTACTGCCTTATACCCTCACGTTTCGCCAGTAAAGTATTAAAAACGTTCGGTATCGTATTACATAAATTGTATCCCTTTCTCGCTGTTTTCGCAGTAAACTTTCTTTCATTTTGTATGCGTAATACTATCGCATACCTTGGGGTGTTTTCCTGTCGGTTATATTACAGTTTATAGTATGAAAATTGGCAAAACTGTTTAAATGAATAGCTGTCAGTTCTCTTATATAAAAAAAAACTTTTATAGTCAGTGAAAGCACACTATTTTAGCCTGAAAGGTGAATGGTTTTCTTGTAGATTTTACAAGCAAAATAAAACGTAAGTTCTTTTATGCTTTTTACAACCTTTACGGTGGTTATTTTGTCGTAAAGTACAAGTAAATCAGAATGGAGTAGAAACTTTCTGCAAAGTGAGATTATGTTCTGCCAATGCAGAGACACTATCAGTATCTTGAATACATAGCTTCGCATTCTAAAGTATAATAGAGTATTAACGGGATTATTAAATAAATGCACAATTTTAACGTTGAACACAATTTGTTTTTATTTTGGGTACAAATAATTGCAAGTATGCGGGCATACATAGCAGTTCAATAATAGTAAGACAGTGTTCAACAACCTTTGAATGATTGACAGTTTATGGGTTCACTGAAAAACTGGTTACACCTGTATCAGACCTCCCAAAGGAAACGCATTATGTTCCCTTAACCCTTCATTTTACCAAAAAGGTTTCTCCCTCAGAGTTAGTTGATCTCCTAAGCAGACGGTTTATGAAGCATTTCTTTAAAACATGACCTTTAATCGGTCATCATCATCATCATCGGACGTCCCTCCCAGGGATCACATCTGTAAGATTGAGCGGCGGGGTGAAAAACTAACCAAGAGCATCCCTCGGCCTTATTAGTAAGAGACGAAGCGATTGCAGGAATTAGAAAGTATTTGAAATCGAAGAACTGATAAACAATTTGTTGGTTTGTTCCAGTATTATATTACACAACACGCCCATAGATTATTGGTTTTACATACCTATGATATAATTATTTTAGTGCAACAGGGGGAATAATGGAATAATTTAAGCTAATACAAATTGTAGTATCAGTGAATTATGTGGAAGAATAATTTGTTTACATTGATAGTTATTTAAAAAATATGCTATTGCAGCCATTATGTAACTAAGTTTTGTGCTGTTGAACAAATCTACTATTTCTGCAAAAGTATTTCCAACATCCGGACCGGTCCTGTGCAGGTGCAATTAGAGCCAAGGCGCTGATAATACCTAACCCTCTACGCGCCCTCAGGTTTTTGCTAGCGCAGCACAGTGGGCTGAAAATCGCACTTCATAGACATAGAGACTTGAATTTTCAAGGGTATTTTTTTGGCTAGAAATGGATTCTGCTGATCATTCCTATGCTATAAAATTTCGTATGAAGCAATTGCGTGTAAAAATACCCCTGAAAATTCAAGTCTCTATGTCTATGAAAGGCGATTTTCAGCCCACTGTGCGGCGGGCGCCGTTAGCTCAGGGCCGGCCTATAGCCAACTGCGTGTAATTTAGGTACAAGCCACTATATGAATGAATTGTTACAATCAAAAAGAGTTTTGGATCGAGTTGTTCTAGTTGGTATATGGAAGAAGTGAGAGGTGATATAGGAACTTATCTAGTTCTACTAAAACGGTTCGAAAATTGGCGGGTGCCCTGGACTGGTTATTTTATCACCATAATTTTAAAGATAATGTTAGGTTATGTTTAACAGGGTGCAAATAACATTCAGGAATAATTGGAGGCTTGGAATAGAATCAGTACTTAACCTACCTTCATTTACTAAAAACAGGAAATGAGTTTCGACGTGAAAACTGACAGAGGGACTAGTATATTCCGTAAACTGTTAAAACGGTTAAATGAAACTATGTTACGTGTTAGGTTAATTAGAATCTGCGTATGTATTATAAAAACCTACGTTTGGACCGAATTCGTGAAAACTGTTTTCATTCTCAATTGAAACTAAATCAAAAACACTGGCTTCAGCGTGGCACCAAAAACTAATGCATTCATCTCTGCTAGTCTAATATTTGTTTGATCTTGGGCTTTTTCTCAACTCTCGCATCTCTAATATACTGATCTAGGCTACAGCTGTACCTGGATCATGAGCTTGGTTTTTTGGTCCTCCCAGCCTCCCAAAGGCGCTTTTTACAATGTCCCGCGAGCTATCTTACTGAATGATCTCCACGTCTCTCTGTTTACGTTTTACGCAGTGATTGATGAATGTCATGTCTTCTTCTGGTTTCTTTGTTTTCTTTAGTTTATTTACACAGTCATGGAAAAGACATTGCGCAAAATGTAAACACAACATAACTCTTTCCTCAATTTAAATTACTAATGTTTCATGAGTTATACTAATAATTACCTTGTAAATATATAAGATTCTCAAGATTAATAGTATTGTGTTGTTCGACTTTTGTGGTATTGGGCTGTGTTGGTTTTCGTCCTCCCTCTTGAGCGTTTCGGAGATCTTTATGAACGCAGAATAAAGAAGAAAACTAGAAGTGGCTTTTGGATGTGTTTCGTGATCTAAATATTTAACAGACATTTGAAACAGACCGCTGAACTATATAGCTAAATGGAACATTTGTTTCCATTAATTTTTTTATAGAAAATACTCTATTTTTCTTCTTTATTCCATGTTTATGAACATTGTAAGGCTATCTGAAACGTTGGCTCAAGAAGGAAGAAGTATAATATGGTACAATACCCCGTAAATCAAAGAAACAACTTCAAATCTTACCTGTTTCAAGCGAAAATAGGTTTACCTTCATGTCATGATACTTTTGTACAGATTTTAATTTATATAAAAGAGATAATCTGTTATATGGATTATTTATAATTGCGTATTATTTTTTAATGTTTTTAAGTGATTTATTTTTTACTAAAACATGACGAAATTGCCTATCAACGAATGAAATAGAGAGAGTCGTCCATTTATCAATGCTTTGCTTTTTGGAAGATTTACGACTCAATAAACGAATACATTTTAAATCCTCCCATGTTTAGTATACATTAAAAAATCACTCGATGTGCGAGTATTTTAATATCCTGTCCCTCGTATAGTTTGTATTAAAAATACTTTGATAGTATAATATTCTATGCTCCGTTAAGATATAAAACATTTTGCGTAACGTCAAAGCGTTTTCCGCCATGGGTGCTTTTTGTTTTTCTTTTCAGCCTTCGATCTTTCATTTCACCCCCCTCTCCTTCATCCACCCCGCCACTGAATGTTCATCCACTAAGTACACATCGCCAAAAGAATGATTCAATCTAATTATCTTACTAACCTTCCTCCACTATCTCACTGGAAATATTATACAGCCATTATCCTACAGCGCACATCATTGGTTTCACTTTTTATTCATATAAACACCTTATACTGTACAATTTTAAATTTTCCAAGTAGTTAAAAACAAATGTTTGATAACCTATATTGGTTAACAGTGGCGTGCTGTGCCTTTTCCGATTCATCCATAAGAAAAAAAATTCATCCTTATTTTATTTTTGTATTTCCAACATTCTTTGTAAGCATTTCAATTTCAAGAAGATCTAATTAAAATGAATAATATAAAAACATAATTATAATCAATGATATAAATTACTATATTTGTTTATCGAAGAAAGCAAACACAAAAAGTGGCTTGACATTATTTTAAGTTCTTTCTTTAAAACCACTTTATTTGAGTTATACAGGTCAATCGGTTTTGGTTGATGTCAACTTCATTAGGACAATAAACATATAAACTATTTATAATTGTTTATTGTCCTGGTGAAGGCTGAGATCAACCGAAAACGGTCGACCTTTATACAATCTATAACTCAAATAAAGTGTTTTTAAACAAATAACTTTTTTTTGTACTTAACTTGTATCTACCGCTGGCCGGTTTCACCGACGTGGGAACTACTAACTTTCATTCTCACTTAGGAAAGTTTCTTCCGAAACCGGTCAGCAGTATAAGTACATTTAATGGTTTATAACAAGTATTATTCTTATTATGATTAGTCATAATATAATCGCTTTCTACGAACACGTGAAAACATTTTTATTCTGAAAAATGAAAAGAAAAAAAAACGTATTGAAGTTTATGGCACGCCCATGTTATTCAGTTAAATGGATCACTCAAATGCACAGTAAATAATAATACTACGGTATGTAAAATAATCGTGTTTACTACAGAACATAGATTTAGTCGTGCATAGTAATCACAGGGAAATATAAATTTAAACTCATCGTTTAGATACAAAATTATATAAATATAATTACCAAATTAGTCACAATTTCTAACATTAATTTAAGACCAACATCAGGGCCGGCCCTATGCGGGCGCAATTGGAGCAGGCCGCTCCAAGCGCCGAATCCCTAGAGCGCCTAGGCGCTGATAATACCTAACACCTAACAGTCCTAACACATTGCCCTTGAGATTATTTTTCATAAAACGGCGCTATGCAAAAATTCAAATCATCCGAATATTATTGAAAGTGGGTTGTTTCACAGAATTTGAACGAGTCATCATATTTCAAAGTTGATTTTCAAGTTCTTTGAAGGTTCTATTCTTTCTTTTTATTATTCTATTATCATTATTGACAAGTTGCTTCAGTAAACTAATATAGTTACAGACCTTATTCATGTTATATTATTATTTCATTACTGACCAGTTGCTTCACAAAACTGAAATAGTAACAGAACTTGGATAGAACCTTCACAGAACTTGAAAATTAACTTTAAAATTTGATGAATTGTTCAAATTTTGTAAAACAACCCATACTTAACTAGGCATCTACAGGTTTTGTGATGGGGCGCCAAAATTTTAATCGCGCCAGGTGCTGTTTGGCTCAGGGCCGGCCCTGAACATCGCTGCGTGCTTTCACCAAAAGCTTTTAAAATAATAACCATTGGTCATAAATCCATCTACCATCAAATCATTGAATCTTGCCTTTTCATTTTATGTTATGTTATCTTTATCAGAACATAAAAAGTAACGAAATCCATCTTCATTACATTATTCTAGAAGATATAGCCCAGAATTACATTCCCAGGACTTAATATGGCCGTAGAATATTGCTTTTCAGAAATAGAATAAATATTTACGATGTAAAAATGATTTTCTTTTGTCGATGATGAATATTTTAAGTTTATCCAATTTCAGGAATCCAGCTGTTCGTGTAATTAGTTTTTATAAATGTAATGTATGTCCTTGAACCCGCATCTTTCGGCTGTGTAATTTTATTGACAATATTCATGTTTTTGACTCCCCTTTGTCCCAATTTTTTATAATTATTGTTGTCTGAAAGCTTTTTTGAAATTATACTATCTGAGTGTTTGTCCATTATAAAATAATCATGTTTGTGTTATTTCAGATATAATATGTGTGTTTTGAATCTAAAACAAACTGTGTTAAATAATGTACCAATATAATTAATGTGTGGTTTGGTGGATTCCATCATAACTGCGCACATGAAAACTGCTGACAAGACAAGTGCGCATAAGACATTGCACACAATAATGTGCATCGGGAGCAAACACACGTACAATTGTATACATGAACAACTACATTCACAGACAACTGTACACATCGCTAGAAATATTTTAACCCAATTTTAAATTGTATTTCTGCTACTTCGTGGGCGGGCACTTGTCAGATTACGCGCTGGTCACTGTGTACAATCTGTTTAGAATGAAATTGTCTTGAGTTCGCTTGTTGAGTACGTACAAGATAAGTGCGCAGTTATCTGGTCACCAGGGTGTTATAACTTCTTGCAATAATTTCATGTTTCCCTGATTTCATTTATACTTTCTGATGTTCTGTTCTGACTACGTTTGTAATTAGATTATTCTCACATATTAGACGTTCACGATCGAGATGATTTTCTAGCCGAGCTCACTAAATTTCTGATAGAACAACTTTCTGTAACGGTCTACCAGTACACAAAGCCGATAATAAATTGTGACTAGAAACTCCCATCGGCGAACAGTAGAAACGTTGCGAGGAGGATGTGATGAACGACCAAATCGATACAGAACCAGTTAACTTCACCGACAAACTTTGGTTAACTAACTAACCAATTTATTTACACCCGCCTGGGGTGGAAAACCTTGCCTCATTTTACTGCGAATTGCTGAATCCGTGACCCCCGTTTCGTTAAATTTATACTTGTATTGTGTGTATTTTATCTAAGCTTTTTTAAATACTTTTTTAATTCACCATCAAAACCAATGTTTTAGGACAAACTAAAGGTGTTTCCTTTTCCAAGTTTTCTTCAAAGAATTGTAAAGTTTATAAAGTGAGACTGTTATTTTAGCTCAAAACCGACCAGGGCTTTTTTGGTTTCATTTAAAAACTACGAAATATTATTAGTTCTTTTTTGTAAACTCTTAAATTAATTAACTAACATTATGTGGTCTGAACAATTCACAAGCAAGAAGATAATCAAAATATTTAATCAATTAAGATAATATTAACCTCAAACACAAAATGTGAGACAGAAAATGTTGCGACCGAACACTTTTTTGTCTTTCTGTTTTACATTTTTCGTGTGAGAGTGGTTAGTATGTCTTCAATTATTTGAGGTTTAATTCAATAAGTTATTCCACTATAAAAGATAATAAATGTCCTGACGACGATCTTCACGAATTACTCATAAAGGACTTCCACAAATGTTCCAAATGATTTCTAGCCATTTTTCCTCAGATCTCAGGCTTTTCATGTCTTCTCCAATCTTCTTCAACTCAGACAGTTATTTCTCCTTCGGTCTACTTCTTGATGGCTTCAACTGTAGCACCAATTTGGTAATGAATTTCTGTCTACTGTCATTTCGCATTCTTTTGAACCTACATCGTACACGATGGTTTCATGCTCGAACTTCTCATATTAAATAATCTTTGTTTAATACATTTAAAATTCAGAGCTTTGTTATTTCGAATGAATTAGTTACAATTTTCAGTTGTTATTATATTTATTTAAATGTCAATGTTGGTTTATTTCATACCCCATGCCTTACCTCTGGGGGTTAAGATTTATCTGTGGACAAAGTTTAAGTAATCCCTCCTTTTCGCAGAAACAGTAACAATAATCTGTTTATAAATGTGAGTTCCGCAGAGGGAGGACATTGTTTAAGTAACTAAGGCTGGATGGAGACCCATTACGATATAGAGACGTCAAACATGACCCCGTTCAAACCACAGAGGGCCACAATCAATTTACGAGAAAAGCTTTTTTACTGCACCGCTCTTGTATAAACGGGGCTCTTTGCACTGATTTCCCCAACCGCCGCCGATGGCGTAGTTTTTCAAAATTGGAAAACATTTTCTATTTAGGGACATTCTCGGTGATTGCTTTATACTCGTATTATTGAAAGATTTATTTGCGACAGTTAAGATACAAAATGTATTGGCAAAAAGAAGACAAAATTATGAAATTACCAATTTTTGAAGACGTTTATTTTACATCTCATATCAATTATTAAGGAGAAATTTTAATTTTAAAATTGATTTAGCCATTAATGATACCGATATATTATGGATTTGAATAATGTTGATCCATAAGGGTTTGATTATTAATTTATTTATTTACGCCCTTAGTGGCTTTTACATTAAATAAATGTAAGTAAGACAATGTATTAACTATGTATTTGTTGACATTGTAACAATGGTAAAGCAACAATATTGTATTTATTTGAAATAGAATAGAAAACTCACGTCTTTAAAATGAGAAATATGATTAAAAATTAAATTAATGATCTAAAGTATTAAAAAAAGGAAAAAATTAAGAAGATATAAAAAATAAAAAAAATAAACTTAAAAATATTTTATCAGTTACTTTGTTTAAAATTGAGGTGTCATCGTTATGTGCCCCACGTTTCTTCTTTATGCATTTTTTCTTTTTGTTTCCGTTTTGTTTGACAAAATTTGATTGAAATTTTTTTTGTATTTGAAAATCGAAAAAATGTCAATATTAGATAAAAAATTTTTTTTGGAATTGACCAATTTTCAAAATTCCTCTCTATTTCAATTTACAATAAAATCAACCTACATCGTTTTTGTTTCGACTAATTACCTTCTAAAGTCTTTAAACTCTTAAGAATATTGATAAAAATATGTGAACGGAAAAATTGTTGGTTAGACAATCTTATTTGTTACACTTTTAGGCAGATTGGATTCGACTTCGAAGTGTGAAATGTTTACAAAATTATATTATAATCGACGTTGGATTGGAGAAATCTTGAACATATCTCATCCCTTAAAAATCTTATCCCCTCGGAGCTCCTATCTATTCAATATTGATATAAAAACCTAAAATTTTTCCAATATTATTTAAACCATGAAATTTCCCTCTCTAGATTCATTTTAAGTTGGACAAAATCAATAGAACGCCTTTCAAGTTGATTCCAGCGCCGTTACCGCCGAATTTGCAGATCATCTCATATAAAAAACCCTCAAATCACCTCGGTTTTTATTGCTGGAACTTTTGCAAGATCGCTTTTATTTAATTTATTCTTTCGTTCAATGTGTACCTACGTAAAAAATATATTTTAAAACGTTTAGGCGGTTTTCGAAACATTTTTACATTTGTGTGATAAAATAAAATATTTTTCTGGAGATAATACAATATAAATCTCTTCGTTCACTATATCTCGTATTTTCTGAACTGAATCTATTCACAGCGATGGCTTCCCTATTTGCAAAACACTCTATATTCAAATATCGTAATCGCGTTTACGGATGTCTATTTTACAGTGTTATGCAAGACTCTCTCAGCTCATCTAGACAAAATGATTGTATGTGTCTATATATGCACTCCCATGTTGTATAGTTTTAGCTGTGATGCAACTAGGATCTTAAATGCATTTCGCTTCCTCTTGAATGCATGTAGAACGTTCATCTAATCCGCAAAGTGCACTGCCAGTTTTACTATTTAGATTTCCAAGATTTCGCACTGCATTTTCTTTTTCTATCCCGCATGGGTTTTCGAGGAAGGTCACTTAATTTTATTTCCGAATTCCTTAAATCGTTTAATCCGATTAGAGACGCCTAGACTGCTGTGTTGGTGAACTTTATACTTCACAGAATATTACATCGAGCGTGGAATATAGCCATCATTTCAGATTTATATCTCTCCTTTCGGTACAGATTTGGGAAGTACTCCAAACGCGTACCCAAAATTTTGTCGTTTTTACGACTCGTTATTTTATTAAGTTCACTCTTCCATTCCCCTAAGATACTAGCATCAAATGTGACATAAGCCTTGAGGCGTACACCCTTTGTGGAGCTAATATTAAAAACGTTAAAAATATCTCCTTTTTATTTATTTTTCATCACCCCTTATCTAAAATATTTTTGTTTGTGATGTTTACTTTTAAAGAATTCACAGTCTTTCTGAATTTAATACACATATTAAAAATATGAAAACGTAAGTAGATTTATCCCTCAGGTTAATTTGTTCGATTTTGCACACAGGTCCTATGTTCTCTTAGAAATCGTTTCGTCTCCATTGAGAAATGTAATCTAAACGGAAACAGTTAGAAAGAGAAAATACTACGCTTTATATTCAAATCTAGAAATTAACCGCAGAAGAATTAAAATGTACACTTCTGTGAAACCAAAAGCTCCGACCGCAATTTGACTGGCAGTGGCGGCTTGTGACTTTTGTGTTACTAGAGTGTTAATATTACAAAAAATGGCATTATTAATGTTGTTGTAGCTGAAAAAGTTTTTTTTTTCGAAAAATTGATTTTTTGTATGAAGATTTTCAGGGAATCCGTAAGGCGCACGGTGAAACTGAAATTTCCTAAAATCTTCATACAAAAAATAGATTTTTTTTAAAATAAAAAAAAAATCGTTTTCAGCTACAACAATATCAGAAACGTAATTTTTTTATAATATTAGCACTCTAGTAAACTCAAAAGTCACGAGCCGCCACTGAATTTGAGTATTAATAATTAATAACACATTCGTCTAATAAAATTTGTGTGTTTTTAATTATGGCCAAATTTAGTTCAGTGTTTAGACTTAGACGAATAAAAGTTAGGTGAGCCATTTTAAAATATTTTTTAAAAATTTGCACTCAAAATTAAATATTTTTTTTAATTTTTCTAATAATATAAATTGAAAGTATAATTTATCACTTTCAAAAACAGTTTTTATTTTTAGGATATTTTCAGAAATGTTCCATTTATTTGAGTTATATTGCAATGCGTATATACACACAAATTCTGACAGAATATGCCAGAGGCCTGAGGGGTTAAGGCTTTCTAGGGATGGATTAATGTTCTTATCTCGCCTTTATTAGCGAAGTCATGGATTCGTTAATTTTATTATTTCACGTTGTCCTTTGAATACTTAAGAAGAAGAAAATCTCAAGTCGGGATCTCTGGCCTAATTAATGAACTGTTTCATTAACCGATTCGGGAGTCCCCGTCGACTGTAACTTAACCTTTGTAATTCCTCCATAAGAAGATTTCTTCAAAGTTTGACTCTTCTTGTATTCAATTCGGTCCCCGAAAGTTTATCTGCCATTCTCAACTTCTCGGTTCTATTTGCGACCCGCGGGATTATTTAACCTTTTAAAATCAAACATTAAAGAGAAGACCGTAACAGAAGAACGAAATTTTAATGGTTTAATATTTGTTTTTTTTCTTTTGCTCTTGTGTCGACAGTTTAATAGTGGATTTAATAGTATAATTAATTAATAATGCCCAGTTAAATAAAATCAATTGACATCAACAAAATAGTTTTTAAATGATCGAAAATAAAGATTTGTCTGTGTTATAACTTTTTATAATACAAAGTTTAAAATTGTTAATAATTGCCTACTTAAGAAAATTTTGACTTTGAATGAGTGTAGGTTTGGTCCTATCCACCAAATTACAATGATTTAAAATATTTGTATAGTATTTCATTATATTATATTCACCTATCGAATCACTACTTCTATTATATTATGCCATAGCTAAACGACACTTTTTTAATTAAAAAATGTAGCCAAATGGTTAGTTATTGCCCACTTGTTCATAGTGATTTACATTGATTACCCACTTTAGTGATTGAATAAAAAATGTTGATTAAACAACCTGAAGATGGTACAAAATTATTTATTTTTGTTTTGTTATCGAAAATCATATGTCGAAAATTAAGATAACACAAGAAATACCTAGGAAATTGAAAAAATGCGTTGCACAAAATTTGATTTTATTTTTAAACAAAGTGGCTGATTTTGCCGATGTGGTAATTTGCTTATTCATATTGAACTAACAGAGATACATGATAAGATTTCGGTGAAATACATTAGTGTGAAAATGACCATCAAAGTGAGAGTGGTCAATCACTCGTTGCGGGCAATCAT
Source organism: Hesperophylax magnus (assembly GCA_026573805.1). Classification (NCBI taxonomy): domain Eukaryota; kingdom Metazoa; phylum Arthropoda; class Insecta; order Trichoptera; family Limnephilidae; genus Hesperophylax; species Hesperophylax magnus. Next base: position 2,795,029 of record JAIUSX010000088.1, read on the forward strand.
AGTCTAGTTTACCCTATATTCTTCTTTGGATTGCTCTCTTCTATCAGAAGTTTGCCATCATTGTGGCAATATTACTTAACCTTGCATTATGCAGTCTGAATCAATATAATGGAAGTACTCTCATATCTGTTTTGGTGCGGCGTCTTTTGTACCCACAACTTCCATTAATCTTCCCATGGATTATCAGTTATGTTATCTTGTATTTGTCGCCCCTCACGCTCTAACCAATATATTGGAGTTTTATTATTTCATATTGTCTGGAACAATTTTACAATCTTTTGTCAATCCATGAAAAACTTCCAAATTAGTTACTCTCTCTGCCAGGGTATTTTGAGGATGTATTTACAGATCCAGATTCCAAAGGTTCCTATCTTCTGTGTCGATTAGTCCTGGGTCGATCGTGAACTGAGCGGATGTTCTCGACCCGAACACTTCGCCAGTGGGTCGTGATCAACCCTGGTCGTGTAAAATGATGCACTCAGATCTAGTATCGATGTTCGGCTTTCATGCTATGAAAAAAAATTGTGTTTTCAATAGTCTCCATCGTTAAAATTATAAAATCTCAAATGTCTGTAGTTTGAAACTGGTTATCCCAACTCCTAGATTGGAACGATACATTTCCCTCCAACATCCCTATTTACCCTTTCGGACATATCAAATAAATATTTTTCCTTTTAAACCCGAAATTGCTCCCTTGAAATCCATTGTGTTTTTCTTTTAAATTCGACCTATTACTCGTCGCTAAAACTTTTCTTTTCAATTCCATTGTTCCGTGTAACGGCGGATTCGTTCATCTTTATGTTTATCCGTTCCAGCAAATTATAAAGTGTACCGAACACGGCTTTTACTGGCGTAGTTGTGTAAATAATTTATTTAATTCTAGTCGTTTCACGTTTCTTCGCCTAATTCAAGGCTGGCTTTCTACGTGGAATTATAACTTATCTTCCACCTTCCCAATACGGTCCATTAGAAAATCTACAGATGATAATTATAACTTTGATAGATGTTACGCAAATTTACGATCGACGAATAATAAATCAACGTTGATGTAAAAGTTTAAGCCTTTTAGTTTCCAAGGTAACAGTGCTTTGCAAAAACAACTTTTATTGCCGTAGTGTTATTTAATTCAATACCTGCGTCTTCAAAATTTTTTTTTAAAGAAAGTAGCGATTCGAGGCATCGCATGAGTCCAATAGGACGTGAGCAGAGAAAACGCCATTGCACTGCTAATATTATAAAAACGGCTTTTAAAGATCTTGATTACAATGTTATTTCACACCCATCAGATTTTTATATTTTCAGAACGTTGATGAAGGAAATTTTTTTATTATTTTGTTTATATAATAAAAATTAAATTTATTAAAGGCTACAAACACATCGACTGTGGTAAGATAAAACCCTTCAAGCCACCAAGTGAAAAGTTTTCAGGAGATGATTAAAACGAATATTTACCGATTCGTAAAACTATTTTAAAATCTTATAAAAGTTTATATAATTATTTGTTTTTCAAAATCTTGATGTAAAATATTTCGATTCTGTTTATAATTTTAAGTAATTTGTGGGTTGTGTATTTTTTTACGGTCTTCTCGTAATAACCTAAAAAATTAGGCATTAATTTAGTGGTATTAAAAATGCCTAAATCAGCTTAAATTACTTTATCATAATATGTTATAATACTTTAACACAATATTAATATTAATGTACTTTAAAAAAACTTGTACACTTTTCTATGCGAAACCACTAAAAAGGGACATTCCCAAAAATGTGGCTTGAAGGGTTTTACCAAAATACAGACGATGTTCATCAACCCTACAGTTTGGCAAAATGTGGCTTGAATGGTTCTACCAAAATGCAGTCGATGTTCATCAACCCTACAGTTTGGTAAAATGTGGCTTGAATGGTTTTACCAAAATACAGTCGTTGTTCATCAACCCTACAGTTTGGTAAAATGTGGCTTGAATGGTTTTACCAAAATACAGTCGTTGTTCATCAACCCTACAGTTTGGTAAAATGTGGCTTGAAGGGTTGCATCAAAACACTATAGATGTTCATAAACCCTACAGTTTGGTAAAATTTTCTTATTTTAAAGGCGTAGAATGCTTCTCCCAAAATTGAACTTTATTTCCTTAAATATTTCGATCGCATCCCATTTTATTAATCCTCCGCATTGTTAAACAGTTTGACTTACTTCATTTGCATAAATTAAGATGCTTTTACTACAAACCGTTAACCTCTGCTGAGCTCAACCCAAAACACATTTACTTGCTAATATAAATATTTTATAAACCTTTTCAACCTTTATTTAAAATACTTTAATAGCTTGACTAATTACAACAACAGTTTGATTCACATTACTATTCACATTGATTTTATGAATTCAATATTCTTCACAATTTTATTATTTTACCACAAAACATAATCATATTTTAATAGCCACATACGACAGCCATTATCTAGCAATCTATTGATTATTTCAGGCTAATTTTAAATGCAGTCTTTCATTCGCGCGTTAATAAAACACGAAGTAATGGATTAATTTATCAATATATTTAGTCCAATAACCCTTGCATACCCGCTCCGAGATAAGGCGCTCAATCACTTTACCGTAAAGTGGATACTGCCATATTACCTTATATTATTACCTCATATTGAAAATCCTGGATAATTCATGCAATACGAACAGCTGTACGAGCTATATAAAGCTGGAAAGTTATACGTCATCGTTTTAATCGATATTAAACGTCTGTTCGTCTTTACAACTTTCTATTCTATTAAAATCCTACCACTTTGTACTATTCGCTAGTCTTACATCGTTATTGCATTAAATCTCCCCTGGTTAAACTCACCTCGTGAAGAAAAGTGCTGTTTCCTTATTGATTTGCCTTCATAAGCTTTTCATCCCGATTTAAGCATTATTTCTCTATAAATTAGATGTTTGGACATATTTAATTATTATCATTGCTTTAATAGTACATGTATATATTTATATATATGATTTGGCAAATGTAATTGTAAAATACACACAAATGTTCTATAAAATTCATACACAACTCAATCAATTCATTTACAAAAGATAACATATTGAATAAAAACATTAAAATAGATTAAGATACCAAAAAAAGATATAGGTCGCAACTTGGACATGAATTCTGATCCTATACTTTTACCGGGATCGATACTACCGATTGAGCTACTGAGACCTAATTAATTTCAGTAATTTAAATCGATCGTATTTCATTTTAAGAATCGCTAAAATTATCCTCAATCATTTATTTATTATTGCTTACACTTGATTACCTGAACATTATTTTAACATTCATTTTCAATTATAATCACTCGCAACACCGAAAAAAATAGCGAAATAATTTCATTTATACGAGTAAACTAATACATTTTTATTATCGTCCATTTAGTTATATTTTATATCGATTACTGGTTCATAATAATACTTCTCTCCAAAATTGTAGTCGTTATGCAGTAGGTACACTTTCATGCGAGGCATTTTTTGATTATTTAGGAGATCTTATATAAAAGTTGAATGATCATATCGACAAAACACGTAATTTCACGGAAGTTCGTGCTGAGAGTCTGGATAAAAGGTAAATAATAGTTGTTTGGAGCGTAAAAGAAGTATCGGCTATCTCTTGTCGGACAAGAGCATCTGGAGGATGTGCTCGAGATCGAGTCTCGTCTTTCGCAATCAGGGAACAATCAGCCCTCAATGAAGTTAGTTTTCTTGTTTTCTCTGGGCTCGGGCAGGCGATGACGGCACCTCACAAGTGGGAGATCTGGACTTACCTGACGCCGACTTTCTGCGACCACTGCGGCTCCATGCTGCACGGCATCGCTCACCAGGGACTCAAGTGCACAGGTATAGGAACTCGGGGGGCCTTTTGGCGACTGGCCAACAATCATCTGGAGAGCAACGACTCGACGGCGCGAGAACAAAGATCAGCAAAATAATGCTCAGCCTCTAGTTCGATGCACAGATTAAAAGCGTAATGGCATCACATGAATTAAGAGCAGCAGAAGCGTAATGAACGCTTGTTAAATTTGAAATATGGACTCGAGACATAAATTTTGTAATGATTAAAGTCATAACCCTTGATGTTTCAAAGCTCAAACTCTTTTCCAATATTTTGCTAGCTGGGTACTTTGCCGAAACTCTTACGTTGCTGCGAGTGGGGCATAATGCTACGCTTTTATTCACATGAGAGTAAGAACTTGCTCTTTGCTTTAGCTCTTTATTTATGACTAAGAACCACTTTCTGTGCGTGGGAAACCACTCGAGTATAATTTTGTTATCTTCATATTCTCGCAATGTCGTTAAAAGCTGCTCAAATTCTTTTCGCAAACGCAACCAATTTTTTTAACGACAATCTTGCTAGAAGATGCGCATTGTTGATCGAATGTAAATTTCTATGGAAAGGTATGAAGAGTCATAGTTGGCGATATGCCTCCGAAATTTGAGAGTATATTTCCAATCATTTAAGATAATATTATTAATAGTTTTGGTACCGAATATTTTACTATGTCAACATCTCTGACCCTACTCCATAGAAATTAAAACAAATCAACCCGGCACCATCCCTTACGATTAAGCAGACCCGCTAATGTGGGGGACCGCGAGGTGATGGCAAACGTCATATTTGGAGGTGCTAGCTATTGATTCAATTAATTAATTAATTAGACAAGTACCGATGGACCCCAATTTGAGGTTTTAGCAGAGGTCTCAACCATGTTTGTTAGGTGTTTTATAGATACTAGGGGGTAGGAACTATGCTAGTTTCAGGATTATAAAGGAAGATACCTTAAATATTACAAATTATTTTCAGTTATTGTTATTTTTGTAATTTAACCAATTGTACAATATCAATATCAATTTCTTGAGGAAACTGTTACCATTTTGGGACTATGTTAATGAAGTAACGGATAAATATTACTGATATAAAATATTGCTAATTTATTAAGGATCTCTTCAAATTATTCGTAATCCAGCTAAAAAGGGATTACAGGACCCTGAGGAGTGAATTGATAGGTTTCCTAATAAACTGTTAGTTAAATACGAACGTATTATCAGGATATCGGAACACGTGTTCGTAAAAAAATACTAAGATTTTCGCATTTCGTCATTATATGTATATTATAAAAGTGCAGGTGAATGAGCACGTGTTCCGATATATTAAGAATTTTACTAGTAAACGGTCTGCAATACCGCTTTTAACCGGATTACCAATAATTTGAAAAATTTTGTTAGTAAAATACGAACGTATAATCACGTGTTCATAAAAATGTTAGTATTTCAGCATTTCGTCACTGTATATTATACAAGAAAATGCAGGTGCATGAACACGTTTTGCGATATGTTAGGAATTTACTAATAGTTTGACAAGAAACGGCCTACAATCCCGTTTATAACCGGGCTGTCAATAATTTGAAAAGATTTTTAATAGATTAGCAATACTCATTTTTCTCCGTATAGGTCTACATGAATATTCAAAAGGTTGCAGATTCGATCCTATGACATTGCGCTTCATTATTAATACTAGTAATATCTCCCGTCAGTTCATTAGGATATTACGTTTGGTTATTTCTCAATAAAATTTCATGTATCTCCTGAAATTTTCCTGAAAACAATGCATACACTAATAATAACATACTGAAGCAAGGCAGTTCGGCGATTTGTATACATTTTTATGCACGTCCTGTTAGTACAGACACCTATTGTGTATCCACGTCGTTATTTATTACTTCTGAATAACAGTAAACATAGGACTTTGCACCGTGTTCTTCTATACATTATAATGCCACGTTATTAAGAATTTTCTTTATTCCGGTTTCCCTAAATCTTTTGTTTCACTTCTTCAACCCTACAATATAGTCAGCCCCGTTAAGGTACAAATTACACTTCTTATATCCTAACACACAAGTGACACGGGAAAACCAATTCTCATACACGCTGTCATGTCAATAACCTGCTTGTTCTTCGCGTTTGATCCTTTCTAAATTTCTTCCCCTCACTCAAATCAAATGTAATAAACCCTTGTAGGAGCTACTATTTAATCCTGTTCTTGCTTTAAAACTTGTTCAGAAACTAATTATCTAATTAGCTATTCTCAACCCGTATTTTAAATGATTTTCCCAGAGTTAGAAGATTATTAAAATTAAGTTAGATTACGCTAAAAAGAAAATAATATACTAGGCATTCCTTTGGGTTATAAATTATTACGCTCTACTTACATAGCTAGATGAAGATTAGTTATAAACTGCTTCCTGTTGTTTTATGTTTTTATTTTTACTTTAATTATTTTATAATGTTCCTCCCGTTAATCCCTGCCTGTCTTTTCTTTATTTTTAAAGTTCCTTCCGTTAATCCCTGTCTGTATCTTTATTTTGATTCCATTAAACAAAAAAACCGTTAAAAAATAATCTAAACCTGAATTAATGTAAAGTCGTTTTGTAACCGAATTTTGACTGCACTAGCACCCGGCAATTTTCAGTATGTGGTGTAGATATTTTAATTTTTAATATGTTTGTGTTTACTGCTTTGGAAACATCTTTTTGATTATCATCATAAATATAACAAAACTTGTACATACATACATAATCACAAGAAATAATTATAATACCTACCATATTTTAGTACATCAATTATTGAGATTTTTCCAAAGCAGGTTTTAGTGTGTATTTTTTTAAAGAAGGTTTGTGATTTAATTTGGGTTACAACAAATGAATTCGTGTTTTAAAGCATTTTGCTGTCAATTTAAACACACTTTAAAAAACGAAACCTTCTTTCGATGTATATTCTATAAATATATGTGCATGTTATTACATTGAATTGAGTGTGTATATGTGTATTACTTGTTGGATTTTTCTGCCAACTCTGAACTAAAGTGTCGGCAAACTGCAAGAATCGTATGCATAAGCATTTCCCGGTTTTCATGTTTCTGTACATTATTTGGATTGTGCCCCTTGTCAAGCTTACAAAGCTTTTAAAATACTACTGGTACATTATTGCTAATAATTTTGTAAATTATTTTTCATGTGAGCTTTTATGAAAAGGCTCCTGTTTATTTTTTGTTGAGCCCTAATGAATCTATGTCGAGTAGGGATTTGTTTAATATTGAGTACCTTGTCTGGAAGCTGATTGATGAAGCAAAAAAGCTTTAATAGTCGTGTCTGAAGGTTCGTCCCAATCCATTTCGTGGCGGTCGAAGGCGAACGCTCCACGTCAATTACATTAACCGCCTCGAAGCCTTAACCATTCTCAATGTTTATGACAACCCTTTGTCCCTTTTTACCGAGGTTCCCTGGCGAGTTATACGGAAATGGCTAGGATTTTTCATTCCCCAGCGTTTCAGAAGACTACATTTTTTCAAGCGTGTTTCTTTTTTTCGGACTTGTTTTCAACCATTTGTGTGTTATTTCGCACAGACCACAATGCGTGTAGAATTTTACGTCGAAACCTATTTTTCTGTTTATCACGATAATTATATCCTCTTCTCTTTTCCTTTTGAAAAGGGGAGTTGTGATTTTGAACGCTCCCATGAAAAAATTGTTATATTATTTCTGAAAAATGCATCTTTTGACCTGACTTAAATTGGTCCGTCAATTAATTCCGTCTTCATTTCAATAATATAGTTCCACTATTCCATTGTTTCGAATTCTTGAAGATATCCAATAAACCTGCCGTTTGACGATTTCCTGTCCTTTTGTTATCTTTATAATTGATATTTCGAAATAAATTTAAATTAGAAATACCTTTATTAAACTTTCACAAATCTGTTGAAAGAATTTTCTTTGTTGAGTTTCTATGTAATCCTTTTATCTCTTTATTAATTCTTTCTTTGAAATCAGTTTTAATCTTTCTTATATTCCACTAAAATTTACGCTCCAGCTCATCGCATTTTGTGTCAGCATTAAAGAATGTCGACTTTATTGTTTGTTTGCTTCATCGAATCAGAAATTTGCTATTTACCCTTTTAAAGCAATGTTTATTTTCATTATAAATCTGAAGCAGGTCAATTGGAACAATCCAATAAAAGGGAAATATTAAATGATCGTTGATTTTTCATTTGAATTTCAGTCAAATTTGAATTACTCTAGCTATACAGAAAGCGGATACTGTATCCATAAAATTGATTGGGTTATTTCAATTCAGGGTGTGTTGTTTTTTGATAGGTTGTCGGTAATTGACAATTTACATTCCGCTTGGTTCACGCGTTTATACTGCGGCTGAACTGTTGGTTTGCTATTTTCCCTCTTTGGATTGACACTCCAGTTAGCATGCAAATTTCAACATGTGGGCAATTTCCGTTCGGTGTATGCTATTTGATTGAATTTTCGACATTTTTGTACCAATTTTAATGGATTTTTTTACCTTTGTTTTACGCCCAAAACGTCTGCCACCCACACTGGACCACTGGATAAACACCTCAAACTTTCCCGATCAATAATCCGATTCTACTGAGATTCTCTACTTCGTATTCCAAAACTTTTCCCTCTAACCATTCGTCTATTATTTTATTGAATTGAAATCGATTGTTAACATCGAGTATTGTAACAATTCAAATTAAAATTTTGCTTTTACCAATCGGAGTGTGGCTCTAAATTCAATTGCACCTCCTTTCTCTCACAATCCTGTCTGAATTATTTCAAATTTATTTACGCCTTTCATATTTCAAATATCTACAAACGGCATCTTTACATTTTCACTACTCCATTGGATAATGTTTATCTGAATCATTGAACGCACAATCGCGTCAATATCGAACTTTATCTCCTAACTTCGGACGCTATTACGAATTTAAAAAAAAACACTATTGTCGCTTATCGGACACTGTCACCCAACTTTCGAACACTATTTTCAAATATCGAACACTAATTCTTGATTTTGAAAACTATTTTCATATGTCGAACACTACTATGGAATACCGAATATTGAACTATTGCCCAATATCACCGTCCCTTACCTCCGAACACAATTCCCCACACTTGACGTTCCTGGACGTGATCTGCTACCCTGGTGATGACGAGCAGCATGCGACATGAACGTGCACAAGCGCTGCGAGGAGTCTGTACCGAACCTGTGCGGCTGCGACCACACCGAGAGGAGGGGCAGAATCCAGCTGACCATCACCTGCATTGGAAACAAGCTTTCAGTTGACGGTGAGTTTACATTTCTTTTTTAACCAATTTTGTGTGCAAACTTACAAAATCAATTGATTTTACAAATTTTACAGACTCTCAATTCAACATTTCATATTTGTGAATGAATTTGTCGTGAAAAGGGAATGTAAGTTCTGTTATACAGCGTATCCAGAAACTCGTAGTACAAGCGAAACTCGTGAATCTACATCACACAGAGAACCCATAAAACTTATTTTTTGGATTTTTTTTTCGGTGACTAATGGATTAACAAACTTTTGAAGTCGGGCCTACGCGTCGACGCATTTTAAAATACATTAAACAGTTGCTATTAACCGCTTAGAGATATATTTTTTTAAATTTGACTTTAACAGTTCGAAAATTCGAACTATATTTACTCGAAAACGAAAGCTCAAATCAAAAAAGTTATGCTACAAAATCGACTACAAATGTGATGTAGATTTACTTTTTTCATAAATATATTTTTTTATCGATATAATTTCTTCATTTATGATGTTTGGTTCCCGTAATTTTAGCGTTGTATTGCAATCTGTGATTGCGATCAATAAATCAACATTTTTTTTGACATAGTACAGTAAAATATTCTTGGTGCGATTTGCGATTGATACCTTCGTATGTACAGAATAAATAGTGACTGCAGTTAGGTAATGGTCAGTTATTATTTTTTCCCATACACATGAATGAATTTCAGTGGTTTCTCTGATGCTTCTTAATCACTCATCAGTCTTAATAGCTCGCCAAGAGAAACCTAGCGTATTTTTCCGTATATTTTTACTACCCCATTCTAGATGTTTGTACCATCCTAATAATGGTAGTAGTACGTTTTAAAGAGTTAGTTAGTTAAACTAAAATGCTTCACCAAAATTTTCTACATCATTTTAACCTAGAAAACCATTCATACAATTCTTACGGTATGAAGTCTATAGAATTCACATACGCGCAGATCGCTCAAATTACTTTCAGCTACGGAGCTATTAGGAGACAGGATGGCTTCCATAAAAATGAATGACCCTAAAGATTTATCCTGATCGGGTCACTTACACGAAGCGCTTCATCCGTACACAGAATTTAACCCCCATTCGAAAACAAAGGGTTAGAAATTATTAGCCTACGGTTAGAACTATTTCGTTGGGACCCTATTTTCTTTTGTGGGGTCATATTTCTATAGGTTTTAACCGCTCATGCCTCTGGAATATTGACCGTTATATTTCTTCGCTGTCGGAAAGTCGGAGAATTTGTGTGTATTTTCGCTTCTCAATAATATCGAAATAAATGGGATATTTCTAAACGTATCCGAAATTTGTTAATTACTGTTATTGAAAGGTGACGAAATACGCTTTCCAATTTTATTATTAAAATTTATTTTTTTATACATTCAAACATAAATGTGTTTAGTTTTTTTTTTCATTTTATCACTGCACTAAGATTACTGATAACGAAAACAAAATACATATTTTATTATAAACATTTTTGTTACCTCACTTTTTTGTCGATTCATATTAAAATAATTAATAAAAATTTCATATTTTTTTCTCAAATTGATTTGCAGCAATTTCTCAAATTATCAAACCTTTTTTTTTACTTGATGTTCGTCAAAACTATATAAAAAAGGTTACTATCCATGTACATAAAATTCTTGATAATATTTATAAAATTGACCATAAACATATCACAAGAAGCCACACCAGAAATGACCTTATGATCCCAACGAGCAATACGGCAAAGTATCAAAAAACACACACATACTTGGGACCTAAACTGCACAACATAATCCCCCCTGAATTAGACATAAAATCTTGTAATATTTCCTACATAGGCCCAATAATAACTAAATGGTTGATTGGACTGGGTAGAGGAGAATCTGAAAAAAATGTTAAAAAACGTTACATAATAAATAGACATAGACTAATCACCACACTATATGTATCTTCCACTATTCTTATTATTGCTCATACACAATTGAAACATACATATACAAGTTCGATTCTATCATAAGATTGTAACGATTAAACATCACAAATTAAGACATAGACAAATCACACACTTACTTTCACATATTTTGGTTCCTTGGAACGAGCAATTTGCCTAGTTAGGAACCAATAATTTCGACCTGATAGAAGATCTGAAGGTACAATAATCTATAATCACTAAAAATATTTTAATTATATCTTGTATCATATTGTACTGTGTGTAAATCTAAAGGCATAAATAAATAGAGGTGTAGATTTTAATTATTCTGTGGTTGACTTCTATATTCGAATACAAAGCTTTGTACGGTTTGTTTCGGATAATTTGAACAATTCATCAAATTTCAACGTTCATTTTCGGGTTCTGTGAAAGTCCTGTTCAACTTCTGTTATTGTATAAGTATAGGCTAGTTGCTCGACAGAACTGAAATAATAACAGAACTAGAAAAAATCTTTCACAGAACTTTAAAATTAACTTTAAAATTTTAAGAATTGTTCGAATTCTCTGAAACAACCCGTAGTGTTTTTTCATTATAATATCGTTTAGTTCATATTTATAACTATGACGCTAATGGAGACACAACGATTTCTATAATACCGTAGAGCTGTTCCAAGAATTGAGCTCTTGATGGGACAAGTTTACAAGATTTTTTTATTTTTTTTTTTTATTTATTTAATATTTGTATGTTTTTTACAATAAATATACAATTATACATATTATACAGTTTTATAATGGTAAATAATAATAGCTTGAGATGATGAATGATAATGATGGATGAGTAATTTGATCGAACAATCGCTGTTTTCATATTTTCATCTTAACCCTTTCAATACCATAGTTCCTCCTGAGGAACACGAAGAAAAAAATAATATCTCCTGATTTTGTCAAACAAATCGCCCCGTATTTTGCATATCACTTGTGACGGGAATTCCTCAAACTTAATGCTAGGTTGCAACCTTTCTTTCGAGCAACAAATACTGTAAATACAATGACAGATCCCGTTTTGGTTTTTTTGCTTGGACTGAGATACATTATTATGTTTATGTTATTTTTACAACTATGCACGTTACACTGTAAATTAATATTTTTTTAAATTAAAAAAAAATTTGTTTGTGCAAATTTTGTTTTTCCTCACTATTAATAAATAACATTTTGAGACCTAAAAATAATAAAAACCAAATTGGATAAAAAAAACTAAATTACGAACAAAAAAATTTTTTTACTAAAAATTTTAAAATAATGGTTCAACGTATTATCAAGCTTGAAATATTATCTATATGTTGAAATAAAAGTGAGGTTCTGAAAGGGTTAATTAAATGCTAAAAGAGCTGGTAAACGATAAAAATAAATAAATTTCCTATTATTGCCTATTGTCGAACTTGTCTTGTTCGTCAATAGTCTTGCCGGGCTAGGTGTTTGCTGTCAATATTGCCGTGTCATATCAAGATTGCCTTAAGGCTTAAGGCAACACAAGACTCTAATAACGGGGGTTCACTTAAGGCTCACATTTCTATTTATTCATTTGGACACATGCAGTACATTTTACTTCAAGTAATATGGTTCTAAATTAAATTTTATATACTAATATACCTATTATGTATGTCGTTAAAATGTCTTGTTAATTTCGTAGGTGCGAGTAATGATAACATGAATACATACATTTAGGCATAATCAAGTTTTAAAAATAATTCACCAAAGTTTGGTAATTAAACATAACTTGATTGACTGCCGTAATATAATACCATATTATGAATACGAACCAAATTCATTTTTAGAAAACGAATTTTATAAAATATATTATGATAAAACTATACTAACAGACCGAACGATTAGTCATAATAGACCCGATATAGTTTTACATGACAAAATTAAAAAAAATAACTTATATCATTGATGTCGCTGTTCCAAATTCCTGTAATATTCAAAAATCTGTTAATGAAAAAATAAGAAAATACACAGATTTAGGAAATGAGATTAAAGGAATTTGGCATTCTCAGACTATAAAAATATTACTATTTGTTATTTCGGCTACTGGCATTATACCTAGCTCTCTCATTAAAAATTTAGGCGTATTAGATCTATCAAAAAATTTGTATATAAAGATGCAAAAGTCGGTCATTTTGAATACATGTAGGATAACGAAAGATTTTTTAAATATTTATGTTGAGAGATCAGTAGGATTTATAGGCCCTGTTAGGAGTTCTACCGAGCCGAACCCTCTGATATTAAAATATCTGGGAAAATAATTCTGTCGGTGAATTATTTTCCCATTTGATCTCTGGTGGGTTGACGTGTTGTTCTTGTATTGTTTTGTATTTATTTTGCTTATATAATGCACTTGCATAATGTTGATTGACTGGATGATCATTTGTGGAAAAGTGTGTGGAAGGGTTTAGTTTTTCCTATGGGGAAGATTTAACCCGGACATAAAATCGGAAAAAGAAATTAATAGGACGAAGGTTTGTGGAGAGTGGACGAGTTTTTATTTTTTTTTAAATCAGTAAGTATATGAAGCTCACGAATTGTAATTGATTAATAATAAAAAGTGGAAATAGTTGTGACTGTGCGAGTTATTTTTTGATTGGTGAGTTATTTGCTGCATTAGTGTTTTTGTCTACGAAAAAACGTAGTATGCCTGATACGCCTCATTGGAACATTTAAACCAATATCATATATAACAATTCGGGACTATCTTTTTTTAATATTTAGCAGTTTTTATAGAAACAACAGATCTGACAATATACGTTTTAATTAATTCCGACGAATTCGTAACGATTATATGAATATATTTTAGAGCGACTCCTACGGATGTAAGTTATTTATATTTGAGATTAATAAAAACAGTACCTTAACATTAAAAAAATTAATGTTAAACGAATTGTAAATTTTATAAAACGTTTTTCAATTATAAAAGTAAGCACCAGATTTTATTTTTCTAGACGATGAATTAGTAACTTCCCGAGGGATACCTCTAGATAGATTTTAGTAATTCATTCATAGTCCCTGTGGAGGAAGGTTCAATCATCAGTCAAACCCAAAATAAAATCTTTTAAATTGGCTACTAGCCGGCCCATAAGATGGCACAAATACGTCGAAAATTGAAAATAGATTTTTTTTATGTTTTATAAAAACGATTTCTGCTCTTCAAAACCATATGAGCGTTTACTTAATGTTTTTGGTTACGGTTCTTTATCCTTGTGTTTTGGTTCAGCTTGACTGCTCGTCTTCAGAGCAAATAATATCTTTTGATCTACGAAATTGATAGTGGAAACCAAAATTAGGGTTGTATCATATTTCCAGAGAACACTTTAATGTTGTTCGTGGGGTTTCCGTCGACATGTTTTCTCTGTGAATAAAATTATTATCTCCTTTAATGTATCACTGTCGGAAAACCCAACCACATGTATAATATCTTCAATCTACATCACTGAAGAAACAAACAGATAGAAATATACAGGATGTCCGGAGGTAAAGTGCACAAACTTCGAGAGTTGATTCTACATGGTAAAAGTAAAAAAGATAAATAACTTTTTTCGATATTCCAATTTCCTCACATACTAAGATATTTTTCCAAAGAAGAATATTTGTTTTCCAAAACAAAAAAATCATCTTTTTTACCTAAAAACTACCTTAAAACGTTAGAATTTTGAAAAGGTTGTTTTATATTTTTTACTTCTAAAATCATGTAGAATAACCTCCCCAAGTTATCGCACTTTACCCCCAGACACCCTGTAGAGAATCTAGAAGACATTTTCTTTGTTTTAAATGAACATATTTTTCCCCGTAAGTACTTCTAAACACCTCCATTTCCGAAAAGCGGTTTCGTAACGCGATAAATCCTCCCCTGACTATGTTCGTATTTCATCGAAATACGCCCTGCGGGTCGGGACTTATGTGTGAAGCTGACGTCAATCACATCACGATCTGACGCCACGGGGCGCGTGGCAGGGTCAGGGCGCGTGGCAGAGGCCGTAGGGCTAACTGCATCATGGAACTCATAAGCCCCGGTAATGAAATCTGCGACAGCCCTGACAAAAGCTAACGGGCACACTAGGTAATAAGCTTAGCACACTCCTAGCAAAAGAGCTTCGACAAAACAGTATCATGATAAAAAAAAAACAGCGACAAAATTGATCGTGACCATATATATTTTTATATAAAATTATAAATTATTAGTTGCATTGCCCTGATATATTAATGTAGATTCGCTTTCATTATACTTGGCTACAATTCTGTTAGAAATAGATTACACACCATTGTTAACTCTTATGCTATGTTAGCTGATGTTTTAGTGTGATTGCAGTATAAAGCTGTACTAATTGAACATTTTAACATTACATGTTTTAACGAGTTCACTGCATGACAGGTTTTTTGTTTTTTATTTATTTATTTATTAATTTTCGGGAAATCGACAGCTTACATTTAATCAGTTTGTACATAAGTGTTATATTGTCAAAATAAACCAATTATGGATTACCTCCTTGTGACTTTACCTCTACTGAGACAGTATAACATGGAAGTAAATTAAATTTGTAAGAAAGGAATATGAATTAAAAAATTTATACAAAACATAAGATTATATAAAACGAAAAATTCACAACAAAATACATTTATAGCCATGGAGAGAGGTTGTAGATAATAAATCAAATCATAATAGAGATATAAACATAAACATTATTCACAAACCATCAGAGAAATATTCTTGGACCTCTTGTATTTGGTAAGTTCGCAACTGAAACTATCAACCTTGGATAATACTTTTTTTTTTTGTTTCTATTTCATTTCTTTAATTTACTTTGTACTGATGTATGAGCATTATTTTGTCTTGTTTACTTTTATATAATCTTATAATTGCTCTGTTCATTCTTCTTTCTTTATTGTACTATGACCTAACTAGTCAGTTCTGGTCATTGAGCATAGATTTCGCCATTTTAATCAAGATTTTGATTCTAAATGGTCCTTCACCAGTTTATTTTACAAAATGTCCTGGGGGAAAGTGCATTAACTTCGGGAGGTGATTCCTCATGATGGTAGAAATAAAAAGATGAATAACTTTTATCAAAATTTCATTTTTATCAAACAACAATATTTTACCGTAAAGGAATATTTCTTTCTCCATAAAAAATCAACTTTTTTACTTGTACTAACATGTAGAATCACCTCTCGAAGCTTCTACATAATTTTATTTAAAATAAATATTTCCACGTAAATTTCCAATCCACCACCTCTGGTTATAAATTGAGATTACGATAGGCTGCCACAGAAATAGTGAAAACTGTGAAATTTTGATACATTTTTAAGTGTGGTCTTTTGCAAACGCTGCTTTGTCGCTTCTGTTTTGTCTCAGTCCATTCTGTAACCTGTCATCATTCCCTCGATAGCCTATTTCGTCAAACTGACCCCAGATTTGACCACATTGAACAGGCCCGTTTTAACCCCAATAACCGCTCCTATCTCGTTAGAATCTATTCCCAAACGCTTTAAATTAGATGGTTTATAGTATAAACGGGGTCCATTGAAAACATTAATAATTGATATCATTAAGGACGGGTTGTTTCGGAGGATTTGAACAATTCATCAAATTTCAACGTTCATTTACGGGTTCTGTGAAAGTCCTATTCGAATTCTGTTATTATATCATTATAGGCTAGTTGCTTGACAGAACTGAAATAAAAACAGAACTTAAAAATATCTTTCACAGAACTTGAAAATTAACTTTGAAATTTGAAGAATTGTTCAAGTTCTACGAAACAACCCGTCCTAAGTGTGTTCAATTGGATAACGCTTAGGACGGGTTGTTTCGGAGAATTTGAACAATTCATCAAATTTCAACGTTCATTTACGGGTTCTGTGAAAGTCCTATTCAAATTCTGTTATTATATCATTATAGGCTAGTTGCTTGACAGAACTGAAATAAAAACAGAACTTAAAAATATCTTTCACAGAACTTTAAAATTAACTTTGAAATTTGAAGAATTGTTCAAGTTCTCCGAAACAACCCGTCCTTAATCTCCTTCATGGTAAAGAAGTAATTAGTTTGTGATTAAGGCATTGGGTTTCTAGTGTCCTTCCTGGACTTAGGAGAAAACTTTGTTTCTTTATATAAACAATTTCACCGGCCAATTTCAATCCTGTGAGTCGATATGTCTTATGTAGTTGGGTGCCAAAAGTTGCATATTTTTTTAAATTGTATATAAGAAAAGTATTACAAGGAAAGTACTTACGTCATCTTAATTATTAATTTACGTAAGTCCATTTTTTTCACAAATTGAGATTTGAATGCCACCTTTTAACATATTTCAATATATAATAGTAATAATTCATATTATAATAGTATATATATTATTCCTTTCATTTTCCAATAGTATATACCTTTCTAATATCTTTTATTTTATTTTTTACAAACTCTTAATGCCTTTTAGACATTTTATAAGCACTTCATTCTTCCTTATACTACTTTATTGTATATTATTACATATAATTTCTTACTTTGACTTATTACTATACTACAGATTGCTACTTATATTATATTTATATCTCTTTGTTTTTTCATACTTTTAACCTTACTTACTATTTACTGATTATACCATTATATTTACATTTATATTGTTGCATTCCTTATGTTGCTGTACTATTCTTTGTAAATTAGTATGTGAATGGCACATGTTGTGCCGTATATGTGAAATAAATAAATAAATAAAAAAGCATATTACCATGAAAATCTCATATCTGTATGATAATTATTATAATTTAGCAAAAAATCATTCAAGTACCTACCAAGTAAAAGAAACGATAACAAAATTTAAAAACACCAAGATATATAAATATTTGTTTTTAAAGAAATTTAAAAAATGTTAGTCGTTTGAAAAACCTTTATGCTAGGGTTGCGTAGCTTCATTTTCATAATTTTTACACTTTAAAATTTATTTTTATATTTCTCCTATAAAGTTGACAAAGTGGACTTGGGTAATTTTATTTATTAACGTGGCGGTCACCTGGATTTCATTGCATAACGTTAAGAATTCTTACCATTGGTTTATTTTTCGTGGAAAGCAACTTGAAAAACCATTTGACAAGTAATATACAAAAGCAATACCAACCTCCGTATTAATTTCTAAATTTCGGGGATTTATCGCATCGTTAAGCATGACATTAAAAACCTTTTATGGCACAGATATATTTTTATTCAAACATAACATTACGTATTATCCTAATACATCAGTTTCGGGACCGGCTCGGTTATCAACGTTTTATATCCTCGTTGATCTAAATTACAACAAAAACAGAGCTTTACCAATATATCTCGGTCCATTAGTTACAAAAATATTGTGTAGCTTTTTGTAGCCTCTCAGAAATATTTTAGATCCTTACCATTTTGGGTTTTATTTGCTTTGTAAAAAAAACAGCGTACCCATCATCTTTTTTTAAATGGTTATGATGAAGTTATGCATTTAACTTCGTATTTTTTCATTACAACACAGAGACGATTTGAGGCAACTGATATTTTACCTCAGTAACCCGGTCCTTTTGATAAAATTCACCAGGGTTGTCATTGGATATGTGACCTTGATTCTCGACGAAGTCATTCTACTCGAACAACGAGTGGTTCGACCCACTCCTTTTTCACGTGTAATGAATTTTTACGTTTGGCCTATGTAATTATGTACCTTCGGCGACACTCAAGAATAAGAATGTCGACCAATGTATGTACTTTCGACGGCGATTGCGAGCGGCCTGATGGAAGAATTGTTACCCTGGTTCCACAATGTGTCTTCCCAGATATCTGAACCTTGTTCCCAACAGGGCAGGATATTTGGCACCATGGGTAAATCGGAATCTATTCATCCTCTACACTTTTCCTGTATCTTTGGTGTTTTCCACTCCCAACTACTGCATGGGTCTCCTGAGATGGCATTGTCTTAGTAGTCACCAGTTCGCTTAGTGAGTTTCTACTCATAATAGTTACATGGAGTTTTAAAAAAGCTTTATTAAGTTGAAGATCGTTTTATCACCAGAAGGGATCTTTATATACCTCAAATGTTTTAATTGAGGAATTGTTTTTCTGTTCTCACTTATATTTTTACGATGGCGCTTCTTTGGTAAGGTTCTTATCACGGTCATGTAGCTTTTATAAGGTTGAATTATTCGCATGACATAACCGTGGGACTTTAGTAATTTAAGGGCTGATTTAAAAATGAATGTCTTTGTCCCTCCAGTCTTCCATGCATTTTTTTAATGATTAACACTGTGCGTGCACGTTCAGCCCAATAAATAAGGATTCGACTTGCTCAACTCGCCCAACCAGTCAGTAGTCAGTTGTCCGACGACTTTCGTGAAATCTGTGACCTGTGTTTC
The DNA here is from genome assembly GCA_026573805.1 of Hesperophylax magnus. NCBI lineage: Eukaryota > Metazoa > Arthropoda > Insecta > Trichoptera > Limnephilidae > Hesperophylax > Hesperophylax magnus. Next base: position 2,814,520 of record JAIUSX010000088.1, read on the forward strand.
ATTTGCAAATCCTTACCCAAGGTACCCTCAAGAGGAAGCTGGCTTGAGTGTCCAAGTGTCCAGTTGCAGTACAGTCGTCATTATAATGATGTTGTGTTGTGTTGTTTGCAGTCCGACAGGGGCGCAACTTGATCCCGATGGACCCCAACGGACTGTCCGACCCCTACGTCAAGTTGAAACTCATCCCTGACTCCGACAACGTCAAGAAGAAAACCAAAACCATCCGCAGTTCGCTTAACCCCGTGTGGAACGAGAAGCTCGTTTTGTAAGTACTACATACATACATATTTACATATACATAAAAGTTACATGACGAAATTACACAGGCGTGCACTGCCACGTGCAGAAAAATGAGTATTGCTAATTTATTAAGAATCTCTTCAAATTATTCGTAATCCGGTTAAAACGGGATTGCAGGCCTTAACGAATGAATTAATAGGTTACCTACCTGATAATCCTAATATTTTCGCATTTTGTCATTATATATTATCAAGGCAAATTTAATGCACGTGCATGGACACATGTTCCGACATATTAGGAATTTATTATGAGTTTATCAGGAAACAGCCTGCAATCCCGTTTTTAACCGGAATGCCATTAATTTGAATGCTCATTGTTCTGCGTGCTGAATTATACACGAATGGAATTACTAACTTACTAACTAACCATCACACCGTTTCCACGCAGTGGTAGGCAGAGAAGACTGACCGCAAACAAATCGGACTTAGCACACACTCCTTGCTTCATTCACATTCATACATACATTATGTTATTTTGACGCTTCACATGGCCTGACTCAAGTCTTTAGTTCATTTGACCGTGTCATATTTTCCTTGGTCCTCCCCGACTTCTCCTATCATTAACATTCGCGTCATATGTACTGATTTTATTAATTTCTTCATTCGCTCTGCATGCTGAAACTATCTAAGCGTCCCTTTCTTAATCTTTCTCGATACACTTACATCAGTCTTGCATTCTTTCCAAATCTCTATATTTCTCACATGATCACACACTCGCCCCAGGAATCTCATTTCTGCATCATTCAGTCAACTTTTTCATACTTCTTCTGCCAGTTCCATTCCTCACTGCCATACATCAGGGTAGGTACCAACACTTCATTGTGGACTGCTAGCTTCACTTGTTTAGATATTTTTTTGTTGGCGCTACCTGCATTTACTTTTCTTTCAATATCTCTATCAGCCCTTCCTATCTCTCGTAAACATACTTCCCAAATACACAAACTCATCCACTAGCATCATTCACAAATATATTGCACACTGTTTACGTACTTTCTCTTTCAAACAACATGACTATAGACTTACCTACATTCATCATTAACTCATTATTCATACATACTTGTTTCATCCTAGACACGAGAGACTGTAGATCTTCCATCCTGGTAGCAATCAGCACCGCATCATCAGCTTACAACAGGCAACATACTTTCAGATTACTCAAATTCGCGCCCAATCCCACCTCTTTCTTCTTTGCAAACACTCTTCAAATTCTCTTTCAAACACCATTACGGAATTACACCTATCGGAGTTACACATGCGTAATATTATTTTATTTTTATTTCGGATGACTGAAATGAAGCCAGAAAACTTCGTAGACAATTACGAATTCGAACATTCATGAAACAAATTACGTATTTCGGTTGTTTTCTGTTCCAAATATTTGTCTAGCAGAGATTCGATTTCATTTATATGTGTACATATGTTGGAAATTGTTAAACTTCTAATACTCCTAATACAATATTCTTCAACTCCAAGCTGGAATATATTAATCACCAGCTGAGTGGCGCGAGACTGGTTTGGGGAGACCCTTTGACCTCTTCAACTGGTCTCTCGACTCATCGCCTTGCGCCGCAGTGGGAGGGATATATTCATATGTCCGTCACTCCTAGACACACTGATCCCTAGATTCCTACCCACAATACCTTTTGTCTTCCCAGATCTTCCTCTCCTTCCTTTCCTTTAAAAAAACCCTCCACACAGCATCCCAAAAGATGACATAGAGGGAAATTATTTTCTTTAGGGCCTCCTGTGTGGGGTTAACATAAAAAAATATACATATATTAAAACTATATTGGATAAATTAAATTCGTTCATTAAAATGAAATCCCTCTTCTGCAATGATAATATCAGCTTAAAACTAAGGCAGAGAATGCTAAAATGTTATGTGTGGTCGGTCTTGTTTTATGGATGTGAAACATGGACCTTGAAAGTAAATACCATGAACAGGTTAGAGGCTTTTGAAATGTGGCTTCACCGGAGAATACTCAAAGTCCCATGGACCGACATGATCACCAACACAGAAATTCTCAGGCGGGCTAGAGCAGAGAGAGAACTGCTTAGATTAATACAAATCAGGAAAATTTCATATCTGGGTCATGTACTTCGAGGGGAGAAGTATCACTTGCTCCAGTTAATATTGAAAGGCAAGATAGAGGGTCGCAGAGGGCCTGGTAGGAGACAAATGTCTTGGCTGCGAAATATACGAGAGTGGACCGGCATTAGAAGTGTGGAGGAGCTATTCCGGGCAGCGCAAGACAAAGAGACATTTTCTAGAGTGATCGCCAACGTCGGGGGGACCTGATACGGCACATAAAGAAGAAGGATAAATTCAAGCCAAAACACGAATACGTATAAATGTGTGTTTTTTTAGTAATGTTAAATAACCTATGAAATTATTAACGCTATTCTTGATATCAAAATATTCATGTTTAATATAAGATGTGAACCTCATTTCAAAGGGCAGAATCTCAAATATTTGGCTGAGGACCAAAACTGATATGTACAAGACGTAAAGTTCTGATTACAAGCAATTTTAATACATTATTTTTTGGGTCAGGGGATCTTTTCCCTGCAGATTACTTCCCGAAAAACTTCAATAATACTTACATTAAAGTATAATTAACACAAGCTGTGAATAGATATAATAAATAATAAACTCCACACAGGGCCTATGTCATCTTTGGGGATGCTATGTTGAAGAGACTCATATTGTAGGAGGGAAGAAACAGAGGCCGGCAAATAGTTCCAAATCCGAGCTGTAGAACTCAATAAAGAGCCTTAGAAGTGAGCCGTTCTCATGTGACAAATGACAACCATGGCGAGCGTTTAGCGTGTTTCCCGACTACAACCGGTGTCGAAGGGATCAATGACGCTAGTTCCTCGTAGCATCTTCCATTGTAATACCGGTAGAACAAGGATAGCATACCTACCAGAATTTACATAACAGAAGTTGGCTGATTGTTAAAAAAGTAAATTTAATTTTTTTGATAATAACCAAATCATAATAATGTATTTGATTGCAGCTGATATCAATGATTGTATTAATTTGTTTATAATTTTATTAGCGAGCTGAAGCCAGAAGACAAGGACAGGCGCTTGCTGATCGAGATATGGGACTGGGATCGTACCTCGCGTAATGACTTCATGGGATCCCTGTCCTTTGGGATTTCAGAAATCATCAAGGTAATGGCATTAAAACATCTTCAACTTATTTTCAAAAATTATATGATTAGAGTTCTCTGCCAAAAGTATTATAGTGATTTATTTTTGGGGTTTTACGCCGTGTTGCGCTTCCTGCTTCTTTAGCCATCGTTTCGGACAGAGTTACATTTCGTCATCAAGGCAGATATGTAGATTGGTGAAGTGTGTGTTTGTGTGTGTAGATTTGATACTGTGTTGAAGAAGTGGTACCATTAATATTAATAGTGACGATGGGGCTTAATAGTTCTTCGTATTCGGTACTTGATGGCTACATCAAAACTAAACGTGGAAAACCTCATTAATTAATCAACTAATTATTATGCTGAAATACCGGCCCTAAGAGGATTGATGCTCGTAACCCAGTATCACTTCTACATAGATAAACACACTTCACCACAGTCTACACATCTGCCCTGATGATGTACACTGTAAAGAAGGAGAAAGCACATACAGCGTAATAACAAAATATTAATATAAATCACGATAATACTTTTGGCTGTGAAAATCTCAAATCATACCGAAATCATTGCCATATGTTTTTTGGTAAATGCATAGATAAGTGGGGCACGGTTAATAGGTACATTTTGTTAAAAACACTGCAGGTATCCGTTAGATAACAATGAGAATCAACTATTTCAGTAAAATGTGTATGGAAAATAACGCATTTTTATAGTTATTTCGTTAAAATTAAAATCGATTGTTTATTTAGCGCCCATTGTTTTTGACGTGAAAGTTTTCAAAAGTAATTTTTTTAAATAAGATTGAAAAAAACTAAACAAAAAATAACTATTTGAATATTATTATATCAATAAGTGGCAGAAAAGATGTCAAATTACCTTTTTTAACGAAATACCTATTAAAATGCATTATTTTACATTTCCAATTACTGAAATAGTTGTTTCTCATTGGTATCTAAAATGTACCAACGATTGTTTTTAAAACAAATAAAAATTTGCCTGTTAATCTTGTCCCACTTACCTTTTTTCCACCTTCTCTTTAAAACGTGCGATGTTCTGTCTTCCAGGCGCCTGCCGATGGGTGGTTCAAGCTTCTGACGCAGGAGGAGGGCGACTTCTACAACGTGCCGGTGCCCGAGGAGGGGGCCGATCTGGCACAGCTGAAGACGCAGATGCGCAAGACGTCCATCAGCAAAAAGGCGGCTATCGGCGCCGACAAGGACGTGCCGCACAACATGGCTAATAAGGACATCATAAGGGCATCGGATTTCAACTTCCTCATGGTGCTGGGCAAGGGATCCTTCGGAAAGGTAATTAAAACCATTCAAAAGTGTGAACTATTCAAAGTTCGCCTTTTAAATGTGTTAATAGCTTGATGTCCAATTTTGAAGGTGGGAAAAGAGGGAAGTAAAGATTTCACCCAGTTGTGACTTCATCCAGTTGTGACTTCATCTTGTGGCTTCATCCTGTTGTTACTTCATCCAGTTGTAATTTCATCCAGTTGCGACTTCATTTTGTTACTTAATCCAGTTATGACTTCACACAGTTGTGACTTCATCCAGTTGCTATTTCATCTTATTAATCCAGTTTTCACTTATACATTTCTAAACAAGTGCTTCTCTCCAGGTGATGTTGGCAGAGAGGAAAGGCACGGACGAGCTGTATGCCATCAAGATCCTGAAGAAGGACATCATCATCCAGGATGACGACGTGGAGTGCACCATGGTGGAGAAGCGAGTACTGGCGCTGTCCAGCAAACCCCCCTTCCTGGTGCAGCTGCACTCCTGCTTCCAGACTATGGTACCTACACTATATTATATTATATGATACCATCAAGATCCTGAACATGGACTTCATCAGCATTATTAATTCCAGGGTGGCATTTGACCTCCTCCACAAATGCTTTCCACTGACTGCGATCCAAAATCCCTTCAGTTTTCAGTCTATCCTATCGTGCTCCAATCCTATTCCACACAGTGTATCCACCTCTTTCTCGGTCTCTCTCTGCACCTCCACTCTCCCATAGGGCACCCACTTGGTCATCATGATTTATGGTTGATAAAATAAAAGGTAAATTCTTCATTCAAGTCATGATAGCCCCCATTCAAAGCTCTGGAAAAACCGCAACTATAATTTGGATTCCTGGACATGTTGGCATTGTGGGTAACGATATTGCGGATTCCTTGTCAATACAAGGACCATCCAACATATCTATCTGACTTTTTTCCATCCTCTAAGACAAATCTCGCAATGTTTGGCAGAGGATTGGCACATTGCTAGTCAATCCAAGGTAGCCTTCTATGCCTCAATACAAAGGGCTATCCCATCAAAACCTTGATATCAACAATTCCCCCATTTTTCAAAAAAAAAAATCGATTTGGACATCGCTCCCGTTCCCTCTTACCTTAAAATTCACATGCTTGACCCCCAGATTTTACTTTCTGTTTGCTAGAAAGATCACATGTTTTTTGGTTGTCCATCTCTAAACAAATATCCTCTGTTCTGACAAGCCTTATCTAAAATTACCTCCCATCCATTAACATCTCATTTCTTCTGAGTCCAACTCCAATCTTCCATATAATTATGAAATTTACCCATTTAAATAAAAGTAATATATAAATTTGCCTTCCTTCTCTCCATTATTTGAAATGATGGCCTAGAACACCCTTGAAGGGTGGAAGCATAGAATAAAGGCAGTGATCTTCTCTATTTTGTGGATAAAAGCTAGCCAGCCATTGTAGTTTTTTGCACCTACATAATCTTACAATGGTCTCATGCTCAATTATACGTCATCCAAGACATCCATAGACAGTTTGAAAAACTGATATTTTGTGATTCTATAAAAATCAGTATAATATCGACCCATAGAATAAAGAAACAACTAGAAGTGCCTTCTATGCAAGTTAGAAAGGAAACATATTTATATTCAATTTAGCACATGCTCCGTCTCACTTATAATCGCCTGACATTGTAGATCTCCATCCCAATTGAATTTTATAAACTTAGTGAAAAACAGTTTTGTATTAGAATTTTATTATTTTTATTTTGGTACAATATTTTACATTTCATAGTTATCCAGTAATGTTGGCCTCACTGGGTGGCTTACCCGTGCTGAGGCCTCCATTAAGGCCCGATTGGCCAAATATTTTGATCAAAGCATTATTTGGAACAAAGCATTTTTGGTGTTCTTTATTCTATGACTGACTGTCTATCTGTCGTAGAATTAGTAAATTTTCACATTTTCTATTTTTTCCAGGATCGTCTCTATTTTGTGATGGAGTATGTGAATGGTGGAGACTTGATGTTCCAAATCCAACAATGTGGAAAGTTCAAAGAACCTGTTGCAGTGTAAGCATAATTTTATTAATATTTTATTTTGTCTCAAGCGATTGCGCAGTACTAGGTGCACCTACACGGTAATTCACCACTCGCGCGTAAATCGTGAATACACACCACACTCCCCCAATCGAGGTACTCTGGCGTTACACGCACAATCTTCATTGAATATGGACCTCCGGTGCTTTACATCAGTATATATTTTTTTACTGAGGTAAAGGATTTATTCATTGATGAAGTTGAGAAGAGAGAGAGGTTTGGGATGTTGCATCCTCTGATTATTCAAATAGGAATAGGAAATAGGAAAATAGCAAATAGGAAAAACGGAGCATTTATGAGGAGCTGATTGAAGTGTTTTGCCATGCTGGTGATTCTGTTGAAGAGAAGAAAAAAACTGTATGTTTTATAATTCTAGAGAATTTCGAAATTTTCCCAGAATGCCTTGAGAATTTTGACTATAACACCAAAATTTTTAAATTTCCATAAATTTTGTGCTTTTTCCCTAAAAAGTATTTTGCCTAGATCTATGGAAATTTTCCTAAACATTCCGTCACTGAATTCGGTCCGCAGTCCACACTCGTGCATAACACGCTAAGTAAACAAAGCATGTAGAAGCTCACATACTTCGTACTTGCAGGAAAAACGAAGCGGGAATTGCGTAATCTGGGCAGACTCTAAAACTATATGTTCACACTTTTTTGTACCTTTTTTGGTGTAATTTTCACCCACCATGATAGGAATATCGATATGTTATGGTAGATGAAACTTTTTGGAATCCATCTCAACTCCCCGGAACCTGGATAACACTTATTGGACGAAGTGTAGCAAGCTTAAAGTTTAAATTATTTTGTTGTGTTTGTAGATTCTACTCCAGCGAGATTGCTATCGGTCTGTTCTACCTGCACTCCCGCGGAATAGTGTACCGAGACCTGAAGCTGGACAACGTGCTCCTGGACCAGGATGGGCACATCAAGATCGCCGACTTTGGCATGTGCAAGGAGGGGATCAACGGGGACAAGACCACCAAGACGTTCTGCGGCACTCCCGATTATATCGCTCCTGAGGTGATATAAATTATTATATTTGTCTTATTTACTGCAGCCACCGAGATATTGCCCATGGCAAAATCAGGAACTACAGTTAATAACATTGTTATATTCAAATTACATTAACATCTGTGTTTCCTGATTTCATCACAACATATCTCTCGTACCCTTGAAAATTCAACAAATCGACTGTGCGAAAGTTAAAGCACGGAATATAAAATAATACAAACATAAATAAATAAATATTGTTAAAATCGTTTCATTATATAAATATAATTAGAAAAAATACAAACCAATGTCAGCATTAATTTACTGTCTTGAGATGAATAATATGGAGTTACAAATCTCAATATTTCTGTCGTCATTGTGTATATTTTTGATTTCGTTTGTTTTCTTTTTTTTTTACACTAGCTCCACACAGGAGACCATAGGGAATGTTTAACACAGGGAATGTTTTCTTTGTCATTTATGATGATACTGTGTGAAGGATCTTTATAAGAGATTCACTGCCAGCTCGGCCATTTGGCAGAGATCGAATGTTTCGAGAAACTCCGCTCACGCCAGTTGGCGTGTGCATCAATATAACTTTCAGTGATAATTCGGCTACTGTTGCGACATATTGTTTTTATGCTGGCCCTGTGCTTGAATGAATCAAAAATTGTTGTCTGTTTGCATTTTCGACTACCTACTGTAGTTTCAAATTTATAGCTTGTTGAATATTGCTGACACAGTTTTCCAAGTTTACATATTTGAATTTTCCAAGCCTTCACTGTCCAAGATTGGTAGTGAACCTGTTAAGGAAATGTTAAGGAGAGGAAATTCTTGGAAGGAAAAAGGCTTGAGTGATGGGTAGGAATCTGAGGGTCGGTGTGTCCAGGAGTGAGGGAAACCATCACGGTGCAACCATTACGGTGCAAACCATTACGCTGCAAACCATTACGGTGCAAGGTGATGTGTTCGACTGTAGAAGTTAAAGAGTCTCCATCAATCGGACTCTCCCGATCTGGCCCGCAATGCAGAGTGTGGGCAGACGCATCCGCCGTCAATACCTGGACAAACCTCACGCCACGAACCCGGGCACCCCTTCTAAATTACCAAAATAACTACTCGTGGTGACCTATGGTAGAGGTGTTGGTTGTCCAATAAATGATTTCCCGGGCCCCCAATGAATGATTACCCGTACCCGCCTCCCAAAATGAAGCTTGTTTCTTTCAAGCACTTATCTCTATATTGGAAAAACTATTTTTATAGCTAGGCCACGGAATTGATTGACGTTAACACCATTTTACTCAATACGCCTTCGAAAATATTTTCATAACTAGCACAGTCTGAATTCTTGACAAGTCAGTTCCAATTTTGAAAATGACAAAAATAATTTTCTGTTATAGATGGGTACTTTATCGCTTGTCTGATATGAATGAAAATGACACTTAAATTCAAATTTTAGATCATTGAACCAGAGTTACACAGGAAATACAGACAACCGAAATTAGTATTTTTTATAAAAATGACAATATTCCAGATAATCCTGTACCAACCGTACGGCCGGTCCGTGGACTGGTGGGCCTACGGGGTGCTGCTGTACGAGATGCTGGTGGGGCAGCCCCCCTTCGACGGGGAGGATGAAGAGGAACTCTTCGCTGCCATCACTGACCACAACGTCAGCTACCCCAAGACCCTCAGCAAAGAGGCAAAGGAAGTGTGCAAAGGGGTGAGCTAAATTTTTTCAATATCACCGTGCCCAAACGGTGCCACTGTTTTGTTCTAAAGAATGTCAAGAGTTAAAGGAGTTGGAGAAGACGTTGCAAAGTATTTGGCTTTTCAGTTCTGGGCTTTATAGGTAAAGCCATTGCAAGCAACGTTGCTATTCTGTATAGTGGTCACTAGGGTGATTGTAAGAGTGTTATCCACTTTGCTAGAAAAGTGTGCTATGTGACTGTATCTGTTAATTTGAGCTTTTTGAGAAAAGGCTTTATCAATACTTTCATAAAATTGTCTATATAAATAAAAATGTGAATGTTCGTTTGTTCAAAATCTTAAATTTCCGAAAGTTCTTCACTAAAGGCTTTGAAATTTTAACACAACGTTGCATTCGAATATGCGTGTGTTTTTAAATACCTGTAATATATTGATGTCACCTGTGACAGACAAAAACATGCTAATTTTGAAAAACAGCGCCATCTGTTGGATGTAAAAGCAATTGTTTCGCTATCTGCATAGACAGACTGAGCCACAGCAACGCATGGCAGGGTTCAGCTGGTTTAAAATAAAATCTTGGGACATTACACAAACCACCCATTTGTGACATGATTTAAAACCTCATGGTCAATCTGACCTGAGGATAAACACTGCAAAGCTATCTAAAGCATTTGCTTTACGTAGGTAGGAAAGAGGAGAGGGGGTCCCTATTGTTCCTCATATATCGCGGATTGATCGTGTCTATTAATATTCCTTTTGCTCTTTCCAGTGACACTCAGATATTAGTATCAAATTTCTATTTTTTTACCTACCGTTTTAACCGGACATCGCCTATCTTAGATCATGCAAAACGGTAAAAGAGAAGGTACAAAATCGAGCATAACTCAATACATATTATTATAGCCTTTTCCAGTAAAATGCACTTTTTACTTCAGCTTTGGCTGCGAGGATTTAAAAAAAAAAATTATGGGCAGAAAGTTAGAAAGAGAGGGTTAATATCCCAAAAGTCTAGCAACTTTACCAATTTGTGAGAGTACTTATAAAAGGAAATAATAATAACTTAACCGTCTTGTTCCAGCTGCTGACAAAGAACCCCATGAAGCGGTTGGGCTGCGGGCCGCGGGGAGAGGAGGATGTTCGTGGTCACGCCTTCTTCCGCCGCATCGACTGGGAGCGCATCGAGAGCCGCGAGGTGCAGCCGCCTTTCAAGCCTAAGATCGTAAGAAATTCTTAATTACTTGTGTTTTGATGTTTCTGGCTTTACTCAGTAAAAAACTGCGCTTCTACCAATGTATCAGTTTACTTTTGTTATGTTTATGTTAACATTTATGTTTAAGCATAGGAAATCTCCATTTTAATGGTAGTAAATGTATACCTACCGAATACAATAATTGTGACAGTTATCTTATTTGTTTCATTGACATGGTAATATGGCAATATTACTTTTTTATTTTACTTTTAACAAGCACCAGCTTACATTAGGAATTAATAAAATAATCCACAAAATTGTATACTGCAAAATTATGTTCCATAAGTAAACAAAAAATAATACTACCTTATAAAGAAAAAACTATCATTTTATGTAGTTCACAGTAAGGCTGGGTTGATCGATCATTTTACACGAATGATCGATCGGGTCGGTCACAAGTGATCTGGTCGAGAGTATCCTCTCTTTGATCTCATGGAAAAAATGCCATAATTTAATAATCATTATTAATTTTGTTTTACATTAATCTTAAATGAGAGTTTTAGCAAAATTATACTTTGATTATGTACATATACCATTTGATCATTTACTTTTCGGATTTAAATATCAATGATTCGATGTATTACTTCCAGAAACATCGCAAGGATGTCAGCAACTTTGACAAGCAGTTCACAAGCGAGAAGACCGACCTCACCCCCACTGACAAGCTCTTCATGATGAACCTTGACCAGACCGAGTTCATGGGCTTCTCTTTTCTCAACCCCGAGTACATCCAACATGTCTAGACCTCAGCGGAGCAGTCTACTTCACTCACTTCACACTTTGGGACGGGCTATATGACTACATAATATTCATCAGTCGTGGAATGAACAACTCACTTTGTGACGGGATAGTTACCAGTGTGAAGCTATTAACTCATTTCACACTTTAATCCCGGGTTTTTGCTGGGACAGCTCACTTCACACTTTGGTCTGGAACCAGTGTGAAACCGTCAATTCATGTCACACTCTAAACTGGAATATTCACCAATGGTGGAATAGCTCACTTCTCACTTTGGTCTGGGTTAGTCTGGTCAGTGTGAAACCATTAATTAATTTCTCGCTTTAAACCGGGATATTCATCAGTGGTGGAACAGCTCACTTCACACTTTGGTATGGAACCAGTGTGAAACCATCAATTCATGTCACACTCTAATCTGGAATATTCACCAATGGTGGAATAGCTCACTTCACACTTTGGGCCTGGATTATCACCGGTGATGGAACCATTAACTATTGGGTGGGATATCGGTGGAACCCATTCACTGCTATAAACACCAGTCCTAGAAACATTCTGACTAACTTCACACTTTTGGCTGGGATAGTCTCTGAGAAGAATTCGGGAGCTGTTTAATCCTGCTGGTGATCTTCAATAGAATATTTAACATTCTGTCTGCTATAGGATGAAATGAATTGACTCATTTTGAATGTGATTTAAAATATTTCTCCACTGAAGTGGCTCTTTACAACCTGTGTGGGTATTTCACAAGAATTGCAGAGAAGATAGATTCCCATCATTTTGGTTTAATAAAATACACAATTTCGTATTACGCTATACGAGTATTAAAATTAATATTATAGATTAAAATCTCTCATTATAATTATTATGAACCTTCATTCTTTTGACTTATATTACCACTTAGGTGGCCATTCTTATTTTATAAGTCGTTTCATCATGATTGGTAAAACTGTGTATGTATCTCTCAAAGGCTTTGTTTACTTAAATAATTTCTAGTTTCTTACTGATAACTAATTCAACTTTTAATGGTTTTGTTTACATTCCAATTTTTCTCCTTTCTCTAATAAGTTACTATATGTTTCTGTCTCAGTACCTAATGTATTTTACTAGCACTCATAATGTGTCTCTTGTGTCAAATTTATGTTTTTATTTTCATGACAAAATTTAATATTTTTATGAATTAATCAATTAACTTTTTAATGACGGAAATTTGGTCAATGTTTGTAATTTTGTGACTTTTACCACTCAAGTGAAACTTTTGATCTTAAAAATTGCGATCTAAATTTGTTTTTTTTTTACTCCTAGCCAATCTTTTATTTTAAGAATACTCATTATTTTTAGTTAACTTAAGTGAAATGTTAAAGAACAATATTTTTTGACAGATTTTTGTTCATCTTTCTGTATCATCCGCTTTCCTTATGATTGAGATCTTGATAAAATTAATATTTTTTTTAGCTACTAATAAGTGAAATAAAATTTCTTTTTAAATATTATGTATGTATGTATTGTAAAATAAAAATTAAAAAGAATGAGTTATTGCAAATAAATACATTTTTATTTTTACTTATATGACATAATTAACAATGTTATCTTTATTTATTTTTGGAATAACTGAGTAAAACCTCAAATTGTAATATTTAATTATTAAAGACAATATTAGCGATTCTTAAAACAAAATTAGAAACAGAAAAGATACGGTCACATCTAGGACCTCTATTTAACCCAGGACCCTCGCCTTGCCGTATTTCACAAAGATAGCAGCCAATAAAAGATGTGCGGTGAGAAATTGAAGATAATGTTGATATTTCTTATTTGAAGTTTACAGCTAAAAATATGAGCGAATGAGTTATGGTCCCATTAGCTCAGTTGGTAGAGCGGCGCCCCGGCTAGACGAGGGTCCTGGGTTCAAGTTCTAGATGTGACCAGAATTTTTTTATAGAATTTCCGATTTTTCTGATTCAAAATTTTGGTTTAAGAATCGCTAATATTGTCTTTAGTACTTAAATGATGTTATCCTTTTTTGTAATATAAGTATTTTTATCATTACATATTTCATCAACTTAATCACTGAGGTGATTTTTCCCGAAAGAGGTGCCATATAAATCAATTGAATATTATTATTATTTTTCTAATCTTTATTACATTTAGTATAATTATAATAATATTTGATTTATATTTGTATGGCGATATTTTCTTGTGCTGGCCAATATTATGTATTTATTTATTTGTTATCGTACAATATTTTTTAATAATATATCTGTATACATACATAAAATTTATGTTTGTTTTGTTACCCATTAATAATTCTTAAACATTATTTAACAAACTGTTTTTTCAAAAATTTCATTTAATATAAACATGAATAAATTTATTAAAAAATGGATTTTATTTATTTGAATCCACCTGCCATTTGTGTATTATAAGTACATAATGTCATGTTTGTTTGCAGTTTTACATAAATTATATCTTCTGTTCTCCAAATGAAATTTAATTCTTGACCAATACATTTTTTATTTACGTAGAACCTATTTAGACATTTTGGTAATATGTAGCCTTACTAACATTTATACCAAGCGTGGACATTTATATATTATAATATATTAAAATACTGATACTTTTAAGGGAGTTTGTAGAATAGAATCTCAATTTCATTTAAAGATATTTAAATAAAAAATCTTTTATGTACTACATAACAAGATTTTTTTTAAATTATCATAGTGTTAAAATATGGTTAGATAAAGTTTTATTTTCAGTTATTATTTAAATATCACAAGTTGTGTCACCTTTTAATACTTGTAACAAGTGAACTAATGTATCTATTATAGCCTTGAAGGCAATTCATAACATTCCTTAAGTTTTAGTATAATTCAGAGTGACATTAGATAGTTTACTTCTGTTCCAACATTTATTTTCTTTTTGTTTAGTATGAATATTTATTTTATGAATCTCATTTTATAGACTCATATTTTCCATTGCACTTTTCTTGTGTGGTCGTTGAATAATTTTTATTTTATCTGATTTATTAACTAGAATTGAAATGCAATTTTTTCGCAGTCTGCAAAGTTAATTTTATCTCATAAACTTATTTGAAGTACCTATTAGAAACTTTGTTGTTCTGTAAATTATTAACTTTTACACACAATATTCTGTAGAGATTCACTTTTTTAATTAGATAAATCTCTAGAGAATATTCATTTGGGAATAGCAGCAACCCTTTTGATGCCCGAGAATAAAGAAATAATTGAATCTAAATGACATACATAAATACACACATATGAATAATGGTATTGATTTGGAGCCGGCCGTTCTAAACAATGGCAGGTGTATATTATGTAAAGAACTGTATTCTGTACTGGAAGGCTTGCAAGGAAGATGTGTGTTTTGCTATTCAGTAACAAAGGGGTTTGCATTTTTCAATTCTTCTAAGAAAAAAATTTCTATTTTCTTAATGCTGTTGGGTAACTTTTCCAATTGGTAACTTTACGTCAAACACTTTTATACTAAATGTTATGATATGAAGTATTTTAAGGTTGTCTTTTGTAAAATAACTATATCAACTGCCTTTTTCTATATAAATACTATATAGTTTTCATATCTTTCATATTGTTAAGAATCCGATGAAAACTTTACAATTATCAAAATTACACTAATTAGAGTAAATTCTTTAAATTGTCTTTCGTATATTATTATAGAAGATAAAATTTTAGGATTTGGCTATTTTATCTTGATTGGAATTATAAGGATAAGATAATTAAAAGTGCTATGTAATGTATATCCTCTCTTTGTACCGTGTTTAAGATAACTGTGTGGCGTATCTTTTCCCAACAATGGTGTCTACTAGCTAGATCCTAATGGAGGGTCCAGAGCTCTTGGCATCTTATTTCATCACCTGAGTAGTGCCACTTCCACCAATATCCAAACTGAGTCTCACACTGAATGGTGGATAGTGGCTAAGTTGCTCTTGGGTCCTTAATATAGCAAAGTATGACAACTTGACAATCACCAATCTCTGTTTTAATTTATTTCCTCTTAATTCTGTATTGCTTGTTAAATGGGACTCACCATTTAAATTTAATATATAACCTTATTACATACTATAAAAGTTATTAGATTTCATAGAGCTTTTTATTGTGATTAAGCTTATTGATAAATAATATTAGGACATAAGACATTAACACCTATAAATATTACACCCTATACTAACTATGCTAGCCTTCATGTATCTATTTCTAGGTTGATCAAATAAATCCTTATATATTAATAATATATTTGTTAATTAGAACCTGGTATAATATTGTCTAACAATGGATTCATCTAGAAGATATGTAATTTTTAAATCTTTCGAGGTACTGTGCCAAACCTTTTGGATAAAAATCCTCTCGATCTGCATGTAATGTGACTTTTATCCATAGCGTAATGTACATATTTTATAATGTAACATTATTATTCTAATGCAAAATTAGCTAATTAATGTAATGCCTCCAAAGGGTTTTTAATATTGCACATTTTATCAATTATTGTTCCATCACACGAGATTTAATGTATTTTGCACTTTATTAGGACACATTGTTCATTATTACAAAGGTAATTCGAGGCAAAACGTTATTTTAAAGTCAAACGGATCGAAATATTTCTAATTAAAAACATCTAGGATCTTGTCTAACAGCTCCCACAACTTATTATCTTGCTTTTTTGTCTAATTTTAACATTTTAAACCGTTGTTTTAAAGATTTAATTTTCTATCAATATTTGTTTGTTAAAATATGGATAAAAACCTCAACAGACTATACTACTTTGCCAAAATATTAATTTATTGTAATTACAACTCAATCACAGGTTATTACAAAAAGTGTCCTTCTAAAAAACCACCACATATAACCTCCACTTTATTCCAATCTGGAAAACTTTACATATAAACATATTATTAACCTTTAAAGTGATATTTTTAAAAATCCAAATCAATAAAATAATAATTCATTCCATGTATCATCAAACTACTTTTAGCTTGTTGTCATGTTATTGTATTCAGAGATTTACTTTCCGTATGGACGATACATTATATAAAAAAGTGTTACAATTAATTGTACATCTTTCAAAAGTCAATGAGCCAGTTTTATTTACCTTTACAGAATTATTTTACTTATACACAAACAAAATTTCTCCCATCGAAACACATATTATGACCAATTTTTAAGAAAGGTTAAGAATGTGGTGATAGTTCTAAATGGAAAAAAAACAATTTTTGATATTGACTGCTATTTCTGATGCTTTGAGGTTCCTAAAATATGCATTTTAAATGTCTGAAATTCAGTTTAACCCTTTACTATAAAACTATCGGAACTATATGGTTACACCGGAATGCTTTGAACGCTGATTTATTGGCGCAAGTTAATTTTTAGTGTATCAGCAATCTATAAACCATTTTTTCAGTATCGTAAATGCTCTGAGAATATTAGGTTTAATTTGTAATAATTCCTTAAAAAAATTTTTCAAAAATAATGAAGAAGTTTGTCCTGTCCATACGGGAAGAATCTGCCGGTCACCGGGCTTGTAAAGTAAAACAGTAGATGCTAGTTAGAGGTGTATTCTGACCTATGAACCCTTATAGTAATATTCACATTGTCTTTCAATGAAAAAGCCCATTTCCAAATAACTTTCCAACACACGCATAATATTATATTCAAATATTAAGAGTTCAGTTAGCATTTGCTTGATTTCCACTTTTTTTTTAAAATTCCCCTACCAAAAGTTTCAAGCCATCAAGTATTCAACACTTTGAAAATATTTCAGCTATAAAATTATAATAAAATATTCACAGAATTGACTGCATGCCGTTGGAAAAACATGTATTGTGGACAACAAACAAATTAATTAATCTCTGAAATTCTGAGGCATATTCTGTATTATAAATAATTCAACATTCTCTATTATAATTTGTTGGACACTTAACTTTTGCTTTCAATATCATTGTTCGGAAGCATGAGAAAATAATAAAATGGTGACTTTTTAATTTGAAAACTACCGTAGAACATAAATTGCTGGACAGAAACATAATGCAAAAAAATTACAGGCGGACTTACAATTAATTGGCCTGAGAAAGTTTAGAAAACAGCCCCATTCCTTTTTAAAACGTTAATTGCTGGTCACAGAAAGTAGTGAGAATTTGGAGACCACAAGTTATTGTTTATATCATGATTACAATCCAGTATATCTAATAAACCAATAAATAATTAGTTCAATGGAGTAAAATAATCTCACTATATCTGGTATGACAAAAGTTCTGTAGTTCTGTAATGCTACATGGTCAGTCCACCCATGAGTTCAAAAGTAGGTACTTATTACCGAGGTAGGTAACTATTCTGTCAAATTCTTTTATTTTCATAACTTCTGTAGTGGCAAACTCTGCTCATAAAATCCATCCCTATTCCTTGTGTTGCCATTGATTTGTGAGATTTGCTAATGATGGCCTTAATTCGTGACCAATGTATCCCCGTTGCAGGCATAATGAGACGTAGCTAGTAGCAACACTATCAACTTCCATCACTATAATAGTAAGTAAGTTTATAATTTGGTTGGTTTGTAGAAACCCGAGATCTTTTGTGTTTTTCGACAAGTGCAGCGTTTAATTCTAATGTACAGAATAAGGAAACACGATGCAGTTTGTGTCTCAGTGTTATCTTTGATATTGCTAATATCTAATACGTATAGGAAATTTATAGTAAGTTATATTCCTCTTTATTAAAAGTAATATATATCTTGTTCAAATATCTTTTTGTTTTTGCATGTGATAGCAGTGTGCTTGGTTCTTTTTCGACTTTATCACAAACAAATTTTGATTCGTATCAATTCGTGATTCTTTATTTAATTTTCGAAATGTTTCCAAATCCGAAAAACACTTTCAAAAAGATTATATTTTAATAAGATTCTCATATTATTCATTTATCTTTTGGTTAAGTTTCTACACATTAATAATTCCAGTACTTTTTTCTCTTTGATGTATAATGTAACACTGCTAGTATGAGTAAAAAATTACATAATAAAGAATATTTCTTGACACCAATGTAAATTTGTTTTTTCTTTTCAATTCTTACCAATTTGGGAGGCGGGTTTGGGTACCGCCGCCCCGGAAACCATTTGTTGGATTACCAACACCTGCAATGGGTTACCCCAAATGATTGTTTTGGTGATTTAGCAAAGGTGGCCGGCTTCATCGGGGGAGGTGTGTTCAGGATCTGCTTGCCCACCACCTGCATTGCATGCTAGATCGGGAGAGGCTGGTTTGGGGAGACCCTTTGACCTCTCCAACTGGTCTCTCGACCCATCGCCTTGTGCCGCAGCAGGAAGGATATATTTATGTGTCACTCCTGGACTCGCTAATCCCTAGATTCCTACCCACCCCTCATACCTTTTCCTTCCCAGAACTTCCTCTCCTTAAAAAGACCCTCCACGCAGCATTCCCAAAGATGACATAGGCACTAAGGGATTATTTTCCTCACGGCCTCCTGTGTGGGGTTAATGTAACACAATGTTTCTCCTTAAAATCCATGGCCGAACCCACCACCGATGACGTTTTCTTTGGTTCTTTTTAGTAAATTCTTTGATCAAATGATCACAAATCAAACGAATTCTAACACGCACAACTTCGTTCAAAGACATTGTAGTGGGAAAGGACGGATGTACGTTAATTTCTATTTCATTCTGTATGTGTCGTGTGAACGCGGAATGAAACAAAAATGAACGTTCACTCGAGTGAACATTCATCCGAATGAACATTCACCCGAGTGAACCGTCTGATACCTGCTTAAGGGAGTCTGTGAGACCATATGAGTTGTTCCCAAAAGCGAACAAATTAGCCAGAAGTTAGTTATTAGTTAGGTTAGTTATTCTCGTTCTGAATCATAACCATTCTTATTTATCCTGTTCTTAACCCTCTTGAACGAGAGATACTCATATGAGGCCCCAAAATTAGTAATCTTTAAGTTGCCATTTCATAATTCCAATGATATTTTCAAATACAACTGTGCCATAGACCACTTTAGACATTGCTTGAGATACATTAATATTTCAAAAACTCACCGCTATATGAAAACTGGTGACAAATATTTGAGGGTATGTTATTTTTAATTATATTCTAAATCATTTCTACAATACAGGCCTAAAATGAGTTTATGAATTCATAAGGATTGTAATCTTGATGAAAGTCCAATTATGATTCTTCTTGCTCTTCCTGATGGTTCCAATGATGAAAATTTTAACCGGTAGACGATCATTGGGTGATGTTATACTTACTGATAATGTGTGAAACAGTGTGCAGAAAAAATCACAAAGTTTTTTTGACTTTAATTTTTTCACCACCATCGAGAAGTTGCAAAGTGATTGCATATACAAGAGTCAGCTATAATACGCCCAAAGAAGTTGCATGGTACGGAAACTAAATAAATTATGAGAATGCCTCGAGGTTTTTCTATTTCTCTGGCAATGTCGCAATCCAATGTAACAGTGACTCGATGGATTTACAGTAATCTTGTCCATATTGCTCTCATTTTTTCTGGTGCTCAGTCAATCCCTAAAGCCATAACCTAAAGCTAAGAGGTGATCTAAGCAAGGTATGGCTAAGATAGACCCATAAATATATCACTCTCGATAGACCTATATAGGCCATTTTATATTGAAATATACAACATGGGAGGAGTTAATCTGACGGACTCTTTGATATGCCTGTATCCGCATTGCCTACGCCACAGGAGATGACATTTCAGAATTTTTTCCGTCTTCTCAAAAAAAAGTTTGTCCAACATTGTTCAGCCTGATAGGTGGTAAGAAAATAATGAGAATATAGGCTTGCTGAAAAAGTTGAACTTAGACGGGATGGAGGGGATCATCGGCTGAAAAAACTGACATACTATGCTTCCAAAGTTTTGCAAAAAGAAGAAAATATATATTTTCAGTGTTTTGAAGATTTTCATTTTTTTGGTGTGTGAAATTGTTTTGTATGTACCATTTTACCCATAAATAAATGATTTTACCTAATAAGAATAAAAATATATATTTGCTATTTCTCTACCTACTTAACCATAGAATGTATCCTTTTTATTTAAGAAAATAATATTTTTATTTTAAGCATATTTCGTAAGCGCCCTTGAGGTGATTTTGCACAAAAACGGCGCTATATAAATATCCAAATATTATTATTATTAAGAGAGGGTTAATAATCATGTGATGAAAGTGTTTTTGTTGAGTTATCCGATCACCTAGAATTTCAATGTTTTCAACCTTTTACTTTTTTTTATATACCTGGCTGCATACGATCCATGGTTATCGCCACACATAAAAATAATAGGAAAATGAGGTTATGAACATGTCAACAATGTGTCAAAGTCAAACTCGTGTTTGCGCTCAAATGTCAGAAAACTAGTAACATAGAAGCCGTTGTACATTGTATTACATATTTTTGGAAATGTGCGTTATGTTATTGTGTTATCGGTAAGAATTTACTCTGTACCATATTGGTTTCTCACTGATTTCAATAACTTAGAAATACGTATAATGTTAAAGTTATTAAATGTAACCTAACAAGGTTGGAGTTCCCTCGATTTATTTATTTACCGCATTTAACGATAATTAATTTAATTTATCTTATTAGTTATAACTAATAAGATAAATTTTGCATTAGGTAATCTTTTAAATGAGTGTTATATTTATGTAGTATATTTAATTTTTAGAGCGAAATAAAAAACCTGCACAGATGACTTCGTTTAACCGGCAAACTGGTACGGCCCACTACAAGCTGGTGGACCCGCTGAGCGTCACCTTCTCCATATTCAGCTCCGAAGAAATTAAAGAATTGAGCGTTGTTAAGATTTCAACGCCAATTACATTTGATGCTTTGGGACACCCGCTCAAGGGTGGACTGTACGATCCCGTTCTCGGGCCTCTCAATGAGAAGAGTGACCCGTGTGGAACATGTTTCAAGACAGTGGCAACTTGCCCCGGGCACTTGGGGCACCTCGACCTCCCCGTTCCCGTCATCAACCCTCTCTTCCACAAAAGCATCTTCACCATCCTCAACAACAGCTGCCTGCACTGTCACAGTCTGCAGATCAACGATCAAACCAAAAAGCTGTTGAACCTAAAGCTGAGACTCGTGGAAGCCGGGCACGTCACTGACGCTTTAGACGTAGACTCGCTCTTATCCGATTTAGATAAGAACACGGCCAAAAACAAAGAAAGTGATCTTACTTTGGATATCATGGAAAACAATGTGGTAAAGAAATACATTAAAATTTTAAAGAAACAAAACTCACATCTTGAAGTTTTCCTGACTAAAAATACCTACAAACTCAGAGATAAGTTCATCAATGAAGTTTTCAAAAATAAGAAGATGAAAGCTTGTCTGTTCTGCGCTCAACCATTACTTAAAATAACTTCGGTTCAAAACAAGTTAATGTGTGAAGTAATGGATTACAATGAAAAGAAGTTAGTAAAGAAGAATACTATGCTTATGCCAGACAAAGTGAGGGAACACATGAGAGCTATTTGGGCGATAGAGAATATAACTTTACAACTCATTATTCCAGTACTGAAGTCTATCAAAACAGGCATACCGACTGACATTTTCTTCTTGGATATAATTCCCGTGCCTCCGCCCATCGTTAGACCGTGTAATACTCTGCGCGGTCAACTCGTAGAACATCCTCAGACACAGATTTACAAGTCCATCATGAAGACAGGGTTTGTAGTTCGGGCTATCATACATGCTGTACAAACAGAAAGCGGCGAGGCGAACGATAATGATAATGTTAACCCTATTTCTAACCAAGCTCGACTAGTTGTAGAAACTGCCAAGGGAGACAGTACGCTGGAGAAACTGCAGAATGCGTGGCAGGACCTACAAACTAATGTAGACTATTTAATCAACAGTGAAAAAGCTCAAGGAGGCGAACAGGGACTCAAACAAATAATTGAGAAAAAAGATGGCCTCATACGTCTATACATGATGGGGAAAAGGGTGAACTATGCAGCCCGATCCGTCATCACCCCCGATCCCAATCTGAACATTGAAGAGATTGGCGTTCCCGAGGTCTTCGCCATGAAGTTGACTTATCCTGTGCCAGTTACCGCATGGAATGTAGAAGAATTACGAAGACTGGTTATTAATGGCCCGGACAAACACCCCGGTGCAGTAAAAATAGAAAATGAGGACGGCCGTATTGTTAACATCCCTTCCTGGAGTCTGCCTAAAAGAGAGAGTCTCGCTATGCGACTTCTGACTCCTAGTGAGAATAACGTTTCTGGTGTTAAAATAGTTCACAGGCATCTCCAGAACGGTGACGTGATGCTGCTGAACCGTCAGCCCACACTCCACAAGCCCAGTATCATGGCACACAAAGCCAGAGTACTCAAGGGAGAGAAGACCTTGCGACTTCATTACGCCAACTGCAAAGCCTACAATGCGGATTTTGACGGAGATGAAATGAATGCTCACTTTCCACAAAATGAAATAGCCAGGAGTGAAGCTTACAACCTACTCATTGTCAACAAACAGTACCTAGTACCTAAAGACGGCACTCCTCTGAGTGGTCTTATTCAGGACCACGTCATTTCTGGAGTGCGCTTATCCATGAGAGGCAGATTCTTTACCAAGGCTGACTATCAACAATTAGTTTACCAGGGATTATCTCATTTGAGAAGAAAAATCAAACTCCTTCCTCCAACTATTATCAAGCCTTTCCCATTGTGGTCGGGTAAACAGGTTCTTTCTACATTGATTATCAATATTATTCCCAAAGACAAAAAACCTATTACTTTGATTGGTACAGCCAAAATTAGTTCCAAGAATTGGGAAATGCAAGCGCCCCGAAGATGGATGGGAGGTGGTACCGAGTTCGCAGACAGAAACACTATGACTGAAGCCGAGGTGGTCATCAGACACGGAGAGTTGCTGTGTGGGGTGCTCGATAAGGCCCATTTTGGAGCT
The DNA here is from genome assembly GCA_026573805.1 of Hesperophylax magnus. Lineage (NCBI taxonomy): Eukaryota > Metazoa > Arthropoda > Insecta > Trichoptera > Limnephilidae > Hesperophylax > Hesperophylax magnus. The sequence goes on from JAIUSX010000088.1 coordinate 2,838,015, forward strand.
ACCCAGTATGGTCTGGTACATTGTATGTTTGAGGTATATGGAGGTGATGTGTCCAGTGTCTTATTGAGTTCTCTGGCCAAACTTTTTACCTTTTTCCTGCAGTGGGAAGGGTTCACCCTCGGAGTGAAGGACATCATAGTTGTCCCCGAGGCTGATGAAGTCAGATCCAACATCATCAAAGCTTGCCGCAAAATTGGAAATGCCACTGCCGCAGAAGTAGTCAACTTACCTCCCAATGTGCATCCCAGTGAACTAGTTAGAGCACTAGAAGATGAAAGTAGTAAAAATCCTAAGTTTAGAGCCATCATAGATAGAAAGTATAAAACTGCTCTTGATAAATTTACCAATAACATAAATAAAACTTGCCTTCCTGCCGGGCTACTAACACAGTTTCCTTCTAATAACTTGCAGCTGATGGTTCAGTCGGGAGCTAAAGGATCCACCGTTAATACTATGCAAATATCTTGCTTGCTCGGTCAGATTGAGTTGGAGGGCAAGAGACCCCCTGTGATGGTGTCAGGGAGGTCCCTTCCCAGCTTTCCTCCCTTCGAGACATCTCCCAGAGCCGGAGGATTCATCGATGGGAGATTCATGACAGGAATTCAGCCACAAGAGTTCTTCTTCCATTGTATGGCCGGAAGAGAAGGCTTGATTGATACTGCTGTAAAAACTAGCAAGTCTGGATACTTACAGAGATGTTTGATTAAACATTTGGAAGGAATCAAAGTCAATTATGATATGACCGTCAGAGATTCCGATGAGAGTGTAATACAGTTTGCTTACGGGGAAGATGGAATGGACGTGTGCAAAGCCCAGTTCTTGAAGAAAGATCAAATGAAATTTTTGGATCACAACACAAGCGCTATCTTAGAAAAAGAAAATTTCGACAAACTGACGGAAGATTACGACCCAAAAGTTGTTGAAAAACATAAAAAATCCCTCCGAAAATGGCGGAAACGATATGCTCACCTCGGCAAAAGGGAAAGTGCTTTCACAGAATTTGGGAAATATACCAAAAATATTATGGACGTTGATAATTTTTCACGGAAAATGGACGGAAGAGATTTGTTAACGTGTAATTTGCTAGAGGCTTGGAACTCTGCAGAACCAGAAGTAAGAAGTAACTACTACTCCAAGTTCTCCAAACACTGTCCCGACCCACTGGTATCTCAAATGCAACCGGATCACAATTTTGGAGTTCTTACGGAGGCAATGGAATCATTGATAGACACATATCTTAAAAGCCGAGATGACCTCAGAAACATTGATAGTCGGTTTGGGTCTGACGCTACCGATTTTAAGAACATGATGAACATGAAATCCATGGAATCACTCGTAGCTCCGGGAGAACCAGTTGGATTACTTGCCGCTCAGTCCATCGGTGAACCTTCAACTCAGATGACGCTCAACACTTTCCATTTTGCTGGCAGAGGAGAGATGAACGTCACCCTTGGTATTCCTCGTCTGAGAGAAATCTTAATGATGGCTTCGTCCAACCTAAAAACACCCAGCATGGACATACCCTTTAAGGATGACTTACTTTCTTTAAACAAAACAGCGGAAAAACTTCAAAAGAGGCTCTGCAAAGTAACGGTTGAGAATGTACTTCAAAAGATAGAAGTCAGTTCTGAATTAAAATTATTCCCAAATAGGGAAATTGCGTACACACTAAATTTTCATTTCTTACCTCATAGCGATTATAAACACCAGTATAATGTGACACCCAAGCAAATTTTACATTATATGGAGAATAAATTCTTCTCTAACATGTTCCAAAACATTCACAAGGCAGCCGGGAAGAGGTCTGGAGTCATGATTGATTCCAAGAGTCAAGAGGCTTCAAAGAAGGTGTCCGATGACGATGAAGAAATATCTGCACTTCCTGTGAAGAAAGGGATCTTTACTGAAGAAAATGATAGTTCTGACGAAGAAGCGGGAAATGAAGATGATGATACTACTCAGGTAACATCTTTTATTTTATTTATGAATTGGCTTCGCATTGAAAATTATGGAGTGGCTAGATGGTCGAGCGTTCCAAATTGTCGGATCGCGGGTTCTCTGCTAGCTAATTCCTCCATCATTGCTGAAGAAATATATTACGATAGTAGTACGAGTTATTCTAAAACATATTTTCATTATTATTTGTAGCTTGTCTTTTTTTTCAAGAAAAACAATACATATGGGATCTTGTCTTATTTTTTTTACAGTTAAGTATTTACAGAGATATTTCATATATTTTATAAGCTCCATAGATCATGATGGAAATAATGTTACGAGCTGAAAATAATTGCGCTGACCTAGACATTCTAGAACGAAGATTCTGCCGAAATTTCATGATGCTGGAACTCACTGTTTGATTCATAAAACTGTGTTGTTTATCTAACTATGTAGATCACTAGACGACCTTAGGATACTGTTATACTCACAGACATAGGAATTAATAGACGAGAAGATAAGGGCGAGGGGTAAAATCAACTGTTGAAGAACGAGGGGAGTAAGGCTGACTGTGATTCGTCAATAAATCAATCTGACAGTAAATAGGCATCTCGCATTATAATATCACCATTTACTTCTTAAAAGTAAAATCTGCGTTTGAATGAATAGACATTTTTACATGGGAGCGCAAATTACTCGCCACGTTATGAACTAATTTGCGAAGTCCAAATTCGGCAAAGTAAGGCAGCTTCTATTTCAGAGTCGTAGTTAGTTTCAGAGTATTTAGTTAAGACACTTTTACAAATGTCTCATAATTTACTTACCCCAGTAAACAACGATGAGCACACTTGAGAATCGCTACATTGTGATGTGATAGTATATGTTTCTAAAACTGATCCATATAATACGGTGTGAATAAGCTTAAAATAAAGTAAAATAATGCTTACTTATGGAATGTAATACGACAATTGGGTTTATTCTCTTTTTCACATCTATTTTTACAAGTTTTCATATCAAAAGTCAACATTTTGCCGTGTTATTTCGTAAAATGAACCGATGATGCCTCGACCATAGTTCGCACAAGAATGATGACGTCACGTTTTCAAATTTCACTTGAAGCCAAATGCGAGCCCAGCCGGCTCAATGGAACCGGTATGGGGAGTGGGGATAATACGCTTTTAATCACTTAGGGCAGGTCTACTAATATTCATATGTCTATGGTTATACTCTTTTTGATAATTTATTATTTTTTTTATATCCCTGCAAAGTCAAATATAATTCATAGAGTATGTTTTGTTTATTTGTAGTGTATAAAACTTTGGAACCATAGACATCCAAATTAATAGGCGAGCCATTTAACAAACAACAAACCAACTTGCGCATCCCACTTTTGGTGATTTGTCAATAAATTAATCTGACAGTATACAGGTATTGTAATATCACCATTCGGTCCCCGAAAATAAATTCTTCTTACGACATTCTGGTCCTTTTTACAATGGCGCATAAATTGTTGTCTGCGTAAAAACTTGACTACATATCCCAAATCGGGTAAACAAAAAATCAGGCTTGTTTCCAAAATTAATGTTTTGGTTTTGTTAGTTTAAAACTTTATATTTAGTGAGACACTTTTGCAAGTGTGTTATAATTTAGCCACCTTACTCAATTTTAGCGTCGCTACGCCAAGCGATTCGTTGAAGAATGAACATTCAGATCCTGCACAGAAAAGTCCTACAATGGACAGTGGTGCAAACTTTGCCTTACTTTAGTGAACTTTGATTTTCTGGACATGCTCTGGTTATTTCAATGTGCGCTCTTATGTGGTTAGTGTACGAATGATGTCATTGTTTATTCAAAACTTTCTCAAATACTTCTAGTGCCAAAAATATGGTCACATGGTTTGCTTCGAGCTCATCGACAAGATACCCAGATTTCATGTTAGGGCAAGTCTATGTTGGAACTAAATTAATCCAGCCCTTTATTTATTCCAGGTGAAAATTCGTAATCGCCAGACCGAGTGCCAGGAATACGAAGACCCTGAGTCAGAGGAAGAAGAATACTCAGACACCGAAGAACCTATATTAGAAAAGCAGCAAGAATTCGAAGACGAAGGCTTCGAAGAGTTTGACGTCAAACCCGATCTCCATTCCCTGCAAGTTCTGAATACCTACGAACAAGCCAGAAACTACACGTACGACAAAACAGACCACCGGTGGTGTCAGCTGATCTTCAACCTTCCTCTTGCTGTGTCTAAAGTCGACATGTCGGCCATCCTTAAGCACCTCGCCGGAAAGAGCATAATTCGGGAAGTTCCGCACATAAAGAGAGCTATCACTTACACAAATAACACCAATCACCTAATTCTGAAAACCGAGGGTATCAACATCAACGAAATGTTCCAGTACAATGAAATATTAGATTTAAACAGGTTGTATTCTAATGATATCCACGCAATCGCTAATACGTATGGAATAGAAGCCGCCGGTAAAGTCATCATTAAAGAAGTCCAAAATGTGTTCAATGTTTACGGTATTCTTGTAGATCTACGGCATCTTTCACTTATTTCTGATTATATGACATACAATGGTGTTTTTGAACCCATGAGCAGGAAGGGAATGGAGTCTTCCACTTCTCCATTGCAACAGATGTCCTTTGAATCCTCCCTGGTGTTCCTGAAGGATGCGGCTATCAAGGGTAAGTCGGACATGCTAAAGTCAGCCTCCAGTTGTCTCATGCTCGGACAACCTTGTAAAACTGGTACCGGCGCTTTCTCTTTGTATAACACCAGAGAATCTAAACTTGAATAACTTTGTATTATGTACTTGTTTGAATAAATTTATTTTTTCACATTGTTCTTTTTCAATATCGAGGTAATAAATCTTCTACAATATTTTCAATGGAATTAACAATGCTCCTGGTAGATTTCCATATAAATATTAATTTTTGGGTTCACTGTAGAAACATTAAATAATATAAATTTTACGTCTGCGGCATTATGCGCTCCAGGTATATTTTGTACTGATTTATGTCTACCCACGTGAGGTATTGTTAACCTTCCAGCAGGCGCGTTGAGAAATTTCCCTTGAGCGGGCGCTTGTCGTAAATTTTACGTCATCAAGTTTTCTCCATGTAAGTGGTGTTTTCTTTATACAAATGTTAGGGAATTTTTTTAAGGATATGAAGAATGATAATTAAAAAAAAAAAATTTGACTTTCTTAAAAAAAACGAACCAACACTCTAAACATTTTAATATTTCAAAACAAAATTTGTTATCGACCTATTTAATCAGAATAAATATTCCCATCCTTACAATTGTTACAAACCACCTCAACTGAAGAATGGTTCTTGCATGTAAAGGACTGGCAACGGCAACACTTCATTGATGCTGAGGATCTTTTCTTATCCAGTGCACATAACCGACAAACACCGAGTTTTGGAAAGCTTATGTTTTCTTCTTCTGTCATCGGTTCAATTGCCCTACCGTAACTCACTTTGAGAAAAACATTTATATCTTGCGGTAAATGTTTGACATTTGATTTGACTCTAGCATAGCTCGAAGCTCGATGCTTACAACTAAGTGGAAAGAGTGGGGGAAGCGATAAGGCGCGTCTGTCGTAAATTTTACGACAGCGCGCCCGCTGGAAGGTTAATAATTATTTTCAATAAAATATCGCTTCTGCAATATGTACTCCTGGTGCTAATGCTGAAATTGGTCTGCCGGTATTAAGATATTTTCAGTGTTCCCAGATATTGGTATAATATATAGACATTCCGGAAGCGTGCCGATACGCGAGTCGCGGACGGAAGTGGCGCCATCTTTTGTCGACACTTTCACATTATGTAAATCAAAATGATTGGGTAGGTGTCGTAGGTATTTGTTGTAGAGAATAAAAAAAGATTAATAATTAAATTTTCAATAATTTTAAAGGGATTTCTTGATATAATAATAAAAATATTTGGATGATTTGTATAGTGCCATTTTTGTGCAAAATCACCTCATTGAATAATAACTTAGAGGGTTGATTTTTTACTAAAACGGCGTTGCATTGATCATTCAATTATTATTTATTATCTTAGATTATTAACCAAAAATGGGTTTGTTTATATTCTTTAACTCCAAAAAGATTCCCGTAATTACTTTTGACTCTAAATTCGAACAATCAATACATAGTATCAGTAAAAAAAAATACCAATATGTATAATGGACCTAACAGTCAGAGCGTATTGTGCAGAACAGGAGTTGGAACTTGGAATGATACAATACAGCGCCGATAATCGATTTCAAGTATTATGCCGATACCGGCGATACTTATTTCGTAATGTTAGATACCGTACAGAATACTAAACCCTGAATGCTATCAATATCAGAACTAATTCGATAAGCAAAACATACTTGTCCGTTCCGCCCCCGTTGGCCGTATAACCCGTGGCAAGAAAGCATCAGTTCTCCCACTATAACACTCAGAAATCTTCATCAATCACTTAGTTTGATTCTTTCGTTCCCGTATTTGATAATTATTATCAATTTACTCATTTAAAATAATATATAGTATATTTTCGGCACGTTCCAGAGTGAAAGATACTATCAGTATTGCCCTGGTGTAAGACCACCATTCAGAATTGAAACATTGCTTGAAACTGCTTTAGCCGTGTTGGGTCGCCAGATCTGAAAAGAATCCAGAAGAAAAAAAAAGAATAACATGAATTAGAAACATACAACAATTAAAATCTTTACAGCGGCGAGCAGAAGGAGTCCTCGGTGCGGGCCAAAACTGTTTTTTGCCGGCCTCTATTTTCCTCCCTCCTACAATATGGGTCTCTTCAAGACCCTTCCCCTTCCTACTAACTTAAGCCTCACAACATACCCCAATTGTGGATACCAGAGTTCCACTAACTCCAGATGGTTGGTAGCAGTTGGGACTCGTGTGCGGTTTCATATAAATCAAAAACAAAAAACCAAATGGAAAGGTGCGTAGAGCATGTCAAAAGAGGAAGCTACTTGGAGGACCAGGTCCCAACGGGGCGAACTATCAAAATGGCTATGCCTGTCAAATCATGTGCCTGACGGAAGGTTGATGCCTATTACCTTATGGTGAAGAATATTTTTAATAAATTTGAATTGCTTTGTAATTAAAAATATTAATATAGATATAAATTATGATGGTAATCATGTTTACACAATACTATCATCACCTTTGAAGAGTCCTTTTACTTCTTCCGGTCTTGTGCTGTCTATCTTCAGACCGTGAATGCTAGCGATAGTCGCTTATGAACGAGCCTCACAAATGAGCTGGCTTTTTTTGATGAGCCGCATTCGTACGGCGTCTGACAGTGCTACATTTGGACTTGGAAATATGTTCTTACACCCACTAACTACCTAGCATCTTATTTTTCTCGTGGTACAAGGCGGCCTACCCGTACTAGTTGTATGATCATTAATACGCTTAGGCTGGGAGCTTGGTGCCGTAGTGGGAGAGTCATATCGGGCGAGCACAGTATTCTCAATGCTCATACACACTCTGAACTCACGGCTCTCGTTCAATTGAGTCGACTCTGAGACTCGACTGAAGCTTGTTAGCTAGTACTAACTTGGCATCGTAACGACTCTTTTTTATACTTTCACAAGCGCTATGGTGGAAACAAAAGTGTGAAAAAGACTCGAGACTAAGTTAGTACTCGCTTAGCTTTGTTCGCGGTGGATATCGCACTTCATATAGGTAATATGTATGCTGTGTGTAGCAAATCAAAATTTAAAAAAATACTCATCTTCTCTTTATTTTTTGTTTCTTTGTGTATATATTTATTATGTTCATATTTTTTATGTTGACCGTTTTGTCATTAGTGTTTTGTTTTGTTGTTTTCTGCAGTCAAGGGAGAGGGAAAATGAAATAAAACAATTGCAACAGTGGTGGAATAATATACTTCTTTAACCACCTTGGAATTGGTCCTCCTCTCCATTCTTTCAAACGGAACAATGTGTAATATCAATAAAAGAATAAATTAACACTTAGTCTTTTTATACTTATTTACGAATGTATTATTTGTCCATCAGTTAAATATATTTATAAATTAATACAACATATTTTTCTACAATACAATTAAGAATATAATATTCAATGATCTACATAATATTTTAATATTATTCATAACTGAAACTACTAACTTATAAAAAAAGGTTTAGAAAATTAACAAGTTGAAACACAACAATAATGTATTATTATTGTATTTTTAAACAAATTTAACAGATATGACACATTTTGATTATTAAATCAGCAATATACAATATTAAGGCACGAGTTTGACATAAAAAATTATAGTATTTTAAAACAAATCCTTAATTATCGGCACTGTTTTGTAATAAATAATGAGAAGTACTGTTTTAAAAGTAGCTTTCTAAATACTGCAATGACATGAGAGTTGGACTAAAATTACCACTGCCAAACAGGACGATACACATCTTTATAATTTAGAAGTTTGTTTGAACCTGTGTTTCTTTATAAATGCTCATTAACTCGTAGGGGCCAGCAAGAAAATTCGATAAATAAAAATACGTTTTTGTTAAAGCCAAAAAACAATACCATATTCGACATTATTATTTTTTTCAAACAAACTCAATAGAAGAAAGGCAAAATGAATCTATAAGGTCGATACTGCAATTGCAGGGCTTCCTGCGTAGGCACAATTCCTCAATACTGCAAATGCAGGGCTACAGCCCCTAGGGGTTAAATTAATGTAAATCTTTATACAATGTCCATCAATTCTGGATATTTCAACAAAGGGTACTAAAATTCAACTGATAATCACATTTTAAGATGTTATTTATTGGGTTTCTTAGAACATACACAGTTATTTCAGAAAGTTCTTTTAATGTTAGGTTTTTACAATATGTAAATATTTAATATTAAAATATCTGCGTGTTAATAATATATTCATGAGTGTTCACGGTTGGCTCACTCCTGTTTGGCTGCAGCTATTGTAATTAGTATTGTGGTTCAAATTAAGTGCTGAAATATAAACTTAATGTTAGTCACACAACTTACAAAAATAATACTTGTTTCAATGTGCCATTCTACTGCTTGTGAGAAAGATTGAGAATTTGGAATTGTTAAATGAATATCAATGAGGAATGAAGTTCAACAAATTCCCAATCCTCCTTCAGGCATTTCCCAACGGTTGAGCAATTCATAATAACAACTCGACAAAGACAATCTCCTAGAAACACCCACATTATAATCAAAGACAATCCGACTGTCAATTCCTTGTCACAGTACACATTTCGCAATATCAGTTAATTCAACAGAGATTTTGCAATAATAATTATTACAATCAAGAAAAACCTACGCAAATTAAATGTCGCGACATTTTTACTATTTCAATATTTACTAATAATTAATATCACCATTAGATTGTTTATAAAATTGACGGGCAAAATTGAGGCGTTCATAAATAAAAAAAATGATTCAGCACAAGCTCTAAGTTGTTTTGGGCTTAAATTATTTAATTTTCTCCTTAATTAGCTATAAAAGTAATGTGCGCAATACATTATTTCAATATAACATACTCAATTTCTACAGCAGCCTATTTATGCCTTACAAACTAAATATATATTATAAATAAATAGAGGAATTACACGCCAGGAAACAACTCCCGGCATCTTTACTGACTGGGTATGTGACTCGTCAATGTCTGGACTCTGTAATGTTAGTGTTGCCGTTTGAGATGGTGTGGCCGTTCTGAGCATTACCGTTGGTCTGGCCACCCTCAGGGTCGGCCCCCACCCCCGCCTTCTTGTTTCTCTTCTTGAGCGCGTTGGACTCGTCGTTGGCCGGGTTGTCCCAGGCCTGGCGCTGGCCGGATGCAAAGATGTTGTAGAACGTACAGCAGAACACGTAGATGGCGGCCGCAATGAAGAATACTATTCTCCACGACGCTTGTGTGGGCTGGAAAACAAAGACAACCATATTATTATATCTGCTGGGTTCATTCAAAACTATACATCTCAAGAAAGATTCACTGCTTATTCTTTCGGTTAGGTTAGGTTTCGATGATGGACGATTAACGTTAACGATTTCGATATCGTTATGTATCAACCTTTAAGGGTGTTCTAAGCCAACATTTCAAATTATGGATAGAGGGATGGTAAATTTATATGTTAATATTATTTAAATGGGTAAATTTCATAAATTATATGAAAGATTAGAGTTGGGCTCAGAAGAGATGAGATGTTGAACGGAGGGGAGGCAATTTTGGATAAGGCTTGATAGAAGAGAGGATATTTGTTTAGAGAGGGACAAACAATATTATGATCAAAAGTTTCCACTTCTACACCACAGAAAGTACAATCTGGGGAGTCAAGAATGTGAATTTTAAAAAGGTGAGAAGGAACGGAACAATGTCCAATTCTCATTTATTGACATTATTTCGCCTGCGCATTTCTAGTATTATTGGTTCGTTGTGCACTAGTAATTTTTTTTGTAGATTGTTGCAGGCTAAGGTCCTGTCATTTTAAGCTCCATTGTATCCTCTCTCTTCTCTTAACCCTTTGCAACCAGTAAAATAATACCGAATTGTAATGGGCCACACTTGTAAAGCTCTTAGATATGATTCCTCTAGTCCTGGGCCACTTACTGGTTGAATCATGTTCGTATGAAGGTACCCTACACAAGCAGCTCCAGCACGCTGCGTCGGCACCGGTTTCGTTCCCAAAAACAGATTTATTTTCTGTCAGGATTTTTAAAAAGACCAACTCACTCTTGTATCATTTGTAAATTCTCGGTTGTAAAGGGATAAGAGATATATATATACATGTAAGTGATTTCTTTATACCAGAATAATAGGGCCTACAGACAATCTGATTTTGTCCATCTAATTTAAAAGAAACATGTCGAAAGCAATCAGAAAATGGATATGGCTCTAGGAAAGGACGAGCCTTCGAACATGTTTCTTTCGGCTAGGACGGATGAAATCGGTTAGTCTGACAACTGACATCAAAACATTGTGTATTACCTTTCCATCAATAACATATCCTGCGACAATGGGCGCCAGCAGGCCGATGAGATTGGCCGTGCAGTTAGTGAAGGACATGAGGATGCCGGCAAAGCGTGGCGAGATATCCAGATGGTTGACCTTGAAGCCCGAGTAGATACCGCCGTTGAGCCCAACGCCGATGGTGAGGATGGCCACTGTTGCCATGGGGTTGCAGCCTGTGTAGGAGGCCACTATGAGACCGATTGCGGGACCGTATTGACCTGAACAAATTAAATAAAATCATTGTAATGATATCAAAAGAAATTCATGATGCCATTGTTAAACCTAGGTAAGATGTCATCATTATCCTTGTATAAGTGTAGCGATTAAGCTACTTTAAATTAATGCACTAAGATTTGTAAAAATTGAATGATTATAAAGAAAATATATGAAGTTAGTAAAAGTACAATGCGATAGGTATTACGAGAGGCTGTTACGAGATATGTTAAGTTGTTTTAAATCAACTGCTTGACACATCTTGTTGCAACAGTTGATTATTGTTCTTGTTGCGATCAGATGGACCGAAGGACCCTCTTCACCAGGGTAAAATTACAGCGATAAGATAATAAGGATAAAATAAAATTTTCGCATTGCTATATAATGTTGTATGATTTCTGAGATAAGGTAATTCGGCGGAAGTGCATCTAACAGGTTTTATGAATTTTATGAAAACTAAGCAATTTGTGATTGTGTGTCATCTAGGAACATTATATACTAAACCAGTTGCAGTTTACTAGTTCTAGATGGCTCTGTGCGTGCCAATTTTATTTTCATGGTGGTTTTTACTCACTGAAATAAATAGCTAAATAAGCTATGTAAATAGCTACCCTAAATATTTGCTTGTTTTAAATTATATTGTGAATCCGCAAGAGCTGACATATAAAGTCCATTTTTGATATATTAATAAATTACTGTGTTTATTATAAAAAAAATATATAATGGACAGACGCACTTGCCCCATTTCACAGGTGTGTCTGTCTATATTCTACAATTCTCATATGGTACCCACTTTAAATGTAAGATATATATTTTTTTGCAGTTTTTTTTCATGGAATTTCAAGGGACTGAAAAACAAAACTTCTTAAGCGTGAAAACTTCTTAAGTGGGAACTTTTTAAACGAGTTCACTGTAATTAAATCCAACTCGTTAATTTATATTTCGCCCTTCCTCCGACTGACTTTACATATTAAGTTAGGTTATTATTTTAATATTGTGCTATGTCTTCTTCATTGAACCAACGTTTTGTAAAATGTTTTAGTGTCCATTATCAACAGCCCTGGTGGATATTAATCATCATTAGATGGTTTAGTGTTAGAGCAATCTCTAAAAAAGGTAGTTTTTTCTATTTACCAATACTGTTGATGATCTTCCTGACTTGGGTGTGGTTAAAGCGCTTTGACTGCAACATCCAGTCAGCAACGAAGGCGATGAATATGGAAAAGAGCCACATGGCGAGGTAGGGTAAGGCAGATACAAATCCATTCTGAAAATTAACAATAGCCATTAAATAACACATCCATTTCTTTAAAGAAGAGTGTCTGTGACAGAAATCGGGTGGACGGCTTGTATTTTATTTTTATACAAATCTATTCTACTATTTTAGACAGAGATTGATGAAATTTTGCACACTTGACCTTCAAAACAATAGAAACATCACTATCTAAATCTGATTTCGAAAAACTCTACATAAAGCCCGGACTTCAGCTAGTTAATTATAAGGCATTATCTTTAAATATTAAATAATATGTAAGTAGGTACATATTGTTATTCTGGTAATATTGTTTTCCAGAATGTACAATCATACGCACATTTGAGAACTAGTTACATATTATTATATTAACAGCGCAGACCAATGAAAAATCACGGAAAAATCTGAATTCTTGAAAAATCACTTCCAAATTTGAAAATGACAAATAAAATAATATTCTATTTAAAATATTATATGACAGGTTGGCACTTTATCACTTGTCTGAATTCTTCAAACAAACAGTTCCAATTTTTAAAATAACTCTTAAATTCAAAGCAAATCTGAGTTCTAGACTATTGAACCAGAATTACGCAGGACAGACACACAACCGGAATTAATATTTTCGATGTTAACGTGGTATTTATTTATCCAAAAAACATGTTACAAATGACATGTCTCAAGAAAAGTCAAAGGATTTAACAAAATATATCTCAAATTCAGAATGACTTCACAAATAGATAATATTATTACAGCAAATATGTGATTGATTCATTTTAAATGTGTTACTATAATTATATGTATATGTATATAAGGATTGTATTAGGACAAAGATAACTATGTACCTACTTAAAATACCGCAACAAACAATAAACAATAAAATAAAGCTATTGTTGAGGTAAAAACTTACATCTTTCAGTGAGAAATGCAGCACTTGTTTCATGAAGGTCGGCAGCTCCGTCATGAGGGTCTCATAACCGTAATTCTGTCCCATGTGCGCCAACATGATGGCCCAGAAGGGCAGCGACTTCAGGATGGATATCCATGGAATGGGTGGAGACTATAATAATGGAAAACAGATTGTAGTAGATATATAATCACAAGAGACGTGCATTATTCAATGATTTCTCTCCAATTCTGGAGAGAATAACAGTGGATCATCCAGAACTAAGTTTGTACTCTTTATGTCGATTTGTAGAAAGTTTGTACAAATAAAAGTACTTACGTATCTACATAACTTTTTTGAGACATTGCAAATTTGAAAGCTAATATAAGTTACATACAGTTTAAAATAATGTTTTAAAGTGTATGTAATGGAATTTTGAAAGTTAAGTTCTATCTGCCTAACAATACTAAAAAAAATTAAAAGCGTTAAAAAAAAATTATTCCTCCAATATTCAAATTTAGGTATTTCGAAACTAGAGCATGTTTATTGGTGACGATATTAGGTATAAAATATTTGTAGACTAAGCTGGGAATAAAGATTGAAATTTAAAAAAAACATTATAAGTCTACTCACGCTGGAGCCAGCCGCCCCCCAGATTTTGGTCAAGATGAACTTCTTCTCGTCCTCGCTGATCTTGGGATGAGACTCAGGATCCTCGTGCACCAGGAACAGGAATGCCACAGACCAGATGGCTCCGACAACGCCAAACACGTAGAAGATGGACGGCCAGCCACCGGCGAAACCGTACTGAGACAGCAAGCCAGATAGGGGCATGGATATGACAGTTCCAAATTGTGCGCCTGGAAATAAATAATTCATTTTAGTAACGGTACTGGATTATCAAAGAAATAAGGTGAAGCATGGGAGATAGCTCAATGAGCAACATACTGTTTAAAATGTTCTTCGAAATCTCACGTAGACAGAGTGACCTGTCTCTGGTTTTGAAAGTCATGTTTGCAAAATTTCATCAATCTCGGAATAAAAATGTAGATTTGCATAAAAAATAAAGCCATCCACAGACACTCTTATTTATACACGGTGTCCGGAAACTCGTAGTTTAAGCGGTAAACTAGTGAATCTAGTTCACATAGAGAACCCAAAAAATGTTTTTTTTTATCCGAGTATTACATTTTTTTTGGCAGCTAAAGGGTTAAAAAAAACTTTTGCAGCCATTGAACAGCGGCCCCTATCAAACGTTTTGTTCAAATTTGACATAAAAATTTTAACTTTGGACTCGATTTACTCGAAAATGAAAGTTCAAATCAAAAAGTTATATCACAAAATGGACTCCATGTTTTTTTTTTGATATTTTATTTAGGCATAAAATGTATTTATATATTTATCTAGTAAAAACATTCTATTACCTACGTACTAATTCTGAATATGTAATGTAAATTCACGAGTTTTCAGCTTGTACTACTTTCCGGGCACCCTGTATATAATAGAAGAAGATTGCACGGTTTACTAATTTTAATATTAATCATTTCTAGATGATTTTTTATATCTACTAATTTCACAGTGACATCGAGGAGCCTACGACGAACACAAACCTCTTTCAAACGTACAATAAATTCATCACCAAACTTTATTCCAGTTCATAATACGGGGGATTATGATCAATGATCACAGGAGCCTATCTACAAAAACATAGTTTTGAGATAAACGGAAATAAAGATTGGAATGCTCATATGCCCTACTGATATGCCTAACTGTATCTCTTAAACAGCTGTATGTACGATATAGAGCTTCTTGTCACTAATAAATATGATTATGGCATTACCGAAACTAAGCTTAACTCAAAACACCAGTTTTTGTAGTTAGGCCTAAGCCCTGAATATGTATAAAATATTATCTACTTATCATATAATTTATGAAATGTGCCGAATTCTGTTAATCATTCCCGATTTTTGGGTGGTTGGATAAATATTTTTTGAGAATGACAGTTGTTTGTTGAGCAGGTCACATTCTTGTTGTCCCCCTTTTTCAATACAAGCGATTTAATACTAATGTGAGGAAACCAAAGCCTTATAATTTTTTCATTAAATGGGTTTTGGGCTTACCAGCATACACGGCAGCACCCATTCTACTCCTCTCGTTGGGTGGAATCCATTTGGCCAGCATGGCGTGACTGCAAGGTACAATAGGTCCCTGGAAATAAAAAAATCACATTATTATAAAGGCAAAATACAAAATATTAATTGAAAAGAGGATAATTTATTAATTGCAGTTGCAAAAATGTTGACTATTGTAAAATTAAAGAATTTATTCATTTCACTACATATTTGAAAAATAAGTGGATATTTCAAATTTTAAATATTTGCTTGTGATGTAAATTACTTTGAGAGTTAAAAATAGTTTAATTGACCTACAAATTCCAGATAGAGAAGGCATTGCAATTCTCATTACACGAGATTTTAATATAATTCTAGATTTTTTTGCCGCTTCAGACAAATGGCTTCGTAGAATCGATAATTATTTAGCCTGACTTCAAGGAATTCGGTTGCTTTAAATAATTTGGTTTTTAAATTTATTAAATTGCCTTGTCTTTTTTTTTTTTTTTTTTTTTTTTTTTTACAGTAATACCGCACAAGAGTCCCAACTGCTCCCGTCTGGAGCTAGTGAGACTATGGCATCCCCAATTGGGGTATGTTGTGAGGCTGAGGGTATTGGGGAGGGGAAGGAGATGGGGAAGAGGAAGGTGGGGAAGTACCTGGCTATTCAGATCTGGTCACCAAACACGGCTAAAGCCATTTCAAGCAACGTTTCAATTCTGAATGGTGGTCTTACACCAGGGCGATACTGAGAGTATCTTCCACTCTGGAACGTGCCGCAAATATACTATATATTATTTTAAATTAATTAATTGTGAAATAACACAAATTAATCAAATAAAATTTATTTGCGCACGCCGGGTTCGAACCCGCGACCGTCGGATCTGTAGTCCAAAGCGTATACCACTAGACCACGCCGGCCGTCAGTCTAGACTTAATATGGCAAATTTCTTAGAACACATGATTTTTTTAAAGTGTGATAGTGTGATACTGGGGCAATTAAAAGAAATAGGGCCATAAAGTGTGACTAATATTTAATATTGAAAGATTATCTTAATCCATGCTTGGAATACAGTTTAATAATTCCAGTACTAGAATTACGCAGATTATGTCAGTTAAGATAACACTAGATAACTCAGTGAAAATATATTATTTTTCCAGAGTGAAATAAATAGAAGTACTTGAAAGATAGACCATTTATATCTAAGCGAAATAAAGGTTTCAGTAGTTGGTACTTGCCTCTCCGAGTCCTTGGATGAATCGGACCGCAATGAGCCAGCCAATTCCGTGTTCAGCAGCAATGGGCACCAGTAGCCCAAACAAAGAGTTGACCAACATGCCGACGCCCAGGAAATATCTGGCTCCGTACCTCTTGGACAGGATGCCAAAGGGAATCTGCGTTATCACGTAACCGTAGAAGAAAGACGATAGGATGTATCCTTGCATAGGGGAACTCCATACAAACTCACCGTCTTGTTCATCATGCTGTAATCAAAATTATACAAGAATATGAAACACTCCGGTCTACAACACATTAACAAAATGATGATTGACTATTGACGTTTGTCTTTTTTTGCTAATTTGTTTATGTGATTTATAAAACCAACAGTTTTCATTCCCTTTCAGTGGAAAGTGTGAAGCTCTATCAGAGACGAATATGTACGTCTTGGGAGTGAACTTTTTAGATTGTTTTAAACATTTCCGGCTTCTGAACAAACAGGGGTATCTCAAACACATGCAAAACACATAGAAGAAAGCAATTATTGCTGTAGATTACAGATATACAAGTATGCAGGTTTAGTAAATAAACAAGTATTATTGATTGATAGACTGTTCCTCAAAAGCTGAAATTGTTTTGTGATCCTCAAAAGTTTACCCTAAAGTCAAAGAGATTACCACCATATTGGAACCGAGATCAAATGTGTGAACACATGGTTTGGTCAGTGGCAGTGACAGAGAGAGACAGTGACAGTGATGTTCAGGAGGTGCCTCAGTGTCACGATGTTGCCAGAAGTTGCTAATGTCGCAGTTGAGGCAAGTGAGGAAAGAGGATCAGCGTCCTTGTCCTCAAGTTAACCTGAATAAACAATAATTATCAATGCACAGGAATGGTTAAGATGACAGTTGGCAGTCAGTCCACAGAGTGACCCGTACATTCATATGATACTTACATAAAATCATCCACGCTCATAAACGAGTATGCCAAGTCGATAATCTCCCTATTAAGGAGTCTCCACAAGCTTGTCGATGGCATATTAAGTCTCGGCTAATAACCGATCCGTACCATATAATGCTGAAACACAATTTCCCAGGTTCAGATTAGTTATGAACTTTTAAAACACATGCGATTATGCTCAAATACTACTAAATAATATTGATTGAAAACCCAATCGTTTTAGAATCATGATTGAAGTACCTACTTTTACAAATAGAGTAAGTACTAAAAAATAAAACTATTGTTTTTCTTTATCGGTTACACAATGAAGTTGACAAAACCATGCGTCAATTTATGCGCATTAAATATAAAACCATGAAATTAAGTTAAATACATGAAGCCAAATGGGTAGTTTATTTAGTAATTGCCAAACTCTGAAAAAAATTCATACATATTTATTTGTTTGTTTAAAATAAAATAAGAAAGGAAATGTATTAACACATTTGATACTGGCCAAATGGATAAAAACTGATATAAAATCATTTCTATAATATTATAACCTCTTTCAAAATTGATACCATTAGCATAATATACAGGATTTTCCAATAAGAGGTGTTATTTTGATATTCAATCGTAAAAGATCAATGGTTTCGTTGCTTGTGTGGCACGTAGCGCCGTCTTGTTAAAAGTAAACGCTGTCCAGATCAATACCATCCAATTTCGGTCATAAAAAATCATTAATCATCTCTCGATAGCGATCCATTCACCGTAACTGTTGCTCCAGCCTCATTTTCGATAAAGTAAGGTCCAATGACTCCACCGGACCATAAACCGCACCAAACAGTCACACGTTAAGAATAGAGAGGCTTTTCAACAATAACTCTTGTGTTTTCCGAGCCCCAGATGCGACAATTTTGCTTGTTGACGAAGCCACCGAAGTGGAAATGGGCCTCATCAGATTTGCATTTGATTCACTCAAGTGAAGTTTAATAATTTCAATGCGTTGTTGAAGCGTGTATCGTTCCATTTTTATTAATGGCGTAGTTTCTACTTGTCAAATGTCAAAAAATGACAGCTTCAAAAGTAACATCTACCGAAATAGCGGGCTATTCAAAATAACACCTCTTATTGGAAAACCTGTATTATGTAGATAAATATTTTCTTAAAATATAACAATATTAGGTACATACAGGGTGTCCGGGGGGGTGAAGTGCTAAAACTTCAGGATGTGATTCCACATGAGAAATAAAAAATAACTTTTTTCTTGTTTTTCTTCCCACACAAAAATATTTTTTCATAAAACAATATTATTTTTTCCATACAAAAAAATCATCTTGTTTACCTGAAAATAGTAAAAACTACCTTAAAATGTTAAAATTTCGAAAAAGTTAATATCTTTCTACCTTGTACTATCATGTAGAATCACCTTCCTAAGTTTGTACACTTTACCCCCCAGACATCTTGTACATATACAGAAAATAGAGACACGGTTAATATGCCCTTAATAGATTTTTTTATCAGTAAGATTAATTTTAATGGCCCTTTTAAAAAGACAAACGTCAATAGATTTATGATTATATTCCTACTTAATAATAAAATGGTAATATGATTGGAAAATGGAGTGACGAATAATTGATATGAGAATATATATAGTGTTTAATGGAGATAATAAAATATAAACTTCTGTTCAACGAAACTGAAAAAAGATTTTGAAATGAAAAGGTTGTACATTATATTTATTTATTTATGTCAACCGCTCTTTGATCTTTGATCCGTGCTGTCAATCTGTTTTTTATAAAATATATGAATATATTATTGCAACACCAACATATTTATTTTTGCGTAAAAGTCATTAAACTGCACTAACAGTGATTATTTTTTACATGATTTTTTTTTCAGGTGAACAGAGAAAAGTATCAAGTGTTTTAGTGAGTATTATGTAACATAAAAAAAATCGAGGTCTAGCAAACCGGAGAACGCAGGTTCAAATCCCGAAGTACGCAAGATAATTAATTTGTGCTATTTCACAATTTACTCAGTTAAAATAATATATATTACATTTGCGGCACGTTCCAGAGTGAAAGGTACTCTCATTATCGCCCTGGTGTAAGACCACCGTTCAGAATTGAAATATTACTTGAAATGACTTGATTTTGGTAACCATATCTGAAGAGCCAGGTAAACCCCCACCTTCATCTTCCCCTCTCCACTACCTTCAGCCTTACAACATACCCCAATTGGGGATGCCATAAAATCACTAGCCCCAGACAAGAGAGAAAAGGTAGAATCCATCAAAACCAAAAATGACAATACCTACCCGAGTAGCAACAGAGGTTGTTGTAGTTTAGGGGTTCTTGCGAGGGACAGATAGAAAGTGATTGCACGCTGATAATAAATCAACTGTCTACCACTCTCATAATTTGACACCCACTTCTACTGACAAAGAAAGATAATGGCTTATTTTAGAAATACAGACATCCGCAAATATTGGCATGTCGTATTAGCCACTAGCTACCTACTACCCACACAAAGTAACGTAAATCGGAAGTAAGTTATTATTTACAAACGCACAGATCGATTTAAAACCGCCTATACCTATACAGCGACCGTTTCATATACATCAACTTGCGCGTGAACACGTGAGGGACACGAGGCCATAGAATAAATAGGTAATGGCGAAATCATCAAGACTAGGCTACAAGTTTATCTGGGCAAAAAATGGTAACATAATGATGAGAAAAGATGAATTAGCCCCAATCATCCACATAAGGCAGCCGGAAGACATTCCCTCCGAATAAACAAACAAGTGACGATAATACATGTATAAATACTTCATCATTGTTCAAAATGTCTGATGAAAATTTTTTGCATGAAAACTTTATATGTAAAAACACAAGTGAATTAAATAATCATTTTAAAAATGTTAATTTTTCAGTTCTAAATATGAACATACGGAGTTTAAGAAAGCACTTTGATGAACTCTGTGTCCTAATCGAAAGTCTAGATTTTTCTCCTAGTATTATTATATTAACAGAGACACAGATGAAAGAGGTAATACCCTATAACCTGCCAGGATATATAACCATTTCATCTAAATGCAAACATACTGGACACGATGGAGTCACGGTATTTATGAATAATTGTCTCATGAAAACTGCTTTCGAGATTTTAGATTTTAAAACAGCAAATGCTATTAAATTAACATTTAACCATAACAATTATAATTATTTGCTAATAGCTATCTATAGATCACCTTCACTAAATGAAACTCTCTTCAATAACGAACTTAATTCGCTTTTAAAAATGACTAACAGAAATAACTTCAACTTCGCAATATTAACCGGTGATATCAATATAAATATAAATGAAAATAACAAAAGAACAAACTGTATAAATGAGTACTTAGATTGTTTGTCGTGTGCTGGATATCAGTCTTACATAAACTCACCAACTAGAGAAAATTTGAATAACTCCACGACTCTAGATCACATATTTGTTAAATCACACAAACACCTTATAACAACATCCTCAACTCTAATAACAAACATTACCGATCATTACCCAACATTTTACGGACACAACATCTTAACTGCAAATTCAAAAGAAAATTCTGAAACAGTTGAAAAAAATAATATTAATTACCTCACATTAAATAATCTACTTCTTTTGGAAAATTGGGATCAAATTCTATCAATTTCAAACCCATATTCAGCATTAGAATCGTTTTATAAAACTCTCCAAGAATATATTTCAAAAAGTAC
Organism: Hesperophylax magnus; assembly: GCA_026573805.1. Classification (NCBI taxonomy): domain Eukaryota; kingdom Metazoa; phylum Arthropoda; class Insecta; order Trichoptera; family Limnephilidae; genus Hesperophylax; species Hesperophylax magnus. The sequence goes on from JAIUSX010000088.1 coordinate 2,859,352, forward strand.
AAATAAAATTGTTATATCTAAGAGAAAATATAAAAAAATTAAACCTTGGATAACTGTAGGAATAATAGTCTCCATTAAACAAAGAGATAAACTATATAGAGAGATGCTAAATTATCAAAGAGCCTGTCAAAAAAACAATGTCAGAACAATGTCCTTCATGAAAACAAAATATTTACTGTATAGAAATTTACTAAATAGGTTAATAAGAAGTTGTAAAAAAAAATACTATGGTGAACAAATTGATAATGCAAATAATGATACCAAAAAAACGTGGAATATTATTAACGAAATAACGAATAAAAAAAGAATAGCATCAACTGAGGTTAAGGAGATTAAAATAAATAACAATATTATAACTGACAAATCTGACATTGCAAATAACTTTAACAACTTCTTCACAAATGTCGTCGACCAAGTACTTGAATCATCCAGTAAGATTGCTAATACAGCGCCCGCTGACTCATCTCTGCTTTTGGTACCAACAAACAATTCAATTAACTCATTAGATTATTTTACACCTATCACAACTAATGAAATTGAAAAACACATTGACAGCCTAAAACCAACAAATTCTTCAGGAATTGATAATTTATCAGGTAATACACTAAAAAAAAATAAAACAATATATTTTAACTCCTTTGCAACATATTTATAATATATCCCTAAAAGAAGGGTATTTCCCAGAACAATTTAAAATCTCCACTATAATACCAGTTCACAAATCGGGTGACACGCACATATTAGACAATTACAGACCTATCTCCTTAGTTTCAAACCTTTCAAAAATATTTGAAAAATGTATCAAAAATAGAGTTATGAAATACCTAGAACAAAACAATATTCTGTCCGAAAATCAATATGGCTTCAGAAGTAAATTAAGCACTGAAGATGCAATATTCGATCTGACAAAAAATTTATACACATCTGTTGATCAAAATAAAAAAAGTCTAGCTATATTTTTAGACTTAAGAAAAGCGTTTGATACTGTAAATCACAATCTACTCATAAAGAAAATTAATCAAATAGGTTTCAAAAAAGATGCACTAAAAATTCTCACTCACTATCTCAAAGACAGATTACAAAAAACAAAAATAGGGAACTTTTATAGCACAGAAACAGTGATAAAAAATGGAGTACCACAGGGGACTGTGCTTGGCCCAATTCTGTTTCTAATATATATTAATGATTTATGCAATGTTGTAATCCCTGGTAAAATTGTATCTTACGCTGATGATACAGCAATAATAGTAAATGGAAAATCCTGGCCTGAAACTTTTTTAAATGCAACAAAATGTATTTCATATGTCTTATCATGGCTAACTTGTAATAGACTTTTCTTAAACTATAATAAAACATTTTACCTAACATTTTATAAAAACAGTAAAAACAAACCTCCCAATAACCTTAAAATTAGACTACATAATGCTAACTGTAATAAAGTAACATGCACCTCTTGCTTTGAAATTGGAAAAATTGAAAAGATCAAATATTTGGGTATATATATTGACACAAATTTAAACTGGCAACCACAAATTAATAACACCGTTTCTAAATTAAGATATCTGACGTACATATTTTATAGACTTAAGGAAGTACTCAATGTTGACAAATTGAAAATGATTTATTTTTCTCTAGTGCAATCCTCAATTATGTACGGTATATTAGGATGGGGTGGCGCACTAGATACATTTATAAAACCACTACAAATAGTACAAAATCATATTATCAAGGTTATATATAATAAAAAGAGGACATTTTCGACTGATCAATTGTACAAGGAATCTCAACTATTCAATCTCCGTAAACTATTTTTACTTCAAAGCCTGAAATACGTCATGAAAAACCAAAATAAATTTCAAAAATATGAACCCAAAATCAACTTTAGAAGAAATCATGTATTTTATACCCCACAAACCAATACCAAACTAATGCAAACTCACAGTAGCTTTATTGGACCTCGCACTTTTAATCTACTACCAAAAAAAATTCAAGTAACAACTAAACTAGCGCAATACCAAAAAGTATTAAAGTTGTGGCTGTACAATGCAAATGTTGAAGCATTATTCATTTAATTTTTACTTTTTTCTATTTTGTTTCTGTATAGTTATTATTATTTTATTTTGTGTTCTTTTAATTCATATATATTATCTTACAATCTTTATTTTTACTTTGATTTATTTTTAATATGCTCCTCTTGCACAATCTTTTAGAATAACTTTAATTATAATACTACCGTTTTTCTTTATTATGCTTACTGTTTTTTATTTTATTTTTACTGTTATGTATTTTTAGGTACAAAAATCTAATGTATTAAATTATATTACCCACGCACAGGCTGCGCCTTAGTGGGTTCCCTTTCATATTATTAAAAAACTTGTATTATGAAATATGTAAATTGGGAAAAAATAAAGGAAAATAAAAAAAAAAAAAAAAAAAAAATGACTACAATAATTATTATAATGGATGCCTTACAACGGCGGTGACAGCATGGCGGACGGAAAACTCGGAAATGCCAATTGATTACAAGTAACGAAGCCCTGCTTATTTGTATGCGAGATAAATCTGCACAGTTAAATTAAAATTCCATCGATTCGTGGGTAACCACCTACGTCAGAACGTAGGTACAAAAGAACATTATTTTGGATTTGCAAAATTGGTGTTTGGCAACACTAAAATAATATGGGAGGGAGGTGGCAAATTCAAAATTTCGAATTAAGTACATGGCAAAAAATAGAATGTCGATTGTCTGTGCGACCTGCGAAACTCTGGTTCAAAGAACTCAAATTTGCTTTTGTGTCATTTTCAAAATTGGAACTAATTGTGTAAAAAAGCGATAAAGTACCTACCTACCTATAATATAATATTCTCAAGAGAAAATTAGTTCTGTCATTTTCGAAATTAGAACTGATTTTTTCACATATTCAAATTATCCGATGATTTTTCATTGGCCTGCGCTAGACTAATTTAAAAAGGTTTAATATTTACCTGTAACGGACCTCTCTACAATGTAAATGTTCTAATAAAATCATAGTACCTATAATATATTATTTAATTAGAATTATAACCCATTGCTGCTGTGCTTTTTTTCTCGTAGTTCTATTTTATATATTTATTATTCTTTTACACGCCTCTTGGGATTTTAGATTTGGTTTTACAGTGATTACATTTTTTTACACAAAGTTGCCAGAATTTGATTCGAGTGAAAATGTAAATATATACGGTTCCATAAATAGGTGATTTTGAACAGGATTTTAACATCTATGTTTATTGTATCGCATTTTCCCGTTTTCCGTCGAGCCAAATCATAACGGACATTTGCCAATTTAGCAAGACTCCGGATAACATTGTTCACAAGCATTGTGTGTCAATCAGTGACTTTGAATGGGACGCAATGTCACGGATGCACATCAAACGGGCGACATCATTCATGGTATTTTTGTCATCAACAAAAGGGGATTGTTTTGCAGATTTTCATTGTCAATGTTGTAGTTGGTGTGCCCGTCACAGTCTACCGCTTCCGAAAATTACACATTAAGCGCTGATATCAGATGGCAGGTAATTATGACGTATTTCCCTGGCTTTACAAATATATTACAAAGGATCTTTTTGATACTTTTCCAAGAGTTCAACCACTTAAGATGTAATGGCGTGATCCCATCTCGTAATAAAATCTATAAAATAGATCACTGAAAACAGGATGTCTACGCCGTAGAACACCCGATAGAAATGTTGAATTAACTTCAAAGAAAAGCAAAGGAGTGCGTCTGATTGACAAACTGTTGTTAACAGACCGATTGCCATGTATTTGCATAGACGCAATGTATGCGTTCTTAGTCTGTTCTACGGGAATTTTAATGGAGCCTGCTCTAAGGAGCTAGCAGCATTGATCCATTAATGTTGGCTTCATGAGAACGCATCATTTCTGCGACTCGTTTTTGTGTAGTCGACTCGCATGCAGAACGAGCTACCAGCATCAGTTTTTGTGACTGAGGGTTGTACCTTCCTTCCCAGGAAATATGGAGTCAACCGCGCTGATAACTCGCAAAATGCTGATCGGGTAGGACCGACATTTATTTCATACATTAACTGCTATAATGTTTATTCGATTTCAGAGAAATGCGTATATATGTCCGCGTGTGCGTGCATGAGTGCCACCATTTGCTTTCATTCGTTCCCGAAAACATATGTGAAATTCAAATAATTAGTATTCATAATTACCGAGAATTCAATTCATGAAAATGATGGTACCTACTGATGATATTTAAAATAGAAATTTAGCTGTTCATAAACTTTCTACGAAAATTCAATAAAAACAACATGTTTACCAACAAGAAAGCTTACTACGTATTAAATAATATGTGTCAACATTTCTTATTACAGCTGCATTATTTATTAGTAAACACATTCATTAATAACGTGCCTTGGGCATCAATTTATTTAAAAAAATAACATGATTGCTAGGGGGGTCTTGAGTCTACGACAGCCTGTTTGTTTACAACTCGAGTCGGGGTTATCTGCGGCCAAAGTAATGTAGGTCAAGTGCATCTGCCAATAATGAATAGTTTTTAGTATCTACCCACGAATTATCTATTATTATCCGTCTTACTTATTAGATTCTTAAGCACCCGTACAGCGTTGGTATAGTAAGCTTTTCACTATTCCGACTTTAAGCGCCGCGTAATGTTTACACCGCAAATATAACAGGGTATATTATGTTTAAAATTAGTATTGGATGTTTCAGTTATACTGCCTCACAAAATTCCCCAATGATCGTAAAACATGCATGAACTTCGCAAAATAAAATAATATACACTTGTTGGCGATGTTTTTTTCTTGCATAAATCAAATCAGGCGGATGGTGTTAAACGGGAATTTAAACCTTATCGTCATTTGCACAAGGAGTGTTATTGTTAGCGGCCCGATTCCAAATTTTACACATAAAATTTTTTTCAAACACAATTTTTTTTATTCTAAATAGTGCTGTTAAAACGATGTTAGGTGGGTAAGTACTGACTTTTTATTTTTTTTTTAAATGTCACACAATTTGTGTGTTTGAGTGTTTCTGGGAAGTTATGATTGAAATTATGATTACTGAGTAAATTAATAACATTTCGGTAGATATATGTAGGAAGATAACATTGTAGTTATAATTTATACGTGAAATAGATGCGGGATTTATGAAAAAGGTGAGGGGTGATGAAATGTTATCAGAACAGTCAACATATGATTAAATCAGATCAGTGTCGTAATAATAATAATATATAGGTACACCACTTATAAGCTCCGTTCTACCCTCCCTTTCTGTCGTATAAACGACACGTGAAAAGTAAGAGAGAGGTAACAACGGAGCTCTCAATAGAAGGATCATAATATCACTCTTTGGTCTGACTTTCAAGTACCATGCCGAATTTTATCGTAACAAAATTAATTTATCGTAATCTGCTACGCGGCAAGTTCAACTATGGATCTATGTAGATTAATTAAACAAACAAAGGAAATATTACGATTAATACTTGAACCATTGCCCGGAATAACCAAAATCCAACAATACTCTAGTTTTGAGATAAATTACGAAAAAACGAAACCAGTTACGTTTCGTTACATTTTATATTTAAAATACAATAAACGTACACTTCTTAAGTATTTTAAATGAAACGTGTTGAAGAAAAGCAATTAAATTAGAATTTATAACTAGAATTAATGCTGAATTAGTGGAATAATGTACATGAAAATTTAACACATTTGACAAAATGTTTTTTTTCTCTACCTCACTCAATAGAGCCTTACAGAAAGTAAAATATCATTGACAAAATGTTTTTTTTCTCTACCTCACTCAATAGAGCCTTACAGAAAGTAACATATCATTGACAAAATGTTTTTTTTTTCTCTACCTCACTCAATAGAGCCTTACAGAAAGTAACATATCATTGACTAAAAATGTTTTTTCTCTACCTCACTCAATAGAGCCTTACAGAAAATAACATATAAATGACAAAAAAAAAATTCTCTACCTCACTCAATAGAGCCTTACAGAAAGCAACATATCATTGGGAAAATGTTTTTTTTCCATCACTCAATAGAGCCTTACAGAAAGCAACATATCATTGGGAAAATGTTTTTTTTCCATCACTCAATAGAGCCTTACAGAAAGCAACATCTCATTGAGGTATGCTCATCTAACGAAAATTCACACACGTCATTGAGGTATTTGAGCATAGCATCAAATAACAATATGATAAGACAAACGATTTACGTTACGATATTGCTGTGAGATCAACTTACAACATTATTCCACAAAACTGTCTCGAGGGGAAAAAGCAGGCTTCATTATATTTTTTATGAACAAATAACAAATACTACTTTCTTACATCCGTCAGCTTCTTAGCTTTGATGTTTTTCTAGTTTAATACATAAGATGTCCGCTTTATTCCTATATTCCAATGAATTAAACGACACATCGTGACTTTAACAGACAGCATGTTCAACATTCTTCCGCAAATCAATATCTTTAAAATGCTGCCACAGATCTAGGTTCATCACCATTAAAAGTTGTATAATAACATACCCAACATTATTCCATCAATAAATAAAATTGATAGTTTTGTTGGTTACAACATTATTCCGGGCAAGGGCTCAATAACTATTGCCTATAGAATCTACTCGATCGATGAATGAGTTCTCTTTCATTAATTTATGGTTATACTAAAATAATAAATATATTATGATCGATGGCGGAAGATTTCGATTGCTAAATGCATTAGATATAAATTATAATTGGAAAAAGATTCCTAGACGTTTTGTTTGGACAATGATCGATAAACCAACTGTTGACAATCCTAACATGAAGCAAGGTTTGTACGATGGAACTGGGCACACTGATCGGAAACTTGAACCGGGCAAGTCAATTTGTTGAGTCACGTCGTTATGTTTACATAATGGTTTGTGATATGCAACAATACGCAATCAACGATAAAATCATTTTGTTTTTAAACAATGGGAAATTCGCAAAATAATATTTTTATTATGAAAATTACGTTATACTATTGAATTCTTTGAAGCACTAACGGGTACAGCAGAGTATAGTCGAGTGTCGAGGTATTTTGGTTCAAAATACGCCCCCGAAAATAAGGATTATTAATTTGCCTTTATTTTCGGTAGTGGAAATTAAATTTATAGCTGATGATATTCGTTATGGTAGCAAATTTATATGTGATATATAAACTTTTCGTAGGATTTTTCTTTTGCACCAGCCGTCTTAGTTCTTTTCGATTCTACACGATTCTAACTAACTAGTAACTTTCATGCTTTAAGGCGAAGCTATCAGTGAAATTACAATCTTCGATTATTTTTTACCACGAATACCAAAAATTATGCTTTGGATAAATTTAAGCCTTTTCTACAGATTCGCTAGAGTAGAATTAAAATGAAATTGTTAAATACACCATAAAAATACAAGCGTAAACTACTAAATAATTTATTATTTAATTAGAATAAAAAATTAACAAATTATCACTATCTTTAAAAATAGTGTTTCTCATGATTAGCTATATTTTAATTTTAATTATTAACAAAATAAATTTAAAAAATGCGCTTAAATCGATCATTTATAAAATCCGCTTGCCAAGCGATTTTTATACCTATTACCTACATTCGTGGTGATATAATGCTGCGTATTGTGTCGTACCGCAAGCGCCGATTAAGCGCAATCGCGGTGATCAACTGCGAAACGCCGCTTTCGGTTGCCTCGTTCCTTTCCCATAATTCGTGGTTCAGCTCGCAAGTGTATACGCAGCATTATACACACTAAGAACATTTTTTTGGCTTGTATATAGGTAGTTATCTCTTAAAAGAAACCCTTTCAATGTGCAATAATTTCTTTAAATCTAAAAGAATTTCATTGAAGCTTGCAAAACGAAAATCACGATAATAAGAGAGATGATCGAGACATGGAAAAATGGTAATCGGAATATTTTCGCTGCGTGATTTTAAATAACCTCCATTATAGAAAAATTATTTTGTTTTTTTACTGAATACGAATTCGCGTGTGCCCAATTTCATCGTCCACCCTTCTCATCCGGTCTGAATGGACCAATGGACCAACCTTCCCCGTGTCCCCGGCCGCGCATTCATTGTCCACCACCTCCTCGGGGTTCTGCAGCGCCGTGTGGTTGACCATGGCCACGATGGCCACAGACATGTTGGTCCGCATGATGTAGGCGTTGGCCATTCCCAGGAACAGCATGAAGGTCACGAAGTGGCGGGCGCCGAACATCCCTGAAACAACAAACAAACAAATAGTGTTAGCCAACAATACTGTCGAAAAGTCTGGAGGTTTGAATCATTCGGAGGTTAAGACACGTACCTTACATTTGTTTTTCAAAATAACCAATAAAAAACATGCCGACACTGGTCTCTCAGCAGAGCAACCACCCAACCCCCCACCCCGTTCCTAACTGTCCAATCTCTACTAAATGTCTTTAGTTGAAAAAAGTCACCAAAAACGAAAAAATTTAATTTAAATTTTTTACTCAAAATAATATTAGGAATCAATCAATGGTTAAAATATGTCAGGTACGTTTCTTAACATCCAGTAAGTGTGCCGTCAATATGTAATAGAAATATGTCAGGTACGTTTCTTAACATCCTATAAGTGTGCCGTCAATATGTAATAGAAATATGTCAGGTACGTTTCTTAACATCCTGTAAGTGTGCCGTCAATATGTAATAGAAATATGTCAAGTAAATTTCTTAACATCCTGTAAGTGTGCCGTCAATATGTAATAGTAATATGTCAGGTACATTTCTTAATATCCTGTAAGTGTGCCGTCAATACGTAATAGAAATATGTCAGGTAAATTTTTTAACATCCTAAAAAAACCCGTAAGTGTCCCGTCAATATGTGATAGAAACAAAGGGATATAATATGGGTTCCATGATAAATCAACACATCGACAATTCAACACACCTTTTAAAAGTGATATAAAGTCATTAGAAACGATGAAAAAAATTTATTTAAACCTAACCTAACCTAACCTACTTAACCCAGTTAATAAAGTTTTTGTTTCATCACTTTCCATGACTTTATATAACTTTTAAAAGATGTGATGAATTATCATTTTGATGATTTATCCGGTCACCATAATATGGCATGGAAGCGTGTCGACTGCCGCCTACGAACAAACTGCACAGACTATTATTAAAGTTATTTTTTAATTTTTTATATCTTGATAGAGCAATCCCGTTGAGTTACAAAACTCATTGTAGGATGAGAGGAACTTACAATACATACGTAGGTGTTAATAGGTACAATTTTACGTTGGTATTTTGATATCAAAATTATAAGTGTCACATACAAAACAGTACACAAATAGAAAAAGGGAGGTTAAGTAGAACAAACGAGAATAAACAAAAAAGGAAACATACAGGGATACACATAAGCACAAAGCCAAGATAGGAATTTAGAAGAAAGTACTTACGCACTAATACATTGGTAAAAATAGATTATGCCCGATTATAAATACAGGGGATAGAAAAGGAGAGAGAAAGAAACAAAACAAGTACAACACGACAAGAATTACGTATTTTCGTTTTTATATGTTTAAAAAATATATTATTTTAAAGCCTTAAGTGTTTGGTGTGTAGGTAGAAACAAAGGCGAGGCGCCGCTACACATAAATATGATTTGCAGTAGTACGGTAGAACGATGTTGTCGACACTTCCTACAGACGACCGTTTTCACCTGTACTTCGAAATGCCCGGGTTCGATCCTTTCCCCCGCGTTTTCAAACGGTGGGCAAGTCAAATGTGTGGATATGTATGTTGATAAAAAAAATCTTTGTGTGAACTAGGCTTATCTTTATATTACGCCATCTGTAATATTGCATATTACAGCGAACATTGCATAAATCATTATATTAATGATAATAGACGAGCGGTTGGATACATTCACCGATCATGCGATTGACGGCGATCAACTTTAATTAAATATCATATCAAAATACAAAAGATAATTTTTGACATGAAACTTGTTTGAAAAGTTTCCATTTAAAACAACTACAAAGTATTTACACGGTTAGATAATTTGTTGAACATATTTGAGAACAAGATAAAACAGTAAAAAACACGGGCGACGCCGGGTATGAAACCAATTACGAAATTATAGAAGTATAATAACATCACCTGCAGCAGGTTTCAAGTTTTTGCAAGTTCTTACAAGTTGTGCCGAATATAATATGCCGGAAAGAGGTTATTGAACTCCAAAACATGATTTGATCCGGCGAGATAAGGGCGAGGTGAAAATGAGAAAGAAGAATGAATAAAAAATACGCGCGGAAAAGACAAATAATCGAAAAAGATGCTCTTGCCTTATAGATTTGTGCAAAGTAAATTTATACAGAGCACCAAGCAACTTCTTCAAAATAAAAGGTAACCTTGAAACATGATATATCCATTGCGATAAAACTTTAGAAGAATAAAAGGAAACATCAGATGACAAAAACTCGTCGAGTAGGCGCACAAAAATGTACACTATAAAAGAAACGGACTCGAAGAAAAAAACTAAATCGTGACATGTAAGAAACCCACAAGTACATCTTTTCTGAAAACTTACGTATCGGTAAGAATATTCATAATAATGCGCACTTCTTCTTGGATATAAACTTTGTTTTGTTTCAATGTTTAATAGGGCTGGTATATCAGCTCTTTTAGTAATAGTATCACTGGGGCTCCTACAAGAGAGCAACTTGACGGACTTCATTACTCCTCTTAGCGAGCATAAAGATGCTGAAATATAGGGTCATAGTCTACTGACGGAATGATCACTTTGATACATCCGTCTGTTACTACCGGAACGACGCCGACGTCGGGTTTGACTTTATTTCAAAGTGTCAAAGACCAACAAATTGATACATGGATTGAGGCAAGCACCCTACAGAACACATTTTTGGTTCTTCGTGGAGAAAGGAAACTTCTACGGTAATATTTCCGGCAAAACTACAAAATAGAACATTGTCGTACGATAAACTGGTGCCTCTTGGCAAACCCGCTCCGTCAATACATTGTAACGGCTATGTAGTATAGAGTTGAGTATGGACTATACGTATTAGGCTCCCGACTGAAGACGAAGACATACCTTTACGGTACATATAGTAGTAGTAGTGCCCACACTGTCTGTATGTATAATAGTATGTGGTATACCTATATCAACCATCACGTGAACAGAGCATGTTCCGCACATGGTGACTGTGTGATCAAAATATTAAGGAAGAACTGGCGGCTCCATTTTGCCAACAGAATATTACTCCAATATTTTATGAAAGTTTTAGGTGAACCCCTGGCAATTCTATCATAACGTTGACACGTAAGATGACTCTCAAAATAAGATTATATTTCCAATAAAGAAAACTGATTTTGTGAAAAGATTGTTGAATCTCGATCAGGTCAGTCAGGTAATTTAACAACAGCTTAACTAAAATAATATAATATTAACTTTATTAATGTAATAATTTATTTAATTAATATAATAGTGAGGTAAGTAACTTTGCCGGCCTCCGTGTCAAGATGGAGGTAGCGGGTTTAAGGCCCGGCGTGCGCAAGTAAATTTTATTTGATTATTTCAAAAATAATACATATTATATTTGCGGCACGTTTCAGAGTGAAAGATACTTTCAGTGTCGCCCTGGTGTTAGACCACCGTTCAGAATTGAAATATTACTTGAAATGACTTGATGTTGGTGACAAGATCTAAAGAGCCAGGTACTCCCCCACCTTCCTCTTCCCCTCTCCTCTACTTTCAGACCTTTATTAAGAATTGAAACGTTGCTTGAAATGGCTTTGGCTGTGTTTGGTGACAAGATCTTAATAGCCAGGTACTTCTCCACCTACCTCTCCCTCATCTCCTCCCCCTCCTCACTACCTTCAGCCTCACAACATACCCAAAATCGGTATGCCATAGTCTCACTGGGTCTAGACGGTTGGGAGCAGTTGGGACTCTTGAGCGGTTTCTCATAATTTTTTTACCCAAATTTTTAATTCCGAAAATTTGAATAAAACTACTATGACAGCAAGTATTGGGTAGCCAAAACAAACTAGGTTAAAAGGCTAGGATGTCAGGTGCCAGATGATATAATCAGCTATCTCAATGTTTATTCCTAATGTTACGATCATCTGCTGCAGCACGTGCCAAAATTGTTGCAATCACAACTATTAGCTCAAGAAAAACATTAAATTTCACTGACAGAATGCCATGCTAATGCAAAGCTACCCCGCTCATTAACTCCATTAGCGAGTGATCTTGAGATTAGCACTCTTCAAAAAGCATTGGAAAGTTGCCACGTTTTCATTTTCGCTCAAATAACCAATTGCCCTTTTCTATACCTGTCATTATAATTCCTCAATACGTAAGACATTTTTGGGGAAGGGTTGTAATAGGTATGTCGTAACACCTTTCCAGATGTTGATATATATATATTCATAATTTGTGTATTTATTTGAAAAGTTCACAAAATGGAAGATTTTATTATTTTCTATTCTGAAAATATTTGTCGGTACAAAGGCGGTACAATTAGTTACACCTAACCTTAGAGGTACCTCTAACATAAAGCTCGACTTAATTAAAAAAAAATTCTCGAAAAAAATGTATTTGAAGAGTGTTCCACAGGGTCATGTTTCTGGACCAGTTTTGTGTACAAAATGGCAGATGAACCAGCCCATTGCTCCGCTCCAGGTGTTCCAGACATCGGAATATGTAATATCGTTTTTGCGGTGAACGAATGTTAATGAGCTATGAAATTGCGAGGAAAGCAATAAGGCAAATAAATATATTCAACAGTAGAAAAGATAATACCAGCACAGCGACAGGACTAGACAAAATAGGTATATGGAAGTATTTGGCATCTGATTGCAAGATATTGTTTCGGGCGCACGAAAAGAATTATTAGACCAATACTTTTCATTTCATTTCTTTGTGAATTTCTAGGAATATGTTACGTGATGCATGAAACTTCCACGTCATTTCTAAAAGAACAGTTATTAAATACAATCAGATTGTATCTTAATAAACCATCATATATAAAATTCTATCAAAACACAGCAAGTTGTTGTTTTGTTTGTTTGTTCTAAAGTAAAGAGTTTTTTTTACATTTAGGCTCTTACAACGACCAATAACCATTGTTGTTAACATATTTTTTAGATCTTGAATCGAAGATAAAATAGGTAAGTTTTTAGATTCTCACGGCCAAAAGCATTTTTGTTGTTTGTTTTTGGGGTGTTATGCCATGTTGCGCTAACTCCTTCTTTAGCCGACGTTTCGGACAGCGTTGCAGTGTCCATCATCAGGGCAGATCCGGTAGATCCGAAGATGTGTGAAGACGTGACACATCTTCGGATCTACCGGATCTGCCCTGATGATGGACACTGCAACGCTGTCCGAAACGTCGGCTAAAGAAGGAGTTAGCGCAACACGGCATAACACCCCAAAAACAAACAACAAAAACGAAGATAAAATAGTTCAGAAACAAAAAGCACAAAAAAATTGTCGTTCATTGGCACTGCTTACTCGTGGAGTAGATTGTGGAAACTGTAAACAAACGTTACACTTTTGGTGTTTTGGGCGAAACCGTATCTTAAACTGCAATTCGCCCACAACTTCTGCATAATAAAAATAAGTATACACGTGTTTCTGTTTACGTAACGAGCTCTGGAAAATTGCCAAGTCTGCCCACATGTCTTAAGTGTATCTTTAACGTCAGCGAAAAATTAATCCATGTCATTCTTCATTACGTCTTCGGGTCAGTTTTACAGGGCGATCCTGTTACTGTATGGGCGAGACTTGGTCGATGGCGGCATTCTTATGTACATATTAATGAAAATGACTCTTCAATTGTTTTTTCGTAGAGTACGATTTAATATTATGCTTTAGAAATATAGTATTAATTGATGTGAATTACGAAAACCGGTAAGGAAAATCACATTGTTAAAGTATTCAATAAATTGATTCCGAGGTCCCGCACGTCCAAGAACACACGTTAATATGGAGTAAAATTAAGTCGGATTTATGCAAATATAAATATTTTCATAAATAACAATCGGATTGAGCAACTTTATTTAAAAACATTTTCTTGTCGCTTTTGACGCAAAGAATAATATAATATCTCTAACCAAGTTTAATAATTTCAAAACATTACGTGTTTTTTTATCAACTCTTTACTGTCTATCAAATGCAACGAAGCGTAGACCTGCCCCCAAAAGTATTTGTTTTCAACTCCTTATTGTCTATCAAATGCATCGAAGCATAGACCCGCCCCCAAAAGTAATGGTTATCAACTCCTTTTGTCTTTCAAATGCATCGAAGCATAGACCCGCCCCCAAAAGTATTTGTTATCAACTCCTTATTGTCTATCAAATGCATCGAAACGTAGACCCGCCCCCAAAAGTATTTGTTATCAACTCCTCATTGTCTATCAAATGCATCGAAGCGTAGACCCGCCCCCAAAAGTATTTGTTATCAACTCCTCATTGTCTATCAAATGCATCGAAGCGTAGACCCGCCCCCCAAAAGTATTTGTTATCAACTCCTCATAGTCTATCAAATGCATCGAAGCGTAGAACCGCCCACAAAAGTATTTTTTAAAGGTTAACATTGATGTAGCTATCGGATAGTTGGTATTATGGAGACTTACAGAACCACCGCAGCTCTAAGTGATTCGACGCTTATCGCAGGTTTACTAGGAACTGTACGATTTGCGTCGCAGTTCTTGAACTTAAACTGTGCCATTATAAATATTATTAGCTGTGTTTGCATTGTGCATGTGCTCGCACACAAGATTAGGTGTAATGAGCATTTACTTGTGTACCTACATTAGACGCAATGCTATATTGCTTCAGCTATAGGTAATACGAAGTAGATTTTCAACGATACCCGGTGGGTTGGTTGGAATTAAAAGCTATAGGTACATTGTGGAATCATTTTGCATCAGTTTTTTTCTGAACTGTGCTGTGAAAAGGCTGGGTGGAACAATTTAGATTAACATGCACAAGATTTCATTGTTCGGAGCAGAGCCACAAAGTCACCCTTTGTATCTGGAAATTCTTTAATTATTTTTTTTAAATTTTATATTATAGAAACAAACAGTAAAGTGATGAAACAATATACAGGAATTAGATATTTCATTCCGGGTACCTATGATATGTTTCCTTGTAATGTCTGTTAAGTGGTAAGTTTATTCCTTATTTACCAGGTGACGTGTGTAGTATATAGGTGTGTGTAATGTATTTATGAGTGTTTGTGTGTGTGGCTGTATGTATGCGCATTGAACAGTTTATATTATTGACATGATGCCACGTTTGAGTTTGAGAATGTTTGAGTTTAGACAAATATCATTATATATTGTATTCAAATAAATAAAAAGACACACAACGACAGTGATCATTGTGATGAGCCAGTAGTATATTATTTAGTTTCAGAAAGCTTCCATCCCATTTATGTGTACCATTAACAAACGGCAAGATAGGTACCTAACAAAAAAAATTGCAAAAATGCCAATGCAAAATCACCTCTAAAAAAACTAAAAAGTAAAAGTTTTGGGTACAAAAATGATAGGTTATATTTTACAAAAAGTGCCCAACGAAAAGAGTCAAGTGTTATTTTTAATCAAAATAAATGCTTCAGAAAAGTAGACAGTATACGGTGAACTCTCATATTTTAATTATAATACATCATTTACTTTAATAAAAAAAATCTCGTCTCCGTAGACGCCGAGTAATGCTACGCAGTCAGTGGAACAATTTGCTACAATGTGGTTGCACTCCGCGCCAGAGTTATTTGAAATACTGCCAACCTTGCGCAATTGACACTAAGGTCGGGGCTTCTAATTTGGCCATGACAGTGAACGTGGCGGACTACCGTAGCACAAACGCAACACATACATTCATCAAGAATTCCACTTCACTCTGATTCCTGATGGGCATTGGCCAATTTCTATTCAAATCGACATGTAAATAAACACGACATGAAATAATACGAATGTCGACGGTATAACAAGAAAAGATATAACAGGAACACGCTTAAGTATAAATTGAAAAATAATCTATTTTAGGATCTACGCTGATATTTTTATGTATCGATGTTATTTATGCTTTGAGTGAAGTTGTTTCGTTTCATCAATAGGATTTGGAGTCCACGCAAGGTAAATCTCTCATGTTGGAGAGAGTTCAGAAGAAATTCTTAAAATTTCTCTACATGAGGGAGTATGGCTACTGGCTCTATCCTACTGATTTTCTTTTCGGTATGCTCGAAATGAACTATCTACGGGCCAGGAGGGATGTGCGCATTGCTACACATTTCTTCAGACTGATTCGTGGATGGTTTGAAAACTCGGTCATCATGGAGAGCATTCATTTCTAGGTTCCCGATGGTTATCTCCGTCACCGACAACATAGACTATTCTATCTCCCAGCCTGCAGGACTAACTTGCCAATGGTCATGCCTGTGGGGAGAGCAATCTTGCTGTTGAATAGAATCAATTCGGATAACGACATTTTTAGCATCAATGAAGCTGCCTTTAAAAGGCAAGCTCTATTATTACTAGTATAGCTCATATACACACTGTTTATATTAATGTAAGAATTCTTATTACCAAATAATTATTGATCAAAACTTAAATTGGAACTCCCAAATAGAAAATGTGAGCAACAAATTAAAAAAAAACTAACCTATTTCTTCAAAACAATAAGAAACATTTTAGATAAAGAACAACTAATTCAAATTTACTACGCATTAGCCCAATCTCAACTACAATATGGTCTTATCGGATGGGGAAGCTCATGCGATTCCACTATAAAACCAGTCCTCATAACACAAAAGGCAATTCTAAAAATTATACTTAGGATCCCCATCAGAACTCCTACCGACTATGTTTTTAAAACCCTGAATGAAATGACACCAAAACAATTATACGCAAAAGATATACTAATTTACGCATTCTAAAAACAGGACAACTTTACGCAGACAAACTCAGCCAGACTCACAAGATCCACATTACAACATATGTTACACCAACCTACAACTAAAAAGACTTTTGGACAAAGAAATATGCAGTATTATTCTATAAAATTATGTAATGTCCTCCCTTTTGAAATAAAAAAAAAAAACATTAAAAAAATAACTGACTTCAAAAGAAACATTAAGAAATGGATTATGGATAAGGGAAGGAAGAATATAGATATAATTTTGCAACCCAACAAAGACTAAAGCTTGCATTATGTTTTATTTTTCTCTAAATATTGTTTTTTTTAATTTTCTATGTAATATTTTAACATATGTACTTATACTATTTCAAACACACAACCATGTACAATGTGACCTCAGAAATAATGTGTCCTTACTCCAGTAAGGACACATTATTTTATATAAAAAAATTGTTAAATAAAAAATAAAAATGTATTTTAAAAACGCATTAAAATTAACAATTTTGAAATGTTTGAAAAACGAATAAACTGAATAAGTGACTTGACTTTTGGTAAATTAAGGAAGCAGCAAAAATGCTTGCTTTCACAATAAGAAATACAAAAGACTTAACAAACATTGTTATTATCAAACAACTATACTTTGCACGAATATGAAGTATGAAGCCATCTAGAGTTCGCATAGACTGTGTGGTCTCCATTTTGAACAAAATTGAATGGATTCAGATAAAAACATCTCTTGCAAATCGCACAATCGATTTAGTAATTATCTCGTTGCATTTTTCTAAATTGGTTCATTTAGTGTTCGTAGATAATCTGCAGTTTCGATGTTGCTATATAAAATAGTAAACAACATTACTGATTTCTGAATAAAAAAAGAATTGAATTGAAAATACCCACGCGGCACATGGATGGGTTCGGGCAATCTTTTTTTAATGTAAAACACTGTAAAACGAATTCAAATCAAAATGCTTGCGTTATAAGACTGTGTTGAAGACTTCAATTGTAACGAAAATAAATATAAAATATCTATTAAAAATGTAATGATATTCCAATTAAACCAAACTACATAAAATTTTATGTATTGACATATTACGGAGTATCTCTTTTTGAAATTATATACATGTAAAACACATTCTGTTGTTAAATTCATTTAGGGGAAATCTATTTTAATTGGTTCATCAGTTAAGTAAATGGTAGATGTATATATCAACTATATTGTAAACTGTTGATTGTCCTATAATAAAATATATACATTAGAAACTATCAAAAAACACGGTGGACCAGAAATGTGGACGAAATTCAAAATGACAGGACACCAATCATGTGCCCCGGTGGAAGTGATCCGAAAGAAGATCGAGGAAGAGGCTGACTTCATGCATGGAAGAGGATTGAAGGAGGATAACAGAGAAGAATGAAGACAATCATCAATGTAAATCCTACCCTGGGATGTGATGCTTCATTTGTTGGATTTTGGAATAGGTCGTGAGATGAAAATATGTACATCTATTTGCGGAAAAAAGAGAAAATTTTCAGTCGTAGTTGATTGACGACGTTCTGGTGATTTTGGCAATTACATGGATGATATATTGTAATTAGCTAAATTTGTCATGCAAGATTAACTTCACTGGAAAATTTATGATAATATTTTCAGGGTAAAAATATTACTTATTGCGTAGGACATTGAAAATTGATGCATAATACTCAAACGGCGTTGGTGGGTGATATTGTAAGGCTAGCTTTAGACTTGTAAGTTTTTTCGTAAATTTACGACTTCTAGCCAATGGGCATATTGCATTTTGAAAATCCAATATGCCCAGCCAATGACTTCTAGCCAATGGGCATATTGCATTTTGAAAATCCAATATGCCCATTGGCTAGAAGTCGTAAATTTACGAAAAATCTTACAAGTCTAAAGCTAACCAAATATTTAGGTGTAATTTAATTACGAAAAAATAAATAAATATTAAGTTTTTCGGCTAACACTGAAATACGGGTATACATTTGAATCATTTACCTTTGTAAACACTCTCATCGTCCCAATATCCTCTTTCCTCGGCCTGTAGAGCACTTTCCTTTCCCGTCTCACTATTCTTCCTATCGAAGGAGGTGTACATCTCGCAAACTGTTCTTAACTGGCACTGGTACCTCCAGATGCTCGACATTTTATAAAATCTAGTGTTTATTACATTGTGTTTGTCTGCAAGCTAAAGCCGGTGTTCATCTCGGCAATAAAGCCTTAAAGCTTGCGAGGTTTCGACAGCAACACAACACGAAGCAACCTTGACTAGGCTATAGGAAGATCACCTATTTGTTTATGTCAAAAGGTATGGAGATCACGTTGAAGATATAAACCGAGTTATCCAAGTCATAGGTTCCACATGCAGAAAACGTCGAGTTATCTCGTCTTTATCTCTGACTCTATTTACCTGCCCGCTAATTTGTAATTACACATAAAGTCATCATTATCTTTGCGTTACACACCTTTGTAAACAGTGTTATAAGAGTCATTCGGCGTTCAAACACTTAACAGTAAGTATCAGTACGAACGAATATATTATTCATTATTATTCGCAGAAAGAAAATGAGGAAATTAGCACGTTCTGATGGAAAATGTTAAGATTTAATCTTATTGCTGAATCACAGATGATTTTTTGTCTATTGTTGCAGAAGTAGAATTCCAAGAATCTAATAGATTCTTTTAAAGTCGATTGACGCAGTGAACTTCCAGGCCGCCAGAGAGGCCCCGACGGGGTCTGAGATAAGATATTCAAATGCAAACTTAAGATTAACATAGATTTTTGAATGGTATTAGGTAGGTGCAGTTTTTGAGCACATTCTCGTAACATTAAAACATCAACAAGGGCTCATCGATGTATCAAATCATGGTTTTTTTTGCGATATTTTTTAAACCCATATTCTCTCGTCTTTTACCCCAGAATTTTTAAGAATATAATTAATATTCCTCAACTTAACATGAATTTTACTGGGATCCTGGGGTCGATGCATTCTATTAATTAACTTAATATTGTAAATGTAATCTATCCGTCACTCATATTCATTGCAATTAAGTGATACCCGATTCTCAGGGTCACACACAAGGGTCGGAGAGATTGTCGCTTCGTCACTAAAAAATGATAATAACTTGAGCATTTTAGTTTTAAACACAAAGATAATGATGATATCCGGAATAGATCAAAATCAATACATTGACACCAACAGACACATCCATTTTAAATTTAAGAAAACCCAGGGTAATGAAATATACGCATCATCTTCAGAAAAATCATACAAACGTAGACGTTCCATATCAAAAATGTATGACTCTTATAAATTTTAAGTACCGAAATAATTATCATGTCAAATGTAAGCATAGTGAATATATGTGAAAACCTACATTATTGTAATGTGCGAAATGACGAAACACTAAAATATGACTTGAGCTTTTCCCTATCTTGTAGGTATGTCGACGTAGGTTGTAAAGATACCAGAGCGACACCTTTATAATTATATGCCCAACAAAGGTAGGTGTAAATAGATTACATTAATTTATTTGATAGTTTTATGACTTCCTTCTAAAATACGATTAGAAAAATGTCTAGTCTGGCCTAATCCGAAATTTTAGATTTAATTTTTTATTTATTTTTTATTTATTCTTTAATATATTTGTTATACAATGGTATAGTATATTGTCCTCCACGCTAGGAGTTCACCTGTGTTGTGGAGGACTTTTTCAATTGTAAAGTTATATAATTCTAAAACAATACAGTGGAGTTGGTTGCAGAGAGAAACATTAAAAATTAAAATATAAAATCGATTTTTCC
This sequence comes from Hesperophylax magnus, assembly GCA_026573805.1. Classification (NCBI taxonomy): domain Eukaryota; kingdom Metazoa; phylum Arthropoda; class Insecta; order Trichoptera; family Limnephilidae; genus Hesperophylax; species Hesperophylax magnus. The sequence goes on from JAIUSX010000088.1 coordinate 2,880,138, forward strand.
ATAGTTATTCCAAAAAAAGTGAAATATAAAAAATTAAATATTTAAAGGATTGTAGCCAGTTCCATATGTGTTTTTTGTATTCTGTAAGATTAGATGTTTTATATTGTGTTGGAAGTGAATTGTAAAGTTTTATAGCCTGGAATCTGTAGTGTTTTTGTCCAAAGGATGTGTTGGTTTTTGGTATTAGTAGTTGGTGTGCATGTCTTGTTCTGGTATTGCGAGAAGTTTGTGAAGTTTCAAATGTGTTTAGGTTCTTGTAAAGGAAAGTAAGTATTTGTTTAGAATATAATTTTTGAATCTTCAACACTGGGAATTATTTAAATATGGTTGAAGTGGGTGTTAGTATTGGTACTTTAAGTATTACTTTTATTAAGGTTTTCTGAGCTTTATACAGTGTGTCTATGTATTTTTTACCGGCATAGCCCCAGGCAATAATGCCGTATTCCATTATAGATTGTGCTATTGTGAGGTACTAAACATATTTGATATTATTCTTAATATCAAATATGTTTAGTATATTTCTCACGTTTTTGAAAAAGTAAATCAACTTGTTTATCTTTACTTTAACCGACTCAATATGTCTGTCCCATTTTAAATAACGGTCTAAGTATATACCAAGATATTTGATATTTTCGGTTTGTGTGATTGGAGGACAATTGCATGGGGTGCTCGCTGAGTGACAGGAATGTATTTTAAGGTAGATGTTTTTGGAGGGTTGGCCTCTCGAGTTTATGCTAAAGGTTGTGAATTTAGTCTTATCTATATTTAAAGTTAATAAGTTAGAGTCAAGCCATTTTTTTGTAATATTTAGGCCAACTTCAGCTTTTGTGATTAGTGTGTTCCAGTCAGTGGCCTTAAAAAGTAACACTTATTAGATAGTTTGAGATTGAAAACGTTTGCTTAAATATTAATGTGATTGATCAGTTCACAGTTCGAAAGTTTTTTAGTGAGATGTTGGCTAGGTATACAAATAGTTACAGGCAACAATTTTTTAGGTGGAGGAATTAGATTTTCAATTCCTGGAATTCCAAAATTGCAAATTACCGATAATAGATTAATTTAAATAATGGGAATTATGAAGCAGAAAAACAGAGTTCTGGTTTGTATAAGAGGTGAGTCAGTAGTTGCAAGAAAAAATGGAAAAACAAAATGTTCAAGGCGTTTGGAAATTCAAGTTATTATAAAAATAACATGGTTCGATAGCATTTGAGGACTTGGAAAACAAGCACAAATCTGCTCAAGTGCAAACTTCAGACGCGAAGAGAACAAAGTTCAACGCACTCTTATATAAGTGTAAGATGTAAAACGATTAAAGTAAGTAATAAAATCATTTATAACAACACGAACGCTGCGGAAAACGAGTTGGTGCCGTTGGTGGATAATGATACAATATTAATTATTAATTAATGTGCGTTATTTATTTTTGAGTAGGAAGATTTTGATGGGAACTATTGCTACGAAATGAAGCCTGTCGACTTCCCTATATTATTTAAGTTAATTGTCTTCTGTCCACCTAACGCCAAGTCTCACCCAGTCTTTACACCTGGTGATGTAAATTGGACTGGATTCGATCTTGACAAAATATAGAAAGATTACGGTACATACAGAATTCTATCAGTAATTCCAGAGGGAAAACGTTCAGGGGGTCGAATACGATCAAATTGATAACTTAACAATGTCGAATCGAAATGCTCAACTTCCGACGATTTTATACCGATATCCCTAGCACGGTTGCGCTTTCGACAGCCGAACCGATATTGACACGAAATAAATAAGAAATCGTTATACGATGGCAACAATGGCAGAATTGTTAATGGATTACATTCCTAAACATCAAACGAATATGCAAATTTAAAAATTCCAACAAATTGACAGTGTATAATTCAAATATTAACTTTAAAATACATTTGCAAATCGCCTGTACTTTTTTACATTTTAGATAATTAATTAATGAGGTTTTCAACAACTTACACTTTGCCAAACTGGAACGGAATCAATTGATCGCGTTTTAGATGAATTAGTTAAGTCTATGGATCGTTCTTACGATCCATTTCAATTCTAAGAGCTTCGTTAGTTCACCTCCTTGTGTATATTGAAAGTTAACCAAACACTTTAAAGACCGCGCTAAAAGCAGCAACTTTTGTCTCTCGACTGTCGGAATCTGACCATAAATGACGGATTTGGTCAATATGGTATTGATATAAGGTTTTATCGATCGACCATGCTGGACACTCAGATGTCAGATGTCGCTTTAAGTGGACTGATGATGAGAAATAAGACTGGAGTAGGATGGGTAGACCTAATAGAAACACAATACGAGTTCTGAGAACACTGTGCCCTGACTAGAAACGAATAGGTAGAGACAAGAGCCCGTAAAGAAACCCGTGGAAGAATCCACATCGTGTCTTGGGATAATCAAGAAGTATCGGGAGTTTTTAAGGTGCAAAAATAGATACAAAAGTAGTTAATAGTGTTCCAGTAAAAAGACATTTGAGTCAAAAGGGTCAAACAAATATACGACTTTGAATAAATTTCGTTAAAGCAAGGATTGTGATCGATAACGCAGGTGTGTGGAGTCCATTCATCCTGGCTGCCAGTCCAGTCATAAAGCCGGCATGATATTTAGTTATTAATTATTTTAGTTCGTACTTGATACGGGTCACGCACGAGCAAGTAGAAATTAATTCAGGCAATTTACTCAATACGTTCACATGGCAACAAGGACACGATTGAAGTGTCATGGGCCATAAAATTAGGAATCAGTAGAGATGTTATTTTAAGTGTTATTAACATGGCTGTGATAAATAAAATTAATTACCACGTGAATTAAAATAAGATAAATTGTCAGAAGATTTATTTTATTTTATAACTACTTAAGGAATTAAAAAATTTTAAAAAAAGTACAATAATTATAATATGTAAATTTTATAATATCAACTGTGTTTTGGTAAAACCCTTCTAGCTACTTTTATTGAGAGCGTTACTTTTCACGTTTCATATACAACAGTCTAGCACAACATGGTAGAGTAATTTTTGCTGATTAAGGCATTTTTAAAAGAAAAAATAAATGTATGCACACAATGTTTTTAGGTTTTTTCGAGAAAACCCTAGTGAATTTACTCAACCCTCAAATATCTCGTATTTATAAATAAATGTGCTATATTACATAAAACTTTTGAAAAACAAATAACCACTTTCATAAATACACGTACTTCAAGATTTTTAGTTAAGTTCCGAATCCGAAAGAAACTGAGTTTATAGTCTCCTGTAAAGTTTTCATTTTGAGGTTTGAAACGTTTACCACAGTCGATATTATATATGTTTTCCTCACAGACGACCCCGAAATCAAATAATGGCCCGGTATATCGGTTGATTTAAAGCTCGGCTTGGTTGGAATGTGAAGCTTAGCGCGGCTTAAAACATGATCCGTATATAGGTCGGAAGCCTAGATATCAGCAATATTACACGTATTGTCTATAATCATAGAATTTCTTTAAAAAAAAGTAATTTCTTCTAATACAATTGTATTAGAAGATATCACTCGATTTTCTATGCTGCGTGAGTGGTATACCTATGCTTCTACGTCATCGGAAGATCGAGAGCTTTCAAAATATCAAATGTTTTAGACGGGCTAATTTACGAGTTGATTTTTTGATAAATTTTTCCACTTCAATCAGCATGGTTCTATACGCGAGGATACTAATTTTAAAAGTATTTTTTATTTGGTGAAATCAAAGCCCTATTCATGAAATTATAACAACCAAACCGCTGAAAACACTGTCCTGACGTTGAAAAATCCCTCTTTTTATAACTTACCAGACTATTTTAAATTGATTATCAATTAATAACATCAACATTCCCCATCGCGTAATTAATGTAACAGTCCATAATGATAATGCAATTAACGTTTATTTGTATTTGTATTTAAATGGAACTTAACTTGTTTATATTACACTCAACATCTTAAATGCAAATTTAATTAACCCGTATAACTGTATGCTTCCTAAATAAGCTTCAATAAAAATTTCGGTGAGATTGAAGTACCTACGTAAACGTCATATTTGACATTTGGTAGATACTGCTAGCGCTAAGGCTTAAGCGGCCGATTTAGCCCGCTTACATTTGCGCGAGGAATGTCGCACATAGCGAGGATATAGACTGATATACAGGGCCATAGAGCTAAACATTTTGAATGAAACGAAAAAAAAAATTTAAAAAATTATATGATCTTAAAGCTTGATTTCTAAACTACAAATTAAATCAATACAAATAATAATTGGACTCATTTTGAATGTGCAATATGTTGTAGCTACTGTAGACCAAATAAATTATTATTACGTTTGTGGTTATCCGCTCTTCAAAGAGAAAAACCGCAGAGCAAAGAGTGAAGAGTGACAGACACGCTAAAGGATACTTATTTTCTAACGATCACTTCGTTTTTTCTATTAACGCCTCGGGAGCAAACAATTTGCATTTAGAGCTATTTAATATATTTTTCATGACGCAAGCGACCGACGAACGAAATAAGAAGAGTAAAATATGATTTTCTGATACAAAATTGTTGCTACCCGCAGATAGCGGCGTGCCAAAACCTTGTTCCGGTTTACACGATTCTCCGATATTTTTTCGATTGAAAAAAATTATTCGTTTTCCTGTTAAAAACGGGACTAGAGGCATATAACGAATGTTTTGAAAATTTCATTAAAAAAAACTATCAGTAGAGCACGAATATATTATGAAGAAGTCGGAACACGTGTCCTTCAAAATAATAATATTTTCACATCTCGTCCATTGTATTTATTCGGACAAGGCCATCTGCGTTGAACAAGTGTTCAGGTATATTCTGTATGACTAATATTCTGTTAATAAATAGTAATGCAGTCACAATTTTAACAGCATCTTGGTAAAATAAAGTCGTACTCATTTTTCTCCGTATAGGAATATGGGAGTTAGTGTGTCCAGGAGTTTTAAAAAATATACATTTTGATATTTTTATTATAGCCACTATTTAAACATTGTACATACAAAATATGATATATAGTGATATGTATTTCTTTGTCACCCCTGTTAAGTCACCAAACGTAGAGATACGACTGTTGTGTTAGTAGTTTGACAATGCCAACGAAATAGTGAAACAGTTGTGTTCAGAAGTAAATATACACAACAGTAAAAATGCGGAAAAAATCATCAAAGTAGCAAACTGATTTAAAAAGTTTACCTATTTAGTCGCACACTCCCTAGCGGCGCTTTCCGAAAGCTTACTAAGTCCTCGCCAGCTGATAATTTCCGACGCGCGTTCCGCGAACTCCGGCGCCGCGCCGCGTGGGAGCCTCGCTATTTCTGCACCTAGCACGTGCGTCATTATCTAAGAACCATGCGTATGTTGCGCATGCTGACGCCGTGCGTCTCCCAACCGGCGAATGTCACGTGCACAGTGTGGAGGCGGTCTACAATAACAATAAAGATATCTCGTTCGATGTCTAATTTTTTTTTTGTTGAAAATAATTCAATATAGGTACATAGTTTTTGTAGTTCCAAATCGGGTAATTTTATATATCATTGATAAAATACGCCGAAAATCGCTCTTGTCTTACGTAAACCGTAAATTAATTCTCTTAATAAATCGTTAAAAATTTTATATTCAATTGGGTTTTATTTAGTCATAAAAAGTCGAGTTTATTAGGTTGAGTAGTAAAAAAGTATGAAATAGGTTTTTCCTAATAAATATTTATCTTTATTAACAGATATTTAATATTATCGTAGATATTTAAAAACACTGTTATTTTTTTAAAAATATCATCGTTGTTTTAGAATTAAATAATTATTGTCTAATCTAGAAAGGGTAAGGTTAGGTTATAGATACGATCAACAAATGTTTCATTGCACGAGTTTGCTGTTTAATGCATTTCTGCAATTTCCTACGAGCAATCAGATAGTTGTATTGACCGCGATTCTCAGAAATCTGCATAATGTATCGTGTATTCTAGTGCAACGGACACAATGTAGTTTTAGATTACGATGTATTGATCCAGCCTTCAGTTCCAAGACTTCACAAGGGGCACAAATGACGGCGCTTTTCGACAAACTCTTTAAATACACCTAATAATTTCGGTTGTCGGTGCGTGATTTGAAACATTATTCCTGCGTAATGCGTAAAATAAATTATTCAAGTTTCTAAAAAAAAAATTATTTGATTAATTTCTATTATCTAACAATTTATAATATATAGTATACTTGCGGAACAAGATACTTTCAGAATCGTGCAAGATACAAGACTACCATTCAGAATTGAAACGTCGCTTGAAATGGCTTTGGCCGTGTTTGATGACCAGATCTGAATAGCCAGATGCTTCCCCACCTTCTTCTTCTCCATCTTCCCCCCCCCCCTCCCCACTTCTTTCAGCTTCACAACATACCCCAATTGGAGATGACATAATCTCACTGGTTCTAGACGTTTGAGAGCAGTTGAGACTCTTGGGTTGTATTCATGTTAAATTTAATTTTCAAAAGCAAAGTTTTAAAATGATAAACACAATCACATCAGACAAGCGATAAAGTAGGTTAAAAATATTCTATTAATAAATAATTCTTCATTTGAAATGCTTTGAATTTGATGTAATAATTTTTCAAGCTTACTGACATTCGAAATGTAAATTTCTTCTTTTGAAAGATATTGAGGCAAATATTTTTTAATAAACACTTTCAGCTTCACAAATCCTACAATCATAATATCCCATGATTTTTCGCAGGTGTGCTAGTTTATTAATAAAATGGACAATGTGACTATAGCATGATAAAAAACATTAATGACAATAGAAACAATTGTTAGAATTGATTGTAAAATTACACTTTATCAAATTTCAATTAGTTAAAATTTCTTAACGTGGACAAAAGCAATATCGCTGATCAGAATATCGTGTTAAAAACAATTGCTCACAGCTGCTATTTTACATAACACGGAACAATTATTACCGTTTTCTAAAAATAATCCCCACGTGACAATTCACAATAACAGTGCGTCTATCAGACAGAACAGACCGAGTCCCTCACTACTTACTGCACTATGCCCAGTACATAAATAAACCAATCACGCCCAGTAAATTGCATTTACGATTCATAATTTAAAAAAAGAACATTAGTTCTCGTAATGTGATTGACTGAGAATCACTTAAGAATAATTTATTACGTAGGTACTTACATATGAAAATTTCCAGTAAGGTTTGTATTGAATTTAACATAGCATTCATTCTAAGTACAATAAAGATCACTATGGTAACATTCTAAGTACAAAAAGATAATTATCATGAATGTTTAAATGTTAGACTTTTAGAATTATTGTTCTTCGTAAATACGAGTGCGACAGAAGCGACTTACGAATTATGATAAATGTATATTTAATTCAATTTTATCAAAATAGATAATTGTAATAACTTAACCCATCAATGTAATATATCATTACAGAAGAAGATAAAACTAATAAATCTTCAACGATATCATATTTTATCGTAGAATTTTTTTATGTAATTTTTTTAATTTAGACTTGATCGCTGCATAAAAAAGTCTCAACTGCCTGGAACCAATAGGCCTCCGTAGCCTTAATTTGGGGTACCTATGTTATACGTCTGAAGGAAGTTGTGAGAAGAGGAGATGAAAAGGATGAAGGTTGAGAAGTATCTGGCTAAAACAAATTCAAGGGATAGTAGTTTTTTAGAAAAAAAAAAGATTTATTTCAGTAAAATTTTAAAATCAACATAACATCCGTAAAGTTCGGATCAAAAAGCAAATTTATATTATGCCGAAAAAGATTTCATTTCAAATCAAATTCACAACAGCCCCGATAAAAAAAAAAAAAAAAAAATAACGATGCCATTGACCGCAAGGTAGCTATTTTATTTCCGTACAACCTTGATCTAGAAAACTGTGGAGGTGTTTCTGTACAATTGAGACAACGTGCATAATAATTTTGTGGCAGCTGTTCTGGGAATTTTAATTGTAATTCAATGAGTAGACACATCATGTTTATTTCCCGCCGGCGAATATAATGCTAAATCACTATTTTGATTAATCTTTATAACGAATTGGAGAACATTATGAATACCAAAAAATATTCGTTAGATAAATTGAAGGTTTTCCTATCGTTTCGCTTGAGTAGAATACAAATAAAATAATAAATTACGCAATAAAAAATATAAATGTAAACAACTAAAAAAAATATTTTTTAAATATAAATGTATGAACGGGTAAAGGAAACAAGTTTAACAAATACAGTATTATAGCTAAAATTATCTGTGACAGTTTCACTTGATTAACTTTTTTACTTTCTTATAAAATTATTTACAAAATAAATAAAAACCAGTTTTGTGCTTGAAATCGAACGTTTCTAGACTCCGTTTGTCAAGCGATTTTAATGCCTATTACCTACAATATAAGGTATACCAAGAATATATACATTTTTGGCTTGTAGCTTCCTCTTAAGACGATACAATTCGAATCGGGATCACAGAGGAAGTTTATTAGAAATGAGGCAAGCTAGTTTACTTTGTTTATGATGTAAAATACTTTTAATTTACTTTGTTGATAACGTTAAAGACTTTTAGGATGTGTGGTTTCACAGAATTTGAACATTTCATCAAATTTAATAATTAATTTTCGGTGAAATTATCAATATATTGAGATTTATAAAAAAATGCTGGTTTAGTATGATAAGGCGGGGGAGGGGATGCCTTGGTTAAAGGATTCATTTTCTGTTTTATCTTGATTGTCGCCCCTACGTCTTTTTATCAATAATTTCTAATGTGGTGAGTTGTTATTGCCGCAAACAGATACATTGTTTGTTTTGCGGCGCCATGACGGGAAAGTTATGGGTTAGGATATGAATTATTCATGTCACGATTATTAAAAGACTTTGTAAAAAAACATTCCACAACAACAACATGGTAATATTATTCATGAAGCGGAAACGTTTCTCACAAACGATGCACCAAAGGGTGGAAATTCAATGAAATATTTGATTAAAGCGTAAGAACACCACTGTATCTTGACAATAATTTACACAACTACACAAAAATATTGTTGTATTGGGAATGACTTGACGCAATGAAATCAGTGAATTAATGTTTCTTCAAATATGAAAAAAATATAATATTGTCACAAATAATGTGGTCCCATGATAACTCAACAAAATGACAATTCAACACACCTTTATTAAAAGCTATGAAAAAAACTAATCTATTTATCCTAGTTTTTAATTCATCACTTTTCATGACTTTATATCATCACTCTTCAAAGGTGTGTTGAATTGTCATTTTGGTGAGTTATCCGGTCACCAAAAAGTATATAAATTATAGGTAGGTATTTTGACGGCCTCCGTGGTCGAGGAGTAAGGCTGTCGACTAGCAATCCGAAGGTCGCGGGTTCAAATCCCTGCGTTAGCAAGTTAAATTTATTTGATGAATTTGTTTTATTTCATAATTTATTAATTAAAAATAATATATAGTATACTTGCGGAACGTTCCGGAATGGAAGATACTCTCAGTATCGCCCTGGTGTAATACAACCATTCAGAATTGAAACGTTGCTTGAAATGGCTTAATTGGTTTAGTGACCAGATCTGAGTATCCAGGTACTCGCCCACCTTCCTCTTTCCCATCTCCTTCACCTCCCCTCTACCTTCAGCCCTACAATATACCCCGATTGGGGATGCCATAGTCTCACTGGCTCACTTGTGCGGTATTCACATAAAACGTATGTACGAGTACTATACCTATGGTCATATTTGGATATGAAAAGATTAATTTTATATTTTGAACATTTTCACAACATGAATAATTGTGTATTCGTATTCACAAGGAAACTACGTTGCTTAATTATTTATTATTTAGTATCTAATGTTGACAAATCTAAAACAAAGAACAATATTTCATAAGGTAGGAACTTCACTGTCGCCTAGTATTGTTTTAAGTAGACATAAGCCTAACGCCATCAAAAAGTTTTCCGGTTCACTTAATTTTAATCAAACATAATAAAAACCAGACAAAACCCTTATACAATTATCTGATGGCCGTGAAAACCAAAATAGACTACAACAATAATCATAAAATTGGCCACGAAAACACCTTTATCAGTTTAAAGTTTTGTATTCGGGAATTTATTGAGTAAATGTAAATATTATTGTTCGCTTGTACCTAGTCTGCTCAAATGGCCGGCATTAAATAATCAATAACACGCCATGCCTCCTGATAACTGATGTGAGCAATACTAAAACATGTGCGCATTTTTGTATGAGTGTGCCGCGGACATAACCGTTGGTATATATATCTTCCACTTTCTCATAAAGCCTGTGACAGACCACGCTATAAGCGCGCTATGTTCTCGCATATCGCTCGCCATACACCACGATTGGGATTGTATGGCGAGCGATATGCTGAAACAGGCAAGCCGCAAGAATATAGAGTGGTCTGTCACAGGCTTGAGCGATGTGGCAGAAATAAAGGGTTATAGCGAATTCTCAGTGACAGGACGATACAACTTGAGTGTAGGTTTCTGGGGCTATCCTTAGGCGATAGACATATACCATCTCAGACTTTTCTGTAGGCATTTTTAAGATATACAATTCCGTAGTACATTATTTTGATATATTTTATACATTTAAGGTTTACCCAGCGTTAGCAATGTAAGCGCCCGAAAATATATTTTTTACGACTTGATTTCTCTACTTTCTATAAATACACGGTGTCCGGAAACTCGTAGTACAAGCGGGAAACTGGAGAATCTACACCACATGGGGAACCCAAATAAACATAAAGTTTTTTGATTTGAGAATTTTCACAAAAAAAAAAAAAAAAACCAAAAAAAAATATTTTTCGGCTATTTTAGGGTTAAAGTTTTTTCTGGTGTTTAGGATTGAACAACAGATGTTTTAACCCTGCAGAGCAGAAATATTTTATGATTACACCGGATTTAATGAAGGGTGATTTCAAAATAATGCTTCAAATCCGAGTTTCTTCATTTGTTTTACTTTCAAATAGTTTTAATTAGTTGGGTACTTTGATCTTCAGTAATAATTTATAAGAATTTGATTAAAAAAAAAAAAAAAAAAATCAACTTCTAACTCGATTTACTCGATAACGAAAGCTCAAATCAAAAAAAAAAATACTACAAAATCGACTCCAAATGTGATGTAGATTCACCAGTTTCCCGCTTGTACTACGAGTTTCCGGACACCCTGTATAATATGCATGTATTATTAACATAAACCTTCCTGGAGAAATTCTCTAAATGACAGTGAAATCCTATCAAAATTCGTTGGGTAGTCTAGAAGAACTAAGCGCACAAACAGACAGACGAAGATGGCGACAATTTTCAGTATTTTTCTGTAGGTAACGAATGATAAAATTCTTTATAAAAACCCGACGTAAACAATAATATTTACAAATAATGAAAACATGTAGAAATAAATTGGTAACAAGAAGTAATGATTGATATCTCTTTGGATGGTGTGAGATAAAAACATATTTTGGAGCAATGTCAACAAAAGTAATGCCAGAATTATTTACCCACATGTTCATGTGACTGAACATCTTTCAAACTATTTTTGGAAAAACATGTATTTTGATTTATGTATGGAAATATAATATTATTATGTTTGTGAGACGTCGCAATTTTATCAAGTGACAGAATACTGATGATATTTTCAAAAATAATAAAAAATAATACTTAAAGTTATGTTTTTTTAAGGACTAGTAAATGCTACCCGGACTCACATTATTTTTAACACATTTTAGTCGAAAAAATTATATTTAAACAATATCGTTTATATTTATTATTTGTTGACATATAAAAGGATGTCATAGAGCCTCATAGCTCATGGGTAAAAATGCAAGCTGAAAGTAGCTGCGTTGATCAATAATATCTAGAAAAGAATCTGTGCAAATTCCACGACGCCGGAACTCACCGTTTGAACGTTTGTAGCTACCTATTGCTTCATTTAATCAGATAGTATCTACTTTTTTTGTTGCGTAAAAAACCACTTAGGCAATCAAAATTATGTAATTATTGTATTATCCGGTTCCTGTACATAAATTTAAAGAAAAAAGACGAGTTAAGATCTTTTGTTATTTTTCGTTCTGTAATAACAATAACAAAACGATTAAGTACAGGAGTACAGTAATTTACACAAACCACGTTATTCTGCATCTATCAATTTTATTTTTGTAAAAGCAGTAGAAGTTTAGCATAAGTTATAGTTCATAACCTGACTGGTGTCATCGATTATTTTTACCACTATATACTGATGGTTATCAGTAACTCTCAAATGGTCGTAAGGAAAAAGATCGTAGGCAAAATAATCGTAGGAAAATAATAGGTAAATGATTGTAAGCAAACAGTAGTGTCTGTATGTCATGTTAAAGTAAGAGGATTTGATATAATTTACGTGTAATTATTTATTTTATGATATAATGTACAGTTTACGATCAAATGATAATTTAAGATCAGTAAGTCTTAGAAATTATGAAAACGGTGTGCAATACACTTATTTAATTATTTTTGGGAAAGTTGAAAGCAAATCAATTAAGATACATATTAATAATTTAAAAAAAATAGTGAACTGTGCTAATTATGAACTGCGGATAGTAAATGGTGGAAGTTTTTGAGAATATGTGATTTTTTTAGTTACAATATATTGAGGAGGATTGTTGGGGGAAGGACATAGGATCAGGATAATGGACGGGAGCAGATGGGGAGGGGAGGTAGATTGAGTGTTCTAGTATGAGTCCTGTTTTGCGGTGAATGTCCCGTGTGGTCAAGTTAAAATTATCAACGATGTAATAATGGACGGGAGCTGATGGGTAGGGAAGGTAGATTGAGTGATCTAGTTTGAGTCCTGTTTTGCGGTGAATGTCCCGTATAGTCAAGTTAAAAATATCAACGTCGTAATAATAGACGGAAGCAGATGGGGAGGGAAGGTAGATTGAGTGATCTATTTTGAGTCCTGTTTTGCGGTGAATGTCCCGTGTAGTCAAGTTAAAAATATCAACGATGTAATAATGGACGGGAGCAGATGGGGAGGGAAGGTAGATTGAGTGATCTAGTTTGAGTCCTATTTTACGGTGAATGTCCCGTGTAGTCAAGTTAAAAATATCAACGATGTAACAATGGACGGGAGCAGATGGGGAGGGAAGGTAGATTGAGTGATCTAGTTTGAGTCCTGTTTTACGGTGAATGTCCCGTATAGTCAAGTTAAAAATATCAGCGTAGTAATAATTTATGTTAAATGAATTTGTGGATCTGTAGATAAAAGAGTTATGTTTAGTTCGTCTTGCAAAGAGGGAGATTAAAAGTAAGCAGCTATCTTTGATTATACGCGACATGGTTGTGAAATATGAATTTGGTTGGGAAATTGTAAGAAAGATAAATGCAGGAAACTCCAGAACAAAACTCCAGAAACAGAAGACCACGCTGTTGGTGCAAAGAAAAAAATGCCCAAAGATAATATATAAAATAGCAGTGGTCCTCGCAGTGCTTCGCTATTGCTAATGTCTTTCTCAGGCATATCTTCTCGTGCATCTCCGATTTCTTCCACCATTCACTACTGTACACCACAACGTTACTGTTAAAAAATTACACTAAATCGGCTTTAATTCGACTTTATCTCAATCCGGTGTAGAGATATTGCGTTAAATATTTCTCGGACGTCCCCGACTACTTCTATCATTCAAACCACTCTTCAGAAATTCTGGCACTAATAAGAACAAACTTTGAAAGTTTCAGCGATATCAGACGACTACTTTCCGAGTTTTGCGAGCGCAAACATACGCAAGCTGAAATTTTATATTGTGTGTACCTACTCCAGCATTAATTTCCTACGAAAAAAGTTTATTATTCCACGTACATAAATTTTTCATTAGTAGGTATTTATTTAATACTATCATTTCTTAGTGTAAAAATGGGTTCACTTGTCAAAAAAATTGTAAATGAAATTTTATTTAGTTTACAATTTAAATCTTTAACTGTTGCAATCTGTTATAATAATTCAAAGTGGCTAAGTCGTATCTTATCAGACCCAAATGGCCTCGTCTCCACGTTTTTATTCTTCAAATATACACTTCTAAATGCAGGCAAAAAGATAAGTTGATAATGCATCAATGGTGCAACATCTACACATTACATAGTATTATTAATATTATAAGTTTAAAGCAAACAATGTACACTTCACATGATATTACAATGTATAATTACGTAAAGTGATAGCTCGTAAGTGTCAATATTAAAGAGATCAAATGTAATTCAGCTGCAAAATTTTCCATTTACAAGAAAATAGATTAAGACGAAGCACTAAGAAGTAGTGCGAAATCATGTGTTTTTGGATTGAAAAGTTGATCACTTCAAATTATTTTACATGCTCTAACTGCGATTGGAACATATCTTGGCCTTTGAAACAATCGATCATTAAATAATGCTAGTGGAACATATCTTGGCCTTTAAAACAATCGATCATTAAATACTGCGAGTGGAACATATCTTGGCCTTCGAAACAATCGATCATTAAATACTGCTAGTGGAACATATCTTGGCCTATCAAACAATCGATCATTAAACACTGCGAGTGGAACATATCTTAGAACAATTATGATTGGATGTGATTTGAGATTTTCACGGCCAAAAATATTATAGTGATTTATTTTTGGGATATTATGCCGTGCTGTGCTACCTCCTTCAGCCAAAGTTTCGTCATTCTTACTTCCGTCCTAAATGTTGGCTAAAGAAGGAGGTAGCTCAACACGGCAAAATACCCCAAAAATAATTCACTATAAAAGTAAAAATAAGATATAAATAATCTGACATAAACGAGCTCACGCAAACAATCACATACTATTGGTTATAGATATTAGTAGGTACTTGCTTACCCATTTCAATTAATCTTTCACTAAGTAGATAGGTAGGTACTTAAACATCATAAAAATGGTCTCACCTGGAAAGAAAAGAAAATAAAAAAATTAATACAAAGAACTTCTTTTATGAGAATAATTCGACAGGGGTGTGAACTTTCCTCATTCGCTTATAGCTTAACTAGCTTAGTTTTACTAATTAGATCGAGGTACATTAACATAATATGTACCTTTATTCATTAAAAAGCAGGGGCATTAAAAACTAGGACATATTCTACGCATCCTTTATAGTAAAAACATTACATTTAATAACGACATCAAAAGATCCAGTACACTTACTCACTTTGCAGCCAGTGTCCAAAAATGGATATCCGGAAAGGGTCGAAATTTCTTTAAAGAATTTCTTTGAGGTATTTCTTTAAGAATTTCTTTAAAGAACGTAGTTTATAAGACCAATAAAAGTTTTTGTTTTTAAAGAAATATATATAATTACTATAATATTAATAGCCGAAAGTTTAAAAACTTTTTACATAAATTAATTAAAACTGTTTGGCACCACTGTACGGCATACAAGTTCCATGTACCTATTGTGCTACCTTTATGTTAATGTATAGTACTATCGACCACCATAACACGGGCATGTGCCTAGCATGGTGGTCGAAAAATCCCAAATGCATGTAACAAATAATTTCAATGAATAAAGAAACTTAAAAAAATTTCAGGGAAACTTACAAACACAATGAAATATAGAATTTCACTAACGAAATCGAATTTTAAGGTATATTATTTCTAGTACATAATATATAGTGTATAGGTATTGTTAAAAAAAGAATATGTAATGTACAACACGCTAGCCATATTTATTACCATATCAGGGATCGCTAGTTCAGGCCATCTCTCAAGGAAGCATCAAAATGAAAATACGAGTTATACCTGGCAATAATAATAATATTAAAAACAAAGTTAAGCATATTATTACTAAACAAGCTGACGTGTACCCGGCATTGCTCGACTTTTCTCTGATTTCAATAAATATAATATCCATGTATTATATAAAATATAATTTTTTTGTTTTGTTTTTTTTGTTTTTTTTTTTTTTTTTTTAATTTACATAGTAAGAACAAATATATTATATAAACCTTCCGAAAGAAATTCTCTAAAGTGAAAACTCATATCAAACTCCGTTGCGTAGTTTAGAAGAACTAAGTTCACAAACAGACAGGGGCGTATAGTGAGTTTGTTTCATACTATTTTGAGATTACCTTAAAACTATTGCATGGAACAATTGTATGCTGGAAGTTACTGACTATGTTTCATTACGTTTGTTAGAGGTACCATATATTTAAATCGCTTACTGCTGTGAACCAATGTGGGACTTTTGGGTTGCTTCTCTAGTGGTGCAATCCTCCAGCGTTTTAGAGTAAATCTGCATTCGGCCTTGCCGCTATGTGCGGGTAAAAAACCCACAGCGGACGGCGGTTCGTCTCCTGACTCCCACCTGAAGTCCACGGCTCTGCACTGAAGTACCGAGTTCTCCCAACTCAAGTGCAGTCCCGCTGTGTGTTCCCGCTTCCTCTTATTTCCCCCTCGTCCGTAGTTAATCATTCCTATTATGGGCATGATTTTTGCGTTACTGGTGTTTATCGTCGATCACCATATAAAGTTATCCTTCTGATTGCCCATGACCAAGACATGTTTTACGATTGAAGACGGGATTTATTTCAGTGCAAACATTCTGGGACTAACTACCATACGCATTCCTCATTTCCCAGAAAACTTAAGGAAGGGAATAATTATACTGAGCCAGTGGACATCTTTAATTTATCACACAAAAAACAAGATTAAGATTATTAGTTACTAACGCAGTTTAGTTATGAATAATAAATACTGTACATTTTTACTAATCGTATGTAATGGCCCTAAAAAGAGGGTTAATGAATAAATACACTTTGTAAACCCAGAGCCCGTTCAAAAATGGAATATCAATTTAAATAAAAAGTCCCCCGGTTTGTAATTTTTTTTATAAATTTTCTAAAATTAACACCTTGCACAGTCTTCGGTGCAATGATCACAAATAAAGTTATTTTTCAGTCTGTTTGAATAGTGATTCTATCAGCATATTAGTATAGCGATACTGTTTTAGAACTTATTATGCTATTGATTTGGGTTTTGATCAATTTTATCGCCCAAGTTTTCAGTCATCGTGGTATAATGTTTTTTATGGAAGCCTGACCAATCGACTAAAAGTTGCCGATTTCTACGGAGATTCAAAAATGTTATGAAACATGCTATAGAAAATTATAAACTACATTCATTTCCGTAAGGGAATCCGAGGGACTCTTCTTAAACATGAACGGTCTTGGGGTCCCTCATCCATAGTTGAAAGACTGTCCACTATAACTTATCGGATACCCTGTACACCGTAATAAACATTTTCGATAGAATACATCAGTTTTGAGAAAATTTACATTTCCATAAGCCAATGTCAACAGCACGTGTCGACAGAAATGTTAGACATTGACCATTTTCCGAGAAAACTATTAACTATTAAGCTAAGATGTAGCGACGGACATGAGTCGGAGCGTTCGTACTTCTCTCTTCGCCATCGGTCACAAATCAGCACGAATTAAATGTGACGTAGAAGCGTGCTGATAGAAACGTGACATGTTTAAATTCGTATGATAAATTGTGTAAATACATCTCGCTTCCAATCCTAATAGCCAGCGTCAGTATTTACCTCTAGGGGTCGGACCCCTTTGCTTGCAGTGTAGAAAATTTGTGCACTGCAGTGTCGACCTGTGCCGAAGCGCACCAAGACGACACAAGACGAATAACGGCGATTTTCTCGAGGCTCACATTTTAATTAATTCCGACGAATTTACAAATATATACATTTACACTTATATATATTTAGGGACCTCAGGGAAAGATAAATTTTCTAGGCCTGCTAAATTCGACTGTAGGCCGTCCATTACGCCGGGACGCACTCCGAACATTGTTTGTGCACGACTTCATCACTTATGTAGTTAGGATTCCCAATATATTTAAGAAAAATTCAACCGCAGGTCTGTCCAATACACCAGGGCAGCGCATCGCATATTTTCGTGCATGGCTTCTTCACTTACGTCATTAAGATTCCAACTTTATTTTAGGGTTTTGTCTCATCTTAGAGACATAATTCAACAGGAATTCATGAATACATGAAGTTCGTTTCATTCAATTAAATGAATTTTCATAGTTCAGCAATAATAACTATTCCGAGAATGTAATATAGAGAGTTTTTTCCACTACAGCAATAGAAAAAAATTTATCTCTTTTCCGCTGAAAAAGACGTTGAAACTTTATAAATATATAATATATTTTGAGCAGTCAAAAATTTTGTAGGAATGCCAAATATAACCGAGTCATATTTCAATTTCTATTAAATCGGAAAAATTGATACTTGTAAAGTATTACGACGATTCAACCAAGAACAACTTAGGACGAGTTGTTTCGGAGAATTTAAACAATTCATCAAATTTCAACTTTCATTTTCGGGTTCTGTGAAAGTCCTATTCAAGTTCTGTTATTTTATCACTATAGGCTAGTTGCTTGACAGAACTGAAATAATAACAGAACTTGAAAATTAACTTTGAAATTTGAAGAATTGTTCAAATTCTCCGAAACAATCAATCCTTAATCTAAGAATGTGATATAATAAATGAACGAATCGGGAAACTTTACCACCACAATTTTTAGTAAATTTTCATAGGTACTTCAAATGTAGTTATAAGTACCTATTTATTTTTAGAAGCAATTTATTTTGACAGATACATAAAAGCTTTTATGTGGCTGATTGAACTGACGAACAATCATAAAGCAATCCACATTACTTGATAAGTTTTTATGGTCTTTTCCGTCATGAATGTGTTGAGTTGATATTTATTTATGACTAATGACTAAAAGAACAAAATTTAAATTTCTATTTTATGCAGCCAGTAAAATTATATTATAAAATGCGTATAAGACTATAGGAGTGGTACCTACATTGCGTTCCATGTGCTCCATTCATATATTAATATTTTTATCGGCTAAGATTAAAGAAGGAAAATGACGTAAAAGGAAGGAGGCAATAAAGCAATGTTCTTATTCAAAATGACGTAAAAGGAAGGAGGCAATAAAGCAATGTTCTTATTCAATTTTCGCGATATCTCATCCGTCATACTTTGTAATAGGCTCGCTAGAACTGGTAACATTTGATTTACATAATTAATTATTGCAATGTCAGCCATGCCATGTGACATATTTTTCTGCATTTTCCTCATTAAATATAATTTTATACTAAACTTAATGCAAACATAAATCACACGGAGGAAAATGAGTATTGTTGATTTATTAAAATCCTGTTAAAAAAGGAATAGCATGCCGTTTCCTAATAAACTTTTAAAACATTCATAACATATCGGAACACATGCACCTGCGTTTTCCTGACAGTAAACAACGACGATATGCGAAAATATTAGTTTTTTTATGAACACGTGTTCCGGCATCGCCATAACACATTCGTGTTTACTGATAGTTTATTCGGAAACCTACAAATAATTTTTAATAAATTAGAAATATTTTGTCGGTAAGTTTTCTCCGTGTTCCTTGTTCGTGCATTGCATTGAACACTGAAGACATAATATAAATCAATAGAAATATGTAGTGGGTGTATTAGAAGTAAGCTCAATTTGTCATCACTTCTTGTAAAATTTTAAAATATTCAAATTCTTTTGGGATCGATTTCATTGGCCCATAGGGGTAAATGCTTCTTTTTAAAAGTTGAGATTTCATTCGTCCCAAATTGGTGGACATTTGTACGGACCTGTTCAACTGGCATTGAATAAATTAGATATTTATTTATATAAAAAAAACATATCGTAGTTGGAAAATCGAGTGTGATAAAATTCTAACAGATAAATAAAATACTATTGATTAAAATAATCCCCCCCCACCCCTTAGGGTCAAACTCCGAAGATAGGTCGAATGTGAATATTATATCAAAAATTTTCCTATTCAGTTTATTATAATTAGTGGTCACGTGAACAGTAGAGCTCCAAAACAAGTATGTTTCTAATTTTCAATCATTTAATAAATCGAATCCAAAATTTCCTCTAAAATTAAAAGTTTTGTAAGTAGGTACTTCAATACTTACCTACCAGAAGAAAAATGAGTATTACTAATTTATTAAGAATCTCTTCAAATTAATCGTAATCCGGTTAAAGACGGGATTGTGGGCCCTTAACGTATGTATTGATATGTTTCCCGATAAACTGTTTGTAAAAAACGAATGAATTTTCAGGATGTCAGAATACGTGTTCATAAAAATCATAATATTTTCGCATTTCGTCATTATATATTTTAAACGTAAATGCAGATGGAGAAAAAAAACACGAATTCAGATATATTAGGAATTATTTTTTTTTAAATCAGGAAACGGCCTGAAATCCCGTTTTGAACCGATTAACCAATAATTTGAAGAGATTCTTAATAAATTTGCAATACTAAATTTTCTTCGTGTAATTACTTAGAAACCATATAATATTTTATGTAACATTTAACGTCACTATCTCATTGACAATAATTTTTTTAAACATTCTTCAGTCAGGTGGGTAGGTACCATTATATTGAAAAAAGTGTGTGTGTGTGTATAAAAGAGTCCAAAGAAACACGATGTTATCACATTTGAAAAAAAGAATCTTTACTGAAACCATAGACGACCAAATTAATGAAGCAAACGGCCAGCATCTTGAAATGGATACATAATGTATAAACAAATGCAAAACGGTCGAGTTAAAACAGGACTCGCTACACTCAGTCCAAAATAATTTAGATAATATCGATATGAACGCAAATACTTCATACGGAGCGGCTTGGCAAAAATATATTTTATGATTCAAATTTGGTTCTTATATCCACGCATTTTTTGTTCGGATATTCAGTCGGGTCGGGACTCATCAATCTTCTTCTTCCTAGCACTATCCCAACTCATTGCCTAGGTAGGCTGTTGGGGTCGGCTCTTCTCGTTCTCAGGTTATAGCTTCTTCGGTTCTGAGTGTCGCTTTCATCTAGGCCGTTTCTTTGTAGGATTTTGGAGCATTGGGTCATCCAGGAGTTCTTTGGTCTACCTCTGGATGACTGTCTTTGAAGCTCTATAGACATTGCCTGCTTCACTGTGTGGTCTGGTGGTCTCCGTCTTATGTGCCCATACCATCTTAACTGTCATACCATCTTAACGGGTCGGGACTCATCAATGGCGGGAAAATAATATATACAATGAAAATACTTGGATTGATTACGGATTTAATTATGCGACAAGGAATTCCAACAGCGGTATTGTTATTCAGCATTGATTGTTGAATGTTTTACTTGACCAAGTGTACATATTGTGTACAATACAATGAGCCATACTAATGAAGTGCATGAAATTTTCAGTGGTTTAATTTGAGCGGCTATTTTTTTGCAATTGATTTGATTTGATCATTTTCAAACTCAGTACCTACTTGTAAATCTTATCTAGTTCAAGTCCCCGACATTGCCCGGGCCATGTGCAGAGTTTGACAAAATTTCACGTAGACAGTGACCTTCCTCTTGTTTCGAAGGTCAAGTGTGCAAAATTTCATCATCGGAATAAAATTATACATTTGTATAAAAATAAAATCCACGCCACTCGGTGTCCGCCCGGTGTCCACCCGGTATCCGTCCGGTGTCCGCCCGGTGTCCGCCCGATGTCCGATCGGTATACGCCATAGATAGATAAATGCAGTTTGAATCTCTTTGATAATGAAGTACTTTACTTTTAAGTCACTTGAATGCTAATTTTGGATGAATGTATTTACGTGTAACTATGATTCAATGAACTCGTATTTGCTTTGAATTTAAGTGTCATTTTAAAAATTGGAACCGATTGTGTCAAGAATTAAGACAAACGATAAAGACTACCTATAATATCATATTTTAACAGAAAATTATCTTAATTGTAATTGGAACTGATGTGTCAGAAGTCAGACATGATTCACAACTCACTATTTCGACTATTTCGATGATTCAGAATTCAGACTATCCCGTGATGTTCACGGGTCTGCACTAGTAATTATCTACATCCATACCTGAATCACATTAATAAGAAAAGGCTATAAATTTTAATGGCAAACTAAAATAATGCCAACGATGGAATTCTCACCAAAATAACGTTACAATAATTTATTGAAGATGCTATATTAAAATACGACGAAACTGAGAGTTGGATATTTTAAAATAAGAGCAATTAATACAAAGTAAAGCTTTCGCTAGCCTAATTATTTGTTTCTCAAACGCTTTAATTAATAATAATGTGCCGAATAAAATAGGAAGGCGCCAAATTTTGTTTACTAAGAAGAAACGACACCCATTTTTTTCAGTAAACAACGACGCCTTTTTTGTCGTATGAAATCGATTAAACCCCGGAACACCATTCTCCCGCGAGCGTATTTCCTTTACCGTGTTCAATAGGAGGCAGTACCTACTAGAGTTTAGAAAGAGAATTAGCGTAACAAACCCGTGCGTGCTTCAAGACCCCTGGACCTAGTACATGCATAATCCTTGGTTTGCCCGGTGTAAAATACCAATCGCCGGCCGGACGCTATTTTCAAAATATTTTTTTTGCAAAATTTTGTTTTCGTAAATCGTACCGTTTTACCAGATAATATATTTATAATTTTTTTTATATTTATATATGTAGTTTCTCCAGGGTAGCTACTTATATTTATAGAAATGTTTTATTCAAAATAAATCATTTCAGGCTTTCCTGTAAATGCATTTGTCATGGAGTTTTGTGCCGCGGTTTTTCACAGATAAACCAAGCAAATAAAATATGTTTCAGCATAAAAGCATTTTCAAATATTCAAAATACCACGAAATCAAGTGTGGTGAGCTACAAAGCAAATCCACTGTGGATTCGCAGGCACACTACGCGAACAAACTGCAGAAACCACGGTGGATTCTTTGCACACTAGAGGTTAATTCGAAATAACGTTAAATGTAAAATATACGAACGAAATGCATAAATAGTAAATAATAACCTACTCAATATCATAGCTATAATTTATAAAGTGGAAAATGATCTTGTGATAATACTTAATTATCTAAATAATTACGTACCTACTTTCTGCTACAATAATCGCCTCACATTTCCGTAGTTAGGACAAACGGTAAATAAAATAAATAAACAAAATTGAGATGTTGATTGTAAAATAATATAAACATGGCAGATTTATGTACGGGAATTATTGCAAATATTTTGGTGAACTGACCAGAATTTTGGGTTCAATTGATTTGAAGAATATACATATATTTAATATATTATGCTCATAAACAACGCAGTAGAAAAGTATGACTGATGTAAATATTGAAGAAAATATAGGCACTTTACGAAATTATTTCTAAAATTATCAATTTACTCATCCATATATTCAAATGCAAGAGAGTAGAGATTTAGTAGTGTAGACTTATAGGTACTGTTTATAATTACCTTTATTTTTTTCCTCAATATGGTTTTCCAGTCCAGGCTGTTCCCACACCAGGATGTGCCCATTGCGGGTCCTGTCTCCCGTAGACCTCATCCTTAGACCTTGCTCTCACTTAACTTATCTAATATCACAGGTTGTAGTTGAAGTATCAATGGGACTTAAGGACTGATGCAGCACGCGTGTCCAGACCTCTCCTGCGAAGAGAGACGACAGCAGCCGCGGAGATCTTCTTCCTCTTATCTTCTCTCACTCCTCGAATACTCGAATACGATAGATTCTTTTACTGGACGGTAATAACAAAATACTAAAATTTTGGTTTTAGGATGATAACAATAAAAAAGACTCAATTTCTCAAATAAATACTATGTAATACGATTCGCGTTTTGATTCGAAAAAAGTTAAATAAGCAAATAATATTGATACCGGCAAAATTAAATAACAATTCTTAAAATTTAATTTACTTTTTAACTTGACCGCGAAAATCTGCGATTCTTCAGTAAGGAATTTACGTCATATTGCAAACGGTGTATTTGAAGGAGATTTTAACAAAAACACACGCGATACGGGATTTCATCTCGAGAAATAATCGCTTGTCGGTTAGAACTTGACTCGGGTTTGACCGCACCGTGTTCACTGCTGAACGGGCGAAGAGTTAATAAATCCAAATAAAAGGTAACTAACGAATTCTGTAAACTAAAAAGCCGATTCGTTTCGGTACGAGCAAGTTGAACTGAAACACTATCGACATCTGTGGCCTCTTTTAAAAGCTTTCATTTTTTCTGAGTTACCTAATGGACGATAAAAATCTACAATCGAATTTACGTCAAGTTACTTTAAAATATGCCATTTATGATACTGTGTGATTATTGTGTACGCACAACATTCCATTCGATCTAGGAATTGTTATCTTTTTCCTGAAACTTTAGAAAAGTTTATTGCCCTAAATCGAATGGATCATGATTTTTGATGTGATTCATTAAAAGAACATGGTTTACGTAAGTATTGCTAAAACGACAATCTCCGTAAAACGATCTAATTACTTACGTCCACATTCCAGAGAAATTCTTGATGAATAAACGTTTATCATCTGTGCATCACCAGTCCATTATCTCACGAAGATCTCGAGAAATCACATATTTGCACGGCCTTTGTACATTTCGTCATAAAACATTAGGTTGACTAACTTCTCGTTTTTTAAATAGTTTCCATGATTCATAAAATAATGTTAAGTACCTACCAAATATGACTGCAGTGAAACCTCTAGTCTTAGAACATACAAACATTATTAAGTACTTCAACGCGTTATCTCTCATGTTTTATACTCTCAGATGGAGACTATTTATTTAAGGTCAGTTTTATGCAGTGTTCGGGAGGAAGGAGAAGAGTTCAAAATTAGTTCTTATGAAATAATCACATCCCAGAACTTACTCTCCTTTAGGCTCTGAGATAAATTATTATTCTAATATTTCATTTCCACGAACCATTTTATTTATTTTTATTTTATTTTATATTTTTATTTTTTATTATATAAGTACATTTTTGTTTATTTGTTACAATATATGATCAAATATTTCAAGACCCCTCTTCCATAGAAGCATTAGCTTGTGGCTGGAAATGGAGTGTACATGGTTTTATTACAGTATGTAGGTAATTAAAAATAAAATGATTTTAAACTTATTTGAAGAATGGAATGTTACTTAAGCAAACTAATTGAGATGAGTTATTCTTAAGATTAATTCAATTGGAAACATTTTTATTTTTTGTAAGTTTGTCTTTAAAATATTTTTTCAGAGTGTTTATTATTTGGATGTTATCATTAATGTTTCTAATTTCTTCAGGTAGTCGATTGAAAAAAATTCTTGCCCGGTAAGTGTAATAATTTTGTGCAAAGGAAGTGTTTAATTTTGGGCATGGAAAAATATATTTAAGTCGAGTACGGTTTTCAGTTAGAAATTGATACTTGTCTTTTTCTTTTATGATTTGAATTAATGCATTTTTAGTATAAAGACCTTTAAATGAAGGCACTTGAAATTCTTCGAATAATCGATCCGTTGGGTAATCGGAAGGTTTTCTTAATATTATTTTAATTATTAACCTTTGTACCACTTCTATTGGAGTAAGGTTAGTTTTGTATGTGGATCCCCAACTAATGATACCATATTGTAGAGTTGATTGGACTAAGGCATAATATATTAAATATAGGTTTTTTAAAGACAAAAAATTTCTGATTCTTAAAAATACATTATTTCAGTTTTCTGATTTTTTTTACAATTTGACATATTTGTTCCTTCCAATTCAAATTTTTATCGATAATTAGCATAGTTTCAAAGTTCTGATTTTGTCCTCTTCCAATCAATCGAACGAAAATTGGCAACAATGCGTTGACACATAAACCAAACAAAGTAAACGTAATTGTAGAACAGCTGAATAATTTAGAAGAAAATCTGAAAATCATTTTTTTTAAATTTTATTTTTCTAGTTTCCAAACACTGCAGTAATCCGGTTTTTTTTAAACCCAGTTTGAAATCCCTTCGATACTTTCTTCCGTTTTTTGTAAATCTGCTGGACAAATATGCAACGATACGCAACGATGAATATTTGTCAAAAAAAGTTCCATGATCGGGCCATTTTAATTGTTTAGTATGTAAAGAATGAATTAAAATTCAAATTCAAATAATTAATAAATTAATATAGTTCTGATCTACCAATTGTCCAGATGGTTTCACCTCTTTCTTATACATATTCGCGCAATATTCTCAAACCAATGTAATATCATTTGCCCGAAAGATTTGCGTAGTAAAATTATAACGACGAAAAACTTAATCTTTTCCGGACGAAGCATATTTCTTTGATTGCAAAAGGTTGTCCAGTTTATTAAATCAGAAGTAAATTCTCCCTTAATTATGATTAAATGCAATTAATTTTTTGAAAAAACAGATAAAATATGTGACTCCATAAATCACAAAACAAACAAAAATAATTGAACATAATAGGTTTCACTAAATGAAAATATATCACAAAATTTTTGCGTTTTTTTCCGCAAAAATAATTATGTGGTCACCCTAAAAATTTCGCGAGAAACGCGGTGTGCAAATGTGCGAGAAAACTTTAATAATCCCCACAATTTAAAGTTTCAGATAGCGGAGAAAATATTACGACCAAACTAACAAAACTTGAAGAATATTTAACACAAGGTGTAATGTAATTTCATTGAATTTGAAACCTGACATATTTTGTTGGCTGAGATAATAATCTTACTTCGTAAAGGTATCAGATTTCTCCTGGTTTTTTTTTTCTTTTCAACTGGTTGCAATTGACTTACTTCTAACCATGGTCCAGTATTTCAAAGAATGGAAAAAAAAAAGTTTTCTTAAAAGTAGTTAGCACCAAAAAATCCATTTTAAAACAAGATGAGTTACCGTTTCAACTGGAAATCCGAGTCACTTCGGAGATTTTTCTTCTAAGGAAGGAAATTAAATATATCGGAAAATATAAAATTAAACATGAAGGCACTCACTCAAAAAATAACCAGTTGCAACCGCCATCTTATGCATTTTCTATGTTGATTCTTATGGTTTCCTATTTGGTATTAAATTTTATTCACCATAACGTTATCAGGTTGGATTATAAAAATGTACATAGGAATGTAGGCAGTGATCGAGATAATCCTCATTGAAATGATAATGGCGGAGTGTAGTAAATATTTTCAATGTACCGAACGAAAGTTTCCCTTTTTTTATGAAAACCCGACACACTATTTTATCTAGAGTTGCATTAAAATGTAATAAAATTATGTGGTACCAAGAGGCAATTTCAAAATCATACATCAAGAAATTTTGTTATGAAAAAACAAAATCGTGAAAAACGTATGATGGCGACATCTGTTATCATATTTTCGAATTTCCGCTCTGGAAATAAATACATAACTTAACATTGGTATCAGCAGCACCATCTGTTAATATTTCGCAAAGCTAAAATAAGGCAAAACACGCCAAGACAAGTTCGAATATTAGTAGTAGTACCTGTTTGCCTACATTTTTCTGTTCTTAACATAAGCACCTACCTAGAAGACGCGAAAATTTAGTAATTTTTATTTTAAGAAAATGCTCACAGAAGTCGCTAGTGTCGCTTTCAGGGTTGATATCGTGGGTGAATAGTTTACGATCGTGTACGTGAAAATGCGATGTTGTAATATCGGAAAATTGGGAGCTGTATTCATGTTAGCCTCATTAAAATTGCGGAAATGAATTGACTTCCGTGGAAATTGTATCCAATGAATCGTAATAAAAAATAATAGGTAGGTACCTATTTTTATAAGGTCATTGTTGGTACCCGTGTAATTTGTTTACAAAATTCAGATAGAAGTTGTAATGAATGGTCACTGGTGACACGATCACAATAATTGTAACAAGTTTTTACATCATTTTGTCAGTAATATAATTATGTTCACACAATTTAAACACACAACAAATACATCACAAATGTTCTTCAAAATAAACACATTACCTACCCTGCGCTGATTTTTCTGTGCTTACGTATTATTAGAAATTATTTTGGTAAATTTTAGGTTAGGTTAGATGAAATTAGATTGTACTAAGAACAGAGATCCGTTAAAAAAAACTTTAATAGATAAAACCCTAAAATACAGGAAAACCTTTCTAACCTTTACTTAATATAAGCTTTTTAAAATGACTCCATTTTAAATTAAGTAACAGTAGTTATTTTTGAGGTATTTATATTTTGTGTTCATGAACAACCAAGTTAAAGTTTTTCATCATCTCTTACATAAATCGAATGTCTTTAAATGCCCATCGTAGAAGAAACAATGACATAAACAAAAGGGCTCACCATTAAACACATAAATCAATCAAAAATCAAGACTGAACTAAGTGTATTTTGATTTACAACTTAAATTGCAAATGCATTCCATTGATCATAATTTTCCAATTAAATTCTCTTTGAACGTGAGTCGGCAAATTGCCTACAGAACGTGCTAACCGACGAACCAATTCTACCATCCGGTCAAATCATTGTTGGGTAGATGTCAACATTATTAACGATATTTCCACGGACACTGATTGGATAATGGCTTGTTCATGGTCCATTTGAGTAGACTGAATCTTGGATTTCTCCCCCGCAATGCTGTGTCCTGCTTAGCCCACATGCAACTTAGAAGTGAGATGAGTCGAAGTGACGAATATAGGATCATTAATAATGTCATCTTCTAGAGTACCTATCTCCATTTTTTCAACTGCTAACACTTAGTGGAACTCCATCGTATTAATAAAGTACTTTTATTTTTATTAGATACAACAACTTCAAATGTTTTAAAACATTATTTGTGGGCCTCACGGGGCAGGTACTTAACCCATGCTGAGGCCTCCGTTTTTCACTTTAATAAAATTCAATAAAAATATAAGATATGCCAGTCTGATGAATCAATTGAATGTAATAACGTCTGTCAGGAGCATTATGTGAGACCTGTTTGTATTACACAGAGTCATTAACAACGTAATTGACAGCCCTGCCATCGTTTTCACTAATAAATTCCATGAGGCGTCTAGGAATACAAGACAAAATGTAACATTCTTACAATAATAAAGGTGCTAATGAAAAAAAGGCAAATATCATGAGGTACGGTTGTATAAAATGATGTGTCTATTGTGTAGTATATATGTTTTATTCTGTTGCGTCCAAAGCTTGTGTTTACCGTCGGAGTTTTTATATTGTTGTACGCTTGTCTAAGTAGTCTATTTATGATATTTTAGTTTTATATAATATGAAAACTTCATTCCACTATTATGTCTCTCCGACCAGACCGGTTTCGGAAAATCACGTCCATCTTTAGACTGGGACCTACACGTTTGTTTAAAACTATAATACTTATATTTAATTTGATAATTACAATGTAATTAATTGTTACCGCTATTACCTTAAATTTACAATGTCTTATTACATTTTTGGTTTGTTCTAAACAAAGTTTTAGAAAACAAATCAACTTCCAGACCAGTTCGAATAACTATTTTAAATCTTTCGGTGCGTACAAATACTTTCAATTTTTTCCCCTTTAAAAAGATTTGTCTGCATGTGCGTTACCTAATATGTAAATATTTTAATATAATCCGATAGAAAAAAAAATCTAAGGCCTACGGAGGTTTTAATTTGGTCCTTAGTCCCTATAAATAACACAGATAAGCCTATTTTAAATCGATAATTGTATAAATTGAACGGTTTAAAAACCACGCATTTGTATCTTAGGAAAAAATCACTTTGAATGATGGAAAATTGCATGGCAATAATTGGCTGGATCAATTTAAGCTATGGCCGAAATTGGTTGAATTACTCTTCCATGCTCATACTGCAGTCAACGAGCTGTAATTTGGTGTAATTAGTATAAATAGCGGCCCCCTTGTTCAAGGCAGTTCCTAAAGATGGCGTGGATTGAATAGACTAATTGCAAACCAGTTACATGGCTAAGTACAGTTGTTGTCGTGTTTTGATAACTTCAAATTTTGACTCTTAAAAAATATGCAAAGAGTTGAACGGCTTTACGGCTTGATTGACATAAGTCTTATTTTTTCTGAGCGTATGAAATATTAGCATAGTTAGAAGATGGCTCCAATTAAATAATGATTAATCAAAACCGTCAATCTCAATAACGTCTCACAGAACCGGAGCAAGGACCAGGTGTACCAAAAATTAGTATATTGTAGGTACTCGAAAATGCACAAAAAAATAATCGATTATGCATCACAATGTGCATTAGCTATTTTAGTATATAATTTTATACGTTCCCAAAAGATTCTAAATATATGGTTTTTTGAATTTTGAAAAGAAATTTTGTAATTTAAAATTGTCACCATATTGTGGCAATGTGGAAAAGAATCGGTAGATTTTCCAGCATAGCATGTCCCTGCTCTGGTATCTAACTGTCAAGGTCTTGTTTAATTCAATTTGTAGGTTATGGAATAATTCAATCGGTACATACCTAATTATTAAAGGTAGGTTTCAGTCTCTTGTCGTTTACATTATCACACATAATTGTTCTGCTTGCCAGCTTCAAAGTTTTTTGCTAATTCAGTTTTTGTGTCAACCCTAACTAATTACTCAATATTAGGTAGTAACTATGCACTAGTGATGGGCGTGACATTAACGATGTAATAATCGATGCGCCGATTAAATTAGTTGCCGGGATTTGAATTTCAAAGATTTCAATAAAATTAATACATAGCACTTTAATTCGATAATCTCAATTAGGTACTAAGTCGATTTAATTAATTTCTTAATGTAGGTTCTACCATTATTCAGCCACTACCGATATTTAGATTATTGATCGATTTGATAATTTACGAGTAAGATGTGGCCAGTTATTATAAACATTTATTGTTTATAGAAACATAACGTTTTAAATTTTTTTGGCATCATGTCCGTTTGATGTGCTAATTCAGAAGATTTTTGTGAGAACATTTCCATTACTAATATATTTCTATTATTGATAATTAAGATGTTCGATCATTTCTGAACAGAAATGCTCGAGTGCCAACGCTTCTACACCTCAAAGTTTTTAAGTATCTCTTCGAATAATGGATAAGTAAAGAATTCTAATTGTTATAAGTCGGAACGGCGATAACATGAAGCCAACCTTGTAAACGTCTATCACGACCCAGGTAACATCCGACCAGTGATGCCATACCGTGAAAATGAAAATCGGTAGCTGAAAAATATCGGTATAGATTAGAGACATCGGTAGGTAGTCAAAATATTTATAGGTGCAAAATCAGTGATGATATACCCAAATCCATGGAGGGGGAGGGTGGCTAGAGAATTTCGCTAAAAAATTGGTTAAATTCAGAAATCTCCATGCATATTCACTGAAATCGATAGATTTGCAAAAATTTCAGTTGATTTTTTACGAATTTTGCCGAAATCGGTAGATCTACCGAAATCTCGAGAGGTTTGGCAACACTGAATCCAATTGAGACATTACAATAAAATTACACTCACTTTTCGAGATTTTGTCTGCAAGTAGTTTCCACACAAAGGGGAATTAACGGGACCTCGCGACCAAAAAAAAAGTTTTTTTTATTTTAAGTCAAAACCAAAATGTCATATGAAATCAAAAGATTTATAAGTAAGTACTTAAATATCAACGTATTTAATTAATAAACATGACGATTTCACATTTAAAAAAATAATCTTTACTGAACCATTAAAAAACCACCTTCAGGAAATTGGATCCGAAACGTAACAAACTAATTTAAAGATAAATTAAATGCCAAATGTTCGAGTTAAAGAACTTCTCTACTCTCAATCAATTATCCTACCTCTTTATTACAAAAACATTGCAAAAGTTTCTACGGATGTTTTAAAATAACCTTGGAATGTGAGTTTCTACAAAAAAAGTAGCTACCTAGGTAAGAACCTAAATATGGTTAAACGTACATAACAATTCACGGCTTAATTCTTAATACCAAATCTCCATTCTCTAAACAGTGACAAAGTCGTTATTCGCGTCTGTCCGTTTAGTTGTTCTAAACTACGCAACGGATTTTAATTTTGATATTTTGATATTACATGCATATTATTTTTACAGAAAGTAGAGAAGAGTGAAATAGTGGCAATATCAACAACGCTATTTCGTCAATTCAATTCTATACCCGTGAAAAATCAAGGGATGTAACCTGACTCGCCGAAGAGATAAAATATTTGAAATGCGATTCTTCAGATGCACATTTCAAATATAGAATTAAAATAATCACTTTGAAAAATATAATAGGTAGGTACTTCATCACTTCTCTGGAAATTAAAAGATTATTGTTTTAATTTTCTTATCTCAGACAGGTCTATTATAAAATTATACACTCGAACGTACGCATGGCGTAATAATCTACGCATTTGACCGCATTTAGCCCATATGGATTTATTCAAATATCAATAAATCAAAAAATAACCTCTGAAATACTTTTCTGTATATCAAAGGATTATAAAACAATTAATCAATATTTCTCACGTAATATTTAGCGTGCGGACGAAACTAACTTGAGATAAATTATTAATAAATCTTTGTCTTTTTGATCAAATCTTTACTTCATTTTTATCAAGAACACGCTTACCCGTGTCATTAACTAAGCCATAAGTACCTAATTAATCACTGGACGAATTTATTTAAAATATATTAATAAGGGAAAAACCAATATGCGGTACGGATTTAGCCTGTCAGTTGTTCTTAATAATAATTTGAAGAATCATAATGACAGATGAATTAATGTATCTATTAATTGTCTGATACTTCTAATTTGACGTTCCTACTATTATATTTGATTAGTTGGAGTTCCCGACCTTGCCCGGTTTTTATTATGTTTTAACAGGTAGGAAAAGGAGACATTCTTCTTGTTTTTAGTTCAAATTTTAGCAAAATTTCATCAATCTGAAATAAAACTGTCGATTTGTACACAAAGCGACACTAATTTATATACAGGGTGTCCGGGGTGAAAGTGCAGTAACTTCGGGAGGTGATTCTACATGATGGTAGAAGTAAAAAAGATGAAAAACATTTTTTGGAATTTTCAACTTTTAGATGTACTTTTCAGCTACAAACTAAAAATTGCGCTGGCGTGTGCGTACTGCATTATTATTGCTTTCGGATCATTTGAAATCGACCGACCGATCCTAGAACTATAACACCTGCTACCCCCCCCCCCCTTTCCCGCGCTTTACAGCTGGTAACAGAACAGCTGTGATTTGTTTACTGTGTTTAATAAGTTATTAATATTTTTTATCGTTAAAAGTGTAAATTCGTATTATTATTTTAGTGCAGTTCTCTTTGTTCATCGAATTTGGTTTAAAACATCATAAAACAGACGTTTTTGAAGAGCATTGATATAACTTCGAACTCTCGATTTACGCGTCACTGGCAAATAATAAACAACGTCCCCAGTCTCGCGCTCGACAAGCACACAGCGAATTTGTAAGTGTGTACCTCCACTAAGTATGTTTAGTAGGTATTTTATATTTATTTTTATATGTATTTTGTATTTTCGTATGGAAAAAATAAATGTTGGAATTTCGGAAAAAGTTATTAATCTTTTTTGCTCCTACCATCATGTAGAATCACCTCCCGAAGTTACTGCACTTTGACCCCGGACACCCTATATAGACTAGCTAACGTCTCCGGCGTTGCCCGTGCTTTGCACAGAGTTTTCAAAATCAGACGTAGACAGTAATTTTCCTCTTATTTTGAACGGCATGTGTGGACAATTTTACCAAGAAGTATCAAAAATCTGCTTTAAGGGTGGGAAAGAGGGAGCAGTGGTTTTTAGAAAGCTTTTATAGACAGTGACCTTCCTCTTGTTTTGAACGACAAGAATGCAAAATTTCATTAATCACGGAATAAAACTTTAGTTTTGTATAAACACAAAGCTACGCCACCGCAAACACTCTTTTTTACTGATTAAGAAGGTATACAGATTACCTTTCAAAATACACTTACACTTTCGTTCCTTTCGTACGCTCAGTAGGTACCTAGCTAAAGGTGTCGTACAAAATGCACACACATCAGCAGCCAGCGTAAAGTTTCTTTAAGCACCATTTTTTATGTTTTATTTTTCATTAGCTCCACATAGGAGGCCAAGAGGAAAAAACTTACCTCAGGACTTATGTCGTCCTTGGGGATGCTGTGTGGAAGGGTCTTTTAAGGGATAGGAAGGAGATAAAGCTCTAAGAAGGAAAAGGTATATGAGGGTTGGGTTGAAATCTGGGGGGTAAATGTGTCCAGGAGTGACGGACGTATGAATCCATCCCTCCAACTGCGGCGAAAGCCAATGGGTCGAGAGAGAGTCCTGCTGGAGAGGTCAATAGGTCTCTCTCAAGCAGTCTCTCCCGATCCGACCCGCCACGCCATAGGTGGGCAATTTATGCATCATAGTATAAAGATAGGCACCATTATATCAGCCACTTTTAAAACATAGAAAATAATATCGGATATAATTTAAAACATATATTTTACACTTCTTTAATTTGTAAAACTCACAATAGCAGCATTTCGAATTTCTGTTAGTATTGTTTGTTTCATAATAATATTGTACATTTAATTAGGAAAAGATTGTTGAAAAACAGTGTAACAACGAGAAAACAATAAACATTTATTTTCAAGACTGACTCATGCGGTAATGTTCTTCTTGAATGAATAATTAGAATTACGTGGAATTGTATTTGCGACTAAAATCAACGTTAATATAAATTCAAAAAGTTATAGAACACAAGAAAAGTTCCACGGTCATAGTACGCAAACAGGTACTTACTTTGTGATGAAATTATTTTTAGAAATCAGTTGAATCGATTAGTATTGCAATACTAGTGGACAAGGATTATTTGGCAAACTATTATTGGAGCATCGGTTTCTTTTATTTGATGTAAGCAGATATTTGTTGATAGTTATATAAGTACCCAGTTAGGTAGATAATTGAGATTAGTTAGGTACATAATGGAATCTATAATATACACGTGTTTGTAAGATATTTAAAAAGTCAATTCACAGAATAGAATTAGAGTGAAACTCAGGCTATATCGGGAAGTTATTTCTAGTCTACACGGAGAAAACTTAATGATATGAGATACTGTTAATTTATTCAAAATCTGATCAAATTAGTCGCTTTCCCGTTAAAAACGGGACTGCGGGCCTATAACGAATGAATTGAAAGAGTTCATAACAAAGTATCAGTCAAAAGCAAATGTTTTATGCGGACGGCGGAACACGAGTATGTAATATGAAAATGATTGTTTCTTTGTTTGTCCCTATATGTATATGACTCAAACTACTAAACCGATTTAGCTAAAAAATTCTAAATTTGTTTTGATTAATGTTAGGATTGTCATGGTGCTTGGTAGAAGATGTCGGGGACGCTTAACGAACGAAGGAAGACTTAAAGAATTATCTCTGCACTGGAGTGAGTAACGGAGTCGAATTAAAGTCGATATCATGTGGTTTTTTTGACAGTAGCAATGTTGTATACTAATGTACATAATATATAATGATGGGAGTCAGCGATGACCGTGGAAGACATCACGATCAAGTGAAACAAAACCTTTTCTATTATTTAGAATAATATTATTTCCACCTGAAAAATAGATCCAGTTTTACACTAGAATTTACAACCTCAAAACTTCACTCCAAGCTATTCATTACCCCGAGCAACGCCGGGTACACATTAGCTAGTTCAAAATAGAAATAGAAGAAAATTCTGCTGTCTATGACATTTTTATAATAAAAGCGGACACAAGCTGTCATCAACAAATTTATTTTAAAAAGATGGTTAGGTATAAATATGTCAGTTAATAATAATAATTGACTGAGCTTAGCGAAGCGCAGTTTTACCTCGACCATTTGGCAATTCATTGGTTGTTACCATAGACATATGAATATTAGTAGACCTGCCCTAAGTTATTAAAAGCGTATTATCCCCACTCCCCATACCGGTTCCATTGGAACCGGCTGTGCTCGCGTATGGCCTCAAGTGAAATTTGAAAACGTGACGTCATCATTCTTGTGCGAACTATGGTCGAGGCATCATCGGTTCATTTTACGAAATAACACGGCAAAATGTTGACTTGTACTATGAAAACTTGTAAAAATAGATGTGAAAAAGAGAATAAACCCAATTGTCGTATTACATTCCATATATTACTTTATTTTAAGCATATTCACATCGTATAATATAGATCAGTTTTAGAAACATATACTATCACATCGAGAAACGTCTGGACGCGAAACACAAAGCTGGTTGGTTGCTGGGAAGTAAATTATGAACATTTATAAAAGTGTCTTAACTAAATACTTAAACGAAATATTCGACTCTGAAAATAGAACCGAATTTTTTTGCCGAATTTGGACTTCGCAAATTTGTTCATAACGTGGCGAGTAATTTGCGCTCCCATGTAAAAATGTCTATTCATTCAAAAGCAGATTTTACTTTTAAGAAGTAAATGGTGATATTATAATGCGAGATGCCTATTTACTGTCAGATTGATTTATTGACGAATCACAGTCAGCCTTACGCCCTTCGTTCTTCAACAGTTGATTTTACCCCTCGCCATTATCTTCTCGTCTATTAATTCCTATGTCTGTGGTTGTTACGTTCCGGCTCCGGTTCAAGATGGTGGCCTTGTTGCATACTACCTTTTTATCCCGCCAGAACTCGCGTGATCTCTGTTCCTACTACAAGCTATCAAATCTGAGTAATCAATACTATGTTACCTACCGGCCTGGAGAAAGTTTGAAAAAAGAATTGTCATTGATATGGTAATATTTCTTTGAACGAATTGTATAATTCTTTATTTGAAATTTAAAAAAAAAAAATTATATATTTAATTTTGATGGTTTGTAATTAGGTGGGTAGGAATTTAATTACCCACTAACAAATCTTATGATTTCAGAGGAAATTTTGGTTTTGATTTATTGAAAACGAAAAAATTAGTGCTGTGCAAGGAACTACTGGTATATTATTATTAATGGTAAGGTGATTCCCGTGTTATATAATATCGTATATTTTTAAGAACTGAAATATTTTTTTAAACGATTAATATAAATGTATCAACAAATACATTTAGGTTCCATCAATATAAATTTAGCTTCGCGTATTTTTAACGCTAATGCGTTTTATCTTTTGTGACGAGGAGCTCATTTTGGTCGAATGACAATGAACTAATTATGTAATGTTATTTTGCAAAGGGATAGAAGAGGCCTCCATAGAACAAAAATAACTTTGGAATATATAATTCGTTAACTTTGATAAAAAATCTATTAAACTTGAATATATTTTCTCTATTTTATTAGCCGTGGTAACAGACATGAAACAATGACTACAAGGTTGAATGGCACTTTTATAAAAATACCTAACAAGTATTACTTAAGTACCCGTTTGCTGGATTTGAGTTTTCTTTGATTTCTGAAATGATTATTCAATAAATGCATAAAAACCTTTTTACGGAGTCTGCACGCCATTAGCGAAAGTTTGTCGATCGTCGCGTTTTAACAGAATGACCCTTACCTGAAAGAAAAATAACATAAAATTATAAATAAAATATACACTAAACACACTTTTAGAACACACCTGTAATACTGTTGTAAAGATTCTTTAGCCATATAATATATAATGTACAAAGCAATACTTTATTTGCTATACCACCGAATCGCGCAATTACAATGGAATTATGTTTTAGAAAGATAAAAAAAACACTTTTTTTGCAAAAACAAATGTTTTTTTTCTTCATACAGTTGCGGTGAAGTCATTAACATCTATAAGCCCGGGTTAGTTTTACGAGTTTGAGAGTTGAACTAGCATTGTTAAAACAAGACAAAATTCAATTTGAATGGCGGGCAAGGGTACCGCAACCCGGAAAACATTAATAATATAACCAACACCTCTGTAGCCACAAGTGATTTGTTTGACGACTTAGCAGGGGTGCCCGGGTTCATGGGAGTGAGGATTGTCTTGGTCTTGGCGGCGCATGCGTCTGCCCACCTACTCTGTGTCGGGCCGGATTTGGAGAGACTAATTTATGGAGAACTTTGTACATCTCCAGCAGGACTCTTGTTCCATCGCCTTGCACTTCAGCGGAAGGGATGAATTCAAACGTCCGTCACCCTTGGACACACTGACCCCCGAGTTACACACCCCTCATACCTTTTTCCTTAAAACAAACCTTCCACACAGCATATCCAAAGAACACAGCATATCCTGTATGGGGATAATGTAAAAAATATGGATATTTTCTCCATATTTTCTAAATGAGACGAATTGTTAATTCTGTAGTCAACAGATTTCAACAAATTAAATAATCGCCATGAGGTTTTTTTCTATTTCAAGATTCCGGATTGATATACCTAAAGTATAGACTAAATATATGCCATAATATTCTTAAATGAGATATCCGTGATGGAATGAATAAATTAGATTTTAATTTTAATATAGATAACACTGGTACACGTCTCTTATATCACTAAGGAAGTATTACAAAAAATACAATAAAACATTATCAGAAATCTATATGACCGTGAAAATCTCGAAATAAATTTTCGTCCAATTCCAGCAAGTTTCTAATTTTTTTATCTGATTGTTAGATAATAATTTAGTATGAGATTTAAAGATATTCTAGTCTTAGCCAAATCTGTACCCGCTTCAAACAGGAATTAACGCATTAGAATGTATCAAGCAAATTGATGACAATCAATTAGACGTTATCAGAAAATATTGATGGATTGATTTCAAAATACAATGATTGTGCAATCTAGTAATGATCAATAACAATACGCAATTAGATTGTTGCTAAAACATTGTTTTAACAATTCATCCGTAATGGTTAATAGGGTTTTATAAGGAAAATAAATGGATTAAAACATGACAATAATTATTATTATCAGGATATTGATTCATGATTACGAAAAGTACTTGTAGATAAAATAATATAAAAATGTTTGAAAAGTCAATCATTTGTTTCCCATCATAATATTATGATCAAGGATAAGTATTGATAATATTCTATTAATTTATTAAATGAATAAGATAAGTGTATTGTATTAATTTCTATACACAGGTTGTTAAAGAACATACTTGACTACTTTATTTAATTTAACGAAAACTTTAACTTAAAAAATAATGAAGAACCCTACCCTAAACTGACAAAAAATTGGTTAATAAATGAACAAAACGTTTATCTATCCTAAACATTATATTTGGTATTAATATTTAAACTTAAGCTAATGTGTATTATGTTATAACATTAAATGGTAGAACCTACAGACAAGCTGATTGTCACAGCTTTGTGGGACTACCCATATCTTATATTGTAAATGTAATTATTTTCAATTTAATAAATAAATAAAAAAAAATAAAAAAAACAGTTTTTTTTTTTTCGTAATACCAAAGATATTAGAAGAACGAGATGTGCTATGAGCAGTTCACACTGTGTGGAATTGCTTTGCCGAGTGTCGCCGGTTTTGTTCACCAATACTACTGCACACCTTCGCTTACGCTAAGGCATCGCTAAGGTATCCGCACTAATACATAGAATAGATTTCTGTGCGTACACGTCCCGATACCGTTCAAAGTACCCTAATTAGTTAGTACTCCGCCTACGGTCCGGCGGCCAACATAGCATATCTCGTTCTTCTAATATCTTTGCGTAATACCTTATTTTCAATACTCAATTTTTTTTTTTCCACTGGTCACTCAGCCGATTAACCGAGCAATCCCTCACCCGATCCTAGCTGTCCAATACCTACTATTTTTTTATGTAATAAGTTTTTTAAAAATTCAAAAAAGGCACAGGATACTAAAAATAAAGTCAGGATTCACTGGTTAAAGTAAGTCAAGTACGTCACTTAACACTCTGTATGTAAAAAAAGAGTGTCCCGGTGGGGGTATGTTTTTTAAACAAATCTACAGATTTATTCCGAGGTTGATCCAATTTTAGACTCTTGACCTTCAAAAGGAGGAAAGTACGTGAGATTTTGAAAAACTATCCCAACCCCCTTTTCTCTCCCCTTAAATCAGAATTTTAATACTACTTGATGAAATTTTGAACACTGACTTTCGAAATAAGAGGAAAGTTACTGAATAAAAAAAAATGTGTAAAGCCCGGGCAACGCCGGGATATTCAGGTAGTATTATTTAATATCTATAACTCTTTAACATCTTTCGAATTATGTTTTATTATTCATCAATAATAATAACTATTTACTTATATATTCTTCTACCAATCACTTTCACGTAATATATTCTCCGTCTAATCATTCAAGACATGGCACGATCAAGTAAATAAAATACTTGAGTGGGTCACGAGTAGATATCTACAAGGTGCATAAAAAGAGTGTGCCAAAGCTGGTTTGTTTGGCAGTCCATCCTCTCTGCCTAACCCTAAGGGATAATGTTGTAAATAAATTAAAAAGATATTATAAATAATGGTAAAGTTGTCGAATTCCGACTCATGCAAAGGCTTCAGCAACAACACGTGATTTCAACATAAATATCTAATGGAGACGACTATTTAAGTCGGGTGAGATGTAAACATGCAATAAAATTGGTGTTTAGGTTGTTAGTTTGGGTTATTTTAATAATTTATGCATAATTCCTAACCTTCAAACTTAACTTTGATTGAGAAAAAATGAAACTATAATGCATCTTTTACCATCTCCCCGACATAAATATTTGTTTCCTGTTTTAATTAAGTTGAAACCAATTTTTTACGCGATATGCGGAAATTCGCAGTACAACTCACCAGAATCACCAGTTTCTCGGTTGTAATACGAGTTTCCGGACACCGTGTAAAAGGTACACCCACCTACTCATATATTCCACGAATCTATTTCTCGACCTCGCTGGTTCCTTTCTTGGCATTTACACTTTGAAATAATATATTAGTGTCGTTCGATGGCACAATTCATTACAAATAACGATTAAAACATTTGACAGGGTAAAAAAAACTCGTCACTTTTCCACCGAAACATTTAAGTCGCGTCATTTGCAAATTCTGACAGAAATCCAATATGAATATTTTCACTAACTGTCTAAAGATATCAAACTGTCAAATTTTCGAAAAAAGAACAGTAGGTAATTTTTATTAACTTATCTTGTGTTTCGTTATTGAAAATATGAGTATATATGACCGTTCCTACCCTGTTTGAAATATAATAAATATTGTATTCTTACTTCCGTGATTAATTTTTGCTCATAAACTTTTATTATAAGACAATATTTAAAATAATTACTGTTAATTCTAATTATCATCATTACTTCAAATTATCATTCATGTCTGTAATTGTATCTTTATTTTATCTTTTAATGTCTGTCAACGCGAAATTGCAGCAACAAAACAATAATTATTTTTGCAACAAACACCTCGCATTTACATCATAGGTTTCAATACTGAAATTTCATCCAATTTCAGAGAAATATGTATGTGTCCGCGTGTATATGCGTGATTGCCACCGAAAGCTGATAGAATGCATTGTCATCGACAACAAGTCTATTTGTAGAGTTTCAGCTCGATCGGATGTCGGGAAGTGGGTTATTTTCACTTAAGATTTGAGCTCATTAGTTCACAAAACAAAAGTGATAGATGCATTTAAAAATAGAGGAGAAATATTTTTTTATACGTCTTCCGTTCAAGTTCCAACTGTCATTGTGGTGATCAGTGTGATGTTTGGCGTATGAAAGTATGTACCTACAACGATACTCAAGAATACGAACGTCGACCAATGTATGTACTTTCGACGGCGATTGCGAGCGATCTGGATTGGAGAATGGATACCCAGAACTGTATTTTGCAATAAGATTTTCTGCTGAGATCTTCGTTATTAGTTATTAGAGTATAATAGGTCCATGGCATGAAAAGAGGTTCATGTTTTTATTGTTACAGTACAGACGACATAAGTATAAGTGATATATATGATAAATATATACCTACGAGTGATATAGGACGCTTATACGAGTATAAGTGCGACTCGTCGTAAGTCGAAGTGACGTAAGTCGGGGTATACAAATACATATAAGTACAGGTAAAGTGAGTTATTAGGCATTCGATTCGTTCATAGTCAAGTACAAAACAAATGAAATTTAAATTATTTGCCTAATTAAAGAAAGTTGCCCATAATAAATTAATATGCGAAGTGTATTTTTAAGTGCTAGCACTCGAATGAGTACTTTCGGAGATACTTATCGAACATTCTTTGTAAGCAATAATAATTACTTGCCCAAGAGTAAATATTCAGTACACCATCGTTGCATTCAATTCGTTCCTTACAAGTAAATGAGCACCTCGTAAAAATGAATAAGCAATACAATAGCTGCATAAAATTAAACAGGTATGTGATGATAAGATCTTTTCGAATTGTTCATCAATACTGTCCATGAAATTATGCAAAGCTAGGACTAAGAATAATTATATAAACAGACACCTGTTTCCTGGCGAAAATAAGTAATGCAACGAAGACAGCAAAGCAAGATATGCTGGTAAAAAGATCTGTTTGTTTGTTTGAGAGTTTTATGTTGTAGGTGCTTAGAGTTTAATCCTTTCCTGAAATAGACTGTTGCTTTACTGTCAATGAGTGTAATAAAGTCCGCCATTTATCCGTGCCAATAGCCTATTAAGTAGACGAAGGGAAAACTAGTTTGAAGTCAATGTCAAGAACAAGATGGCTTACACCAGACTGCAAGACTACACCAGGAACAGATGTGATGCAGCCTTTCGGTCTTCTGATAAGATAGATATATTATAATGCACACATTAACAATATGGTTAGTGTTGCAAGTTTTACAATCTAGTACAGTTTATACAAACGTTGCCATTCCTTGATAATAATCGGTATTTTGTGCCTAATGTTGTTCGCTCTTTGAGTTTTTGCATTGAATGTCAAAGAGCTGTAGTTGCAGCCATAGATAAACATTGTCGAAGCGCTGCAGTAGCGAGGGAGACAAAAGTCACATCTACCAAATATTTCGTTATTAGTATTTAATGTGCAGGCAGCATTTCATAATAAGTTTAACAGTTTTAAATTTAAAATAAGTTAATCTTTTCTTCTCTTCGACTAATAATCCAATCGAGCTTTAAATTGGCCGAACATCGAAAAACGATAACATTTTGTGTATGTTTGTTCCATACATCCACTAATCTATGTGAAAGGAAGTGTTTCCAAGGATTTGATGCAAAAGGTGTTTTATTATTTTTTTAATATTTTATTTTATAGTGAAGATTTCTTGAATGCCAGTGCAACTGTAATATCTAGATAAAATTTTGAAAGTCTCAATCAAAACATCAATTTTTCTTCTTTCTTTTAACGTTGGTAATCATAGTTATTTGACTATATCTTCTAAGACTTGTCGGTCTTTCAAAGCTCAAAGCTTATTGAAATTCTTCTTTAGGTGAAATCAATTTTGCCCTGACTACAAAGCTTATTTGATAAACTTCATCAAAATCACGACTCCCATAGTATTATAGCTTTGAGATGCTATACGATTCAAACCGTCAAACTTTGTACCAAAAGTCAGTTTCTCTTAATAATTCATCTCAAATGACGAAGACAAGGGCATTGTTATAGAGCACAAAAATTTTGGACAGGTCGCGTTAAAAATAATAAATGATTGCTGATTGATAATGACGGTTTTACCTCCCAATTGAATAGTCAATAAAACCTCATTAAAGAGCGATTTATACATAATTTGTCTTGAGCAAAACATCGTAAAGGCTAATGGTGAGGCCCGGGAAAGCCCCGAAATTAACAACGACCTCAGAGTTTTAAAAACACTTTATTTTTACATAATTACGATGATCATAATCGGTGTCCGGAAACTGTGGTACAAGCGGAAAACAGGTAAATCTACGACACACAAAGAATCCAAAAAACTGTTTTATTAATTTCTTCAATTCAATTCATTTCGAATTTCTTTTGGCAGCTAAACTTTTTAAAAGACAATAAACTGCTCATAGAAAACCCGTATTAAATGGGTTTTTTTTCAAATTTAACGTCAAAAATTTTAACTTCGAACAAGATTTACTTGAAAGCCTAAACTAAAATCAAAAAAATATGTTCCACAAAATCATCTTCAATTACTATAAATTCACCAGTTTCTTGCTTGTATCACTAGTTTCTGGACACCATGTATTCTACGTACCCGCAGGTGACTTTTATACGATGGTGTGCGCACAAAAAAGCGTAAAAAAGGACATAAAAATTATACATGAATAAATAAGAATAAATTTATGAATGTGGATGGTAATAAATTAGTGTTATTGAAAAATATTTCTGGGGAATCCCTCGCATCGTGCCGAATTAACTCTACGCTCTGAGTTATTTTATGACAGGGT
Organism: Hesperophylax magnus; assembly: GCA_026573805.1. Lineage (NCBI taxonomy): Eukaryota > Metazoa > Arthropoda > Insecta > Trichoptera > Limnephilidae > Hesperophylax > Hesperophylax magnus. The sequence goes on from JAIUSX010000088.1 coordinate 2,924,413, forward strand.
GGTCAATAACGAGATTAACGTGGTCGTTAGTTTCGGACAGATTTAAAGTGTCCATCATCAAGATAGATTTGCACCGTGTTGCAATCTTTAATCCTCCTAATGTGGTTTCCTGCGTTTAATTTTGGCGTAGCCGTCTAATACCAGATGATATGGTGGTTTATAGCTAGGGTTGCCATCTCTAAAATTTGGCAACCAGGACAAGAAGCGTGAAAACCCCGGATTTTAGAGCTCATAACCCGGACATGTCAACATACATTTTTGTTGTTTGTTTTTGGGGTGTTATGCCGTGTTGCGCTAACTCCTTCTTTAGCCGACGTTTCGGACAGCGTTACAGTGTCCATCATCAGGGCAGATCCGGTAGATCCGAAGATGTGATCACATCTTCGGATCTACCGGATCTGCCCTGATGATGGACACTGTAACGCTGTCCGAAACGTCGGCTAAAGAAGGAGTTAGCGCAACACGGCATAACACCCCAAAAACAAACAACAAAAATGCTTTTGGCCGTGAGAATCTAAAAACTTACATGTCAACATACAGTTTAAAATGTCATAAATCACCTTTTTATTTATTTTCAGACCTTAAAATTGAATTTTGTCATCTTTTATCATCATTTTAAATGTACCTATTACCTAACACAACAGAATCTTATTACAGTTTGTTACACATTGTTTTCATAATCAATTAAAAAAAATTTCATTCTTAAAATAAAACAAAAATTATTAATATACTGTTATGAAAACTAAGCCATATTAAACTTAACAAAATTCAATTAAATTTTTAAACAAAAATCATAAAAATACTGAGACCATTTTAGTATTCAGTCTTACAATTTTTGAGGTAACTCTTAATAATCTCTGAATAATAATTATCTTCTTTAAATTTGTATCAGCAGCCATTTACACAACAAAATACCTCTTAACATAATATGAACTAAATTCAGTCTTCTTAAATCTTAAGCAACAATACTGACCCTTTTTAAAGTTTAGACTTACTGGAATGTAAGTTACATTATTAATTTTTTAAAACATATAATATCCAAAACTATTCTCATTTATATCACCTTAAATTTTAATCAACAGCCATATTACCTTAACACGGGCATTAGCCTAGTATGGTTGTAAAAAAAAACATAACAATTGTAATTTTAAAAAATCTATGAAATAATAAAAAATTAAAATTAAAATTCTACATTTCTTTAACGTAATAAAAACAATCATAACTTTAACTACAAAAATGAATAGAAATTATAGCACTTGTAAATACATTATTTGACTATCTAGCCATTAAAGATTTTTCCTCAGCCTCTTGCCCTTTTACTTTTCAGTTTTTTTAAGTATTTATCACTCTTTCCGATAGCTTTTAGAATATTTTCCCTTTTTAAAAGGAATTTTTAAAAATCAATGCATCTGTATTCTTGGAAATTGAATTTAATTTTAATTACTGGCGAGATTGTTTCTACGTTTAGTAAATTTCTTTCTTTTGTCCATTGTTGTGAAATCAATGAGAATATTCTCTCCACGTTGGCAAACCATTGGCAAACCCGGACTACAAGTGAAACCCCGCCCGGACGCTCCCCGGACGCCTTCTAAACTAGGACAAATCCGGGGAAACCCGGACGGATGGCAACCCTATTTATAGCTAACATGAACTTTTTCGTGTCTTTTTTTAAATTTTATTTACCTCGTAATAATTTTATCTGGCCAAAGTCAGTGGAAGTGGAAGTATAATTGTCCATTTTCTGGTGGAATTGAGGAATAGGTATGGAGGAAGAATGTGGGGAATGGGTATGAAATGAGAACTAGAAAGGTTGGGAAGCGCTTAGCTATTCAAATCTACTCACTAAAACTCGATAAATTCACTTTAAGAAAATTTTCGATTCGATTGATATTATTCTTACCACAAATCATGTGGTGAGCTTCCAACTTCTCCCAACTGTCTGGAGCCAGTGAGACTATGGCGTACGTTGGAAAGTTGGAGTACGTTGTGTGTCTAAATGTGGCGGATAGTGGGAGGGAAAGAAATCGGGGAAGACGATGGTACCAGGCTATTCAGATCTGGTCACCAAATACGCTAAAAGCCATTTCAAGATATGTTCAAATTCTTTCACCGGGGTGATACTGAGAGTATCTTCCACTCCGTAACGTGCCGCAAATACACTACATATTATTTTTAACAACTCAAGTGTGAAGCTACACAAAATAATGAAATAATATATAATAACAAATATCTTAGATGGAACGGACACATAGATCTAGTTGCCGCAAAGGTTAGAAAGCTTACGTACATGTTTATTAATATCAGAAATATCTTACGTAAAAAAGAATTGAAACTCATCTATGATGCTATGTGTGGGTCACTTCTAGACTCTGCATCCTTAGGTTGGGGTGGGTGTGCAAAAACTGTTTTGGACAAATTAGCAAAAGCTCAAAAATCACTACTAAGGGTGATCCTCAAAAAACCATTTAGATATCACAGCGATGCACTATTTGAAGAATTCCGAGTTCTGGATGTTAGACAACTATACATGAGAAAATTAATTTTAAACACCCATCAAAAACGCCACCTCTACCCATCTATTAACCACTCTCACGACACCCGCCACTCACGGAGAAATCCAATTGTACCACTCACAACTAAAACATCTCTCGCTCAAAGACACTTCTCATTCTTAGGTCCAAAACTATACAACTTCATGCCTGATGCTTGGAAAAAGGAAAACACAGCTATTCTTCATAAATTGACCACTAATTGGTTTCATCAATTAGGTAGAAAGGAGAGTGAACTTTTACTACACAAAAATTGAAATCAAACACAAACCAAAAACAACAACAAAAACTCCAACAAAAAATAAACCATGTAAAAGATACCTTTATGTTCTAATCTTCATCATTATGTGTATATATGTACCTACCTAGTACTTTTAAATTAGAATGCTACCCAAGCAGCAGTTAATCTTATGTTTAATAGGATATTTTATTTTATGGTATTTCTTCTCTTTGTTATTCATATTTATACAAAATATATTAGTAGGCTTAGGCACCAGTTAAAAGTACAAATATCTATTATTTCATTATTATTTTAATACTATAATTATCAAACAACTTATCAAAATGTTAATACTCATCCTAATTTGACTGTCCTAAAACGGGAATCCTCCTAGTTGGGCAGTCAAAACATTTCTTAAATAATGTATATAAATGTATAATCTTTTACTAAATAAAAAAAATAAAATATATATATATATATATATATATATATATATCTATTGTTTACGCTGGGATTTGAATCACTGAATTTACCACTCAACCATAGAGGCCGTCGCCGTTTTGAAGCTGAAAGGACTGTAGATGGGAAGGAGACGTGTAAGACAAAGGTTGTGGGTAATTTTCTATTTATATGTTATCATAAAACATTGCAAGAAAATAATTATATTCTAAACGGTGATTCCTCATCAAGGAGACCTTCCACTTGGTACGTGATTTAATTTTGCAAAATAAAAATATAAAATAGGTAAATTAAAATTTTTGTACGATTATGGGAATTATGGAAATCACACTTCTGTACACGTTTACATTACAATGTACGAGTATGTCGACTTGCCACGTTATTTGCGAGTGACAATAATTGATTTTATCCCACTTAGTCCACGTGTATGCGCAAGTAATGATGAGGATGAACCATAGAATAAAGAGGACCACAAGAAATGCGATGCGGGCGTGGCTCGTGATGTAAAAGTCTGACCAATTGTACCTTAAATTACCAATACAAAACTGTGTTACAGCATCTTTATAAAATTCAAATGTGATGGGGATATACAATATCAGATAAGTGCAGAGCGCGTACTAAACGCGCTAAAACCAAAAATTACTAAGTCAGCGTTGAGATGGTTTTCCAATCAAATCTAAATGGAAGGTATTTCTAGTGTGCGTTATCTATTCAGTAGTATGAACATAAATATGTTGTAAGAAATTACATAATTGTAAGTTAATAACGTCATTAATTAGCACTGACAAAGAAAAGCTTAGAAAATAATATATGTACGGCGAATATGGAAATCTGAAAATGGTTATTAGATCTAGGCAGGACTGATTAACGAAATATTACAAAAAAATGTAATCTAATAATTATTTGTCATGAATACCTAGTTGTATTTTCGCTTTTAAATACTTATTTTCTCTCAAATTTTAAATTTGACCCATTTATTTAATTTTTCTTATATTCGCCATTAGTGTATTACCTACTCATTTTGCTTGTCATATTATTGAACAAGATAGTGTTACTATTATGTAATTGTGTTACTATTATGTATTTTGTAATGTTACTGTTGTATTGTAATTGTGTACATGTATTGAAACCTGTTAATTTGACTGTCCTATAACGGGAAAACTTTCTAGTAGCTGTACAAAGCTTCCTTCCATATAATGTAATGCATCTTTTAAAAATAAATAAATAAATGTTTTTTAATTTTCAATGTATTAAGTATGACCTAAACACAAGAGAAAATACAAGTGCATAAACGGTAGTATTTTTAAGGGTGCTATTGTTGGTTCCGAGGTTTTCTTACAAACCGTCTTAATCTATAAAACTCTGGCTTCAACAAATCACTTGATAGACTTTTACTGTGATAGATTGACAATGGCTCTGATATTAGCAGGCGGTTGGAATAATATGGACCCTGACCTTGAGGTTCTCACCTTCATTATTATCCTTATTATTTTCGACAGCTAACTCCGTCCATGGGTAACCTAAAAGACTAATCTAGGGCCATCTAAAGGAGAGCTCGTACACTAATATCAAGGATATCATACAATTTATGTAATATAACGTTAAGTACCTACCCATCTTAACTTTGATTCGCAAAATCTGTTTTTGTGTCCAACTAAAAGCTCTAAAATTAGCTTTTCCTCTCAGGATACAATATTAAATTTGTTTAACTTTTTAACACATTTATCAAATTCACATTTAAGTGTGAAGATATGATATTTCTGTCTGTGCAACGAGTCTAGACTCGGGTTGGTACTTATACCAAGTTGGTGATGTTATATTTTACAATATCATCATACATACTAATTTCGAGTGTGGATTTGTTCAATGAACTCTAATTAGTCACTGATTGTGTCAAGAATTTAGACAATGTTCAAACAGCCTTACTAATAAAAAAAACCTTCCCAAGCGTTAAACGGTGTTTTAAAATTGACTGTTGCCGCGTGAATTTAAAAAAAATTCCACGAAAGCTGTATTTTTAATTACATAAATGTATTTTTCTAATGTTTTTATTTAGTTATAAGAAATTACATTTTTATATCTAGTATAAACTTTTTAACAATTTATTTATATGACATTAAGGACACTTTACAATACATCAAAAACTTATTCTTTATAGTATTAAGGTATAACCCACGAAAAGCAGCAGCGCTTTTAGCTTCTTTAAAAATTAAATCCTTTAAAATAGAGATTATTTTATTCCCGACAAATTTGTTTTTGGAAGTCTAAAATCTCCATAGTTTAGCCATGTATTGCAAATTTAAAATTTACATTCTTAACTTGTATTTTGGGAGCATCTTATTTTTTAGCTTAAATATAAATATTAAGGTATTGTAAATTATTCGCTGTCTCACACTTAGCATTCCTAGTTTTTTCTGCATAATAATTATCTTAGAATACCTACTAAAATTCAATACTGCTGGCATGACTCTATTTTGAATTATTTGCAATTTATTTATCTGTTTTCGCTGGCACAAGAGCAATAATTTAAATGAGATGCTAATTTATTCCTTATTGTTCTTAAAAATATATAAATTTCTTGATAAGAAATATAATTCCAGAAATCAACTTGTACATTGCGCAAACAATGATTCCAACATTTTGTTTCAGATCCCCTGTAATAGGAATGTGTTTTCTAAATTTCGATGTTTGGAGTAAAAATATAATTTGGTTTTTAGTACAAAAATCTAAAAGTTTTAAATTTTATCTCGTTTCCAGGAAGGGTATTTGTTTTCAAGGCATCTTCAAAAACAATAAGTAAATAGCACATTTAAAATACCTCGGAAATATTCCGAAATTCGATGAAAAAAAATAAACAGGTAATCAACCCTCTTTGACTGTATGAACAATATATCTTCCGTGTACTATTTTATGGCCGTTAAAAGTCGGTTTCTATAAATAAGGTTTACACGGTTGTTTATTAATTGTATAAAATATTCTGCAAGTTTATAAGTAAGTTTTTTTAAAATTATTATGTTTAATCTTGACAAGTAGTCAGATTACGTGATTTGTCAAAGAGTCTGCGCTTTATCATGAACAAAAAAGCATTATTTTCTGACTAAATAGATTTACTGACATAATAAATGTATATCGCAAAAACATTATATTTACAAACTATTATTAACCAGTACAAGAGATTAAAAACAAATGTAGGTCAGTTCTGATTCATTGTATCTAGTACCTTTGTACGCAAATTCCATATAAATAGATGATATTCGTTATTACTCTCAAATCTAGGGAGAATTTATTACTGTTTTGTTTGTTCACCTGGGCATACACATTATACACAACGAAGAGATTATGGTAATAGTAGTATAACATCTCAAACACTTCCAACCCATGGGCCTCCCGTCTCGATCCGTCAAACTCATATTCAAATTAATAGACTTGCCCTAACATAAAATCTGGATATCATTTAGACGAGCTGGAGGCAAGCCACGTGACTACATTTTTATGGCACCAGGAGGGTTGGAGAATTTTTTGAATAAACTATGACATCAGTCGTACATTGACCACCGAAGAGTGCACATTGAAATAAACAGACCATGCGCAGAAAAATTATGTTCGTTAAAGTAAGGCAAAGGTTTGTAGCGCTGTTCATTGTGAGACTTTTCTGCGCAGGATCTGAATGTTCATTCTTAAACGAATCGACTAACGTAGCGACGCTAAAATTATAACACATTTGTAAAAGTGTCTTACTAAATAGTGTAAAAAAATATTTAATTTTGGAAACAAATTTGAATTTTTGTTTACCCGACTAGGGATGTGTAGTTAAGTTTTTTACGCAGACAGCAAATTGCGCGCCATTGCAAAAAATACTAGTGATTCCTAAGCAGTTTTTATTTTCGGACCGAATGGTGATATTACAATGGGAGTTGCCTGTATATTGTCAGATTCATCTATTGACAAATCCTCGAAAGTGGGACGGTGACGCCGACTACCGCGCAACTAGTTTTCACAACAGCAATGCTAATTATCTAGGACGACAATCTGTAAGAATAACCATAAGATCCGTCCTAAGACAGATCAATTGTTCATGATTTAAGTAGTGGTAAAAATGTAGTTAAGCGAAAAAAATGTGTTTTTATTTTGTTAATTCTTAAAGTGTGTTAGCACTATTTTATTATAAACTGTGTGGGAAGATAATGATGAGAGCACTTAAGACAAGAAGTAATAGGCATCATCATTTTAAATCGTTTTAAAGAGGACGTTTTTTTCAAATCAGTTTGGAATACCCGCCCGCAGTCCTCTCTTACTCCGAAAATTCCCAAAGATTCTAGGTGCCTATACAAATTGTATAATTCCCTATTCGAAATTTTAAAAAAAATGCACTAAATATATTGTTTTTATATTTGTTCACAGAACTACTAATCTAGTACCCATCAACACAGAATGTTATTATTATCATGGCGGGAAAGCATCAATCCCAATAGGCTCTGCCACACGTATGCTCCGGAGCGGCGGTACCACGCGCCACTCCAGGCCGCTGCGCAGAAAACTAAAGTCCGAAAGTAAGGTAACGGTTTACAGCGCAGTCCATTGTGAGACTTACTGAGCGGCGCACAGTGGCCAATTTTGATGATTTGGCGCGACATCGCTCTCGGCGTTCGACCATTTGGCATCATTGATGTTTTTTTTAAGTATTAATAAGAAATACCACTTATTTTTTGTTAATTCTTATTAGTTTAAATGTTGGTAATGATTTTAATGCTTTTATAAAAAGTAGCGTGTAACTTGGGCGCTAAGTTTGTATTTTATATATTATAATTCATTAAGAAAACAGATAATAAAAATACAGTGAACAATTTTGTACATTATAATTCTTTAAAAAATCAGATAATAACATTTAAAAAAATATATTTTATAGATTATAATTCTTTATAAAACAGATAATAAAAATACAGTGAAAACTAAATAATTTTATGGATTATAATTCTTTGAAAAAACAGATAAATTATATATTGAAAACTAAATATTTATTACATAAGCAATAATATCCTATTAAAATTAGCGTGAAGACTCGTGAAGATTTGTATTCCTCTTTATTAAAGGCAAAAAATTGGAAAAAAAGGAAAACTTTGAACCAAGGCAACAGTTATAATTTATGAAAAAAAAATATTTTCAGTTATTTAAATAAAGTACGTATCTTAAAGAATATCTCAAGTGATTTTTAAAAATACTTTTTTTGTAAAATATGTACACAAACAACCTGATTTCGCACGCCTTCAAACTCGCCCAGATACGCGATAGTTGCGCGCCCGAACATCTCAGTTCTGTGCGTAATTACCGAGTAAGTAAGCTTCCGATGTTATTTTCAATGGTTTTTTTAATGTCAGTAATTCATTGAGAACACATTGGTAAAACACAAATTCATTTCGGGAACATGCCGATCTGGGGTCAATGTCGCGCCAGCGCTCAAATTTAAGCCACCGTGCGGCGGCCTGAGCGGCGCGTGGTGCAGCCGCTCTGAAGTGTACGTGTGGCAGAACCTATTAACAATACTGACTTCTGGTCAACATTGATCACAACATATTTCTTACATTTATAGCTTTTAAATAACATATTTGGCTCTGCCTCACGTACATTTCAGAGGGTTGTACTTCGGAAATGTAATTTAGGTCATTGGAAATGAATTGAGACATTACTTTACTTTAGGGGTACGTATTTATAAATTTACTATTCATATCTCCCTCGCAGCGTACCATCGTATTTATATTTGTGGAGAGTGTAGACATAGTTTTTTTTTTGCAATCGAACACATATTTTTTTAAATGTTAAGATGATTTTTAAATTAATTATCAAACGAAGAGAACGAAAAGTGTGTAAGTCAATACCGACAGGAATATCATTATTCATATAAGTTACTTATGCCTGTTTTACACCATACTTTATTGCTAAATATTGAATTTTTTTAAGAATCTCTTCAAATTATTCTTAATCCTAATAAACTTTCGGTAAAACACGAATGTGTTATCGCGATGTCAGAACACGTGTTCATAAATATTCTAATATTTTAGCATTTCGTCATTGTATATTGTTCGGATTTACTAAGAATGTACTTGAAACTTAACGTTTTTAACCAAATTTGAATAAATCAGCAATACTCATTTTTCTCCGTGCGGAACCCAAACTATTATCGTACCTACGATTTCAAGCAAATAGTTGCGATTAGTGAAGAAATGATATTTTGAGACGGTACTAAATCGTCAAAAATGGCAACAACTTGTAAATAACCATAGATCACAATCATGAAAGAATCTTTCGCTGTCGTTTACGTGATAATATTTCAGATTTACGTCCACGATCATTAACAAACACATAGTCGTCTTTTGTTAATATTTTTTTTATGTAAAACGAAATAAACATGCAACATTTCAACATAATATAGTTACGTAAAATAATAAGAGATGTCAGATGATGTCAAATAATATTGTATGCCAAAACTGTCTGAAAATTGGTTCCAAAATAGAACACGTCCTTTTTTTCATACTGAATCCTTAGGAAAAGACAAACTGGATGAAAAACGGATGGTGTAATACAGTCATTGTGCCCGCTTTACTCGTTTTCATACGATGAAATCAATTATCAGGGGAATGGATTTAGCGATTAAAAAAATAGATTTCCACCTAATGAGATTGTACAGATAGATGTAGGTATAGAAATTATTCTACCCAGAACAATCGAATGTTCACTTCCTCCGAAATACTTGGTATGTTGATTGATTAATGTTATCATTTGCACTTTTGTAAGACTTCATTTCGTAGATATCTACTTTTTAGGTATTATCAGACCAAACAGGACAGTAGGCATATAAGTAGTAATAAGCTGTCAATCTGCAATCTATGTATATCATCATCAACGTAGCTATAACTCTTGGAGAGCCCCTGTAGCTTGTAGGTAACGCCTTCATCGCTGTCAGTATCCTGCCATCTCCCTACAAATTGGTGTTGGTCTCTACAATATTAAACCCCACCTGCAAGCTTATTTGCAAGAAACCCAACTACGCATCTTGCTTAGTAAGTCCTCCAGTTTTATGAATCCTAATATTGGCGATTTTTTTTAGTTTATGTAACACCACTAATCTGAAAGTTTTACAGTGATTGTATTTGAAAGTATAATGCCAAAGGTAACAATTGCGTGTTTCTAAGAATCAAACTAGAAGATATTCAATCGATTTGCAAAACCTTAATTGAAACATCACCAGCAATCTTGGTTTCTGGACCTCCTGATAAGGTCATCGATGGGTAATAGATATTATTACAACCAATCTATTCATTTAGTATTATGTAATCTTGGTATAAGTTCTGTAGTTTTATTTATTGAGTCAACATGGTAAGCATAATTAATTATAGGAATTACCTAAGATTTATTATGTTGTAATCACTACTGTTGAAGTATTTTTAAGTAAATAATTTTGTTATAGTGCACGTGGGGTGAAATAAATTTTATAAATAATTGCGGTTGAGATAGTAATTTAATAGTTTGTAGCAATCTTATTACTTTTTAAGGTAAATACCAAACAAGAGTTACAACTGCTTCCAACAATCAACCATATAGACCATGGCATCCCCAATTGGGCTATGTTAGAAGGAAGGAAAAATTGGGGAAGTACCTGGCTATTCAGATCTGGTCACTAAAATTGGCTAAAGCCATTTCAAGCAACTTTAAAAATTTGGATGGTGGTCTTACTGATTCTGTGCCTTCTGCTAATATTATTTTTAATGAATAATTTGTGAAATAACACAACTCATTAAAATAAAATTTACTTGCGCACGCCAGGATTTAAACCTGCGACCTTCGAATTCGACCTCACCCCTCGACTACGGAGGCCATCTCGGCATCAATTGAAATTCAACAATTATGAAATAACGAGCAAGAGCGAAATTTTTATTATTATCTTACGTGGCGCAATTTTATTGATTTCATTTCACCGAAAGGAAACATAAAACTTTATTATGAAATCTCTTCGAAATAAGTTTATTTCAACTTTAGTAACATTTATTAAAATGAATAGGCTCTGCGTACATTCCGTTCTCCTTCCTCAAACACGTACTAAGACTAAAATAATTCAGTAATATGATCAAGATCTTTTATCACGTCCAAATAAACATCGGCGTGACAATTGTGTGTCGTCGGGAGAAAGCATTTAAACAAGAAACCATTCGCGTGCCGGAATTCGTGAAAGAAAATAATCAATCATCGATGAAATTGGTCAATATTACATCAGTAAACAAGAATAAATAATAACGTGGAAAATTTACTGTATAACTAAAACAGTGACCATAAAAATAAATAACTTAAACTTTACAAAATATTTGTAGACTGGTTTCATTCAATCAAAACCTTTCCAGCATCGTAATTTATTTGAATCTTATTGCACAAATACACAAAATGGAATGAATTCTAGATAATTTAACACAAAGTAATTTATTTGAATCTTATTGCACAAATACACAAAATGGAATGAATTCTAGATAATTTAACACAAAGTAATTTATTTGAATCTTATTGCACAAATACACAAAATGGAATGAATTCTAGATAATTTAACACAAAGTAATTTATTTGAATCTTATTGCACAAATACACAAAATGGAAAGAATTCTAGATAAAATGTGATTTAAGATTTTCACGGCCAAAAGTATTTTTGCTATTTGTTTTTGGGGTGTTATGCCGTGTTGCGCTAACTCCTTCTTTAGCCAACGTTTCGGACAGCATTGCGGTATCCATCATCAGGGCAGATGTGTTATTTAATATGTGTTATTTAAATAACACATCTGCCCTGATGATGGACACTGCAATGCTGTCCGAAACGTTGGCTAAAGAAGGAGTTAGCGTAACACGGCATAACACCCCCAAAACAAATAGCAAGAATTCTAGATAATTTAACAAAAAGTAATTTATTTTAATCTTATTGCATAAATACACAAAATGGAATGAATTCTAGATAATTTAACACAAAGTAATTTATTTGAATCTTATTGCACAAATACACAAAATGGAATGAATTCTAGATAATTTAACAAAAAGTAATTTATTTGAATCTTATTGCACAAATACACAAAATGGAATGAATTCTAGATAATTTAACAAAAAGTAATTTATTTGAATCTTATTGCACAAATACACAAAAAGGGCATGAATGGTAGATAATTTAACAAAATAATTATTTATTTGAATATTCTTCCACAAATTTCGACCGGTCAGTGGCTGAGTTGGCATCGCGTTTGGGTCCAACACAGGGGTAGTGTGTTCAATTCCTCGGCTGGCTAAGTCTTCCATCACAACACAAGCAACATTTTCCGCTGACTGTGGTGTTAGTAGGAGATTTTCAAATATTGTAAGGTTATTCGTAACACGGGAATGTTTGCATTAACTGCCTCGCAGGAAATGTGGATATTATCAACATGTCCTACAACATATTTAAACGTGAAATATTATTATTCAAGACTTAACATTGTAAACCTAAATTTGAAATTTTTTTCTTTGTACTTGTAAATGTATTTGTTATTCACTTTTTTGTAAATTTTAATTGTCGATATTGCAATGTTCTAGTTTATACTGTTTTTGCAAATAAACAAATAAATAAATAAAAATAAATTTCTTTTAAGAAATTACTAAACTAATACTTAAAAAATTACACAAAAAGGGAGTAAATGGAAGATAATTTAGCAAAATAGTAGTTTATTTTTATCCTATTCACAAATGCACATAAAATGGTAGATAATATAACAAAATAGTAATTTATTTGAATCTTATTACACAAATACACAACGCACATTTTCGTATGTACTGTATTAGCCAATTACAGCAGTTTGTAATCTACAAAATTTAAACCAGTTGTTCAAATCTTAATTTTAGTGTTCATAATGATTTACCTAAATATTAATAATATACTTTTTACGTTATTCATCTTACACACCTACTAAATTCTGCATGGCAAGGTGATATTGTTGATTCTGAATTTGAAATATGAGATCGACAAACAGGACGTTTAATAAATAGGTCCCAATGGTCGAGTGGTTAAGACGCTGTCCCGGTAAGAGAAGGGTTCCTGAGTTCGATACCTAGTTGTGACCGTTATTTTTATTTATTTCCTGTGTCTTGTTCTGTTTAATGTTTCGTTTAGTATCATCTTCTTATTCAATGATAAATTTAATATATATATATATATATATATTTAACGGCAGTACTTGGAGTGTTAAATATATTACTGTTATATTATTTATAGATATGTTATTTGTAGATTTACCCACTAACTAATAAACGTGTTTTAAATTTTACACAACTACTGATAAACAACCATTTACCATAAATAAAAGGTTGTTCATCAGATATGTAAAATTTAAAACACATATTATTAGTAAGGCCTTTAGTGTGATGCGCAGTTGGGGTTAAATAACAAAAGTTACATCCGTATGTAAATACCATTACGATTATTTTTAAATTATGTAAAAAAAATGTTCGTAAACATTATGTTACCATACGTGTTCTCTCTGTTCTATCTATTTACATCCGTACAGTATGTTATATACATACAAGATTGTTGTTACAATGTCAGTTCCATGTAATTGATATTCGTAGCTTTTTTGCAGCATTTTTTGCAACTTTTGCAGCTTTTTTTGCAAGCTTTTTGCACTCTCATTGGACCCGTCAATTAGTTCGCCAAGCTTCTTGCTAGTGTATTGTTCCTATTTGATTCGGTTTATCATGTAGATAAAAAGGTTTTTATGGTGGTAGTTTTTTCCAATTGATGTAATTACTTGCAAAAAGTAAAACTTTAATGATTATGATTAAGAATAATAGACATGTATTGGACAGTAACCGGATTAAATATTTTGCACTCTGATCATCGAGGTTAGAACGCCACCATGGAGTTTATATAAGTGACGTATTTGAGTTCTTTCTACCACCATATACGACAGTACTATGCCCATGCCCGTTGTTCTCATTGTAAACGCATTTCAAACCATCTCCTTACCCAAAAACAGAAAACTTTTCTATTTTTTGCTAATTTATTAAATATTCCCCGGCGTTGTATGGAGTTTTACAAAGGGTTTTTCGAAATCAGCTGTAAACATTAACCTTTCTCTTGCTTTGAAGGTCAGCAGTGCAAAATTTCATTAATCTCGGAATAAAACCGTGATTCGTACAAAATCAAAGCCATGCTAACCGCAGCAGACACTATTTTTCACACAAATAGAAGATAGATATTTAATTATACAGGGTTTTCCAATAAGAGGTGTTATTTTGAATAGCCCGCTATTTCGGTAGATTTTACTTTAGAAACTGTCATTTTTTGACATTTGACAAGTAGAAACTACGCCAATAATAAAAATGGAACGATACACGCTTCAACAACGCATTGAAATTATTAAAATTCACTTGAGTGAATCAAATGCAAATCATCTTGAGTGATGAGGCCCATTTCCACCTCGGTGGCTTCGTCAACAAGCAAAATTGTCGCATCTGAGGCTCGGAAAACCCAAGAGTTATTGTTGAAAAGCCTCTCTATCCTCAACGTGTGACTATTTGGTGCGGTTTATGGTCCGGCGAAGTCGTTGGACCTTACTTTTTTGAAAATTGAGGCTGGAGCAACAGTTACGGTGAATGGATTGCGCTATCGAGAGATAATTAATGATTTTTTATAGCCGGAATTGGATGGTATTGATTAGGACAACGTTTACTTTTAACAAGACGGCGCTACGTGCTACACAAGCAACGAAACCGTTGATCTTTTACGATTGAATATCAAATTAACACCTCTTATTGGAAAACCCTGTATATGGTGTCCGGAAACTAGTTATACAATCGGGAAACTGGTGAATTGACATCACATAGAAAACCAAAAAAAACCTTTTTATCTGATAACTAAAGGGTAAAAAATAAACTTTTAGAGTTTGGTTTATCTACGCTTCGATACATTTTGAATAAAATTAAATATCTGTTATTAACACCCTAGCGACCGATTTTTTTTGAATTTGACCTTTCGGTTCAAAATTCCAAATTCGGTCACGATTCTCGAAAACGAAAGCTCATATTAAAAAGTTTTACAAAATCAACTGTAAGTAATGTTTATTTACCAGTTTCCCGCTTGCACATCTAGTTTCCGGACACCATCTATAAAACATACTAATAATTCCAGAGAATTAGGCAAAAGGCTTTGAGCAGTCGAGACTCTTGTGCATAAAAAGTTTACAAAGGAAATATGGTTCTGAATTCGACAACCACGTACTTTTCAATGGAAAAATAATATCAAAGCGTGGTCCATTAAAAAAATGTTTTTATAAAGTCCGCACAAGGATACTCCATTTGTTATCAGTTTTTGCACGTGCAAAAACCTAATCGATTTTCTCAAAAAAATACTTCCCAGACACTTTTTCAATTTATTACAAGGAGATAATGATATATAGTGTTCACTTACTTATGATAAGGTCATAATCGTAAATAAAAAGACAATCTTATCGCCCGCTATCATGTTTGATTTTTAACTAATTATTAATTATTGTCTGTAGACATACCTATATATTATTTACAACCAATTTTATAAATGACTGATCATCAAATAATGTTAATATCCCATGCCAGGTACTGAATACTAGCAATTTTTAAGCCGACTGCGAACTAAAGTGGTGCCATCTCGGCGCCACAACTTATATTTTTTATTGAGATTCCGAGGCGTTGATGAGCACCGCTCATGTTTCTGAAAAATTTCAATACAATGGTCAAGATCGACGATCTGCCCGTATTTTTAAATTGATGTTCACATGCGACGTTTCTCAGTGAGCTATATGGAATTGAAACCTTTACCGACCTGCTGCTAACTGGATAGGATCTTTGTCTTACCGGGACAACGTCTCAACCAACTCGACCATTGTGACCGAATTTGTGTGTGAACATGTGTCTTTTTTGTCGATTTTATATTTCAAAATTAGAATTAATAAATATTATTCCGAGTGAGACCCAAACGCGATGCCAACTCAGACACCGACGGTCTGATTGAATATATCTACTCTAAGATGTGCTAGAACATCGGATCTGCCGTGTGGTATCTTGAACAAGTCGTGGTGACAACTACGGCTGAAGTTTGCAGGCAAGTATAATAGATCATAGTAATTTCTGAACACGTGAAACACATTGCAGTCTCCACGTGTTAAACAATAATAATCAAATGTTAAACAATAATAATCAAATAAGTTTTACCGTGGTATTTATTTGACTATTCATGTGCTCACATAACTACTACGTCCACACAAACCATTTATTAACTGATGAATTATTCTACTCAACATTCTGTACGATGTTTGATTTATAAATTTATAGAGCTACTTTTCGTGTGTGTTCTGACGCCATTTCGTCTTATTTTATATTGATTTAAAGCATTTATTCAGAATTTTCACGACAACTGGCTGTTGTGTGTGTCCTGCAACGCCAGCTTTACAAAATGCTAACAAAACAACACCTGTATAAATGAAAAAGTTAAATTTAAAATATTTTTTTTGCTGAAAATATCAATTGCCTAGTTACTGACATGGACATACTAGAGCAATTGGATTTTATCGACTTCTGATATTTAATTTCAGTTTGCTCTTCGCTTCGTTTTTTTTTATTGAACCACAGAATTCTGTGATACTATACCTGAAGTTTGTTATATTATTATTTCTAAATTATTTAAAAAACAGGTTTCCAGAAAATTTTAATTAAAAAACTAAAGTGGTTTCTGAAAAATGCTATTTTACCGAATATCTACAGTTTTGTAATACTGGCTGCTCCAGAGTGCTGTAGTATGAAATTTGATATTTATTTACGTACTTAACTGTTCAGGTTAATTTGTTCGGTTTTGGAAACAAGTAGCTATTACCCTCAGAGTCAATGTGTTCGCTTTTCGGAACAGCTTATATTGTTTCATGGAAATCGTTTTGTCTCCCTTACCATCATAGTCAAAAGCATGAATAAACGGTGTTAGAAAGAAAAAACACCGAGTTTTCTTTTCAAATAAAGAAGTTAAACATAGAATAATTTAAATATACAACTCGGTGAAGCCAAAGGTTTCGATAGAATTTGAAAATAATTTATGAAATTTTGTGATTTTTTTTAAATTATTTTTTTATATGAAACGATCAAAAAGTGAGATCGCAGAAATGTTGACTATACATTGTTCTTGTAAATTGTGTGGGTTTTTTTTCGTTATCATTAATTTTAGTTCAGTGTTTAGACAAAAAAGCGTAAAGTGAGCAATTTTTTAACTTTTTATTTTTGATTTCAAAATTTTAATATTTAAAAAGTTATACGTTTATTTCTGATAATAAAATATGAAATTGTATTTTATCACTTTTCAAAAACAGTTATTAGTTTTCGGATACGTTCATAAATAATCCACTTATTTTAATTTTATTGAGAAGCAAAAATACACACAAATTCTCCGTCTTTAGCTTTAAGAAATATAAAGGTCAATAATCCAGAGGCCCGAGGGGTTAATCGATTTGAAAAAAAAACATTATCGAGTTGCGGTTAACCAAACATGAGCTATTATGATTGTAGCTTCCTCTACGATATGGTATTCAGTCTGTAGTTTAACCTTGCAAGCCTTTCTGAAACGTTGAAAAAATAGAGGTATATAAAAAGACCCAACAATTAACCAAACAAAATCTTAACTACTACTATAAATACACCCACCAACTACCTATTATTTACACTATTTAGACAACAAAAAAACTCTTTACTAAAAAATATGTATTTTTCAATGCCGTTCTATCGTTACAATTTAGTGAGTGTTTATGGTTAATCTTTTATCATATGTAATTTTTCGATTGTAATAATTTTAGTGCGAAGAACCAAGAACGATAAAAATGTATTAAATTATGACCACTGTGCTGTTGTGTGTTGATTTAAGAGCGGAAATTATAAATTGATTGACAACATCAATCATAAGAAAAACGTTTTCCTGAATTAGAGACAATAGTAAAATTGTTTTAAATTCGTCATTTTGGTAATTCCTTCCGTGCAATAATAATAATCCCCATTTGTTTCTGTTTACATAACCTTCATTCAATATAAACATTGTTATTAACAAACTGTTTATAATAATCAAACCCAAAACAAGGAAACTAAATTAGCAACCAGTGCATAATATTTTTTTGGTTCTTAAACCAAAATTAACTGTGATCGCGAAAATTTAATTTAGCGTGGAACAATTTTGAGCATTGTGAGATTCTGTAGGTCACAAAGACTATGCTAAAAGATTTCCAGGTGACAGAATACTAAATATAGTGACTCTATGATCGTAGGTACCTATTATTTAGATGTTGAGGGTGTAAGATTAATTGTCTTCAGATATTGACAAATTTATTGTTATTTTACACACAGTAAAGAAACAATTGAGTTTAGCGAACTGGTGGATTCGGAAAGAAAATGATTGTGTGCGAACTACTGTATATAAAGCATTGTCTCACTCTAACACTTTTATAGTCGTCAAGTTAAAAACTTGCCGTCACAATACCCCAGAAGAAATTACTAAGAGGCAGACCAACTAAGAAGTGGACTGACTGCGTGGAAGAATGATGGGAATGATTCGGACTTGGAAAAATGTTTAGGGTCAGGAACTTTTCTGAACGAGATCATGGTCTCATACTGTGGTTTATTGAGTGTTATTTTAGGCAGGCTTGGCAATTCAGTCTGTGATGAACAGGTTGAAAAATTGCCATATGACAGTACACGAAAGACTACATGCAAAACCAAAGACAGACAAAGGAAAAAATAGACCAATTGCGTAGAATAAGACTAGAACAGAATGGGAAACTTTAGGGAACGGGAGAAGAATTTCTTAGGTCAGAAACTATTGGACACCTTTGGTGGTTGATATCAAATCCCATATATAGACATTTTAGAAAGGCTTGGAAATACATGGCTATCCGGATTTAAATCATTTATGCAATTGTCACATTTGAGTACTGTATTTCAGGCACGTTCAAACACTTAAAGGCCTTGATCAACGTCAATAATAATTATAATTAGTGTTTAGTGTGAAGTTATTTTCCATTTGCAAAATCTATTCATGCATGACGATTCTACTTTTGTTTACACCGGGTTGACTCAGAGTGTACCTAATTAAAGTTAGTACATATCAACCTTATTTGCTCAAAATAGGTTTATAATCACTGTAATTATAAGGAATTTAACGACTGTTATGTAATACTGTGTTTGATGAATTATGACTATTCTATTATGTTTCTCTATGTCTCACCTCCCGACGTGAATTATGTGAACTGCTAATTTTTATTTAATTATTGAAGACAATATTAGCTATTGGGGCTCTTTTACCTTCGGTTATATTTAACCTTATCATACTTCGAATAAGAACTACCGACATTAAAACAATATTATCTTCGTTTTCTTAACGCACTTTTTAATTAGCTGCTATCTATGTATATAAAGATTTCATTAATTATTATTAACTTTTATTAATTTAATTAATTGGCTTCTGTCTTCAATAATTAAATATTATAATTTGAGGTTTTAATCATTAAATTATTCCAAAAAAATAAATAAAAATTCTGATTTTGACTAATATTTGGAACTAACTCAATCCAATGATTCTTAAACATATTAGTAATATAATTCAATTCATATAATTCAATCCAACGATTTAAAAAAATGGTTACTAATTCAATATAATGATTTTTAAACATTTTTCAATATGATTTAAAAAAATTTCAGTCCGAGTTTTTTAAAAAACTTTGGTTACTACTATTTTTTTTTAATATTAACTCCACACAGGAGGCACTGAAGAAAATAATTTCCCTCAGGGCCTATGTCATCTTTGAGGATGCTGTGTGGATGGTAATTCTATCTATTACTAATTCTATCCAATGATTTTTAAACATTTTAGTTACAAGTTTATTTTATTTTATTGATATATAATTTAGAGAGTACATGTGGTTTTTTGTGATATTTCACCCTCCATGCTAGGGATGAAACTGTGTTGTTTTTTTTTACTTTTACTTCTCTCTACAATGGATATCTCGATGTTGCACATCACTAATGTAATTAGTTTTATTTTGAATGGCAAAGTAGGACGTAAAAAATTACCATTAATACAAGTTGTAACTCGTGAATAGTTTACTAATGGAAATAATTTAATTTATTGCCAAACATATGAACTATGCTAATACCAACAGGTCATGTATAAGGAAATTTTGTTGCATGTGAGTAATGTAATTCAGATTATTTTATTTTTGCAAAAACTTTATGATTATAACTCAAAATGCAGACACTATTAGAAACTCTTAAACAAAAATTTGAAACAGAACAATCAGTAAAAGATTCGGTTGCATCCAGGAAGAGTCGCTAATATTGCCTTCAATAATTAATTTATGATTAGTATAAGCTGTCTTAAACGATAGGCTACGGTTCGTATAAGATCCAAAGATAAAAAAGATTGCTTTGGGGTAAGGATAGGTAAGATTCGGTTATTATTTTTATAGATAGCGTAAATGTGTCTAATTCTTCAATCTACCGTAGGCTAAAACGGCCAGGTAACGGTAAGGTTTGGTTAGATCAGATTGGGTTATACGAGTATACTGTTGAATTCGTCAAATTACAAACAACTTACAAACCTCACAATATAATGTATTATCTCAAATTTAATTTATATTGCTGCCACTGGCAAACTTAACTTTGATGAATTGCAGTAAAATGTAAAGGCGCAGATAATAACCGCAACCTCTATTGTTGACGTCTGCTGATAGTGTAATTTAAATGTTATCACCTGTAAATGTTATTTCAGCCTCCCTGCCAAAACTAATTTGACAACAAAATTGGATTTTTAACCAAGGACAAGTCTGATAGATTACAGTACTTTTACGTTATTTATATAATTTATATACCTAATGTTATTTACCGTACGGTGTACAATGCACAGTGTAAAATTACAGCACATTTTAAACATCATAAGTCAGTGGAAAATATGTCGTTAATACAGTGAAACATCGCAAACACGGGAAAATTTTATATATTCTTAGTACTAACTCACAGGATGTTTTTATTATTTAGTTATTTAGCAGCCTTGTGATAATAATCATAATATGATTGTGTACCAGTTGATTAATAATGTAGTTTTACCGACAAATAATTTTTTGTATAATTTTTTTCAGAACATTTTCATATTTTTTTGTGCCCATGAGGTTTGATGCAAATACATCACTTTTTAACGTACATATTTTATAACAAATGGAGAGCTCGTTTACTAGCCAATAGTTTATACCCAGGCAGGTATTTCCTGTACTAGTAGTTCTCAGCGGACCTCGCGTCCAAAAAAATGTATGTTTCTAATTTTCTCTGATTTAATAAATCTAAACCAAAACGTCTTCAGAAATCGTACAGTTTATAAAAACTTAATAAATATATTCCCATTTAATAATAAACCATTCATATTACGTATTACTTTTTATTTCAAATAATAAATTACACAATTTTTCCAAAGAAAACTATCTAAATGACAATTCTTTTTTCAAGCTTTCTACGGTCAAATAGGCACCATATTGAAAAATGCGAATGAAGTCCTAATAAACATGACGATTTCTCATACAAAATATTATCTTTAGTGAATCCTTAAAACGGCCACCATCTTGAAGCGGACACCGAACGTACAAACAAATTTACAGAAATGCGAAAAGCAAAATGGTCGAGTTAAAACAGGACTTCGCTGTTCGGCTGTAAATTTTTGTAATTTTTTTTTCTTTTTCATGCATATAGTTATTGTTTACATTTTCCTGTATATATTTGCGTAGTATTTTATTGGATGTTGTAAAGTTTCTCATGTATATAGTTATTTTTCCTGTGCTTTATTGATCCATCTCTCGTCTAGGTCGATATGTACAAAACCGGATTATTATAAATTTCTTTGCAATTTCCTGGTAAATTTTCTTTCTTTTCTTTTTCTGTTTCTATGTTTCACAGAGTGACGTGCTTGCTGGTAGCATTACTGAACTGTTTTCTTTTTGTTCTGTCCCGGTTTACCCCAACTCTGGGGTGGCATAAGACTTCGTCCGTGTATTCACATCTTGGATGACCAAATCACGATGAAGGACTAGTGTCGTCGTCTGCCCGCTGCGCCTCCCCCAGGGTCAGGAACTGGACTGAGGATGGGCTGAACGTCGATTGGTGACCTTCCGCCCTGCCTCCAGGTACTCCGACACTTTCTCCTCATGGTCTTCGGGATTTTTCCCAACCCCAACTCACACTTTTCGTCGAGGCACAACCGGTTTCCTGGCTTAAGGGCGCGGAACCTGGTTCCCGTGAATCCTATCCAATGCCCTGTTTTCTCTCCCTAGGTCTGCCTGTGAGCGGGCGACGACACCCCCCCACCACGCAAAGAGGCGCACACTTTACCACAATGTCGCAGGTGGCTGTGAATTATTATTTGATTTGTTGATACTTTGTACATATGATTTGTTTAAACTAACAAAATAGAATAGATCTTACTAACAAGTTACTAATACGCAGCACTTGCATACTGCGAATAACATTGTATGCATGGACATTTTGGAGGTCTTGTTTTTTAAATTTTAAATGTAGACTCGTTATATCAAAAAAATTAGCGTCCTTGCGAGAGCTCTGAAGGGGTACCATCAGTACCTAAAACAGGGCGGGGAAGTGGTGGGCCTCCTCCAGAATGTTCCCAGTCAATTCATTTATAATTTGTTTCAATTGTGCGATAAATTTTAACCAAGACATTTTTTTTTTTTTTTTATAGTAAATACCTCACAAGAGTCCCAACTGCTCCCGTCTGGAGCCAGTGAGACTATGGCATCCCCAATTGGGGGATGTTATGAGGCTGAAGGTAAGTGGGGAAGGGAAAGAGGAAGGTGGGGAAATACCTGGCTATTCAGATCTAGTCACTAAACACGGCTAAAGCCATTTGGAGCAACGTTTCAATTCTGAATGGTGGTCTTACACCAGGGCGATACTGGTAGTATCTTCCACTCTGGAACGTGCCGCAAATATACGAACCCGCGACCTTCGGAATGGCAGTCCAATGCGTTACCACTGGACTATACATTGATGCCAAAATGAATTTTTATGCATAGCTAATTTCTCATTAAATTTAGAATCGACGCCCCCGACTGCATTGATAAGCTTGTTATTCTTAAGATAAGATAAGATTGGTAATTTATTAAAACTTCCTAATAAATTGATAGGTTTCCTGGTAAACTTTTCGTAAAACACGAATATATTATCACGATGTCGGAACACGTGTTCAAAAAAATCCTAATATTTACGCATTTCGTTATTGTGTATATTATCAAGGCAAATTCAGGTGCATGTGCACGTGTTCTGATATATTAGGATTTTACTAAAAGTTTTTCAGAAAATGGCCTGCAAGCCCGTTTTTAACGGGATTGCCAAAAATTTTAAGAGATTCTTAATAATGACCATGACAGCTGCATATAAAAACCATCTGCTGTTATTTTATTTTTTTCGTTTACCTCACACTGGAGTATCATTGCAGACATTCACGTGGAAGTAATATTATCATATCAACCTGTCGGAATTCAAGATATTATTTCAATATTGAAAGAAAATATCGCAGCTTTGTTAGAATTGCATTTTCCAGTTCACGAATGGATTTTGATATATTTTTTTACCCTAAAGATCTGCGGATTGATTTTGATATACAACATAAATTGGTAAATATGCCTACGTTCGATCAACTATTGAAGTATGTATTTGGAAGGACAGTGTTTGGCTAAAGGGACGGCGATAAAATCTTACGAATAGTAATAATATCAATTCCTTTGTATAAAATGTCGAAGTTTCCTTGCTTGTAAATCGTCAGATGTCTGCATAAATTAATTAAAACAATTTAATTATTAAAATAATTTTTCGTCAATTTTTCTGTGTGGAGAGTATTTTTAAGGAAATAAAGGATAGGAAGTTCTAGGAAGGAAAAGGGTATGAGGGGTGGGTAGGATTCTGGGCGTCAGTATGTCCGGGAGTGATGTAGCAATCCATCCCTCCCACTGCGAAGAAGGCGATGGGTCGGGAAAGTCCGAATCAAGACGTTTAAAGTGTCTCCGTCAACCGGCCTCACCCAATTCCACCTGTCACGCAGTTGGTGATGCATCCGCCCTCAAGACCCGGACAAACCTCACCCCATGAACTCGGGAACCCCTGCTAAGTTACCAAACATAGCAAACCACTTAGGGATACCTATGGCGAAGGTGTTGGTTATCAAAAAATTGGTTCCCGTTATAACGTTTATAAATAAATAAATAATAATAAAAGCCATGTTCGTCAAAAAGTGACAAACAGGAACAAACGAACATAATAAGAAAAAGTGTTTCAGAATAATTCAGATATGACACGTACCTATGTAGTACAATAGACGTCTTGACATTGTGGCGTACCGTTACATTGCCACAAGGTCGTGGCGTTGATCAATATTGCGTTCTTGTCTTTGTTTGTTGAATAATTCTCACCCCTAAAACTAGGTGCCATGACTAACCTACGTATTATTAGACGAGACCTACTTTTAACAAAATAAGTTTAAATTCAAATCGAAATAATCAATTCTATTCATGAGGGTTTAAATTCAACAGGAGTTTTAATTTTATCTCATTGGGTTAATTGCGATTAATTATTATAGCAAGGTTTTATTTACGTAGTTAATTGATTGCGTTTATAATTGAAACCCTGACCTGCCTCACTAGGGAGTGGTTGGTAAACTCGACTTTGAAACTGAAGGCCACAGGGTAGATTGCGTTTTGGAACAGAGAACTGTTAGTTAATTGGTTACGTGTTGTAGGGCAACTATTTGGAGTCTTGATGTCAATAAGCTGTATAATAACAAAATTATTTACTAAAGTACTTATTAACATTTGATAACTACATCGTGGGTAACGCGGATTGCGTACTTTGTTGCACATGCACGCAGAAAACTTACTGATTCAAATATTGCTAATTTATTATTAATATCTTCAAATTATTCATATTCCGGTTAAAAACGAGATTGCAGACCTTTAACGAATAAATTTATAGGTTTCTTAATAAACTTTTAGTAAAGCACGAATGTGCATCGAATATCGCGATGTCGGAACACGTGTGTTTTTTTATTTATTTATTTAACATTTAAACCTGCTAAACTACTTATGTAGTTTGTCATAATAAATATTCTAATATTTTCGAATTTGTCATTGTGTATTATCAGGACAAAACACGTGTTTCGATATATTAGGAATGTACTAAAAATAGGAAACGGTCTGCAATCCTTTTTTCAATCGGATTTTAATACATCAGCAATACTCACTTTTCTCCGTGTGTTAATTTTAGGTGAACGCTAAAATAAACCTTAGCGCCGTTCAATGCTAAACAATTTTACTACGCAGTATCTAAAACGGTTATGCATTCGGAAAAGTACATAAATATCTAAAAACAGAAATTTTTTCCCATCGTAAAACGTTGAAGTACTTAATTTATTATGACTACAACTGCGTAGTATTGAAATGGATGCCTAGCTATCAGAAATTTTACCTTTTTATTTACTTAGTGAAAACACTTTCACCTTCTTGTTGACAAACATTTAGTTGGAAGCCAAGGGACAGCAGTTAATGATTATGAAACAGTCACTACTTTATTTACGTTTTACCGGAATTAGATTTTAAATAACAACAACATCTACCACATACTTCAGTACATGCTGGGCTTACATTTCTAGTGAGAGAAAATCGCAGTATTAGTGCAGCAAACATTTCAGAAATCAGTTTGATCGGCGGTTAGAAAACTTAAACGGTTGTTTTTTAAAATAACAGAGGTCGCCACTTTCGTTTACAACAATCCTAAACTGTACAACTGGACAGTAATTAAGATAAATAAAAATTAAATTAAATTAATACCACAGATTCACTGTTAACGTGATATTTTTGTTTAATGGAGACCTTCTGTAGATCCTGCTCTCCCGTGTATCGCTTTATTTCTTTGACCTAGCTAAGTCCCTTTATCACAGGACCGACTGGACATTTGAAAATATCTTCTGTTTTCACAACATATGACAGTTTCCACAGTTTAAACAGTTTTTTTTCCACTTATTTTTTTTTTTTTTACAGTAACCGGTTTCAGCTTATTATAGCCATCTTCCTACAGGTCTGTGTCTTCAGTACCAGTCTGAAAAAGGATATAATTAGCTGATACCGGTAACGGTCAAAATATAAAATAAGTGGAAAAATGTTTAAAATTGATTCAAAATATTAAAATGGAATTCCACCGCGCATTGTCAGTTTATTTATTTAGAATTAACAACACAAGTGCCAATTACATACATGATAGTTATTGACAGTCATAGTACAATAAAAATAAAAGATTACACAAGAAAACAACCCAAAAAAGAGAATATAACACAAAGTTAATGTAAGAAATGAAGAAGACACTAAAACAAAAAAAAAATGTTATGCAATGCTAAAATGTATAACTAGTACAGCTATAAACTAGAATATTAAAAACATCAGTTAACATAGCATAAGAGTTACCGATGGTGTGTAATCTATTTGTAGCCTAAATCCGAAGTATAATTGTCACAATAATACATGCCAGGGATTCTTGATCTAATGGTAGGAACATGAAAATGGATAAACGATAACATAAATATTCATAAGATGAAACATGGGAGGTAGCACAATGGGAGTGTTGCTCGAGTTCCCATGAGATCTTTGCAAATCGTCTTCGTATTATAATAACAATAGTCTTATGCGGATTACGTCATCTTAGTTATGGCAATTTACTGAAGAATCCCAAGTAGGTACTAATTATTGGTAGGAACCCTTTTATTACGTACCTAATAATCAATGATTACAGTATTGATTGAAGGCTTGCGACGTATATTATGCACCTAATAGTACAGTACTTTTTTAACCTTGCAAACATTTTTTACCTTGCACTTTTTTACTGCTGGTTTTTACTCAATATTTATTTATTGCATTCGTGCGACTTGCAACCACCGATATTAAATAAAAAAATACTGCAAACGTGATGCTCCTTTGATATATTTTATGAATCTATTCAAATTATCACGTTTCCAATGCACCAGTTAAGGTCGCATGCATTTAATTAATTCTTTTAGTTAATGCCGTTTTGAAACTATTTTATGAATAATAAATAAGTAACATCATGGATTTGACCATGGCAAAAAAGAAACAATTTTTTATGTAAATTCTGTTTTTCTCTGGTTATCAACCATACTCACTATAAAAATGGCCGCCACAGGATGCCTGGCAGATGTGAAATAACGACATTGATTTTTATTGAACGGAGTGAAAATGAAAGTAAACAATCAGTTTTTATATTTTTGATAATAACACAATTCGTTTATTATTATTTAAATATACAAAAAAGAAATGTATTGCAAACTAAAAATTAGTCTTCATTTGGAATAGATCCATTGCCAATTTTAGTGAAAATAGAAGCAAATATACCGCACAGAGTTTTGGCGGCCGTGCGGAAAGTACATTTCGTCTGATACCAGCCATACGGAAGCAATTTCTTATCCCCTTTCAACGGTAATTAGGAGATCGTGTCATTGAGGGAAACTCTGAAATAATTGTTAAATATTTAAAGATTTTTTTTTATATAAATACGGTTTTAATATTTATAAACTCGAGAACACCAGGCAAGAATCAAAACTCTGACTTTCAAACTATTGATAGAATATTTATTATTAATTTATGTCTCTTACTCAACTTTTAAGAGAGCATCTTATAATATAATGAATTTTAACGTGTCATATGAAAAAGTTCCATTTTAATCCATTCTTGGTAAAGATTAATGACAAAACGTTAAGAATCGTAGAAGACTTGTCAAATAAATATGACAATTTATCAGCCAACCCACATATTCCTTAGGCAATTGTGAATGGAAAGTGCTAAATTATTGACAGGATGCTTCAAAGAAAACTGAATGGGGAATGAATCATTCAATCAAATAGTTTAGATTTTCCATTAGAAATTCAAGCATTTCTGTCTGCGCACGTCATTAGGTAATTGCCAGCGTGAAACAATTATAAAAGCACCGAATTTCAACCAGAAATATGAAAACAAAATTTCAAGCAAAATTAATTTCTCCCAATTTGTCGCTTGTTATAAATACCCAGCCGAATTCCTCAACCACAGTCTTAATTATATCGTCAAATGCCGATAATAGCGCATTCGTGAACATATGAACTTATGTTCATAAGTTCGCATTGTGCCCTTCGCTGTACACGTCAGAACTGTGAGTAGATTACACTGCATCCCAGTCGCTTACAATAATGTTTATCGCCAACTATCCGCCTACCGAGATATTGCAGCGCTGCGGGAATGTTCCTGGAGGGACGAGTGCACTCTTTCAGAGCACTTCTCCACCACAGCCAATAAGCCAATCAAACAATACAATCATCACAGGTATCAAACAATACAATCATCATCACATCTCAGGTATCTATGAAGTTTTCAATTAAGCAAGCAAATTTTTCGTCCTACAAAAAGTTTTAAAAATCGTTATCTACATTGTGATTTTCATACAAAAACTAATTGTATCACATTCAAAAAGTGGATCGTTTTCCGATTATTAAATAATCAAAGTGTGAACACATCTACTAAAACAGTGATTCTAAAAACAAAATCTTATTTGCGTGACAAGTGACATTTAAAGCCATAGACATAAACCTAATGAAATATTGTTCTGGCTGTCACTGAAACCAGAGACAATATTTTGAATTTGAATTGAAGTGGGGGCATTTTTGAACCCAACTTTCTTGTAAACTGTGAACAAAATGTCTAATACCCAAACACGTAGCAATAAATCAAACCTTGATAAAGAGGACAAACAAACTATGGATAAAATTTTTGATTATATCGACAAAAAGTTTGATTCTTTAAAAAAGGATATAATTCAAAAAATTGAATGTCAGAATACGGAATCTATAAAAAGTATTGAGTACATAAGTGCTCAATATGATGAAATTATTAAAAAATTGGATACAAATAATAACCAAAATAAATCAATCCAAAACGAACTTGAAAATATAAAAAAAAAATAAAGTGGGAAAAAACGCTACAATAAAAAAAATGGAACTAAGACTAGATGAAATTGAATATACATCAAATCTGCACTACCTAGAAATTGCAGGAATTCCACAAAAAAATGGTGAACAACTGGAGGAAATTATAAAAAAAGTCGCATCTGCAGCTGGAGTTCAAATCAAACACGCTGATATAAACAATGTGACCAGAACTACAGACCGAAGACTTAATGCTCCGCCAAAAATCCTAGTAAAATTTACAGAAATTAAACTAAAAGAAATCCTTCTATCTAAAAAAAGAGAAATGGACCTTAATTTACTAAAGGATTTGACAAACGAAAAAGTGTACATAGGTGAAGTAATAAGTCCCTACAAAAAAGAGTTGCTTTGGAAAACAAAGCAACTAGCCAAAGAAAAAAATTATGAATTTGTTTGGATCAAAAATGGGAAAATAATGGTTCGTAAAGGTCATGATCAAAAAATTTTGTTCGTAAATCATCTGGACGACCTCGATAAATTAATATAACAAATCACTTACTTGAACACACCAAACTGAAATACCTACTGAAAACATGGATAAGGAAACAATAACTACAAACAAACCAGATGAACTGCTAACTCTTAAAAACAATTTTAATATATTAAATAAAAATATACGAAGTATCAACAAAAACTTCGATGAACTTCAAATACTAATTAAGAATCTAAAAATTAATCTTGATATAATTATCCTCACTGAGTGCTGGATAAAGGATAAATATTCACCCTTACATATTAATAATTACACCTCATATGCAACCAATTTGAATTACACAAAAAATGATGGTGTGATAGTGTACATTAAAGATGACACTAAAACTGAAGTCAATGAAATAAAATTCACAAATGCAAACTGTTTGAAAATCAAAGTGGGTGATGAAACCACTATATTAGCTCTGTATCGATCACCAGCTACAACTAATATTAATCAGTTTCTTGAAAGGCTTTCTAATGAACTCAATCTTCTAAAAAACAAAAAAAATGTCTTCCTCATCGGAGATATAAATATTGACATACTAGAAAACGGTCATCAGAATAGAACTGATTATCTCCAAACACTGGCCGCCCACGGACTTAAAAGTTTGATAAATAAACCTACGCGTGTTACAAATGACAGCAATACTTGCATCGACCACATATTCAGTAAGACTGTTAAAACAACCAACTCTATCATATTCACCTCTACTATAACCGACCACTATACAACAATTTTATCTATTACAAAAAAGAAAATACAAAGATCGCAGCCCTACCCAATTATCGTGCAGAAGACAGAAACCATATGGAATGAAGTAAAACAACAATTACTAAATACAAACTGGATAAACCTACTGGAGAACCTTGATACAAATAGTGCCTGGAGTAAATTCATTGAATATATAACTCATACCATCATGTCAAATACCAAATCAATAGAAAAAAAGATTTCACATAAAAATCAACATCTTAAACCATGGATAACCCAAAGCGTTATAAATTGCATTAGAAAAAGAGATGAACTACACAGGAAAGTTAGTTTAAATCCTTGTGATATTTTTATACAACGATATTATAAAAGATACAGAAATATTTGCAAAAATGTTGTACGCAATGTCAAAGAAAATTATTATAAGAAAAAAATAGACGAATGTAACAATGACCCACGCAAATTATGGAAGATCATTAATGAAATTACAAGTGCAAAATCATCCCATAACAAAAGCATAGATGAACTAACAATTGAAAATACCCAAATCTCTTTCGAAAAGCATCCGGACAAAATTCTCGAATACGTAAACGAATTTTTTACAAATATAGGGTCAAAATTGGCAAAGCAAATCAGACATCCAAAAACTAGCATTTTACCAGAAGAAAAGGAAAGTATGAACCAGATAGATAAATTAAAGTTAACTAATGTAACCAATACTGAAATCAGAAACGCAATTGTATCCCTCAATGTTAATAAATCATCGGGAAATGATATAATCTCAAATAAAACAATAAAACAACTCCAAAATGAACTGACCTTCCCTTTGACATACTTGGTCAATCTGTCTATATCTACAAATGTATTCCCCTCATGCCTTAAAAAAGCAACAGTTATACCTATACATAAAAGTGGTAACAAAAAGGATATATATAACTACCGACCCATAAGTCTCTTAAGCTCCTTTTCAAAAATCTTGGAAACTGTAATGAAGAAGCAAATTGTTCATTTTCTTGAACAAAACAAATTATTATCACCATCCCAATATGGCTTTAGGGAAAATCTAAGCACCAATGATGCCATAGAAAATCTAACAAGCATCATCATCATCATCACTTTTGGCTCTACAACCCCTGGTGGGTCTTGGCCTCCTCAAGAGTCTAACAAGCATAGCCATAAAAAAACATAGATGAAGGGAAAAAATGTTTGGCTTTATTCATAGATCTTCAAAAAGCTTTTGACACAATAGACCATAAAATATTACTAACTAAGCTAAAAAAAATAGGAATGGCCGAAACAACAATGAACTTATTAGAGTCATATATAACAGGGCGAGAACAACAAGTACAAATTGGCAAACAAAAGAGCAAACTACTATCTTTAAACTATGGCGTCCCTCAAGGAAGTGTACTGGGACCGATCCTATTCATTATCTATATCAACGATTTAACTAACCTTACCTAATGGTAAGGTTAGTTAAAGGAAACATAATCAGTTTTGCTGATGATACTGTTTTATTATTTCAAGAAGAAAATTGGACGGATACATTTAATGAGGCTGAAAAGGGGCTTAGTGCACTTCAAAATTGGCTTAAAATCAACTCGCTTACCCTTAATATAAGCAAAACAAAATATATAACATTTTCAATAAACGCAAGGAGCCAACCAATAAAATCACTAGAACTAAAACTACACGAATGCCATGGAAATAATATACAATGTTACTGCCCCGTCATCGAAAAAACACAAAACATAAAATATCTCGGAGTAATAATCGACGAAAATCTTAGATGGGACCTACACATCAAAGGTATTACGGAAAAACTCACAAGCCTTATATATTTCTTTAAAAATCTAAGAAACGTATTAAATAAAAAGGATATGAAAAAGGTCTACTACGCATTATGTCATTCTCGAATTGAATATGGAATCATAGGATGGGGATCTGCTACACATACGTACCTACACAACCTGAATACGATTCAAAAAGGAATCATAAAGACCATATTGAAAGTACCAATTAGAACGCCTTCAATTGAAATATTCAATTCCTTTGACGTACCAAATGTACAGCAAATATATGCCAAAAATATATTATTGAAGCTCTTCAAAAATAACAAATCCTCTACTAGACTGTGTATGCATAACACAAGATCGAACAAAAATGATATAAAAAATATTCCAAGTTATAAAACCACATTCGGACAAAGAAACTATACATACTTTGCAACAAAACTCCATAACATCCTTCCCCAAGACATAAAACTAATAAAAAATCCTAATGAATACAAATCATTAATAAAAATATGGCTGAAAGAGGTCAATGAAAAAACCCTAATGAAAACACTAAAAACGATATAGAAGACACTAAAAACGACATAGAAGACACTAAAAACGACATAGAAGACAAATAAACCATATTTAAATAACTTTAGTCCATATTTATTGTTATTAAGTTTAATTTGTAGAACTCCATTTTATTTTTATTTTTTTTATTTTTTATATATTCAATAATATTATTATTGGGTTTATAAAAACAGTTTATTTTTAAACAAGTTCTGCTGTGTAATTATTATTACGCGTGACAGCTGTTTCGCCTTCTGAAGGCATTATCAAACTGTGGGTAGCCCACTTACAGACGATACATTTATATTATTTCTAGGTATGTATTTTAATTACAATTACTGATTTCTTAATTGATTTCTGAGTAAAATATTAGAAATTATTAATGGTTTTTACCCCAGTAAAGTTTCCCCAATTAGTGTAAAGTTTAAATTTGACTGAATGTCTTTATGTTAGTTATTCCCAAACGATGACTCATAGGGTTATTTTAATAGCATAATTAAGTACTTCATAGTGCACTCATATGTGCACTAGGTTTGAAGATATCTAGTAGGGGTGAACGAATTATATTTGTTTGTTCGTTAATTAGAATAGCTTTCGGATTATTGGAGTTTTTGTTAATTTCTAACTGCTCTAAAAGATTCAGTTTACGGCCTTTATTTTGTATGTGTAACGGAGTTGGTTTATTATTATCATTAAGTGAGTGATTTTCATCTAGGAGATGTTTGGCAAATTGAGATTGCATTTTATTATTATTTTTAAAAGATCTTATATGTTCTTTGAACCTAGTGTTAAAGGACCGGCCCGTTTGTCCAACATAAACAGCGTTGCATTCGTCACACTGGAGTTTATAAATGCCACTATTTTGTAATTTGAGTACCTTACTTTTAGAGTTTTTAAGAGATGATCCCAAGTTGTTATTTGTGCGGAAGGCAATATCTAAGCCACACTTTTTGAGGACTTTGGCAATTTTATTAGATGTCTGTCCGATGAATTCTAAACACCCGAATTTATTATTCGTCTTATTATTAGTCGCTGGGTAAATTAGTTTAAGGTTATTTTTGTGTTTGTTATTATTAATTATTTTTTCAATGTCTCTACCCTTGAAGCCATTATTTTTAGCAATAGTTAGGATTGTATTTTTTTCTTTCTCGTATGCTTTCTTGTCGAGTGGGATGTTAGTAAGCCTATGAACCATTGAGTGGTAGGCAGATAATTTATGTGACCATGGGTGTAAAGATTTATAATTAATGGTCGTATCTGTAAACGTAGGCTTACGGAAAATTTCAAACGTATGTTTATTATTTTCTCTACCGATTGTTAGGTCTAAAAAATTAATTTTATTATTACACTCTCTTTCAACCGTAAAGCAGATTTTACGGTTGATGGAGTTAGCAAATGTGACAAAAAGATCTAATTGTCTGTTGGTACCTTTCCAACAGACCAAAATGTCGTCAACATAACGAACATAGTAAATGATGTGTTTGCTAAAGATTGAATTTAAAATTTGTTTTTCAATGTAATCCATAAATATTTCTGCAAGAAGTGGACTAGACTAGTGGACAGAACTTGTTTAAAAATAAACTGTTTTTATAAACCCAATAATAATATTATTGAATATATAAAAAAAAAAAAAAAAAAAAAACTTTAGTCCGCCTCGGCACAGGACCCCCTAGTGAGGAGGACTAAGAAAT
Organism: Hesperophylax magnus; assembly: GCA_026573805.1. NCBI lineage: Eukaryota > Metazoa > Arthropoda > Insecta > Trichoptera > Limnephilidae > Hesperophylax > Hesperophylax magnus. The sequence continues at coordinate 2,958,988 of JAIUSX010000088.1, forward strand.
ACAATATTTTATACTTAATTTCACCATTATATTTTGTATGTAACAATTATTTTATATAGTCGCTAAAATAAAAAAATAAAAAATCACTTCCATGGTTGCCTCGATGGAGTCCCCTCTGATGACCCTTTGGGGACGGGAGATGGTCAAATATCCTCCATAAAACTTTTTCTCTCTAACATTTTTTACTTCTTTTCCGTATTATTTTTATTTATTTATGTTTTCTGTTTTATATTTTATGTGTATTGTTATTTTGTCTAATTTATTGTTCATATTATTTTGGTTATTTTAAAATATGGAATGTATTGCATTGTACTACTCCTGCACACATTCTGGAATAAACTATTATTATTATAACGTCAAATATGCGTTACTAAGGACGGGTTCTTTCAAAAAAATTTCACAATTCTTCAAATTTGAAGTTAATTTTCAAGTTCTATTCAAGTTTTGTTATAATACCATTATGGGCAAGTTGATTCATATAACTGAAATGATAACAGAAATTGAATAGAACTGTCACAGAACTTAAAAAAATACATTTTAAATTTAATGAATTGTTCAAATTCTGTGTAAAACCCGTCCTAACCATTGAACTTTCACAACTATTTTTTTGGGTAAGCACATAGTATACACTTGCATACACATTGTGACACATGTTTATCAGGAAACGGTCTGCAATCCCGTTTAATACCGGATTACCAATAATTTGAAGAGATTCTAAATAACTCATTTTTCTCCGAGTGTGATAATACTTTTGGCCGTGAATATTTCAAATCATACCCGATTCTTTAATAGGTTCGTGAAAATAAGTTTAAGGCATATTTTACACCACGAAATCGACGTAAATAATCGCCAAACATTTCCTGAATAATCCAGATATTTCTAGCAATAGCCAGCCTTATTTTTTTAAATTGTATTTGGTGAAGTTATTTGAAATAAATATTGACGTGGGCCATGCACATCCCGTGGTTCATTGGTTGTTCATAACTGGAATGGATAGCACACGAGTTACTACTAACTGATAGATGTTTTAATACCTTGGCCGGAAATCTACTTGACAATTCGGTCATAAGTGATTAGAGTTCCAAATTAGGCACGCTTAATTACTATTATTCGGGTACAAAGTACATTACACAAATCAGTCGAATGCAAATGACTAGAAAAATATTAGAAATCGAATTAACTCATAGAACTGTTGCTGTAATAATGCATTTTTTATTTACGCACGGAAAACACAGTTGTTAAGTTCCTTTAAAACAATTATGTTGATTATATATGTATAGAAATACATTTTCAGAGCCGAATTGGTAATTATATGAAATTCCCTCGATTGAAAAAAAATATTCTCTGAATATTATTAAAAACAAATTTAGTTCTAATATTTAACATTTTAGGTGTGAAAAAATTAAGAGTTTTTATTTTTTTTATTTATTTTTTATTATCAATATAAAGTTTCTTTTACAGGTTTTTTTTTCGATGTCTGTCTCACTAGGATAAACCTGTGTCGAGACAGACGTATTTGATACATTAAAAATGTTTACATATTTTTTGATACATTAAATATTTCACTACATTAAATGACATTGTGAAAAAGATAGAAAATAATAAATAATAATAATAAATGATACATTTGTTAATCAGCATCTAGTTGGAGTACATACTTATGTAGGGATTTTTATAAAAAAATTTATCATGGATCTGTCTTGGCTGATGATCCAAGATTTGATGTCTGTTTTATATTTCAGAAAAAATTCGTTCAGTCTAATGGCTAGTGGGAGAGCATTATATAGCCTTGTTGCAAAATATCTAAAATTTCTCTGGCCAAAAGTTGTTTTAGCGAAAGGGATTTGTAAGAAATTATGTCCTTTTGTTCTAGTATCACGAGCAGTTTGGATATTGTCAAAAGTAGTTTTGTGTTTGAAGAGGTATGTTAGTATGTTTTTGGCATAAAGTTGCCTAATGTCCATAACACAGATTTTCCTAAAGATTTCATCCGAACTGCTTGTGATTGGTAGTTTGAGGATAATCTTTATTATAAGTTTCTGAGCTTTAGATATTGGATCAATGGCGGCAGCGTTTGCTCCTCCCCATGCTATGATACCATACTCTATTAAAGATTGACAAAGTGCATAGTAGATTGTTTTGAGCTGGCTTAGGTTGAGAAAGTTGCGAGTTTGTCTAAAAAAATAAATGAATTTTCTAAGTTTGTTTGCTGTAGAGGTTATATGTTCTTTCCACTTTAAATTGCTATCAAAAATAATACCTAAGTATTTAATTTTAGTTACCTGTTCTAAATAAGGGCAATCACATATTATCGGATTTGTCAGGTTGCAAGCACAAATTTTAATTTGATTTTCTGGGTTTCTTAAGGATGGATTAATACTAAATTCAATGTATTTAGTTTTGGTCACATTCATTGTTAGTGTATTATTGTTTAACCATCTTTTAACCACAGTTATGCCCCTGTTAGCTTTTATGTATACATCATTCCAATTGCTTGATTTGAAGAGGAGAATCGTATCATCAGCGAAACTTACAATTTTGGCATCTATTTGAAGATTACATAATTCATTTATGTATATTAAGAACAGGGTAGGACCTAAAACACTTCCTTGAGGCACGCCGTAGCTAATTGGTAATTGATTGCTATTGCAGTTGTTGATTTTCACACTTTGCTTTCGGTTTGACAGGTAATCGCTAATAATAGTAAGTTCATCACCATTTATACCAATATTAGATAGTTTTTGTAAAAGTTTAGAGTGAGAGATAGTATCGAATGCTTTGCACAGGTCTAAGAATATTGATATGCATTTTGATCCCTTGTCTAAGTTTTCATTTAGAAAATCGGTAACTGTTGCCAGGGCTTCGGAGGTGCCTTTATTTTTCCTGAATCCAAACTGGTTGTGTGATAGTATGTTATTTTGTTCAAGGTATTCAATTAGTTGATTATTAATAGTTTTTTCAAAGACTTTAGATAGTGAATTTAGTAATGTAATTGGACGATAGTTCGTTATGTCCGCTCTAGAGCCTCCTTTATGTATTGGGATTATGATTCCGTGTTTTAGGTTGTCGGGGAATCGGCCTTTTAGGATGCTTAGGTTAATAAGATTTGTTAAGGGAGTGGTTATTTCTGATACAAGTTTTTTTAAGGCAATATTTGATATATCGTCCAAGCCAGTTGAAGACGAGTTTTTTAATGAGTTTATGATCAATCTAGTATCTTCATTTGAAATTTGTTTTAGACTAAAATGCAAGTTGTTGGGCAAATTTGTATTACAGCTTAGTGAACTGGAGTTGGTATGGTTTACATCGATATTTTTTGCGAGTTGTTCACCTATTTTTGAGAAGTATTTATTTGCATGATTAACAATAATATCGGGATTACTAGAAAAACTAAATATTTTATCATTTATTTTTAGTTGTTTTAAGTCATTCGTAGGATTAGGTTGAGAGTGGGTGGCTTCTTTAAGTGTTTTCCAAAGTTTTTTAGGATCATTATTACAGTTTTCTATTTTCTGTTTGTAATATATCTCTTTAGCCTTTCTTATTATTTGGGTACAAATGTTTCTATATCTTTTATAAAAGTTTCGAAGTTGTATATCATAAGGATTGTTAATAACGTTTTTGTGGAGTTTGTTACGTTTACGGATAGATTTAATAATAGTGTGGTTAATCCATGGCTTAATTGGTAAAATATTATTTGGTATATGTTTTATAATTATGTTTGTATGTTCGTTAATGGTAGTCTGTAAGTAATTGATAAAGTACGTCCAGGCGTCTTCTGGATTTATGATGTTAAGTAATTCTGACCATGATTTACTCATCAGAGATTGACGAACACAATCATAATTGATTTGAATGATTTTTTTCTTATTTGTTGTGTTTTTATGTTTGTCTTTTCTGTTGCATGTTTGTATGGAAAGAATAGTATATAATGAGTATAAAAATAATTTTAATAAATTTAAGACATTTAAAGAAATACAACTTAGGCATTTGTCGAGAGATGTTTGCTCTATTTTAAACCGGTCGGGTTTTATTAAATATTTACACGGAGAAAAATGAGTATGTCTGATTTATTAAAACTCTGTTAAAAACATAATGGCACGCTATTTCCTGTTTGAATACATGTTGATGCAGCTGCGCTTATCCTGATAAATAATCTTCTGTTCTCACTCATTTATTTGTATTTTCATTATTTCTTATGTTTTTATTTTTCTTTTTAAAATTCTTATCTTTCTAATCATTATATATCTTTTTTATTTATATTTTATATATATATATTTTTATTTACATCTTTGATTCTATGTAAATTCGCATTATCTAAAATTAAATCAAACTCCCGCCACCTCAGAACAGGCTCAGCCTAGTGAGGTGGATTATACCAAAAAAAATGTATGTTAATTTATTGGTTAATAAATAATAATAAAAAATAATTAAAAAAATATAATGACGAAATGCGACAGTAGGTATTAGATTTTTTATGAACACGTATTCCGACATCCTCATATCACATCTGTCATTTCATTCGTTAAAGGCTTGTAGTCCCGTTTTAAACAGGAATACGAATAATTTGACCAAATTTTTAATTTTATTTATTGTTTTTTTTTTTAATATATATTAGCGCGCTCCCTCTCACATTCTTATTTACATATCTCCCTATCCAACCATCTTCTTCTTCTTTTTGGATAAATAAAGAAAAGAAAAGATAATTTTTTAATGTGTCTTTATTTTCGGTACCTAAACATTGTACGCTACAGATTTAATATTCAACCAAGGTTACAGTATTTAAACAATTTGATGTTAATTATAATTAATAATTGTTTTCATATTGTTAGATGGATACAGACCATATTTGAAGCATACTGTATTTTGTTGGAGTAAATAATATGATTATTTTACAAGCAATAATTATTAATTATTATTTTTTGGTAAACTAATGTTTTTAAGACAAGATTTTTTATGCATAGCACAAAGGGTAACAATTATTTTACAAGCAATAATTGTTCGCCTGAAACACTCATCCACATTGAAAAATCTCCTGATAAAAGATACATGACGCCAACGGGACTCGAACCCGTGTCCCTTCGATTTCCGGTCGACAGCTCTGACCACTGAGCTATGGCGGCTTATCTCTTACCCGCGAAAATATTCAATATATACTAGTGTTTCATTCAACAATTACTGCTTGTTACATTTTTCACCTGAAAACAACCAACTTTATTTTATATGAGAAAGGCATTAAAATCTTGTCTTAAAAACATTAGTTTACCAAAAAATAATAATTAATATTTGACAAGTTCAAGTATTTCGCCGAAAAATGTAGACAATTTGTCTCGACGCCATCTAGTGAGAGAGTTAGCACTTACAATGCCTTTCTCATATAAAATAAAGATGGTTGTTTTCAGGTGAAAAATGTAACAAGCAGTAATTGTTGAATGAAACACTAGTATATATTGAATAATTTCGCAGGTAAGAGATAAGCCGCCATAGCTCAGTGGTCAGAGCTGTCGACCGGAAATCGAAGGGACACGGGTTCGAGTCCCGTTGGCGTCATGTATCTTTTATCAGGAGATTTTTCAATGTGGATGAGTGTTTCAGGCTAATAATTATTGCTTCTAAAATAATTGTTACCCTTTGTGCTTTGCATAAAAAATCTTGTCTTAAACATTAGTTTACCAAAAAAATAATAAAAATATAATGAATTTATCTAAAATAAATGCAATAAGACTCCATTGTAAAAGATCTAGTTTCAGGCCCCATAGGTGTTTTTAAAAATTGTAGAATTGTATTGAGAAAATATTTTCTTCAACAGAAAATATTCTCAAACTGTGAGCCTAAGGGAACAGCAATCTTACCAGTCATGTAAGTTTCGGAGACGTGATCAATCTTTTCCTAAATTATCAGTCGAATAATCTTGAATTATTGTCGCTCTTGGTAAGGTTACCGAGATTTTTAAGAATTAACCTTTTTATATCTCGCATAATTTCGCACTGTAAACTTGTCCTGTTAACAGTGCACGTAATTCAGATTACTCAGACTCGACAGCTCGTAACAATCGCAAAGCTCATACGCCCTGGTAGAATAAAAAGGTACTATCAAACACGGCTACCATCTTGACAGGGTTAACCCGACACGTAACACACGAACAAATTTACAGACTAACGAAATGCAAAGTGGTCGACTCAAACAAGACTTTGCAACGCTTAGTTAAAAACAGTGTCATTTTTATAACGAACAACCTTTTTTTATTTTTTGTAAATATACCACTTGAACTACCAAAAAATTTGAAAGATTATTTTCGGGCAATTTTCAACCCTTTACGAATTGCGCCCGGTGCTACTCCATTGTTCCTCCACCCTTGATTCGACTCAGTATTTTTTTTTTAAATTTAAATTTATTTAATATTTGTATGTTTTTTACAATAAATATACAATTTATACATATTATACAGTGTTATAAAGGTAAATAATAATAGCTTTTCCTCACCATAAAGAGACGAGGCTCTTGTGTTTGGTGAGTGAATCCTAGCTCAATTATATGTAATCATGTAAGTAAGTAAATAATAATATATTTGCAAAACCAAAGGGATAAGTAAGAAATAGGCAAGATTTATCAATAATACAGTTTCAAGATTTGAAGGAAATAATAATAAGAGTAAGATATGGATTTTTATAGTAGTTTTAGGTAATTTTTAAATTTTATTTTAAATTCCTGAATATCTTGATGATCTTTTTTTATTTTTGTCATAACTAATAATATTATGCAGTAAAGCAGCTGCAGTCGTGCATTTGAGCAAGGAAAGATGGCAACACCAAGATCTTGATAACGCAATCAAATAAATTGCACCAATGTTTGCTCTATTGAAACAATTGATTAAATTATTTCTTACTAAATGCATTTTATACCAAACAAATAAGTATACAATACGTATTATGGTAAATACTATTTGTTTTTCTCACGAGAATAATAGATTTATGCAATACTCTAGCCAAGGCAATAACCTTTTGGTTTGGTTTTATTTTCTAACGAGTTTCATAATATAACAATAAATATCATCGAGGGCTTTTTCGCAATTTTTCTGTGCAAATTTTTTCACAGCTAATAATATTATATTATTTTTTTATTGACAAAAACACGCAATGTTCAGATTTCAGATCTGAACATTAAAACATGGAAATAAAAACTATTTATTTAAACTAAAAATCAGAAAAAACATATAGAAAAAAATCACTGCAAGCAACTGACTTTTTAAACCTAAAATTTTGTATTGATAAATTCTATAAACAAAAAAAAACACAATACGCCACTGCTTTATTTTGGACACGGAAAATTTAAAACTTATCTACGTTTCTTTTGTTCAGAATTCTTTTAAAAATATTACGCCTGACTTAAACGTTTTACGTCAAACATGGGTTAAAAGATTTCAAAAGAAAGTAGTTCCGATCATTGTACTTGCTCGCAGAAAAATATGTTGGTCTAACCTTTTTCTCGAGAAGACAATCTGTTGAATAATAATAAATTATTGTAATTCACTTTACCATTCGAATATGTTACGATTTGAGATTTCCAAGTGTGACCGACATGCTCGCCTGAACGCTTAACACTAGAAAATCGATTAGCTTCCAATGTATAGCTCGTTTGAACCAATAGATCTCTACTCGCTTATAGCTCTCCCAAAAAATACTGGTATGATCCTATATAAATTAGTACTCAAATAATTATGTAAGAATATTACCTTGTCTTACAAAATCAAGTTTTAATCAGATGTGAATTATTTTGATCTGGTTTTATACCATGCTGTACCAAAATTAAATAAATATGTATTTACTACTAGTCGATCACGCAATGCTTCATTGCTAATATCTTTCTCAAGCGTCACAGACTTCTTCCAGCATTCACTACTGTATACCACAATGTTACTCATAAAACTACATTACATCGACTTTAATTCGATTCCGTATATCATTCCGGTGCAGAGATATTGACTGAGATATACAGGGTATCCGGGGGTAAAGTGCACTAACTTCGGGAGGTGATTCTACATGATGGTAGAAGTAAAAAAGTAGAACAACCTTTTTCGAAATTTCTACTTTTTTTTTCCATACTAAAATATTTTACTAAAAACTTACTACATTAAAACGTACGAATTTATAATTTTTTTTTTTAAATATTTTCACATTTTTCGCTTAATTACACGTAGTCAATCGTGCAAACCCTTTTTTAACCATATTACCAATAACTTTATAAGATGCTTAATAAATTAGCAGTACTAATTTTCCTCCGTGCACTTATGTACAATACTAATAACTTAACGAAGCAAAACACTTGTTTTAAAATTTACATGGAATACTTGATAGATAAAAAGTAACACCGATAACTATGACAGGTAGATAATTTTCAGTAAAAACACCTTATGTAAACAATAACCACGTACCTAATGTCACAATATTGTATTAAACTTTTCAGGCCTCGGGCCTGTTTTGTCCGAAGGTCAGAGTATTTCCGCTTTGCGATAAAATCCAAATAAACTGAATATATCTGAAAACTGAATAATAATCGTGTAAAGCAAAGATTTTGCATTATTATATGTTCCCGATACAATTACCGATCAATATGGGGATATGTATGAATAAAGGCATCGTGTAAAACGTCCATAAGTTCTGCGCTCCGTTCCAGCCCCTGCGCAGAAAAATAAAATCTTCAGTTTTCAGATATGTTCAGATGGTTCCATGATAACTCAATACAGTGACAATTCAACACACCTTTAAAAAATTATATAAAGTCATCAAAAGTGATGGAACTTACCTATAAGCTTTTAACGAATTCCGTGGTCGAGGGGTAAGGCTCTCGACTAGCAATTTGTAAAGTCGCGGTTTCAAATCCGGCGTGCGCAAATAAAGTTTATTTTATGAATTTGTGTCATTTCACAATTTATTGATTTAATATAATATATAGTATACTTGCGGCACGTTCCAGAGTGCAAGATACTCTCAGTAAGGGTGTAAGACCACCATTCATAGTTGAAACGTTGCTTGAAATTACTTTAGCAGTGTTTGGTGAGCAGATCTGAATTGCCATGTACTCTTTCACCTTCCTCTCCCCCACCTTCTTCTTCTCCCCATTACCTTCAGCATCACAACATACCCCGTTTAGGCATGCCATAGTCTCTTAGCCTCCAGACAGTTTGAACTCATATGCTATATTCAAATTTTTTTTAAATATAAAAATTTGACCTGCGTAATTTAGTTTTTGTTTCATCACTTTTCATGACTTTTTAATGGTGATATAAAGTCACGAATCGGTGTTCAATGCTTCATATCGGTGTTCAATGCATTGTAAATTTTAGGAGCGATGAACCAGAGAAGTCATTGAGCGAATGTGATTCTAGTTTTAAGGACTACGCATCCAAGGTTTGATGAAAAGCGGGTAAGTGCTTGTTGCGGATATGTGATAATGTTAATATCTAATAAAAAGTAAATTAAAAGGTACTTACTTTAAAAAAAATCAGACCCTCATACATTTACATTGTTACACTTAAGGTACCGTTAGGTCAGATACAAATAATTAAATAAGATAACGAAAGAACGATAAACGTACTTGAATGCGACAAATGATTTAACTCGTGGCATAAATACATAGGCTTAAAATAATATACGAGAGTTACAAAGTGGCATCCTATGTTGGACATATGAAGAAAAGATTCATTTCTTAGAATGAACAACTGTCTCATTTCCTTTAATAAGTGTGACAATGAATGACTCATAGGAAAATTCAAGAAAATAGCACATTAAACCATTTCAAAGAGAACCTTGCTTGTGCAGTGATTTAATCGATGAATCAAGCATTAAAAATGAAAACATTGAAACTCAGTTAGTATTTTAAAGTCACAAATTTAAGAAAGAATCACCCTCCGTGCCTTACTAATAATAAAAACAACACTTCACAACCGTTAAACGGTGTTTTAGTTTCACGTTGAATAAAGACTGTATAATTTCTGTTTCGAATTATTACTAAAAAATGGCTTTAACTGGATGTGAAAGAACTGGCAACGCCGTCTTGGAAAAGTAAGGTTATTTCTAACGTATTATTTTTTAAATTACTGTTAATAAGAATTCCATGAAAGTGATCTTTTTTAACAAATCAAAGAATATATTTATATTGGACAAACGATACTCGGCGAGTTATTATTATTTATATATTTTTAATATAGAATAAAAATTATAAAAAGGGAAGTGTCAATTTTCTTCCAGATTCTCTAAATAAAAAAACTTATTTTCATATTTTCTACAATTTTTCGACGTTTAGAGTAAAAATACATCTGTTTTATTTTTACTTTTTTTATGTTCTATATAAAAATCTAAAAGGAAATATTATCTAGTTTCTTAAAATGGTTTGTATTATCTGAGTGAGGCTGATGTATTAAACATAGCTAAAGCCAGAATTATGCCACAGGGTGATGATGATACTTCATGGTGTAAACTATAAAAAAATAATTATATTATTTCTTTAATAATTGCAAATTCACTTTCTGGTGTCATTTTAATTTAAAAGAAATACACCACTATTTAATCAAAAAGAATCGAAGTGTTTCAAAACCAATGTTTTCTTCAGAATTCCTCCATAATAATATAAAATCAAAGTTAATAATAATTATTGTTATTATGTAATTTAATAATCATTTCTTCTTGGTCTATTCTTAAAGATTGTTAATTTTTTTCATATGTTTATCCTGACGAAGGAACTATTGTTTGTTGAAACGTGTCGATCCTTTTTGATTACATAGTGATGTAACAAATTTGATAATTTTTTTAACTAAAAATTATATATAGCCAAGGATAAGGATTCTACCACCTTGTCACAAAGGTCATCAATTACATTAAAATGAGACTGATTCTCGAAAGGCTTTTAAGAAACGTAATTAAAATATTCCTTTGTCACATACATATGTACCCACGTGTTAATAATACCAACTTAACACGTCGTTATTAATATAATGGATTGAACAATTTTTAATCAGTTTTGTTTTATCTGTTAATGCACTATCTACGACTCATTATTTAAGCTTATAATAAGTAGACAGTAAAACAATTCAATAATAAATCAATCTAATTTATAACTCGATAAATTTTAATAGACTTCTTTTAACTTGTACAATATCTCTGAATAGAATGAAATGAAATCGCTATCCGCGTCTATTTTGCCCTTAGTTCTTCTAAATTACGCAACGGATTTTGACATGATTTCCACTGTCATTTAGAGAATTTATTCTCGAAGGTTTATATATAATAATACATTCATACAAAGCAGAGAAAAGTTGATGTTTTGTAAACAAGTAAATAGAGCTGGCTCAATCTTATATTCAAATAATATACAACGAAATTTTATATTTTAAAAAAGCCCACAGAAGAGTCCGTGATGGTATATATCTATCTCATACGGATAACCCTTAGCAACGCCGTGTACACTTCAGCTAGTTAGATTATAAAATAAGAAAAATATTTTGTTAAAATTTCATAATATACAGCCAAGATATTTTATCTTCACAACTATGTATTAAAAAATTTGAAAACAAATATTTTACCGGGTTGAAATAATATTTAATTATAAGTAATGGTGCCCTTTAGAGTTGTCATATTTTTAAACGAAAAAAAGGTCTTAGAAGAATCTTGCTCATTATTTATTATTGCCAAAATTGGAAATACAATGTCAATCTTTAAGCAATTCGTGTGTTAATTCAGTTAATAATATTACAATGTTTCTGAATTTAAATACTAATATCACGATGGTTTTTGCAGTGAAAATTGCTTATTGTTATTATTATAATTTAATTATCAACCCCTTGTTTATGGGACTTTACGTAGGAGTGGTAAAAATTAAACAGTTTTTTTTCTTTCTGTTTTCGGAAAAATTGAACTGCCCAGTAACAATCTTTTGTATTTATTTAGTGATAAATTGAAGACTCGGCATTATTAATTCACTCCATTAGTATACATAGAGTATGGTAGTTAGTCTCAAAATTAAGCTTATTAATAAATTCCCTTCTACAAGTCAGTGAAGATCCTTCTGTCCGGAAAATTAAGCATATTAATAAATTCCCTTCTACAAGTCAATGAAGATCCTTCTCTCCGGAAAATTAAGCATATTAATAAATTCCCTTCTACAAGTCAGTGAAGATCCTTCTGTCCGGAAAATTAAGCATATTAATAAATTCCCTTCTACAAGTCAGTGAAGATCCTTCTGTCCGGCAAATTAAGCATATTAATTTAATTTAAAAGAGCTTCGTAGTGCAACGAAACTGGCATACACATTTTAAAGCTTGGTTAATGGAAGAACATATCTATATATTTAATTTTTACTTTTTTCTCTTTTTCTATATGTTTCTGTATATTTATTATTATTTTATTTTGTGTTCTTTTACTTCATATATATTATCTTACAATCTTTATTTTTAATTTGCACCTCTTGCACAATCTTTTAGACTAACTTTAATTATAATCCTACCGTTTTTCTTTATATGCTTACTGTTATTTTTAGGTCCAAAAATATAATGCATACACTGATATTACCCACGCACAGGCTGCGCCTTAGTAGGTTCCCTTTCTTATTATTATAAAACTGTAATGTCAAATTGGGAAAAATAAAGGAAATTAAAATATATATAGTAATCAAACCCAATATAGATATTGGGTTTGATTACTAGTTGTGACCGTTAGCTTTTTATTTTTCGTGTCTTGTTCTGTTTCATGTTTCGTTTAGTTTTTTTAGTATTATCTTCTTCTTCAATGATATATTCAATGATAGATGGGTATAACATAAAAAAAAGTTTAAAAAAGTCGATTCTGAAAATTGTTTTAGACTTTTAGAAAAAGTCAATATGTATTCCATATAAATAAAAATCGGATACGTTTATCCAAGATGCTAACTAGGTTACAAACCAATTTATTAAAGCTTTGTGATCATTTAAAAAAGGTAGCTGCTAAAAACATGGGCAAAATTAGTTGCAAGATTGATTCTGAGTTTGAAAAATGAGATCGAAAAATATAACGTTTAATAATTAGGTCCCAATGGTTGAATGGTTAAGACGCTGGCCCGGTAATACAAGAAATCCTGGATTCGGTTCCTAGTTCTGCTTAATGTTTTGTTTAGATTTGTTAATATCGTCTTCTTCTTCAATAATATATTTTGTATTTATTATGCCGTATTTTAATATTTATATCCTTCCAATGACAATTATTGAAACAAGTTTCAGAAAATTACATTCTTCCTTATTTAGTTCGTACTATTATTTTCCTAGAGGTAGATAAATCAATACTATATGGGTAGTAGATTTATGTGGCAGCAAGCAGTTAACTAAATTTGCTACAAAGACAAATTGTTTACTTGTTTATATACAAGCTTAAAGTTATGTCTCGCGTTGTTTCAAACATCAATTAGTCTGTGACGCATATATTTTGGGTTCACCAAATTCGTTTCGAGTCATCGAGCACGTCTTCAAGTTGTTTGCTTTGTTGTTCTGACCATCGCTTAGGAGTCTGAACACGCACTTGAGATTGAGTTTAATGACGTCCAATAGTTTCTCAGAGCAATGAATGATGTCTACTGCAATCATCCGGTACTGGATTCATACCTGCATTTATCTCTGTGCTCCTGGCATTGCAATATTGATTGTGGTATTGAAAACACAATTAATTATTATTAATCGTATCTTTTATCTAAAAAAGTATTATAACACTGCTGAGATTTAGTAATTATTTGGGTTCATTAAACCACCCTTCAAAAGGTTTTGTTTAGAAAGGTAAATAAGGTTGGGAAAAGGGGATGAGGTGGATTTTCGAAATCTCAGAGATTTATCTGTTTCTTTAAATGTCAAGTCTGAAAATCTTCATCAACCTCGAAATAAAACTGTGGATTTGTGCAAAAAAATATATCCACAGACACTCTTCATTATAATAAATGTATAATAACGGTGTCCGGAAAGTCGTAGCACAAGCGGAAACAGATACATCATAATAATACAAAATCCAAAAAACATTTTTCTTAGCAACTGGGTTAAAAAAATATTGAATTAAAGTCTAAGATACATTAGACAGCTATTATTAAGCAGCAAATTACCGAGATTTTGGCCTTAAAAATTCCAAATTAGTACACGATTTACACGAAAACCAAAGACAAAATCAAAAAAGGTTATACTACAAAATCGTTCCAAATGTGATGTAGATTCGCCAATTCCCCGTTTGTACCATTAGTTTCCGGATACCGTGTGTAAATATAAGGTAATCTGCTCTGTAATTATAAATATTATCTCAGTGTTTACAAAGGATAACTCACCGGGACAATACTAAAAGCATATATAGTGTGTATAAATATATATATATTCTGTTTAGCGCACGGGTATTAAGACGCAAGAAATATTAATTGCATACATTAAATGCAATTATATGATAAGTATTAGCTTAATTGAATTTAACCTAAGTACTTGACTACAATAAAATGCTTTTTTTAATAGTTTTCATTAAATTTAATGTATAAAATTAGTATTATTTACTGTTCCGTCAGCCACGCAAAAATCAGTCTTTTATACAAAATAATATTATTAGTATAGTCGTGGGTAACGCTAACATGTGATTTATTCAATTACCATACAAATTACAATTTGAAAATTTTATGAAAGGAAAGTCAAATAACAATATATAATCTATAAAATAGAAAAACGTTTTAAATAGTTCATGGCATTAACTCCTCAGGCATATTCTGTCACAAGGTCGGAGTATTTCTGCTCAGCAATAAAATCCAAATAAATGGAATATTTCTGAACGTTTCCAAAAACTGAAAATCGTGTTTGAAATGTGATAAAATAAGCTTTCAAATTTTGTTATAAGAAACAAAAAAAATTAAATATTAAAATTTGAATGTAAACATGAATAAAAATGGCTCATTTTGTTTTTTATGTAACTAAAATTACTGAGTTTTTTTCTGCGGTTAACGTCCAGCTTTTAAATTAAAGAGTGGTGTCTTTTCTTTCTAGCGTCGTTTAGATCATATTTCTCACCACCACAACGATTTTTGTGAAACCACATGTGTTGTTCCCGAAAGCGAACAAATTAGCTTGAAGGGTTAAATTTATGAATTAATAAGTTATGGGTATAATTGTTTTCAGTTCGCAATGTAATTTCAGTCAAGAGCTGTCGAGCTTTTAAAAATGTATTTACTAATCAAAATATAAAACGCGATATCTATTTCAGTGTTTGTTCGATTATAAAAAAGAGCGAATACAGAATGTGGGATCTCGGGTGAAACCGGGTAGTAACTTTAAAATTAGACAACTTTCAGAATAAAATGATATTTCAATTCAAGATATTCCAATACTTTCATTTTGTACTAACATATTATATATAATTTGTTTTCCAGCTGAGTTCAGCTGAGTCGAGAAAACGAGTAACACGTGTTTTAATTAAATAATTACTTCTATAAATTGTCAACTCAATTATAGTATTATTGTATTACTTCTGTATTTTTTTTAAAATTGCTATTCATATCTCTGTAGACTTATCCATCCTCTGTTAAAACATTTATTTATTGTTATTGCTGAAAATACAGTTTTTAACTACTTTAAAACATTTAAATTCTTAATAACTTTTAAATGCTTGATTTACAATTACAACGAAATGATTCAAATACATTCCGATTTGATTACAAAAATTAATGAAATGTAAAAAAATAACAAATAAAAATAATTTACTGGAAAAAACAACAAATATATGTATATTTATTATATCGCGTACAAGAAATCCAACAAAATTTAAACAATTGTAAATTTAATTAATTGGTTAACCAGGAAGAAAACATCGAAAACGTTGTTAAAGAAATTGGGGCTAAATTTAATACAACAGAGATGACAAAAAAGGTGCTGCGACTGCCAAAAAGGACGGACGCAAAACCAGCAAATGTTATTTCACACTACAATGATAAGATAATAATAATTTGTGAAGTGGTTTTGGGTACCGCTGCCCCGGGGACCATTTATTGAATAACCAACACCTCTGCCATATGTCATCCCAAGTGTTTGACTACGTTTAATGATTTAGCAGAGGTGCCCGGATGAGGTATGTTCAGGATGCGCCTGCCCACCAGCTGCGTGGCTTGCCAGATCGGGAGAGGCTGGCTTGGGGAGACCCTTTGACCTCTCCAACTAGATTCCTCACATTCATCTCTCATACCTTTTTCCTTCCCAGAACTTCCCCGGCTTCCGTTTGCCTAAAAACACCCTCCATACAGCATACCCAAAGATGCCCTGAGGTAAATTATTTTCCTCAGGGCCTCCTATGTGGGGTTAACGTAAAAAAATATTAGCTGTTTTAAGTAAACATAAATTAAAGGTTTTTGAAAAAAAAATTAAGTAATGAAGTACATTTAAATACTTATTAATTTTTTTAAATTTAATAATAGGTACAATGTGAAGGAAAAAGCGATAACAGATGTTTTCTCAGAAAATAAAAGAAAAATGTCCCCTGAGTACTTATAATAACATTTTTTATAGGTTTATTTAAAGTTGCCAAGAGGCATTTGACGACATTGCAGGTAAAGTAATAGTAATATCTATGGATGTTTGATATTTGCCCTTTACAATAGGTCCAATAGGGGAATACATTTTTCTCGCCACGAAGACCAACAATCAAAAATATTCTTCCGTTCGGGGTCTGTCTGTGAGAGGTTGTTAATCTGGTTCAATTAGCTCGGATTTTTTTTGAATTTAAGTGTCATTTTAAAAATTGGAACTGATTGTGTCAAGAATTAAGACAAACAATAAAGTCTACCTATAATATCATATTTTAACAGAAAATGAACTTAATTGTAATTGTAATTGGAACTGATGTGTCAGAATTCAGACATGATTCACAACTCACTGATAAGAAATTGAATAACTGAGAAAGAAAAAATATTCTAAAAAATATTAAAGAGTAGCTGCTGTTAATACTTAGGGAGTAATATATTTTCCTTGTTCTGATGTGTTCTTTACATAAACTTTCAACATCGCAAATCCTGCAATTATAATAACCCGTAATTTTCCATGGGTCTGCGCTGGTATCAAAATACAATAAAAAATTACTGCTCTATTGAATTTGCTCAATAATAACAATTTTTGTTACATAAATCATCATCAAAGAATTCAGAATGTTCCCAAGTAAATTTCATACAAACAATGGCTTTTAAAGAGGTGGATGAACGAGCATCACTATTATGTATGAAGATATTTCTTCACCAAAATATTGGTGCAGTATTGTGCGATTTTTTCGTTTAACACGAAGGATTTCCAGTACAAGTGCGCAAGTAGGATTTGAAACGGAAAGAATATATTTGAATACATTTTGATTAATTATGTTACTGTAGAACGAATAATTCTGACACGAACGTGACAAGTGAGATGATACATTTTATGATATAAAACCAATATGATTTATATTTTAATTTTTAATAAACAGAGGAAATATATATTTATCTAACTGTACTGTAGTGGTTTTGCAAAAACATTGAAAGCAAAATATTTTATCACGACAAGATATAAAAAATAAAACACGACAGCAAACTTTCGAAATAACTCTTCAGTTATTTTACTATCGGCGTCAGATACGGGAACACAATAGACACATTAGTAACAAATCAATTAAATCACCGATCACAGTTGACTGACTAGCCACAAATTGAATTACCGTTTTCAACATTTCCGCGTACAAAATATTTACTATTCATTGTTTACAGAAATGGTGGTTGTTAAACTGAAGAATGGTCGATTCAACACGATTGGCCATGTTACTGATAAACGTTTATACACAAAACCATAGGAAATTAAATTAAATACAAAATGAAAAAAGATTGATTAATTTAATGTTGTCTTACCTTTTGGTCTCGGCACATCTTCCTCCACGATGGCTTCCTTGCTCTCACTCATCTTCCCGTCTTCAGGTTTGAATCCTTCTCCTCGTCCCATTTTAAACTGTTTTAACTTGAAGTACAATAAAATATAAAATCAAACTAAATTCCGCAAGGCGCAGTTATTATCTTTAATAGAAAAAACACGACAGTAACGATGCGAGATTATCGCGCTGTTAAGCGTTATTCGTTGCTATCGAAAGATTTTAATTGCTTTTAAATTAGATATTGATAGGTACGATTGGGTTGAAATTTAAAAAAAATTTAACTGCTTCTAATATTTCCGCATCTTGAATGGTTGGTTGGAGTTTTTGTCACGCGTTAAAATTCATGAATAAAGGAATAAAATGTTGTTGAATTTGATTTGTGTCAATTAGACATAATCGCGAATTTGAAAGCTTTGTTTTGTGTTGTTAAAACATCACGTGTGCGAATGGTTTCGCAGGTGAACTGCCCGGTAGACACGACCTGCCCGCTCTGAGTATCGAGTCAAACTGATTTTGCCACTGATGGGGCTTGTCACTTTCATGTGGCCATTTCAACAGGTGTGGTGGGTGGCTTGTGGGAGGGGGGGGAATCCGAGGGAGAAGCACCTAGAGAAAGATAGTATGTCTGCTATCTACTATCATCGAGAAAAGTTTTTCCTAGCTATACCCCGGAAGATTGCCCCTATCTGGGAGGTTGCTGTTTCATTGGCTGACCGTAAATATACCGTAATGCGAATTACTCACGTGTCCAATTAATTTATGAGCATGTACGTAAATTAATTCTACTTATGAGTAATCGGTATAATGTTCCCGTTTCCTAACTTTATGCGTGAGAATTATTTTGTATTGTTTTCGGCTTATTCGTTTATAAGAGAATAATTAATTTTTGTTCCAACTAAATGTTTTTTCGTTTCAAACTCTTCTCGATAAGATTCATTTTCAATAAAATTATTTAAATAATATTTTTTAGACTAATGTTCTGTACCTTTCGTTGCCCGGACCTTTAAGTTCTAATTAAAGTAAGAAGGTTGAATGTTTTTTTATGCAAACGCATTTTACGATATCGGAAATGATTAATTTAAAATAATACTTATATGTCACAAAAATTGACCGACATAGATAAAAACATTTAAACATTAAATGTATGTTTTTACCTTCTACAGGGTTTTCCAATAAGAGGTGTTATTTTGATATTCAATCGTAAAAGATCAATGGTTTCGTTACTTGTGTGGCACGTAGCGCCGTCTTGTTAAAAGTAAACGTTGTCCAGATCAATACTATCAAATTCTAGCCATAAAAAATCATTAATCATCTCTCGATAGCGCAATCCATTCACCGTAACTGTTGCTCCAGCCTCATTTTCAAAAAAGTAAGGTCCAATGACTCCGCCGGACCATAAACCGCACCAAACAGTCACACGTTGAAAATAGAGAGGCTTTTCAACAATAATTTTTGTTTTTTCCGAGCCCCAGATGCGACAATGTTGCTTGTTGACGAAGCCACCGAGATGGAAATGGGCCTCATCACTCAAGATAATTTGCATTTGATTCACTCAAGTGAATTTTAATAATTTCAATGCGTTGTTGAAGAGTGTATCGTTCCATTTTTATTAATGGCGTAGTTTTTACTTGTCAAATGTTAAAAAATAACAACTCCAAAAGTAACATCTACCGAAATAGCGGGCTTTTCAAAATAATACCTCTTATTGGAAAACCCTGTAATAATCCAATACAAAGTTAATTTACGTTGAAAAATCCCAATTTTTCACTTGACATTTCAAAGCATCGCCAACTGTAAAACAGTATATGAACAATGTACATGTATACCTATTCACAAAGACAATAAGCCGGTGATATAATAAACGGTGATTCCATTGTGAGTAAGGTTATAACAAATTAATATGTTTTATTGTTTACAAGCTGACGTGTACCCGGCGTTGCTCGGAGGTAAGAATGGTTTGGAGTAAATTTTTGACAAAACATGAGTATTTTACCGTACATTAGTATTTGTTTCACTTGATTGTGCCTCGTACCTCATTCCCGTGCGAAGATAACACTTAGTCTTATTCGGGCACCCCCGACTTCTTCTATCATTTACTACTAAACAACTAACTCTCTAAACACTCCTGGCACTAATAAGAACAAACTTTGAAATTTTCAGCGATATTGGTCGAATGCTTTTCAAGTTTTGCGAGCAGAAACATAAGTCTGAATTTTATACGTTAAGAAGATAATATACATTTAGTCGAACTCTTTATTACGAGTATTTTGCTCAGCAAGTTATAAATTTTTTACAGGGTTTTCCAATAAGAGGTGTTATTGGTGAATAGATTGCGCTATCGAGAGATGATTAATGATTTTTTAAGGCTGGAATTGGATGGTATTGATCTGGACAACGTTTACTTTCAACAAGACGGCGCTACGTGCCACACAAGCCACGAAACCATTGGTCTTTTACGGGAAAAGTTTCTGGACCGTGTTATCTCTCGAAGAAGTGATCACATTTGGCCACCGAGATCTTGTGATTTAACACCTTGCGACTTCTTCCTTTGGGGCCACGTGAAAGAGAAGGTCTACGCCAATAGCCCAGCGTCGATTCAAGACCTCAAAGATGGAATTCGTGAGGCTATCGAAGACTTAAGGCAGCCACTTTGCGATTTGGTTATGGAAAATTTCATGAAAAGGATATGGTCCTGTAGGCGTGGTCGTGGTGGTCATTTGACTGATGTTATTTTTCATTATTAACGGCATACCTTCTTCTTTATAATGAAATAAACATTTGATAGTGTATATTAAAAAGTGTCATTTTTCTTTGAAAATCAAAATAACACCTCTTATTAGAAAACCCTGTAGTATAAAATAAAGTCGCTATCCACGTCTGTCTGTTTGTGCGCTTAGTTCTTATTGATAGGACATTTAGAAAATTTCTTCCGGAAGGTTTATATATATAATACATGCATATTTTATTTATAAAAAGTACAGAAAAGTCGATGTTTTATGATAAAGTCATAAAAATATATGTTCGAGCACTACATTGCTAACGCTGGCTAAACCTCATGAGATACATCAACATAATGTACTATGGAATTGTATATCTTAAAAAGACCTACAGAAAAGTCCGTGATGATATATGTCTATATCCCCCAGCAACGCCGGGTACAACTCAGCTAGTAACTTAAAATAATCAGACCCAAGCTAACAAACACACTTGTTTATCCGTGTTAAAACACAATTTAATTATTCTATCCTGGTTGACGGACAGGTTTTAATCTTTTCTTACCCGGGTTAAAAAATAACAGTAATTAAAAGCTAAACAGATGAAGCGACATTAACTTCGTAGTTAACCCATCCCGAGTATATCGTAAAGGACCCTGGCCATATTGATCGGTAATAACATGGTCTATTTTTCCTTCATCGTGTAAATGCGTGCAATCTATTGCCTAACTAATAGCTACCGTTTTTAACGTAAACACGTTAAGGCAATAGATTGCACGTCTATTTTTAGGTAGGCAATAGATTACACGATGAAGGAAAAATAGACCATGTTATTAGGTAGGCAATAGATGAATGAAAAAATAGACGTGCAATCTATTGCCTACCGTTTTTACGTTAAATATACGTGCAATCTGCTTGCCGATATAAATTCTATGTTAAAAAAAAATAGCTACCGTTTTTAACGTAAACACGGTAGGCAATATATTGCACGTCTATTTTTCCTTCATCGTGTAAAAGCGTGCAATCTATTGCCTACCTAATAGCTAAAGTTTTTAACGTAAACACGTTAAAGATTATCAGAACAGGTGATCAAACACACCTATTACCAATGTTTTTTTTTATCTGTTTATTATTTATTACTTTATTAATGCCCTTTTTAGGGGCTTTTACATATGAATAGTAAAAATTATATATTAATACAGTACTATTTATTATACATAACTAAACTGCCCCAGTAACAATATTTTGTATTTGTTAAGTGATAAATTAAAGATGTCCGCTGACTCGGCATAATTATTTCCCTCCATAAGTATTCTGGGAAACGAGGAATACATATGGTAGTTAGTACCAGAATTTCTGCAATGAAATAAATTCCGACTTCTAGTATTACGTAGTGGAATCTGAAAGCTTATCAATGCAAGCAATTCTGGACTATCAAATGCATCGTTTAAAATTTTATATAGAAATACTAAGTCAGTGAAAATACTTATTTATTTATTTGAGGAACATAAACAGTCTTAGTAATATAATATACATAAGAGGATAACAAAAAAACAGACCAATTATTAATGTTCACATATAGATATTCAGAAACATAAAACTAATCTGTAAACTTGAATATTTAATAAAAATAGAAAAAAAAACAGAATAAAGCAGCAAATAAGTAAAATAATAATACGAATGTAAATTCAACAAACGATAAACCTATAATATGCCTACCATAAACAGCAATAAATAAAAGTGATTATAACTATACTTAAATAGACTTGGGTTGGATGGGAAAGGGGAGGAGAGGGATAAGGAAAAGTTGCCACGAAAGTAAAATTAAAATATTAGGTACAATCAATTTAACAGTCGTGAATATGAGTTAGAATATGATACAATGAAATTCTGTAGTGATAGTAACTCTCTCTCTCTCTGGTTTCAATCCTGGGATTGGTTTGCAGCAATTTTATCTAATCTCCTCTTCCATTCTTCCCTGTCTTGTGCGGCTCTTTTGACTTCTGCATATGATGAGCAGCGCACGTCCACCAGCAGGTCCTCCAGGTACTCTCGGCGTGGGCGTCCCCTAGAGTTGGTCCCCTCGGTCATACCCTCTATTATGACATGCAAGAGGCCTTCTTGTCGTATAACATGGCCGATCCATCTTGCACGCCTTTCGGACAAGGTCCTGAGCAGGTGCCTTCCTCTTTCGATTCTTTGGAGAACCTCCTCATTTGTAATATGGTCTCTCCAGGAAATTCCTAACAGTCTTCTATAGGACCACATCTCAAAAGCCTCTAGTCTCCGTTTATCTCTTTCGGATAGGCACCATGTTTCGCAGCCGTACATCAAGATACTCCATACATAGGTCTTGATGAGGAGTATTCTCAGATTTAGGTCTATATTATTGGATTCTATTATTTTCGACCTTTTATTGAATGAAAGCCTAGCCTGATGTATACGGCTGTCGACCTCGCTCTTAGACCGACCGTCCCATGTTATTTTGCTCCCGAGGTAGACAAACTCCTTGGTGTTCTTTAGTGGAACTCCTGCCATCTCTACTCTCATCTGATGTTGCGTTCGGCCTACAGTCAGCAGCTTTGTTTTGTCTTTATTTATCTTCATGTTGTAGTTGTTTTGAAGAATGCTTTGCATGGTTGTTAAGGCATCTTGCAGTTCTTCTTCGCTTTCAGCAACCAAAGCAATATCGTCAGCAAACCTTATCATATCCACCTTTTGCCCGATAGTAACTAGCAGTGATTATTATAAAATATGACGTATAGTGTTATTTTTGATGGACAAATAGAATTTATCAACCTTCATGAAGAAGCTTTACAAAAACTCTCGAACGGTGAGGTCTGTCCTCGTGGAATTTGTACAGTTTTTTGTGTGCTATTTTCAGTTCATAGATTGATTTTTTTTATTGTGTTGATAATGCTGTTGGATCTGATTAACGATAATAATTCTCTAGCAGGGACATTGCTAATCTGTATGACGGCCGGCGTGGTCTAGTGGTATACGCTTTTGACTACAGATCCGAAGGTCGCGGGTTCGAACCCGGCGTGCGCAAATAAATTTTATTTGATTAATTTGTGTTATTTCACAATTAATTAATTAAAAATAATATATAGTATATTTGCGGCACGTTCCAGAGTGGAAGATACTCTCAGTATCGCCCTGGTGTAAGACCACCATTCAGAATTGAAACGTTGCTTGAAATGGCTTTAGCCGTGTTTGGTGACCAGATCTGAATAGCCAGGTACTTCCCCACCTTCCTCTTCCCCATCTCCCTCCCCTCCCCAATACCCTCAGCCTCACAACATACCCCAATTGGGGATGCCATAGTCTCACTGGCTCCAGACGGGAGCAGTTGGGACTCTTGTGCGGTATTACTGTAAAAAAAAAAAAAAAAAGTTTAGAGAACTACCAGTTAAAAATTGGACAATGCGCCAAATTTTTTATTTTTTTTATTTTTTTCGATTCGTTTAGGAAAAAAGATATTAAAAATGTCATTAATTAGAGGAAAATCCGAGTTAACTAGTAGTGCTTTTGAATCAGACAAAACCAAAGTCAGTGAGAGGGTAATAAATGAACGGGAAAGTAATATACAGTAACATAAAGTAACCTCTGTAATCCACTGCTATTAACTGAACCTCCAGTAATCCGAGCTGTCGGGTGACGAGGGCGGCGTTGGTGGGTGAAAACATTGAAAAAACAACAACATACAGTATGGCCTCTGTAATCCACTGCTATCAACTGAACCTCCAGTAATCCGAACATTCGGGTGACGAGGGCGGCGTAGGTGGGTGAAAACATTGAAAAAACAACAACATACAGTATGGCCTCTGTAATCCACTACTATCAACTGAACCTCCAGTAATCCGAACTGTCGGGTGACGAGGGCGGCGTAGGTGGGTGAAAACATTGAAAAAACAACAACATACAGTATGGCCTCTGTAATCCACTGCTATCAACTGAACCTCCAGTAATCCGAACATTCGGGTGACGAGGGCGGCGTAGGTGGGTGAAAACATTGAAAAAACAACAACATACAGTATGGCCTCTGTAATCCACTACTATCAACTGAACCTCCAGTAATCCGAACTGTCGGGTGACGAGGGCGGCGTAGGTGGGTGAAAACATTGAAAAAACAACATACAATATGGCCTCTGTAATCCACTACTATCAACTGAACCTCCAGTAATCCGAACTGTCGGGTGACGAGGGCGGCGTAGGTGGGTGAAAACATTGAAAAAACAACATACAATATGGCCTCTGTAATCCACTACTATCAACTGAACCTCCAGTAATCCGAACTGTCGGGTGACGAGGGCGGCGTAGGTGGGTGAAAACATTGAAAAAACAACATACAATATGGCCTCTGTAATCCACTACTATCAACTGAACCTCCAGTAATCCGAACTGTCGGGTGACGAGGGCGGCGTAGGTGTGTGAAAACATTGAAAAAAGTTTTTCAACTGTAAAATTAGCTGTAAGAACCAGATTTTATTTTTCTAGACGATGAATTACTAACTTCGCAAGAGATCCTTCTAGAAACATCTGAGATTTTAGTAATACGTTCATCAGAAATAATTAAAATAATCCCCATGGAAACATTTATTTTCTAAGCATGCTAGGGCAATTCATCACTTATGTCGTTAAGATTCCCACAGCAAGGTCTGTGCAATACACCAGAGCCGAGCGTCGCATATTTTTATGCACGGCTGCTTTACTTACTTCGTTAAGTTTCTGGCTTTATTTTATTTAGTGCACCTTTTTATTTCACGTGATTGACAATACAAACAGGATGAAAATATTTATTTTACTTTACCTCAAAAAGTAGTTTGGGTTTTTACGAACTTTCGACTCAAATTAATAATATCAGAAAATCAAGATATATCCGCTCGAATGATTTCCTTATTTATTACAATGTTTATGTTTATCAAACATTTAGAAAAAATAAAAATATATATCCAAATTAATTCAAAACATTATTGTAGGTAATTTGGTTTAACCAAATACGCAGATACCTCCTACATCCTGAAAGTTTGAGGAAAATCTGACGCCAAAGCTCGCACATTTCTTTTTTAAAGGTCAAATTTTATTACAGACTTTTGGGCCTGGGATTTCTAAACGGTGATCTTAAAATTTAATCAGATCTTCATAAATATTTTTTTTTTTGCTTTTGACGGTTTTGACCGAAATCGACAAAATAAGCCTCAAATAAAACTGTTTTTAGTTGAACTGCATATTATAACATATTAGATTCATATTCAGCAAAAAAAAATTGTAAGCATGTTTCATATTGCTTTAGTAATCATAAATTCAATCTCATTGCACTATAAAAAAACTTATGTATTAGAAAGGATTACATTTCGTTGCCCAGGAGGTCTATCACGGTCGATCGATAAAGCCCTACGTCAATACGATATTGACTAAACTTATATGGTCAGTTAGCGATATTTGCGAGCACGGATAGATAAATTTTAGCGCTGCTTTATCATATGAGCTTCAGTTAACTGTCAATATACAAATCTTTTGAATGATATTGTTCCTTACGCAAAATTACTGGCTTATTAATAAGATGTTGTGAGTAAAGACCTTATTAACTAATTAACTCACTTTTAGTGTTAAAAGTAAATGCGTACATTGTTAATTTAATCATGTTTTTAAGAAGCTGTTCAACGTTTGACAATGTTAATTTATAGACAATACTTCCGGTGTTGCCAGCGTATATCAATTTCTTATTTATTGCCTTATCAATGTCGGTCTGGCCATCAACAGCGCGACCGTGCTTAGGAAATCGGTATAAAATCATCGGAATGATTTATTCTTTTTTTTATACTACATAATATTAGTTACAATTACAAGTTTATTACTTAAAGACGGAGGAAAAGCAACATGGCATAATAACCCAAAAATAAATCACTGTAATGAACTCTATTTCAATGTATTGCCACATTTACATTGCATATTAAATAAAGGCGTGGGTTGGCAGACAGACGCATAACTTACATTATTTACAACCGCGTAATAATTAGTCGATATGCGTCGCTTAGTTACCTACAAATACCATTTCTTAAAATAAAATGAAATGACTATGCAAATAACGCAGTATCAAAGAAAAAATACAGCACTAGTTCCAATGTGCAGTTATTATCCGATCAGAGATAACAAAATCCTCAAATAAATCGATAATATTTTTGCGTTCATATTACACATGTAATGAGCGCTAATTCCCGGCGTGATCGATCACTCACCGCTCATATATACCTTTTATCCGATCTAATGTACAGAATTTTTATCGAAATTCCTATCTTTGGAAGCTCGGATCTGATATAACATTTACGCTTTGGCCAAATTTCATCATAATTAATTTTTTATCGCGCTGAGGACGTCTGAGAAAGAATCGTCTAGGATTTTTATTTTAAGAACAAGATAAAGGTGACAGAATGGTGATTTGCTTGGAGAGATGTTTGTTCGACTGATTTTCTGGACTGTTAAAATTTCAACAAATTCAACCCTCGGAAAGATAGTTAACTTAACTCTGTATCACTCTCTCAGCACTGATAGAAGTAGACAAAATATCTATTACTCCCATAGACATATGAATATTAGTAGACCTGCCCTAAGTGATTAAAAGCGTATTATCCCCACTCCCCATACCGGTTCCTTTGGAACCGGCTGTGCTCGCGTATGGCCTCAAGTGAAATCTGAAAACGTGACGTCATCATTCTTGTGCGAACTATGGTCGAGGCATCATCGGTTCATTTTACGAAATAACACGGCAAAATGTTGACTTGTACTATGAAAACTTGTAAAAATAGATGTGAAAAAGAGAATAAACCCAATTGTCGTATTACATTCCATATATAAGCATTATTTTACTTTATTTTAAGCATATTCACATCGTATAATATAGATCAGTTTTAGAAACATATAATATCACATCGAGAAACGTCTGGACGCGAAACACAAAGCTGGTTGGTTGCTGGGAAGTAAATTACGAACATTTATAAAAGTGTCTTAACTAAATACTTAAACGAAATATTCGACTCTGAAAATAGATCCGAATTTTTTTGCCGAATTTGGACTTCGCAAATTTGTTCATAACGTGGCGAGTAATTTGCGCTCCCATGTAAAAATGTCTATTCATTCAAAAGCAGATTTTACTTTTAAGAAGTAAATGGTGATATTATAATGCGAGATGCCTATTTACTGTCAGATTGATTTATTGACGAATCACAGTCAGCCTTACGCCCTTCGTTCTTCAACAGTTGATTTTACCCCTCGCCATTATCTTCTCGTCTATTAATTCCTATGTCTGTGATTACTCCAAATAAATAAAAAAAATAAATCTATTGGGGGCAGAACATACTGTTAAAAGTTTTAAAATTCATAAAGTATTATTTTAATTATGTCAAAGTAGAACCATTGATGTATTTAGTCATTGAGTAGAAACCATTTGAAATAATAATCTAAGAATTAAAAATAATTTTTGAAAAATATAATGTGAGCTGCATACATTTTAGTTAAACCCTAACACAGACATGTAAAAAATCACGGGACTTTGCCTGATTCTCTTTTATAAACTAATGTTGTAATTTTCCTTTAGAAAGAACAAAACATAGATAGACAAGCAAAAATTTACACTTTAAATGAAGGTAATTTACCTTTTTTCATTAGTAAACTGAAATAAACCACGAAATCTGTCAAAAATTTAAACAAAAGAAATACACATATAAAATATAGTATTATTAATGAAATAAATTATTTTACAACTACTACCGTACCTACGAGAAATTACAAAAAATTCTTCTTCTTCGATGGCGCTACAGCCCATATCGAGCTTTGGCCTCCTGCAACAGTCGCCTCCAACTCCTCCTGTCCTTAGCGGCTGACTTCCAGTTTGTCACCTCGAGAAGCTGTGCTGCATCCCCTCTTACCTCATCTTCCCACCTCAGTCTGGGTCTTCCCACTTTTCTCTTTCCACCTGGGTGACCAGTCAGAATTCTTTTTGGGACGCGTGTATCCGGCATTCTCTGTACATGCCCAGCCCATCTCAGCCTGAGGAGTCTCATGTGTGCAGAGATGCTAGGGGCCTTATATATATCGTACAATTCTATATTGTGCCGGATACGCCACTGTTCGCCCTCTTTCACGGGTCCACATATTCTTCTCAGCACCTTTCTTTCAAAAGTATCCAGCATTTCAGCCATCTTTACCGTCAGTGTCAGCGCCTCACATCCATATGCCAATAAAGTTCTTACAATGGTCTTATATATGGTTATTTTGGTTTTTCTGTGGACACTACGTGACTTAAACACTGGCAGCAAAGAGAAGTATGTTTTGTTGGCTGCTGTGATTCTCCTTCTGATTTCTGCTGGATCCTCATTGTTCTCTGTCAGGCTGGAGCCCAGGTAGGTGAATTGATCGACCACTTCGTATGAGTAGTTGTCTTTAAATAGTGCACTACTTCTTCTTCTGTGTGAAGGGTTTCTGCTCTGTACCATCATTTTTGTTTTGTCAACATTAACTCGCAGTCCTACTTCCCGCGCCGCTGTTTCTAAAGGGTCGAAGACCTCCTTAATGGCTGAAATTGATCTTCCGACAATGTTGATGTCATCCGCATATCCGACAACTTGACTGCTCTTGAAACAAATATTGGAGCCAGTGTCTATTAGTGTTTTTCGTATTACATGTTCGAGCACAATGTTGAAGAGAGTGGGAGCCAGACTGTCCCCCTGTTTAAGTCCCTGTGATACTGTAAATTCTTCCGACAATTCTCCGTCTATTTTGACCTGACATCTTGAGTCTGACATTGTGGCTTTTATGAGTCTAACCAATTTAGGTGGAATCTGGAATTGTAGTAGTATGCCATATAGACACTCCCGATCTATGCTATCATATGCTTGCTTGAAATCAATGAATAGTTCGTGTATGTCTATGTCAAATTCCCAGCACTTTGCCAAGATCTGTCTGACGGTGAACAGTTGGTCTGCTGTGGATCTACCGGTGCGGAAGCCTGCCTGATATTCTCCCAGTAGGTTTTCTGCATATTTATCAATTCTTTGTTTCAGTATCATGGTGTAGATTTTATATGCTGTGCATAGAAGTGATATGCCTCTATGATTTTCGCATTTTAATTTGTCACCTTTCTTGTGAATTGGGCATATTATGCTTATTTGCCATTCCTCTGGGATTTTTTCCAGTGTCCATATTTTAGTTATTAAATTGAGTAGCAGATTTCTCAGATGCTCATTTCCATATTTGAACAACTCTGCCGGGAGGTTGTCTTTCCCAGGTGATTTGTTGTTTTTAAGTTTCTTTAGTGCAGCATTTATTTCTTGCATTGTTGGTGGATTCGCTGATTCTTCATTACTTGATTCAGTGGGGATGTTGGTAGGGTGACTTCTCAGGTCGCTATTAGGGTTGAGAAGTTTATAGAAGTAGTTTTTCCACACTGTTTTTATTCGTTCCTTATCTGATATAATTGATCCATCAGCGTCTTTGCATAGTGTTGTATTCGGTTTGAAACCCTTCTTGAAGAAGTTTACTCCCCTATATGCTTCTCTAGGATTATTATTGACAAAGTCCTGTTCCATTTTTAGCAAAATATCATTCAAGAATTTTCTTTTCTTTCCCCGTGTCAGCTTGTTCGTTTCTTTTCTCGCCTGTCTTTTGTTTCTTGTTGACGTTTCCAAGTACTTCTTTCTGAGTATATTCTTTTCAGCTACCTTTCTTTCACACTCTTCATTAAACCACGGGTTCCCAGGCTGTCTGGGTATGTTTCCGACACTTGATTCCACTGCTCTTACAATTGCTTCTTTTATATCATTCCAATCTTTTTCGAGTGATTCTTGGGAGTTCTGCTCAGTGATCTGATCTGGTAGGCTATTTACAAGGGCGTTGTGATACTGCTCTTTGCCTTCTGGTGTTTTTAGAGCTTCCGTATTGATTTTTGGAATAGTTGGTGATTTTCTTGTCCTGTGGTTTGCAATTCGGCTCCTATAGGTGGCCACCACCATATAGTGGTCTGAATCACAGTTGGCACCCCTATACGTCCTTACGTTTGTGATGCTCGTTGCCCCCCTTCTTTCTATCAGGACATGATCAATTTGGTTATGGTGTCTACCATCTGGCGACGTCCAGGTCCGTTTGTGTATGTCTTTTCTTGGGAATTGAGTCGAGGCCACGATTAGGTTTCTTGATTCTGCGAAATCAATCACTCGGGTTCCGTTATTATTAGCGTGCTTGTGTAGACTGTTCATTCCTGTAATGTTTTGGAGCAGAGGATCCTGTCCTATCTTGGCGTTAAAGTCCCCAATTACCATCTTAATGTCGTTCGATGGTAATGTGTCGTAGACCTGTTCAAGTTTCTGATAGTATGTATCTTTCATTATGTCCTCTTTATCTTCCGTTTCAGCATGTACGTTGATCAATGTTACATTGAGAAATTTCGTTTTTATGCGTAAGCTGCACATTCTTTCATTAATGGGTTTAAAGTCTTTCAATTAGTATTGGTAATTTATTAAGAATCTCTACAAATTATTGGTAATCCGGGTACAAACGGAATTTCGGGCCGTTTCCTGATAAACTTTTAGTAAATTCTATACATATCGAAACACGTGTTCATGCACCTGCATTTGCCTTGATAATATTTAATTATTATAAAGACGAAAATATTAGGATTTTTATGAACACGTGTTCCGACATCGTGATAATATATTCGTATTTTACTAAAAGTTTTTATTAATTCATTCTAACCGGATTGCCAATAATTTGAAGAGACTCTTAATAAATTAGCAAAACTCATTTTTCTCCTTGTACCTACTTTATAGTCTGATTTATCATACACACAATCAGTTACAATTTTCAAATTCAAAGGAAATTTGAATTCATTGAATGTGAATATTTTCACGCAGGAATAAATCACAACACAGAAAACCACCGAAATTAGTGTGTTTGATGATGTATTGAGGGTCTATTATGTTACTCGTGTCAAAGAACTGAAAAACCTTCAAAAAAGTCAATGAATTAACCAATTCAATTCAATGAACCTTGAATAGTTCAGTGGCATAAGATGATCCCAACATCCATCTCGCATGCTAATTTATTAAACCAACGCAACGCATTGCTTGACCTACAGTAACACCGAGAAGGTTAGACAACCTAATCATCGCCATCGACTTCGCAATCACCCAATGCGATATACCGTAAGTTTGCAAAATCTCGTATACGTAACATCATTATAGAAGGCCATGATCAATTCATGAATCTAAACATAATTATTTGAAAAACGTACTTCATTTTTTGTTAACTGAGACAGAAGAAAATAATTTCCCTCGTGGCATTTGTCATTTTTGGGGATGCTAACCTAACCATCACGCCGTTTCTCCGCAGGGGTACGCAGGGAAGAAAATACTCGATCTTGGAACATAATCCTTGCCTCATTCGCATCCATACATCGTCTCATACTTACTCTTCTATTATTACGACTCTTGACATGGCCTGGCTCAAGTATCTGATTCACTAGATAGTGCCATGTCTTTCTTGAGCGTCCCCGACTTCTGCTACCATTCGAATTTGCATCATATATCCTCGTTACACTCCTATCTTCGCTCATTCGCTCTACATGCCCAAACCGTCTAAGCGACCCTTTCTTAATCTTACTCATTACGCTTACATCAGCCTTGCACTCTTTGCGGATCTCCACATTCCTCATACGATCAAACATGGTTTTACCACACATACGCCTCAGGGATCTCATTTCAACAGCATTCAATCTACTTTCATCCCTCTTCTGTCAGTTCCATGCCTCTCTGCCATACATCAGGGTAGGTGCCAGTACTCTATTGTGGACTGCTGGCTTCGCTTCTTAGGACAATTTTTGTTATCGCCAAGCACCTTCAGTCCTCCATTAATGGAATTACATTTGCATTTACCCTTCTTTCAATATCTCTATCAGCCTTCCTATCTCTCTTAAACATACTTCCTAAATACATAAACTCATCCACCTGCTCCAAGTATTCATCATTCACAACTCTACTCTCTCTTTCAAACACCATGACTTTAGACATACTTACATTCATCATTAACTCATTCTTCATACATACTTCGTTCATTCTAGACATGAGAGTTAGCAATCAGCACCACATCATCAGCATTCAACAGACAAAGTGCTTTCATTTTACTCAAATTCGCGCCCAATCCCACCTCTCATTATCAATTCTTGCATACAATTATCCATATATAGATTGAATACCTACGGCGAAATTTAATTGTTCCCAATTATACAAAAGATCATTATTATATTTTATAAAGGGAAGTTGCAGTTAAATAAAAGTGAATTGTTACTCACGTTTTATTAAAATAATATGGAATTGTCATCAAAGAGTCTTAACACACCTGATGTAACACAACCGATAATATGCTTTACTGCGTCCGATGTATTGACCTAGTAAAGAAAATCTTTTACAGTCTATATGTCAAAAACGTGCTTTAAACAATATTTATTGCCTGTTTGTTTTATATCCTTTCAAAATGCAACTAAATCAATATTAACACAGACGCGATTGAATCCATAAAGCTATATGAATACGGTGATTTATTTAATGTTTGATTACTATCAATTTGGGAGGAGGATTTAAGTACCGCCGCCCCGGGAACCATTTATTGGATTACCAACACCTCTGGCATAGATCAACCTAAGTGGTTCGCTACGTTTCATCATTTAGCAGGGGTGTACTGGTTCATGGGGATAGGTGTGTTCAGGATACGCCTGCACACCGGCTGTGTGGCTTCCAGATCGAGAGAAGCTGGTTTGGGGCAGACTCTTTGGCCTCTTCAACTGGCCTATCGACCCATCCATCGCTTTGCGCCGCAGAGGTATATGTCCATATGTCCCTGTGGGGCTGTAAGGTATATGTTCATAAATATGTCCATATGTCCCTGTGGGGCTGTAAGGTATATGTTCATATGTCCGTCACTGGACACACTGATTCCTATATGACCTGATCTTTGGCAATGTAACGTTTTATCAAATGCTACGTTTCTGCGAATTGTTATTCTTGTAAAGAAAAATGCAAAGATTGAACTAGTTTACGTCAGATGCGTCTAAAAGTTCTCTTAATTAATACATTCGAGAATATGTATTGATTTTTATGGGCGCAGACTGCAACTGAATAAATATTTAACGCTGCAACAAACAAAAAAACACAGGGCAACATAAAATGTCAAAGGAAATAATAAAGGCTACAAATATGATGATTAAACACAAATAATTTGTTCTCTATATTTGTATTCTCTGCGAGACTAGCCAAGAGGTTCCAAGCTCCCGAATCTGGAATTTATATATATTTTTATTATGTAGGTAGGCTCGCCTCGACGTTCTTCGTTCGGGTTTTTTGTGTCAGTTGAAGAAGTGAGGTGAACCATCACTGTGGAGGGGTAATGGTTTATAGCCAATAATGGCGGCCGTTTTACATGATGCTTTTTTTCGTCGAGTTTCCATACGTGTTTCCATACCATTCATATAGATTAGGGATGAAAACAGGATGTATTCTATTTTGGTACAGCTTAAGATGGCAGACATTTTGAAAATGGTTATTAGTTAACATTAAGTTTCCTATAGATGATTGTAAATTTTAGTCGTGTGTTTACAATGTATAATTGTATTGTAATTTATTTTTTTTTGCTAAAAAATGTTTTATACTGTGATTAATGGTACTTTTATCGTTCATAAAAAAATTATTGGACATCTGTCGTCTGTCATTGTTTCCATTTTGCATTTTTATTTTGTTGATTATTTAGAATCTTGATAAAAAATACTAGAATAATATGTGTTTTTTTACTGATTGTAAACTTATATCGTGTACTGTTTGGTATTATGAATTGCAAATTGCAATTGTTTTTTTGTTATGTTAAAGATGTTGCCAATTTTTGACGATTTAGTAACGCCCTAAAATATTTCTTCTTTTCTTTTTTATGTGACATCTGACAAGACATGTAGGAAGGGGCTTTGAAGGTACACCCACCCTGTCCCACCCCGGTATAGGTGACTTATGGTCACCCCTTCGGAGCTCTCGCATGAATCTAATTTTTTGAATAAACGGCTCTACAATTTATATAAATGAAGCTAGGCCTTCAAAGTCCCCGCATACGGTGTTATGAAGCGGTATGCAAGCGCTTACAAGTACTAAACTAAGGACAACACAGAAAAATAACAACAAAACAATCAAGTTCAAGTGTCAGGCAGATAGTTGGTGGAGGGGACCCACACTCCAGTACCTGTAAACACATAAAAGTAAAGTAAACAATAGAGTGACGGGGGAGTTTCGCCGAACCACGACTGGCAGTCCTGTTGAGAAATTGGTGGTGGTTGGGGCGACTGGTGCAGGTCAGGACTTCCACACCCCTTAGCCGACCACCCGGTGGTGCCCTGAAGATAAGTATTGGAAAAAGAGGGATAAAACCCTAAAGAACCTAGGGGAAAGAAGCGTCAGGAGGTCGGAGGCAGGGTGGAGGTTACCCCAGCCTGCACAGTCACCCCTCTGACCACCAACGCTCATCAGGGGTGGCGCAGGTAATTGGCGGAGTCCTCCGGTAAGAAAGAATAATAAGAAGCTCCAGTCGTGCATGCGGGGACGAGGCCCGTTATCCAACCCCTAATGGGGAAAATAAACAAAACAAAACAGACAACGGAGTTCAGTTCTCGCCTGTAAACTCGTTGCTGTTACTAAAAAAAAAAAAGAAAAGAAAACCGGAAAAAAATACATGTAAAAAGAAGAGAAAATAAGAGGAAAAATGAAAAACAATAATCAATCCAAAAAGTGCCACACAAGGGCAACGGTAAATAAGTAAAAACAAAAGTAAAGGTGTAAAAATAAGATCTGCATGGTCTGTAAAGAGGACAGTAAGTATTGAATAAGATAACAAAGTAAAGTAAGAGAGATAATTAGTAAACACAGATATATAAGAGTGCTTACAGTGTCTGTAAAAAGAAAAACAGTGTGTTAACCTTAGACAGGGAAAAAGAAACATATGAAAAGAAAACAGAAAATAAGAATTAAAAAGTACAAGACAAGTTAATTAAAAAAACAAAATATAAACGAATGGAAATCATCTGCAACAGCTGGTACAGTAAAAAAAAGAAATAAGATAAGAATAATAAAATAAGAAAAACAGAATAGCATATACAGTAATGAAAGAGTTGTAAAAGAATAAGTCATGGAGCAGGAGCAGTACACCGGGGTTTCCCAATTATTACACTAGTCAGCGACTCTAAGCACAGGCCATCTCTCAACCCAGATCCTAGTAAACTTCCTCAAACATTCGAAATTCACACTGTTAGAAACAAGATCGGTGTTCCACACCGGTCTAATGGGGACATTCAGACCTTCTATCATTTCGTCTCTGGCATCCTTCAAAATCTCACAGTGCCACAGAATGTGCTCGGCCGACTGGTAATTATTGCCACAAGCGCAATTGGGGTGGGTTGACAGGGCAAAGCTGTGAAGCCTTCCCCTGAATTCCCCATGTCCTGAAAGGAGCTGCGTAACGTGATGGTCCAGTTTGAGGAAAGCCCCTTCCATTCTGAGTTTAACTGAAGGGAAGAAGGAGAAGGTCCATCTTCCCTTGCTCGACCTATCCCAACGGACCTGCCACTCTTTGAGCGACAGGTCCCTCATCGTTCGGAGCAGTCCTGGGAGAGTTCCTGGTCCACCCGGTGTCAGGACGACACCAAGGTGGTTGGCCGGGGATCCACGGATTAGTCGCTGCTTCGCTAACACCTCCCTAATTTCTAGATCGATTGGTAATATACCAGCCAAAATTGGCAAAGCGTCCGAAGCAACGGTTCGATATGCCCCAGATAGTGCCAGCAGGGGAGTGCGCTGACCCCTAGTGAGAGCAAGAAGTATTAAGCAGTTATCCAGGCGATGCTCCCAAACAGAGGCGGCATATGCGACTTGCGCAACATATACCCCCTTGTAGAGAGCGTGCAAAGCCGGTCTGCGAAGTCCCCACTCTGCCGTGGAGATTCTTCGAAGCTTCAGAAACAGCGACTGAGCCCTGCAGGATACATCTTTGACATGAGCCAGAAAGGAGGACGATCGATCTAGAGTGACACCTAAATATTTAACGTTATCCACAAATTTGATATTAGTGTCTCCCATACGGATGGTAGGGTTTCTTGTCTTATTGAAAGAACCCTTCATCAGGAGGCCCATAGTCTTCTGGGGAGCGAAGGTCATTTTATTCCTCTCCCCCCATTTAAGGAGGGTGTCCAAACCTTCACCAGCCTTACGTTCGACTTCTCTTCTACTGTCCCCAGAGACAAGATACATTTTATCATCCGCATAGTCGATCATGATACATCCTTCAGGTAAGGGTAACCTAGAGGAGTCATCGAAGGTTATATTCCAAAATTTAGGACCTAGGACGGAGCCTTGAGGACACCCCATATCGGTCTCGCGTTCAATAACAGTGTCACCATGAGAAATGATGACAGTTCGGCCCGATAAATAATTGTCTACTGATTTAAATAGAGTTTTTGGGCAATTCCTATTTTTAACCTTGATACGTATCATGTCCCACCATGCGTAGTCGAAGGCACCAGTGATATCTAGGAAGATTGCAACTACATACCTCTTTGTACAAGCCTTCACCCAGTTAAGCGCAAACGAAATGGCGTGCACGGTGGATCTACCGGAGACGAAGCCAAATTGGAGATCACTAGACGGGGAGAGTGATTGTTGTAGCCTATGCCGGATAAGTTTTTCCAGGATCTTGCCAAGCACTGGAAGTAAGGTGATGGGCCGATAGGCCTTGACATCGGTTAGTGGCTTACCGTTCCCCTTTGGTATGACCCTGAGCACGCCTCTCTTCCATTCAGAAGGGAAAATTCCTCTTCTCAAACACGTTTCCATCACTTGGAAGAGCTCCTCCCTAGCGTGGATCCAGACTTGCTTCACTATCATGCCATTAAGTCTGTCATGCCCTGGTGCCTTCTTAGAACCCAAACCCTTAATTATTAGGTCGATTTCTGCTCTAGTGACTGGAATGACTCTGTCCTCTTGGGCGAGGTCTCTAGGTGGAAGCCGTGCCAGGAGTCTAACCTGTTTATGGTGGTCACTTTCCCCAATTACTGATTCTACAGGAACTAACTTGCCCAAAAGTGTATTGAGAGTAGAGGCCACATCTATCGTCTCAGCGTTCCTACCTTCTGTGATCCCAATGAGACTAGACAAAAACCGATCCGATCCTTTTCCGGATTTTTCAATTGCGCTGTGGATTTCCCACGGGTTGGCGTTTCCCACATTATTAACCCAGTCATGCCAAGCAGCTCGTTTCGCAAGGAGAACAGCCTGTTTGAAAGTTGCCCTGGATCTCCTGAGAGCTGCCTGAAGGGTAGCTGTCTCCTCCTCCGTACAGCATCCCCTCCTGGACAGTCCCAAGGCCCTATAGGCTCCTTTATAGGCCCCCTTTAGCGAAGTCAGCTCAGGTGACCACCACGGCGTTCTAATTTTCGTCTTTGGGTTTGATCTGCCCAGAGAGGAATCAGCCGCAGATACAACGGCAGAATTGAAAAAGTTCCCCAAATTGTCTGGATCACTAGCTGCTACGTGGTGAAAATCCCTTAATGTATCTCGTAGCGCCTCCCCAAAGTTATCCCAATTCGCCCTAGAGGTGTTGAAATTCCAGGAGGATCTCGGAGTTTCAGTTTTCTTAACACCTATTGTAAATGTGATTAATCTATGATCCGAGACTATTGCGCATTCATGGACCCTCCATTTAGATATCCTGGCCGCAACTGATCCAGAGCAAAGAGTTAGATCAATGTTGCTCTCTCCCATTGTGTTTGAAAAGGTAAAGAACGAACTCTGTTCGTTAACGATACAAAGGCCTTGCGCAGCAATAAGGTCTTCAACGGCGTCAGTCCGTGATCGTACTGAATGGTTTTTATTATTGTCAAACCAAAGAGGAGAGCGAGCGTTAAAGTCCCCTCCGATAACTACGTTACGACCTTTAAGCGCGTTTAGGGCGCGCGTAAGACTCAGGATATGTGGTCCTACCGGATTCCCCCATTTAAAATAAACTGAGATCAGATAGATTTCAGTATCAGCAAATTTA
Source organism: Hesperophylax magnus (assembly GCA_026573805.1). NCBI lineage: Eukaryota > Metazoa > Arthropoda > Insecta > Trichoptera > Limnephilidae > Hesperophylax > Hesperophylax magnus. The sequence goes on from JAIUSX010000088.1 coordinate 2,997,728, forward strand.
ATACATACACAGGTTTGGTACTCATTAGACAGCCCTGCCAGAAGGAGGGGGCTGATCAATGATGTATTGACCAGAACACCCGCCCCCGGCGATGAGCCGACCTCGAGTACCGCTCCCGGAAATTCAATTGGTGTTTTACCTTCCCAGGTGTACTGCTCCTGTAAAAGCATTATGTCAATATTCAGGTCAGACATGACCCGCTGCACATCCAGTGTGGCCAACCGGGATCGCTGCAGATTGATCTGACCTAAGGAGAGAAGATTAACAGGAGCCATAGTCAGTCATTCTAACTTGTGCATTGATGGCTGCAAGCTGTGCAGGACAGTCTCTATCCCCAGTTGGATGATCAGCATTCTTCCTAAAACGGGTGCAAGTGGCACAGACAGCGGGAAGTGCCTTCTTGGGGCAATCCTCATGTTTGTGTCCCACAGCGGCGCAGTGGCGACAAGTTTCTTTCTCCTGAGAGCAGGACTTACTAATATGACCATACTGTTGACACTTAAAGCATCTGGTCGCGCCTGTATAATCGCGAGTGCGACAGGCATTCCACCCAAGGAAGCACATTCCGCTGTCTAGTAGGACCTTTCGAGCAGCTGGATGACAGGTCACCACCATATTCATGGTGGGGATGTCCCGTTTTCCGAAGAGCGAAACTCGTCGCATGGTCCGAAGGTGATCCTCCAAAGACAAAGAAGTCTGGCCAGATAAATTACTCGCGTAGATCTCGGAGAAAAGCTCCTGGTCGGCAGATTGTTCACATTTAGGAACATTATAGATGACAATTTTCGGAAGACGGCCTAGAGGGTTGATCATCTTTAGACCACTTGCCACGAGTTTTGCCTCAGCCTTTTTAATATTTTCCAATCCCTTGATGTCCTTGGCTTGAAACGCCATACCAGCGCCTTTGATCTTCCTGGAGCGTACGATTTGGAAGTCGTCCTTCCTCGGGTTCAAAATTTTCTCCAGGGTCTTGAGGGTTTCCTCCGATGTTTTACCCTCTGGAGTTTGCGGATAAACCAAGATCGTTAGTGGCTTCTGTGGAATTGGACGCTCAAAGCCATTAACAACTATCTTTTTGGATGCTGGCATTCCAGCTGCAGCATTTGCGTAGGAAAGTGTTTCCCTGTGAATGGGAGTGTGAGAACTGACTGTGCGACTTTTAATAGCTTGATCCAGTTTTGTGGAGAGCGTCGACTGTGCACTTAGCATCTCGTCAATGGTAGAAGACCTGGTGGAGAGCGTATTCAACTCAAGCATCAGCCTGGTAATGTCCGACATCAAGTCGTCTAATGTGGTGTTGAGAAGGCTTTTGTCCGCCTTATTTAACTTATTGGTACCGTCCATCAAAACTGCTCTTATTTTCTGGCACTTATCCAAGGCTGGGATGGCCCTCCATTCCTGGTTACCCGGGGAATCGCTATAACGAGTGCGTTTTTTGTTCTCCACATTAGGGGTGGTAGAGGGCACAATGGAAGGCATCTCATGGTTATCCGACGAGAATGGATTGGGACGAGTGGTTGTTTTATCGGTTCCCGGTTCACTATCAGAGTCAATAACCGTTTTGTCCCTCTGGGATTTTGTTTTGAACCTTTTCCGAACTTTAGAAGGCCCGGGTCTTGGTGATCTAGGATTAAGTATGTCTTTTATTTGTTCCATAATTTTTTCCCTTTCCCCCTTAGGTAAATCTGGATTTTCAGAACGGCCATCTGAATCTCCAGACGAAACTATGTCTGACGGCATTTTTCACGAAAAAGTGGGGTAAATGTAAATTTACCCCAGATTTTGAAAATTTTCCCCAAAAATGGGGAAAAAAAATGGGGAATTTTTTTTGTCCAAACTGCCCTTAGATTTGTAAAAATGTTACTTTTAAGGGTACAAAATATTTTTTTGGGACTTGGCAAAAATTTGACTGAGAATATAAAAATTTAGTATCCCTCCCCAAAAGGAAAAAGAAATTTAGATTTAATGTTCAAATGTTCACACTTTACTAGACCTCCACTTCAGAATGATTATTGAAAATTTTTAGGAAAAGAAATGTCACTGTCACTTTGAAAAAAAATTATGCTTATCAATACAAAAAAGGAAAAATATTGTCTAAATTTGACGATATTACAAAGCAAAGGATGCGTCCTCCCATAAGTTCTTTCATCACTTTACATAAATTGTCGTGGTATGTTCCAGAATAAATGGACACGTGGCGCACACAAAAACTCTACTAGCGGAAAAAGTATAACACCCACAGAAAAAACACGACGATCACTAGACGCAGAAAAAAATTCTGCGTCGAATAAAGTATGTGTCGTCGAGATTCACTTATAACTGTGCACTTAAATCGTATATCGATGAGGAACACCGCACATAAAAAGAAAATCACTATAAAAACTCAGAAAAAGGTGTCAAAAGCACCGGGAATTTTTACAAGACGATTCAAATGGGAACTTTTCACCCAGTATCAGTAGTGGATACCGGGGATGTGGTAGAAACCACCACTAGGGCGGATTTTTAGTTTTTTGACACTGAAATACAATTATAAAACTAAAGAAACACAATCACAGAAGAAAAAGTATTACAGGCGGATAGCCCGTAAAAAAATACACCTGGTGGCGCTTTAACGATTGTAGAAATCTTGACCGGAACCGATTTTTAGAGTAATAGATTGCGGAGCAAAATTGTGTCATGTTCTAACCTCGGAGGCGAGAACTGAACTGTAGGAAGGGGCTGTAAGAAAGGATTTATTAATGCGGGTCTTGAATCAGATTTAATGAAGGAGGAAAGACAGATGCCGGTGACTCGTTCCACATAGGAGCCGTCTTTTACAAAAACGGGTTGAAGAAGCGGCCCGGTCTCACGAAACCAATATCGAATAGTACGTCGAATTTCACGTGTACCAGTGCAATGGGAATCAATGCTGGTAGCTCCTTAGAGCAGGCTCCATTCAAATACCTGCAGAACAGACTCAACATGCCCCCATTTTTTCTGTACATTAGAGATAGTAATCGGACTGTTAACAATGAATTGTCAATCAGACTGACTGTTCTCCTTTGCACAGAAACAAGTAGGTTTGTCAAGTATTGTGGGGCTCCAGCTCAGAGGTGGCTCCCAAATTCAATTGCTGGGCGTACTTGAGATTTGTATAGGGTTAGCAGCTGTTTAATATTGAAGAATATGCTAGCCCTATACAAGACGCCCAGTTTCTTGGAAGCCAGATCTACTCGGGCCTCTATATAGCCACAATACTTGAGCCGGTCTGATATACTTACTCCAAGCATTACAATTGAGTCTTCGTTGGGGAGGGTGCTTCCATCAAATTGCGCCAAATAGTCAGTAATCTCCCTCTTTACCGAAATCAGACACGCTTGGGATTTTGAGACGTTGAAACTGACCAGGTTGGCCTTACCCCAAGCACACACCTTCTCGAGGTGGTGGTTAACTTTTTCTTTCAAAACTTCCCGAACTGTACGGATATCAAGAGTGGAAAGGAAATTGTCAAAAATCACGGTTATCTAACCGTCGTGGACTCCAATGGCAACTATCTGTATAAACACGTAAGTATAAAAATAATAGTCGAGGAAAGCAAATACTTTTCGTACGGGCTCCGATATAGTTTCCATGTGGGGGTCGGTATGAAAAAAATCATCGTGTAAATCGCCATTAGTCAAGAAGTCATAAAAGAGAATTGGTAGCAATCAGACTCCCTGGCCTCGGGAAAAGCCTCGCTAAATTGAGAAAAGTACTATCACTACGTGACAAAAAAATTACAAGCTGCTCAACGTCTTTTCAATTAGACAACATTATGAGCGTCGATTCTGTACCTCCTGAAACACATACTACATACTCCCTTACAATCTCAGTCCTCAATAATAACCAGAACAATAACAAACCTAACACTTAAGACCCCGTAGTAAGTGTTCAAAGATACTTTGAAAGGGAGATATATAAATACGAATGTTAGAGGGAGCACGCTAATATTAAAAAAAAAAAACGATAATGATTAAGCGAAAATGGTGAAAGTATTTAATAAAACACAACTCGTTTGAAATAGAGCAAAAATTTCTAGACAAATGGGACAATTAGGAATACGGGGCATCCCAATAAAACAGTCCACCCACGGACAAAGATCCTATTATTCCATCAAATGCTGATAATTCACCAGTACACAAACAGAAAAAATAGATCACAGAATGGATAAGAACTAAAGGTACAATTTTTTTTTCAAAACATACTCACCCCAAACCAAACATAACACATTTTAAATATCATGTATATTATGTTTTTAGTTCTACTAAATGAAAATTGTTGAATTATAATTTGGTAATGTTTTAAATATCCTGCATTTTAAGTACTAGCATTGATTAACATCTACTTCTGTTTTGTTTTATTCTCTTTCGTCTTAACTGTATCTTTAAGTACACTTCATTTAGTATCCTTTTCTTTACCGAAACTATGCCTATGTAATATGTAACATTATATAACAACTATAAACCTATTATGTATACATTACTGCCGCCATGGATGAAACCACAGTATCCTCCTTGAGTATCTCAAGGACGATGTGATGTGTTTTTACTTATGACTGCATAATAACACTTTCCCAATAGATGCGAACACCTCAGCACAAATTCTCCCAGTGAGGTGTTAACAAAACGTATGTAAACTGTATATTAAAAAAAATAAAAATAAAAATATAATAAAATTTCTTGGAGAAAAAAATAAACTTTTTTTTCACCGAGGGAACTGTGAAAAAAATATTAATATTTTTGTGGTCGAGTTGGCATCGTGTTTGGGTCCCACCCAGGCGTAGTGTGTTCGGTGACCGGATAACTCATCAAAATGACAATGACTTTTCATAACTTTATAGCACTTTGTATAGGTGTGTAGAATTGTCATTTTGATTATCTTGGAGTTATAATGGAACCGCTAACACCACAAGCACCATTTTCCGCTTACCGTGGTGGTAGTAGGAGATTTTGAAACATTGTCAGGTTATTCGTAACCCGGGAATGCTTGTCTATCTTTTAGAAAATAAAAATAAAATTAATATTTGCGAACAAATCTAGATAACGGATTAAATTTTTCATAAAATTGAGTAACAAAACCCCACCTCCCACTTTCGTGCCTCTCATCAGCCTCGCTAATTATTCCGTTACCTATGCCATTCAGAGATTTTTTATGTTCTACATATCATTCTCGTGAAAAAACTAGGCACTTGCTTAATTCACTGATATGGTATTGTTCATGATTATATCTGCTTTTCATTAAATACTTTTTCGAAAGTGAATTAGTGCGTGGGTTCGTGATGTAAGATGTCAAATTTAGACGTGTACTAATTAAAATTTTAAATTTTTTATTGATACTACAGACTGATCATTTAAATTTTGATGTTACCGTCAATTTATGTTTTATGACAGGGTTTTTAAAGGAATGTAGCGAAGTCCTGTTTTAACTCGAGCATTATGCATTTCGTCAAGATGGCGGCCGTTTAAATAGTTGTGTAAAATATGGTATTTTATAATTATGTAGGTATTAGTTAGGTATAGTATGTTTGTAATTAGGGTAAACGGTGGTTTTACGGGGTGGTTTGATATCACAAAAGGTGTTAAACAAGGCTGCGTAATGTCACATTGGTTATTCAACCTATACATGGATAATTGTATGCAAGAATTGAAAGAGGTGTAGTATGTTGCCTGTTGTATGCTGATGATGGTGCTGATTGCTAATAGTATAGATGATCTCCAGTCTCTCGTGTCTAGGATGAACGAAGTATGCGTGAAGAATGAGTTAATGATGAATGTAAGTAAGTCTAAAATAATGGTGTTTGAAAGAGAGAGTACGAAAACAGTGTGCAATATAGTTGTGAATGAGGAATACTTGGAGCAGGTGGATGAGTTTGTGTATTTAGGAAGTATGTTTACGAGAGATGGGAAGGCTGACAGAGATATCGAAACAAGGGTAAATGCAGGTAATTCCGTTAATAGAGGACTGAACGCAGTTGGCGCTAGCAAAAAATTGTCCAAAGAAGCGAAGTTAGCAGTCCACAACCGAGTGCTGGTACCTACCTTTATGTATGGAAGTGAGGCATGGAACTGGCAAAAAAAGGATGAAAGTAGATTGAATGCTGTTGAAATGAGATCCCTGAGGCGTATGTGCGATAAAACCATGTTTGATCGTGTGAGGAATGTGAAGATCCGCAAAGAGCGCAAAGCTGATGTAAGCGTAATGACGGTTTGGGCATGTAGAGCGAATGAGCGAAGATAGGAGTGTAACGAGGATATATGATGCAAATGCGAATGGTAGCAGAAAGAAAAAGACATGGCACGATCAAGTGAACCAGATACTCGAGTCGGGCCATGTCAAGAGTCAGAACAATAGAAGAGTATGTATGAGACGATGCGATGTGTGAATATGAATGAGGCAAGAAGTGTGTGCCAAGACCGAGTTGTTTGGCGATCCGTCCTATCTGCCTACCCCTGCGGGGAGACGGCGTGATGGTTAGTTAGTTACTTAGTTATAATTAAGTAGGACCTCCTTGGTCGAGGGGTAAGGCTATCGACTAACAATTCGTAGATAGCGGGTTCAAATCCCGGCGTGCACAAGTAAATTTTATTTGATGAATTTGTGTTATTAATATAAAATAATATGTAGCATACTTGCGGTACGTTTCAGAATGGAAGATACTCTCAGTATCGCCTTGGTGTATGAACACCATTCAGAATTGAAAAGTTGCATGAAATGGCTTTGGGCGTATTTGGTTACCAGATCTGAATAGCCAGGTACTTCCCCACCTTCCTCTTTCCCTCCACACTACCTTCAGTCTCACAACATACCCCAATTGGGGATGTCATAGCTTCACTAGTTCCAAATATATTGGATTGGTTGGGACTTGGGACCCTTGAACTAAACCTTGACCACTAAACAAATGAAAAACTGTAAAAAATTAATAAGGTGGCACTTTGGCTTATTTTTTACAATAAATTAAACTCCAATGTCCTAATTTAAAAGTTCCATGGTTCATTGTACAAAGGACGTTGCGTGCAATTTCATTGACCTAGAAATTACGGCTGATCCAAATTTCGTAATATCAGAGTTTTCCGTTGCAGTTAAAGTTACATAAGGTAAGGTCAAATAGATTTTCTGAAGTGGAGGTATGATTATTTTTAAAAAAATGTTTCACTGTACCTACGTACGTCTCAAAATAATTGCGCTTCCATCCTTTGATAGATGGAGTGGGCTGTAAATCAGTGCTAACCATCGCATCATCGGCAAGTGGCTTATTGTGGCTCAAGCCACAATGGTTACAATGGACACAACACTCTACTTATTGCCACTGCTTAGTGTATAGTAATTAGTATGCAAATTGCCCTACAATGGGATGGGTGCAAGATTCTTCTACAGGGAACTACTTGCGAAAGTTATGATGTAGTATTTTCAAGGGGAAGTTGATAATTGAGTTTGCCTGAGTTAATATGAAAAATTTTACCCACATTTTCTCTTCTCACCTTGTTTTCTTTATCTTCTATAAAATCCAGTAAATAAGTGTTATAATAACTTAATATATTCGTTCATATTTATGTTTTTTGTTTGTTTATGTGACACCTCACAAGAGCGCCCCTGTCTGTACAGTTTAAAGGCAGAGTTACTATGTCGCCACCCGGTTGGGCAACGTTGTAAGGCGGGTTAAGGTAGGAAGAGGTCTATTAATGCGGGTCTTTAAGAGCCCCGGATTATTATAGGAAAAGACACGGCAGCGAGTCGAAGAAACGACCCGTTGTGTGAACCATCAACTCTGAACCTCCATTAAAATACCTGCAGAACAGACTCAGCATTCCACACTCCGTGCATTAGAGATGGCATGCGGCTCTGGGGACCGCTCTCCTTTGCACAGAATCAAATGGGTTTTTCAAGTATTGTGGGGTTTCAGCCCAGAGGTGGTATATTTGGAATAATTCGTTTTGTAACTCCGGTTCAATGAACTCTATAAATCGGATTTGTTTTGAATTTAAGTGTCATTTTCAAAATTGAAACTGTTTGTTTGAGAAAAAAATTACCTACCCATAGAATAAAATTCTTTTAATTGTCAATTTTAAAATTGGAACTGATTTGTGAAGAATTCAGACTATTCATGATGTTTTTTCAGATTATTCATCTTATTTTTTATCTGCACTGAATCAAAATCCTTAAAAGTATGATATACGAGTATACCGACTGTCAAGAAACCCGTTGTCAGAATTTTTCATAAGCCCTTTGAACATCTTAGCCCCAGACAGACTAATTAAATTGTTAATCTACTCAAGAAAGAATTTCTGCATTTGAAAATGTTTAATTAATTTCACAAAGAAATATAAAGCCTACTTCTAGGACACGGATACATGTAAATATATACCTAGTTGAGTAAGTACAATAGGTATCACTGACAATTTCAGAAAGTATACTTACTGGTATTCTGCACAAATAACAGAAATAGCAACCTTCCTGGTGGTCTATCACAGTGAAATCGATAACTTTATATATTCATCGATCCCTAGGTGTTAAACTGGTAGGATAGCCTGATGGTTAGGATGTTTTAGGCGGCTCCATCGAAACGAGTGCTACCCTGACTCTGCGCAGAAAAGTAAAGTTTGCTAATTTAAGATTTGCAGCGCAGTCTATTGTGAGACTCCATTGTGAGACCCTGCACAGAAAAGTCTCCATCGTGAGACTTTTCTGTGCAGGGTCTTACAGCACTCAGTTTACGTCGATTCCTTACCGACCCATGATGTGATCGCCATAATTAGACACGTACTGAAGTAACCGACTTGTTCCCCATTACTCTACAAGTTATGTTGAGAGAAAATGCTTAGGTTAAAATGAATTAATTATTTTAGATTAAAGTTTTACACCCTGTATTGGGTAGTTACAGTTGTATTGTCCTGGCATTATTGACGGAAGTGACGTAGATGATGCGTAAACTGGTAGCTGAGTAGGTGCGGTATGTACGGCACATCTCTACAGAGATTACAGATTAATTATTTTCTAGAAACAACATTGTATTTCTAGAGTAACCATATTCTGCGTAGGTGGGTATTGTAATCAGAGATTTTGTAATTCATTTGATAATTTAGAACGAGACACGCGAAAGGCAATGTGGTGGCTTGGCATGAGTTAATCAATGTTTAATTCACTTTAAAAATATATAATTTAGGGCGGCTTGCACCAAATATCGCAAAATTTTATCTTAAATTTTATTTAACTAAACGAATTTAAGACCCTAAATTCATTTAACTTAAATGTGTTTAGTTGCGTTCTGCACCACGTAGTTGGTGGCAATTTTAGTTAAACGTCATTAACGCGTCAATAAAACAGCTACGATGTTTCATTTTACTTGAAGTGTCAAAATATTTTGTGATTGTGTGGGGTTTAATAGTGTGTTCATTTATTTTATGAAGAAAAAGTTAAAGCAAATAGACATCATGATGAAATAAGACTAAAAGAGCCTCTGTTGTTGGAATTAAAAATAAAACAATTATCCGAGTAATTTTGTTTTTCTTTTTATTTCTTTAACATATTATATTGTTTTAAAGTATTATAAGAATGCTGTAGGTATAAGTAGAAGCTTACAACCTTACAAAGTACTCCTCGATAAGGAGTGTTAGCTCCAAGTTACGAGCACCTCGCTGATGTTTTTATTGGTGTTCAATTTTAACTGAGGTTCAATTTCTTGCACTTATAATGATGTCGTTTCTTTACTGAGACGAAATCTTCTCTGAAACTTCTTGGCACTGAGTGTTATAAATTTGTTCTTGTTTTATTTCTCTGACTATAAACGGTCTACTTAAAACTCTATAATTTCTTCATCATAGTCAGAATACAAATCCCAAATGTTCATTGTGAATTCAAATTAAAATGATATAAATTTTAACCACTATCAGAAATCGATGGGATAACCTTAAAAAAAATTGACAATACCTACTGCTTTTTAGTAGGGCTAAACACGTTTAACTCGGTTAAACAGCCCCTTTTGGGTATTTAACTTTGACAGTTCTTTAAACGCATTTAACGACTTAAATTTTGTGGTGCAAAACGCCAAGTCGACTTAAATCAAATAATGTGTTTAAAATGATATTTAAACCAAATTTAACTTATGGTGCAAGCCGCCCTTAATGTTTCTCTTCTTCTGGTGCCATTTTATATCGAATGATAATTTACAGGGTGCAGCGAAACAGAGAGTGCACTTTTGAAGGGCCGGTACATCTCGTGTGGTGGGGGTAGGAACCTAGGAGATGTCTTATTGTGTCGGGAGGGTCGTGCAGTTTTCAGTCATTACCATGGTTTTATCCGGACAACACCGGGGCTTCGCCGTCCGCAAGTTTTTTTGAAAATGACCGTTCTTTCGTCGCCACCCAGCTTGCGTTCCGGCTGCAATTTGCGACATAAAATGGCATGACGTACCGAATAAAATAAAACAAATCCCATTTTTTTAAGTTACCGCACCATGTATTATCATCGGGCGGTATTCGTCTCAACTCTCAACGCAACAATTCCGTAAATTTTATCTATTTCCCCCATTGATTTCTCGTGTTGTGATAAAGATTTTATAGTTTCTTCCTTTTTGTATCATGTACAATATCACCACGTAATCTTTCTAGAGTATTTTGGGGATCTTCACATAGATTTTAAAAAATGATAATTTAATGCCTCGAACGAATTCTTCACGATGCTATTTTTGGTACTATTACCACAGTGGAAGTGCTACGCCGTTATGCAAAATTTGTTCGCATTTCTCTAAAAACTTTTCGGTCGATAAGTTGGCCCTAAATAACCTCGATTGTAGGCCAGTACGTTTACCTGATTTAACCCCCTTGGGTTTCTTGACTTGGAGTTTAGTGTAAGTCTGTGGTTTGTAGGATTATACGCATATAATCAATCATATGAGACATTGCTCGTTTCCACATAAGAAAAGTATTCATATAAATTTAGTTAGACTCATAACATCTATATTAAATTTAGTTAGACTCAAAACACCTATATTAAATTTAGTTAGACTCAAAACACCTATATTAAATGTAGTTAGACTCATAACACCTATATCAAATTTAGTTATACTCAAAACACCTATATTAAATTTAGTTAGACTCATAACACCTATATCAAATTTAGTTATACTCAAAACACCTATATTAAATTTAGTTAGACTCATAACACCTATATCAAATTTTGCATAACAGTTGTACCAGCTGATATTTAACTCAGGTAATCTAAATGAAGTTGAACGTAATTTATATGAAACTAGAAGTCCCTGAGTTTTTAGAAATCATACGTTGCCAGTAATTTTCCTCTTATTTTGAACGTCAATTATGCAAAATTTCATCGAGAAGCATAAAAATTCTGCTTAAAGGGGAGGTAAAAAGAAGACGGGTTGGTTTTAAAAAAAATGTGTAGAGATTAACCTTACTTCTATTTTCAATGTCAAGTGTGTAAAATTTCATCAATCTAGGAATAAAATTGTAGATTTGATATAAAATAAAATCAAACCGGGAATCTCCTATTTATCCATATAGCATAGATAAATAGAAGATAGATGGAAGATAGATACAGTATGTTCAAATGGGATGGCGATATACGATGTCAGGCAAATTTAAGAGATACAGAGTGCGTACTAAATGGTATAGAACCAAAAGGTACATTTCAGTAAAAGTCAGTGGTTACATTTATTTCCATACAAATGTGTATGGAAGTCACTTCAAGTGCTTGTTAGTAATGTTATTGTTCTAGTTTATGCTTTATTCAATGTTTTTTTGTGTTCAATGGATATTAAAAAGTTCCATGCCTCTGATTGAAATAATGTTGGGATTTAAAAAAGATTCGGTGACCAATATGTTGCAGAGAGAAAAAAATACTCGTTCGATGTTTTGCAGCATTTAGACAAACAAACAGATTGTGTTTTACATTTAAGGTTATCATGGATGCTTTTTGTAATATTTTAAAAAGTTATACGACACTTTGGGAGCACCTTACTTTTAGAACACCCACAACGTAGCTTGAGTATAAATTAGCACATCTGATTCATTGATGGGAGTTATGAGTAGCGCTCCTATTTTCAATTATGTATTACGTACTGGATAAATTGGATCACGTAGAAAGGATTTATCACCGATCTAAATTTGCGTTGGTCAAGGCGGCGTAAGCGGGATTTCAGTACAGTCAACTCATTGAGGTATTTATTTTGCGTTCAATATAGTAGCATTCCCAATGTGAAGGAATTGGAAAATGGAAGATTAATTTTTGTTTTTAATTTAAAGTATTTTTTTTAATGACGTCTCAAGTATACGAACACTCAAAATAAATTGTACACTAATACAGTGAATCTGGTAAGAGAATCATAGGCCATTAGGGTATACATATTTACAATGTCCTTGTCGATTGCCTCAAAACAGAGATTCGAATAAATTTAACAAAGTTTTTTTTAAGTTGTTCAATCTTAATAAGTGAACAAAATTATAATGTCCTTTAAGGTAGAGTAATTGTTAAGATAAGATATTATGTGATATTTTTATATTATGTATTATGGTAATATTATATATTATTATGTATTATTGTTATATCATGTATTATTGGTATATTATGTATTATGATTATACTATGTATTATTGTTATATCATGCATTATCGCTATATTATGTATTATGGTTAGATAATGTATTATTGGCATATTATGTATTATGGTTATATTATGTATTATTGTTATATCATGCATTATTGTTTTATTATCTATTATTGTTATATTATGTAAAAGTATTATTGTCATATGTGCATGGAGAAAACTTACTGATTATATTTTCCACCCTTTAGTATTTTCAAGAAACTGAAACAATAATGAACACGGTCTCTTGGGGTAAAGTGTAGTGCACCTACTTCGGGAGATAAGATTCTACATGCCAGTATAATTAAAAAGATAAAATTTGAAATTCCAACGTTTTAAGGTAGTTTTAGGCAAAAGATTTGATCTGTCTGTTATATTAAATATTAATATTAGAAAAATATTTTTGTATGGGAAAAAACAATAAAATTTGGCAAAAAATTATTTATCTTTTTTACTTCTACCATCATGTAAAATTTCTTCCCAAAGTTAGTGCACTTCAGCTCCGGACACCATGTATAATTCCTTGAAATAATTTATGGATAACACTTTAGAATTCAACTTCATAACCGATTAATAAAGAATGACTATTGACTTAGTATTCACGTCATTATAAAACAATCAAGACAAATCTGCCATCATTAAAGGGGGAAACACAAAAATTTTAATATCTCACACAATTTGTTGATTTTTCAAGTAAATCGGTTTTCCCAAAAATATTAATAACTCATTTTAAACATCATACAATTTAAATAGGGTAGAGGCAAATACAATAATATAAATCTGCCTAACTAGAGTTTGATAATAATAATAACAATAAGTGTTTTATTATCTTTTTTTAACAAATAGATATAATCATACCCTCACGGGGATCTTCCGTGCTGAGGATTTCATTTACATTTAAATTTGATTAAAATTTAGTAGTAATAATTGATAATGGCGCTAAACGCTGAAACAGCTGTTACAATACAAAACTTAACCTGTAGTTCCGTGAACAATAGGCAATCATCCTAAAAAGTTTGTTTCTAATTTAATATTATTTAATAAATCACGACCAAAGTAGGTTCTTGAATATTTAGTTATAAACCATAAATATTTAACGTATTTTTTTTTTATTTCAAATGAGCAATTTGTCCAAAGAAAAGTCACTATCTCAATGAAAATTCCTTTTTAAAACTTTCTTCAGGTCGGGAGGCCCCCTTATGTTCCGATTTGACAGCTTGCAGTAAGAGAAAAAACCGCGATCTTGCGAATTCTGGCGAGTTAAAAAGTTATCCAATACCGACACCATCTTGAACCGGAACCGGAACGTGAAAAATAAATGTTCTGACAAATTATTGTCTATGATTTGACTCAATAGCCGTTTTTGACAGCTCCGTAAATAATATCAATATAGTGTCAATAAAACAACCTAATAACATAACCCGCTTAAAAAAAACAATATATAGTGATACGCTAGACAAAGTGGCAGTATTTGTGACGGTGGCAGTGAAATTAAACATTTGTAAATTGAAGTGCAAAAAGAGTATTGTCATTGTAACCCAAAATCAACTTTGGTGAAAACATACAATAACCATAGACAATACAAAACTATTTCGCCATAGACAATTTACATAAATTAATACATACTTAGGGGCATTTTTGCTCCAACATTAATAAAAATATAATTAATAAACCAAAAAAAAAAAAAAAAAATAGAAAATGGCAAATACAAGAGGAAAGGGAGTTATAACGGAAACCGAAGAAAAATTTAACATTGATAAAATTATACAGATTATTGAAAAAAAATTTGAATCCATGAAAAAAGAAATTATATCAAAAATTGAAAAACAAACCCAGGACACTCAAAAAAGCATTGATTTTATGAGTAGTCAGTACGATGAACTTATAAAAAAACTAGAAATAACAATTCTACAAAATAAAAAAATTGAAAATGATTTTGAAAACATAAAAAAGGAACACCAGGAAAAGAATATCATTATTAAACAACTTGAAATAAAAATTTCAGACCTCGAATACAAATCTCGGTCTAATTTCTTAGAAATAGCGGGCATTCCCCAAAAAAATGGAGAGCAGCAGATGGAGATAGTAAAAAGAGTTGCGGCGGCGGCAGGAATGGAAATCCAGCACAATGATATAATTGATATAAAAAGGACACATGATAGAAGGAACAATGCGCCACCGAAACTGCTAGTGGAATTTGCGGAAAAAAAGACAAGAGACAATCTTCTTTCTAAAAGGAAAAATATTAATTATGCAGCTATAAAAGATATCTCCACCGAACCAATCTATATTGCAGAGGAATTGAGCCCATATCAAAGGGAACTACTCTGGAAAACGAAAAAATCTGCCAATGAAAAAATGTACTCCTACGTTTGGTTCAAAGATGGAAAAATAATGACGCGAAGAATGCCAACCGAAAAAATAATTTATATAAAACATGTAGATGATATAAAAAATATTGTATAACAAAAGGGCACAAAAACGATTACGAAAAAAATATAAAAATGGCTGACATTATATTAACCTCGGAACCAAATGATCTATTGAATTTAAATAACAACTCTTTCAATATACTACACAAAAACATAAGAAGCATAAGAAAAAATTTTGATGAATTTCAAATTTTATTGAAATATTTAAAAGTTAATTTTCAAATAATAATACTTACTGAATGTTGGATAAATCATAAATACATGAAATTGGAAATTGCTGGATATACAACCTACTCAAGTTTGAATAACAAAAAACAAAACGACGGTGTAATTATATACATTAAAAACGAAATAAAAGCCGAAGTTGAAGAAATTATTATCACAAATGCCAATTGTTTAAAAATTAAAATCAGTAAAGAAAAAGCTATATTAGCAATCTATCGATCGCCCTCAACAAGAAACATCGACCCATTCCTTAAATCCGTAGACAAGGAACTCTGCCTTCTTAAAGAAACGAAAAACATATTTATTATTGGAGATGTAAATATAAATATTTTAGAAAATGGACACCCTAAGCGAATTCAATATCTGCAGATGCTAGCATCCCATGGACTGGAAAGCTTAATAAATGTTCCTACTCGAAAAGTGGACAACAGTGAAAGTTGCATAGACCATATAATGAGTAAAACAAAAGACATTACTCAAACTGTTGTATTTAATTCAACTATAACCGATCATTATACAACTATGCTTTCAATAAAAATAAACAAGTCAAATAAAATGAAGAAAAAACCATTAACAACAGAAAAAACAGAAATCAACTGGAACATCATTAAACATAATCTACAATGTACCGATTGGAAAAAACTGCAAAGTATGAACAATACAAATGATGCATGGAATTATTTCATAGAACTTCTTCAGAATAACATACTAGCTAATACCACAAAAATTAATAAGAAAATCTCACACAAAAATGTACATATTAAACCATGGATTACACAGAATGTTATAAACTGCATAAGAAAAAGAGACGAGTTACACAAGAAACTTAAAAAAATTCCATACGATATACACATGTTAAGATACTACAAAAGATACAGAAACATTTGCAAAAAAGTTATTATGTGTACAAAAGAAACCTACTATAAGAAAAAAATTGCAGATTGTAAACAAAATCCCAGGAAAATGTGGCAAATAATAAATGAAATAACCAGTTCTAAATCTGCCAACGTTACATCAATTGACGTGCTGAATATAAACAATGTTCCCAGGACATACGCTGATAATCCTGACCAAATACTTGAATACGTCAATAATTTTTTCATAAATATAGGATCAAATCTAGCAAAGCAAGTTACAAAATGTAATGAAGATGTACAAATAAACGAACCACCTGAGCAAGGAAATCAGCTCAATTTTAAACAAATTACAGCTGACGATATCAAAAACACAATTTCTTCTTTAAAATCAAATATTTCTTCAGGGGAGGACACAATCTCAACCAACGCAATAAAATATCTCTGTAAAGAACTTATCGAACCACTTACATACTTAGTCAACATGTCTATAACGAATAGCATATTCCCTACAGCCCTCAAAAAAGCGATTGTTATACCAATATTTAAACAAGGATGTAAAAATGACATAAACAATTACCGACCAATAAGCCTACTAAATACATTTTCAAAAATATTGGAAAGAATACTAAAAAAACAACTCTTATCCTACTTAGAAGACAATAAAAAATTATCAAAAACTCAGTATGGATTTAGGGAGAACTTAAGTACTAGTGACGCCATAGAAAAAATTACCGATATGATCACTAAAAGTTTAGACAGTGGAGAAAAAACTTTGGCAATCTTCATAGACTTACAAAAGGCTTTTGACACAATAGATCACAAAATACTTTTTTCAAAACTTTCAAAAATTGGTATGTCATGTACAACACTAAACTTACTAAAAAGCTATATGACGGAGCGTACACAGAGCGTCCAAATTAATAAGAGAAAAAGCAAACCTCTCCTAATCAACCATGGAGTACCACAAGGAAGCGTACTAGGTCCGATATTATTTTTAATATACATTAATGATATCTGTAACCTAGAAACAAGAGGAAAAATCATTAGTTTTGCTGATGACACAGTAATTTTATTTAAAGAAAAAGATTGGATAAATACCTACAAAGAAGCTGAACACGGACTTGGTCTCCTGCAAAACTGGCTTAAAAGAAACTCCCTGACGCTTAATGTCAATAAAACAAAATATCTGACATTTTCTAAAACAGCCAGAGGGCAGCCGTCAGAGGACCTTAATCTCAAATTACATTCATGCCAAGGAATTTATCAAAAAAATCAATCCTTATCATGCCCATGTCCCACTATAGCACACTCCAAAAGCATCAAATATCTTGGAATTGAAATTGATGATAATCTCCGTTGGAACTCACATATAGATGTAATTACAAAAAAACTAACCAGGTACATATATTTCTTTAGAAACATTCGCAATATCCTCAATATAAACGATATTAAAAAAGTATACTATGCTTTGTGTCAATCACAAATAGAGTACGGAATAACTGGATGGGGGTCTGCCTTGAGCACTCACACAGAGCGGCTCAATATAGCACAAAAAGGAGTATTAAAGACTATACTGAAAGTTCCGCTTAGAACTCCGACAGAAGAAATATTCAAAAACTTCAATGTTTACAATGTACAGAAACTATATTCAAAAAATATTTTATTTAAACTGAAAAAAAACATATCCGAATACTCCACTGCCCAACATAAATACACAACCAGGGCAAAAAGCGAAAATATCCTGATTACTCCCAGTTTGAACACATCCTTTGGACAGAGAAATAATAAATTCCATGCTATAAAATTGTTCAATGCTCTACCAAATGAAACCAAAAAAATAAACGAAATGAATATATTTAAAACAAAAGTCAAAACATGGCTTAGAGATCAAAGTAATAATCAACTTACAAACATTATGAAGACAATGTAAAGACAATTCAAAACTAAATACAAAAATTTAAGAAAAACTACAGGCCGCCTCAGAACAGGAAACCCTAGTGAGGAGGACTGTGAAAAAAATACAAAAAATATACTTATATTATACTTTAAACCTACATATTGTACAAATTTTGCTATTGATATTAATAAAAAAAAAAAAAAAAAAAAAAAAAAAAATTGTTGAGTTAAAACAGGATTCCGTTACGCCCAGTAAATAAAGGAAAATAAATGGTCTCATTAGATCTTCTCCAATCTTCGTCCAGGCAATCAGTCCGCATCTTCCTCAGTTGGGAGGCGCTGGGACACTAACTTGGTCATGACTTGACATGACGTGATTTTAAGGCGACACAGTTTGCTCGAGACTCACATTTTAATTAATTCCAACGAATTCGTAACGATAATGTACATAAGTTTATAGACTGATACCTACGGAGTGATTTATATTTAAGATTAATAAAAACAGTATCTCGCCATTAAAAACATTTTATGTAAAACGGTTTGATCGTTTTATAAACTATTTTTCAACTATAAAATTAGCGGTAAGCACCAGATTTTATTTTTATGAATTAGTAACTTCCCGAAAGATTCGTCTGGATCCACCTAAGCTTTTTAGTAATACGAAATTTTGACCGTAGGTCCGTCCATTACGCTGGGTCGCGAGCAGTATATTTGTGGAATTGAGAGAATGATCCAGATCGTCTCATTAATAGTAAACAGCTCGACCTACCTAAGTACTTGCAAGTTACTACCGAGAACTAATCGTAAACAACGCGACCTACCTACGACAATACGTTGCGAGTTGGTCTGGCACATCACGCCAACTCGCTAGAAGGTTCTAGCCTATCGCATATGCGTAATAGCATCGCCGCCGAAAGTTCCAGTAGGACCCAGTCTGAGCGAGTGTCTCCGTTTTACCTACGATTCCGCCTACCTACTGTTGCCGTCGGCTGTACCGTATAAATAAGCCCGACACAGCGAGCAGTCAGTCAGTCATTAGTCAGCCGTCAACAATTTGCAAGTCTCGCGAGTGATAATCGGCGCACCTTCATTGCGCGAAGGACAATATTCCCGGCCCCGCCCGGCTCAATCATGGACTCCATCGGGACATCATCATAGCGCCTTGGCCACCGTCCCTGGCCAGCGCTACATCGGATCTCAGCGCCCTGGTTCCAGCGCATCTAACCAGCGCTACATCCATGCACCATGGCCACCACGAGGACACGCAGCATCCTCACTGGTCTACGCACCTCCCGTTCACCGCCGACAGGTCCACCGTATCTTCGACCTTCCCGTCAGCACTGGAGTACCTGAAGACCCACGTTCTTCGCCAGTGCCTGACCGTCATCGAGTCCGGTCACCAGCGTCCGGCGTCGACTCACTGACCCGCGCTTGACCAGCACAACACCTGCATCCGGAGAATTCAACATCTGTCCTACATCATCTCTCATCACGGCTACCTGACTCATCAATAAACACTGTGACCTTCACGACCTCTTTTATTTCGTGCCACCTAACCAGATCCCCAAATATTTTTTGACACGACTTCTTGACTTATGCGGTTAAGATTCCCATTCTATTTTATATTTTATAGAGATTTGCTGGTGACAATTCAACCGTAGGTCTGTCAAATACACCAGGCAGCGCGTCGCATATTTTTGGGCATGGTTTCTTCATGTCCAGGCTTTGGAAGCCACTGATAGTTCCATGATTTTATGCTTATTTATATTCTAGAGTTGATTGTTCATTTTAGTTCTGTAGTATCATCAGTATATATACACCCAAAATTTGGTGCTGTCAAATTCCTACCGCAATTTTTTTCTTAATTTTGGCTTATGCAATTGTAGACAACTAAATACTGGTTCAAATGTCGCTTTGTTTATGGGTTTTATTGCATTACGCATACCTAATAGGTTTATTTTAGTTTACTGGGAATAATTATAATAAATGCATGAATATGCTTGAAATGATCACAATACCTGCTAGCTCTAATTGCGCATGAATGTATGACAAAAGAAGGCTCTCATAAGAAACCAGAGAATGACTACTTATTTGCACAAATGAAATTACGAATACAAATAAATCAACGTTATACTGAAACTGCCTGTCGAATACAAGAAAAATGTAAGTAAACCCACCATAAAAACAGGGTCGATTTTTTAAACTTTTTTGTTATTATATTAACTACTAGTGGGACCCCGCAATGCTTCGCTATTGTTAATGTTTTTCTCGGGCGACTGCTACTTCTTCCACCATTCACTTATGTATACCACAATGTTGCTTTTAAAAAAATACATTACATCTACTTTAATTCGACTCCATATTCCGGTGCAGAGACATTGCGTTAAGTATTAATCGGGCGTCTCCGACTTCTTCTACCATTCAAACCACTCTCTAAACATTTTTGGTACTAATAAGAACAAACGTTGAAATTTTCAGCGATATCGGTCGACTACTTATCGAGTTTTGCTAGCACAAACATACGCAGGTTTAATTCTTATATATTTCTAGCTGATGTGTAGCCGGCGTTCCTCGGAGACTTTTTTCTGCTTTCTATAAACATAATATGCATGTATTATATATAGACAGACGCGGACTTTATTTTGTACTATTTAGAGAAGATATACTAAGAGCTAAGTACATTAACTTCTCATTCAATGACGTACGTTCTCTTTTACAGTTATTGCGAGGAAGTATTGTACTTTTACAGTTATTGCCTGAAGTTCCAAAAAAAAATTCAGTGTCTTGGCAGACTTTCGGAACGAAATGGAAAATACGACTAATTAGAGAATTCATCTTACCATTTCCCATAGGGGAAGATTGACTTGAGGGGGAAGAGAGGGTGAAACACTTGTATGACATAACTTGTCCGTGTACTACCATTCAAGTATCGACTACAATGCAAATTTCAAACATTGCTTAACGTATCATCTGCCATTTTAAGTGGCCAGATCTAAATAGCCAGGCACTTCCCAGCCATCATCTTTCCTATCTTCCTCCCCAAGCCTCATCCTTTTCGTGTTATGTGAGCACGGCACAAGAGTTCGAACTGCTCCCAACCGTCTGTAGCCAGTGACACTAGCGCATCCCGAAGTGTGAGACTGGAATGCAATAGGGAGGGAAGAAGAGCAGTTAGAGGAATCTTGGGAAATACCTATTAATTCGATCCGAATGGTGGTCAATCACCAGGGCGATAGTGAAAGTATTTACTAATTTAGATAGTTCCGCAAATATTCTATAACATTATTAGTAATTTATTTGAGCCTGCCCGGATTCGTAACCTCACAACTAGTTCAAACAGCGTAGTACTAGAAAATCAAATAAAACATCATTTTCATTATCAAGACTTTAGGTCACTTAAATTGTCCTTGCAATATTTTTGGTAGTCCTCATTCGTAAAACGATCATAAATGTGACTTTAGCATACCTACACACGCCTCTAGAATTTACAAACAATGTATTGTTACGGGTTGAATGAACAGAAAGACGCTCGTTTAATGCGAATAACCCAGAAAGAATCTCTAAAATGTGTAAAAGCAATGTTGATAAGAAATTAAGATGTTATGAATTCTTGGCATTGTTTACCCACACCTGTATTTGCTTTGGTATTACTAATTGCTACCCGTTAGGTATTAAGTACCAACCGACTGATTAAACGCTAATTGGCCTATCGACGAATTAGAAACATACAGTAAGTAAACATTTTTCAAAATATGAAAATTGGAAAAAAAAATTATTGAAAATCTTTTAATAATTCTAATTTTGTGGCAGAAAACAGTAAAACACCCAAGGAGTGATTGTGAAAAGGTTGGTTAAGTTTTGGAACACCTCTACACGGAGATAAATCGACTAATTAATAAGCCTTATTATTAAGTCATCAGTTTAAGAATGTTTTATAGATATATCATAACGATACAAATACTTTTAATATTCGAATTTTCGTGAACACGTGATCCGAAAACATGATAATATTCTTTTAATTAAATTTAATTTGTTCCTTTTATTTTGCCTGTTCCTTTTTTAATTGGCATTACTAATAATTTAAATAGATTTTTAATAAATTAACAATAGCCATTTTTATCCGTGTATCCTAAATTTTTCAAAGTAAAATATTTTAGGATTGAAAAGTGTAAAAAAAAAACGAATGATATTTTCGTAAAATCAAGAAACATTAAGCGTAAGATCAAATTATTTGCTGACGTTTTACTTTAAAATCTACGTTTTCGTACTTTTTATTGATTTACAATATTTTGTTAAAATATAGCTATTCTAACCGGGTTCGACCGACGTAGCAAAACTCTTCTGTATTTTGGTGTAATTTTTTAACATTTATCGATACATAAAGAATTATGTCAAAACTTCAAAGAATACCGCGTAATGAGATTGCGAACTGATCTACACTCAAATAGCTTTTTGCTGTTTCAGAAGTCAGAAATATATGTTTCTGATTTCTGATTATTGTTACTATGTATACAACTCGTTCTGAATAGGTTCTTTTGACTTCACAAGAGTTCCTATTATGTTCAAAACACCATGTCTAGAATTTGCCATTAATACCTGATTTGTAACTGAGACGAGCAGGTATTTTCAGTTCTAATTTAGCAAGTGTTTTCCTCATTAATTAATGAGAAATTATGACGCAGACCTTAAATTTTCCAAACCCATTCCATAAAAAAATGGCACGCCCCTGAAAATTGATGTCACCAATTCAACAGGAATTGGCAATAACACTCATAACTAATAACATATCATCAAAACATAATCCCTTTATAGGACAGGTAGATGGTAATCTTTTTAATTAATTAAATCGCATATATTTTGTTTTTGAGCCTATCAATTAAACCTTTATGTGGTATTATTTCAATCAATGACAGATTAGAATTAAAATGTCGACAGTTTGTCATTTTAGAAGAATGATTATCCATTGTGTAGTTTTTAGAGATATGACCTTGATTTTTGATTTAGAGACGTAGAAAGTTCACAAAACACCTGTTATTTTTATCAAGAATTTATTATGACAGCGATAAACCAATAAAACTACTTTTTCTGGATAATAAAAAAACATCAATTTCTTTCAATCGTGAAGTCTGATAAATCATCGGTATTTGAACCTCAAAGCTCAGAAATAATCAGAATCAGAAAAATCTGCAAACCAGGTAGGTACAACCCAACCTTCCTGTTAACCTTCTGCTACACTCCTCTTTCAGCATTCCTCAATTGTGGGTGCAATAGTCCGATTGGCTCCAGGCCCCGATTGCGACTTGTAGTGGTATTGGCATTAAAAAATAAATTATAGGTATTATCTGGAAAATAAGATAACGATAAATACAAATAACTAGTGATAACTGAAAGGGTAATCAACTTTTGCACTGAAACCCGTTATATTATTTGTATAGACCGCAAACTAATTGCGTTCGTAGTTTTCAAAGAAAATTCAAGTAGCTATAAACTTTTCAGAAATTATTTATACATAAACCTTTTAACAACTTATTTCCATGACATTAAGGACATATTACAATAAATCTAAAACATATTCTTCATAGTATTTAGGCACAAACCACGAAAATCAGCAAGGCTTTTAGCTTCGTTTAACATTTGTCGGTAGTTCATTAAAAATCTTAAATCCTTTGAAATAGAGATTATTTTTAGTTCTCGACATATTTGTTTTTGGAAATCTAAAATCATGTTTTTCTGGAGCATCTTATTTTTTAGCTTAAATATAAATAAGAAAGTATTATAAATTATTCGCTGTCTCACACTTAACATTCCTAGTTTTTTTGTACATAATAATTATCTTAATATAATGAGAAAAATAGCGGAGGGTCTTCATAAGGAGAGCATGAAGTGAACCTAAACTTTGAGAATACCTATGTTGTAGGAGAAGGGGACTCACCAAAACTAGCTTTTCTCTTCGGAATCTTAACGACGTAACTGAAGAAGCCGTGTACTAAAGTATGCGACGCGTGGCCCCGGTGTATTGGAAAGACCTTCAGTTATGACCTGACCTACGGTCGAATTTGCCTTAGCAGGCCTAGAAAATGTATCTTTCCACGGGGTTTTTTTGTACATAATAGATGATCTCCGATGTTTCTAGAGGAATACCTGGGTGAGTTACTAATGCATCGCCTAGAATAATAAAATTTGGTGCTTACCGCTAATTTTATAGTTGTAAAATTTTCAAATCTTTTTACATAAAATATTTTAATGGCGAGGTACTTAATGAAAATAACTTAGTAGAAAATAGTAAAGAATAAAAAAATAAATAAGTTACTAATTCGCCGGAATTAATTAAAATGTGAACCTCGAGCAAACAAACCCCGTTATCAGAATCTTGTGTCACCTTAAATCAAGCGAAATATTTTAACACTGACAAATCTTAGGGTGCGTATAAACATTGGCGCTCGACTCGTGTAATTTTTGTCCTGTTTATACGTAGCATTAGATATGTATTTTGCATGCCTCCCAACTATGCAATCGGAACTCGTTCAGTTGGAAAGTCTATAGAAAAAAATATGTCCACATGCGTATCTTCAAAATATTGTGAGATTGAGGAATCCAGAATCCATCACAGGCATGGCCCATTGCTATTCGATCCTTTTCGCGTTGCTACAGATATAATCATTAAACACTACACCCTCTGCTGGTGTATGGGGGCACACATTATGTTCTTTCTTCATATTATCACGTTGTATAAGAATATTTTATTCTACGATCGATAATCTAGTACGAATGTATTTTGGTCAGAGTCTTTGACCTGAAGATTAATTCCAACTTACAACCCTAACACAAGTATAATCGTGAGTGATTTATTTTTCTGGTGCTATTTTTGACCATTACAACATCACGCGATAGTGCTCTGTTGTAATTATGACATTCTATTTCTCTCACAATGTAATTTAAAAAACTATCAAATTTGTTTATGTGATAAATGTCACGATAACAACGTCAAGGACTTCTTTGTGATCATTTCATGTTTAGAGTAAATGAAGTGTCAATAATGAAGTTGGCTTTTACAATTACGTTGGAATTGATTTGATTCGCATATGTTATACCCAAAATTTTCCAGAAGAAATTTTGTTATTTTTTCCAGATATTTGATAAATATTTTTCATTTATTAGTAGGTAGTTAGGTACCTGCGAATAAGAACTTTCTGATTTGGAAATTGTACTGCGGAGATCTTGTAAAGATTTGTATTTTCAATCTGTGGAGGTAGTGATTTAATTATTGTAAATATTAATTCAAGGGTGATGTGTAAAGTAGGTACAAAACAACAAAATAATTTAAAATAACTTATTGGTTCAGGGTGATTGTGTGGGACGTGTAAATGTGTAAATTAATAAATCAGTGTGTAAACAATATTTACGAAAATGATAAAACAATACAAGAAAATACGTGTGTTGATGATTAACAAAGAAATTCATAATACTTTTGTGGTGCGTGCAATTGAGTAAATAAATAAATACAACGTATTAAATAAATAAATAAATACAACGTATTAAATAAATAAATACAACGTATTAAATAAATAAATACAACCTATTAAATGAATCATATTAAATAATAAAAATTTAAAAAGAGAAAAGGGTAATCACAAGATGACCTTTCAATTGTAAATTAACTTATTCCCATCAGTTATCTGGTAGGTATTTAGTAGTGGCAAAAGGAAAAATATTGGCACACGGAGAAAAATGGCAAATATTGAATATTGCTAATTTATTAATAATCTTAATGAATGAATTGATAGGTTTTTTTCCTAATTTATACTATCCAGTATTAAAAAAACTTTGGATTAATATCGTAATATCGTAACTTTGGATTAATAATATAGTAATAACATAATTGTTAATACTAATTCTATAAAATTGTCTATATTGAATTATGTTTGTAGTTAATTTGAATAATGTTAATTTAATAATTAGTAATTTATTTTGCATTCTTTTATAATTTGAAGTCTTGTATTATTTGTAATAAATAAATAAAAATTAAATATCTACCGATATATTAGGAATTTACTAACATTTATCAGGAAACGGCCTGCAAAAGCTGAATTGGTAATAGTACTCATTTTTCGTGTTCTGGAGAAAATACTTGAAGAAAATTCAAATGTTCACCATTTCATACAGCTTTGGTTTTAACATAGAAGTGACTCGATCACAAATATAAATGGAAACAATTGTTTCATTTAGCCCAACAGCCCAGCGCTCCGTCTCACTTACAATCTCCTGAATTTGAATTTCGTAAACACATTAACAAAGATTAGGCAAATATTTGGATCACGAAACCCGCCCATACAGAACTTCTTGTTTTATTCTCAATTATATGCTTTTCAACAACAGTATTAAATTATGGATATGTTTTTTCCAAGGAGATGATATTAGAGTAAAAGATGAGCCAACTACCTAATTGCATTATCAGGTGTGTATAACAAAATATTATTGTTGTTTCCGTTTATTCGTGGGTGGGCATTTTCTATGATTGTGTACAAATCGAGTCCATAAAAAATATGTCAACTATACTCAAATGAAACGTTCTAAGGTTTTTTAGGTATATTAAGGTTTTTTGCGGCTGGCCATAAGGTTTCGAAAAGGAAATCACCGTCACGTAGTTACTTTCTTCACGTCATTTCGTAAAGTGGATTATTACTACGTCTCAAGATATCTGATGCAATGTTTATTTATTACCCTTAGTTTATTTTTACTGTTAGCATTTTTTGAAAGAAAGACATATATTTCTAGGTTCTAGGTCACTAATTCTTCATTCTCTTATCACGCTGAGCGGACAACAGGGGAACCTGACGCTTTGGTTCGCTCGACCTTATAACTAGCTGGAAATTTGATGATTTGGTAAATTATAAATGACACATTGATATTTTAACTGGTTTTTAAAAAGCCGTTCAAATTTCATGTTGTCGTAGTTCACCATCTGTGAGTTATCGCACCACTCCGACTATTCCCAACCGTAGTTCACCATCTGTGAGTTATCGCACCACTCCGACTATTCCCAACCGTAGTTCACCATCTGTGAGTTATCGCACCACTCCGACTATTCCCAACCGTAGTTCACCATCTGTGAGTTATCGCACCACTCCGACTATTCCCAACCGTAGTTCACCATCTGTGAGTTATCGCACCACTCCGACTATTCCCAACCGTAGTTCACCATCTGTGAGTTATCGCACCACTCCGACTATTCCCAACCGTAGTTCACCATCTGTGAGTTATCGCACCACTCCGACTATTCCCAACCGTAGTTCACCATCTGTGAGTTATCGCACCACTCCGACTATTCCCAACCGTAGTTCACCATCTGTGAGTTATCGCACCACTCCGACTATTCCCAACCGTAGTTCACCATCTGTGAGTTATCGCACCACTCCGACTATTCCCAACCGTAGTTCACCATCTGTGAGTTATCGCACCACTCCGACTATTCCCAACCGTAGTTCACCATCTGTGAGTTATCGCACCACTCCGACTATTCCCAACCGTAGTTCACCATCTGTGAGTTATCGCACCACTCCGACTATTCCCAACCGTAGTTCACCATCTGTGAGTTATCGCACCACTACGACTATTCCCAACCGTAGTTCACCATCTGTGAGTTATCGCACCACTCCGACTATTCCCAACCGTAGTTCACCATCTGTGAGTTATCGCACCACTACGACTATTCCCAACCGTAGTTCACCATCTGTGAGTTATCGCACCACTCCGACTATTCCCAACCGTGGTTCACCATCTGTGAGTTATCGCACCACTCCGACTATTCCCAACCGTAGTTCACCATCTGTGAGTTATCGCACCACTACGACTATTCCCAACCGTAGTTCACCATCTGTGAGTTATCGCACCACTCCGACTATTCCCAACCGTAGTTCACCATCTGTGAGTTATCGCACCACTCCGACTATTCCCAACCGTAGTTCACCATCTGTGAGTTATCGCACCACTCCGACTATTCCCAACCGTAGTTCACCATCTGTGAGTTATCGCACCACTCCGACTATTCCCAACCGTAGTTCACCATCTGTGAGTTATCGCACCACTCCGACTATTCCCAACCGTCTGGAGTCAGTGAGCCTATGTCATCCTCAATTGTATGGTATGTTGTGAGGCTGAAGATATTGGGGGTGGGGAGGAGAAGGAGAAGGGAAAGAGGAAGGTGGGCTTAAACCTGGCTATTCAGATCTGGTAACCAATTAGAATAGTGGTTTATCGCCAGGGCGATACTGATAGATTATTTCATTCCGAAGCGTGTCGAAAATATATTATATATTTAATTCATAAACTTTTGAAAAAACACAAATTTTTAGCCCACGACATCCGGATTCGTAGTCGAGAGCGCTATCCCTCGGCCATGGAATCCGTATTATCCAGATTCCTAAATATATATTTATTTATTTTTAAACACAAAGGAAAATAAATTAAAGGTGGTTGATAACCTTGTGGGTTGGTTTACTGACAGTTGATCGATTCTCTCGGCGGGTAACCGACTTACTTCTGTGAATCTTATACTCGTAGTTCATTAATGTAAAATTATCTTTATTTGTCATTATTCATAGAACAAAGACCTTCGACGTGAGTTGGGTTCCCTGACAGGAATCAGTTCATCATTGGTCCTAACTCTTGTAAACCTGTCGTTTAGCCAATATTCATCTTCTTCAAAACTGAACATCTTCCAATTTGGTTTTTCTAAGGCGCTTACTTTGACATTGCATTGTATTATTCTCCATTCCGGCGTTCAACGACCTCTTATTGACCGCGGTGAATTTACTGAATAATATTATTATGTTTATCTCGAAAACGAATATAAAAAGTTTTACGGATCCAATGGGTATTCAATTATTTTTTTTCAATCCTCGCTGTGGTTCGTGGAAAATCCGAAGAACCTAATAATACAATAATTGATTAAGATTATTAATAATCGATTTATGTTTTAAGTTTTAAGCCACAACCGATTCACTCGGATTAAGGTCTTCCCAGGTTTCTTTCCATTTCTAACTTAACACAATATTTCCATCGTGGGTTGTACCAAAACCTCTTATTTTGGATGTAAACGGAGAGAGATCGATTTTTGCCCTCACGACAAATTAACAGGCCTTATCAACATAAATTTAAGAATGTTTTATCGATTTCCCTTGATCGTAAAGCCACTTTGGCATATTCAAACTTATTTCAACGATTGCCCAGCTATATAGGTAATATACATATAGGTAAAACTGCGCGTAACGTAAATATTCGAATAAAATAACACGTCAGGTGTTTAACAAGTGCTGTGTTTTCAGAATTTGCCGAACATTTAATTGATACTAACCATGCGTTTAATAAAAATATAGGAGTCCATGTACTACATATAAATTATATCGGAATACGCCCTAATAATTTAGAAGCATTAGAAATATCAAAATAAAATGAAAACAAAAATAATTACCCAATTTTAAACAAACAGGTAGAAGTCCGGCTGTCCGATTTTCAAGTTTTTCTCCCTGTGTAACCTCCATCCTTTCACTACCCCTCTACCACCCCCTCTACCAGCCTGTCTCTAATGCTCTACCCTTCTCTCATATGCTTTCTCTTGTTTTCCTTGTAATTTTAGTCTGCACTGTAATTTATTTTAAATGTTTATTGTCCTGATGAAGGTTGAGATCAACCGAAACCGGTCAACCTGTATAACTCAAATAAAGTGGTTTAAAAAAAGGATTTTTTTCGTTTGTGCTACAAAGTTTTAGTTTTCTTCGATAATTTAAAATTAAAATCATGTAATGATGACCAACTTTGAAAAAAAACAGGAGTATTTTTAATTCAATTAACTCCAGGTAACTTTACGTAACTTTTTCTTCGTTTGTATTTTATACCGAACAAAGCTATTTTTTCAAATCCGGAACTATCGCAAAAATCGAAAGAAAGTTTATGGCCCACCATTATACCTAATTCCCTTAGTATTTTTTTGGCTTTTTTAGATTACGAACGCTCGAAAATAATATTGAAATGACTACTGCGTTATATGCTGAATTATACCTATCGGTACTGAAACCAGACGGTGTAACATATGGGGGGGGGAAAGTAGGGTGTAAGTAAGTGTGTTATGACTTACGTATTGCGTGACATTTTTGTTGTTATACCTTTTTTATTTAGCAATAGTTATTAGCCTGAAACACCATTATATTGATTTTTTTTCAATTTTTGTATAGGTGTTTCAGGCTAATAATTATTGCTTACAAGTAATATGTTATCCTTTGCGCTGTGAAATACTTGTATTAGGTATTGATAACTGCATTTAATTCAATTGAATCGAATCTAATTGAATAGAATCAAAGCGAACCGAACCGAATCAAACTGAGCCGAATCGAAACCAATTGAATTGAATTGAAAAGTATTGGATCAAAATATTGTTATTTTTTCTTAAAAAACTATCCTAGATACCGGATACCTGACTTTGCTCTGGAGTCCTGTAGTAGATATCAACGCTGGTTTCTCGAAATACTTGTCTTACTCGTAGGTATTGAAAATTTCAATTAATTCAAATGAAACGGATCGACACGAATATAATCGAACCGAACCGAATAGAACCAAACCGAACCGAACCCAATGGAACCGAGCCGAATGAAACCAAATTGAATTGAATTGAAAAATATTGGAAATCTCAATCAATCTTTCGGAAATTATGTATGGAAAATATACCTTCCGGTCTCATGTTTATTTAAGAGCTCCATGGCCAAGGATGGAAATGACTTGCATTGACAGCGTCCGTGGTCGAGGGATAAGGCTCTCGAATAGCACGCCGAAGGTCGCGGGTTCAAATCCTGGCGTACGCAAGTAAAATTTACTAATTAATTTGCGTTATTTGACAATTAATTCATTACACCTGGTGTAAGAACACCATTCAGAATGGAAACTTTGCCTGAAATGGCTTTAGCCGTGTTTGGTGACCACATCTGAATATCCAGGTACTCTTCCAACTTCATCTTCCCAATCTCTTTCCCCTACTCACAACATACCCCAATGGGGATGCCATAGTCACACTGGCTCTCTCTTTTTTTTTAATTTTTTTTTTTTTTTTTTTTAATTGATTTATTTAATGTTTCCTGAGTTTAATTCTGGCCTGTCTCATAAAAACTCCCTCAAAGAGGGAGTTCCCCCATTTTGTCTCAGCGAACTTCTATGTATATGCGTAGATATACATAGAAGTATAGTTAGAGAACTTCTATGTATAAGGTTAGATGTCATAATTAGTGACCAACCGATGTTGCGGTTTAGGCCAGTTTCTGGCAATAAACAAATTTCAGGCACGCTTTAGGTTACGCCCAAAAAGTTGCCGAAACCGAAATCTGCATTCGCGGTTTGTCGGATCACGTTCGGCTTTTCTCGGGCGCGCTTGTGTGTGTGTGACTCTAGAATAACTTAACATTATTTTAAAAGAATATGTTTTAATAAAATATGTGTCTTATAGTTCAAAGTTGATTTTTTAAAAATCAAAGTTTATTGTATTGCTTATTGTCTAATGTAGACTACCATTAAAGACTAGATTGATTTGTTTACCATGTGGGTAACAGTAGGTACAGACGAATGAAAGATGTGGTTGTATCACAGTGTCTTTATTTTGGTAGTCAGTATAGTTGTGTCGGTGCATCACGATGGGATGCATATAGGTCACATCATGTTGGGGTCACCAAATGTGTGGCTAATTGCAGGTAGATCGGCGCGCTTTCGTCGCGAGTCTAGAAGCTTCCAGATGTAATGCGCGCTGCCCATACTGGAAGTTTCGAACGTTCTAATAGAGAGTCTAGAAGCTTCCAGGTGTAATGCGCGCTGCCCATACTGGAAGTTTCGAACGTTCTAATAGAGAGTCTAGAAGCTTCCAGGTGTAATGCGCGCTGGCCATACTGGAAGTTTCGAACGTTCTAATAGAGAGTCTAGAAGCTTCCAGGTGTAATGCGCGCTGCCCATACTGGAAGTTTCGAACGTTCTAATAGAGAGTCTAGAAGCTTCCAGGTGTAATGCGCGCTGGCCATACTGGAAGTTTCGAACGTTCTAATAGAGAGTCTAGAAGCTTCCAGGTGTAATGCGCGCTGCCCATACTGGAAGTCTCGAACGTTCTAGTAGCGAGTCTAGAAGCTTCCAGGTGTAATGCGCGCTGCACATACTGGAAGCCTCGAACGTTCTAGTAGCGTAGCATAACAACGAACCAAAAAGCGCTGAAAGTAATTAAAATCACTCATTAAATTGATGTGTTTTATTTCATTTTGAGTTTTATTTTAAGCCTTAAAAACAAATAATTATGATAGGGTGTTTTTAACTTATTTAAATAAGTTTTGGTTTTGGTTTCAGCCGAAACTAAAGCAGAAGCCAATATTCGGTTTCATCTGTTTGGTTTCAGCCGAAACTAAAGCAAAAGCCGACATTTGGTTTCATTTGTTTTGTCTTTCGTCTCATTATTGTCTGACAGTGACGGACATATATATAATGGAGGTATGCCTGTTAGTTCGATCATCTCCAGAAAAGTTCCCACAAAAAATTCAACACATAAACACGCTACAAGGTTCACAGAAAACTTATTAATCCCAAAAGCAAACAAAACTATTTTTCAAAAAGGACCACCCTACATGGCCATTAAAGTATATAACAACCTTCCACGTAGCATCAAACAAATAACCGACATACTTAAATTTAAATCATCACTAAAAACATTTATTTTAAACAAATGTCACTACACCTTAAATGAATACCTTACATAAATTAAATACCTCTGTTTTTTTATTAATTATTTACATACATTTGTTAACATACAATTTTTGGGTTATGTAATATAATTTGTATTTGTTGGGTTAGCTGAAAGAAATAGGATGTAACCTATAAGCTATACCCTTTGTACTCTGTATTTTTGTGCAATAAATATTTTTATGAATTTTGAATTTGAATTTGAATTTGTCATCTTTTCACCTACATATTCTACTATTACTTGAAACAGACCATCCGACTAATAAGTCCAGTGAATATCTGTCACCTTATAAGTTACGTTTTGTTTATTGGATAGTAATTATAACTCGTTACTACCTGCCTTTACCTACCTCAACCTGAGATACCCCATTTGAAAAATATAGAGCAAACCAAAAGGCGGCTTGTCTTATCTTTTGACAGTCAAATGGATAGTTCCAAAGCTCATGATGGAAATTATATTTGCCAGCCAAAAATAGTAGCGTATATCGTAAAAATTCAGATGGACCAATCAGTGCAAGTTTCATGAAGCCAAAGCTTGCCGTGAGACAGTTGTAGGTAGTTGCTTCAAATAAGAAATTTTGTATTTTATACACCTATTTTAAAATTTCTTTTAAGACATTAAAAAAATTGGTTTGATTGAGTATTGAACCATTCTACCCAAAAACAGTATTCGACAAGGCCGATCGCGTAGTACCGACATTTATTTCGTATACTCCACTGCTGTAATGTCAACCGATTTCAGAGAATTGCACAAATGTCCGCGTGTGTGTACGTGATTGCCACTAAAAGTTGATAGAATGCATTGTCATCGACAAGAGTCTATCGGCCGAGTTTCAGCTTGATCTGATGTCGAGAAGTGGGTTAATTTCCGCTACTAAGATTTGCATTAATTTATTACCGAAAACAAAAGTGAAAATCAAATAGATATATTTAAAAATTCCCTGAATTGCTGCTTGGAACAAAATCAAATTAAAGACATTGTGACAGTCGAAGACAATTATTTGTGGATTACGATTAAGAGAACTGATAAAATTACTGCCATAAATCGAAAATAAAGGCTATCAATCAAACGAATATATTTGCCATAAAGTTTATTTCAAAATATACAATATGGCATCAGTTGTCATGTTTACGATTTGATTGATTAATTGGGACAGTTAGACAAGAGATAATATGACAAAACGCTTCAATTTTAAGTAATTTTTTTGAGGTTTTTGCGCACTGTAATTGAGGTTATGATAATCGTTGACATGTCTTTATTCCAAAGGGGTATTTAGTGGTTTTTTCTTCCAAATTGATAATTGGTTACCGATGCCGTGTGAGGTACCGGGAATTTGATCTCCCTGAACCCATAGGCAGACGGTTAACTAAGCTTGTTTTAGACCACTTTAATTTTAATTGTACTCTACCGGTTTCGGAAGCACCCTTCCTTTATTGTAAATTATGACGAGCCACAAAGTAAATGCTTATTACAAATATGGTTAACTAAGCGACTCCTCCTGGGCCAGACCTGCTAGAAGTTGCTGACGTGGTGCTATAGTCTCATCGTTGAATAAAATATCATTATTACTGATGACTAGAGACACCCATTAATAGCATTAACGATATTTTCGCGAATTAAAGCGATAAATACTGTTTTTAGCGATAATAAAAAAGATTTTTTAGTCGCTATAATCTTGTATTGACAGATCGTAGAACGAACATGACACACTCTACTGTAGAAACGTGTGCCATGTTGAGTTTCGATCAATAATACGATAAACATGTTTCAAGTTATTTTGCTAATTTAATTGTTTTTCCCCTCTTGCTGACTCCCATTCTTTGACGTTATCTTATTTAGCTATAAACTCTATGAAAACGCAAAATTAAACATATAAAAGCTATTTTTTCAATAATTAATGCTAAATTAAAGTTATGAATGGGTGTCTCTAGTGATCTAGTGACCTATAATAGGTCATGCTGCAGAAATCATGTTGCTTCCCGGTATTTATCGTACCTCGTCAGCAACCTCTGGCAGGTCTGACCCAATAGACGCTTGGCTAACCGTCTGCTTAGGAGTTCAGCTAATCCAAAGGTAGCACAAATTCCTGGTTTTTCACACGGCATCAGTTACCTCTGGCAGGTCTGACCCAATAGACGCTTGGCTAACCGTCTGCTTAGGAGTTCAGGTAATCCAAAGGTAGCACAAATTCCTGGTGTTTCACATGGCATCAGTTACCTCTGGCAGGTCTGACCCAATAGACGCTTAGTTAACCTTCTGTTTAGGAGTTTGCTAAATCAAAGGGTGGAGGGAACCTATCGCGTTTCCTTTGGGATGACCCAGATTGTTATTACCAGTTCCTCTCAGTGAACCCATAAAATGGTTGTTAACGTTTATTACACTTTCTTATACTTGTTGAATTGCTATAAATAAGTATCATACTTGCAAATTGCAGATTGTACGACTAATTTTGTTCAATTGTTGTGCATTTATTTAAACCCGTTACAATACCACAATCAAACAGGATTACCTTCCTCGTTCAAACTGATAAGTTAGGAGCTAGGTATACTTTTTTTTATTTTATTTTTTTATTATGTGCATCTATATAAAAAAAGGTTTACATATTTTTTTTTGGCTTTGCCTGTCTCACTAGGAAATCCTGTGCCGAGACAGACTAGTTTACAAATATTTTATAATATTAAAATAAAGTACATTTTTCAATAAAGCAAAAATATTTGACAAACATTTTCAGGTTGGTAGGTAGTGGTAACAATAATGAGATAGAGGATTATATTTGGGTGAGGTGACTAATTATTGCACGACCTTTTTCGATGATCCATTGTTTGATCAGGATTTTGTATTTGTCAATATTATTCGATTTTCTTGTTTTTTTAGGTAGGTTATTGTATATTTTAGACGCAATGTATTTGAAATTTCTTTGACCAAATGTTGTGTTTGTTTTAGGTGTTTGTATGAGTTCTTTGGTTTTGTGCCTCGTATTTACAATATTTTGGGTATTTTCATAAAATGGATGTGTTTTATTTTTAAACAGATGAGTTAAGATAGTTTTTGTGTAAATTTGTCGAATATCTAATACATGGAATTTGTAGAATATATCTGCAGTACTTGTTTCTAAGGGAACTTTAAGAATAACTTTCATAATTAATTTTTGTGCCTTCTATAATGAATCTATAGTTGATAGTGTTGCACCTCCCCATGCGATTATTCTATACTCAATGATAGATTGACAAAGACAATTTTAATAGATTTGGAGTCTACTATGTTTCTAATGAATAAATCTATACTAGATCCCACACTTTCAACCTTCCTCTATCCCACCTCCTTCCTTTTCCACTCCCTTCAGCTTCACAACACACCCCGATAGTGGATGACATAGTCCTACTTTCTTCAGACATTTAGGACTCCTATGCAGTATTCAGATAAAATGAAAGTACAACGTCAAAATTAATTAGTCCTATTTTGTTCGTTATAATTTCTTATAAGTTATAACCAAGTTCGACTGTTTTTTCTTGTTTTATTAGGTCCCAGTATAGATGAAATCATGACGCACGAGACTATTATTACGTAAGACAAAACTATTTTTTTGTTTTTTGATCTCCAAACAATGCCGGCAATCCCCGACCCCATTATAATCTATCTTTACGTGAAGTGACGCGATTATAAACACGTAACAAACCCAAAATGCCATTATTGTGAATACACATAATGATGTTTACCTCCGCGCTCACCTTACTCAACTCAATATTTGTCAAGTGACGCTTCCCATAAAGTAGGTACTTCATACCACTGAATTTATAATTTCTAGAAGTGTGATCTTTAAAGATTTGAAAGAAAACTGATGTTGCCAGTTTTCGTAAGACCTATCGACTGCTTTTGGTCCCGAACATAGGCCAATGAAATAAATTATTACCTTTTCATATTTTCATTGAGAGTTTTCGATATT
The DNA here is from genome assembly GCA_026573805.1 of Hesperophylax magnus. Classification (NCBI taxonomy): domain Eukaryota; kingdom Metazoa; phylum Arthropoda; class Insecta; order Trichoptera; family Limnephilidae; genus Hesperophylax; species Hesperophylax magnus. The sequence continues at coordinate 3,034,454 of JAIUSX010000088.1, forward strand.
ATTTTCAATGATTAAATATTACATTGAGGTTTGAAAGATTACGATTCTTTGCTACGAATCAGGAGGTCGCGGGTTCAAATCCTGGCGTAAATTTTTTGTGCTTGATTTGTACAGCTTATTTCAAAAAAATTTCAATTAAAATAATAATAATATATTTAATATTTCAGGCACTTTCCAGAGTGGTAGATAGTTTCAGTATCGCCCTGTTGAAAGACCAAGATTCAAAATTCAAACGTTGCTTGAAATGGCTTTAGTCATGTTTGGTGGCTAGATCTGAATAGCCAGGTACTACCCCACCTTCCTCTTGTCCATCTCCTTCCCCTCCCCACTACCTTCAGCCTCACAACATAGACCAATTGGGGATGCCATAGTCTCACTAGATCTGGTTGGGAGCAATTGAGAGGCTTGTGCGGTATTCACATTAAAAATGTTTTAATTCTTATAATTGAATATTCTCTACTTGTGGAAAACTATCAATTTTTCAAATATATTCTGATAAAAGATTTTTATAAAACATAGAAAAATAATTAAGGACAATGTTAGTGGAGTAGAAATATTGTACGCGAATTAGTTTTATTATGGACTGTAATTAATATCTTACACAACTATTGGGGCAGCTGTGGTTAACAGTTAGAATTGGAAAAGGATTTTGACTAACTCTTGGTTTTTTCGATCGATATTACGGCAAAGAGACAATGCTGGTTATCACTGCACAAGCTTCCGTAATAGACTCGAATTAAATGCATTAAAGGAATATGTTCATTGCACCGGTTTTATTAACAGACTGGTGATGCATAATAAATTGTTGCAATGTCACTCTTGTGTGTATGTCGGTAACCCACACTTTCAGACAGGGAAAGGTAATTGGGAGGAGGAATGTAGGAACATCTGTTAAAGGGAGATGACGCATCCGCTGCCAAGACCTAGGACAAACCTCAACCCATGAGCCCGGGCATCCCTGCTAAGTCAACACAAGTATTCAAATGCAATGAAAATTAAGACATATAAGAATAGACAAATAAGTAAATATAACAATAAGCAGTGGGATAATGAATAGATAAAGATGTTTTCACGAGAAGTAAGGACAAATTAAACTTACTTGGTGCTCGCTAAACATATATAGGGCATTCTCTTCAGTGCTTTATATCAAATGGCAGGTTCAGGAAGATATGAAATACGCACATAGACATCATTGTGGTATTATTATCATCGGCGCCGTTGTAGTGGTATCCTGAATTGCTTGAAAATGTAACTTTTGGAAATAAGTTTACGTCTAAACAGTTACATAATCAGGAATCAGGTGATGTGTCCATGTTTACAGAATATGTTTCAATTCACAATAACAAGTTAAATAATTATTTACTTTTAAAACTAGCTATAACTTTGTGGTTATCCATTGTACAAATCAGTCAGTATATACAGGGTTTTCCAATTAGAGGTGTTATTTTGAATAGCCCGCTATTTCGGTAGATGTTACTTTTGAAGTTGTCATTTTTTGACATTTGACAAGTAGAAACTACGCCATTAATAAAAATGGAACGATACACGCTTCAACAACGCATTGAAATTATGAAAATTCACTTGAGTGAATCAAATGCAAATCTTCTCGAGTGATGAGGCCCATTTCCACCTCGGTGGCTTCGTCAACAAGCAAAATTGTCGCATCTGGGGCTCGGAAAACCCAAGAGTTATTGGTGAAAAGCCTCCCTATCTTCAAAGTGTGACTGTTTGGTGCGGTTTATGGTCCGGCGGAGACATTGGACCTTACTTTTTTGAAAATGAGGCTGGAGCAACAGTTACGGTGAATGGATTGCGCTATTGAGAGATAATTAATGATTTTTTATGGCTGTAATTGGATGGTATTAATCTGGACAACGTTTAATTTCAACAAAACGGCGCTACGTGCCACACAAGCAACGAAACCATTGATCTTTTACGATTGAATATCAAAATAACACCTCTTATTGGAAAACCCTGTATTAAAGTTAAGTATATATTTTGCCCTGAGGAAGGAACAGTTGTTCCGAAACCGATCGGGATTTATGAAAATATATATATAGAGGTTCAAACAAACTGACATTGTTTCCTTATTATTATTGACTGAGCGAAGTTCTGTTATAACTCGACTTGACTGTTCAGCATTTTATCTTTCTGTAAATTTGTTTGAACCTTTCGTTTCTGATTTCGAAAATTATTATTCAGGCAAGCCTTACTTTGACTAGATAGCTAACTTTGACAGTGCTTTTTTTACTCACCTTTTTTATATGAATACCGCACAAGAGTCCCAATGCTCCCAACCGTCTGGAGCCAGTGAGACTGTGGCATCCCCGATTGGGGTATGTTGTGAGGCTGAGGGTTGTGGGGAGGGGAAGGTTATGGGGAAGATACCTGGTACCTGGCTATTCATATCTGGTCACCAAACACGGCAAAAGCCATTTCAAGCAACGAAGCCTGAAGAGAGTTTGAAAAACCAATTACTGTCGATAATAATTGTATACTTTCGTATATTAATTTGTAAAAAGTTCCATAGAATGTTATACAGCTTACAATTAAGTATGTAGGTATTTAAGTATCTACTTACAAAACTGGTGATTTGATTTATTAAGGATTTTTTCACAGGATTTCAACAATTCATCAAATTTCAAAGTTGATTTACAAGTTCTGTGTAGGTTCTATTCAAGTTCTATTACTATATCATTATTGGCCAGTTGCTTCGCAAAACTGAACTATTAACAGAACTTGAATAGAACCTTCACAGAACTTGAAAATTATCTTAGAAATTTGAAGAATTCAAATTCTGTGAAATAACCCGTCCTAAATAAAAGAAAATTAGAAACATACTTTTTCGGACGCGAGGTGTACCTACTGTTCACAGAACTACTAGGTTCTCCCTCATGGTGTCCAGGTCGTCCAGCGCAGGATATGTAAAAAAAATATATGTAGTTTTTTTTTTTTTAAATATTTAATCTTGTTTATATATATTTTTTTATTAATCATTAATCAATTTTCCTAAATTCATAACGTGAATTTATATAACAATTTTTTAGGGAAGACATTTTCAATCAGAATCAAAAAAATAAAATATTCAAAAACAAATTCGACGATTTCAAATTTGAAACAATATAGGTACAAAAAATTATTTGCGTGTAATCCGTTAATTTTTTCAAGACTAATTTTTAATTTTCAAAATTGGAACTGATAAGTGTAATACAATACTTGTATTTTAAATAAATACTTAATAAATCATGTCAGACAAGCGATAAAGTAGAAAATTTTATTATAATTAACGATTCTTTATTTTTTAAGACATACATTCGACAAGTAAATTTCGCCTTTTGATTTCTTTTGTAAATACTTCAAGTTTCAAAAAAAAATATTATTCAGGGGAATTTTCTTCATCGAACTGACGATCGAATTAAAAAACACAGTTGGGATTAAATGCAGCTATAAAATAATATTTTTTATGATAGTAAAGTAATTCTGCAGGTGTCCGCATCAAATAAGTACATCGACATCATTATGTGGTCAGTTTAAGGCACTGCTTACAGTAGTAATTCAAAAATTATGCGTTTTTGATTTGAAAATTTGGTCGCCTAGAAATGTTTCAGATGCTTTAATTAAATACTGCGAGTAGAATACATCTCGGCCTTTGAAATAATCAAGTATTTTTCAGATAAATCTTTTTATAAGCCCAGAAAAAAATAATGTAAAGGCCTATGAAAACTGCTTTAAAGTTCAAAATCTCCTACTTACGAACCCATTTTCGGTTATGATTTTATTGTATAGTGTGGAAAATTAAGCTATTTATAAAATGATCGAAAAAAAATTAAATATTTATGCCTGAACATCCACAAAATAAAATAAAAGGCACTTTTTGTCCAAGTTTTTTTTCTTGCATAAACCAAAACAGGCGGATGGTGTTAAGCGGGAATTTAAACCTTATCGCCATCTACGTAAGGGTTGTTATTGATAGCGGCTCAATTTCAAATATTACACGACGTAGTGCATCGCTTTAAATGAAACCATAAAAAACGGATTTAAGTCAATCTTGGAAAAGTATTTATTATTTTTAAAAATTACGAAATTAGATATGGGTTTATTACACGCATCTAAAAAAATCAACCCGTAAAAAAATAGTTTTTTAAACAATTATAATAAAATGTCTTTTAAAACTTTAAACACAAAAATGGTTTGGGTGATGATTGTACCTTCTTTTAGAGACCTTGCAAGATGCCGATCGGATAGGACCGACATTTATTTCGTATATTAACTGCTGTATTGTCTTTCGATTTCATGATTACGTGATTTATGCCAAAAATTGATAGAATGCATTTTCATCGACAGTTAGTATATCTCTCGATCGGAAAATGTGTTAAGTTCCGCTTCGTTAGATGTATTTAAAAAGAGCCTATTCCGAATATTGCGATGATGCTATATTAGCGTGTTTCCTGATCCAAAAGTCTGACCTTCAAATATTCAAAATCAAATTTAATGGCAAATGAAATGTCTGGTAGTGTTAAGAGATACAAAGTTCGCAGTGTTGATTGGCTGTCTCGATCTAATAATCAAAAGGTACTATGTCGGTGGCGACATTGGTTTCTATTCAAATCTGCATGGAAGGCACTTCTATTTAGAGGTGTGCGTCTATTATATTTCTGTGAATAAACGAGAACTCAATTTCCTAGAACTAGCGACTATAATTAAGAGTAGTGTAAAATTCGTTGCAGTGCCAAGGAGTTAGTTTTTTCTACTTTGTTTTAGTTAATTATTCTGTATAGATTATCTAAGTAATGTATCGGAATTATTAAATATTCAATTCACTGATTATTTGAAGGTAACCTAAGATTATAAAATACAGTAAACTTTTTCAGTGTAAACAATATTTTACCGTATCATCATTTCGATTGTAGATTTGTTTAACTGTAAAATATATTCATGATTTATTTTTGGGGTATTGTGGTACCTTCTTCTTTAACCAACGTTTCGGACAGCGATACAGTGTCCATAATCAGAGCAAATGTGTAATAACATACTAATATTTCACATCTGTTCTGATGATGGACACTGTAAAGCTATCCGAAAAGGGAGATAGAGCAACACGGCGTAGTACCCCAAAAATACAGCTCAATAACACCTTAATAAGGCGGTGAAAATCTCAAATCATGTCTGAAAAATATTAAGTTTTCATCTAGCAAAATTACATAAATAAATTAAAATAATTCGGAATAATCTGTCGAAATTTCGTTTCCCAAAGATCAAACATCTTTTCGTTCATTTAAATATAAAGTCAATATTTTTTTATGCCGTACGCAATATTTTAAAATTATTTTTATACTGTATTATTTAAGCCACGGTAAACTTAATCGATGACATGAAAATGACATTATCGACAAACGCCTTCATTTGTTGACAGTATTGATATTTCTAGATCCCCAGCAGCGTTAATTTGTTGATAATATTGATGTGTTTACATCCTCAGTACTGTTAAAGACTGCAGCCCTCGCTTCCTACTACGGTAACCTCAAAATCCCATCCGCGTTTTTAATATGCTAATCACGCTGCTCGTAAAACCCGCTTACAATATCAATCTGTTCTTCTACTAGGAACTTCGGCGTGTCCTCGCTACAGACCTTTTGTCCCACCAGAGAGACTTGTATAGATAGAACTCGCGTGTCCTGAATCCCACAGAGCCATTGTGAAGCCGAAACTCTCATTAGGTCAAGAGACAACCTTATTCAGCAAGAGCTTCATCAATTTACATCAGTCATTTCAGTAACATTCCGATGTCATAAGTAAGAAATTATCTTAAGTAATTAACTTGTTTTACCAGAGTCTACGGTAGAGTACCTATTAGTATAGTTATTTCAGGCAACACAACGGTAAGTTGTGGTCTTATAGTATAATATAAAACATAAAGAAAAACACGACTTATGATATTTACAAGTCTAAATTATTGTACAGATTGTATTTTGTGTAGGTGTTATAAAATATATATTAATATTTGCACCATCTTCTACACATTATATCATCGCTACTTACTTACTTAGGTATTACCGGAAAATCCTGCCATTTATTTACTAATTTTATTTGGACATTCACAGTAAATTTTACTACAAGTTATAAGGTACATGTTTAATGTACCAATTACGGATATCCTTAAAATGTCTTGGTAATTTCGACTGGGACGAAAAATTATTGTTCTTAATCCTTACGTATGATGTATGTATGAGTAATAATAACAAAACATAATAGAAAGTGTGTGAAGAGAATAAGAGATATGAAGAGAAAAAATTTAAATCGGGAAGAGTTTGTGTGGAGAGATCAAGAGAAAAAAAATTAAATCAATCAGTACATGAAGCTCACGAATTGTAATAGACTAATGAAAAAGTTTACGATTGTGTAAAAGTTGAAAAATGAAGCTTTTTACAAACTTGTTCCACCTCACTTTGGTAACTTAACCCAACACAACCTGTTCGTAAACTCCTTCCATTTCAAACTTTTACACAATTATTTCGACAAATGCTTCCATGGATTCACAGAAATAAACATATATTTACCAACTGTCGACCTTTTACAGTAACAAAATGAAATCTTAGGATTGTTCGTCATCGTGAGCTTCTGAGGACGCTATCGTTCAATTAATTTTGTGATACAATAAATACTTCTTACATTATCGATTGCGATGAATGCCCGTTCCGTGGATCCATTTATTCCCCGTCAGAACCGATGAGGTCCATAGAGCGGCGCCTGAGGCTTACTGGCTTGGAACCTACAGGTTCCTCTCTGAGCCCCCACCATACGATAGAAAAAGTTTTCAAAGAAAGAGTTTAAAAATTATTTCTGATCGAGAGTCACGGTTATTTTTTTAGACAATCATTAAGAATTTATAGATAATTTAAATGTGATAACATCAGCGATTCTTATATCCCAGAGATCGTAATCATAGCATCACTATCTAATAATATAATCTGTACATCACGATTCAGATAAAAAGCAACGAAAACATCATGGGGATATTATTAAACAATTTGAGATTTTTCCAGATTCCAGGATGCCCGTAGTTATTCCGAATTTTCTATCGTACCAACAAAATAAATATATTTGTTCTCCAGAAGTGTTTCGGGGATAATTCACGTTCAATCTTACTAAGGCTCATTAGAAACAGGCCTTTCCGAACACAACTTGGCTGAAGAGCCGTTTTATCAAATCATCTACCTAACTACTATGATCAACTGTTCTAGCGCCAGTTTACATGCCAAGCGATCATTATCTGTTTGGTATATATTATTATATTTAATATAACACCTTCAATTAAACTAGAATTAGTTCCATGAAATAAATGTTTTTCTTACTTTCCAAGAGCAATATTTTGTTATTATATAATTATATTACAAATATCGATATGTTTTTTTATTATGTTGTCTTATTATTACAAATATCGATATGTTTTTTTATTATGTTGTCTTATTAAAGGTACACTCACAAGGAGGAGATCCATAATTTGTTTTAATTTAAATTTATTTATAGAGAATGGGATAATTTATTTTTTCAGTTTTTAAAGAAATGAGATTTTTTTACGAACCAGTTTTTCAATATCTTAATATCAGTATTTCCTAGTTTATTAACATTATTACAATCAATATCTTCAAGTATTATGACAGTGTCATCAGTCATCATAATCATGTCATATTATTTTTCGTTTAGCTTTTGTACATACATGTCATTTTCTTCATGATGATAAACAGTAACGGTCCCAGGATTGTACCTTGAAGTATCCCAAAATAGTTTATTTTTCATGATTAAGCATATCGTTGATTTTTATCACTTGAGGGCATTTTAAAGTGTAGCTTTTTATCCATTCTAGAGCTGTTTTATTTAATCCAATATTACAAAATATATCCCAATGTACTGCTTTCCTCACTGTGAGTGAGAACACAACCTACGAATAAACGACAGAGAAAGCTTTGTGACTTAACAGTTCTTTCTCCAATAGTATAAAAAATGAAGGTATAGACTATTTAAAAGACGCTAAAATTCAAGCTGCTCGGACGCCATTTGGAACATAAACTAAGAAACCTCATTACGATGTCTCAAGTCCGAATTTATGCTTTGTATTTAAAGAAAATAAGATTGCTGTGATTTAAATTAATTTTGATCACGTACTCTTATTAGTCAAGCCGGTTGTTAGACTATGTCAAACAATGAATACAGATGATGACATTTGATTGCTTTGCGACAAGGTGACAATGGAATAGATGGCCGGAAGGAACCAAGGATACACAGGTAACTAGAGTTTAGCCGGAAATTAATGTGAACTCGTTTATTGAACCGTATGAAATATTTAGGGCACCAAGGAAATAGATTATTTTTTCCATCTCCTGGTAAACCACGGTTGTTAATATCACGGTACAAACTGCAAATAGTTCAAAAATGCAAATGGTGCAAAAATTCCACGACTTGTTCAAGATACCACACGGCAGAACAGATTTTCTAGCATAGCAAAGAAAATGGTGTTACCAAATGAAATTTCTAAAACACTATCCGTCATACTAATAAGATTCTCACATGCTCAACGTTGGTGTAGTAAAGCCGGCCTCGAGGCTGGTTTTGAACGAAAGACCGTTTTAACCAAACAATCTTGCACTGCAATGGATAATATTTTTTTATATTAGCTCCACACAGGAGGGAAAAAAAATCGCTCGCTGTCATCTTTGGGGATGCTGTGTGGAGGGTGTTTTGTTTTCTCCAGGAGTTACGAATGTACGAATCCACCCCTCCCACTGTGGTGAAAGACGATGGGGTGAGAGAGAGTCCGGCTGGAGAGATCGAAAGGTCTACCTCAACCAGTCCGATACAACAAATTATATAACCTACACACGGAGATAAATGAGTATTGCTAATTTATTAAGAATCTCTTATAATTATTGGTAATCCGGTTAAAAATGGGATTGCAAGCCGTTTCCTGATAAATTCATAATAATATCGGTGTATTTGTCTTGATAATATATAATGACGAAATGCGAAAATGTTTGGATTTTTATGAACACGTGTTGTAACGATGTCGGAACATCGTGACAATAACATTAGTATTTTACTAAAAGTTTATCAAGAAACCTATCAATTCATTCGTTAATGGCCTGCAATCCAATTCTTAACCGGATTGCGAATAATTTGAAGAGAAAATTTAAAAAAAAATTGCAAAATTTTTTTTTTAATTTTTCTCCGTGTATGATCTGAAATATCCTAAAAAGTTCCACGCATAAAAATAAGAAGCACTGCATATGTACAAAATGTTAATGATAACCTTCTCAAAACACTACAAGTCATAACAATATGTTATAATCCACAATTGACGAGTAATAAATTATTATCCATTTGCGGTTTGAATTGATACAACAATTCATCATAATTCCGATCATCTATGTCGAAATAAAACCCTAACGATTAACAGCAATCTTTTAACACATTAATTGAAGTCATATTTTATGACATTAAGCCTCGCTAATAATAGGCAATATGCTTAGTTCAAACCTGATTGGTTTAATACTGGATTAAGCTTTGTATCGTATTGTTATACCCACCATTGGACGTTATCTGAGGATCACTAAATCAAAAGTGACATTTGCAAATCAGCGAAATATGTAGAGCGAACACGAATTATTAGTGTGGCAGTGATATGTTCCCTGTCAATGTTATCTATAATATATATATATAAATTAATGTTTATTTGTTTGTGCCGTACACGTATCTATACCATTTATCCGATTGCGACAAAAATTTGTTCAAATGTTTGTCCAAAGAGTGGTTTCAATGGTAGAAGACATCAGAGGACATCCGAACACTGGAATGAGATAATTAGTCGAATTAAAGTCGATATAATTTAGTTTTTTGTAGTAACAATGCGGTATATAGTAGTGAACGGTAGAAAAACGATTCTCGAGGAAGACTCATCACATTATCTCTGCACTGGAATGGGATATGGGGTCGAGTTAAAGTCGACATTTGGATTTCATAATACTACAAGAGGTGAATGGTGTAAAAAGTTGGAGACGCCCGAGGAAGACATAAATCAAATAATTAATTGTCGTTTAAGAGGAATCTACAAGCCAAAAATGTGTATATTCTTGGTATACCTTATATTGTAGGTAAACGTTCGATTTCAAGCACAAAACTGGTTTTTATTTATGTTGTAAATAATTTTATAAGAAAGCAAAAAAGTTAATCAAGTGAAACTGTCACAGATAATCTTAGCTATAATACTGTATTTTTTTTAAAGTTGTTTCCTTTATGCGTTCGTACATTTCTATCGAAAAAAATATTTTTTATATTAGTTTACATTTATATTTTTTATTGAGTAATTTATTTTTTGTTATTCATAATGTACACCAATTCGTTATAAAAATTAATCAAAATAGTGATTTAGCATTAAGCTTCGCCTTAATGAGGAGTAAGGAAAATGTTTGACTTGAAAGTTAATGGTTGAACACCCGAGGAAGACATGGCACCATCAAGTCAAACAAATACTATATTATTATTTCCACCTTAAAAATGCATTCAGTTGTCAGGTCATCAGAACCTCAAAACTTTACCCCAAACCATATTTAGGTATATGTCCCCGAGCAACGCCGGGTACACGTCAGCTAGTCATCTATAAATTCGACCATCTATAATTTGACTGACAAGTGAAACTAACTTTGTTCAGTGGAGTGAAAAGTTAGATTTAAAGTAGCGATAATTTATTAAAAAAATGTGTATAGTGAATGTACCTGTACGTGTACGTATTATATAAAAATGTTTTTTATACACATATACAAGTTTTTTTGCAATTTGATGGAAGTTATGTAATTCGGGAAGCGGTGGTTGTTTTATGACACGATACAAGTATTTTTAAATACATCTATTTGAATTTGGTTTTTGTTTTCGTGAATGAATGATTACAAATCTTAGGACGGGTTGTTTCGGAGAATCTGAACAATTCATCAAATTTCAACGTTCATTTTCAAGTTCTGTGAAAGATTTTTTCAAGTTCTGTTTTTATTTCAGTTTTGTCAAGCAACTAGCCTACAATGATATAAAAACAGAACTTGAATAAGTCTTTCACAGACCCCGAAAATGAACGTTGAAATTTGATGAATTGTTCAAATTTTCTGAAACAACCCGTCCTTAGAATAAATTGGAATATAACCCACTACGTGACGGCGGGCGCAATTGGAGCACGCCGCTCCGGTCGCCGAATAGCTAAGGCGCTGATAATACCTAACAGTCCGAACACATCGCCCTTCAGATTATTTTTCGTTAAAACTGTGCTGTACAAAAATACAAATCATCCGAATATTATTGATTACAGTGGTCACCTATCTAGGCGTCTAATGGTTTGACAAGGGGCAAAAAAAATTACTTGCGCCAGGCGCCGTTTCGCTCAGGGCCGGCCCTGCATTCGATCGAGCTGAAACTCGGCAGATAGACTTGTTGTCGATGACGATGCATTCTATCAACTTGTAGCAATCAATATTTGTCTGGATTACATCACAGCAGTTAAAATACAAAATAAATGTCGGTCCTACCCAATCGAGATTTGGCTCAGTTGTTAGCGTGGTTGACTCCAGTCCCTGGGAAGGAAGGTTCAATCCTCAGTGAAACCAAAAAACATGTATCTTTCAATACATTTTTTAAAAAACATGTATCTTTCAATACATCTTTTAAAAAACATGTATTTATTTATTTATTTATTTCATTCAAAAAACAGTTTTTTACATAAAAAGCATACTCTGCACATCTCACTAGGGCATTCCTGTATCAAGGTGTGCAGCTTTACAATAATATCATTTAAAAAAAATACATATATGTAAATTTAAAATAATAACAACATTAAATTAAATTTAAACCAAAAAAGAAAAGTTTATGACACGGACGTTTCGAGACCGGTAGACAAAAATAAACAAAATTTTAGTAACAAATGTATGAAAAAAAATAAAAACAAAAAAGTCAACAAAAGAAGCATTATTAAGTAAGTTGGCAACAATAATATTCTTCTGTTAACTAAAGTACAAGGTACCTGTGCTGGCTTATCAGACACAAGCATAGGGTAACCATACTAACAATTACAACATGGATAGTATGAATAATAGATTATAAGAAAAAATAAAAATAACTAAATTAAAAAAAGGTAAATAATAACCGATAGGTAAGTAGATAATATTATAATAAAAAGTAAGTAAGTAAATAATTTAGCTAGACAATAATTAAAGTAAATATTAATACGATAATTAAGTAGATAATAATAATAATAATTAACATAATAATAAATAACCAAAAGTTATTTTAGAAGTAAATAAGTACATGCGCAGTAAGTAAATAAGGATTGTATCGAAACAGAGCTTCCACAAGGAATTATGATATAAGCGACAATATGGGTGATCCAAAATCATCACTCTCAGCTAGTACGGAGATTTTGACCATTTTCTTGAATGAATTTAACGTACCTATAGTTTTTATATTTTCTCCAAGCATATTATATAGCAACGGAGCTTTATATGAAAAACTCCTTTGTCCGAAGGATGTTCTGGTATACACCGGCTGATACATTAAAGAAGAACCCATTCTAGTGCTGCGCACTTGTTGAGATCTTTTAGCAGTAATAGTGTTGTTGAAAAATTTACAGAGAGCCTGTATTATGTACAACTGCCTTATTGTCATAATTTTGCTTTCACTATATAATAACTTTGATGGATACATAAAATTTCTCTTATACATTATTTTTAAAATTAATTTTTGTGCAACATTCAAAGGCTCTAAGGTAGTCTTGTTACAAGAACCCCAACAGACAACATTATATGAAAGCATTGATTGAACAAGAGCATAATATACAGTTTTTAATGTAACTTTGTCCAATATGTTTCTTAGATTTTTGAAAATGTAGGCTAGCCTTCTTATTTTGTTTCTTAATATAGTAATGTGATTGTTCCATTTTAAATTTTTATCAATAATTAAACCCAGGTATTTGATGTTGTCCACTCTTTCCAAAGATTGACAGTTACACTCCTGCACACAACAATGTAATTTTAATGAACTTTCCAAAGATGGTTGATTTACAGAGGAAATGCTAAAAGTAATATATTTAGTTTTGTTCATGTTTAAGGTTAACAAGTTTTGATCAAGCCAATTTTTGACTGCCCTTAATCCTGCCTCGCACTTAGCATACGTTTCGTTCCATGTGTCAGCAGCAAACACCAAGACAGTGTCATCTGCAAATACAATTGAAGATCCAGAAAGTTTCAGTTTACAGAGGTCGTTAATATATAACAAAAATAGAATTGGACCCAGAACACTACCTTGAGGAACACCATATACAATTGATCTATTTGAGCTAATGTGATCATTAATTATTACTCTCTGTGTTCTATTTTCAAGATATGATCTGAACCAATCTAAAGATTTATTAACAATACCCATTGAACTGAGTTTTTTTAAGAGTAAACCGTGGGATACGGTATCAAATGCCTTAGACAAGTCTAAAAAGACGGCCATTGCTTTATTGCCAGTATCAAGAGCTTCTACGACTGTGGTGATCATTTTTAATGCAGCATCACTTGTTCCCATGTTCTCTCGGAAGCCAAATTGATTATCTGAGAGAATTTCATATCTTTTTACATAAGACATCAACCTAATTTTAGCTAATTTCTCTATTATTTTTGATAACGTATTTAGCAAGGAGATAGGTCGATAGTTATTTACATCTTTGTTATCTCCTCCTTTAAATAAAGGAATAACTTTGGAATTTTTGCAATGATTAGGGAACAAGCCATTCTCAAAACTAACATTTACAATGTGTGTAATAGGTATTACTAGTTCAGAAGCATTTTGTTTGTAGACCATTGCACTTATATTGTCATTTCCACTCGAAAAACCTGATTTTAGCTCATTAATCACATCTAAAACTTCATTACAATTCGTTGGTTTGAATTCAAAGCAGGCATTTTGCATAGATTGTGTTGGATTATAATTTTTTTACTAAAGATTCTTCACTGGTGTTATTTGCACTACACAAAAGATTAGCAAAATTTTGACCTATATCACTAAAAAAATTATTCACATGGTTAGTAATGACTGTTGGATTATCATTTATGGATACAATGTTATTATTTACTTTCAGTTTATTTATGGGCACTGATTCCTTTTGCAAATCCAATGCTTGTTTTATTATTTTCCATTCTTGCTTTATGTTTCCTTTTACCTCGTGAAGCTTCCCTTTATAATATGTTTGTTTGGTCGTTTTTATAATTTTAGAACACCAATTTCTGTATCTTTTATAATGTGCAAACAGTTCGATATTATTTGGTTCTTTACGACAACTCTTGTGTAATTTGTCACGTTTAATGAGGCAGTTAACAATTCCAGAAGTTATCCATGGTTTCAAGTGCTTTTTATTACAATGGATTCTCTTTTGGAAATGAGCAATTTCCAATATGTAATTTTAGACGTCTTATGAAATTATCAGCTGCAGTATTGACATCACTGGTGGATAAGACTGTATCCCATGTTTCCTCTTTCAGTGTCGAATTTAGTAGGTCATTATCCACAGTTAGTCTAAGCTTAACGTCTATTTTTTTTGATTTTGTTACTCTGGATTTAGGATATTTCAATAATGTAGCAAAATGGTCTGTAATACTGGTCCTGAATACAGCACTCTGAGGATCGTCTTTTGACTTAACCATAATGTGATCAATACAAATCTCAGTACTTGATGTTACTCTAGTCGGTGAAATAATAAATGGTTTTAGACCGTGGTAAATCAAAAGTGAAAGATATTGTTCACTTTTTATGTTGTTCATATCCAGAATATTTATATTTATATCACCACATAAAATCACTTCATGGTTATGTGTTGATACAGAACGTAGTAAGTCATTTAGGTGGTCAAGAAAGGTATCAATGTGTGCTTGAGAAGGAGATCTATAAACTGCTAAAACACATACATTATAAGGTAGTTGTAATTTAAGACAGTTGGCATGTGGAATAGTTATTTCTTCAACAGAAACTATGACATCATTCCGAGTGTAAACGACAACTCCATCATTTTGTAAATAATTTATTTTGGTGCTATGTGATGAATATCCAGTAATACTTGGGATATAGATTGAATCTTTCAACCAAGCCTCACTAAAAACGATAATGCCAAATCTATGTTGTATTGCGTCGAGAACAGCTATAGTATCATTGAATTTTTTTTTTATGCATCTTATATTCATACAATATATAGAGAGAGCAGAATGGTTAAGAAATTCATTACATACTGATGGGTCATCTATGTTGATATTGATTTCCTTGTCGTTATTTAGTTCTTCATCGAATATAGAATCCATATTAATACTCTTTTATACATGTTGCTGTTGGTGGTGTGACTCATAAAACAAAAGCAAATAATATGCGATGTAATTAATAATAATAAGAAGAATAATAATGGGTGTATATTAATTTGAGCCTGTGAAAACTTGTCGAAAATGTAGGTATATCCCGTGAAGGTACAAACGAAGGAAATTATGTTTACATAATTATCAATCTTAAAGTATATATTTATAATAAAGTGAATAATAGCAATAAAAGTGGTTATAGAGTGGTAGTAGATCTTTTGGTGGTAATAGATTGGTAAGATAAATAAGTTAGCATCAAGAACGCAACTAAAATGACAAATACATTCAATAACATTAGAAATACACAGAATGTGACTAAAATAGTGCGCAGGTATTTGCAATGATTTTATGATATTAACAAAACAACAATTATTAAATGATATTAACAAAAAAATATAGCTCAGAGCATGGAGCGTACTTAAGTTGTAAAGATGTTGCAAAATTGGGAACTTCTTGAAGATATTGGAGGGAAGATGACAGAGAATTATAGAGATGAAAACTTTTAATTAGGAGAGGAAAACATTTTTTTTCACTCAATCTTTTGTTAGACTTCAAATTAACACTTAGCACATTAAGACTTTGTTTAATAGGATGATGTGATAACGATAAAGCCTTGAAAATATATTTATTGGCAAGGAATTGCCTTCTGAAATATAATGGAGGCTCCCCACATTCCACCTGAAGCGCATTAATTGGAGAAGACTTCATAGCTCCAATAATCATTCTGAGGGCTTTTGATTGAATTCTTTCCATTTTCTTATCTAAATATTTAGGGAGGGGGTCAAAAAGGAATGTGCCGTAATCCAAGTGGCTCCGAACTAGGGAATTATACATTAATTTAAGAGTGGTAGGATGAGATCCCCACCATACTCTGGAAACTGCTCGCATCATATTAAGTCCCTTTTCACACTTTGTAGAAATTATCTGAATGTGTGGAAGCCACGATAATTTATGTTTCAAAAGAAGACCAAGGAATTTGATTTGAGTAGCGGTTTGTAGAGGCACATTATCAAAAGAGATTGAGAAGTGGGGAATTTTTCTTTTGCGCGTGAAAGCCACGACCCTTGTTTTAGATGCCGCCAGATTCATCCCATTTATTGACAACCAGCTTTTAATATATTGTAAAGCCAAATTCATTTCCTTAGCTGCAAGAATGATATTTTTATGCAACAAATATATAAGGATATCATCCGCAAAGTAAAGTCGCTTGATAGAAAAAGGAATTACTGAGTCTAGGTCGCTTATATAAATATTAAACAACAGAGGACTGATAACAGAACCCTGGGGTAAACCTCTCCATAGTTTGCGCCTTAAGCATTTAGAGGAAGACTCAATAATAATAGACCTATCTGTGAGCAAATTAATAATAAATTGGACTAATTTCGGGGGGATTTGTTTTTTAATTAGCTTTTCTTTCAAAACATTCAGTAAAACATCATCGTAAGCTGATGAAAGGTCAAGGAATGTGGCCAATGTATAATAATTTAGGGATTGAGAAACTCGGATATCAGTTGTGAACAAACTTAAATTATCCATTGTAGTTTTCTTTTTCCGAAAACCATACTGATTTGGTGAGATAATATCCTGACTTTCAACAAACCACTCTAGTCTGTTTTTTATCAAACGCTTCGCTACTTTCATCAAACATGATGAAAGAGCAATAGGCCGATAAGACGAAATTTCAGATGGATTTTTTCCAGGTTTTAAAATGGGAATGATTTTTTGAGTTTTCCAATCATCCGGAATTAGTCCTGTTTCAAACATATTATTAATAAGAGATAAGAAATATTCAACCGCCATATCAGAAAATGATTTAATAAAACTATAAAATATTCCATCGGGACCCGGAGCAGAGTCAGAAAGGGCTCTTATCACTCGTTTCATCTCATCAATGGAGAAAGGAGCATCTAGCCAGTTAGAGTGAGATGGATACGGCTTAATAGAAGGCATTTCTTCACATCCGGCAACTGATGGGGGGGCTATTTTATCCGCAAATCCTATAAGAATTTCTTCTGATATATGTTTGATTCTCGGCGGAGAATACGATGATCCGAATTTTTTTAAGCTAGACCAAACTGAAGACTGGGGAGTTTCCGGAGACAGGTTCTCACAGAACTTCCGCCATCCAGCGCGCTTCTTATTTTTCAAAATTCGTTTGGTTTCTGCCTGGGCTTTTTTAACTGATAAAAAATTTTCTAGTGACATACACTTACGAAAAGAGGAAATTGCTTTTTTTCGAGAGTTGACGGAGAGAGTGCATTCCTCGTCCCACCACGGAGTAGAGTGTTTTATTTTAATGTTCGCATTGCGTTTCGGGATGGATTTTTCTGCTGCATTTATAACCATAGAAGGAAACGTCTCACATTGCATTCTGATGTCTCCCGGGGACGATTTTGTTAAATTAATAAGGTTATCTAGTTCAGAAGAGAAAGTGCTCCAATTCGCATCTTTCGTTCTAAATTTGAGATTATTTTTAACTTGGGGGGAATAAGTGTTGAATTGATGGTGGAAGCGGATTATAATTGGGAAATGATCACTAGAGAGGGGATCGTTTAGGATGTCCCAAGAGCATTTTGATGCTAACGAATACGAACAAAGAGATATATAAACAGCACTTTTCCGTTGATGAGGGGGGGTGAATCTGGTTGGAGATCCGTCATTTAAAAAACATAGGTTATGGGTATCAATAAAATCTAAAAGATTGCGGCCAGAACGATTTGTTATTTCGCTACCCCAAGAAGGGGAATGTGCATTAAAATCTCCAAGGATCATATAAGGGGAACAAATCTGGGTTAAGATTGGTGCCCATTCATTTTCAATAAAAGTCGTAGGGAGAGGAATATATATTGACAATATTGTTATATCAGATAAGACAGCTGCTATTATCTGGATATCGTCGGATGGAGTATGAATATTAATTTGTTTAAACGGGATAGAATTATGGATTATCAGAGCCGTGCCGCCTTTACCATCCGGTCTGTCGTGTCTGAGACAATAATAACCTGGAATTCTTAAGTGAAAGGAGGGTTTTAACCACGTTTCAGAAATGGCGGCTACTGAAACGTCGTGTTCGTCGAGTAATTGAATTAGGTCAGATTTGTTAGCGAAGAGGCTTCTACTGTTCCACTGAAGAATTTTGTTCAGTTTCGAAGCCATTGGGGAGGCAAGATAATAAAGATTTAATGTAATCGGCAGCGTTGGACGGTACACACTCAATAGTTAGGTAGCATCAATATCAATACATCAATTACCAAGTTCGTTTATAGTCCTAATAATATCACAAATCACAGGCGAAGCTGGGTACTAAAACCAGACACTTTTTTTACATCGGTAGGTACCTACCTACCAACCTACTTTATGCATTTTACATTTTTTGTTTTGGCTTATGGGTTATATTGGCCCTTAGAAAGCGTGTTTGCCGTCCAACCCTGTTGTTACCCTCGTAAACCACATTCCCCTATCTGACATTTTTTCCATCATCAAAGATAGATCCCGCAATGTTTGGTCGGAGTATTGGCACATTGCTAGTCAATCCAAGGGAGCCTGCTATGCCTCAATACAAAGGACTATTCCATCAAAACCGTGGTTTCAGCTATTCCCTCATTTTTCCAAAAAAGAAATTTCTTCACTCATTCGAATGAGGATCGGACATTGTTCCGTTCCTTCCCATCTTTTTAAAATTCACGTCGTTGACTCCCCAGATTGTACATTCTGTGGTCTAGAAGTGGGAACTTTAGATCACATATTTTTTGGTTGTCCCTCTCTAAACAAATATCCTCTCTTCTATCAAGCCTTATCTAAAATTGCCTCCCCTCCATTCAACATCTCATCTCTTTTAAGTCTGAACTCGCCTCCAATATTCATTATAATTTTGAAATTTGCCTATTTAAATAAAATTAATATTTAAATTCACCTTTCATTTCTCAATAATTTCAAATGATGGCCAAGAACACCCTTGAAGGGTGAAAGCCAGAAATAATGGAAAAAAGCGTGTTTGCACCAGAAAACACTTTCATTTACAATTACCTATGCCAAAACATAAAAAAAATACTTAAAGTTGCTCTTTGCCCGTCAAAAGAGGTAAACAGCACTCAATGGTGGCAACAAACCCCCATTGTTTTTGGTAATGTTAAGTTATCTTGATTATCCGCCATACAGATAAGCATCTCATAATGTGAAATAATTAATTAAATTTGTTTTTGGCAATACGATCTAATCGCGAACCTATTGTTTGTGCAAAACGAGCCCTGAACATGCCTCTGTTGAGCTGGACTATTATTAAGCCTCAAAGTTAAGACGAGATAAAACCCTAAATGTCGGAATCTTATAATATCGGAAGACATAAGTGATGAAGTCGTGTAAAAACAATGTTCAGCGGGTTCGGCATAATGGACGGACCTACGATCGAGTTTACCCCAGCAGGCCTAGAAAATAGATCGTTCCGTGGGGTTTATTTCTGATGAACGTATTACTAAAATCTCAGAGAAATCCCTCAGAAAGTTACTATTCATTTGTTAAAATAAAATCTGGTGCTAACCGATAATTTTAAATAAAATATTTTTTCAATAAAGTTTTTAAATATTTCTTCTGTCGGAGTTCTATCCGGAACTTTTAGAACTGTTTTTAGTATTCCTTTTTGGGCTATGTTGAGCCGTTCTGTGTGAGTGCTCAAGGCAGACCCCCAACCAGTTATCCCGTACTCTATTAGTGATCGACACAAAGCGTAGTACACATTTTTAATTTTTTCGAAAGATGCAAATACTTTGTGGTGTGACATTATATTTTAATGAAAAAAACACAATCTGTAATAAACCACTTTTATTTTTTAATTAACAAAGATCGCCAACCGGGTTTCGATTTTCTTAAGCTTCGTCAAGGCTTAATTCAAAAATAAAAGTGGTGTATAACAAATTGTGTTGTTTCATTTAATACCAAGGAGTTTTCAAGGAAGAAATACCAAGGAAGTTTCATTTAATTCCATTTCACGGAGACCAATTCCATGTTCCGCTTCTTTGTAAGTACTTATCCAATCCCTTTCTTTAAATAAAATTATTGTATCGTAAGCAAAACTAATGATTTTTCCCCTCGTTCCTAGGTTACAGATATCATTGATTTATATTAGAAATAATATCGGTCCTAGTACTCTTCCTTGCGGTACTCCATGAATGATTAGTCATGTTCCAGTTTTAGTCAGTCCCTGGGGAGGAAGGTTCATTCCTCAGTTGTACAATTTTAAAACCGTTCAACAGATAATATTTTAATGGTAAGGTAATGTTTTTATTAATATTAAATATAAATAACTTACGTAGGGATCGCTCTAAAAATATATATTACACAAAAACCCTGTTATTAGAGCCTTGTCGCATTTAGAAATAAGAAACAGCATAAATATTTACAATATTTTATAGCATCCGTGGACAGGTGATTAAGATTCTCAAGTACGAATGGAGAAGTCGCGGGTTCAATTTCCCGGCCTGCACGAAGAAAAATGAGTATTGCTAATATATTAAGAATCTCTTCAAATTATTGGTAATCCGGCTAAATGGATTAAAGAGAATCCGGGATAGCAGGCTGTTTCCTGATAAACTTTTAGTAAATTCCTAATACCTACATCGGAACACGTGTTCATGCACCGGCATTTACCTTGATAATATACAGTGACGAAATGCGAAAATATTAGGATTTTTCTGAACACGTGTTCCGACATCGTGATAATATATTCGTATTTTCATAATATATCCCGTTTTTAACCGGATTACAAATAATTTGAAGAGATTCTCAATAAATTAGCATTACTCTTTTTTCTCCTTGTGCGTACATAACTGTTCAATTTCTTTGACGTAACTTTTGGCTACTTTCGATAAAAGAAGAATTTCAACCAATACTCATTTATTCATCACGTATAACACAATTTATTTCAGCAAGTACTGTATCTCAAAATCTTACACTGTGAATACGTTTAATTTCATTTTTGCATCAATTATTAATTGTTATGTTAGGTTAGGTTTTAGATTGTTCGATAGAAATAGATTATTTAGCCTAAAACCTAGGTAAGTATTAGATAGATACTTACGTAGATATACATATTATATCAACTAATACATCTTGATAAGATGCAGACTAAAGACAGTGGACTAAAGACAGTGGACTAAAGACAGTGGTAAATAATGTCAACGTAGGTACCTGATACATAGTATGTTGATAAAAATCTTAAATTAAGTGTCGTTGACAAAAATATGTTTTCCTTTCATTTAGCAAAAAACAATCAACATTTTCCTCTTTATAACGCAAACCTACACATAGGTAAGCACGTAGGTACCTACTTTAATTAAAATATTATCAGTCCACTCTTTGCCACTACCTAATTATCGTTTCATCATTTAGTGATCATCTTCATGATATATAAATCTAAAAATAATATTTTTTCCAATTTCTAAGTACTTGACCATGCGTGTGAACTTGCATGCCTCATAATCAGTTCCGTATTAAGGCCTGGGTAGCCTAGCCAGCTGCCTAGGGGCGGCAATTTTTAGGGGGCGGCATTTCGCCGAAACTAAAACAGCTTCTAGTACTAGTACTAGCATTACAGTAAAAATATTAACCAAGTAATTTAATCGCAATGTTTCAAATAGAGATGGCGTCAACTCGCACACGATACGAGCGGACTGCTTGTTAGCAAAGGTGTACATGTCAGCAGTCATAAATAAATAATGAATACCTATTTTAATTCATGCGAACTCATTTATTGTTATTATGTTTAATTCGTAGAACTACACTTAATTATTTTTTTATTTATCTGTGAGGTATTGTATTAAAACTGTAGATAGGTTTTGTACAGGTGTTTATACTGGAACTAACAATGTAAGGGTATGTATACATTTGCGAACCGAAACGCGAACCGTACCACGAATTATGGGAAAGGAACGAATCAACTGCTAGCGGCGTTTCGCCCCATTTGCGGTTGCTTCGTTTTTTTCCTATTAGTTGAGGTTCAGTTCGGCAGTTCGGCTCGCGGATGTATAGGTATCATAAGAGATACAGATATTGACGAGACACGCTTCCATACCATTATTTAATAGCTGTTAGCATTCTGTCTCGCTTGCACCTTATTTAACACACACATTACATTAAAAAATCAAATTAGTGTCATTATTAAGTTCTGCAAGTATTGTAGTTTTTATTAATGTGACAGCTATGATTTAAGATTTTCACGGCCAAAAGTATTTTTGCTATTTGTTTTTGGGGTGTTATGCCGTATTAAACTAACTCCTTCTTTAGCCAACGTTTCGTAAGACTATTTTGTGCTTAAAAATATTTATTACCGCCATTGGCTTGGGGGAGGAAGGGAGAGCAGCATTTTTTGTATCTAATACTCGTTACCCAAATACGGTCCTGCTCATATCACACATCATGTTATGCTCTACTAATACCTACACATATGTCGTGATGTTCGTAACATCGGGGTTTCATTAGGATGTCAATAGTTAGGTACCTTCATACTCATTTCAACTATTACTCAATAACAATATCAAAATCATTATCATTTTTTCAAAGTTCCGGTAATCAGTAAAAACAATAATGAGGATAGGTCTTTACTTTTAGTGATGTATATCGAGATATCCTTTTCTAAGGCATCGTTCTTTTTAGAAATCAACATTCGAACTGTGTAAAATTCAATCGATTGAATTAGTTATCATTACTGAGGAACGAATTGAAATGCATTAAAAAACCTTGAGAATGTTATAAAAAAGTGGAAACCCTGCAATAAAAACCTTGAAATATGTACGAAATAAAGCAAGGTCATTTTCAGTTGTAGTTTTTTATTGTTTTAAAAGAAGATGCATAGTACAAACAACAACCAATTTTTACATGTTTTCTGACGATTATCTTCGCCTGAAGTAAGATTAATTTGCGCCCACGAAGCGGTTCTTCGCAAAAAGGCGCCATACAAGCTATCCCATTATTATTTATTTGTTTGCTGAAAACAACAGCTCAGCGTCAGCTGTAAAGTATTTGAACATGTGAACCTACACAATTTGGCAAACAAACCTTTATTCATACCTAGTACCTATTGCTTGGTCCTATAGTAACTTTTTTCAAAGCTGTCTATCGACTCTTTTCTATTTTGATACTCTAGTTCGACCCAATAAAACATTTGTTTCGCTTTTCCGCCACCAGTTCGACATTTTTTACTTTGCGATAAATGTGATTTTATTTCTTGATACAACCAATCGAGAGATTTCCGGGTTTTTCGATTCGGCCATTCGATTTAATTAGTATCGTATCTCCAAATATTAATACGGAAACCTAGGAACTGATTACTGCGGATTAAAAAGCCAATCCACTAAATGAATGAATCCACTAAAAATCGTTAAAATCAAATGTAATTCATTTTAATTCATTAAAATCATGTACCTAAATTTGGGTAGATACCATAGACACCATAGACGAGCCATCAGGGAAAGGGGAATAAACCAACGCAGCGAGGCGGCGTGACCGTCCCACTTTCGATGATTTGTCAACAAATGAATCTGACAATATACATGCAATTCGCATTGTAATATCACCATTAGGTCCTCGAAAATAAAACATGCTGACGAATTACTAGTCCTTTTTTAAATGCTGCGTAAAAACTTAACTACATATCCCAAATCGGGAAACAAAAGTGCGGTCTTTTTTCTAAAATTTAATATTTTGTTCCACTATTTACTTTTTTGCTAAATATCCAGACAGCCCAATGAATTTGATTCTGATCAAGTAAGAATTTCGGATTTTGAAAAAGTGTTATAATTTTCCCACCTTACCCAATTTTAGTAAAGCTACGCCAGGTGATTCGTTTAAGAACGAACATTCAGATCCTGCACAGAAAAGTCCCACAATGGACAGCGCTGCAAACCTTTGCACTTACATAAGCGAACTTCACTGTTGGTCTGATTCATAAATAAACCACTCACGTCTGGTTATTTCAATGTGCGCTCTTCGGTGGTCAATGTGGGTCAATGTACGACTGATGTCATAGTTTATTCAAAGCCTCGAACCCTCCTGGTGCCAAAAATATGGTCACGTAGTTTGCCTCCAGTTCGTCGAAATGATAACCAGATTTAATGTTAGGGCAAGTCTATTAATTTGAATGTCTATAGGGTTGACGAAGTTAATTTCACTCGCCGGAGGAGACATCAATATAAAAAAATATGGGTAGGTCATAACATCAATGGGGTAGGTAAATATAAATATACTTAGTAGGAATATACAAATTTTATCCGGGGAAGGAATTCGAAACATCCTTCCATTGTCAACATTTTTCTATTTTACACATCACTGTTTGATAATATAGATTTATGACTCATAATCACTTCAATCTTTGATGGTGGTGGACGGGGGGATTGGTGAATGACAGCTGATATGATCTTGTATGGTAGCGCGATCCTTTATCAAGTTATCAGTCCAAATACCAGCACATTGTTATTATCACTGTTATCGCACCTCCGAGCACGCGGTGTGCCAGCCATGCCGTCCATGCGTTCCCCACGCAAGATTCACGTTAATATTTACATCCATATCAGCACAGTTCTTATCTCACCACGCGGCGGCTCTCCGAGTAGAGCCGTACTCAATCATTATGCACTTGTTATTATTACATTAATAAAACCAACGAGTGCCTACCTGTCATGTCGAATCAGGCATGACATGATGTTAGATGTATGCTGTTATTTATTGTTTTTCATGTCTCGCATTTCGTTGACTTTTTCAGATTTTACTGCCGTTGTGTATTGTGTCAGTCTTCGCGGGAAGGAGTGAATTCAAGTTGGACCGATTAGTGTCCATGTTTTAATTTCGCCCTTGGTGATGTTATTTTATGTATTATATGCCGGCGTGAAAGTCATGACTAAAGACCGCATTGCAGCGGAAAATTGTTTTTTTTTTCAGAATAAAAAGTTAGCATGACTCACAGATGCGGTAGAAACTGAATAAGTTATAAGTAGGTGGGTACATAAATGTATAATATTGTTATATTGTCGAGCGAGTCGTTCAAATCTGTGTGGATCCGACGTATGTAATACATTCTAAATATTGTATTTTGTAACATGTACCTACTGATTTAGTTTACTGTTAATGTTGCCAATTTTACTATAAATGTACTGGCAAGCTGTAATTTTAGTTTAACTAACTGTAGTGTTTATTTTTTATAATAATTTTAAAGGTTTATATTTTGAAGTTTACATGAATTTTTATATTTACTACTAGCGGAACCAGTAACGTTTCGCTTTTGCTAATATCTTTCTCAGGCGTCTCCGACTTCTTCCACCATTCACTACTGTATACCACAATGTTACTGTTAAAAAACTACATTACATCGACTTTAATTCGACTCAGTATCTCATTCCGGTGCAGAGATATTGCGTTAAGTATTCCTCGGGCGTCCCCGACTTCTTGTACCATTCAAACCACTCTCTAAACACTACCGGCACTAATAATAACATTCTTTGAAATTTTCAGTGATATCGATGAAGAACTTTCGTAGATTTAAGATTTTGAACAAACGAACATTAATATTTATATTGATAGTGAGTAACGAGTGGCTTTGATTGTAATAAACTATTTTTTAATCTTCTATATAAATAAAAATGTAAATGTTCATTTGCTCAAAATATTAAATCTCCGAAAGTTCTTCACCGATAGCTTTGAAATTTTGACACAAAGTTGCATTAGAAAAGCCTTTTTACCCGATTAGTAACCATTTTTTAAATTAGTTAAGGCGACACAAGATTCTAACAACAGGGTTCGCTCGGGGCTCACATTTTAATTAATTCCGACGAATTTGTAATTAAAATATTTTTTTTTTTTTGGAACGATCCCTAAGGATGTAAGTTATTTATATTTAAGATTAATAAAAACATTACCTTACCATTAAATATTTTATGTAAAACAAATTTTATAAAATGTTTTTCACCTATAAAATTAGCGGTAAGCATCAGATTTAATTTTTCTAGACGGTGAATTAATAACTCTCTGGGGATTCCTCTAGAAACATCCGAGATTTATCAGAAATAATTAAAATAAACCCCACGGAAAGAGATGAGTTTTCTAGGCCTGCTAGGGCTAATTCGACCATAGGTCCAACCATTACGCCGGGCCGCACGAAGTATATTGTTTTTACACAACTTCATCACTTATGTCGTTATGATTCCCACTTTATTTTAGTGACTAGCTGTACCCCGCCACGTATTGCTGTGGCTCCTTCCAGAACATTCAATATCATTGTTGAACTTTCCGGAATCTTCTATACTCACCGACACACTCCGCCACTCAGTTTGAAACGCTATGGAACCTTCTTGAACCTTCCTTCTTGTTCGAGAACCTTCTTGAACTTTGTGGAACCTTCCAGACTCACCTACACAGTCGGCGGCCCATTCTGAAATAATCTAGGCTGGTAGGGAAACACGGGTTTATTTTTATAATATACGAGGCGTATCCAGAAAGTAAGTGTAATGAGGCTCTCACGACCAAATGAATTTTATTTTCGACATGTTGGCTACACTTACGTGTAGCCTGACTCTTCCCCTCCGCAACGAGACCGGTTCAAGGTCAGTATGTTGAGAAGTGTCGACGCAACAACACGTTTCGTGAAAAATGTCAATCCAATCTCCCGCCAAGTGCGAAATAGGCGGCGTCATCCGTTATCTCGTTTGGAAGGGAAAACCTCCGTTTGAGGTTTATAATGAGGTGAAAACTATAAATGGTGATAAAGCTATGAATCGTACGAGTGTGTACAAGTGGTATCGCGAGTTTAAAAACGGTTCTCACCTCTTCACCCTCCGCCAAAAAGTTCAAAACCACAATTTCAGCCAAGAAAATCATGGCAACCGTGTTTTGGGACAGTCAAGGCATAATTTTGATTGAATATCTGCCTCTAGGGGAGACCATCAACTCTGCAAGATACTGTGAGACCCTAAAAAAATTGCGGAAGGCGATTCAAAACAAGAGGAGAGGCATGCTGACAAAGGGAGTCAGCCTGCTGCACGACAATGCCAGACCACACACGGCCAACGCCACGTTTAAATGGGATGTCCTGAACCACTCCGCGCATTCCCCTGACCTAGCACCTTCAGATTATTATCTCTTTACCTCCCTGAAGCTGTACATGGGTGGAAAAAGGTTTTTAACCGACGAGGAGGTAAAGGAGGAGGTGGAGAAGTGGACGAAGGGGTTGGCGGGAAACTTCTTCGAGGGAGGCATCAAAAAGTTGATACCCCGCTTCACCACCTGCATTGAGAGGAATGGCGACTATGTCTAAAAATAGCTTACATATGTACTACGGTAACCATGTAATTTTATTGTTTCAATAAAAAAAATTGTAACCTACAGAAATTCAGTACACTTACTTTCTGGATACGCCTCGTATATTAGATTTGCTAGGGCAAATTCAACCATAAGTCTGACAAATACACCAGGGCAGCACGTTGCATTTTCTTGTGCATGGCTTCTTCACTCACTTCGACTACTCATTCTGTTAAAAATATTGTACCAAGCTAATAAAGCTCAGAAATTATTAAAAAAAAGTTAGTTATTTAGTGCAATATTCGCAGGCTTTTTATTTCAGGTCCATGAAATTTGCTATGTTTTAATTTAGAAAAAAAGATATTGCTGTTTTGAACAGTGTGAGGAGACAAAAATAACTATTTTAATAAATTTACTTGTGAATCGGGCAAAAATGTTTATATTTTCCAAGGGTATAAGACACTGTTATTTTTATTTTGTACTGTGATCAATAGCAGGAATATTCAGGGTTGTGTAATAAAAATTATAAACTCAAAAGATGGAAGTTTGTAACTGTGTCACTCGAAAAACTAATCTCCAATATCTCAGAAACTAATGACATTTTACTGAGGTCATATTACGATATCCTTTTTAGTCATGTGTTGGCCTGACAGCCCTCCATGGTATAATGTTGACTTTTGGGACATCCTGTATACCTACCAAATATACTTGAACAAAAAATTATCTGGTTGGTTACATAGTAACGTGTAGAATGTAAATTAATTATACATTATCTTTGGGAAAAGAAAATTACTTTATTTTATATGAGATCTGGCAACTTGTTAATACAAAAATAAAATAAAAACTAAATTCACATTTTCCAACTAGGATATGCAGCCATTTATACGAGTATTGAATTAAATTTTGACTGCCTCCGTAGTCGAGGGTTAAACCTGTCGACTAGTGATCCGCAGTTCGTGGGTTCGAATCCCGGCGTGCGCAAGTAAATTTTATTTGATGAATTTATTTTATTTCACAGTTCATTAATGTAAAATAATATAAAGTATATTTACAGCACGTTCCAGAGTGGAAGATACTCTCAGTATCGCCCTGGTGTAAGACCACCATTCAGAATTTAAACATCCTTGAAATGATTTTAGTCATGTTTGGTGACCAGATAGCTAGGTAATCCCCCACCTTCCTCTTGCCCGTCTCTTTCCTCTCCACACTACCTTCAGCCTCATAATATACCCCAATTGGGGATGCCATAGTCTCACTGGCTCTAGACGGTTGAGAGCAGTTGGGACTTATACAGTTTTCAAATAAAAAAATTGTCATACCTAAAATAATTAAATTAGCACCATCTATGAAAGAGCAGATTATAAATTCTTTTAAGTATATATACCCTTAAAATTATACAGTAGTTGTGCCATTCTTTAATCCCTGTGTGTGCATCTGCATGCCATATTCCTATGCGTGCCATCTGTTGAGAAGATTGTGAACTACTGTAAAACAGTGTGTTATTCGAAATACCATTTTGAATGAATTTCATCAGAGGTAAAATTGTAATTGTTTTAAGAATAATCACTTTAACAGATACTGTTTTGTACGACTAAGGAATGCTGTTGTTTGACCGATAAAATTGAGAGGAAAGAAAAATCAGAGGTTGATACAGCCGTGTTTCAATGTTGATTTCTTGCCATATCAACTGTTGTTACAATCACACGCAATAGGTGAGAATGATGCAAGGAGTGTGTCCCAGGACAGAGATGTATGTTACTCTATGTTATCTGCCTACTAGGAGAAATGGTAATATGGTTGGTTATTTGTAGCACTTTTGAAAAAAAAAACATGTCTTAGAATGTTTTGTTTATAATTTTTTTTAACTTAAATTCCATTAAAAAATAGAATCTTAAAATAACAATATGGTATAATTTTACATAAGTAGATATTATGAGATATACTTCTATAAAATATGTTTTAGATTAAACAGAGGGATTGGAGTACATAATAATATTAAATAGGCAAATTAATTCAAAAGCCAACACACTCAGTAAAAGATTTTGAAATTTTAGTTGAAAGAATCTTATTGGGTGCATAAGATACTTTTAGATGTCTTATATTATACCATGACCGAGAATGAAGATATCTCAAGGATCTGGTCAAAGGTCAGACAACGCCCAGTATAAATAGCGCCAATCAAAAGGTTTAAGCATTTCCTTGCTATAAACTGAATTGCTAACCAGTCGAATGATGGCTACCCATATTTAGGTCTCATCGCTCTAGCCCTTGGGCGATGACTGCTTAAATTCATGAAGATGATTTTTACGAATTTGTTTCAAAATTCCCTCTAAAAGCTCAATTATAAAACCCACAAATATGCGATAAACAATGAAATGTAGGTGGATTTATTCGCAAGTTATAAGCATGCAAGCTCTGTTAAAACCAATCCCTCATTCTGGTAAAAGATGCACGAAACAGTATGACCGGTCAGTGGCTGAGCTGGCATTGTGTCTTGTTCCCACCCAGGCGTTGTGAGTTCAATTTCTGGATTGGCTAAGTCTTCTATCATGACACATCGACATTTTCCGCTTACTGTGATGGTAGTAGGAGATTTTGAAATATTGTTATTCGTAACCCGGGAATGTTTGTATATCTTTTAAGATAAATAAAAAAACAGAAAGGGAGGTTACGACGGAGCTCTCAGCCGCATGATAATAGATCCGAGGCTGCCACAAAGGTAATACAATAAGGAAGAAGTAAATAAATAACTATGTTAAATAAATTAACAAATGCCTTAAAAAGAAAGCCATTTAGACGTATCACACGGCCGTAAAATTCTCAAATATGTCACACTTTAGCGGGGACGAAGTGCTGGTAGTAGTTCTTGGTGAAGTCGACCATGAGATCCTGCGTGACCTCGGGCAGGTCGGAGATGAGGCGGGCGGGAGAGCCCCCGTAGCGGGTGAAGCTGGACACCACCGTCTCCGCGGGCAGCACCGCCCCGTCTTCTATCATGCAGCAGTCTTTCAGGACACATCTTCGACCCTGGAAATACAGGAACAGTTTTAGAAATTCAAATAAGTGGGGCTGATGATAGGGACCATGTGAGTGCCTCTGTGGAAGCGATGCAAGAGGAGACTGACAGCGTGGAGGAGGATTGGTGTAGGACGGGAAGGCCCGAGGATTAGAGGCGAACGGCGAGGGTCCGGAGCAAATGGAGTGGACTATTATTATTACATATTCAATTTAAGAGGCGGGTATGGGTACTGCCACCCCGGGAACGACCCATCGGATAACCAACACCTCTGCCATAGGTTACCCCAAGTGATTCACTACATTTGGTGATGTAGCAGGGGTGCTCGGGTTCATGAGGTGAAGTTTGTGGATGCGTCTGCCCATCAACTGCACGGCGAGCCAGATCGGGAGGGCCCGGTTAAAGGACTCTACGACCTCGCCAGCAGGACTCTCTGGACCCATCGCCTTGCACCGCAGTGGGAAGGATAATTCATACATCCATCACTCCTGGACACACTGACCCTCGGATTTCCCCAAAGATAACATAGACCATGAGGGAAAATATTTTTCTCAGTGCCTCCCTTGTGGAGTTAATGCAAAAATAAAACAAAAGTTAATGTAAAAGCGACTAAAAGGTCAATGATAAATAAATAAAAATATCAATAAAATTTATAAAATTTTAGTATGTATGTAGTTTTAAGCATTTTTTCGAAATCAGATGTAGACAGTAATTTTCCTGGTATTTTGAACGTGAAGTGTGCAAAATTTCATCAAGAAGCATAAAAATTCTGTTTAAGAAGTGGGAAAACGGTATGGGGTTGGTTTTTAGAAATCTCAGGTAGACATTACCTTTCTCTTATTTCGAAGGTCAAAAATTTTATGAATCTCGGAATAAAACTGTAGATTTGTATATAAAAAAAAAAAACACCGCCAGAAACTATTATTTATTTATTATTATTACTAGATGAAGACCCCGGCGTTACCCCAGCTTTACGTAGACTTTTTCTGTATCTCATGTAGACAGTGTCAAATGTTAAGTGTGCAAAATTTCATCAATATCAAAATAAAAGTCTAGCCGCCCGCCACAGACTCGTCTTGACATAAATATATAAGATAGATTAGTAGATGAATTAGGATTGTGGGGAGACTGTACTTACAATAACAACATTTTTTCCAATGTAAATATAAGAGCCAACCACAGCTGCATTTAATATAGAATTTTCTCCAATATAGACATGGTCGCCCATGTGAAGAGGGAAGAATGCAACTCTGGAAATCATACACCACAAAAGTATTAATAAATGGTAATATTGTAACACAATGAAAACAAATTCGTGAGCAAAATTCTGTTCAGGTATTGGGTAAATATTATGTGTAGACATCTTTTGAAAAACACAATAAGTTATAGCACAATTCAAAAGTATTTTTGCTGATAAGGAGAATATGGAATTTGAATGCAGAATTTTGAATTGGTAAGATAAGATAAATTATATGGACATCTGTGTTTCTAAGTAGACAACTATTATAGTAATCCATTACAAAACAACCATAATAAATAGTCTGGTAAACAAAAGTTTTGTACAACCTACAATGAGTTAAAAGAAAATGCTGTTTTATGTTTATACAACAAAAACAAGAGTCTATCTTTTATTGTATGTTAACATAAAAAGTACCTAATCACATATTTTGACAGCTCTTCTTAATATGCACAAAATATTAGAATAACACTTCCTTTCAACTTACTAAAAGAAACAACTATTTACACCAAAACCCATTATTATTCAAAGTTCAAAATTTACCTTGTCAAAAGATCTTGTGCCTCCATTTTGGATTTTGTTAGCATGAAATAACGTTTGCCGAAAGGTTTTTTCTATCTAAGTATGCACAAATTATTTAAATAACCCAAACTAATAACCTACATAGCCGGTCATAAGCAATGTGATCTAGCCCCTCGTATAGTATCAGGTATACCAACGTAACAAAATGTCATAGAACATTATGGACCTATGTAGAATATGGAAAGAAATTATTATAAATGGCTATCATGATGTCATCCCATATGATGAAAGCAAATTTTCATTTTACGTAATCGTAATTTTGAATGAAGTATTTTCCATCGCCCTAAATACAAATAGTTGTCTTTTACAGTAATTAAGGTGAATCAAAATGTTTTTTGTAAAACGTATTGGAATTAAGCGTGGCCAAAGCGATCCTGAAAGATTACCAAAAACTTTACCCTTTGTAGGATCTCTGAACATTTACGAGAAGAAATAAGATTATTTTCAAGTTGATTAAAAAAGAATACCAACCCTTTACTAAATTTCTTGAAAGGCGGCCTAATGACGGCCCCTTTGCTAATAATACAGAACCTTCCTGTCTTGACGCTTGCCAAATCACCTCTAATGATGGCATCACTTTGGACAATCACTTTGCCATGTAGCACAATGTTCTGAGATCCACAGAGAACCGTCTGTCTGCTAACTTTATTTCCTGAAGCCTGTAAATATAAATGATTATTAAACAATTGGTCTGTTAGAAGTTAGAACATGCTTAATATTCACTCCTCACAATAACCTGTGTTTACAGTGTAAAGACGTGGGAACTGTGTGGCCACCCAGTTGGGCAGCGTTTTGAGGCGGGTTTTGGGAGGAGTTGTAGAAAGGGATTTATTAATGCGAGTCTTGAAGAGGCCCGAATTACTTGAATGAAGAAAACAGACTTATTAGTACGGTACGTAGATAAATACAGGGTTATATAGGTCGTACCGTTTCTACGTATTCCGATTTATTGTATGGAATATCTTGTAGTTCCATTTTTATATATTGTTTCAATTTATCACAAAATGAACACCACAAATACTGTGCAAGTGACGATGACAGTGGATGACAGTATTGACAGTATTGACAGCTGTGTTTCTATCGTTTCTATGGTCGTTGGTCGAAGATACCCATAGAAAATATTTAATTTTTCTACAAAGTCAAACAAGCCTGACGCATGACGTCGTCATTGATCATCTAGCGTCTAGCCCATAAATAAAGGGTGCGCCTGTTCTCACATTGCTGGAGGATTGGGGGCGGAGCTACGAAGTTTGCCGAGTGAACACGAAGGCTCAAAGCGGCTCGGAACTACGAAGTTTGCCGAGTGTACACGAAGGCTCAAAGCGGCTCGGAACTACGAAGTTTGCCGTTGTTTGAAGTCTTGAAGTATAACTGTGGTTTGACGTTCGAAAATCTCTCAAGTATGAGGGAGATTTTGAGTTGAAAGAAACGAAACATGGAGGTCGTTATTATCGAGAATAAAAATCTGATCAGATATTTCTTAGATTTTTACTTTCACATGTTTTACAATTTTACATTCTCATTTGTAATTTCATTATAAAGAATAAAAATAAAAAAAGCCAGGAAATTTCCAAACTCTTCCATTCCAACACTTCAAAATTTTGGATTACTTGGTCCAAAAAATAGTTCTTGACATTGGGATTCGTGTGTCACATAAAACAACTTATTGTAGGTAGATATAGAATTGACAATAATGTTATGGACATGGACCATTTTACAAAAATTTGAAAAAATAGTAAAACTTTTACAATCGAATGTGTAGGTAGAACAAAGGTAAACTTATTAACACATATTTTCAAGAAGACATACAAGTTCATCATATTAATGTCAATGACAACTGGTTACTACCTACTCCTATAATACAAACTAATTTTTAATGAGAATGATGCATGTCAGCCAAGAAAACATGATTCATTCCAACTCCATTATTGATTTTTAAAATGGCATGTTGTTGGTTGTAGCCTACCCCCACGAATAATGAACGGATAAAATTTTGTATTAAGGTGACCTTTTTGTAAACAGCAGAGCAGGACTGAAATAGCTGATCAAGTATGTGGGCTTGCTGAAAATGATTTTGGCAGAGTAAATAACATTCTGTAATCAAATATTTTGTGCATTCGGAAAGCTGCTTCTTACTGAAATTTAATATTCTTATACTACATATTAGTTTAGATTAGATTGAAAAGGATTCAATATTATGATGATTACATAAACAAATCCATCATCACAGTACTTACTGTGTAAAGAGCCAAAAGTGTAATCAGAGGATAGACTGCACATTAACTATTGTCTAACCATTTTTCAAGTTATAAAATGAGGTCCCTGAGGCTGTTTTCCGAATTTTGATTACCTATTTGTGAAGATCCAGACAGAATGTAAAACTAATGTAAGCTTAATGAATAAGTTTATAAAAGGGATGCCATTAAATACTATGGTTGGGACAGGTCAAAAGGATAAATGAAGGAAGTCACTTGAATCAGGTCATGACAAGAGTCAGAAAAACATAAAAGTAAGAATGTGAAAGAAGCAAGAAGTGTGTCCCAAGACAGAGTTGTGGTTCAACTTATTCGGTAGATTACAAGTTGTTCAAAAGAAGTAGTGTTTACAGAAAATATCAAGACAAATAAAATAATCAATCATATTCATAAAAGCGACTTTATTAGGTAATAGAAAATGTAAAAAATATAATATTAAGTATGACAATCATTTACCAGTATCACAATGCCATGAAATACAATATCCATCATATTCCTAGTACTAAGCAGAATCATGCAGAAATCCAACCAAAATAAAGAGTTTTTTTCACAACATAAAACAAAAAGCTAAGAATAGCCATCAAACCTTACAACTATTGTGACTTGCACAAAGTGATATAATTATTGAGATTTTTAAAATTATGAGTTTGAAGATGACAAGCAGAAAGCAGTTTTAATCCAAGCCACAAACATTGAACAATGGCGATAACTTAAAAATAGCATTTAAATAATGGCAAAACTAATGTGATTTACGTACATACATAATGAATCACATAAATAAAAATAATAAAAATCAACTGGCTCAATGTTAATGGTAAATATGGTGGAGGTAAATTCAGTCACGCTTGATTCTTGTCATCCTGAAGATATATAATTTATTCAGACAAATCGGCAGCGTTCAGAGCAACCACCGTGAAGTTGACATTGTTGGGATCCCTTTCCATGAAGGTGCGGCAGACCTTGGCAGAGTCTTCCAGGAGCGTCTCGGGGGTCGTGTCTCCATGGTTAATCGGGAAGGACTTGCGCCCGTCCAGCTCGTACAGTTTGCCATCTTTGTCCACAAACGCGATGAAGTGGTGGTTGACAGGATCGTTTTCTCCGGGAGTGTTGGACTGGCCTTCCTTGGCCAGCTCGAAATGGGCAGAGACTACTCCCTCACAGTTTTCAAGTAGAGAACCTCTGGCGATGGAGTCCAGTTCTTTGGCATCGTCCAGGAATTGCTTCAGCCAGCCGTCGAAGAGTTGGATATTGTCGGTGTTGTTCGCGATGCTGTGAAGCAGGGCGACGGTTCCACACGCATTCTGAACAGTTTGCTTCATGTGGAAAACGTTCTCGGATATAATTTGAGCATTTTCAGTTAGTTCAGATTCCTCCTTCTTCCTTAAATAATACAAACATAACCTTCAAATATCAATACAAACTACCAGAGCTAGGTAAGTTGGAGGTTAGTAATAAAAAGTACAATAACCTATCCTAGTAATGGTTTCGTAACCAGGAAGTAGAAGGCTAGATTATCTACAATACTTCTCTTTGACCTAACTGAACCGGCAATATACTAACAACATAACAGCAACAAATATATTTCTACAATATATTTATAAATCTATTTTAATTTGACGCTTTATATAACAATGTATTGTTCAACTGAAATAAAGAATTTGTTTATTTATTTATATTCTCAACTAAAATTCGGTAGGCCTGGCCAGACAGCTTGACGTCACATCGGAAAACTTCCATTTATTGAAACTGCGGTCTGAAGAAGAGCATTATAGCCCACGCACATCTTACAGAAGACCTACAGAAGTAATAGGAACTACAGAAGTACACTATAATGCCTTCATGCAACACCAAATTATTTACAAAGTGGTTCAAACGATGAACAGGATAAGTACGCAGATACAGTAGAGGACGCACACACGTTGTATTTCGAACAAGAATTCACATGGTCATAATTCACAGAAAATTAGCTTATTAAAACTTAAAAGCACAGGACCTATAGGAGTATAGACTAAACTTGTTGCATCTCAAACAAGAATTCACATATAATTCACTTTAAAATAGCTTATTTACAAGCATAAGACCTACATGGTCAACTTGAAGACATTTTGAACACGGTGGACGTGAAGACATTTTGAACACGGTTGTTATGAAATCGTGGACACGTTGCACAACATGCGAACACGTTGCACTGCACTATAGCAAGTGGCGAGGAATGACTCGATATGATTGTTTCTAACACATATCATCATCCGAGTGAATAACAATGTCTGTGGCTGTTCGCCAACTGTCAGCTACAGCTCCAACACGCCCAACAAACTTGTTTTCATTCTTCTTTTTTCTTTGATTACGTGGAAGTTCCAGATACTTGCTCTTTATTGCATTTGTTCGTGACCTTTGAACCTGCTTCTGAGAATTCTCTAAAATAAGCCCTTCATTGGATGTAGGGAGTTTTGCCTTCATTTCAGCCAAATTTTCATTATTGAAATTTAACATCTTCAGCATAGTCGTGGGGTCATCGTTTAGGAGGTACGAGTAATCGGCCATCATCTTCAAGCTTTCACGGTATTTCTGCGCCAGATTTCTGTTGTGTTCCACTGAAGAAGGCTTACTCGTAGTCTCAGCTTCTATGCCATCAATAGCATCGTCACAAGATGTCGTACTGGCAGAGTCATCTCTTGGCGATAGGCTTGTCGTCACATTTGCTTGGTCATAAAGCATTCCCGAAGAAAACTCTTCATCAAGAGAAATGTATGGATTATCTCGGAACTCTTTTGACAAATGATCAAAAGTATACTCCGTATAAAGAAAAATGGCGCACATGTGCTTACATGGAGTTCTCCATGTTTTAAAGTCATAACAAGAACAGCACGATTCGGCGAAGTCTACAGTGTACCAGCAATCAAAGTCCGTTTCACTTCTAACCATGAATAGTCCTTCACACATATCAACGATATTCGACGCGTCATATTCATCCTTCGCAGCCATGTATCGTTTCATAACACGTTGAACAAACTCTTTCGGACGGTTCCTAAGGAAAGGCGGGATTTCTTCATTGAAAGGCTTATATGAAGAATGCAGCTGAGCATTGGACACCGTGTATTTCTTCAATGACTCAGGTAAATACTGCTCAATGATTATCCTTAAAATGCCAGAAAGAGACTTGTCGGACGAATGTTTTAGAAAGCTGTGTTTCAAAACCTTATTCTGGCTTTCTACGCCATTGTTGGTGGTGACTTTGGCTAGGAAATCGGGTCTATGAAACGCCTGGACCCACCGACGGTAGCATGGTAACCATTCCCTCTGAAAATAGCTTCTGGCATTTGTGCACTCCATATACACTTCATCGTTATTCATGCTCTCCAAGTTGCAGAGATACTCATCTTTAGACTGCGAACTTGCCAGCCCTCTCCACAATTTCTTCAAAGTAGCTTCTGCATCGTTAGGCACATTACCCTTCTTTTTCAACCATCGGTTCCATGATTGTTCCCTGTGGAACGCACAGAGGTACACCACCGATTTTGGGAACGTTCTCTCAAGAGCATTGATCTCAGCTTCTGAGAAGTCGGTCATAAAATACATTGGTTTCCACTCTGGGTTCCACAACGAAAAAACACTCAACGCTTCCTCAATAAGCATAGATGCCTCACTATGCACCACAAAAGTGCCAACAACAGAATAGCCACAATTGGTTTTTACTGTTATAAAAAAAAGTGGCAAACTGTATTTTGTAGTTTTGTACGTGGCATCCAGAAGAGATATGTTGTTGCCATAGCGCCGCAGGAGTTCACGCTGCCATTTGGTCTGGTGACAGAATAAAATTGTAGATAAAGAAGTCGGCGTCGAGTCCTCTTCTGCATCTTCGACCTCCGCAGCATATGGGCGGAAGAAAAAGTTGTCGTCTACTGCGTCCGCTTTCCAGCTTTTAATTAACTCTTCTGTTGCTTCTTGATCAAACTTACTCTTTTTTATTTGGAAGAGCGCCTTATACATGTGAGATTGTATAACTTTATCTGATGGATAAAAGCATCTGTTCAGTGTGTCGGGTTGAGGAATGTTTTCGTCTTTAATCATTCTTCTAACCAATTCCTTTAAATGAAACTTCATGGTTTTAACACAACAAACATTTCTCTTCACCATGTTCTTCAGTTCTGTCTTTAACTTCGGGTGCAAAGTCTGGTTCAAATTGGACGAAAGAGTTGCATGTGTATGTTGCGCTGCAGGTGACACTACAATCACGTAACGCAAAGTACTTTTCAGTGGAACACTTGCTGCCAAATCTTCGTTGAGTTTCTTCAATACCTGTGTGAGACAAGTTTGAGTGTTAGTCACAAGTAAGATTTAAGTGTGTGACATTGGCACACACATTTCCAACTTTCAGTCCAATATAACAGGCATACAAAATGTGCACAGACCTAAAATAAAAATTCTGTCATTTAGGGTAAGGATTTGGGGTTCGACATTCAAAGAGAAATGTATTGTATCCATTATTTACTTTTTTATAAAAGTTCTAGTCGGCGTTACGTGTGTGACATCAGAAAAACCACGTATTTTTATTTTTTGACTTTAAACTGAGAACTCTGTGAAGTTTATGGGAATAAAAATGTATGAAAAATTGTGGTGCTTAAGGCTCAGGGCCGTATTTAGGTATTTCGCCGCCATAGGCAAACAAAAAATTGCCGCCCCCCTTCATTTTTTTTTCTAGTCCTAATTTTCATAAATGTTTTACTTTCTTATAAACCTTCTTATAAACTCGACTGCTTTGTGGTAATACAGTCAATTCAAAATATAATGAGTTTTCGGATGATACAAGCGTACATATTGTGGAACTAGACGGTATTGTGGCGGGTCTTAAAGGCAGTTAACATATTTGCAACCTTATGATGAATTGTGGACTAAACTCTTTCTTTTTTGGTAATAATTTCATTTCAAGTTTCTGTCTTCTGGTGTTTGTGGAAAACGCCTTTTTGTGGGAAACTTGTGGAAAACGCATTTTGCCACTGGAATCAATGACAGCCAACGGAGATATTTTATTGATTATTCTCATTAGGATAAAATACGCATATCCGGTTTCTACGGCCGATTCCAGTATTTCCCAGAGGGAATCATGACGCGGTTACGTCAACTTCGGTTCAGTGAGCGGTCATCACTTTGCTGGCATTATTAACACTGTTGTAACATAATGAAGCACCAGTCTTCTAGTTCTACATTCACCGATTGCAGTTCATTAACCTTACATTATATTTGAAGTGCAAAATTATAGATTTTATGTAAATATAACGTAAAACCCATCTACAATTGATCCGTGATTTAAAGAGAACTGTTAATGATACACTAGGGCATTAAAATCACACTAGTAATTAATCTGGGTTGTATTTTTATAAGTTTGGTAGTTAATTTGAAAAATGTTAGGGAGTTTCAGTGCAAATAACCCTATGTCACAATGCATCGTTACGTGTGTGACAGATATTCTAAAGGGCATAAGTCAAAAAGGACTAAACATTTTAAGTTGTAATTTTTTCAGGCATTATCCTTGTATGTAACTTACTTTCAAATTAAATTATGAACCTTGTGAAGCAGCCCTTAATGTGGATGTTTCATACAATTTATGCTATAAAAGTTACGTGTGTAACGCAGATAAAAAGTAAAACTCATTTTTATAAGAAAACAAGTATTTATATATTACAAAAAAATTCAAACATATTTTTGTCCCTTACATAATATGTATATCAAAATTTGATTTATTACCAAAGCTAGAAATTATTTTAATTTTTACACCATTTGTTAGTCCTAGAACATGGATTTACTTTAATTCGCTCGTTTGCACGAAAACAACCATTGTAACAATATGTCTTATATTGTTAGAAATAATTCTTTTACACTCTTCTAATTAGTCTCATTGGAAAGAACAGGAAATTTCCTATAGGATTTGCTTATTTGCATAGGAGATATAGTTAGATATTTACTGTATCTGGACCACAAATGGTGGAATCGCCCTCTATGTGTTCTTGGTGAAAATTTACCTTTCTCATATCATTTTTATTCTGCTTTTGAAGGGAATACTCTGACCCATCAAAAACACGGATGCATTTCACCGAAAGGTAAGCCGGGCACCCAATCTTCTTTGACGGTTGCATCAGAAATCGTCTTTTTACTGATGACGGGTGGTCAGTCTGTAAAAATAACGCAAATATGTAACTTTCTACAAAATAATAGCTCATGCGGGCGCTTTCCATTCAGCATTTACAACCGGGAGGCCAGTATAGGAAGTAGATTTGACGTGTGATCTGGACCTTTTAATTAATTATTCTGAGGTCTATAAGCAGCAATACATACGTATATGTGATTGTAGGCCTATAGGGCTATCAGGGGTAGGCCTAGGCCCTAGGTTAGCTAGGTCAAGGTTGGCACAGCATATAGGCTATAGGGCTATATAGAGCAGAGATAGAAACAGAGATAGAACAGGTGTAGCATAGGTACGTATTACACCTGCCATAAATGCACGGTAATGGCCTATATATAGGCTATTGCTTATCTTATATAGAGGACAACTAAATTAGCCCTAGGTAAGCCCTAAGCTGGCAATACTTACCAAATCATCAGGTTCTTTCTTCTTCTTAAAATAGTTTTCGCCTTGTGAACACAGAAGATGTTCTGACTTCTCGATGCAAAATGGTGAACCAAAGAAAGGTATAGGAACGATACCATTAAGGGATGAAAAGAAGATTTTCTCTCCTAAAAAATGGAATACAACTTAGTTTATGTTGGCCAAAAGAGCAGGGCTAGACGCTGCACGCTCTGTGATTGTAGTAGGGTAGGGCTACATACCTTTTCTACCATAACTGGTTCTGGTTGAGAATGAAAACCCTGAAGCCTTCAAGTCAGTATTGAATGCAGCGTATTTCTCCTGGCTGTCGAAGTATCCAGAATAATACTTATTTTCGTCCGTAGGGTTGATTATGTCTTGTAAATGTTTACTAATAACGACCTCCATGTTTCGTTTCTTTCAACTCAAAATCTCCCTCATACTTGAGAGATTTTCGAACGTCAAACCACAGTTAAACTTCAAGACTTCAAACAACGGCAAACTTCGTAGTTCCGAGCCGCTTTGAGCCTTCGTGTACACTCGGCAAACTTCGTAGTTCCGAGCCGCTTTGAGCCTTCGTGTTCACTCGGCAAACTTCGTAGCTCCGCCCCCAAT
The DNA here is from genome assembly GCA_026573805.1 of Hesperophylax magnus. Taxonomy (NCBI): domain Eukaryota; kingdom Metazoa; phylum Arthropoda; class Insecta; order Trichoptera; family Limnephilidae; genus Hesperophylax; species Hesperophylax magnus. The sequence goes on from JAIUSX010000088.1 coordinate 3,076,431, forward strand.
CCTCCAGCAATGTGAGAACAGGCGCACCCATAAATAAACCACTCTCTAGATCGATATCTTCGGGCTTTTTGTATGGCGCCATTTTGTCACCCCCTTAACCACAGACGACCACAGATAAAACGGTCGTTTGGTCCAGACAGGTAAATATATCGTGGACCATAAATAAATCTCAAGGCCATTTAAAAAAAGTGTAACCATAAACAATATAACTACACCCAGCGAACATCGTTCATTCAATAGCCCACAAAAATTATATTTTAAAAATAAAAATATTGGAATGCAGGAAAAGGAAAATAAAAAAAACCCACAGCTATGCACACATAAAAATACTTTTTATTTTCAAAAAGACAATGGACAGTAATACAAAACAGGGTCAGTACAACCGATGTATTGAGCATTGATTTATCATTGAAGTAGAAGATAAAACTAATATATCTAAACAAAACATGAAACAGAACAAGACACAGAAAAATAAAAAGTAACAGTCTCAACTAGGAATCGAACCCAGTCTTACTGCAACAACTTAATAGGATTTAATTTGACCTTGCACAAAAATACAAGAATATATACACAAAATACATATTCAACAAATTTAAGTGTTCATTATTATTGCCACAGCACTAGAAGTTATTCAAATTCTCCTCCAAGGGTTTCATATAATTTCCACAGCTTTGTCGTCAGCAAACATCATGGAAAATGCTGGTTAAATCTGAATACTTACATGATGCAATTCTGGAGAGGTTTAAATGACCTTGTATGATGTAATCGTGGCTTTTTTTAGCAGTTTTAGCATCCTAATACGAGGTATTGTATCGCGTCGGAATACGGATAGGTCTGAAAAGGAAAATTAATTAAATTATTAGCCAATGAAGTACATTCAGAAATCGGGAACATTGTATCAAAGAACGAGAGGTTAGTACCTGTATTTTACATCGGGTTCGGCTCCTTCTTTCAATTGGTGGAGATAGACCGGATAACACACTTTAACACAACACGGCATTAATTTATCACCTTGAACAATTCTAGCACGTAACATTATTTTTAGATGGGTGAAAGAAAATTCAAAATATTTACGTAAAAACATCAACTGACTTTTCAACTTACGAAATGGCGTCTTGGAAATTACCGTTAATTTTTATCGGAGCATAAAGCATGCTTAGCTTCTCTTTCTGTTACACAAGTCGCTATGGTAGAGAGCGAGAGATCAAACTACAATTTTTGCTCTAAGCCAATGAGATCAGAGCTTTCAGCCACAACAGCTTTGTCTATAAGAATTTGGGTATTGAATAACTCCTCCCATAAGGGTTACAAGGTCATGCGGGAGTTATACGCCCCTGGTCTAGCCGGTCGTGAAATGATCAGTATTGCCATTGAAAATTATTGTTTTCCCGAGTTTCCAAAGATTCCTCAATAGAAAATTAAGTCTGGTTCTCACAATCTATTTAAAATATAATATTTTCGGAATCAAAAGTTCTCGTAGTCAAAATCATTTTTTTTCTTTGGCTAATAATTAAGGTCTCACATAACCCTGCGCGTGCTGAAAACCGAGTAAATTTGAAAAAAATATTGTAAAAGTTAGTTATTTGGTGGAAAAAAAATTGTTAATCATATTTCTAAATAACTTTTCAACTAAATTTTTTTTTTAATATTAATTTTATTTTTTACGGGTATAAATGGATTACTGATGAAAAACATGGCGCCTCCTTGTCGACATCTTAACTTCACCAAAATTTATCCAATCTGTAATAAGTCCAATAAGTAGTCCATTTTTAACTGAAAAAAATAATGTTACTATTAAAAGATTGCTTTTTTCTGTTAGTTGAAAAGTTATTCAAAAATGTAAAATCAACCATTAAATTTTTGGTAACCATATAATCTTTATAATTATTCAAATTTATTAGGCTTCAGGGGAATGCGAGCCCTTAACGACTAGCGCATAAAAACCCCCTACCGCTGATCATTTGCTGCTGGGCCCTGCAGGCGGCTTTGTCCACTTTAGTAAAGTTCCCTGGTAGTATTTGGAATTTTTGAAACTGTGAAGTTACAAGTTTTGTAAATTGTCTTTTGAGGGCACCACTTCCGTTTACAACAATCCTAAAACTTACAGTCATTTTTATCTTTTCCGATTTTATGTCCGGGTTAAATCTTCCCCATAGGAAAAACTAAACCCTTCCACACACTTTTCCACAAATGATCATCTAGTCAATCAACATTATGCAAGTGCATTATAAAAGCAAAATAAATACAAAACAATACAAGAACAACACGTCAACTCACCAGAGATCAAATGGGAACATAATTCACCGACTCCAGATATTTTCATATCAGAGGGTTCGGCTCAGTAGAACTCCTAACAGGGCCTATAAATCCTACTGATCCCTCAACATAAATATTTAAAAAATCTTTCGTTATCCTACATGTATTAAAAATGACTGATTTTTGCATTTTTATATATAAATTTTTTTATAGATCTAATACGCCTAAATTTTTAATGAGAGAGCTAGTACCCGAAATAACGAATGGTAATATTTTTATAGTCTGAGAATGCCAAATTCTTTTTATCTCATTTCCTAAATCTGTGTACTTTCTTATTTTTTCATTAACAGATTTTTGAATATTACAGGAATTTGGAATAGCGACATCAATGATATAAGTTATTTTTTTAATTTTATCATGTAAAACTATATCGGGTCTATTATGACAAATCGTTCGGTCTGTTAGTATAGTTTTATCATAATATATTTTATAAAATTCATTTTCTAAAAATGAATTTGGTTCGTATTCATAATATGGTATTATATTACGGCAGTCAATAAAGTTATGTTTAATTATCAAACTTTGGTGAATTATTTTTAAAACTTGATTGTGCCTTAATGTATACTCGGACGGTGCTAATATAGAACATCCCGATATAATATGTTCTATAGTTTCCGGAAAATCCAAACATTTTCTACATAAATCATCAATTTGATTTGTATCTTTGATTATATGCTTCCTATAATTTTTAGTATTAATGACTCTATCCAGAATGGCAAGCATAAATTATATATAACATTACTAATAATATTACTATTAGATGATGAAAACAGTATTTTTTCGTAGTGAGTAAGATTAAGAAAGGGAAGCTTAGATGGTTTGGGCATGAAGAGCAAATGAACGAAGAAGGGAGTGTAAGGAGAATATATGACGCAAATGTGAATGGTAGAAGAAGTCGGGGACGCCCGAGGAACACATGGCACGATCAATTGAACCAAATACTTGAGTCGGGCCATTGCAAAGAGTCGGAATAACAGAAGAGTATTTATGAGACGATGTATCGATGATGAGACAAGGAGTGTGTGCCAAGACCGAATTGTTTGGTGGTCTGTCCTCTCTGCCTGTGGTGGAATGGCATGATGATTAGTTAATATTTTTCAAACAAGCATTCTATGTCTATTTCTGTACTTAAAATTTGAGAGACTTATTTTTTTTTTAAGAAAGATAAAATATTCATTAATTATAATTATAATGACCAGATAATATTTAAAAATCTCTACTACCATTCAGTATTTTATTTAGTCATTGCTACTATCGCACTAAGCGGAACTGTTGCTTGTGTCGTGATGGAGGACTTAGATCATGACCGAGCCAAAATTTAAAAAATAAACCATTTGTAGGATTGTTGAAAATTAATACGCTAAGTTAGATTATACTGCCTTTATTATAACTTTAAAAGTGGAAATTTTCAATATACTTGCTGATATTTTCATGGCAGTAGCGATAAAGTAGATGAAGCATTTCATGAAGAATGGGATAATGCTACATCTCAAAAAGCCTCCCAGAAGACAGATTGTGATGGCCCACATGTAATTTTTGCGGCCGTGCATGATTTTTGTATTTTGACTCTGCAGACGTGACATGTGGCATTCACAGAAGACTCGACACGGACTCTACTTTCATTAGTATAATATTTATGTTGGAATTTCTTGATAAAAATTATAGGTTTTGATTAAAAGCCAAACTATAGCCAAATATGTCAAACAGTTCAAAAAGATAATTTTTTTTTTTTTTTTAAATATTTCTGATATGTAATATAATTCAATGGGTGAAGTGCATTGATGTATTAGATAATGGTGATGTGAGAGTTTAGGCAAAACAGGTAGGTAGGCAAGAAAGGTAGGTAATTTCGTAAATTTATGATCAAAAATATTTATTGTTTACTTTTATTATTGATGTAAAAATCATGCATCACTTAAACGTATTACCATATTGTTACACCATTATTGTCTTAGAACGGTTTTTTGTTAACAAATAAGAATATTTTAAGTGTCGAATGAAAGACAATTACCTAATATAAAGGTTAAAACTATTTTTTGGTTCACTTATCTGCTATGTTTGCCACGTATTTACATAGCATACAGCCGCTAAAGTAAAATGCATAAATAAATGCGCCTGGTGCTGGAGGCATATTTTATACGCACATAAATATATGCGCGTAGTGCTGGAGGAATGTTGTATTCTCACATTAATATATGCGTGTAGTGCTGGAGGCATGTTTTATTTGCACATAAATATATGCGTGTAGTTCTGGAGGCATGTTTTATTCGCACATACACATGTGCGCTTATCAGCGTATAGGTTAAAAAAATACCAATACATTTTCTTCAGAATATTTCATCAATAATAATAATAATAATGATTTATTGTTTTCTTTTCTTAGTAACACATAGAGATAATGATATCCTCACTGGGATCTCCCATGCTGAGGATTTCATTTATATATTATAATTTAATTATAAGAAATTAATATTACAACAAAGAAACATATGAATTTAATTATAAACAATTATCATGTAGTATATAGGTGTATCGGCACGTACCCGACAAACTTTAACAAGCTATTCCTTGGCACATTTGGAGTAAAATATTGCCAGACGTTTTCAAACTTTGACAAAGGATAAAACATTGGTGACATGTGGTGAAAATATAAATAATAAAATTTTTATTAAAATAAAATGTTACCGGACAGCAAAGCGCCCATAACATTTTTTACTCCAAATGTGCTAAGGAATAGCTGGTTAAAGTTTGTCGGGTACTTGCCGATACACCATGTATATATTTTTTTTAAATAATTTTAAAATAAGTAAGATAGTGTTTTTTTGAATAGATCAGTTTAGTAGATTCGGTTTTAGTCTGTGTTTGATATGAGTATATTTTCTATTTCAGATCTCCCTATATTAACCGTTTGATTGCCAATCGTCGACTTTCGTCGATTGCGTCAGTCGTGTTCTGATTCGCGCGTACGTCGGGTGTGGTGCTGCGGCGTTGGTAAATATTGTTCTAATATTATCTTAATAGTTGTAAGATCGTAGTAAACCGTTTAAATTTCAGATTCATTTATTATTTTTTTTATTTTAGTTAATTGAAAGTCGAGAGCGTCCTCTGAAATGTCTGACAGCGGGAGTGACGATTTCCACTCCTCTAATTCAAGTTCGAGTAAGAGTAGCTCTGATGAGAGTGATGTCAGTGATGTCATACCTGTGTTTCCCAACCGCAGGATGCGAATTTCCAGTAATTCTTCGGATCATGACCAAGAAATGGAGAGTAACACCGGAAATTACTCATTTTCAAATGTACCTCCCGGAACCAATTTTTCTACAGAAAATTCTCATTTTTTCAAAACGCCTGGACTTCGGGATCCTCCTCCGCGTGATTCTAAACCAATATCATATTTTGATTTATCGAAATCCTTGAAAATTCAAAGAATTTATGGGGTTTTAAAAAAATATATAGTTTCATAAAAAATAATGTTTTTTTGGTGGCATTTTACAAGCAAATGTATGAATTTTTTGGCACTCAAACGGTTAAGTATCAAGCTTTTTATTATTCAATACCTTTCATATACAGAAGACAAATCGATAGAACTGTGTTGAGAGTGTGTGGTGTGACCGAAATAAGGTCAATCTTCCCTTACTTCAGATGATCAAAGTTATTCAAATATCGAAATTCTATCTTATGATCTAATCTAATATATTATAATCTTTTTTTTATATGCAATAACTTTAAATATGTAAAAAAATATATTTTACAATGTGGGCCTCAATGGGTCCTTTACCCGTGCTGAGGCCCCCGTTTTAAATTTGATAATATTCAATAAAAAAAGATAATATGAAATAATAAAATAAATGACAATTTTTCAATAACTTTTTGTTCATTCTTTAGTTTTGTATCTGAAATAATTTTTGTTTCCCTCACTTTTTGTATCGGGTGAAAGATTATTAAATGCTATGTTTGCCTGGTATTTGTGTGTCTTTGTCCAAAGCTTGTGTTTACCGTCGGAGTTTATATGTTTTTTTTGTACACTTGCTTAACTGGTATATAAATGTTTGTGTTAGTTGAGATTAGTTTTATTTAGTGTGTAATTGGCGTTTATCTAGTACTTCAAACATGTTGAATATTTATTCTGTGTAGGTCGTTCTTTGTTTTATTATTATTTTATTTTAAGTATTACCTTAGTGGTTTTCTGTGCGATTTCCTTATGTATTATATTAGGGAGTCGAAAGGTCTGATGTAAATTCTCAAAATTATATCATCAAAGTTATGTATAATCGGAAAAGAACATTTTCAACAGATGAGTTATACAAAGAATCTAAACTATTCTGTCTCCGTAAACTATTTATTTTGCAAACTATGAAATACATCTTTAGAAACAAAAATAAATTCGAAATAAATGAAAACAGAATCAACATTAGAAATAGTAATGTATTTTATACTCCCCAAACGAACACAAAACAAATGCAAACACACTGCAGTTTCATTGGACCTCGTACTTTCAATCTTGTACCGAAAAATATTCAAGTGATTACTAAACTTCCTCAAAATTTAAAAGAGTTAAAATTATGGCTTTTCGATACAGCAGTTGAAACTTTTTTAATTTAATTTGTATCAATTTATGTTTCTCATAAAATATTCACCATATATTACACTAAACACTTATAACTTCACTATACACAATTGTAAACACTTTTTATACAAACCGCTTAGACAAAATGTAATCTTGTTGTTGTTTTATATGCCCACAGTTTGTTTATTTCTAGGTACAATAATACAATAACTTAAATATATTACCCACGCACAGGCTGTGCCTTAGTGGGTTCCCATTATTCGTATTGATTTATATAATATTGTATGTAATTAATGTAAAAATTGGGAAAAATAAAGAAATTAAAAAAAAAAAAACAAAAATTGGCAATATCGGTTTTCTTTTCTGAGTGCTTTAATACATTTTAAGTCACAGTTTATTAAATGTATACTTATTACAGTACAATAAAACAACAGTTTATTTTTTTATTACATATTTTATTTTATCTCATACATGAACAAATTACATGAGCTGAAAATATATCTACGTTAGATATCCTAATTTAGGTACTTAATTTAATGCAATTGCTATAATGAGAGATCATGTTCACCAATATGTCAACTTGTTACCATTGGGCTTCGTTCAGATTGGATTCATTCCAACCATCGCACTTGTGTATGTTTTCTAGGAAAATACAAAAATATAATCATAATAATATAGCTTTTTATCCATCAGAATGCACAATTCTTTTCATTTATTGAATGGAAAAACATTGATGAATTTAAAATATAAGTTTTAAATTGCAAACACATCTTTGTTAACTTGTCTAGAAAATACCCTTTGTGGACAATAATGAAATTTAGGAATCAAAAGTGAAAATAAAATTGGTTGACTTTAGGACCTTCTTCCCTTATTCGATACTCTTGTTGTGTACTCATGTCGCAAACAGCTCAACGCGCATAGTCTGTACAAGGCGCTACTAAAATCACGAGACTTGAATCGCCACCAATCATTGTTGAATTCTCAAAATATTTTGACATTGAACTTTGATTAGAATGCTTTTATAACCTCATTAACAATCAAACAGTCGCTGTAGCTGTCATTTTTATATCCTGTCAATCTTTGTCGACTGTTTTATTTCTAGCATTGATCTGCACACGCATTGTTACAAAATGCACGACACAAGTTACGTTGTTTAGTGATGATGTTTAAAGTCTCGACGTGAGTAAGTACAACCACACCCGGCTGGACGCAAAAAACTGACATCGCCGACGAGTTTACAAAATGTCTGACATAAGTGACGCAAATATAAAGTCTCGACGACGTGAGTGGGTGAGCTGGTCGTAAGAGATTGGCATCGCCGAATAGTTTACAAAATGTCTGACACAAGTGACGCAAATTTAAAGTCTCGACGACGTGAGTGGGTAAGCTGGTCGTAAGAGACTGGCATCGCCGAATAGTTTACAAAATGTCTGACACAAGTGACGCAATGTTTAAAGTCTCGAGGACATGAGTGGGAACAACCACACCCAGCTGGTCACAAGAGACTGGCATCGCCGACGAGTTTACAAAATGTCAGCAACGTGTGCCTGTGAATGAATCTCCGCACATATGAATGGCTGTAGTTGCCAAGATACTCGATTCGTCGCGTATCGGATACTTGAGTATCCCTGTGGAAGGAGGGCTTTAGTCAATTTGTGCGTCCAAAAGGTTAACAGTAGAAGTGAACAAGAATATTTTATATTTCACTTGAATTAGGTTCCTATTTACATTTATTGTATAAGCAAGATTATATCTCAGCAGTAATCGGGTATCTTCTCGACATTTCGAAATCTTAAAAAAATTTGTGTTAACTATAAAAAGGCTATAAATATGTAGTTGTTATAAGGTAAAATGTCAATCTTTAGTTATATGATTAACTTTTAATTTTTGAATCACATTTGAATACATTGAATCATCGAATCAAACGTTTTATAGCGGCGTATTATGATTATTATATTATTCTAGTGGCAGTAAAATCATTTACCATCTTTTATTACCAGTAATGGTCATGCAATTTTGATTGAATACATTTTGTTGATTAACAGATAACAATGGTATGAGGCTAGGTTAACGTCCCCCGGTTACATAGGCGAGGACTAATAGGATATACGAGACAAACGAGGCCTCTTCTGCATTCCAAATTCCAATACCAGACACTCTGATGTAGTGAATCAGCCACAGCTGTTAAATCTATTGGAATTCTCGTGTATTACTTTTCAATATGATTAACAAGAGCAGATCTTTTACCATACACTTCTACTTTAACTCAAAACCTTACGCCGACCCGAATAAACAAACATTAACCAACTGTACCACTACATATTATTACATTAATTTGTTTACTTTAATTTTAATGAAAAAACATGCATGCAATGCCTTCAAAAGACAATTTTGTACACTTATGTAATATTATGTTAATGTTAATAGTATTCAAACAGTCAGAGGTTTAAAAGTTCTAACCACAAAACAAAGAACTAACTATCAGTTACAAATGATACAAGTTTAAATGACGCAACAGTTACAGGGCTCTTCTAGCACATCTATTCCTAGGTCTTATACGATCCACACGTAAAGCATTTAACGGTAGATGTTATCACACTACAGCAAACTGTACCAGGTATTCCATACTTCTAACATTAGATAGATTACAATGTCATTGTTTAACAACATTCAATAAAGTGTAATAAGCAACAAACCACTTTGTTCCAATGCTTTAACTTTCACTTGGCGCGTGTACCATGTTCCGAGTCCTTAATTGCAATTATTCACTCATGGTGCAACGTCCACTAATGTTCAACAATGGTTTTCATGGTTTGATGCTATAATCTTAAAATTCAGATCATAAACACTAAACATTATCAACCACAATACTTTCACCTTTTCTAAACCTTTACACGTTCACACAATATCAAGCACAGAATATAGTAAATTACCCTTCACTCACAAATTGTTCAAATCAGAATTGACTCAAGACAAATGGGTTGGATCGTCGATAATTCTCCAATATTTATCATGAGACGACGAGAATACAAAATGAAAAGCTGCACATTAAAAAAAAAAGATTAGTTAAACATTACTGGGTTTGAAGAAATTAGGTATTGTTAGCCATAAAATATTTCAAATGTTTATTGAAAATGCCAGTCATGAAAAGATTTTATTTAAATGATCATCTTTAACAAGCATACTTTAGCAAAATACATTTAGCATAAGCGTTAACTTTTTACCGGGCAAACTTTCCGAGCAAAGAAAATCAGAGTGAATTGTTTTAATCTGCCAATAATTATTAAGAAAAGTTAATAATCGTCATTAGGTATTAATTATCAATAACCACTTTTACTGCTACTACGAGAATATCCTAATAATTTTAAAATGTGATTTATGAACGTATTCTAACATTTATTTGTGAAAATGGCAAAAATTGTTGGTGCTAATCACACTGAACATGGATAGTGGCGGCACTTGTATTTCTATTTACACTCTGGACACCGAGTCGAGTCACTCCATCAACTTATTTCACTTTGCTCCATATCGATTAATTAACGGGGGCTGGTGTTTAGTCTATTTGCATATTATTTTAGCTTCTCTGTTTCATGTACCAAATATAAATGTTTTCTCCACATACAAAAATACACAACTCTCCAAAAAACTAATAATAAACTCTCAAGTAAAACAATAACAGTGCTGAATTGGAGGATTTTTTAATGATTTTGGATGCATACATTTATCTGAACACGATTGCAAAATTATTTATATGCAGAATAGTTTGATAACTGACGTTATTAACTGTTAAAAATCTTCAAACAATATTTAAACGGTAACATAGTGATGGAACATAACCCTGTTTCTTTATTTAAGTCACTTTGTCTATACAAACACGACAACCGGTTTTGAAACAACTCAGCCCTCGTCAGGGCAAATACAATACGTATTTCTAACCTGGCAAAGGCACCACAAGGTAATCTTTTGGCATTTTCTTGTAAATAAAGTGACATACACAAAGTTAGTTTTTAATTATTTAGTAAGATACTACACAATTCAGCACTTTGATTTTACAAATAATGCAATAAATAAATTCTTAACGGCCGGTCTGTACACAATTCATTATACTCAGATTCATTAAACGAGTTGAATTTCTTCATAAACATAAAACCAAATGATGTAACAGTTTTCCATCAGCATCGTATTTCCACCAAAGACTGGGGAACATTTCTAAATGGGCTCAAATATCAATCATTATTATTTGTGACAGTAAAACAAAGACGAAAAATATACACAGTAAAAAAAAAAAATATTATTTGACCCGTCACATAAACCTTTCAATTCAACCCATTGTTATGTTATGTGTCTATAAATATAATAATAATTATCTCTTTCATCCAAATACACACACTATCACACAATTTGGTCCTAACCCAGTTATACAAGTATTCATCAGTACAAATTTATATTAAAAATGTCAAAATTAGAATACGAAATGCTTGGATATTAATTATTGCGGGTTTAAATATAGGTAGCTACTCCAATTATCATAATAACTGATCGAGTTCAACAATAATTAAATAAGACAATAACTATAATGTATTAACGCAGGGTCTAATAGAAATACCTACAAGTTGTTGTGTACATATAAAAGTCGGTCTTTGAATACAGGATTATATTGTTACATTATTTATTATTATTCATCCATTCAAATATTTAAAAATAATATTAATCGATAGGTACATTAAAATATTTTGGCATAGTAAAGTGAGCTCATATAACCATGAAATAATAGGGAGGTACTTTCCAGATATCTGTTCAAGTCATAATTATTATATATAATGGCACTAAAGTATGTGCATATGGTTATCGTACAAAAATATTCAATGGACTTGCAAAAAAATTACTAAAACCAAACTAATCTTTACGCATCAAAAATATAATACAAAATTGAATTGAATAGATATTACAGGAATTATAAAGAAAATTCTACATTGTTTTGTACAGCATGTCTTTCACTCAAAAAAGTATTATTCAAGTCCAGTTTTTCAGTTTTATGTACTTTGGTGCCGCAAACAAGTGCTTCATGTTGCGTACAGCATTTCTGTTCTTTAGCTTCCACGAAGATTTTCTCTGAACCGGGTAACAGGAATAGATTAAATAAAGAAAAACCACATATCACTCATTGACTTGCTGCTAAAAGTCACCAAAGTATAATCAAATTTGAAATAGATTTTTTTGCTGATATTATCTGTAGAAGGATTGAAAAATTGAAAATTGGATTAAACTTTGAATTATAGTTGTGTTATGAACAGTCCATGAAATATTTTCTATAATATATCGATAAAGGGTCATAATTGGTAGAATTTTAGTCAGCAGCTGATGAGTTTATATGCAATACGTCACCCACACTGACCATTGACAAGTGAACAAATATGGCAGACAAAGAGTGTTCTCAAATCGTAACAATATCATCAAAGCTATGCTCTGTCATTTAGTGTATAAACTGTACACTAGATGATACATGTTTCAAATATCGGTGTTTTCGTGAGCGTGGGTGTTTGTACCACAGTTGTGGCTTTATAAGAATCGGAATTTTTGAAATATTTTTTTTAACCATAATATGTGTTACTCTTTTCTAGTGTCAACCACGGTTAGTTGGTGACATTTAAGAGCAAGCCAAGGAAATGCGATATCATTTAAAGTACGGAAAGGTTAACAAATAAGCTCTTTCTAGAAATTCAGAAAATGTACACATAACCCATTAAAGTCATGAGCAGTAAGTCTCAAGTGCCAAACATTTTTTCAGACTTTTTTTGTAAATTATATCGCATTGCTACAATCATTGCACATGGTTAAAGCATTTGCAAAACAGTGTCACTTGCCTTTTAACTTTCAATATATTGTGTGCGAATATTTGCAATGACATTTTGGACAGATAAGTATATTTTAGAAACAAAATTGAATAACAACTGCTTTTGGCAAATTCTCTTACATCCATCAAAGTCATAAGCGTAGAACATGTGAAATAATATAATTTACCATCGCAATAAAGGATAGGTACTAGAATAATAGGGGAACCTCGAGTCCTGAGAAGCAATACATATATCATTCTTTTAATCACATTTTTACCATCACACTCGACAGTTTTAAGCAAACATCGAGAAATCACAATATATCACAATAAAAGTTTTTTTTTTTAAATTACATTATAAGTTGTCAACTTTTACATGAGATGTCCCTCGTTGACGATGAGTCAATAAATGAAAAAGTCACCCTTAAAATTTAATTGCACTTTTGAAATAACATTTTTTTAAATTGAGTATTTAAACGAGCACTGGCGATGTCCATGCACAGAGAAACAATATCCGAAAACGATACAAAACAATCAATCACAATGTTCACTTGATTTATATGGAGAGTCTACACCGTGGAATGAACCACTTATTTCTACAATGCGTTGGGTAGGATTTGATATGCGTAGAGTTACGGGCGGCTATTGCGGTCAGCTGTAGCGGAGGGCCCAGGCGGAGCGTGTGCCTCCTTGGCAAGGCATCTTGTCATCCGCTGCGGGCCCTGCCGGCCTGGGGGGGCCCCCTTGGCGGGAACAGCCCAGCAGGCACAGCAGGCCCCCCTGGAGGGTTAGGGCCCCGAGGGGGCGCACGACGTGGGGGCTCCCGTGGATGTTTCTAGTCCCAGCCATTCTCCTTGACCATGTGAGCGAGCTCGATGATGAATTTGCCCTCCTTGTATTTTTGGCTGGACTCAAATGCATGCTCCTAGAAAGTAGAAAGGTTGATTTAGTACACTGCATTATTTAAAGAAATTCCAAATCATGATACTCTTTGTAGTGGTTTTTGTATAAGTTATAGATAGCATTAAAGACAATCTTTTCCTATACCAAATAAACAAATAATAAGTCAGTGAATCCAAGTACAAAAAATATCTTTTAAGGCATTTGAAAAACTATAAATGGAATAAAGCATCAAAATCAAAAAAAGAACTTACTGTTAAAAGGTGATTTGATTAATTTAAAAAAGTATTAAAATATAGTTGTTACATTTTATTAAATTCTAGTGCGTGAAAAATCAGAGGATAGTCTGAATTCTTAACAAATCAGTTCCAATTTTGAAAATGAAAAAAAAAAAATTTATGTTGTTAAAATATTATATTATAGGTAGGTACTTTATCGTTTAACTGAATTCCTCACCAACTCAATTTGGATAGTTGATAACTTCAGCTGCATACGTATTTGCTAACAGTTGATAACTAACTGCCTACGTACTTGCTAACAAAATACAAATAATAAATAAAGTAGTTATTTGTATCAGAGGAACAGAGTCAGCGAATCACGTTTCATAAAATTGTAACAAATGCCTTACGTATTTCCAGCCGAGCATGGTCTTGCAGCTCTCGCAGTAGATATCCGCCACTGCATGCAGCCCGGTTAGCAGGACTCTCTCCTCTGCCGGACCACAGCCCACATTGACTCTGGAATCACAATATGGGAACATTAGAGCACTTGCACTTGCGCTACCTATTACCTAACCTTACAGAGGCAGGGCCCTTAGTGACTGGGCAGGACACAATCACACAGTGGTGGTACACAAACAATATATTAACAGTTGACTTGTATACCACATGGGGCCTAGTATAATATATGGGTCATAGTATACTATATGGGGCCAAGTATGCTATGTGGGGTCTAGTGTACTATTTGGGGTCTATTATACTATTTTTATTTATTTATTGGACAATTTGTATAGCGCCACTTTTGTGAGATATCACCTCAGGGGCGCTTTACGGGGCCTAGTATGCTATATGGGGCTAAGTATACTATATAGGGCCTAATATACTATCTCTGGCCTGCTAAACAACCTGGGGTCTAGTTTACTACATAGGGCCTAGTGATTTACCTGGGGTCTAGTATACTATCTGGGGCCTAGTATACGAGCTCGTAATGGGACACATTTTACATATTTATTTACGTCCTTTAGAGTTTTTACATCATTAATATTACAATAGTAATTGTACAACAATTTATTATTGTTTAAAAAAATACATTATGTACCTATATTAGTTGGTATTTGTCATCAAGCCACTGGTTTAGCGAAAAACATTAATCTTAAAGTAAGCTTGAATTTGGTTACATGACGAAAAAATCGTTAAGATAAAAAAATTGTTGTTTAAAGTTAGCATTATTGTACATAATAAAATTAATAAATCTAATAAAAAGTTAACAGTATTGAAGAACTGAGCTAATCCAGGCAAGATACTCTCAGTATCGCCCTGGCCCACCAATCAGAATTAAATTATTTTTTTTAAAGAAAGTCAAACATTCCCGGGTTACGAATAACCTGACAATATTTGAAAATCTCCTACTACCACCACAGTAAGCTGAAAATTTTTGCTTGTGTTGTGATGGAGGACTTAGCCAGAAGAGGAATTGAACACACTACGCCTGGGTGGGACCCAAACGCGATGTCAACTCGGCCACCGACCGGTCAAAATGCTTGAAATGGCTTTATGGTGACCAGATCTGAACAGCCAGGTATTCCTCTTCCCCCATTTCCTGCCACTCCCCACTACCTTCAGTCTCACAACATACCCCTATTGGGGATGCCGTAGTCTTGCTGGCTCCAGACGGATGGGAGCAGTTGGGACTCTTGTGCATTCACATAAAAAAATACAATATACTATTTTGAAATACTTACACAGAATTAAATAAGTATGCCCTTCCCTGGCTGCCTTGGAATGACTGTGAACAAAAAGAAAATAATTGTTAATACTAAAAAATAAAAATGGCTTATAAGTTCCTAGGTAATTATTTTTTGATTAATTTGATACGACCCTTTTTTGTTCCAATGTATTAAGTACATATTAAAAAAATATATATTAAAATTGATAAAACACAAAAAATAAAATAAAACCAGGAAATAAACACCAAATAATTGTATAATGGAATGGTCGAAATAATCATTATGAAGGTGTATTTCCTACTTTTTGTTCAATTATATTTTTCAGGTGTAAATTATGTTCGTAAAATCCATTAATGCTGTGGAAAATCCGTATTTTTTGTAACAATCTCGATGAATCGTAATACGTATTATTTTATTCGATTTTTACTTCCAGCTGGGTTGATTTTAAGAACAGAATGTATCTAGTGAGCTATCGAAAATTATACAAAATTTTTAAATAACGTTAAACTGATAAACTAAATACGAAACAATATTGGTAAAACTTGTAACAGTAACATTGAATAAAATAAAAACTAGAACAATACTACACATAAGACAAATCACTAAAACTAATATAGTTTATAGTCTAATATAGCGTTGGTAATATACCAACGCTACTATAATTTGTAGGATTAAACAATGTGCTGGTATAGATTATACTCAATTCTATAAAAGGAGTTGGTAAATATATCAATAGTACCCAAAAACTTGTTGCCTAGCTCATGCATCCTATTTGTTAGTGAGTGTGTCTGATAGTTGGTTGTGTATGTATTGCATAATAATGTTACATTTCATCTTGTGTTCCCAGTCGCTACAATGAAATTTAATAGTGGCAACGATGGCAGGGCTGTCAATTAAGTTGTTAATACCTCTGTGTAGTACAACCAGTTCTAACATAATTCATTACATATTCATTATAAAAAGTGATTTAATTTTTGTTCATCATCTGCTGAAAAAAGTGTAAGTTATACAAAACACATTGAGAACAGGCAACGCCGCAAAAACAGATGCTTGATTGATTGTCCATCGGTGACCGTAGACAATCAGTAATCAGCAGAGGGCAGTCAACAATCAGCAAGCCAGCAGATGGAAAATTGTTAGTTTAAAATAGCCAAGCGAGTCCAGCGAAGAGACTAGAAACAGCAGAACCAAAACTACTTTGTTAGACGCGTGTAAATAGAACACGTACTGTTACTACCTGAGCTCGCCTGAGGTATGAGTTGAAATATACGGAACTAAAAAACAGATATTTAAAAGCTTCATTGCTCATGATGGAGATAATACAAGCTGAAAATAGTTCAGTCAACCTCGAAATTCCACGCAAGAAAAACGTGACGCTTAAAAGTTTTAGGACAAGCACGTGTTTTAAGTGATATGAACCTGGTGGAAAAAACAAGTCATTCTTTCACCTGAGTCCTTCATTATTATTGTACGGAAAGGTCAAATCTATGCACACGATGACAATAAAATGATAATATCAGCCGACAGAAAATGCGTGCTTGTGTGCCTACTTGGGTAGTTTTGTGATATTATGAAAGATTATAGTTATTGCGATATTATGACCTACCGACTGAAGTTATAATAGTATTATAGGCTTGATAGAAAATGCATATAAAATTAATAAAACGTCCCAGTAACTATTATAATCATGCAATAATAACACCACCCTTCACAGCTTTCCCACCACATAACTTATGTCCCTAATTGGGGGTGATATTATAGTCCCCCTGGTATTCAAGTGGGGTGGGTGTGTCATAAAAAAATACTTCAAACGTCATCATATACATTGTGTAATCAGGGCAGGAACAACGGAGGTAGGTCCACTTAGCAAACTAGCTTCAGTTCGATATACGAAGGGTTTAGATATCGTCAAAAAATTCATTCAAACTCCAAAAAGCATTCAAAATAATTTCTGTGTGTGCCTCTTTTCGAGTTACACGGACAAAAATTAAAATTGCTAATTTATTAAGGTTAAAAACGGGATTGCAGGCCTTTAAATAATGACTTAATAGGTTTCCTGATAAACTTTCAGTAAAATACTAATATATTATCACGACGTCAGAAAAGTGCGGAAACATAATAAAAATCCTAATATTTTCGCATTTCGTGTTAATGTGTTCCGATATATTAGAAATTTACTAAAAGTTTACCAGGAAACGGCCTGCAATCCCGTTTTTAACCGAATTACCAATTTAAGATATTCTTAATAAATTAGCAATACTCATTTTTCTTCGTGTATAACGCTGTCGTGCACCTAGGTTGAGTTTTGCAGTGCATTATAATAATTATAACATATTGCTACGTATACACATGCGAGCCGAAACGAAAAGGAAACCGCGTAACGCGGCCTGCGGTTGTTTCGTTCATTTCACATAATTCTTGGTTCGGCTCGCACATGTATAAGCAGCATAACACGCAAAAATCTAGCGTCACGACCAAAGATATTAGAAGAACGTCTCGACCATTGATGTTTTCAATTAAAGCTCTAATTAATAGGAGGTTTAAAGAGGGGGGTAAAAGTCAAAATCTTATATTATTTAATATTTAGATAAGACACGAAGCTAAAAAATAGGCGTCACTTTTGAATGTCTAATTACTCCGATTTGGCCTCCAACGCTCTCAACGCTGTAATACCGAACAACTGGAAACTACAGAATCCGGTCTATTCGCATAGATTATTGCATTCTTATAATGGAACACGTTTTAAAACACATGCATCTGAATTTTAAAAATGTGTTAATCGGTGCCTCATGCACTAAAATACATATCTCAACTCGGTTCTACATTATACATTGTACAAGTTTATTTATTTCACTTCATGTGTCTTTAATTACGGAAAATAAAATGTGAACCGACGAAGACGAAAAGTGAATATTCAAAGACCTATAATAAGACAGACTTTTGGAGCAATCCTAACGATAAAGCAGAAAATTAATGTGTTCGCCGATATAGTAAAAAGTAAAAATCTAGATGGATCACGCCAGAGTTGACATCATGAAATTTGCACAGATTTTGATGTCCAAAATAATGTTTAGGCCAACGTAACCTTATTCAGCTCGCAATGTCGTTTCCATTAAGAGCTAAAGAGCTTTAAAATGTCATTTAAAGTGTCAAAAGAAAAGACAAAACGAAATAGTGTTTGAAGCATGGATGTTTCAATTATTATACCTATAATAAGAAAAATAGCGTTGAAACAGATATGATTTGAGATTTTCACGGCCAAAAGTATTATAGTGATTTATTTTTGGGGTATGATGCCGTGTTGCGCTACCTTCTTGTATAGCCACCGTGTTGAACAGCATTACAGTGTCCATCAGTAATGTAAAGTAAAGAAGGAGGTAGCGCAACACGGCATAATACCCCAAAAATAAATCACTAAAAGTGTAAACAGTTCACGATTTAGAAAATGGTTTAGTTAAGAAAGGGTTCAAGATGTATGGGAATTATTTTCTGTCGATTGCCACTGAAAGCTCGACCTACAGCCTATATACATACACATTAGAAACAAGGTAAAAGTGTCTTGAAACTCGGGCGAAACCGGGTTGTAACTACTAGTTAAACACAAAACAAGCATGTCTTGTCACCGATGAGGTGCAGAATCCGGGTGTTCCGGCAAGAAAACCAAATTAGCCAACAATTCCGATAGCATTCGCTGACTTACAGTCACAGAATCCAAGTTCAAGGCAGTACAGAATATTCTTAGCCGGTCGGTGATCCCGTACCACAAAGGAAGGTCCATTGTGCATTGTGTACAGTGTACAGCATCCACTGTGCGCTGTCGAGATCAAATCCCTCAGGATATAACTATTCTCATACTAAGTTGGGGAACACAAACTAACGGAGAAATAATATTAACCAGGTGAAACTAGTTACATAATGAACGTAAATGAGATTATTAGAGGTAATTCGTATTTACGCATGTCACATAGTAAATATTATTGAAAAAGAACAGCGTGAAAATGTCCGCGTTTCATTTGAATAACAGATTTTGAAAGGAATTTCAACGACCTCAAAACTAAATTTGATAATCCGCCAAGAATTATGAATAATTGCGTAGGTATATAGATATCTATACATATGTGCCAGAAGGAAGGAGCGATAATAATGGTTAATAATATAATTTGTACATCTTTAAATAGTATAAAATAAAGTCGCTATCCGCGTCTATCTGTCTGTGCGCTTAGTTCTTCTAAACTATGCAACGGATTTTGATAGGATTTTACTATAATTTAGAGAATTATTTAATACGTGCGTATTATACTTATAGAAGGTAGAGAAAAGTCGATGTTTTGTAATTAAGTCGTAAAAAATATATTTTCGGGCGCTTTCATTGCTAACGTTGGATAAACCTTATTAGATACATCAAAATAGTGTCGTACAGAATTGTATATCTTGAAAAGGCCTACAGAAAAGTTTGCGTAAGTATATGTGTATCTACCAGCAACGCCGGGCACACGTCAGCTAGTAGTGTAATAATTCTAACTATATAATTTGCATGTCTTTTCTCCGCAGGGATAGGCAGAGAGGATGAAACGCTAAAATCTCATACAACCCACACTTTGCTGTCTCACACTTCTCGCTTCCATACACATTGATACAGCTTGGTATTCTATCTTCCGGACCCTTGAGATGAACAGATGCTGTTCTTGATATAATATGCAGGGGCCTGGGGGAAATAAAAAACACAAACCACAAACTCTAAGATGTGATTCTATGTAGTAAAAAAACGCACATTTTCAGAAATTTCAACGTTTTAAGGTACTATTTTTGTATAGGAAAAAAAATCAACGGAATTTCGAAAAAAGTTATTTATTTTTTTTACTTCTTCCATCATGTAGAATGATCTCACGAAGTTTGTGCATTTAACCCCCGGACACCCTGAATATTGTAACTTTTTTTTTTCAATTGAAAATATCTTGGTGGTGACGAGATGGTGTTTTATATTATTCTTCGACAGTGAAATGAATAGTTTAAAGCTTAAGGTGAGGTGATTTCTCACGAAAACGGCGCTGTATAAATTAGCCAAATATTATTAAGAAGAAAATGACGTTCTGAAATAAGTAACATAAATAAATTTCAGAACGCAAGAGCTGAAGTGTTTGTACTGATTCGGAAACCAGATTTTCTGGTGTGTATTTGAGAAATGTTGGTGTATTGTAGTGTTGTGCACATACACGGAGAAAAATGACTACTGCTAATTTATAATGAATCTCTTCAAATTATTGGTAATTCCGATTAAAAATGGGATTACAGGCCTTACCAATGAATTAACAGGTTTCGTGATAAACTTTTAGTAAATTACGAATATGTTATCATGACGTCGTAACACGTGTTCCGTGTACCGTCAAGATAAATCGATAAAACATTCTTAAATTGATGTCTTATTAATAGGGCCTGTAAATTTATCGTGAGGGCAAAATCGATTTCGCCGCGTGTATCAAGACACCAGAAGTCGCTGTTCTAGAGAAGTGCTTCTTCAGATCATCACACAAACAGAATTCTACTTCACAGTAAAGATACAACACGTGACGTTTGTGTTGATGTAAAAAGTCAGTTTGTTTTGGTAGAACTATTTTGGCACGCATCTCTACTGCGTAGGTATCTTGGGAATCGCCCATAGACGCAGAGAACATCGTGTTGTCTATTGCAACATTTATTAATTAAGTACGACGGCGCGGCGGCGGTTGGCAGTGAACTCTGCCGTGAAAATTACAAGACACAAGGAAGAACGAATTGTATTTTTACCGGATTTTCCCAAAATACCCACTGGCTTAACTTTAATCTCATTCATTACGCAGGTGCCCACGATCCGCTTGGACTGGGTCAACCGCGATTTACACTGACGAAACGGAATGCCGAAGAAAACAGATTATTTTGATTAAGACGGACTATGTGGACGAGGGGTAAGTTTCTCGACTAGCAAGCTGGAGGTCGCTGCTTCAAATGCCGGAGTGCGCAAGTAAATTTTATTGAATTAATTTGTGTTATTTATCGTATGTTTTACTGTTTAGTATCGCCCTGGTGTAAGACCACCATTAAGAATTGAAGCGTTGCTTGAGATGGGTTTGGTCGTGTTAGGTGACCAGATCTGAATAGCCAGGTATTCCCCACCTTCCTCCTCTCCATCTCCTTTCCTCCCCACTACCTTCAGCCTCACAACATATCCCAATTGGGGATTCCATAGTCTCACTGGCTCCAGATGGTTGGGAGCAGTTGGGACTCTAGTGCGATTTCACATTCGATGACTTGACACTACCTACATCTCCAATTTTTGGCGAGAGTTTAAACTACTAAGAAAATAAATTAAAATAAATTCAATTAATTTTTAAATTCAATTTCTCGAAATAATGATTTATGAAGACATAATGCATGGAGAAAAATGAGGATTGCTAATTTATTAAGAATCTCTTCAAATTGCAGGCCTTTAATGAATGAATTAACAGGTTTCCTGATAAACATTTATAAACTGCTAATACATTAATCAAGACTTACCTTACTAAAAGTTTATCAAGAAACCTGTTAATTAATTCGTTAAAGGCCGCCTGCAATCCCATTTTTAAGTGCATTACCAATAATGTTAAGAGATTCTTAATAAATAATATTTGTCTAAACTCAAACATTGACATTTTTTCGGATTCACTGCACAAATTCAAACGTGGCATCATGTCAATAATATAATCTGTTCAATGCGCATACATACAGACACACACACACAAACACTCACACATACATTACACACACATACATACCTATATACTACACACGCCACCTAGTACAGTTAGCCACGTTAGAGAATAAACATACCACTTAGCAGACATTACAAGGAAACATATCATAGGTACCCAACATGAAGAATCTAATTCCTTTATATTGTTTCATCACTGTAAATCATGTACTGTTTGTTTCTGTAATGTAAAATAAAATAAATTAGCATTACTTATTTTCTACGTGTGCCATCAAAGTGTGATTGTGTTTAATATTCGGAGAAAAACATAGTACCTACTTGTTAATGCACAAAGACAAAATAGTTTTAATAAAAACCCATGCTAAAATACTAGAAAGCGTAAATCCGACGAAAAACAATCGATAATTGCCAATAAAAACACTAAACAACGAAAACCGGAATGTCAATATTATGAACTCAATACAATTGAGTGTAATTTTATTAACAATACGCGTGGAGCCCGGTTCAAAAAATTTATTGCAAAATAATCAATTGAATGCAAAGTGGCCTAGTGTTTCAAATCTACGGGATTGCAACCTGAGGTCGCGGGTTCGATTCCCTGCTAGTTAAGCCTTCTGTCAATACGCAAGCAACTTTTTCAGATTATAATTACGGTAAGAGAAAATATATAAACATAATAGAAAATATGTTTGCATGTTCCGTTTCCCATTCAAGATGGTTGCAGTTTAGGATACTACATTTTTATCCCGCCAGAGTTCTCAAGAGCGTAAATCCTACTACGAGCTGTCAAATCAGAATAATCAATAGTAAGGTACCTACCTACCACCGCACAGTGGGCCAGCGCTCAAGGGAGGGCGGTTATAGCATGTTGACTTTGTGATAAACATTGAAATCATATGCTATTGTATTTTAAAATGCGTTTTGTTGATAAATACTTAATAAAAACAATTAGTTTGTTAACTATATATATACATATATAGCTTTATTAATTATTTAAAACCATAAAATGTGTGTAAAATTGATTGTGGTTGATTTTATAAAGAGTTTATGTATTTTGAATGGTTGGTGAATGCTAATAATATAATTATGTGTATATTTTAGGACTTTTTATTTAAATGTATTACATAATCACAATAAAGTCCCGTTAAACTGCTAGATAGGTGTTTTTGCATAGGGTTTTTTCACCTTTATTGCTCGAGGACTTAAATTTCAAATAGTTTGGTACTAGCATTATTATCTGTTTTCAATGACTAATTACTAATGGGAATAACCCATATTATTAGTATATTGTGTTATTCCCTTAATTATTTAAATTGTTGCTTAATGTTATTTTCCAGGTATTAATTTATATTAATAATGAATGTGATATTTGCAAATGCCGTAGAGATACTTATTGTCTAATTTCTTAAGTAATGGTTTATTGATATTTTTGGAATTATTCAGTACGTAAACTAATAACTAATTACTTAAATAATTTTCAAGTACTATGCATGGAGTGTTTATTGCAATTGTGCAGGAATTTATGGTAATAGAGATGTTTAATTTGGTAATGATAAAATAATTGATAAAATTAAGAGATTTTGCTTTAAATTATAATCGTTTATTCATCTAGAATTAAGGGTCAACCTTTTATAGACAGACGTGTTATTTACATAGATGTTTATTGGTTTATAACTTTCTATGGCAACTTAATATTCATTAGACAAATCAAAGAAGGGTAGAAAATATAAAATATGTAGTTAAGTCCAGTATAAACAAGCTAACCTTCTACGTTTTGATCGTTTGCTACAGTCCTCAAAGTTCTTCATGTGTCGAAAACTCGAAGAGGACGCCTCTTGACGCTGTTCTTGAACACCCTCTACCTCTGTAAGTCGTGTGACTCCCGAAAGTTCGCATTCTTCTGTCACATTCAACCAATCAGAATATTTAGTAACTAGTTTAGTTTTCGAGCGGATACTCTTCTTCCAAAATACCTCTTGCATATGTAAGTAATACGCTGTTCCAAGCCAGAAATGTTGATATTTTCGATATGGGGCAAGGTTCCAGTCACCACGTGTAAAACGTGGCAAGCTTTTTCTGCATCACTCCCAGCATTGGTTAACCAAATGTCAAACAAGTGCATCCGCGTAAAGAAGCACTTCTTGTAAAAGGGACCTAAAATAAAATTTTAAAAGTTATATGTACATATGATTTTTACGTTGAACGTCGTAAACCGGCGCGCGGCGCTTAGATGACGCGTCCATAAACCGATTACCAACCATACGTATGTTTTTTCGTAGACCGTAACTTCTACGACGGTTTACGAACGGCGTAGATGACCCATAATTAAGAACAGAGCATGAATGTGCAGTAAAAAAAAAGTATTTCATAAACTGCTAATTCTAAAGAACATTTTCCATTAAATAACACTAGTGGAATCGTGTGGTAAAGTAGTTAAAAGTTTATGGAAACACAAATACAAATTTAAATATAACCAAGAAATTTATACGCGCGTAGCAGGCGTACAATTCAAAAGCCTATCTATTTATAAATTTAAAAAATTATAAAAATAATTTAACATACCTTCAACTTGAAATTCCATTGTAAAACAACACTCACAAATAAAAAATTACAACAAATTAGCAACGGTAAACACGGTGACTAATAAGGGCTCTGATAATAGTATTTAGCACTTCCAGCAATCAGATCACTTTCGAAGCCGAAATACTAATGAAATCTTTGGCGAACCGGGATTGTATTTATATTTGCAGTTAGTTTGGTAATTAGGCAAGACTTACGTACAATAAACACCTTATAATGAGGTCATCAATATTTTATGGCTATGACCTACCGAGGGACCACTGTGCACCGGCCTGAAAAAGTTAGAATAAATAATAATTGTCATTGAGACAGTGACGTTTCTTTAGACAAATTGTATAATTCCTTATTTGAAACAAAAAACACGGTATCACATCCTCATACATAAGCTCACATTTCACCACAACCTCTGGACACTGCAATGCTGTCCGAAACGTTGGCTAAAGAAGAAGTTAGCGCAACACGGCATAACACCCCAAAAACAAAAATATTTCTCCAGTTTATTGCGCATAAACTGGAGAAAATTTCCGAGAGCCGAACCACGAATTACGGGAAAGGAACGAAGCAACCAGCGTTTCGCACTGTTTACGGTTGCTTCGTTCTTTTACCATTACTCGTGGCTCGGCTCGCGGAATTTTTATCATGTTTATATCCAGCTTAACAAGTTATGGTAAATAATTAAGTAGGTAGGTATTTAAATACCTTCTTAAAATCTTATGATTTCAGAAGAAATTTGTGTTTTGATTTATTATAAGAGAATTCTACTGTTCACACAACTACTGGTTGTGGTACTTAAATTAAAGTAGGTGTCTAAATGAGTAGAGATGTATCTGTCTACCTATATAATATGTATAAAACACGATTAATTATTTTTGTGTCAATTATCGGTCAGTGGCTAAGTTGGCATCGCATTTGGGACCCACCCAGCCTGGTTAAGTCCTCCATCACGACACAATCAACATTTTCCGCTTTTTGTGAAATTTTCAAATATTGTCAGATTATTCGTAACCCGGGAATGTTTGCCTTTCTTCAAAAAAATATAGTAATGTACATAATACGAATCCATCTATGTTCAAATTTCAAGTTGGCTATTTATTTAAAACAAAGTTAGTTTAGGTTGAGTCAAGTTCGGCGTGTTAGTTTAAATTGCCTAGTTTTAGCTAGGCACGGGGTAATTTTTGGGATAATTTCCCATTTTTATTTACTTGGGCTCTTCGATGTTCAACCTTCGGGCAAGGTGATTTAAAAATAAACCCTTCTGGGTCGCGAGGTAATAGAAGAAACGATAACTTAAAATATGCATATCTAAAAATTTGTATTAATTTCATGACGCTAGAGCTCACCATTCAATAGCATTTGCTGCCTCAGAAAATAGATTTATGATTCATACTTATACCCTCAAGCCTCTGACATATTGACCGTTCATATTTCTTAAAGATTCTGTCCGAAAGTTCGCAATAAAATATAAGTAAATGGGATATTTCTGAAGGTATCCAAAAAGTACAAACTGTTCTTGAAATATTAAAATTTTTATAGTCCGCAAAACCGAATAAATTAGCCTGAGGGATTAAAACGGTACTCATACCTTTAAATTGGATTAATTGTTATAAAACGAAGGATATTACCCGGTTAAGAATAACTTGAAAATATTTTAAAAAACTATTACTCAAATCATTATAAGCGGAAAATGCTTGCGTAATGATGGAGGACTTGGTTAGCCGATGAATGAACCTGCGACCTCCGGTTTGGAACCCATTCGGTTACTAACCGGTCAGTAAGTGTGGAAACAACGTTCCACTGACAAAGGCCTATTATAAGCGACAGTTATCTGAACAGAGTCGCGTGCCTACCGGCACAAATTAATTATGCCCCCGGCGGAAGGAAGAAAATAATTAGGCAAGTCCGCCGGGTACCGTTCCAGGTGTAATTCGGGTTACCTAATGGATAATGGCTAATGTCAGTAATGCGGTATGAGCCATTGTTTTAATCTGATTGAAAGACCCGAACACGGTCTGGTCGGCCGATCGATCAGAATCTAGACAAGACCGGTTTCGACATTGCTAATAATGCCCGCATAGAAATAGAGACATGTCACAAGTTTTCCCAAGCCAATATATCTAACCCAAACAATATTGACATCTTATTTTTCTTTCGTATGGTGGGGGGGTCAGATGGGGACAACTAGGTCTGCGAGCCATTCTAGGGCCTCAGACGTCGACATGTGAACCTCATCAATCCCGCCGGGGAATGAGTGGAGCGGGCATTCGTTGACCACATGCTCGGTGGTCTGCACCGCATACATTCAAGCATCGCCGACTCTTAAAAGCCCCATCTGTGCATCATGTGAGCACAGCGGCTGTGGGAGCACCTTAACCTATTGATGGCGAACCAGGTTTTGCGAGGCAATGAGAAGCCAGGCTGTCTCTCGGTGGGGTCCTGTATGAGGTGGGCATTTCCCACGTTGGCCGTTTGCCACTCAAGTTTCCCCCTATCTTCTGGGGTGAGAGGTAATCGGAGGAGCCTCTCTCCTTCCGCCCAGAAGGGCTTTCGGTACTTCAAGCGGCATGACGGGTGGGAGACGACATCTTCTTGCAAAGGTATTGCGCTTTTTGGCAGCGCCTTCTTGTATTCCCTCAGTGTTGCAATTTCTCGCCAATATTGACATCAAATTTAACAACCTCTTATCAGACAATACTTTCTTTTCATAAAAACGATACAAATTTTCCGGTTACGGGACGTTAAAAAAATGTTGCGCATATACTCTTTAGAGGTGCCACAACCTGTGTCATGTTCCTGTGCTGAGTAGTTTAAGTCAAATTTAGGTCATTCACTATCCGAACGTTGAAGACGACACACGTGAATAATTAGCGCTACAAATCAACCCCTTAAAATGGACACAATTGTTGACGAAGCAGCTCAAGTGGTGGCACTACTGCAATCAAGGATGAGACAGTTGCTCGGCAACTAAACTTAATCCGTTTTGCCGTTCGACGGGTTTTTAAACAGTTTCAAAAGACTGGTGGCTTCATCAGGAGGCGTGCATCGGCTACGACGCTGCACACCCGAAAGAGACGATGGCTTTATTGTCTTTTATTAGATTTTGCAATTATTGTGACGCCAAGTGTATTATAAATATATTTTATTTATTTATTAACGCCCTTAACGGCATTAACATAACGATTATAAATTAAATTGAAAACAAATGTAAAACACGAACAAAAAGTAGTTTAAAAAATAAAGTTTTTTATATTTCTTTGGCATTCACTATGTAACAATTTCTAGACATTTTTTGTTTTTAATGAGTTTTTATTATTCACAATGTACATTTGTTACGTATAAATTTTTTTATAAAATTAGCGACCGGTTTCGACACGTTCGTGTCATTAACTAGCTATTTTAAAACTAAATTTTTAAGTGCAGAAATATGGGGTTTTATTTAGTTTGATTCTTTGGTGGGAGGGATTTGAGGGATGGGGAGGAGGTTGAGAGGGAAACGGAGGGAGGAGTCAAAATAACGGGGAACATTGTCAATAGAGGTGATTTGCAAGGTGCTATTATTTTATTTACTATATTAATGCTTGAATTATTTTTTTTGTTGATTTCTAATGTTTCTAATGCGCACAAATTAAAATATTTATTAATGTTAGAATGTTTAAACTTAGTTTTATCCCGGTTGAAGCTATGGACTGTCTCTATCAAATGATTAGCGAACTCGGAGAAATTATTATTTTTTAAACATAGTTCGTGTTCCCTAATTCTGGTTTTGAAATTTCTTGTAGTCATACCTACATACTGCGAGTTACAATCATTACACTCTAAAGTGTATATCCCATTTTTATCTAATTTATTTGAAACATCCTTGTTATTAATTCAGTTTTTTATTTTAGAATTAGTGTAAAAAGCTGTCGAAATATTAACTGGTAACATGCGGGATATTTTTAAGGATAAGTCGCCTGTATAAATAAAGAAATCGCCTGTATAATGACACGAACGTGTCGAAACCGGTCGCTAATTTTATAAAAAAAATTATACGTAACAAATGTACATTGTGAATAATAAAAACGCATTAAAAACAAAAAATGTAAAAAATAAAGCATAAAATACTTACTAGGTACTTCTTAGTTCTACCGATATGTAAAAAAACTTGTCGAGTTATTATCACATTAACTTTAAATAACACTTAAAATGTATATACGAGCGATATATTTTTTAAATATATTGTGAATATTTAAAAAATAAACCATATGCATAAATTATGATTGCTCGTTATATACATTAACTAAAAAGTGATGAACTAATTTGGCTTTAAATGTGTCAGGATTTAAATATTTAGATTTATATACAGGGTGTATCGGCACGTACCCGACAAACTTTAACTAGCTATTCCTTGGCACATTTGGAGTAAAAAATGTTATGGGCGCTTTGCTGTCCGGTAACATTTTTTTTCCTATAGCTGGTTAAAGTTTGTCGGGTACTTGCCGATACACCCTGTATACCTATATATTTATTTTTTATTTAAAAATATATTTCTTTTATATAAAAAAACATAAATATGTTATACTAAAAAAACTAATTACAATAAAAATGTTTTCTTCTTAACGTAACTACCCAATTCAATAGAGAAAAACGTTTCTCGTGTTTGAGTTGGGGAGTAGTGCCATTACAATATACATTGGGCAAAGGAAAAGAAAGAAAGTTTTTATTTATAAAGTAAGAAGTAAACAAAATGTATTGACAAAAACATCGACACATATTAGTTAATTGCCTAGACTACGTATTCTCTCCATACAGAATTGAACACCATATTATTGTTGCGAAATAATATATCTAGTATGATTCGGATGTACATGTAATGACAACAAATTTACAGCGTCAGGGCAGTCAAATCTTGAATTAAAAATTTTATACAATAAAAAGAGATCAAATATTTTTCGCCTTTCAGATAATTTGGATCAATTGAGTTTACTTCGTAAATTTACATAATTGATTTCATTTATAGAAATACCAATTTTGAAATTAATAAAATTAGTTTAGATTTTTTTTCGATTTGTTAGCAATGAGAGCTGAAATATTAACGCAATTGGTTCATTTGAGGTGTTTTTGGGACACCAACAAGGATATTTCATTGATTTTGTGACACCGAAAACATTTTAACTTAAATTATGCCGTATTTTTCACGCTTAAATTTATGGATTGAGCAGAACACCTTTATTCTTGTTTCGAGTTTAATTAACAGATTTCAACCTTTAGTGAGAACGCTATGCCTACACGGAGAAAAATGAGTATTGCTGATTTATTAAAATCCTGTTAAAAACGTGATGGCACGCCATTTCCCAATAATATATTACCACATTAAAAAACATTAAGAATATATCGGAACACTTGTTAATTCAGCTGCGCTTATCCTAATAAATATAATGAGGAAATGAGAAAATATTGGAATTTTATGAACAAGTGTTACGACATCCTCATAACACATGTTTTACTGATAGTTTGTTAGGAAATCTGTCAATTCATTTGTTGAGGTGATTTTTCACAAAAACGGCGCTCTACAAATTATCCAATTATTGTTGACAGGAATTCCGTTCCTTTTTTAACAGGAATACGAATAATATGACCTATTTTTAATAAATTTGAAATATTTTATATCTATGGATATCATATACATATATTGATATTTCTAATTAAAAATATTCTAGTGAACAAATGCACGAACGCGCGCGGAGTAAATTTAAAGAGGAAACATTCAGTCAGAATTAAATGAGCACCTAGAGACCTACTTCAAGTACAGTGGATAAAGTAACGGGCATTTGACATTTAACTGACCTTCAAAGAAAATGCTTTTTGTATGACTTTCTTAATTTTCCAACGTAGGTATATCACGTTTAACTTCTCAATGCAAGTCTATGCTAGTCCCAGCGAGAGATCGTACGATACGTCATTGTGTAGTATTAACTAATCTACCATCACGCCGGTTCGTCGCAGGGGTAGGCAGAGAGGACGGACCGCCAAACAACTCGGTCTTGGCACACACTCCTTGCCTCATTCGCATTCATATATCGTCTCATACATACTCTTCTTTTATTCTGACTCTTGACATGGCCCGACTCAAGTATCTGGTTCACTTGATCGTGCCATGTCTTCTTCTTCTTCTACCATACACATTTGCGTCATATGTTCTCCTTACACTCCCTTCTTCGTTCATTCGCTCTACATACCCAAACCATCTGAGCGTCCCTTTCTTGATCTTATAGCCTAGTATCTTCTGTCTTTTTCATTTTTCATCACACGAGGCGTGAGAAGGAAGAGGACAAACGTAGATGAGGTCTGTACGAGTTCTCGCTGGGACTTATATAGCGGGTATTGTAGATTTAAGAATAATCCATTGAATTTTGATTCTTTTTTGTAAACATTGTAATATTATGAAATAATGTTAATATTTTAATACATTTTCCCTTCCAAAACATTTAAACGAAAATAAAACTAAAAACATTAAAAGACAAGTCATTCTAACATAGACAATAGAATACCTTTGTATAGTCTGTATGGGTTTTTTCAGTAAATTGTTCGCGTAACACCTAGTTAGTCACCCACCGCATTATAAGGTTCAATCAGATTCTATCAATAAATACAGCTCATATTTTTAAGACACATAAAACGTAATCTTAATATTCCTATTGAAAACATAAACGTCTAATGAAAAATCTAAAATTAATAAAAATGGCATCCGTCAGGAGATTGGTGGTATTTGATGCCACTTTTCTTTTTAAATCATTAATTCCCTTGTTGACAGCACTGCATTACTGCAACTGATTTTACTGTATGTTCCTAATAGAGTCACGCGAACTAAATATATCTCCACTGCAACAATAATGTTTATACCAATTCGTTTATAAACGCATACACAGCTTAGATAACCAATATGTAAATCTGTACCTCAGAAGTCAAAGGTCGGTTGTCACATTTTTTAAATTGTTCAGGAGAGAGGAAATAGTTACCTTTTATTTGGACCTAACTTAGTTTCACATTGTAGGACAACCGTCTTTATACCTCTGTTTAGATACTGAAAAAACTAAAAATGTCTCATACATACAACTCATTTTCACAAAAAACTGGACAACCGAACTTTGGCTTCTGAGGTACAGAAATAATAATATTCTGGGAATTAAAAAACTTAAAGAGTCAAAGAGAAACTTGTTATAAATCGGTAGAAATTGGGAATACGGGAGCTTAAACCATAGAATTACAATTAGAGGCGCTACTGCATACAATATCTCGTCGAAACTTGTTCCACTATTAGAACGCGATAAGCGGTCGCGTAGACCGTAAGGGATAGTTTTAGTTACAGCGTTGGAGAGTTAGAAGTCAGTTGGAGGTAAAAAAGCGGAACAGATTTTTTCGCTTCATGTATCATCTAAATATAATACATCAATGACTTAAACATATATTTTCTGTTAATTTCCATGTATAATTTATAATTTGCTATAAATATATTATGAACATCTTAGCCGAAATTTGGTTACAATAATTTTGTTAAATAAATTACAAACAGATAAATATGTTTGTATCATCCCTCAAATTAGGGATTTTAAGGAACGTACATTATTTGTGGTAAAAAAATGTAAACAACTTTTGGTCTCCGGTGACCTTAAAATAAACATTTTTTTACTGCAAATAATTAAGTCGGGTACATACGTCCCTTAACATCCTGCATAGTGTTAAAAAGAGTGGGTATACCTACACGGAGAAAAATGAGTATTGCTAATTTATCTCTTCAAATTATTGGTAATCTGGTTAAAAACGGGATTGCAGGCCGTTTCCTGATAAACTTTTAGTAAATTTCTAATATATCGGAACACACAACTGCAATTGCCTTGATAACATACAATGACGAAATTCGGAAATATTATGATTTTTATGAACACATTCCTCTTTTACTAAAAGCTTAACTGGAAAACTATAAATTTATTCTTTAAGGGCCTGCAGTCCCGTTTTTACCGGAATACGATTAATTTGAAGCAATTCTTAATAAATTAGCAATATTTTATATCGGTAAGTTTTCTCCGTGTACTCATAACTTTGCTATGTATGATGCCAGCGTGTTGAGGTCTTGTGACCAATTGGATAAAATTGATTGAATTTTAACAATAACCGGCGTTTGCCATGATGGGAACGCGTGCGATACTCGTCAGGTTCAATTTAATTTGAAGCATGTGACATTAATCGAAGATGATAAATAATTGACAAACAGGTCGCAGTCGAGCACGAGGGAATCAAATATTAAGTTGATACATTGTCACCCTATTAATGATTTATCACCAGTCATGCAGTTAGTGCAATATTAATTAATAATAAAAATCAGTTACATTGTGACGTGGCATAAAAAAAAAAATAATAAATAAATAAAATAAAATCTACACTAAACTACACTTGGCCCCTAAAACGAAACAAATTAATCTTGTGTTTGTTTTATTTTTCATCATTTTCATTTTATGTTTATTATGAAATTTGTGCAGCTTTTGAAATATCTACATCTACAAAACTATTTTCAACGGGAAAAATAATTTCCATCACGAGCTATGGATCGATTTTTGTTTATAAAACAATTCGCTTTGACGACGGATTATTGTTTGATGTGTATTTTATAATGTATTGTTCAAAAAAGAAAACACATTTGTAAGAGTAAAAATATGTATTTAAACGTTTATTTAATGTCGATATTATAAACGAATATCTTTAAGACAAACTTTTCTTCCAAGTTGAAGTAAAACTGTTCCTGCCCTAAGACAATGTGAACGAAAATATATTCCGACAAATTTATGAAATTATCTTTAGTTTTTGGAAAACAATTATCTATATAAATAAAAATGTAAATGTTCGTTTGTTCAAAATCTAAAATCTCCGAAAGTTCTTCACGCATTGCTTCGAAATTTTGACACAACGTTGCATTCGAATACGAGTGTGTTTTTATATACCTATATTATATAGCTGTCACTTGAGACAGGTAAAAACAGGCTTTTTGAAAAACGCGCCATCTGTTAGACGTGCAAGCAACACGCGCTATTGATTCTCTATCTGCACATACAGACTGAGCCACAGCAACTGTAACAGCACTGCCGGGGTACAGCTAGTTTTAAATAAATTTATCAAAATTATTTTTTTGGAGCATGCACAGTGCATGGCTCCATGGTTTTACAGCCTCCATAGACTGCATGCAATGTATACTAGATAGACTGTACGTCCTGTTATAAATAATGAGACCGTGAAAAGTTGAACTTTACCAGCCTATAACGAACATTTAAATAAAAATTTAAATGTTCGTTCTTCTTAGATTGCTTAGAAATTTTGACACAATATTTTTTTTATTTTTTTATTTATTCTTTAATATATTTGTTATACAATGGTATAGTATATTGTCCTCCACGCTAGGAGTTCACCTGTGTTGTGGAGGACTTTTTCAATTGTAAAGTTATATAATTCTAGTTATTAAAGTTAACAAATTAAAAAAAAATTCCTAAGGTATGTTTACATGCGATCATACGGAATATATCCGAAATTCATGCATCACGTGGAACTGCTAAAGGAGACAAATTACCAAAGCCTGGAGACTAGGCGTAATGCCGGACTCATGGTATTTGAATTAAAGTTACTAAAAAACCTTATCGATTGCCCATATCTCCTGTCATGCTGTGGATTATTCGTTCCTGATAAATACTGTCGAAATCGTAGCCACGACCTATTCTGTATACCGCAGGGTCGGACAGATGTCATTGCCCGACATAGCATGACAAGAGGTATGACCTTACTAAATGCCCTACCAGCGGATATAGATGTGTTTAATATCACTATACCATGTTTTAAAAAATATATGTACATGTATTGTTAGTTTTAATAAAATTGTACCATAATTGGACTTACCTGTCTGTCGTACAATAATAAAAAAAAAAAAAAAAAAAAAATAATAATAATAATAATAATTCTAAAACAATACAGTGGAGTTGGTTACACAGAGAAACATTATAAATTAAAATATAAAATCGATTTTTCCATAGTTATAACAATAGTTTTTCCATAGTTATTCCAAAAAAAGTGAAATATAAAAAATTAAATATTAAAAGGATTGTAGCAAGTTCCATATGTGTTTTTTGTATTCTGTAAGATTAGATGTTTTATATTGTGTTGGAAGTGAATTGTAAAGTTTTATAGCCTGGAATCTGTAGTGTTTTTGTCCAAAGGATGTGTTGGTTTTTGGTATTAGTAGTTGGTGTGCATGTCTTGTTCTGGTATTGCGAGAAGTTTGTGAAGTTTTAGATGTGTTTAGGTTCTTGTAAAGGAAAGTAAGTATTTGTTTAGAATATAATTTTTGAATCTTCAACACTGGGAATTTTTTAAATATGGTTGAAGTGGGTGTTAGTATTGGTACTTTAAGTATTACTTTTATTAAGGTTTTCTGAGCTTTATACAGTGTGTCTATGTATTTTTTACTGGCATAGCCTCAGGCAATAATGCCGTATTCCATTATAGATTGTGCTATTGCATACGAATACGCGTGTGTTTTTATATACATATATTATATAGATGTCACTTGTGACAGGGAAAAACCTGTTAAACAGCGCCATCTGTTGGACGTAAAAGCAGCACGCGCTATTGTATCTCTATCTGCACAGATAGATTGTAGTATTACTTAAACCGGGTAGAATTATCTGCATGAAATCAAAGTTCGAAAGCCGTAGAAGACAGTATTGATTGGGTGAGTGACAAACGAATAATTGACCTCGAGGCGTGTGCCTTTCCACACGCCTCGATTGCAGTTGATTATGAATGCATTGTGGATTACCTACACAATCAACTGCATTAAAGGCGTATGGAAAGGCACGCCCTTTCCCTCATCATATTTATTTTGTTCTTCTTTATTCTACGCCTGTGTAGGTAATCCACAATGAATGCATAGTCAACTGCATTCGATGCGTATTGAAAGGCACTGATGCGATTTTATTATGATAAGTTATGATTGCACACATAAAATTACACGCTTTACACGTTATTGTGGAGTTTTCTTTTATAAAGGTCATAGAGTAAAAAATGACATTGAAATGACATAAACATTGTTAGTGAACCACATATGACTCAATTACGATATGACTCATATGGTCATATCGAGGGTATGACAGGGATTTAACAACAAAAATAATATTTGTGTAATTTAAAAAAATTATATTTAACTTCAGTTGGAATCGCCAATTATAAACATACTAACTTCGGATGTGGGGGCAAGTAATTTGAAATGTTACTGCGAAGTGTCAACATTATTCAAGTTCGATAAACTCTTAATATAAAAAAAAAATCAGAAATTCGATAAAGTAGGCACCAACATTATTGTATTCATTTATAATTCTTTATTCGAAATGAGTATTTGTTTCGTTATACGTGGCGCTACATTTTTTTTTCGATTAGTATGAGTATAAGATGTTTTATAACGTAATTGGATAGATTTCGTGGTAAGTGTACTAACATTCGATAGGTTAATTTCTTCTTTCGAAGGACAATGATCCTGACGCAAATATTTTGTTTATAAATACTTTCAGGTTTAAAAATCCTACAATTATAATATCTCATGATTTTTCACGTAAGTAATTTAGTAAACCAACTTAAATAGGTTTAATAAATTTCTATTTTTGTGTGACCTTTCCGAAACTACAAGATACCCTCCATTCACAATACTAGTGTTTAATGTCAACGTTATAATATAAACTGCGAATGTTTTAGCATGAATTCAAAGAATCTCTGGTTTTACTTCATCTTTATCGAAAAGCAGTTCACCAACTAAAACTAGATACACTGCTTTCTGATAGTAATGCACTAAAAAATCAACTGTCTTAACTATAAAGAAGAAATCTGATTATATGGAGCGACAAAAACTCTCGAACGGTGAGTGTAGTTCTGTAGATTGTAATTAATATATGAAACAACCATTAGATGTGGTTAACAGTTAGAATGGAAAGGATTTTGACTTACCCTTGGTCTTTTCGATCGATATTATGGATTTGAGGGACACTGCGTGGACATCGCAGCACAAGCTTCCGTAATAGATTCGAATTTTATTATTTTTATTCTGTTTCTAATTTATGATTTTTTATTTTTTATCTACATACATTATTTAACATGTAATTGTTGGGTTATGTAATATAATTTTTATTTGTTGGGTTAGCTGGAAGAAATAGGATGTAACCTATAAGCTATACCCTTTGTACTCTGTATTTTTATGCAATAAATATTTTTTTGAACTTGAATTGAATTTGAATTAAACGCACTAAGGGAACATGTTCACTGTGCCGATTTTCTTAACAGCCCGAGGAAGTACAATTAAATTTTGCTAATGTTACTGATGTAGGTACTCAAAACTGTCAGACAAGGACAGGTAATTGGGTAACAGGTTCGGTGAGGGAATGCAGAAACACACGCTAGAAACACATGCTAAAGCATCGTTTCTCAACCTTTTGTGTCGCAACCCCCTTAAAAGCCAAGAAATAAAGTAAAAACCTTACGACCCCCTCACCACATATTTTATCGTTTATCAAAATTTTACATTACTAACGTAAAAATAATGTGTTGAATCTGAAAGCATCACAACCAGTTGGTTTAGTTAATTGAAATATGGCCTGACAAAACTCTACAAGCAGAATTTGTTTAAAGATTTAGATAAGTTTTGGCTTGCACGACAATGTTACTACTAAAGCTTAGTAGATAACGGATGCTTTCAAAACATTGATCCCGTTTGCCACTTATTACTTGCGCGAAATGGCTTCTCGACTATGGTGGGCTTAAAAACTCAATACAGAAATCGTCTATTATCATTTTATAAATAATTAAATTAGGGGTGTTTCAAATGTCGATCCACGTATATTTTTTTTTAAAGAGGAAAACAAACTCAACCGTAGTATTAATGACTAACACATCTGTATTTATTACTTAAGAGATGGGTGTATGTAACACTTAATTATAACTTGAAGGATTTTTCGTACACGTGACT
This sequence comes from Hesperophylax magnus, assembly GCA_026573805.1. Lineage (NCBI taxonomy): Eukaryota > Metazoa > Arthropoda > Insecta > Trichoptera > Limnephilidae > Hesperophylax > Hesperophylax magnus. The sequence goes on from JAIUSX010000088.1 coordinate 3,114,323, forward strand.
TATTTTTTACTGATTGCGACCCCTCTATACCTGAGCGCGACCCCCCTGGAGATCCGACCCCCACGTTGAGAAAAGATGCTGTAAAGTATATGAATGATACATGAATGCAATTCCGACCAAACAATGAATCAGAAAATTACTCAATTGATTTTGATAAAGACGTTAAATCGTATAAATAAAAATACAATAGAAAAATTGGTGATAGTACAACATTCACCCCCGTTTATCTTTTGATTTTATCTTTTATTTTTATGGCGGACGCAGATGAGGTTTTTCAAATAGAAAGGGTCGTTGCACTCGCGGTGGGGAACTGCAACAAATGGGTGCATCGGGCGGTGCAGTTTCAGGTTCAACAACACCATTGTCTGCCCCGGGAATAGAAAATAAGAGGAAGTGGACCAGAGTGGGAAGGATGAATGGTGTCTCTTTACAGTCAGAGCGCAGTTTAAAGAAATAAGGATTCGCTTCGCTATCTGATCGAAGTAGAACCCGAGTAAGATGAATAAATTATTGAATTTATACAACATATCTGTAATAATAATAAATACAGAGAAGAGAAGTTTATTATTCTTGCAGACCATTCTGGGACTTGTTGAGGTTCTGGGTAAAGCGGCATTTGATGTCTGTCTTTGTTTATATTCGACTTGGTTTACTAAATACCTACCTGAATCAGCGATATATATATATATTAATTAAAGTTAAAGATACATAGCATAATAGTATAATCACAGACCTCCTCACTAGGGATTCCTGTTCGCGAGGTTGTGTGTTGGTGTTAATACATAAATTTAATGATTTCCTCATCTTCATGTTTGTTGACTGTGTTTGTTGATTTCCTCATCTTCGTGTATCTTAAATCATTAAATAAATATTATCTATCATTATCAGCTTTTTTGATGTTGTTTTAATTATTTTCGTCTGCAAGCTCAGTCCTTTGTCTTAATTCTTTTCCATCTAACAGAATCTATTTTAAAAATAAATTATCAGAGGGAATGTTTTTTAATATTAATTTTGTTATGAATATACGATCTAGAGATAAAAAAATAATTGCGTCGACCTATAAATACACAACACACGTTTTGCTAAAAAAAATCATATCGCGAGCTTTAAGTAGAACAAGTAGATTAGAAATGTAATATAGATAAATGGTAAAATGATTAGAAACTCAGTATTCATTTAGCGTTTACAATCTAGTTTTAATTACAAAAGATATGAATAATAATGTCGCCTACAAAATATGATTTCAGCAAATTCAAAAAAAAATCGGTTTTAACCAATTTACAAATTACACAATCGATTTATTTATTTATCTTGTTTAGAAAACTGTCCGAACACTATATTATTCTAGTCTCACACGAGAGTTATAGGCCAAGAAATAGGCCAAGCCCGCATATATTATGATAGTCTTACTAATAAAGATTCCCTAATACGCAGCTGCAGCGTCAGTATAGCAGTACGAGGAATAGGGCAGTATACTGCTCGGGTTAAAATCGTTACTCATAATAATATTCAATTTACATTGTTCCAAATCTCAACACGGTCATTTTCGCATTTCGCGTTTTGTTGCTAACTTCTAGTTTCTTCAGATGACATTTGTAATGTCATTAAACCGGTCTGTTATGAATTGCTTCGAAATTCGATTACGCGTTCCGTATTTGCTTTGGTAAATCGATATTTCGATTTAAAATATTCCTCTGATAGTGCTGCCAATGGGTTTTACTGCTTTTTTTATATTTTCTCTGGGCGACCTATCGATATTTGTCAAATAAACCAGAATGTTAATAAAGTCGTCATACGTCCCTAATCCTAGGGGTCGTGCGGTTTAAAAATCTGTTAGCCACTAATACTGCCGTATTATGACCGGTGTACGCAGTATGCATGCGCGTGATTATCTACTAACCAGTTCTTATCTCCAATGTATCATCTATTATGAGTAAGACGGAAAGAGTATAGCGCTCGTGTGAGACTAGCTTTATAGTGCTGATGCTGAAAGAATCGTCATAAATCGTCCCAAAAGCGAAACACTTTATGTTTGAAAGGACGGTCAAAATATATCAATGGAGCCTAAACAATCACAGGTGGTCTGCGATGTTAAGATGAAAAAATAAACATCGAAAGGTCAAACTTGGGTGGGAACCCTCTCAAAGGAAACAGATCCAAGCTTCGTTTATTTTTTTGTAATAAATATTTGATCGGCCGATAGTGGTGTTCGAAGAATCATGATTCATACTTCGTGTAGATTTGCCACTGAGACAAGGTTTTGTTGGTTTAAGTAGCAAAAAATACAAGTGGTAGAGACCGGTGAAGTTTAAGGACGGGTTGTTTCGGAGAACTTGAACAATTGTTCAAATTTCAAAGTTAATTTTCAAGTTCTGTGAAAGATATTTTTAAGTTCTGTTTTTATTTCAGTTCTGTCAAGTAACTAGCCTATAATGATATAATAACAGAATTTGAATAGGACTTTCACAGAACCCGTAAATGAACGTTGAAATTTGATGAATTGTTCAAATTCTCCGAAACAACCCGTCCTTAGTCTTGTCTTTGACAGGGTTTATTTATTTTATTTTTGTTGGCATTATATTCGTGATGCTCACAAATTAATTAAATGTAATGTTTAGTTATAAGTAGGCGACAAAAGAGGTTGGCTTGAGAGCCTGGATTGATAAAAGGTATTGAATAAAAAATACATAAGATCATTATGCACACAGGCGGCATTTAAATCAAATATGGCATTTTATTGTTGGGTTTTATAGTTTGAAAAAGACTCGTATTTTTATGCATGAAATTAACTTTAAAAAGCTTCCTTATAGCCTGATCGTGCTGTATTCATATTTGTTCCTCTTCAACCTGTTGAACGAACGCTCTCTGAAAATATTTAAAAATGTCAGATGCTGCGACTTTTAACATCTCTCGATTAGAATTTAACTTATTATGTAAGAACACAATATTAAGGCGACACAAGACTAATAACGAGGGTTTGCTCGAGGCTCACATTTCAAAATCAATTACGACGAGTTCGTAACGATAACATATATAAGTTCTTTATATTTAAGATCAATAAAAACAGTACCTTACTATTAGAATATTTTAAGTAAAACAGTTTGAAAAATTTATAAAACGTTTTATAACTAATATAAGAGGTAAGCACCAGATTTTATTTTTCTAGACGATGAATTAGTAACTTCCCGAGGGATTCCTCTAGAAACATCTGATATTTTAGTAACACGTTCATAAGAAATAATTGAAATAAACTCCACGAAAAGATCAATTTTCAAGGCCCGTTAGGGCAAATTCGACCGTAGGTTCGTCCATTGCGCCGGGCCGCGCGCATTTAATAATCTAGTGATAATGATTATTGAATGCGTTGGGTTCAATAGAAAATTTCTGTTTCAAAGATAGTGTTAGAAATGAGATTGTACATAGCAACGTTTAATCACCAATAAATATTATTAGTAAAAAATGCACCGTGTAAATTTATAAATGTAATATATATATATATTAAGAAAGGTTAGGTTAGGTGAAAGGAAGAAGACATTACTGGTAAAGTATATTCAATTGTGGCTTTTTAAAATATGATATTAAAAACAAATCCTTTGTTGAAATCACAACATTCATTTCAACTGTTTACCAGTATCGGAAGTACGATTCCTTTGTCAGGAACAAAGGTTGAACCAACGACAAGAATAAATATTATTACGACATAATCAATATTCAATAACCGATTAAAATTTAACGTACACCTAAAGAATAATTAAATTTATTAGCGGTTGAAACGATGTAGGCATTTGATTAATAATTGCTTGATGATATCAAACATTTAGTGAATGACTTGGGCACATAAAAAACAATTAATACGAACTGTGGGTTGGTAAAACCCTTCAAGCCACACGGAGAAAAATGAGTTATGCTAACTTATTAAGAATCTCTTAAAATTATTCATAATCAGGTTAATAATATTTGTTAGTCCTCCTCACCAGAGGTCCTGTGCTGAGGTGGACAGAAGTTATTTAATGTTGTTGTATTTGTCGTTTTATGTATTTTTGTTGTTGTTTTTTCATTGACCCCTTTCAGTCAGATTTTTGTTATTGATTTGTACTCATTAAACTTTTCTATTCGTTTTACATCTAGGGGAAGAATGTTGCGGACATAAGTTGCAAAATAAATTAAGGTTTAGACCAAACGTGGTTTTATAACTTGGAATGTTTTATGTCATTTTGATTCGATCTAGGGTGATGGATACATGGTCTAGTAGAGGTTTCCGTATTTTTTTAATGTTTCAATAGTATATTATTGGTACGTCAAAACTATTGATTATTTCAATCGAAGGTGTTCTTATGGGTATTCAGTTAATTATTCGGTTAATTGTATTCAAGTTATGTATGTCCTTAGATGTAGCAGATCCAGATCCCCGTCAATTCCATATTTGAATTAATAAAGGCTTTTTTTACATCCTTTGTATTTACCACATTTCTTGGATTTTTAAAGAAATGTTATGGGCTTGTGAGTTTTTTCTTAATACCTTTGATGTATAGGTCCCATCTAAGATTTTTATCAACTCATCACATCAGATATTTTACGCTTAGTGATTTTTGAAGTGTACCGAGGGGATGACCTCTTCTCCTGGTCATCGGCACCAAATGTATTGTCTTTTTTAGCATGCTAATTAAATTTTGGTTGATTGAAAGGAAATGGTTATCCTGGGCAGTGATATTGAACAATAATACACGAGGGGCATTGACATTATTGTCTTGGAACAAATGCTCTGAAGATGGGAGGGAGGCTGAACTTGTGTATGTAACCATGTATCAGCCGTTGGTATACAAATCCATTTGTGTAATTTCAATAACATTCCTAATTAAATATAAATACGCCATAACTTCTTGAGGTCTAGAAATTTATTCATCTTCACTAATAATCGTTATAATTCCAAGTTATTTCCTGCAATACAACAAGCAAAAGTTCCAAAGTAATCTGGCGGGGGATATTTAAATACGCTGAACATGTATGTTAAGTTTAAGGGCAATATAGAACTTGAACTATTATTATAAAGTAGTTATTCCATTCCCAAGTAACCTGTTGGCTAGTCGAGATCATTGCACTCTGTCTAGCTGTAGAGTACAATATTCGTAGCTGATGGTGTAAACTCGGTGCTTGCTGTAAACTGCTGTGACTTCATCCCTGGTAAAAAGTAATAATTACGTAGCTACATACTTAGCGGAAATAAAAAATATAAAAATACACAGTTAATAAATATATATTCACAATACCCTAAGAGTATGGATATTGTCCGTAATTTAGATAATTGAATTTTATATTTGATTAGCTGACGTGCACCCGGCGTTGCTCGGGGACTTATAAATGGTTTGTGGAAAGTTTTTAGGTTGTGAATTCTAGAGTACCTAACAACTGGGTGCATTTGTAAGGTGTAAATCACATTATTGTATTGTAATAAGTATTTGTTTCACTTGATCGTTCCAAGTCTTCCTCGGGGGTCCTCGACCATTTCAACCATTCACTTCCAAGTCATACAGTCTCCTTACACCTCTTTCTTCGTTCATCACTTACGTCTCATTTTGCCACAAATAATTATTTGATTCGTGTCTTTCGACTTGTTCTACCATTCACTTCATGTAGTGTCATGAACCACATTATTACTGTCAAAAAACTACATTATGACGTCTTTAATTCGATTCCGTATCTCAATCCAGTGCAGAGATAATGCGTTAAGTCTTTCTCGAGCGTCCCCGACTTCTTCTACAATTCAAACCACTCTTTAAACACTCCTGGCACTAATAAGAACAAACTTTGAAATTTTCAACGAAATCGGATGAATGGTATAGGAACGCGTACGGAACAAACAACGATTATCATTAATTTTAATATTATTATATAGATAGGAAGTCATAATATAAGTAAATACCTGTTATTTCTTTTTGTGTTATTTGTATTTAGCAATCAGTCGTCATCATCCAGTGTATTATATAGGTATGTAAAATGATTTACTGAATTGATACAAATCATAGAAAACATATTGTACAGTAATAATTGGCCAAAAGAACTGACAGAGTTGGAAATGTAAACTAACACGGTTTTATGGAATTCAATAAACTTTCTGCATTGATAGAATTTCTCGTTGTCGGAGCAAAGGGCAGGAAATGAAACTAGAAAGAACCTTTTTTCAAAAGGAGCTTTCAAATTTCCTCGTGCTAGCAATAAAGATGGGAATACGTACATATTCGTATTCTAGCGTTTCTACAACTCCCTTCGCGTCATTTGGCACGTGTTCGGTTACCTTGAAGACTCGTTTTGAAAATATTCGCGTACGGAATACCAAACAGCAGTAATGTTTCAACTCAGTTACTTAAAAATACACGAGTTTTCAATCAAATTATTTATAGGTACACAAAATGAGTATTGCTAATGTATTAAAAATCTCTTCAAATTATTGGAATTCTTATCAAATTAATTATAAATAAAGGTTAGGTTAGTGATCGCCTATTGCAATAATCAAATAATATTTTAAGTGTGACGAACTTGGGGCTATGTATTTATATAATCTATTTATTTATCGGATAAGTTCACTGATTGAAAATTAAGAGCAGACACCGATTCCTAACGATGTATGTTAATGTATGCACTATTAACGACTTGTCACGAGACAAAGCAAACATTCCTGTCTGAGGACCAAGAGTGCATCACACTCGCTGCACACTGCACATATCTACTGCATACTGCAAATGGCAACAGGACCTTGACGTGCGAATTATTCGCAATGTGCGGTGTAGACACTGCATTTCAATATGCGTTAAATGTGCATCCTGATTAAATAAGGTTTGCATTCGAACGAATGCAAATATAATTATTGTGATTTATTTGACGCTTAAATGTTTGTCTTTAGTCAGCAAAAATAATATTTTTAATCAATACAAGTCGGGTTGCAATAACATTAAAAATATAAATGTTTGGATAATTTGTATAGCGCCGTTTGTTAATTAAAAATCACCTGGATACCACTTTATATAAATATTTGGTTATGTCAGTGTGTGTGTGTGTCTTTATGTGCCCATATGTGTGCATAAAATTGTTTTAGGTTAATATTTATTTTTAATAAAAACATAATAAGGTTAATCTGCTAATAAGGTAGGTCATATTGCAACTAGGAAAGATAGTATCCTGGCCCAACCTATTCATTGTAAGATGGAATTTTATATCAATGTTTTTCATAATCGAGATCCAGTTAATAAAAATTATAACGTTTGATAAGATTATTGGAATCATGCCGCTAACAACAACACTCCTTATGTAAATGGCGATAAGGTTTAAATTCCCGCATAACAACGCCGCCTGTTTGGTTTACGCAAAAAAAACATCGCCAAAAAGAGAGTTTTATTTTATTTTGCGAAGTTAAGACACAAATATTCAAATGTTTTACGATAATTTTCTAAAGAACTTAATCTTCCACATTATACAATGAAACCATGGCAGAAAAGAAGTTTGTATGAGGAGACTATAAAGCAGTTTTTATAGGCCAAATACTTTATTTTTTGGGCTTACAAAAAACATATAAAAAATGCTTGATTATTTCAAATGCCAAGATGTGTTCTACCGAAAGCATCTTAAACATTTCTGAGCGATAAAAATTCAAACCAAAAACACGTGATGTAGCATTCATTTTATAATTAATTATATCTAACAATAAATTAATATCTTTTGTCTAGCTGTATATTTCCAGAACAAAATTAAAAATACTTCATAGAATAAAATAACACTTAATTTACTTCAAACGTTGCAAAGACTATAGAATTTCAACACCCTGACTAAAATTAAAATAGACCATCAAGTGGATCAATAGATCTAAATCCTTTTAAAGGTCACTGTGATTTTAATTAACGTAGCACTTTAATAATACACTGAAACTAAGCTAATTATTATATTAATGATTATTTATTATGAGGCGAGTAATTTGATTCAGATTTCAACGCTTAAAATGGAATCAAAAATAAAGAAAATAATGACAATATATCACGTGAAGTAGTCAGTTTCTGAAAAATTCTATTATTTTAAAACAGTTTTAATAACTGAACTTTCAAGAAAACCATCAATGCGTTTATTCAACGTTTTAAAAGGAACGGCTGTGGGGCCTTCTTCATATAAAACTTAAATTTGGAATTGAGACCAAAATACTAACCAAACTGAATAATATTTTTTTTTAATCAAAAGATATAGTAAATATATAATAGTACGGATACGTGCTGTTTATTTATTGGTGTTTTAAATAAGAAAATATAGGTCATTAAAGAATTCATTTATTTTACCTGTTTAGAGGCAATTTTTTGTGAGTTAACAATAATTATTTAAAAAATAATCTTTCCCAATCTAGTATGTATTTACATTTACATAATGAAATAAATAAATTAAAAAATATATGTGTGGTAAAACCATGTATGATCGTGTGAGAAATGTGGATATCCGCAAAGTGAGTAAGATCAAGAAAGGGACGCTTAGATGGTTTGGGAATGTAGAGCTAATGAGCGAAGAAAGGAGAATATACGGTGTGAATGCAAATGTGAATGGTAGCAGAAGTCGGGACGCCCGAGGAAGACATGGCACAACCAAGTGAATCAGATACTTGATTCGGGCCATGTCAAGAGTCAGAATAATAGAAGAGTATGTATGAGACGATGTATGAATGTGAATGAGGCAAGGAGTGTGTGCCAAAACCGAGTTGTTTGGCGGTCCGTCCTCTCTGCCTACCCCTGCGGGGAAACGGCGTGATGGTTAGTTGGTAAAAAAAAAATATACATATGATAAAATTGTGGGCTAACGTAAATCGGTCGTTTGAAAGTTAAATATAAACCCATCAAAATATATATTTTTTAAATAAACATATTTTTTGTTTAATTTTATTTGCACAATAAAAAAGGTAATATTATTTTTTAGTAATTACCATTAAATCACATAATCACATAGCCAAGCTTGCCTCTAAAATCGTGAAAAATCGATTTATTTAACTGCCCATATTTTATAATTTGAAACACAAATAAATAAAGTAGCACATCTAAGTACTAGATTTTTGCTACGCCTTTGATTAAAAAATAATTATTCAGTTTGGTTGGGCTTTTGGCCTCAAATCCAAATTTAAATTTTGTACGAAAAGGGCCGCGCAACCGTTCCCTTTTTTAGAAGATAAATATATATACTTTTTTTTAATCGATTCATAAAATTTGTTGAGGAAAACTATAAAGTGCATTGCATTTCACAAAGTCATTCGGTCTGCAATTGTTTACGAGTAGATTAGGTACTAAAAATATCGGCACAAAAAACACATAAGTTAATAGGCCAACAATTGGATACCAAAGTGTAAAATACACTCAGTACGATAAACATCGTAAATATAAAGCAGTATTCATATTACCAAAGCTATCAATTTTAACTTTTTTTTGTCAAGATTTTTTAGGATAACGCAACTATTTTCAGTACTATGTATATGGCTATGGAACTTTGAAATAGCCAGTTAAGTAACTGTGAATAAATAACAGAATCCGTTGAATATGTCAAATTACCAAGACCAACTGGAGTACAGACCTAGGCACGCGACTGCCAAATTACGAAGTCAGCGTTGTCGCTAAGTAAACTTCACTGTTAAAATAGACTAATCACTCTGTTTATGCAATATGCTTGAGGTAACTCATAAATCAGAAGTAACAACAACAATCGCCGCCTTTTGCAAGCTGTTGTATCTCGATGGCACTGACTTGATCATACCAAGGCCTGTATTGAAGTCGGGCTATACTTTCAATGGTTTCCATAATATTGTTAAAAAAGGATTATTACAACAAATTTAAACATCCCTTGTAAAGGACGCCGACGGTCATTATACCAATCTTCATGGCTGGTGATAGGGCCTTGCGGGAAATATAATCTAATTTCAATTATTAATCGTCGTTGACCTAGCGACAAGAGGTGAAGGACCTCTCCTAAACGGGGTAGAATCACCTGAGAAAAAGCACTTAGGCTTATTATTATTACAATATCAGAAGTGAAGGACTTTGTTTAACCCGTGGTTAAATTACCGAAGAGATGAATGACCTCGTAGCATAAACGAATGATTTAATCAAAGAAAGATAAGCGATCTTTGCCGTTTTTCGTTTGTACTTGGTTTGTGGTCGTTGGCCCTTGGGAAAATTCGCCTGAATCCCAATTAAAGGATTGTAAATATTTTATCCTCAAGACTTTGATCCCACGACTCAGTGACCAAAAAAGTTGCCATCTAAAAAAAACTGGACTTGACTTGATAAAACCTCGTGTCTTCTTAGTTATTAAGTTTTTTGCTCTTTGGAATGGAAGATACCAAGCATGTCCTGCGCAACTCTGGTTCAATGAACTTTGGAACTCAGATTCGCTTTGAATTTAAGTGTCATTATCAAAATTGTAACTTTTTATAGGTACATCTGAATACGCTAGATGACAAATTCGATGTATTCTTTGAAACATACAGTGAATTTAAAATATTCTCGGCACTACATACTAAACATATCATCAACGGAACATTTACGTATAATAGTGTAATGTTGTAATATTATTTTCATGAATAAAGTAAGCAAAAATGCAAAACACGCTACTTACGACTTATAATTAATTATAACACATTTTAAAAAAGCATAAAATTTCAACATGTAAAGATAAAATTATAAAGTTTGTAGAACAACGATGCAAGTATAATAGGTAACAAGTAGTTGTAAAGTATAACCTTATTACCTACGAGTAAGTAGTCTCTATTATGTAAGTAGTATAAAATACGTTACTTTCTTAAATAAATACCTCTGTCGAAGAAATAAATGACCGTGGCATAATTATCCACTCTAAATCAAACTTTATATGCCAATTAATATATAAACGCTATTAAAAATAAGGGAATAAAAATACATGCCTTCATTTTTACAAATTCCAGAGGCTTTAGGAATATTTCAACCTTGAATATTTTATATACATTCAGATAAGTCGAAAAAATTCAACACAAATTCCTAAAATCGTTAATTTAAACTCTGTATTCCCATTGAAAGCATAAACTATAAAATTACTCGATGAAATAATTCAATTTATTAAATCTATCAGATCAAAGAATTATATCCGACTTAATATTTATGTTCAAAATTGAAAATGGTAGTAAAAACAGCCTGATTTTATTAACCGCATTGAATTTTCTATACCTACAAGTACTATAATACTCGTTCCGAAATCCTGTGTAAATGTAAAACTACCAGGACTTAGTAATAGATACGCAGATGTGGAGGATCTATTTAACTGCACGGAAGGTAGGTACAAGAGGGCTATCATTACATAATATTAATTGAACTTAAGTCTACTGATCCACATTTATATATTATATGTTGTATGTACTTGTATTTCCTCCTGTTATATCCTTCTACAGATTGAAATAATTTTATTACTATCTGTCGTCATTTTACGATCAAATGCAGCAGTTAATTATTATTTAAATATATATATGTATATATATATTGCTAGTATTTGCTTATTTATTTATTTTAATACCAACGGTATAAAATACACCATGTACAATAAATTATAAACAGTGACATCAGAAAATATAGGTACAATTAACAGAAACTCGAGATGGATATAAAAAGTTAGAGATACAAGTACATGCAAAACTTATAGGTAGACTAGGTTAGATTAGTATTGATTGAAATATATGATAGTATAGATACATGATATAATATATTACAATAGCGAAAATGTATGCATTTATTTTCAGGTTTTGGTTGAAAGTAGGTAAGTGCCAATCAAGCTGTTGGTTCACCGTATTGACTATTATTATTGACCCAAGTTTCCTCAGGTGCCCCAGGCAGTTCATTTTATATACATATTTATTTGACTTTTTACGTGAGTATGAGTAGACTTACATTTTATTGGTCATGATTTAAAAGATATGATATTAAAGCCTTTTTGTACCTAGCTTCTGTGCAGTTAAACAGATCCGCTACATCTGCGTATTTATTACTAATTTCATGTAATCTAGGTACAAGCGAGTGTTTGAAATGTTCAGTCTCATGCTTGTATACGACTGTATGACTTAAAAGTATTGTTTATAATATACATTTACAACTTGACCGGTCGGTGGCCGTGTTGACATCGCGCTTGGGTCCCACTCGGGCGTAGTGTGTTCAATTCCTCGGCTGGCTAAGTCCTCCATCACAACACAAGCAACATTTTCAGCTTACTGTGGTGGTAGTAGGAGATTTTCAAATATTGTCAGGTTATTCGTAACCCGGGAATGTTTGAGTTTCTTTTAAAAAAAAAAAAAAAAATTTAAAAAAAGAATGTAACACAAGTAAATCATTTTTATTATACAGAGTGTCCGGGGGTAAAGTGCCCTAACTTCGGGGGGTGGGTGATACTATATGATTTTAGAAGTAAAAAGATAAATTACGTTTTTTCGAAATTGCAATGTTTTGAGGTAAAAAGGGTGAATATTTTAAATGGGAAAATAAATATTCTTCTATGGAAAACATTTTTGAATGGGAAAATAAACATTGGAATTTCGAATAATTTTATTTATCTTTTTTACTTCTACCATCATGTAGAATCACCTCCCGGAGTTAGCGTACTTAACCTCGGACACTCTGTATAAGTCTGAGCGGTAGAATTCATAATAGTAGATTATGCAGTACAGTTTTATACGCCCGACTGCATGTTACGTTGTATAAGTTGCAGCTACCAGGATACCGGGAAGGACAGGGATGAGTTTAATCCGGACATTGCTTCCGTCTAGCCCCGGAACCTGCCAAAGTAGTTCGGGTTAATGCCTAACAAGACCGGGGGTTTCCCGGAAACACGTCCGGGCACCTACTGGCGGCTAGACAGGACCGAACTCTCCTATTCCCAAATGGCCGGAATTAACAATGACCTCGGTTATTTACTTAAACTAACGCAAAACATTTGAAGTGATTAAATTTAAAATTCAAGTGAACATTCCAAATGGTATTAAATGTAAATTTTACATACAACCACAGTGCGAATTAAAAACACAATAAAACGTGATTACATGTCTAGACACTGTTAGTTTTATATTTAAACTAGAGCAAAACCTGTGAAAAATAACGGGTTATTATGTTAGTAAAAAAAGTACGTAAATAACGCTCACTTGAAAATGAAAAAGCGCAGACAATTGAAAAAACGCGAAATCTGACTTGTCTTGTCAAGATTAACACTAATACATTTAAATAATACATAATTGTCTGATAATATTATATTATAAGTTGGTTTTTCTATTTTCAAGAAAGCGTTATTTATTAACTAACTAGATTTGTGAGACGGGTACGAGTACCGCCGCCCCAGGAACCATTTACAGGATTACGAACACCCCTGCCCATAAGTCAGCGCAATTGGTTCGCCACGTTTGGTGACTTAGCAGGGCTGCCCGGGTTCTGGGGGTGAAGTTTGTTCGGGTCTTGGCGGCGGATGCGTCTGCCGACCAACTGGCCCTGACGAAAAAAATTCCCTCAGGGCCTTTGACATCTTGGGGATGCTGTGTGGAGGTTATTTTTAGGGAAAGGAATGATATGAAGTTCTGGAAAGGAAAAATATATTAGGAGTGGATAGGAATCTGGGGGTCAATATGTCCGTGGTGACGGACGTGTAGCAGAGGTGTTGGATATCCAATAAATGATTCCCGGGGCGGTGGGAACGCACACCGGCCACCCAAACGGATTTACACGTCCATCACTCCTGGACACACTGACCCCCAGATTCATAACTTTTTCCTTCCCAGAAATTACTCTCCTTCCTTTTCTAAAAAGACCCTCCACGCAGCATCCCTAAAGATGACATAGGCCCTGAAGGGAATTATTTTACTCAGAGCCTCCAGTGTGGAGCTAATGTAAAAAAAATAATTTTAAAATATTCCGTGATTTTTTACGGGTCCGCGCTAGTTTATAGTAATACACAAAGGGGGTTCATACAAAGTGAATGCTATATTTATAGTAATATATATAAAGGGGGTTCATACAAAGTAAATGCTATATTCGTAGTAATACATAAAGAGGGTTCATACAAGGCGAATGATATATTCATAGTAATACATAAAAGGGGTTCATACAAAGTGAATGCTATACTTATAGTAATATACAAAGTGAATGTTACATTATTCATAGGAAAGTAGCACATAAATAAATAGAATTTAGAGTGAAACTCAAAAGTCATCTCTTCAGAAAGTAATGTCCATGAATTTGCAAGAGAGTTGAGAAGAGATAATAGAATAATAGAGAAGCTGAATTCTAAATGACAAAATTATTCTTTTTGCAGTATTGTGCAAGTCTGGAACTTTTGTCTTTATAATACTTCTTACAACATTCATGGCAGGTTCGTTACCTTAGTTCAAAAATAACCTTTGAATTAAAAACAATTTATTTTGCTCATTTCTATTACCAAAACAAATTTCCAGGGCCATCTGTGTTGTATTTTGTAGATGTGATAGATATTCCGTATGACATGGTTCTAAGTTCTAAGATCAAGTTTAAAAGCTTCCATTTATTTTATAAGGTTCTAACATCACTTAGAACCTTTTGCAATTGCATTTTGATTGTATGTGACAGATGTTCGTTTTTACGAAGCGCAGTTGAATTGGATAGGGTTCTAACTTCGCCTTACCATGTTCTGAGGTGACAAAGTTCACAAAGATGAATTCTCATAATCTGTTTAAAAAAATCTGATTTTGAACTTCAATCTTGTGTGTAGTATTTTAGTTTAACATAAATTAACGGAACATATTTAATTAGAATGTATCATGGAATGGTATTAGGGAAATGTAGTTAAAACCTTACGCAATGAATTATTACGCCCTAGCTGGTGGCATATGATTCTATCTGCTTGTTTAGGTATGTTCTAAAATTGTAAGTATGTGTCCTATTTAAAAATGTTAAACTAAAATACTTTACAGAAGATTCAACCTCAAAATCTTTAATCGGTAAATAGATTTTGAAAAATCGTCTTTGCAAACTTTGACACCTCAGAACAAGGTTAAGTGAAGTTAGAACCCTGTCCAACCGATCTGTACATTTTGTAGACTTTTATAATTTATGTGGAATGGTTTATTTAAAAAAATATATACATTAAACCTACACAGGAGGTCTTGGGGAAAATAATTCACTTCAGGGCTCATGTCATCTCTTTAAGATGCTGTGTGGAGGGTATTTTTTAAGGAAAGTTCTGGGAAGGTAAAAAGTTTGAGGGTTGGCTAGGAATCTAGGGATCAGTGTATCCAGAAGTAACGAACATGTGAATATATCCCCCCACTGGGGTGATGGGTCGAGAGACCAGTTGTAGAGGTCAAAGGGTCTCCCCAAACCAGCCTCCACCGATCTGGCACGCCACGCAGCTGGTGGGCAGGCGCATCCTGAACACACCTCACCTGATGAACCCGGAAACCCTTGCTAAATAACCAAACGTAGCGAACCACTTGGGGTGACCTATGGCAGAGGTGTTGCTTATCCAATAAATGGTTCCCGGGACGGCGGTACCCAAATCCGCCTCCCAAATTGATAATACGCGTTTTACACGATTCTTTTTTTTCATACCGATTCCCATATGGAAACTGTATCGGGGCCTGTAGGAAAAACGTGTGCCTTACACGATCATTATTTTCCCATGCTTACGATTTCATACAGATAGTTTCCATTAGAGGAGAAGTAATACATAATATTTTGGGACGGTACTAAATCGTCTGTGTGGCGAAATTTTAATTAAATTAAAATAACAAACTTCCTTTTCATCACTATTTAATAGAAATTATTATGTTAATAAAACATTGGTTTTGAAACATGTTGATAATTTTTATCAAATAGTTATGAAAACAAAGTTTGTTATTTTCATTTAATATATTTTATTAAGGGATTTACTTTCCAATTAGGAAGAATAATTTGAATAAATAATAAACATGTTTCAGATTTAGACAGTCGTCTGGCATTTCACCAAAGAACCTATGAAGGAAAAGCTTCTGGCCCCATGTGCGCGTTTTCATACGTTTTGGTCTCACGTCTGACGAGACGTGTGAGACCAAGAGTAATTCTTGCCATCGGAGGTAGTAGAAACGTGCAATGAAAACGAGACACGAACCCGAGTCTAGAGCATTAGTAAATGAATACTCTTCCTGTATTATTATTATTCGATAGAGCTTGATTATGTATTCCAGGGAGCACGATTTGAGTACCTATTGAAAATCAAAATAAAACGGCACTGGGTGCTGCCACGAACCTTCCAACGTATTGATTACTGTTGTAAAATCTTCAAGTACCATTGAACTAACATTGTTTACACTTCAGGCAGTCTTTGTTTACACGTGATTGGCTTTGTTAACAATGTTTACACCAAACTGCCTATCTTAGATAAGACCATAGGTCCACACCTATGCCGGAAATAGAAGTGACTGTTATCGCCTTCCGGGAGAATAAGGAAACACCGCTTAAACTAAAATTAATCTTTAAATCATTGGAAACATATTCAAATAGGGAAACGCATTTAGAAAGGTAAATTATTAAACTAATACGTAAGTTAAAAATAGAGCATGATATAATTGCGAGGCTTATATAGAAGGAGAGCGGTACGAACGTATATTTATTGTGTATTGATTTGAAAGGATGATTAAAATGTTGCGCAAAGTCGTGGTCAAGTGAATTTTGCGCAACAAAATAAGTAGGTACAGTCTTTGCACAGCTAGAACGGAACGGCACCGAACACGAAACCTCTTAAATCAAAGCTTAGACCACTATGCCATGGTTGCGCTGAAACTAGATTATCAAATGTATTGAATATGGGATTATTGGATGGGGGACTGCCTCAAATACCCACATGAAGCAGTTCATTAAAACACAAACAAAAATAATAAAAATAATCCTGATGGTAACCAAGAGATCTCCGAAGAATGTTTTTAAAATTCAGTGCAATGTTTATTTATTTTTTTTTATAGTGAATACCTCACAAGAGTCCCAACTGCTCCCGTCTGGAGCCAGTGAGACTATGGCATCCCCAATTGGGGGATGTTGTGAGGCTGAAGGTAAGTGGGGAAGGGAAAGAGGAAGGTGGGGAAGTACCTGGCTATTCAGATCTAGTCACTAAACACGGCTAAAGCCATTTGGAGCAACGTTTCAATTCTGAATGGTGGTCTTACACCAGGGCGATACTGGTAGTATCTTCCACTCTGGAACGTGCCTCAAATATACTATATATTATTTTAATTAATTAATTGTGAAATAACACAAATTAATCAAATAAAATTTATTTGCGCACGCCGGGTTCGAACCCGCGACCTTCGGAATGGCAGTCCAATGCGTTACCACTGGACTATGCCGGCCGTCAATTACAGTAATTGAAAAATTTTCAACAACCACAGGTGGTTGAATATATGGTATATCTTTTGGTCAGAAAAACGATAAACTCAATGCTACAAAATTATATAATGCCCCTCCAAATGAATTTAAAAACACCATGACAATTTTAAAATAAATATCAAAGTAAACATGAAGATGAGGAAATCATAAAAAATATGAAGTAACATCAACACAACCTACATTCAATAAACATAAAGATAAAGAAATCATAAAAAGATATGAAGCATCAACACAACCTACAGTCAACAAACATGAAGATAAAGAAATCATAAAAAGATATGAAGCATCAACACAACCTACAGTCAACAAACATGAAGATATAGAAATCATAAAAATATATGAAGCATCAACACAACCTACAGTCTACAAAAATGAAGATGATGAAATCATAAAAAATATGAAGTAACATCAACACAACCTAGAGTCAACGAACATGAATATGGAGAAATCATGATGTAACACCAACACAACTACCTACAGTCCGCCTGCTAACATGAACAAGACACAGAAAATAAAGTTCTAAATAATTGGTTTGTAACATAGATGTCTCGGATAAACTTATCCGGTTTTTATTTTACATGGGATATCTATTGACTTTTTCTAAAATTCTAAATGAATATTCAATTTTTATTGGAACAAACGTTTCCTTTATTTTGAAGGCTATACCCATCAATATAAATACATTAAAGAAGAAAAAACTAATAAATCTAAACGAAACTTGAAACAGGGAAAAACCGATAAAATAAAAAATAATAAAGGGGTCACGACGGGTCATAAATACTAAAGAAGTATTACATTCACCTTAAATACAAATATCTACTTGCAAAGCATATGTTTTCTAGAATTCAATTAATTAAAATGTATCAACTTATCTACTAGAGTTGTGTGGATGGTTATAGCAGGTGTCGTTGTAAATAGCAAGGTGGCTTGCCATATGCCTTGTATAATTACATTTATGTGGAAGGTTATTCAACTAAGCGCGAACAAAGAACTATACCACAAACTAAAGCAGCCAATTATGAAGAGTGTTACCACGAAACATGTACAGGGTGCAACTTTGACGTACCTCACAGACTTTAACCTAGGCTTATTTCTTACACTCAAACTGATTATAGGTACTATGTTGACTTTCATAAATACAACTGTGAAAAAGAACTGAATATGAATATTTATAAAACAAGACAAAAAAAATGTAGTGAGAAAAGCAGAGATCGTGTTGGTCTCCGGTGACATTTTAAAATACGGTGTCCGGAACCTAGTGGTAAAATCGGGAAATTGGTTAATCTACGTTAAATCTGCGCACTTCAAGTGAACTAACATAATATTACGCTTTATAATTGTTATGTAGTGAGAAAAGCAGAGATCGTGTTGGTCTCCGGTGACATTTTAAAATACGGTGTCCGGAACCTAGTGGTAAAAGCGGGAAAGTGGTGAATCTACGTTAAATCTGCGGACTTCAAGTGAACTAAGACAATATACTGCGCTTTATAATTGTTATGTTATGATTATACTCACCCAAAAAATAACTTCTTTATTTCGATCTGAACATTTTATTTTTTGTCACACCACAAACAATATCCCAATAACTTCAATTAGATTACGAAAACTCAAAAAAAGTATCGCACAAAAATCGACTACAAATGAAATTTGATTTTAAATTTTCCCGCTTATATCACGGTTATGATTATGATTATGATTCCGGAAACCGTGTTTTTTTTAACATGTCGCCACTGGCAAAGTGCTCTAGGCTAACCCTCTTGTACCAGAATGATTACATTGTGCGATATATAAAAAATTTTGTTTGTTTTCATTTCAATTTTGTAGGCGGGTATGGGTACCGTCGCCCCGGGAACCATTTTGACCCGGGAACCACCAAGACGGCAATAAGCATACTATTTAACAAATCTGGTTAATCAGATAGTAGTTACCCATGCAAATAAATGTATGTACTTACTTATTATAAACTGTAATTTATAAACTGTTATTTGTGAAATGTAAATGGATTATACTGTTTTTCACAATAAATCAATAAAATAAAATAAAATAAAAATAAAAAATTTTGGATAACCAAAACCTCTGTCATATGGTCGCCCCAAGTGGTTCTTTACGTTTGGAGACTTAGCAGGGGTGCCCGGGATCAGGGAGTCAGGCTTTGGCACGGATGCGTGTGCCCACTTACTGCGTGGCGAGCCGGATCGGGAATTACTGGTTAAGGGAGACCATTTGACCTCTCCAGCAGGACTCTCTAGGCTCACCACCTTGCACGGCAGTGAGAGAGATGAATTCATTCGTCCGTCACTCCTGGACACACTGACCTCCAGATTCCCACCCACCCCTCATACATTTATCCTTCCTTGAACTACCTCTCCTACCTTTCTTTGAAAATACCCTCCACACACCATCCCCAAAAATTACATAGACCCTGAGGGAAATTATTTTCCTCAGAGCCTCCGGTGAGGAGCTAGTGCAAAAAAAATGTATGACAATGTCACCGGAGACCAAAATAACGCATTTACTCCAAATAAGCTTTGAAATTGTTGGCTAATGTTAGTCGGGTACTTCTTTTACACCCTGTATACAGTGAATATATATTTTTTAAATCATGGGAGGGGTGGGTAGGCCAGCGGGCAGGTTCAATTACGCTCAGAAGAATGCACAGAGTATTATCGCATGCATAAATTCATACAAAGGCTCGCTGTGAGCTGTTGGACCTGTGGGAGTGGACGATTCTGTATTTTTAAAACGATTCAATTAATTTGAACGCCAAAAGGCTCAGTGAACCGCGGCGGGCGACGCGACGGTAATGCAAGCATAACAACCCGTTATGAAAACCTAAGTTACGTTTTCAATTTAACTAAAGTTAGGGAGCTTGTGGGTGGAAATTAGATACTTGATACTGGTGAGTGCAGTAAACTCTGTTACGCTTTTCAACTCTGAAAAGTTTCACTTTGATATAAAAAAATAACCAACAAAAACCATTTAGCAAATTTCAAAATTATATGGTAGATTGGAGTCGTGTTCAGACGAGTTGAATGGAAGAGAGGCAATTTCATAGAAGGCTCGATAGAAGAGAGGATATTTGTTTAGAGGGGGACAACCAAAAAATTTATGTAATAAGTTCCCATTTCTAGACCACAGCATGTACGAGTACAATCTGAGAATGAGAAGGAACGGAACAATGTATAATTCTCATTCGTATAAGGGAGGATTTTTCTTTTTTCAATAAATGGGGGAATTTTTAAAACCAAGGTTGATGGAATAGTGGGTTAGTGGATTGAGGCATAGCAAGCTCCCTTGCATTGACCAGCAATGGTTAAACATCGTAAAAAAATGCAAATGAATTTTCCTGAAAAGCCAGATATGCTTCCACTCTACACTCCCATCGGCAACACAACACACCCAACATTAGGATAACATAGATCATAAACGGAATAAAATGTATAACAATTCTGGTTCCACATAGCACAACAACCATATTATTAATATTTCATCTACAGCTGAGTTGCCAGAAATCATATCAGGTAACACCACTCGTCGAATCAATCAAATCTGAATTTCCTTGCAATTATATGTCAATTTTTGATTTGGTCGGAACGCAAAGCCCAGTAGCGAATCTGGCGTATTCATCGCGTAAAAACAATAGTCGTTGCAAAAAAAAAAGTGCAACCACTATTCTCCACAGTTGCATAAACATGACAGGGTTGAATTACCGACGGTGCATTGCCTCCGGTGCAAACTGTGCAAACCAACACGAATATTGAAATTGGAATTATTTTTGTACGAGGGGGAATACTGCGATACGACCAGAAAAATGAATACATATATTTGCAGAAGGTTATTGTGTCATTAATAACTTTGTTTAACATTGACTTTTTTACGTATTTGGATTCTTTTCAGTGATACATACACGGAGAAACATTAGTATTGATAATTTATTAAGAACCTCTTCAAATTAATGGTAATCCGGTTAAAAACGGGATTGCAGGCCGTCCCTTGATAATATTTTTATAAATTCCTAATATAACGGAACACGTGTCCATGCACCTGGATTTGCCTTGATAATATATAATGTAGAAATGCAAAATACATGGTCAACGATCAGCGCTATTTTTATAACCATATTATGAAACGGGTGTTAAACGATAAGTCAAAACGTCAAACCAAAAAACTACAAATATTTCGCTTACCGCAATTAAAACCAATTTATTATCATTGCATCGAATACTTGAATAAAACACAATTACATATATGTATTACAAAATACAATTACATATATCTTTAATAAAATACAATTATATATATATATATATATTATAAAATACAATTACACATACGTATTGTAAAATGATCCCTGACCGCCAACTATCAGAATTCAAATACTGATAAAAATAATATATGTACGTTAGTGAGTCGATTTTATTAATAACTTGTGATTAACCTAAAAATAAATTGAGCACATAAATAATTTCAATTCTTCCGGCAGGAACAAATTGTTTACCTAATGACCTCATTATAAATTCCTTCAATACTGTTAAAAAATAATAATCAAATAAATTGTCAAAAAATAACTCAGTTTCATGCAAAAAAATATGTATATAATAAAACCAGCTAACATTGATACTGGTTATTAACTTCGGGGCATTATTAAAATTGTGACAAAGCAAAATGAATTAATTTCTTAGGACAGCTATCAAGAACGATAAGGAAAACAATGAAATGGTTCCTACCATAAATGTTTTATTATTCGAGCAATTATGTTACATTATTTTCGCCTGGTATCTACCGACTATAAATACATACTACCACTTAGTAGACAGGGAATAAGTATCGTTTGTGTGTTTATAACCTTTAAGGATTTTAACGGATTTTTTTACTTATAAAGGTTTTCTGTAGAAGCGTCTATATTTTTTGTGAATAACATAAAAGATTCCCAATACCATCGACCAGTGGTGGTGGTTTTCCGCGATTTATTTATTTTAGAAAAAAATTACCATGAAATTACGTTTTAATGATAGCATTTTTATGTTGACGAATATTTTTTTCACAATGATTTAAAGTTTTAATTTGAACAAACGAACATTAACATTTTTATTGATATATAGATAGATTGTAAATTATCGTTTGGATAGCCCTGATATATTAATATTGATTCACTTTCATGTTCCTACCATTATCAAGGTTCCCTAGAATGTATTATTGTTACAATTATAATACGGTTTTAGACTACAATTAAGTTATAAATAGATTACACACCATTGGTAACCCTTATGCTACGTTAGTTGATGTTTTTAATATGCCTACATTAAAATAAAAAGCTCTACGAATTACACATCTTCGCAATGCATATTTTTTGTTTTTGTTTCTTCTTCATTTCTTATGTGTTTTTGCTCATATAATCTTTTAATTTCTCTTTTCTTTTTCTTTCTATATTGTACTATGACTGTCAATAACTATCACGTATGTAAATGACACTTTAAATAACTAAACATCATATTAATTGAATAGGTACGGCAGAGTGGATTAAAAATATAATTATCCTAAAGAAGAGTTTCGTACGGTATAAAATTCCATGACATCATAACATGCAGAAAAAACAATAATTTAACAAACAGATGACTAAGATAACAATTTGCGCAGCTGCAGAGAAGTAGTGCATTAACAAGTGTACGGAATGACACGAATTTCACTAAACAAGTACAACGTTGTTGTCTTTTGACAGTTTGAAAGATGAAACGATAACTAATTCTTATTTTATGTGGCACCCGCACAAGCCTACCAACTGCTTGCAGTGAGTCGAACTACGCATCTGCTTGCTAAAGTAATTTCAAGAAACTATTGTGGAGTGGTGGTCGCTTCTCAGGACGATGCGATGCAGAGGGCATCTTCCATATGGCGGTATATCTCTTTGCATTTAATTTCAAATACATTTCTATTTCGAATTCACTAAACCCTTAGTATTATTATAAATTTTTAACATTTTACTCGTTTTTTACATATTAATAGGTATACGCAAAAATATACTATTATTACTATACTACTTTCAGAATCATAAAATTGTCAATTCGATTTTGGCGTGTTTTTATATGATGAGAGGTATTAACGTATGTTCCATAAATACTGAAAATGTTGATTAAACAACAGAAAATTACAATATTTATTATTTTTAATTGATAATCCGGGGAAATATTATACACTTCAATCTCTCTATTACCGGGGGACGAATCACATTTAGGAAGATAAATTCTAATCAAATCCTTGTACCGCCCATCTTTAAATTTGCTTTTCCTTTCCTAAATAAGTTCATTAAAGAAAATACATTGTTAAAATAAATACCAGGATTAAATAATAGCATTTCCAATAGAAAGTGTTCAAAATTATGTTCTCAGCGTGCGAACTGTATCTTAATTTCTCTAATAAACAATAAACAGCGTTAAAGTGACCTCCCAGGTAAGTATGGTCCTGTATATTATCTGCCTGTACAGAATAAAAATAAATAATAATATATGTACATTTTAACATAGCATCACGTTCTTTAGTCAAATGCGTTGTACATATAGATTTATATTAGTGATCGACAAACTGGTGGATGCAATCTGTGAGCCATAAGTATTGACATAAATACAAATACGCGATATGTTCATACTAATCAAACAAAAAATATGGCACGTTCCAGTTTCTAGATTGAAATCGAATAACGAAACGCACGAGAAAAGAATAGCCCTAACGAATTTGTGTGGATTAATGAAAAGGCTACAAATAACATCATACTAAATGAAAGTGGTAGCCATTCAAATGATATGACGTCACAGGCGAGCGACGAGCACTTTTGTATCGACGTCACGCACAGACTGCTCGTCGCGCACATGCTCGCCCGTCAGTGGCCCACTTTTACCCTCATTCCCGGCGAACAAACGTTGAACCAGGTTGTCCTTCATACTCTTATGTGTTTCTGCGTTCGCCTTCTCACTTGATTTTATTCTAAAAGCATTGTGATTAATTGTACTTATAATGATTGAAATTTTTGAGTACATGCGAATGGAAAGAAACTCCCATCAGATTTGGTTTTTGCTCGATAATGATTTGTGCAGAACTCAAAAGCACAGGAAGGCATTTTTTTCACAAGAGCCTAGAGGGACGTGTTTGTGGCAGCCTGTGACAGCTTGTCTGACCGATGGGCTTGTGTGCGATACTAAACGCACTAAATCACTAGTTAGTCCACTGGACCCAGTTCAGTGCAACCAGGCGCGTTGTCTCAGTAACCTATCTTTCCTTTTAATTCATCTAAGGCCATAAGTTGTTTTAATAATTTGTCTAGTCTATAGTGTGTAGTAAGATAGAGCATTATATAAATATATTACATATTTGAGGTGATTTTTCACAAAAAAGGCGCTATACAAATCATCCAAATATTATTATATAAAATAGAACATTTTTATGAGGCATCTCAAAATTGTCCAAGATTATAAGCGAATGACTTCCGCTCATACATAATAAATAACTGGATAATCCAATTACGTGCAGAGCACATAGACCTCAACTAACAGCAGTCGGTAGTCACTGTACTGTACTGTACGCCGTATGGCTCCAAGTCATTGCCCCTGGAGCGTCTCGCTGCTGTAGGAAGAAACAGAAGTGCATACTGCTGATGGTACCATCAACTCACCCGACTAAACCGGCGGGATCAAAATCCATCACTTCAGTGGCCACGCTAATCAATTCAATTAGCCGCTGTGTATGTACTGGCCAGGGTTACGGGAGGTCGGTGCACTTGTGCATTACACGATACGGCGGCAATGTTGGTAATACGGAGGGCAAAGAACGTGGATGAATAGGGTGGACTTAAAATATGTCGCAATGTTAAATTGTGTACAATCTTATACGGTCCTGCTGCTGAAAACTATTTTTTTACCTTTCTTTTCAATTTGTACTTTATTAGAAAGAGGGATAAAGTTACAACGGATCTAGGTACCGTAAAATATGTACAAATAATTTCAACTCTGAAACTAAATAACCTTTACACTAAATCATTTGTGTCGGAAAATATTTACTGTACATGTTAAAACTATAGAAATATTTAATTCTTGATTACTTTTGCCCTAAAGGATTATGTATATTAAATGCTTGTAAAGCCCGTATGGGCGTAGAATATATGAGGACGGCGGAACACGTGTTATCTATATATTCTGAATGACTAATATTTTATCAGAAAGTTGGCATGCTGTCACATTTTTAACGGGATCATTTTTCTAGGCGCAATGATAACCGAAACAACGAATTCTTGAAAGATGAGCTGTGACGTCATGAATTTCACACAGTTATTTTTAATATTAATCTATAGGTCAGCTTCAGAACTCAGTCATTACCATTATGAGCTATGTAACTTTTAAATATCAAACTATCAATAAGACATTGTTCCATAAGGAAAGAAAAATAAGTGTTAAAACTCGGGTAGCAATTATTTGTAATAATTCATATAAGCAATATTTCTGTAAATCACCATTGCAGATAATTAAAAATGATTTAGTAGTTTACCGGGGTGACTGCACTGATGGTACGGCAGTAAAACCAGAAACCACTAGAACACAGACCATGTGCAGACATGTAAGCAGCGATTGGGTTCAGAATGGTACAAACTTCAAAAACGTAATTGTAATATATTAGATATGTAGGTAAGTAATATACCATTTTGAAGGCAGCGGCAGCAAGTAACATATTTTGCTGTACATGGCTGAAAAAGAAAAATACTTTTTTCCAAACTTTTTCACTTCTATTACGTAGCAAATCATCAACAGCCATTGCAAGCCAAACCCTAGGTCAAATGGTCTGTGACACCCCAAAAGTATAAGATAACAATATTAGATATAGTATGTAGAACGATACTAAAGATGTTCCCAATTTGTTAAAGATCACCGTATTCTCAGATCCTTTACCTACCCCTTCTCTAGTACTCCTGTATTTTAACTAAGTAATGTAATTCATACTATATATAGTTAAGCATTATATTGCTCAGAATGCTACCGTGGTACCGAAACCAGGAGGCGGATTCCCGTTCTTTATCCTTGGCTAGAGATATGTCCTTAGTATATCTACACCCCTCATCTTGGCTTTAGCTTAGACTGGAGCGAGATAGTTAGATCTAGTAGATCGCGGCTAGCTCACTCGCTCTGATTTGTGCAAAGGCTGAAAGGCGGGGATTGGTATACTGGGAACATATCCTTGGCTAGGGATGGGAACGTGAAATCGAATATTGTTTTGACATACGAAATACGGCGAGCAAATATTATAATTTACATAATGTTAGGATCGACTGATTGTGGTGGAAGTCATCATTGAACCAATGAGAACGGAAGTCGTAAGCAGGCGAATCAATTGGTACAGCTGCATTATTCATCATAATATCAACTGCCGTTCCAACAAAATCAATTAAACATGGCTACATTCCACATTTTTTGCAGCGTATTGGTGCGAAGGTTCAAAAGGGGTTACATCGCAGTTCACTCACTATAACAGTTTTGTAATACGAAAAGTCGAATAGAAGAAGCAATAACAAATGGTGAATAAATTAATCGCAATGTAAAAAATATTCAGTATCAATTTCGAAACATTTTAATCTGTAAATAATCGAAAACAATCATTAAAAAAAATGTTCTTATAAAATCGAATTCCTCAGGAGGACGGGAGGTAGGTACGTATTCGATGATAAGGAATTGATATGATCACCATTTTTTAGCTATGTAATGTACGCATTTCGAAAACTACTATCATTTTGAAAACTAAATATTTTGAATCATAAGAGTCGATTAAAGTTCATTAAAAACTGTCTAGTCTTATAAAATAAAATAATCGGTTAAATCGAAAATCAAAATGTTCGAATGAATCAGCCGTAAATCAGAAATGCGACGAGGCACGGTCTTGAAAAAATAAAGGTCGACGATTTCTTTGGCATCCGGTTCTTTAGGGAAAATTGTCATCGCCACAAGGTACCTACCTATCCAAACGATTATTTAAAAACATTAAAGGGCACTTATATGATACAACACAGGAACTTGATCTGAGCAAAAAGTTTAGGGGTAGGTACTATTGATTTATTTACTGACACCATTCATAGAATTAAGCGAAATCTATACCAACACTTTGTTTAATTAACTTTCTACTACAACACATAAATACCTGTCACCATTAATCACAAACACGTTAACACCTCAGCACAGTTTCTCCTAGTGAGGTGTTCACGTAACATACAATATCACCCACACACAGTTTTACCTATATCAACCTATGTTCTTTATTTTTTATACCTCTTTTTTCTGTACTTTTTTTCTCTGTACTACAATATAAACCACTGTAATAATTTGTAAAAGTGTATTCAAGAATAGACATAAATAAATTTAAAAATCCTACACGTAGAAAAATGAATATTGCTGATTTATGAATAATCTACAAAAATTATTTGAAACCCGGTTAAAAACGGGATTGCAGGTCGTTTCGTGATAAACTTTTAGTAAATTCCTCATATATCGGAACACGTGTTCAAGCACCTGTATTTGCCTTGATAATATATAATGACGAAATGCGAAAATATTTGTATGATTTTTATGAACACGTGTTCCGACGTCATGATAAACATTCCTCTTTTACTAAAAGTTTAACAGGAAACCTTTGAATTCATTCCTTAAGGGCCTGCAATCCCACTTTTGACCGGATTACAAATAATTTGAAGCGATTCTTAATAAATTAGCAATATTATAGATCAGTAAGTTTTCTCCGTGTACAAATTATAATAACATTGATAATGTAATTTTAAAGTAAATTGTCTTATATATATAGTATTGCTTTAGTTAATATTTTATTTTTTCAATTTAATTCAATTTGTTTATTCCTTTAAAAACATTACAAAATTACATTTTAATTCGTTTTTAAGTACATTTGTAAAATGGTATTACATAATAAATAAGCGGTGTATCAACTATACCAGGATCAATAGAGCTTGCCTTTTAAAGGCAGCTTCACCTTTAGCTAAATATGTCGATATCCGAATTGATTCTGTTCAACAGCAAGACTGCTCTCCCCACCGGCATGACCATTGGCAAGTTAGTCCTGCAGGCTGGGAGATAGAATAGTCTACGTTGTCGGTGACGGAGATAACCATCAGGAACATAGAGACTAAGTTATGTTACTCTTACACGTTTTACTAATATTATTTTATATTTAGTTTATCAGTTTAACGTTATTTCATGCTTTAAAAACTTTGTGTATTATTTTCGATAGCTCCCTAAGTACATTCTGTTACAATCCATATTCAAAGATATTAGAAGAACTATTAGAGCCCAGCTGGATGTAAAACAAAATAAAACTTAAAACATAATATTTAAATTATAAGAGGAACATAAAATGTTTTTTTGTTTCTCTTTTCATTACGAAGTTTTACATCATTATCACAGCAACCAATTATATTAATCGTAAATTTATTGTTAAATATTTTTTATAAAGTGGGGCAAATTTGTAATCAGGGTAAATGGGTCAGAGTCATGTGAATTCAAACCGGTTAGTAAAATTATTATATCAATATCAGGTAACGGATGCTAATCGGAAGATTCACCGGATTATTCAAATATTATGCGAAAAATATTTGGCAAGTTTGCACGTTTCTCGGGAAAAATTGTGCCGCTAAGGTAGTATTTTTTAATAATATTTCAAAGCGGGCAACAAATAATTACAAAACTAACTGTATTTCAATATTAATGTTTTTGAAACTGTTCATTTGTGATGGAATTTCACCTCACATAATTATGACGATTAATGATTTCAAACACAACTATTGTACAGTTACCTATTTATTAGATTATCTTTCGACCACACTATTAATTACAACTTATAACGACAGGATAACTTGTGGATTATTGGAAGTAACATTTTTGGAAGCAAGAAATCATTAGGATTTTTTAAATTACAGTATCATAATGAGTTGAATGAATCAGTGCTGTGAAAATCACGGGATATTATAATTAGGATTTGTGAAGCTGAAAGTATTTATAAAAAATATATATTTAAATCAGGATCATTCATTTCCATTCAAAAGACTATAATAAATTTACATTTAGAATGAACACCGTTTCTACTACAACTTTCAAAACATTTAACAAAAGAAATACACATTTCAAATAAAGAAATGTTAAATGATTAAAATCTTAAGTTATTGATTAAGTTTTGGTGAGAAAATCACCTCAAGGGCGCTTAGCAACTTAGTGCATGCATTTAATTTATTCCTGTCACTTAGACCTATAACTTATTACTTTTGGCTTATAACTAAGTTTCATAGCTAGTGGCTTATAACTAAGATTCCCAGTTTCTAAAGGTCATTGAACCGGAATTACACAGAGCCGAACCACGAAAATTAATACATTGGAAATATTGCGTGGAACTTATTTTAAAATGTTACTGAATGTGTTAATGAATAATTATTATTGCTTTCGTGTTGTATGTTTATTTTAGTAAGGGAAAAAAGTTAGGAATCAATAATTCAAATTATTAAAGCAGGTAATAAAAAAATTGTTGAGATGTCAGTTTCCCATAGAAATTAATACATAAAAAGAAACTTTATTCCGTTACATTCCCAAATCTAATACTAGGTACTTCTAAATTACCCTTAATTTATAGACCCTGACCTTCACGTTTTATTTTACGCTTTACAGTAATCCCTTCCCGACACGCATGGGGAATATTCGAAGGAAATAACAACTAAACTTGTGAGTGACCGTCACAAGCCCAGAACCCATTATTACAGTAATAAAAATAAAATAGCCATTCAGAAAGGCACAATCACGTACAACTTACAACCCTTTGAGGGCGAACGACGATGAATTATGTTTTGAATTTTTATTTTTTATGAACGAACATTCATAAAAATTGATGCAATAATGATTATTTTTACCGGAGGCAAGGGTAGGTTGGTAATTATATGTCCAGTTAGCCCTTCGTCCCACGGGTCGGTAAGCAATCGACTTAAACCAAATGCTGTAAGACCCTGCGCAGAAAAGTTCCACATGTATAGCGAACTTAATTTTCTGCGCAGGGTCTGATGACAATTGCTTACATACCCGTGAGACGACATATTAATTCAATTTTCTCAACGCAACATAAATCGATAAATATTGATCCCAAAGAAATTTCATCAAAAGGGAGGAAAGCATACATAAATAACAAATTTAATAAAATTACATTCACCTGCTAGTTCGATCTATGTATTATAGATGGCTTTAGTGCTAGTAGCTTTAGAGTTTATATAGTTTATAGAGATGTCTGTAGTATATAGGTTCGCCCCTCCAGTTCAGAAGCGAGATGAGCGAGCAGTTAGGTTTCTACCTATAAAGAGAGATGTTGAAAGCATAACAGAGAGCAGATTGGCCTCCAGGCCGTCCTACACACTGTTTCCAATTATAAGAGTTTCTAGTCTAAATAAAGATAAATGTTTATCAAGAACCATTCACAGTAGAAAAACAAACAAAATGCACCCATTCTTAAATTTCTCGAATCGAAATCGCCTTTTTAAAAATGAATTATATTAATTTAAGAAATATAATGTTAAACCCGAGTACCAACTGTCTATGTCTATGCCAGTGGGTCTATGTCAACCCTAATTTGGGTGAGTTGCGAGATTGAAGAGAGGGGAAGCAGATGGGGTAGAGGAAGATTCAGAAGTACAGTATATAATATTTTAGATTCGACATCTAGTAAGAATTAGGTTGATTTTATGTTTTTGAAAATATGCAAGGTGAAATTCCGACAGTCAGCCAAACATTTTCGTGGTGGAAATAGAGTGGAAAAAACCCGTTTTCGCAATAATGTATGTATATATTAGCAATAAATTATATGTTATGTATATATTAGGAAATTTGACATCACTCAAATACAATTATGAGTTAATATCACCGAAAACATTCCTCAAGAAAAAAGAAATAAGTACCGTAATAATGAACGTAATCCATTAAACATGATATTTAAAACATTGAGCTGTATTTGAAAATATTTTCACAAATTCTTCACGCATGGGGTATCGATAAATCTGGCAATGAATAACTATTTTTATATCTGCAAATATTTTATTATTGCAAGGAATGCGTAAAAACAATAATTTCTATCAAGTTAATTTACATTAGCGCAGACGATTATGGACTTTGAATCATCGTGAGTTCAAGTCAAATGGCCTTCGATGAAAAAAAGTACAATAAATAATTATTGTTAATTTTAAAAATGTGCTCATCAATAACGCAATACATACACATATTGGGCAAAAGGAAAATGTTTCTTGAACAAGCGACCAATTGTGAGCAATTGAAAAGATAATAATAATATTTGGATGATTTGTACAGCGCCACTTCTGTGAAAAATCAAATCAATGGCGATGTATCGATGTTTATTGGAGGTGGGTGGTAAGGAAACGAGAACCAAAATGTATGAAAGAGACAGCCGAGTATAAAAGAGGCAGCATTATGGCAGCAAATTATCCTCCGATAATTCGTGACATGTAATAAATTCTGCCTTCTTGATTTAACGCGATTTTTGTATATAACCCTTCTGATATCTTGTGTAACGATTGGAGAAGAGATCTTGGATTAATCTCGAGGTTTATGTAATCTCCAAATCTGCTGCGCAGGCATCTCTATTATCTAGTGATAAACCTGGGGTTTTAAGAGACCAATTTTGCGCGAGGCATACACTAACGCTGATAAAAAAGCGATCCACGAACGGTGGATATAGTTGAACTACCGGCTTTACCGGCTTATCTGTTTTCACCATCCCATCACCCTTTTTCACCTTTCACGTGGTCTCTTCAAGACACAGATTTCTTCCTCTTCTTAAACAGTCTTTCCACATAGCATTCCTAAATATAATATAGTCCCTAAGGGAAATCTCCCGATCTCCCGCTAGGAGAGGCACTAAAGAATAAATATCCGAAATCAAGACAAAGCGTTCCACCCGCCAGAATATAATTATTAAGAGTCATCGCGGTCAATTTTTATCAGGTGAGTCAGTGGGCATATTCTACGTGTGTAAATATTCGGTATTATTTCATATAACAGAGTTCATTAACCAGTAGAGGTGACCGCACGCCCTCTGGTCCCGATCCGTTACAACATCAAATAATCGAGTGCGAATTTTAACGGTGAATTTATTCTTCACAAGCCATTAGACCCGTCGGATCACGATTCGGACGGACCAAAACTAACCTCAAAAATAAATACATACGTACAATGCATAAATATTGTTATCATTATCCGCTTATTGCTTTATCCGTGGTCATCAGCACCTGCCGACTTTACTTAGGAATGTATATTATACGAACGAATTTACATGTTTACGAATGGGTAGCAGGATATAAACTGTGAAACCGGTTATGAAAAATTAAAATTATGTATGTAAATAATGTTAAGTTTTGCAGGCCTGCAGCAGCTTTATATTATAACCTTTAGAATGGCAACGACGATTAATCGTTGTTTGCGATGCTGGCGAGAATTATCGCTAACAACGACGCTGTTTGAGTAAAATTTGTAAACGAGCATAATATTCTAGAGCTAGCGGGTATCCCGCAATAGTTAGGTAAATCTATAAGAACATCATATTTAATGTAATCTATCTACATAAGAATTACGGTTACACGGAGAAAAATGGGTGCGTATTTTTATCAAGATACTGTAAAAAATGTGACTGCATTCGTAACCCGGGAATTTTTGTCTTTCTTTTTAAAAAAAATATTTGAAGAGATGCCTGTAAAAAGTAGTATATTATAAGATATTCAAGATGCTGTTCACTTTGAAACATTTCTTTGTTTGATGGTGGGTCAAGTAAATGATTGGCTCAAACTACGACGGCCGGCATAGTCCAGTGGTAACGCATTGGACTGTCATTCCGAAGGTCGCGGGTTCGAACCCGGCGTGCGCAAATAAATTTTATTTGATTAATTTGTGTTATTTCACAATTAATTAATTAAAATAATATATAGTATATTTGCAGCACGTTCCAGAGTGGAAGATACTACTAGTATCGCCCTGGTGTAAGACCACCATTCAGAATTGAAACGTTGCTCCAAATGGCTTTAGCCGTGTTTAGTGACTAGATCTGAATAGCCAGGTACTTCCCCACCTTCCTATTTCCCTTCCCCACTTACCTTCAGCCTCACAACATACCCCAATTGGGGATGCCATAGTCTCACTGGCTCCAGACGGGAGCAGTTGGGACTCTTGTGAGGTATTCACTATAAAAAAAAAAAAAAAAAAAAAAAAAAAAAAAACTAAATCGCGCTAAAAAAATTAATATTTTACATCAGAAATGGAATCTATAAAAATGGCTGCCTTTCTGGATTAGGTGTCCGTTAAAAGTTCGACAGCCGTGGGGTTAAGTAACGAATTTGCGGGATATGACCAAAAAGTAGAAGAAAGCCAGATAACATTCTAATTAATTACCAAGTCATTTATATATGAGTATTAGGACACAAAACCATTATGCAAATATGGACGATATCGTTTTTGGCACAAAAACAATAAACCGATCCTTCAGGATGAGATGCAACGTAAAAGAGATCAACGCGTGGTACAGAACTAAACCCACATGCTGTATTATTTTCATAACAATATATTTTTTTGCATTAACCCCACACAGGAGACCTTGAGGAAAATAATTTCTCACAGGGCTAGTGTCATCTTTATTTATTATTATTGATCCTTACGAATGCTTAATAAATTCCACTTCGCCGACATTTTTTAACTGAGCGTTCGCTAAAATCAATAAAATATTTCAACTAAGATTTATTTAATGGTTAAGAATAACTTGAGAATATTTGATTTTCTTATACTTATTTCATTATGAGCGGAAAATATTGCTATGATATAGGTCTTCGCTTGCAGATAATTGAAGCCGCGACGCCCGACGCTTTGGACCACTCTGCCACTAACTGGTTAGGAATTCGCTTAAGATTAATAGCTTTACGAAAATTAATTTATGAAAATAGTGAGGTTAATTTTGGGTGTAGATGCCGTTGAGTGAAAATTACGCAATGACATGTTGGATAATGTCAAGAGGAGGATAATGTACTTGTACCTATGACGACAGTATTGTATTAGGTTAGCAGCAGTTAACTAACGTTATATACAATACTGCCGTCATAGGTAGAATCACAGTATCATCATTGCGATTCTCAAGGAGGATACGGTGTTTTTACTTGTGATGGCTGAATAACACTTAATCTAATCCTTAGCACAGGTTCTCCTAGTGAGATACACAAAGCATTACCTACTACTCAAATATTTACACACACAAAAATGAGTATTGCTAATTTATTAAGAATCTCTTTAAATTATTGGTAATCCGGTTAAAAATGGGGTTGCAGGCTGTTTACTAATAGACTTTTCGTAAATTCGTAATAATATCGGAACACGTTTCATGCACCTGCGTTTGTCTTGATAATATATAATGACGAAATGCCAAAATGTTTGTTATTTTTATGAACACATACAACGACATCGTGATAATACATTGGTATTTTAATAAAATTTTATCAGAAAATCTATCAATTAAAAACCTCATGAGCCTGCAATCCAGTGTTTAACCGGATTACGAATAATTTTAAAAGATTCTTAATAATTTTGTAATTTTTTTTTTCAGTTATATTTTCTCAGTAATATTACAGATTATTTTACACTCTACTACCATGTTTTATATTAGGAACATTTTTTTGTATTATTGGCACTTATCATCCATATAAACTGAAAACATCTCTAAACCGCATGTACGTGTACAGAAATAAATACACACGTACACCGATATTGCAAAGTATTGGCCGAAGTGTAACTAAGCGTAGGCTTAAGTTGATTGGTGAAAGGAAGCTACAATAATAATTATAAATTTAAACAACAGATCTAAGTGTAAGTAGAAGGCATACGAAAAATATGGATATTTCATTCAAGGACATCTGCTACGCAGATGTAATGAAGTCATAATTTATGTATAAGGTCACTGATATTATAGAATGGCGAATGGTTGCCTCCTGTGTACTCGCCAAGTAAGCAATAATAAATACAATTAATTAACACTACAGCTGCTGATGGGCAGAATTATTATAATGTGCGTGTATATTATAATGTTCATCATAGACACGACATAGACAGTGGCAGCGATGAACAACCTTTTAGTCGGAGGGCCAATTTATGCATTTTTAATTTGTTCGCGGGCCTCCGGGGGTAAGGTTACAGCTTTACGCGGTCAAGTCGTTGGTGTCGCCAACCTATTCGCCAAATTATTAAATGAAACAAACACTTTGTTTTTAAATACAAGTTCATTCAAATTTATTCATCAATCACAGTAAATATTTAAACTAAATTAAATATATATAATCAAGGCATATAACCTAGGTAAAGAGGGTTATAAAATATGTGCATTGTTCTATTTAATATTCTGCCTACCTCTTAATCTATGCATATCTATATATTTGCCCACACAAGACGTATTTTTGTTTAGTTTTAATGTTTTACCCCGTTGAAGATTGAGCCAAGCGAAACCGGTTGGTGAATCAATTTGACAAAATTAGTAATTAAAAACAAAGTATTTGTTTAATTTAATAATATAATAAATGACGTGGAAGTATATGGAAGGTATATCAATGTAATGTAATCACAATATTAGGTTTTATAAAATGACTAATACGTTTTTACATAAATATTGGATACATTACATTGTTCTAAAAACTTTTTCTTGGCCTTATTTGAATATGTAACTGGTTATAAAGTCAATTTTTTTAACTGTTAATACTTGGTGGAACTCCATGATATTTATAAAGTAAAATAAAACCAATCATTTATTAATATTATAGATGGGATGATCGTGTTTCTAAAGATTCGCGTGTGAGTGAAATAGCATGCTCATGCCGATGAATAAAGGGCATGTCTGCTTTGTATGTTGTCTTCTTAATCAGTATCTTCTTGAGAGTAACTTGTAACACGAGCATATTATTTGACGACCCTTCAAATATAAATTTACTTGGTGATTGAGCTCAGCATCTCAAACAAGCGATCATCACAATAAATACCTAATTAGGAACTCATCCCCAACGGACTTGATTCGTCTAAAGGTACAAAATCTGATTATTTACGTAAATAATATCAAAATCAATATTTTTCAACATGGTCAATGCAAAAAGTTGGTGTTTATTGTACTTAAGTTGAATCAAGTGCTTTTTTTAAATGCGTATTAAAAACGGTAGTTGTAGGTAAAGTTTTACCCAAACAACTATCATTCTTATTATGCCTAAATTGAACGTGTTATTATTCACTAACTTAAGCGGAGCAGGTTTCACGCCATGCTATTGTTCATAAAATCTATGAAAATACGTCGAGTTGAAATAATTGACGAGTGCGTCAAGTTTAAATGAATGTTAACGAAGAAATAGGAGTTTTGCATTATTCTTATTTTATTTGGTTTTACGCCGTGGTTTTACGAGTACATGCCATAAGAACAGAATATACCTAGTGAACCATCGAAAATTATACAGCAATTATTAGTTATTAAAGCAAAAAATAACGTTAAACTGATAAACTGAATATGGAACACTATTAGTAAAACATTGTTATATAACATAAAATAATAAAGGAACAATACTACATATAGGATAAATCGCTTGAACTACATTACTAACCTTACTATAATTTGTAGGATTCAACAAAGTGCTGGTATGGATTACGCTTAATTCTATAAATGGTGTCAGTAAATATATCAATAGTACCCCCAAACTTGTTGCCTAAATCGTGCATCCTATTGGTTAGTGAGTGTGTCTGATAGTTAGTTGTGTATGTATTGCAGAAGAAGGTTACATTTTGTCTTGTGTTCCTCGTCGGTGCATTGAATTTAATAGCGACGAGGATGGCAGGACTCTAAATTAAGTTGTTAATCACTCTGTGTAATATTACCTGGTCTGACATAATTCTCCCGTCAGACAGCGTTATTTCATGAAATTGATTCATCAAATTAACATCATTAATTCGTTTAATAGTTTGGTCAAACTACTAAAGTGATGTTTTCTTTGAAAACATTAATGTATTCAATTTGAATTTTGACCTTAAAATTTATGTACCTAAAAAAATTTGTCCTGAACTCGTTCTCTATTGTTATAGTAAACTTTATACAAAGCGGACCAAATCGATGAATTCTATTCCACTTAACTACTAACTAATGAAATATAAAGCGTTTTCACTTAATCTTAGGACTGAAAAGAAATCAAAGTTCTGCAAAGGAAGCCAAGCATATTTAAAGCCTGATTGATTATACGTTATATCTATATGAATCGCGTTGCTGTGGCTCCTTCCAGAACTTTCCTGAACCTTTTAGACTCACCGACACACTCCGCCACTCGGTTTGGAACCTTATAGAACCTTCGTGAACTACTACTTCTACTTCCAGAACTTTCTAGAGCATTCGAGAACCTTCATGAATTTTCTGGAATATATCAGACTCACCGACACAGTCGGTGGGCCCATTCTGAAGCATTTGCGGCCTTCCTATAACAAAGCACATTTTCATCGCCCACTCCTACCCACGTTCAGCCACTCCCTCCAAACTCTCTTACTTTCGATGTGACACCAAGGGCTATCTACCACCATAACCACCGGTGGGTGGCAGTGGCTGGTTGTGAATAAAATTATTTCTTAGATTAGGGGAAATTAGGGGAAATTACGTGATGAATGGTAAATATTGTATCCTTTCTACCCCTAGATCAACACAAAAAGTTAAACTTATGTAGGAAAATCTTCCTCGATTTATGTTAAATAATATGGTAAAACA
The DNA here is from genome assembly GCA_026573805.1 of Hesperophylax magnus. Classification (NCBI taxonomy): domain Eukaryota; kingdom Metazoa; phylum Arthropoda; class Insecta; order Trichoptera; family Limnephilidae; genus Hesperophylax; species Hesperophylax magnus. The sequence goes on from JAIUSX010000088.1 coordinate 3,152,554, forward strand.
CCCAAACAAAGCAGGCAAGCACGCATTACTCATACATTATTATGAATTCCAATCCCGAACGCACCAGATCGATTTAAAAATTTAAACACGGCCTCGGCAAACGTGGCACTAAGGCGGCCGTGAACTTTACTGACTCCGGCAACGGGAAATAATGTAATGGCCGGCCATTTGAAATTACTATCGATTTTGGTGTAAACACAAAATAAAAAGAAAAAAGCAACACAAGAAAACGCGTTCCACAACCAAACTGTTTTCTCTCACAGTAGTACTACGGAAAAAAATACTATTGCTAATTTATTGACAATCTCTTCAAATTATTGGTAATTCCGGTTAAAAACGGGATTGCAGGCATTATGAATGAATTAACAGGTTTTCTGATAAACTAACCAATATATATTTACTTTTGACCGGTCGGTGGCCGAGTTGACATCGCGTTTGGGTCCCGCCTAGGCGTAGTGTGTTCAATTCCTCGGCTGGCTAAGTCCTCCATCACAACACAAGCAACATTTTCTGTGGTGGTAGTAGGAGATTTTCAAATATTGTCAGGTTACGATATAATATTAAGGCAAATCAAAAAAACATTCTTAAACTGATGTTTTATTAATAAGGCCTGTAAATTTATCGTGAGGACAAAAATTGATTTCTCAATATGTATTTTCCGGGTGGTAGAATAAAATATTTTCTGAGTATTTGCTCAAGGATAGGTGACTTTGAGAGGTTTATCGTAATGAATGCTTTGAATTGTACTATGTAGTAGAAAGAAAACAGTTCAACTTATATTATTCAACAAGATTCAATGTCTATTCATAGAAATGGCTTTGGACGTGTTTGGTGACTAGATATGAATAGCCAGGTACTTCTGCACCGTCCTCTTCCCCATCTCCTTCCCCTCCCCACTACCTTACCCTCACAACATGTCCCAATTTGAGATGGGAGCAGTTGGGGTTCTTGTGCGGTCTCACATTACAAAAGGTACAAAATACCAAAATATTATTTGAGAAAATTCCGGCTTATCATTATATGCTCAGGTATTACTTATCAATTACCCTTTTTAAGTTTGCATAATATATTATATTGTAAGAAAGCTGGGCTTTTTTTGAAATATTACAATTAGCAGACATTATATCTTCAGAACGAATAACGTGTTATGATAAAATTGTGACATTTTGTCAAATGGATAAAAAATTTCGAATTCATTATTACTTTTTGACAAAGTTACAACATCTATCATTGTATAGACGAATCTGATAGGTTAGAAGAGTAATCAATAAAATATACAAGTATGGTAAGATGATTAATTTCTAACTCTACACATTTTATGCAGACAGTTTTCCTGAAAAATACATGTAAAATATGATATTACTGGCGAAATTCATTAATTACTTGTTATGATTGAGATATGTATTTGCTTGTTTTACTAGATAAAGTTAGGTACCTACCTACTTGTTTCACTAGATAAAGTTAGGTACTTACCTACTTGTTTTACTACATAAAGTTAGATACCTACCTACTTGTTTTACTAGATAAATTTAGGTACCTACCTACTTGTTTTACTAGATAAATTTAGATACCTACCTACTTGTTTTACTAGATAAAGTTAGATACCTACCTACTTGTTTTACTAGATAAAGTTATGTTAATTAAGTGTTAATCTCAAGTGATCTATCAGGTAAGTATGGTACTGTATATTATCTCCATATATAGTAAGTGGATCATTGCAGAAGTGTATTATATATTTGTACAGCGCCCTTGAGGTGATTTTGCACCAAAGCGGCGCTATATAAATCATACAAATATTCTTATTGTTTTACTAGATAAAGTTAGGTACCTACCTACTTGTTTTACTAGATAAAAATGTTAAATAATGACAGTACGGTAGTTTTTTTGACATTAGCTCCACACAGGACCCATGTCATCTTTGGGGATGCTGTGTGGAGAGTATTTTCAGGGAAGGAAGGAGAGGAAGTTCTGGGAAGGAAAAAGGCATCACGGGTGGGTAGGAATCTGGGGGTCAGTGTGACCAGGAGTGACGGACGTATGAAGGTCAAAAGGTCTCCCTTAACTCTCTCGCGACCTGGCTTGCCTCGCAGTTGGTGATAAGACGCATCCGCCACGAAGACCCGGAGAAACCTTACTGCAAGAACCCGGACACCTCTTCTAAGTCACCAAACGTAGGGAACCACTTGGGGTGACCTTTGGCAGAGGTGCTGGTTATTCAATAAATGGTTCCCGGTATGGTGCGGCGGTACTCACAGCCGCCTCCCAAATAAATTTTCCATTAAATTTATCAATATACTTGCGGTAACAAAATATCGTGTGCGTGTGGCATGATCACAGTCTATGATTGCATATGCCGAAACACAATAGAGACGGAGTGTTTAGTTTTAGGATCAATATTTTTTAGGAAGAAGTTCTGCGACAGACGTATTAATGTTTATATTAAGATCGACGGGAAAATAAACGGCTAATAAAATTTATACGGGAATTTCTTGAGTGATTTCCGAGAATGAAGCATTAGAAAAACGCGACCTGCGATAGCTCAGTGGTTAGAGCAGTCACCGGATGGCGGAAGATAAATCATTGTTTTATTTTATACTTTTTTTATTTTATACTTCAAAACTACTTGTTAATTCGCATTCACGCATACTCTTTATTAAGGCGAAGCTTAATGCCAAATCACTATTTTAATTAATATTTATAACGAATTGGTGTACATTATGAAAACCAAAAAAATATGCTTTAGTTAAATTGAAGGTTTTCCTATCGCTTCGCTTGAGTAGAATACAAATAAAAATATAAATTACTCAATAAAAAATATAAATGCAAACTACAGGGTTTTCCAATAAGAGGTGTTATTTTGAATAGCCCGCTATTTGGGTAGATGTTACTTTTGAAGCTGTCATTTTTTGACATTTGACAAGTAGAAACTACGCCTTTAAAAAAAATGGAACGGTACACGCTTCAACAACGCATTGAAATTATTAAAATTCACTTGAGTGAATCAAATGCAAATCATCTTGAGTGATTAGGCCCATTTCCACCTCGGTGGCTTCGTCAACAAGCTAAATTGTCGCATCTGGGGCTCGGAAAACCCAAGAGTTATTGTTGAAAAGCCTCTCTATCCTCGACTGTGACTGTTTGGTGCGGTTTATGGTCCGGCGGAGTCATTGGACCTTACTTTTTCGAAAATGAGGCTGGAGCAACAGTTACGGTGAATGGATTGCGCTATCGAGAAATGATTAATGTTTTTTTAAGGCCGGAATTGGACGGTATTGATCTGCACAACGTTTACTTTCAACAAGAGGCACTAGATGCCACACAAGCAACGAAACCATTGATCTTTTACGATTGAATATCAAAATAACACCTCTTATTGGAAAACCCTGTACTACAAAAAATATTTTTTCATTAGAAATGTATGAACGCATAAAGGAAACAATGTTTAAAAAATACAGTTTTATAGCTAACATTATCTGTAACAATTTCACTTGATTAAGTTTTTTGCTTTCTTATAAAATTATTTACAAAATAAGTAAAAACCAGTTTTTTGCTTGAAATCGAACGTTTCTAGACTCCGTTTGTCAAACGATTTTAATGCCAATTACCTACGATATAAGGTATACCAAGAATATACACATGTTTGGCTTGTAGCTTACTCTTAATTATACTCTTGACTTTTTCAAACGAAACTATGTTATTCGCTCTATCGAGCTTTATCGTCAATTCTCTACTTCCTTCATCCATCCGTTGTACACGTACATGTTCAAGTCATCTAAGCGTGCCTTTCTTAAACTTATTCATTAAATTCTCATCAACCTTACAATATTTTCGTATAAAATAAGTGTTATATTCATACTGTTTTTCAGCGCATACATCTCAGGGAAATGATTACGGGTGCATTAAGTCTATTGCTGTCAATTCTCAGAGAGAACTGTTAGTCGCTTCCTGTTCTCATCACGACTTCCATAGTATTTAGAATGAATAAGCCAAAGCAAACGTCGAGTTCTTATCCTCAAGCCGAGCCACAAATTGTGGGAAAGGAACGAAACAACCTCAAGCGGCGCGAAACGTTGCTTGCGGTTGCTTCATTCCTTTTCCATAATTCGTGGTTGGGCTCGCGGAAACTTTATACCGTTCATACGCAGCATTGGAATGACTCAATAATAATTATAACCGAAATAAAACAATACGACAAGATGAGCCAACATTACTCTCACGAAAGAAAAAAGGAAGCTGACAAAGAGTAAACTTTGTGATTCATTTTCTAGGGATTATTTATTATTATCTATAAATACTATAAAATAAATGCGCTATCTGCGCCTGTCTGTGAGCTTATTTCTTATAATCTACGCAACGGATTTTGATAAGGTTTTTACTATCATTTAGAGAATTGCTTCCAGAAGGTTTATATATATAATACATGCCTATTAGATTTATAGAAAGTAGAGAAAAGTCGATGTTTATCATTTAATTCAATACCTCAAAACTCTATCCCAAATCATTCACAACCCTGATCAACACCGGGTACACGTCAGTTATTTATATTATATTGTAATATGTCTGTACTATGTTCAACCAGGAGAACTATAAAAGGTTTTAATTAGTTTCAATATAATTTTAAATTTTTATATTTCTTGCTAAAGCAATCCCGATGAGTTACAAAAATCATTGTAGGACGAAAGGAACTTACAATTCATAGGTGGGAGTTAATAGGTACAATTTTACATTGGTATTTTCATAAAAATTATAAGATTCAAGTGTAACATATTATTATGTTATAGAACTTTCTAGAGCATTCGAGAACCTTCATGAATTTTATGGAATATATCAGACTCACCGACACAGTCGGTGGGCCCATTCTGAAGCCTTCCTATAACAAAGCACATTTTCATCGCCCACTCCTACCCACGTTCAGCCACTCCCTCCAAACTCTCTTACTTTCGATGTGACACCAAGGGCTATCTACCACCATAACCACCGGTGGGTGGCAGTGGATGGTTGTGAATAAAATTAGACGGGTAGGAAAACTCGGGTTTCTTTTTTTAATACATATTATATTAGGGGAAATTACGTGATGAATGGTGAATATTGTACATCCAGGAGTACTATAAAGAGTTTAATTGGTTTCAATATAATTTTTATATTTCTTGCTAAAGCAATCCCGATGAGTTACAAAACTCATTGTAGGACAAGAGCAACGTACAATTCATAGGTGGGAGTTAATAGGTACAACTTTACATTGGTATTTTCATCAAAATTATAAGATTCACATACGAAACAGTACAAAAATATCTTAATTATAAGTGTTTGTATGTAACAAGTGTTAAATATTATTATGTTATTTTATTATTTTCTTCTCTCCCCTTTTTTTATTATTTTATAAAGAAAATATGTACGCAGCACCATATACAAAAAAAGAGAACTTCAAATTTTGTTGTTTTGATGGCAAATATTCTTATCCAAATACGTATATAATATATAATATGCAATACAATCAACAGTTACCAATCTTTATGTGTTCATCCTTTATTATTAAGTACGTGTATCTCTTATTTTATTACTATAATTATTTAAATAAGTTTGGTAATTAAACATAAACTCTTTTTTATTTATTTTTTATTAGTTGCAATTGCCACGTTTGTATATGATGTAGGTATAAAGTATAATATAAATATAGATTCCATTTTTAGTCCTTCTCACTAGGGTTTCCTGTTCTGAGGCGGCCTGTAGTTTTTAAAAAAATTGTATTTAGTTTCAAGTTGTCTTTACATCGTCTTCATAATTTTTGAAAGTTGAATATAATTTTGTACCCTCAGCCATGTTTTTACTTTTGTTTTAAATATATTCATTTCCGTTATTTTTTTTGTGTGATTTGGTAGAACATTGTATAACTTCATAGCATAGAATTTAATTTATTTTTTGTTTTTATTTAAATTTTGTTTTTAATTTAAAATAGAATCATATAAATAAGTCGTCTAAACGTGGTTAAAACCACAGTTTGAAAATGGCCTTGAAAGTCGAAACAGCTGTAACAATAACAAAAACCAAAGAATACTTGCAGAACTTAATAATTATATTATTAAATTTGATTTTAACTAAATTTAAAATATATATGTAGAAGTTAATATTTCTCTGCCCAAAAGATGTATTCAAACTGGAAATAACCAGTATATTTTGTTATATATTTTATAATGTTTTTTTATTCTTTGTTTCCTTTTCTTTTCTCCTCTTTTTTTATCTTTAGTTGTACAAAATATGCCTTATTTAATATACAATTTTAAAATGTATATAATAACCGTACTAAATATTTAAAAAAAAATGAAAGTCGGTTTTCTGTGCAATCTGGTTCCATGAACTCAAAGTTACTTTGAATGTATGTGTCATTTTGAAAATTGGAACTGATTGTGTGAAAAATTCAAACAAGTGATAAAGTAGTTACCTACTTATAATATCATTCTTTTTTTTTGAAAATCTTTTTGAAATTTCTTAAATTCAAAATTCGAACTGATTTGTCAAGAATTCAGACTATCCCGTGATTTTACACGGGTCTGCGCCAGCATTATAATTATGTTGAAATAAAAATTGAGATTTCGCCATACCCAGAAAGAAATTTTCCTTGTATTTAAATTCTTCCTTTGAGATCACTTTCTTTAAAGGTTCCTCCTTGCCTTTACAGTTTTGTTTATCTCTTCTAAGCAGTTGCATGGAAAGGCTTTACCTTTAAAACGAGCGACAAACGACATTTCAAAAGTCAACCAAGACAGCTTCCTTAGTACACAATTGAATACCCAACCCACACACGAGATACGACGAAATATACCCACCCTATTATGCAAATTTTTAGATTACCGGTTCATACACGGGTGTATAATATTTATTAAGTTGTCCAAGAATGGAGCGAATATAAATCTTATCAAAGCAATCTTATGTATTAGGGTGAACGGTGGTTTCACGGGTTGGTTTGACATCATGGATAGTTAGTTGTATGCAAGAATTGAAAGAGGTGGGATTGGGCGCGAAATTGAGTAATCTGAAAGTATGTTGCCTGTTGTGTAAGGAGAATATATGACGCAAATGTGAATGGTAGAAGTAGTGGGGGACGCCCGAGAAAGACATGGGGCAAGTCAAGAGTCAGAATAATAGAAGAGGCGATGTATGAATGCGAATGAGGCAAGGAGTGTGTGCAAAGACCTAGTTATTGTGATTTGTTTTTGGGGTATTATGCCGTGTTGCGCTACCTCCTTCTTTATCCAAAGTTTCGAACAGCATTGCAGTGTCCATAATCAGGGCAGATGTGTAATTTAAGAAGGAGGTAGCGCAACACGGCATAATACCCCAAAAACAAATCACTATAATACTTTTGGCCGTGAAAATCTCAAATCATACCCAAAGACCGAGTTGTTTGACGGTCCGTCCTCTCTGCATACCCCTGCGGCAAACGGCGAGATGATTAGTTATTTAATATTTATTATATTTGAGGCACACTAAACTTACCTGACCACAATCGTTATAAGACTCGATTCAGGTTTGTTAGTTCTAAAGATTCTTCTAAACATCCAAAAATTATCTCTGTGCTGTGTTAGAGGCCAGATTTGTGAGCGTAGTTCACTGGTGTGACGTGTATTCATCGAGTTTGGCTTTAGTCCTTCTCGAGAGGGGTCTCGAATAAAGTGTCCTTGTAGACAGTAGTGACACTCTCCCACCGCGAGTGCCCCCACAACGCACCCGAAACTATTTTAAGGACAAGACGGCTCAATCATCTCATCTCTCTTTTCTAAATACTTTTTATGGTTATCCTCCCCCCTGCCCCGCAGTGTAGAAAAATTGTTTTACATCCTCTACCAATTCTATATGTGTTACTTTGTTTGTTATCTGTTAGCGCTTAATGACTAGACGTTAATGATTTCTGAATCTTTTTTTTAGCATTAATTCCACACAGGAGGCATGCTTGGGGAGGCTTTTTGGGGTGAGAAAGGAGTGAATATGGGTCTTGAAGATATCCATGTATTAAGAGAGAGAAAACACAGAAGCCGGCAAAAACCGTTCTGTTGAACTCAAGAACGAGAAACTCCTCGTTATCATGTTACAAATATAGTTGGTATGTTAAACTGACGTAAAACCAATTACATATTATGTAAGTCTCAAATACAGCGATGGGCTGGCCAGAAGAAAGAACGCCGGAAATAAAAACCAAGTAAGTGTCAGTGGAAGCGAAGCAGAGCCAGACCGGAGAATTGGTGGTCTTAGAACAAAGAATTGATCGTCTTAAAACAAAGTATTAGCTAGAACCACAACAGCTCTTATACGGGGTTGCAAAAGTATAGAATATTTCTACTAATACAAAGTAGAGTTCGTTCTATGACTAAAAAAGACACAACGAACGACGTTAGTCCAAGCGCTGGGTAAAAGAGCTCAGGGCATAGTCATACTCGATAATGTAATAAACGTTAACCTTCTCGTCGGTGCTCGGTTATCAGAGCGAGTCGAATAACCGGTCTATTGCAAGCAACGGTATTAATCTATCCATCTAACAGCGGCTAACGTGTGGGCTCCGTGAAACGTTTCCTGAGCGAATCGACGTGTTACAATCATCTATGACGAAATAAACATTTTTACGAAGGTAATGTCACTCGCAAGTTTGCGATTGTGCGACCCTTATCCTTGATTTAAAAGAAAAAAAAGTACCATTGAATACTATTTACTAATTTATTTCTTTTGACAAAATTGACAACGAACAACACTGTTACAATAGCGACTATAAAAGCTGGGGAGTGTGAGAATGAATTATGTACTGTACCATTTTATTTTGGCTGCTTAGTTTCGTGAGGGAGTTTCTCACTGGGAGAATATATATAGAAGATACCTCGAAGAAGGTCAATAATTATTAGTGTCTACGTTAAAATGATGTATTATATGATATTTCTGTTGTGTTTTGAAGACGAAAATAGTTCACCGCGCTATTCGTTCTTGTACGTGTTATGTACGAATTGAAGTGAGGTTCTTTATTTAGGCGTTGTTTACCAACATCATCGGTAAGTACCTACCTACCTTTAAGCTTCTTATAACATTACTTTGGCATTCAGACTTATGCAACCAAAATAACCATCAAATTGGATTAATGAAATATCTTGGTGGTCAATACATAAAAGTCTTCACAGCGTCGCGACAGAGAAGTTGCAGAATAACTGGAAATGTAAATTGTACTGACGCGACGGCTGGACCAAGTGACTGGATGTTATGAAACTAGGTTCAGGTCACATAGGTTGATTGCGATGTTGATACGATCAAACTCAAAGTTTACAATTTACAGATTCCCAGAAACTTACCCTAAAATAAAGACGGAATCTTAACGAAGAAGGCGTGTACAAAATGTGCGACGCGCGGCCTGATGTATTGGACGGATCTACGGTCGAATTTGCCCTAGCATATTCTTTTAAAATAAAATGGGAATCTTAACGACGTAAGTGAGGAAGGCGTGTAAAAAATATTCGGCGCGCGGCCCGACGTACTGGACGGACCTTCGGTCGAATTTGTACTATCAGGCCTAGAAAGTGGATCTTTCCGCAGGGTTTGTTTTAATTTATCTAAAAACTTATTACTAAAATCTCATGTTTTTAACTGAATACTTTGGGAAGTTACTAATTCATCGTCTAGACTCTAGACAAATAAAATAGGTGCTTACCGCTAGTTTTATAGTTGAAAAAGTTTTATAAATTTTTCAAACAATTTTACGTAAAATATTTAATTGGTACGGTACTATTTTTTACAAATCTTAAATATAAATAACTTACATCCGTGAGTATCGGTCTGAAACAAAGATATTACAGTTACGAATTCACAGGAAATAATTAAAAGGTGAGCCTCGAGCAAACCCCCGCTATTAGAGTCTTGTGTGGCCTTAATTGGTGAAAAAACGTCTGGAAAACCAGGTAACTACGAGCTATTACCAAGATTTATAAAACTGGAAAGGCTCCGCTAAGCGGGACATGTATGTAGCAAGGATGAAAGATAGCTGACCATAAAATACTATGCTTATTGGCCAAAACTTAGGTAGCTCGGTGGTGTTGAGGTGAACAACGTATCCTTAGGATCGTATATTTGGTATCCCAAACCAAAAATTACTGTAAGGAGACGGCAGGAGACTGGTAGGACTCGATGAAAGACGTTTCTTAAAGCGGGCAAATGCCGAACTTCTGAAACAATGTTCCTACGGTGAATATAAAAGTAAATAGAAAATAAAATGTTGTCGAGTTGATAATATAATATTTAATACGTCCGTGAATTATAAAAATAGTCCTTTATTGCGTATAACACGAACCTTAAAAAATATATTAATACTCCGAAGAAGGGTTCTTTTTTAACAATAAAAGAATCCTTGATTTTATTTCGGGAACGGAATAAATATAACGCCATAAAATATGTATTACAAACAGCGCAGCAGACGTTTCGCGTTGCGTAAACATATCGATATTTAATATTTAGAGTAACAAGAGATATCAATTATTTGTGCTAAGCTTATTATCAGGACACGAGACCCGTTATCAGAGTGGCGTTTCGTAATCAAAATATTATCTAAATATAAAACGTGACCGCTGGTAAACTGGTAACGTTATCAGAAGAATATGAAATACATTATGGTAAACAAAACATTTAATATGCTTATGGCGGTTTTCCGGCCAGTATTGCACTCTTACGGGAAAACCGGTATTATTTGACCCGATTACAAAAGGTTAATACTACTGAAAAATACAATGAATTATTTTAAAATAAAAAATCCTCGGCATACGGCCTACTGGTGAGATGGTATTATTGTGTATGCAAGCATGTTCAAAGAAAATTACAAAAAGCCTTTACCTTAACATTCGTTAAGGTAAAGGCGTTCAAGTTGTTTTGTTATGATTAAAATAAGGAAGTGTTTGCAAATATGTCACTGGAAACATATATATGTGGTATTAATTACGCACTTAGTTAAACAACTTACAATAATTGAAATGTTTTGATAGCATATACAAATAACAAATGACACATCGACTTTTACGTTGATTAAAAGTAGTAACAATTTACTTTCAATTTTAAATGAGTATGCTAAATAAACTGGTTGAACATTAAAATACGGTTTTACACGTGTGCGATTTATACAATATATTATTTTAGAAAAAAAAAAAACAAAAAAAAGATTCGCGCAACGCAATAAGTCAACTGATCGGATCAACGTAAAATATGACGCAACAGAAAACGCTTTGCATAAAATTATAATAGTTAACGAATTTTTTTGACAATTAACTCCACATAGAATGCCCTGAGCCCTGAGAAAAGTTATTTCCATTAGGGCCTGTCATTTTTGGGAATGCTGCGTGGAGGGTCTTTTTGAGGAGAAGAAGGAGTGAACATGGGTCTTGAAGTGTCCCATGTTTTAGGAGGGAGAAAACAAAAAGGACGGTAAATCGTTCCAGAACCGAGCTGTTGAAGAAACCATCGAGAAAGTTACAGAAAATATACGTATAAAAGACCAGTAGATATCTTAGAATGTCTTCCATTCCTAACAGTAACCGGACAATATAAATAACTAACTAACTAACCATCAAGCCGTTTCCAGCAGGAGTAGGCAAAGAGGAAGGACCGCCAAACAACTCGGTCTTCGCACACACTCCTTGCCTCATTCACATTCATGAATCGTCACATACATACTCTTCTGTTATTCTATTTCTTCCTCTAGCTTCTCTTTATTAATATTGCTCATTCATTACGCTTACATTAGCCTGGCATTCTTTGCAAATCTTCGCATTTTTCACACAATCATACAAGGTTTTAACACACATCAGGGATCTCATTTCCAGTTTTCAATCAGTCTACTTTCATCCTTGCGGCTATACATCAGGGTAGTTATCAGCACTCCATTGTGGACTGCTAGCTTCGCTTTTTTGACAATTTTTCATTAGCGCCAACCGCGTTCAGTCCTTCATTAACGGACTAATCCGCATTTACCCTTCTTTCAATATTTATATCATCCTTTCCATCTCTTGTAATACATGATACATATTATAATTCGATATTTAGTCGTCTATTTATTCTCCCGACAATATTTAAATCACCTATCTCGTCTAACAGCGAAATCATCGCAATAACCAAAACTATTTTTTGTAGTTCCTTTTACCGACAAGGTGACACAATTTTTGACAAGGTCACCTCTAAATTTTCGAGAATAACACACATTTAAAAGTTATTACTGTTACAACAATTGTTTCTGTGTTATTCCGTGTCATCATCACAGAGAAGCCATTTCAAAACACAGCAAAAGTAGTTTAATATTGTTGGTTTAGCCTCGTTCGTCCAATCCAAAGTTTAACGACAAATCTGTATTGGAAAACCCACGAATATCGAGTTAAAACCAGCATTTGAAGATTATGGATTATTGATCGACGTGGGAACTGAAGAGAGAAACCAATACAGAAGTGTTCTGTGGGCGTCTCCGTTTGTAAACCCAATTTTTTTCTTAGTTCTGGCGAAATTGATCAAACATGGAATAGTTTTCTTGAACAGATAATCAATTTCATTGGCCTGCAAAATTGGCCTAAAACCGCAGTCCCAACTGGGCCTAACCGTCTGGTGCCAGTGAGACTATGGCATCCCCAATTGGGGTATTTTGTGAGGCTGGAGGGAGAGGAAAGGGGAAGGAGGCGAAGATGAGGAAGGTGATGAAGTACCTGGCTATAAAGATCTGGTCACCAAACACGACCAAAGCCATTTAAATCAACGTTTTAATTCTAAACGGTGGTCTTACACCATGGTGATAGAGATAGAATCTTCCACTCTGGAACGTGCCGCAAATACATAATATATATTTTAAAAGATTAAATTGTGAAATAACTCAAATTAACCCAATCAAATTTACTTGCGCACTCCCGATTTGAACTCGCGACCTCCGGCTTGCTAGTGATCTAGACTACGAGACTAGTAAACGGGTGACATTAGTTTTCTATCAAATCGGCATAGATATATGTTATTTTTAAATCTTTTAAAAAAGAATTCCCGGATTAAAAATAACCTGAAAATAAATTGAAAATCTCCTACTACCACTACAAACCGGAAAATGTTGCTTGTGTTGTGATACAGGACTTAACGTGGGTTCGATCGGCTAGCGAGGAATCGAACCCGAAACGCCTGGGTGGGACCCGAACACTGACCAGTCATTTTCATATTATAATCGTTCTAGGAATTTTCTATTCACTGACCAAAGGACTACAGCTCAGACAAACTGACCTAACCTAAAAACTGCGCACTTTTTGTACGGTAAAACTTTAACGATCAAATTAAGACTGTATTTACAGTTTTATTAGCTCTTAAAGTTTTCTCCTTAAGGCGACACGAGACTCTAATAACGGGGGTTACACAATGCTCACATTTTAATTATATCCGACGAATTCGTAACGATTATGTATATTTTTTATAGAGCGATCCCTAAGGCTTATTTATATTTAAGATTAATAAAAACAGTGCCTTGCCATTCCAATATTTTATGTAAAACGGTATGAAAATTTTATAAAACGTTCAACTATAAAATTAGCCGTAAGCACCAGATTTTGTTCTAGACGATGATTAGTAACTTCCCGAGGGATCCCTCTAGAATCATCTGAGATTTTAGTAATATGTTGATCTGAAATATATATTTTTTACATTAACCCCACACAGGAGGCCCTGAGGAAAATAATTTCCCTCAGGGCCGATGTCATCTTTTGGGATACTAAGTGGAGGGTCTTTTTTAAGAAAGGGAGGAAAGGAAGTTCTGGGAAGGTAAAAGGTATGAGGGTTGGGTAGGAATCTGGTGATCAGTGTGGCCAGGAGTGACGGACATAATATATAAATATATCCCTCCCACTGCGGCGCAAGGCGATGGGTCGAGAGACCAGTTGGAGAGGTCAAAAGGTCTCCCCAAACCAGCCTCTCCAGACGCCACGCAGCTGGTGGGCAGGCGTATCCTTAACACACGTCACCTGATGAGCCCGGGCACCCCTGCTAAATCACCTAACGTAGCAAACCTGGGGTGACCTATGGCAGAGGTATCAGGTAAGGTAATAAATGGTTACCGGGGCGACGGAAAAGATACATTTTCTAGGCCTCTTAAGGTAATTTTAACCGTAGGTCTCTCCAATACACCAGAGCCGCGCATCGCATATTTTCTTGTATGGCTTCATCACTTACGTCTTTAAGATTCCGACTTTATTTTATTTATTTATTTATTTTTATATATAATTTGTACATTTATTTATAACAATTACAGGTAATATAGCCTAAGACGTTATAATTGTACCATTTATGCAGTGTATATGCAATGCCAAAAATCTCGCAAATGCGCTATAGGACACAAAAAATAAATCTATTTTTTTATGGTATTGTCTCGTCTTAATGTGTCAAAAACAGTCACTTTCGATTGATTTCGGATCACAGAACTTGTAAAACTATGTACACAACAATAGATTAAATGTGTCGGGTTTTTATTATTCCTGTCCTTGTAACATAACGACTTACTGTTAAGATTTATTTGTGGAAAACAAATGGAAAGGACTATAGTGTCACCAAAACGAGCAGAAAGAGAAGACTTCGGTAAGTATAAACAAATTACCAGCTATATATATATAAAAATTAATGTTTCTTTGTTTGTCCACTACAAACTCAAAAACGACCGGTTTCGCTGAAATTTTCAAAGTTTGTTATTATAAGTGTCACGAGTGTTTGTAAGGAAGAAGCAGTTGGGGACGCATGGGGAGGACGCATGGGGAGGAGAAAAGTCGATATAAAATGTAGTTATTTTAGTAGTGCCAATATGGTATACAGTAGTGAATGCTGGAAGTCGGACACGCGCGAGGTAGACGATAAACTTTTCAAATCAATCAAGACCAAGTTTTTAGGAACATTAGAATTCACAACCTTAAACTTTTACTTCAAACCATTCATAACCCGAGCAACGCCGGGTACACGTCAGCTAGTAGTTAATATAAACTACCTTCAAACGTTGGAATTTCAAAAAAAGTTATTCTAATTCAACCCCCCGAAGTTAGTGCACTTTACCCCCGGACACCTTGTACATAAATAAATAAAAATGTATTTGTTCGTTTGTTCAAAATCATAAATCTCCGAAAGTTCTTTACCGAGTGCTGTGAAATTTTGACACAACGTTGAATTCGAATACGCGTGTTTTATATACCTATATTATATAGATTTCACCTGTGACAGATGCTCTTTTTGAAAACAGAGCCATCAAGCAACATACGCTATTCTTTATCTGCACAGACAGACTGAGCCACAAGCAAAGCGTGGCGGGGTACAGCTAGTACATAATAAAATAAGTGAGCTCTCAGTAGACATTAATTTGATACTAACAATTACTAGTATATACAATAATGGTCAACCGCAAAACTTTAGTATTATCATCGCCTACTAAACAGGAAACAACGACTCACGACTCCTTTGCCAGTTATTGTTTTTAGTTAAAGTACCTAATCAACGTCAGGACTGACATTGTCTCGGCATTATAGACAACAATGACGCCATTGTATTCCACTTTAATGCTAATTTCATTATAACGAATTACATATTACATTAATAACTCAATTAGGAAATGATTTCTCTTCGTTATTGTAAATGGCGTTTGACACTTATAGGTTTAGGTTATCGTGTTATGTTTGAGAATATCAATATTCGCCATAGAAATTATTGTAAGAAATTGTAATTTTTATTAAAGAAGAATAATTTATTGGTAGGTAAATATAGCATACCTACCACTATTAACCCAAGTGCAACTGTATCATATACGAGATGTGGCAAATATGATCCACGAGGTTTCACAGTTGGGCAAGTCAGAATTCTTTGGCGAATATTAGACGTTGGACCTTCAATAGAATCTCATTTATTTCTTCAAACTAGCGACTTAGTCAATAATATGTTATTTGTTTACTAAAACCAAAATAAGTATATACCAGTTAACGTGTACCCGGCGTTGCTGGGGTTATTCTAAGGAGATGGACAATTCCGTAGTACACTATTTTGATGTATCTCGTAAGGTTTAGTAAGCGTAAGATTTTTTTTTACGACTTGATTACAACAAAACATCGACTTTTCTCTACTTTATATAAATATAATATACATGTATTATATACACAAACCTTCGGGAAGAAATTCCCTAAATGATAGTTGAAACCCTATAAAAATCCGTTGCGTAGTGTAGAAGAACTAAGCGCACACAGACAGACGCGGATAGCGACTTTGTTTACTTTGTTGAGACATATTGTTTTAAGGACTCACTTTTAGATTAATTTTTTGAATTAATGTCATTGAAAAAGGGACGAGAAACATGGAAACATCTCGTTTCATCTCCACTCTTCAAAGAAGCCAACAATACAAGCACAACTCCAGTATTGCTTATTTCTTAACGGATTTTGCGTTATGACTGTAAATGAAACAATACTCAAAGAAGACTGTCGAGTTAGTAGGTGCAGGCGAGCTCTTTATCCTTTTAACTGTTTAAATATTATTGCTTTAGGTTCTGAATTATTTCCGAACAGCTGCTGAATATTGCTGCGTGGTTCAACCGTCATGGACAATAATATTACATTATTTTTTTGATTAAACATAAATCAAATTGTATGTTTAAGGCCACTTTCAAACTGTAGTTGAGATTCTATTTACCCCGCCGAATTTCAATTTTGATGATGTCTAAAATGATTTATTACCGGTTAAACCGATTGAGAAAGTAATAGTGACAATAGATTCTCTGTGGGATACTTTTTAATCTGTTTTCCCCACGTTAAATAGTAATGTTTTTTTGTTGTTTAATAATGACTGGATTGCTATTTAAAATAATACATTTCACATAAGCAATATAACGCATTACCTAGTAATCTAAAACTTTCGGCAACGAACAAAAAACATTGGCAAAAGCTCTTTAAAGCTATTTCCTCAGCAGTTTTATTAATGACTGACACATTTGTTCTTTGGAACTCCAAAATAACTTAATTAATGTTATATTAGGTTCATTCGTGTGTATATTGATTTACAATTGTTCAAATTAATCTAATCTAAGAATAAAATAATAAGTACAATACAAAATAAAGAATACATTATTTTACCGCCTGCTACCATTTAAAACCACATAGAAATAGGAAAAGTCATTATTTTCGGAGCTTAATGAGATATCCCGCTCAAAATAGGGGCTTTTAATTTTGCGTATTTCAAGTTCTAATTAATGAGTCCTTCGAACGAACACGCGTCACAAAACGCGAAGCAAGAGTAAAGGTAGAGCAGTAAGCCAACAGCTTAGAAACAAATTATTAATACCCGTAATATTTTCTACGATAAGAATCTCAAAGCAATAGCATAATGACGAAGTATTGAACCAAGCAGTTGACACTGTATTTAGCAAAGAGGCCCCAGAAAACACCTTTTAAATATTAATGGCTTGCTCGTGTATAATAAGAGTTATTCAGTAAATAGATTAATTTGCAGCTTACTGGATTGAATTAACATAATTTTGAAGCAAAATTTAACAGACGAATTGACTTGTGTATGCAACTAGGTAAAAGGGTCTACAGACAGAAAAAAAACATATAAATAAACCAACGGTGTCATTCGTTCATGTGTGTGAAATAAAGTTTGATACAGAGAAAGCGAAAGTCCTTAAAAAGAAAGACCGAAAACAACTGTTACAGTGTTACCGATATTCGCATTGTATTTAATGACTTTATCAGTGTACTGTGATTGTACGGCTAGCGCAATGAGAGTTTAAATGACGTCCAGTTTATGAGAAATAATGGCGTGAAAACAGCCTCCGGTCGGTAAATGAAGCTTGCTAATTCGAAGTTCGTAGAAAGACAGAGACTTGTCGTTTGCTCAGCAGTCATAATATAACCTGGTTATACGAATGAGTAGATTATTCTAAAGATGAATAAAAGGTGTGGTAGAGCCTTACCTTAGAGATTAGCTCATCGTGGCTCGCCAGGTGAGCTCGGCAGTGTATACAGGAGTAGGTGCGGTGACAGGGCGGGAGATAGGCCTGAAAAGTCTTCACCATCGTGCCGCCCCCGCCTCCTGCTCCCCCTGCCCCCGTCGCGACCGCTTCAACTGCAACAAGAGACCTCTGGCTGAAACATGTGCCTTGTACCAAACTCACATCTTAGAGGTTCGGACCCAGCTAGTCTCATCATGAAACAACCTCTATTTTTCGTGTTCTGTTTGCCTGAATGTTTAAAGGGGGCTCGTCTCAGCTCAGTGGAAAATACCCCAGCAAATCCCAACAATCTTTAAATGGAATTGTACAATCACAAACTCGACCAGCTGAGGAAAAGCTTGAGGTGGTATTTGTTGATAATAAAAAATCGTATAGTATGGTATTTAAATATTATTAAGTACAAGTGAGATTGAACCCTAAAATGGTTGGATAAAACAATTTGAAATCAAACTAAGACACATTTGAAGGGAAGCGTATCAATTTTGAAGAGAGGATGAACGGGGAAATGAATATGATTAGAGGAGTTATTTTCCAGGGATGAAATAGGTTGAATGATCAGAAATAAAATATAGAAATCACTAGAAAGTTATACAAAGGCAATGAAGGGCTGCACGAGTAGCAGACAATTGCAGAGAACAAGATTAATAATGAGGACGTTTTGCAATGAGGTAGACAATATCGATGGTAGAAGATATTAATGAAAAAAAAAACTTATTTGTAGGTTGATAAAGAAAAACGAGAGGACATACAATCGAAGAGAAGTGTGATGGTGGTTTGGGGACAATGGCTCTAAACACAGTACATCAAAATATCTGTTAGGTAGTCCATCAATGAGACATAATATAACATAACATGAGGCAGAAGATATTTAAACAAACTCAAAAAAGTGGTTAATGGAAAAATACCAGCGGAAAAGTGAGCCAAGGAAGAGTTGTGGACTTACAGCCCAACGAAAGGACGTGGAGAGTGGGTAGCAGGTACTGGTCCAGTACATTACAACAGTGGGAAAATCCAATAATGAGGCAGATTATATTTTTAAGAAGGTTTAGATTTAGAAATATGGTCAGTATATATGGAAGAAACTGTAATATATTGAATACGATGCGAGTCATACCACCAGTGGATGAGGGGAGGGTCGAGAGGGTTGATTGGTTACCTGAGCTGTGGTCACTGCAAGAATGCGATCTGGTCATGGTGGGATAGTTACCTACGGCGGCAGGCGAGGAGTTCCTTGGCCGGCGCCGGCCGCGCGCCAGGCCGTACAGGCAGCAGGCCGCCGCGCCGCCCGCCTGCCACATGCGCCGCGCACCGCCCGCCGCCGCCGCGAGCCGCCGCGCGCACCATCCGCCCGCCGCTCCCCGAACGCCCGCGCCCGCACTGCCCACCGAAACAATCCTGCAACAGACAGACAACATCAACAACGGAACATTATTAGACATTCTCACAAAGTACTGATCTGAAAACTCAACGCCCTGGGAATAAGAGTAAATATGTTAAACTGGTTAAAAACCTACTTAATCGATAGAACCTTGTTTTTAAAGATAGAATCTTACACATTTAAACTATTTTCCGCTACTAGTGGCGTACCGCAAGGAAGTCATCTTGGCCCAGTTTGTTTCTTTCACAACAGCATAATTAAATATATTTTTACTAATAACGTTGATTAAGTGGATATTTAACAGATTATCGATTTTCATACAACACATGTGTTTTTTTCTTCTGTATTTTGTTCATTGTTCAACTATTATGCATTTTTATTATTACTTTTATTGTAATTCATTGATGTTTTATCAAGATCGATCAAGTGTAAAAAAATATACACTACACAGTATGTGAAAGCTCTCTATATCTTTTTAATTAAATTAAGAATTTAGACTTTATTTAAAAGAAAAAATGCTATCATTTTGACATTGTTCATTAGACCCCAGGACCAATATCAACATGGCAGACAATATCAGCGAACCGAAGAGAGACAATAATCTTAAAACAAACAGTCAACAGCAAGGTGTTAGACCCCTGTCCTGGCAGGAAGGGTCAAATGGCAACAATCCTGTGATACACAGACAACAACGGAACGCAACTGTTCGTTAGACCCCAGGTCGAAAAAAGTAGGAAAAAATCCAACAACTGGACATTAGACTACTGTACTGGTAAAAAATACATGTGGCAATAATCCCACAAGAGATAGACACCAACTCGTTGTTAGACCCCTGTACTGTAGAACACAGTATAATGGGTAAATTCATGCAACAGAAACAAAAACATCAGCGGACATGATACACGAGAACCCTGCCCTAGTAGAAACAGGTAAGTCGTAAAAATCCAAAAACAAATGAACTACAACTCCGGTACAGTAAGTAACAATAAAGATGGTAAATTTATTCAACAGGCAGATAGAAAATATCAGCGGACATGATACATGAGAACCCGGCACTGTTAGAACAAACAAATGATAACAATCCTGCAAAATACAGGCGACAACTGGTCATCAGAATGCTTATACCGGTAAAATCGATGCCAACATTCCTTCAAATCAGATAAACTGGGAGACCGGACACCACATCTCTATATGGGTGACAACAGACAAATAACACCGCTAAAAGTTTGCTTCTTCTAACCATCAGTTGGAGTTGTTAACATAGTTGTTAGTAGTAGTGATATCGTTTATGTCAATTTTGGTGTTGCAAAACTCTTATTTGACAGGATATCAATCATAAACATCTAATGCAAGCTCTACACTCTCGGCGGGACGAACAAATAGCCCGACTTCGCATCGCCTGTTATTCGTTCTCGGTGTGGTGAGAGTACCCGACCTTCTATATCTAGTGGGTAATGGGCTAACGCAGTCACAACACAATTAGTAATATAATATAATATTGTGCGATACAACAGTGTGCTGGCGCCACTAGACCAGTTTCGCCTTGAAATGGGCATCTCTGTGGCACCAGGTCGAAGATATCCATAGCAGGGTATAAACAGATTAAAAATTAAAAAAAAGAAAATTACATTAAAGTAGCGCAGACCCGTGAACAATCACGGAATTATTGCAGGATTTGTGAAGCTGACAGTATTTATAAAATGTTTGCTTTAGGATCCATACCGTTACAAAACAAATACTGACAATTTTCTTCAAAACATAATTATATTTTTTTATTGACAAATCAGAGAGAAGATCATAAATGAATGCCTTTATTAAGGATGGGTTGTATCAGAGAATTTGAACAATTCATCAAATTTAGAAGTTGATTTTCAAGTTCTATGGAGGCTCTATTCAAGTTCTGTTATTATTTAAGTTTTGTGAAACAACTGGCCAATAATGATATAATAACAGAACTTGAAAAGAACCTTCACAGAACTTTGTAATTTGACAAATTGTTCAATTTCTATCAAACAACCTATCCTTAAGACGATGCACTACGTAGTAATGCAAAATCATGTGTTTTTTGGTTTGAAAATTTGGTCGCCTAGAAATGTTTCAGATGCTTTAATTAAATACTGCGAATAGAATACATCTTGGCCTTTGAAATTATCGAGTATTTTAGTCTTTTTATAAGCCCAGAAAAAAATAATGTATAAGGCCTATGAAAATTGCTTTAAAGTTCAAAATCTCCTAATTACGAACCCATTTTCGGTTATGATTTTATTGTATAATGTGGCAAATTAAGTTATTTATAAAATGATCGGAAAAAAATAATATTTATGCCTGAACATCCACAAAATAAAATAAAAGGCACTTTTTGGCCATGTTTTTTTCTTGCATAAATCAAAACAGGCGGATGGTGTTAAGCGGGAATTTAACCCTTATCGCCATCTACGTGAGGGGTGTTATTGATAGCGGCTCGATTTAAAATATTACACGACGTAGTGCATCGCCTTAACCTAGTTAGTTACCTAGTAAATAAAGCTTTCTTGAAAATGGAAAAAGCGCAGACCCAAGAAAAATCACAAAATCTATGTGAAGATTAGCCCTAAGAAATTTAAAAGAAATGCACATTGCAAATATAAAATAGATAGTTAAATCAATTTTCTAACACAAAAAAAACTATACTATAGGTAGGCACTTGTCTGAATTCTTCACAAAATCAGTTCAAATTTTGAAAATAACACTTAAATTCAAAATAAATTTGGGATAGTTAAACCAGATTTCACGGAGGACCAACGCACAGGTAAGCGAAATCAGCATGTTTGATAATATGTTCGAAGTTCTCATCATACCATTCAGTAGTATTGCTTACAAATCCCACCCCTATCGCATTCATCGAATTGTGCAATTCAATGGAAAGCAGAGACACATAATTACCGAAGTTAGTTCAGCTCCAGCCCGTTGTCTGTTGGATGGATTACTACCAACAGTACGTACTACCAGCAGAGTGAGCAGAGCCGTATTGTTTAAACGTAGCTTTTGTACTGTCAGCTGTTCAACCATTCAACAGATGCATCTGGCAGTAACTGGATCATCAGACCTTCAGGTAGGCGACACATTACGCTATACGCATCATAGCTTAGCTTATTTCAGCATTTCGCTCGCCGTACACTACCAATGAGAATGTATGGCGAGCGATATGCTGAAATGGGCCAAGGCACGAACATATAGCGTCGTCTGTCACAGGCTTCAAGTCTACTACTTTATTTTATAACTCACGGTTTTCATCAATCGAGTTCATTGAACTTTATTTTCTTTATTATTAGTAAGTTAGCTAATTAATTTGTTGTTGACTTTTGGGAACAGATCATAATAGTATCATAGAAACCGTTTCTGCCTAACTGTTGTGGTGAGAAATTTGATAGAAAGAAAAAACACAGTGCTTTATATTCAAATCTAGAAGTTAACTACAAAATACTTGTAAAATACACATGAAACCAAATTTGCAAATAAATATAAAAAAATATGAAACTTCGTGTGTTATTTATTGATTATTTTTATAAGAAATGACAGAAAAGAGAGAGCGACGGAAACGTTTGTAATACATTTATTTGTCTAATAAAATGCACGTTATTTTCGTTACCACTAATTTTAGCTAAAATATACATAAGGTGAACCATTTTTTAAACTTTATTATGTTTACATAGTAATAATAAAATTTGAAAGCATATTTCTTAACCTTTCAAAAACAGTTGTTTTGGAGTCATTCAGAATTGTTTCATTTATTTGGATTTTATTGCAAAGCGGAAATACTCCGACAGAATATGCCAGAGGACTGAGGGTTAAACAATATAGTTTCGTTGGGTGTACGTAACATTCTAAGATTCAAAATACGTAAATCTTAATATTTTAAAAACATTATATAATGAATTTATGTTGCCGTTCTTACAGTATTTGGTTGTGTATTGGTGAAAATGTTGGTTGGTTGGTATTTTTTATTTTTTAAATTTACTTTTTTTTTACATATTTTTAGGTTAGATTAGGTTAGGTTACAGCAATAGTTATTAGGGATAAGAACACATAAATAATAAACCTATAGAAAATGTGTCATGGACGTCTCTGTGTATCCGAAGAAAGGTCAACTTTAACTTACTTCATAAAAAAACTAAATTATTTCTTGAACATCTTATCAATTTCACTAGCTTTTATGGGGTCAGAGAGTCGAAATGTGTTGCGTAAATTGGACATCATTTTTTTTAAATTCGGTATAGATCACAATAATTATAGACATTTTCCTTTCAGTGAATAAAAACTCGAGTAAATATATTTAAAAAAAAACTAATATTAAATTGTGTTTCAACTGGCTTAATTACTAAAAGTACCGACCGACAATTTTGGTGAAAACAAGCGGATTAATATTAAAATTCAACTTATCAAAGTCAAAAATCGGTAATCTCTCCATAATAAAGATAATATCATTACATTACCAGTCTACATTATTTATGTATTTACACATACTCGTACGCTCCCCCCCCCCCCCCCCCTTCAACCGACCCCCACCCACTGCCTATTATATCTACATATCTGCTATCGCTTTACTCTATCACTTGATAATATAACCATTTATTGATTTTTGCTTCAGCATAGTTGGCAAACAAACTTGCACATACGGTTATATTGAGAAGGACATAATAATGATAGAAAAATATTTGTAATGTACATTTTAACCGTAATTTATTTTTCTTATTATGTTTAGTTCTAATGCTCTGAAGAAGGCACGCATGTGCCCGAAACTAGTTGATTTTAAAAACATCTGCTTTATTATTGCTTTCAAAAGGCTAGCGTCAAGTTAGCATCTCAGTGCTGACCCTGTACAAATCGTAAGTGCGCGCGCACCACTGTTGAATTTGGCAGCCGACTTTGGTCTGAAGCCCCAAAATACCTGAAAAAACCCTTCCCTACGTGCAGAAACGGGCGGTCTATTTGATAGATTCCCCCATCTTGACAAACGGATTACAATCTTTGAAGCACAAGCGTCAGGTGGGAATGCTGTCCGCGTTCCACCGGTGTTTCAATAAAAAATGTTCCGAGGAATTAGCGTCTAAGATTCCTTCGGCATCGGTGCATAGTTGAGAAACACGCCAATTACGCACCCAACATTTGAACAAGGTCGAAATTTGTGTCACATGAGAACGGGACGTGTCTACGACTGGTTATGAGTTTAACAGCTCGGCTGTGGAACGATTTGCCGGCCTCTGTGTTTCCTCCCTGCCCTAAAATGGGTCTCTTCAAGACCCTGTTCACTCTTTCCTCTCCTCATAAAGACCCAGCATCACCAAAGATGAAAACAATTATCTTCAGGGCCTCCTGTGTGGAGGTAGAGTTAATGTAAAGAAAGGGTCCATGTCAGTTTTAAATTTAACCTTTTTTTGAATTTGCTCTTTTAATCAAATTTTAATTTGAAAAAAAGCGTTTTTCTGGTGTAACTTTGGCCCCCAATAAAATAGAAAAATCATAATTGAACGAAATCACATAAAAATATATATCGAAAAACTAACATTGGCGCTTATAGAAGCAAGCAACAGTCATGTTGTTTATATGTACAGATTTTAATGTTTCTCCGTTAAAAACCTACTTATTTTTTAAATATGTAGGTGTGAGAAATATTTTTTTATAAGCCGTACAAAATTGAAAAAATATACACAAATGAATTCTGTTGGCATGCATACTAACTTCTGAATAATTTATTTTATTGCCAATTCCCAAATGCGAAACTACAAAATATATCTTTCTTGTGTTAGCGGATTTGGGTTTTTCCTTTCGGTACTAAAAGCGAAATCAACACGAATGGGTCAAGAACACGTATTATTTCAGATTACCATTATATTGTATTTCAGTACTTGCTTGCTTTATTGCGTGCGCGATCGCTCAATTAACCTACACGAGCAATATATACCAAATGCATGATAATAATATGTTTGCATGTTCGATGGAACCAATTGAAGGGAATATTCGATCTTATAGAATCAAACCTTGACCGGTGGAATGAGTCAGAAAAGTATTGGCTTAAGGGTAAACGTAACGTAGATTATAATCTACGAGTTCATAGATGGCGTTAATTTAATTATTTTATTAAAATTTTTACAAGTTATACTATAACATTTTTTTTTTTTTTTTTAAGTTTCTTTATTCAATAAAATTGTTAGTTACATGCATTGAGGAATTTTTTGACCACCATGCTAGGCACATGCCCGTGTTATTAAAACGAGTTATACGTAATATGAACATGAATAAATAGTTTAAACAAAAGCTCAATTATTTCTAGACAGGCATATAAATAGTATATTGTATCGGATGAAAGTAGGCTGAATGCTGCAGAAATGAGATCCCAGAGGCGTACGTATGGTAAAACCATGTATGGTGTGAGAAATGTGGAGATCCGCAAAGAATGCAAGTCTGATGTAAGCGCAATGAGTAAGATTAAGAAAGGGACGCTTATATGGTTTGGGCATGTAGAGCAAATGAGCGAAGAAAGGAGTGCAATGAGAATATATGACGCATATGCGAATGGTAGCAGAAGTAAGGGACGCCCGAGGAAGACATGGTATGACGAGTGAATCAGACATTTGAGTCGGGCCATGTCAAGAGTCAGAACAATAGAAGAGTATGTTTGAGTCGATGTATGAGTGTGAATGAGGCAAGTAGTGTGTGTCAAGACCGAATTGTTTGGCGGTCCGTCCTCTGCCTATCTCTGCGTGAAACGGCGGGATGGTTCGTTAGTTAGTTAGTTAGTTGTATCGGTGTTTTAATCCAAAATTGTATTTGTATGCCCATCCTGAAAGAATTGAGTTTATGTACGGACAAAACTGTTTATTCATAATCTTTTTGCGTTTGTACCGGTGCATACAAATAATTAGTCTTAATATTTTAAAATATAATTTGCCAAAATTGTATTTTCTTAAAAGAATGAATTACTTAAGTACTTTGCTTTTGTCGCTGACCGTCGCGAATCAAATTAATTTTTATGTTCCATTTGCATGGATTACTCGCTAAGCGCCGATCTGTCAAAGTGACGTGCTCGTAGTTTTTTTGCGGGAATGTCGGCATCAATAACATGGGAGTCAAAATCTTACCTTTACTTTTAATATGGGAAAAATTATCGTTTTATACATTCTGCGTTATTGCAATTGGTTCTGAAAAATTGGAAATGAGTTAGCTTCGCATCGCTTGGTCCTAGGCATCCGATAACGATAAATTGTGACTTAAATTGAGCGTTCACTCAGTTTTGACTGTTGTAAGCGCCCATCAGGCAACGGGGTGCAGAACAACTAAGCCACGAAGTAAGCCTTTTCGCGACCGGGAGATTTATCAATCTTCGTCTATATAAATGGTGACATTTATGACAAATAAAATCACACGTTAAGAATTGGTACGAGTCAGTGGTTACTCGTGGTGATTCGTAACAATGAAGCGCTTTCATTGTACCGATTTTAAGGCGATTTTTGCTTCAAATTCAATTTATTTTTAAATGCAAAAGATACACATGTCTGGTTAGGCACGTCCAATACCGCATATATTATAAGAAATAAACTGGTTAGGAACGACGACTACCGCAGATATTATACTCATAAGCTGGTAAGCAACGACGACTACCGTATATATTATAACAAACTGGTGAGACGTGTCGTAGTGATGACTACCGTATCTATTATAACAAATAAACTAGTTAGACACGACGACTACCACGTATTTTATTTGAAATAAACTGGTTAGAGACGATGATTACTGCATATATTATAGCAAATAAACTGGTTAGGAACGACGACTACCGCAGATATTATACTCATAAGCTGGTAAGCAACGACGACTACCGCATATATTATAACAAACTGGTGAGACGTGTCGTAGTGATGACTACCGTATCTATTATAACAAATAAACTAGTTAGACACGACGACTACCACGTATTTTATTTAATAAACTGGTTAGAGACGATGATTACTGCATATATTATAACAAATAAACTGGTTAGGAACGACGACTACCGCAGATATTATACTCATAAGCTGGTAAGCAACGACGACTACCGCATATATTATAACAAACTGGTGAGACGTGTCGTAGTGATGACTACCGTATATATAATAACAAATAAACTAGTTAGACACGACGACTACCACGTATTTTATTTAATAAACTGGTTAGAGACGATGATTACTGCATATATTATAACAAATAAACTGGTTAGGAACGACGACTACCGCAGATATTATACTCATAAGCTGGTAAGCAACGACGACTACCGCATATATTATAACAAACTGGTGAGACGTGTCGTAGTGATGACTACCGTATATATTATAACAAATAAACTAGTTAGACACGACGACTACCACGTATTTTATTTGAAATAAACTGGTTAGAGACGATGATTACTGCATATATTATAGCAAATAAACTGGTTAGGAACGACGACTACTGCAGATATTATACTAATAAGCTGGTAAGCAACGACGACTACCGCATATATTATAACAAACTGGTGAGACGTGTCTTAGTGATGACTACCGTATCTATTATAACAAATAAACTAGTTAGACACGACGACTACCACGTATTTTATTTAATAAACTGGTTAGAGACGATGATTACTGCATATATTATAACAAATAAACTGGTTAGGAACGACGACTACCGCAGATATTATACTCATAAGCTGGTAAGCAACGACGACTACCGCATATATTATAACAAACTGGTGAGACGTGTCGTAGTGATGACTACCGTATCTATTATAACAAATAAACTAGTTAGACACGACGACTACCACGTATTTTATTTAATAAACTGGTTAGAGACGATGATTACTGCATATATTATAACAAATAAACTGGTTATGAACGACGACTACCGCAGATATTATACTCATAAGCTGGTAAGCAACGACGACTACCGCATATATTATAACAAACTGGTGAGACGTGTCGTAGTGATGACTACCGTATATATAATAACAAATAAACTAGTTAGACACGACGACTACCACGTATTTTATTTAATAAACTGGTTAGAGACGATGATTACTGCATATATTATAACAAATAAACTGGTTAGGAACGACGACTACCGCAGATATTATACTCATAAGCTGGTAAGCAACGACGACTACCGCATATATTATAACAAACTGGTGAGACGTGTCGTAGTGATGACTACCGTATATATAATAACAAATAAACTAGTTAGACACGACGACTACCACGTATTTTATTTAATAAACTGGTTAGAGACGATGATTACTGCATATATTATAACAAATAAACTGGTTAGGAACGACGACTACCGCAGATATTATACTCATAAGCTGGTAAGCAACGACGACTACCGCATATATTATAACAAACTGGTGAGACGTGTCGTAGTGATGACTACCGTATATATTATAACAAATAAACTAGTTAGACACGACGACTACCACGTATTTTATTTGAAATAAACTGGTTAGAGACGATGATTACTGCATATATTATAGCAAATAAACTGGTTAGGAACGACGACTACTGCAGATATTATACTAATAAGCTGGTAAGCAACGACGACTACCGCATATATTATAACAAACTGGTGAGACGTGTCTTAGTGATGACTACCGTATCTATTATAACAAATAAACTAGTTAGACACGACGACTACCACGTATTTTATTTAATAAACTGGTTAGAGACGATGATTACTGCATATATTATAACAAATAAACTGGTTAGGAACGACGACTACCGCAGATATTATACTCATAAGCTGGTAAGCAACGACGACTACCGCATATATTATAACAAACTGGTGAGACGTGTCGTAGTGATGACTACCGTATCTATTATAACAAATAAACTAGTTAGACACGACGACTACCACGTATTTTATTTAATAAACTGGTTAGAGACGATGATTACTGCATATATTATAACAAATAAACTGGTTAGGAACGACGACTACCGCAGATATTATACTCATAAGCTGGTAAGCAACGACGACTACCGCATATATTATAACAAACTGGTGAGACGTGTCGTAGTGATGACTACCGTATATATAATAACAAATAAACTAGTTAGACACGACGACTACCACGTATTTTATTTAATAAACTGGTTAGAGACGATGATTACTGCATATATTATAACAAATAAACTGGTTAGGAACGACGACTACCGCAGATATTATACTCATAAGCTGGTAAGCAACGACGACTACCGCATATATTATAACAAACTGGTGAGACGTGTCGTAGTGATGACTACCGTATATATTATAACAAATAAACTAGTTAGACACGACGACTACCACGTATTTTATTTGAAATAAACTGGTTAGAGACGATGATTACTGCATATATTATAGCAAATAAACTGGTTAGGAACGACGACTACTGCAGATATTATACTAATAAGCTGGTAAGCAACGACGACTACCGCATATATTATAACAAACTGGTGAGACGTGTCTTAGTGATGACTACCGTATCTATTATAACAAATAAACTAGTTAGACACGACGACTACCACGTATTTTATTTAATAAACTGGTTAGAGACGATGATTACTGCATATATTATAACAAATAAACTGGTTAGGAACGACGACTACCGCAGATATTATACTCATAAGCTGGTAAGCAACGACGACTACCGCATATATTATAACAAACTGGTGAGACGTGTCGTAGTGATGACTACCGTATATATTATAACAAATAAACTAGTTAGACACGACGACTACCACGTATTTTATTTAATAAACTGGTTAGAGACGATGATTACTGCATATATTATAACAAATAAACTGGTTAGGAACGACGACTACCGCAGATATTATACTCATAAGCTGGTAAGCAACGACGACTACCGCATATATTATAACAAACTGGTGAGACGTGTCGTAGTGATGACTACCGTATATATTATAACAAATAAACTAGTTAGACACGACGACTACCACGTATTTTATTTGAAATAAACTGGTCATAGACGATGATTACTGCATATATTATAGCAAATAAACTGGTTAGACACGACGACTACCGCATATTTTATAACAATTAAACTGATTAGAGACGACGATTACCGCATATTTTATAACAAATAAACTGGTTAGGCACGACGACTACCGCAAATATTTTAACAAATAAACTGATTAGTCATGACGACTACTGCACAGGCTCCCAGACTCCAAATAAATTGATTATCTGTTAAGGCGATGCACTACGTCGTGTAATATTTTAAATTGAGCCGCTATCAATAACAACCCTTACGTAGATGGCGATAAGGTTTAAATTCCCGCTTACACCATCCGCCTGTTTTGATTTATGCAAGAAAAAAACATGGCCAAAAAGTGCCTTTTATTTTATTTTGTGGATGTTCAGGCATACCTAAATATTTAATTTTTATCCGATCATTTTATAAATAACTTAATTTGCCACATTATACAATAAAATCATAACCGAAAATGGGTTCGTAAGTAGGAGATTATGAACTTTAAAGCAGTTTTCAAGCTGGCCTATACATTATTTTTTTCTGGGCTTATAAAAAGACTTCTCATAAAAGAATTCTACTCGCAGTATTTAATTAAAGCATCTGAAACATTTCTAGGCGACCAAATTTTCAAACCAAAAACACATGATTTTGCATTACTACGTATGGCATCGCCTTAAAGAATAAATTTCCATGTCGGAAAAATTTGAATCACATTTTTTACAAAGTAACGAAAATGTAGGTTTTTTTTTAAATTTATTTATCAATATAAAGTTTTTTTTACATAAATTTTTCGACATCTGTCTCACTAGGGTACATAGACAGACGTATCAAGGTACTTAAAGATTACTTACAAAGGGGCTATTATAAAATTATTGAATCTATCATTTTATTTTGTATGTGAATTGTTGCTACTGTGTAAGTTTAATTTGGTTTACATATGTTTGTGATAGTGGGACGCCCAATACTTGTTATCCATTTCATGTTTGAATTTGGTCATTGACTCTGTTCGTCTAATAGTGGCTGGTAGTTGGTATATTGTATAGTTTGCAAGCTATGTATTTAAAATGTCTTTGCCCAAAGGTGGTTTTAGCAAAAGGAGTTCTTTGTTTTTGGCTCGAGTATAGTGTATCGTTTGAGTTAGTTTGTATAGTGTTTTGCTGTTTTGGTGTAAATTAATCGAGATGGATCTTGCAAAGAGCTGTTTTATGTCCATAACGTTGATTGTATTGAAGATAGTATCAGTGCTGGTAGAAAGAGTAAGTTTGAGAATTATTTTTATGATTAATTTTTGTGCTTTAATAATGGTGTCGAGGGCACTAGAAGAAGTATTACCCCAAGCTAAAATTCCGTATTCTATGTGTGATTGGCATAGTGAGAAATACACTGATTTTAAAAGTTTGTAGTTTTTAGTTTTAGGTTATTTCGGGAAAACCAGAAGGATCCCTAGCAAACATGTGTAATACTCGTATGTGCATCGGTTTTTAGTTTGGTTTTTAGTAGTGTAGTATTCACGAGCATGACTCGGCCTCCGACGTTATGCTCGCCCGTGAATATTAGGCTTTATCTCTTCAGTGGATATGAAGATGATATCAACTATTTCGCTTACTATCCGTCTAAAAGCAAGCTCTAGAAGCACATCTGTCCTTCTGGCGATGACTCAACGCAAAGAAAAGATTGATTCTACTATAAAATCATCTAATTATATGCGAACGTTATAAAACCCGTTTTTATGATTCTTCAAACGGCATAACGGGCCGATAAAATCAAGTATCAATTTCATCCATTTCACAGGACACGATATTAGCAGTGGGAATCAATTATTATCAACTTCGTGAAATAATAATTTGGAGACTATCGAAAAATATGAAGAATAATAAATAATAATTCAACATTTTATAACAATTAATCTATTTGATGTAAAATATATATCACATAAAATAATCATTCAACAGACCGACCCCTTCTACGTAAACTTTCGTAACCTTTTGGTATAATACATCAACGATCGTAACCCACAAAATGGTCATTTAAGAGTTTTTCATGTATTTAGTTCGGATGTAATACAAGACAATGGCATTTACCGTGTATTGTATATATATATACGACATTTATCTTATTTTTTGTCCTACGTATAACGTCGTATGTGCATTACTACAAAAACCGTTAGGATTATTGACACAGTAAAATACACTTTAAACTGCTCTCCTCAACAATCGAGATTTTTAAGATACGATAGTTGACGTAGGAGGGGTCGAAATGCACGAAAAAATACATTTTTATAATGTTTATTCAATGTCCAAAGCAGGAAAATGTTTAGATAATAAAATACTCTTACGGACACTGTGGGACGATCTAACATAAATATTGGGTACAGATTTCAGGAATTCGGGTACTACTAACAACTACCACAAGCTTATGGAAGTGGATTTGCCAAATAAATTTACAGTGGTTGAGTGAGCTTTTCGCGGAAACCGAAATAAAATTCCGCGAAAGTGATTTTCAAACCCTGGAATTTACCGAACAAATTTTGTGCACTTACAAAGATTGTGGTGAAATGGAGTCATCTCAAATTAACATAATTGCTTCTTGTTATTATTTTTGACAGCTAAAACATCATATCAAAGCTTTATAGCGAACCACGAAAATGAAATTAAAATATATTTATATTTCGGAATAACTTTATTGAGTAAAACCTCAAATTGTAATATTTAAATAATGAAGACAATATTAGTGATTTCTAAACGAAAATCTGAAACAGAAAAATCAGAAAAGGAAACGGTCACATCTGGGACTCGAACCCAGGACCCCTGTCTTTCCGGGACAGTGCTCTACCAACTGCGCTAATGGGACCCTATCCCCCTCGGTCACTTTTAACTGTATCATACTTCGAATAAGAACTACTAACATTGTCTTCATTTTTTTTTTCACCGCACATTTACACAATGTGCGGTGAAAAAAATTAAGACAATGTTAGTAGTTCTTATTCGAAGTATGATACAGTTAAAAGTGACCGAGGGGGATAGGGTCCCATTAGCGCAGTTGGTAGAGCACTGTCCCGGAAAGACAGGGGTCCTGGGTTCGAGTCCCAGATGTGACCGTTTCCTTTTCTGATTTTTCTGTTTCAGATTTTCGTTTAGAAATCACTAATATTGTCTTCATTATTTAAATATTTTAGAAATTAAAATATTTGCATTCGCCTATTGTCATAAAAGCTGTCTAAATTTCATGACTTCCACTTGAGTTCATAGTTCTAGAGATATTGCTGTATAAGGCAAAGAAATTTTCATATTTACGTATTTTTAAAAAGTAAAAAGTACATTTTTTTCTAATATTATAAATAAGATTGTTTGTGTGCATTGTTTAAAGTGCCAAAGCAAAGGAAAACATCAATTACCAAAATGTATAAAACATTTACAAAAAAAATGTAAATTCGAAGCGATATTGCATTAGAAAATGTTGATGAGGATGTTTTCAAGTGTACCACAGGTTATTACTACAGGAAAAAAAGGTTTAACGTTTTTGTTCTAGGAAGGTTTTCAAGGAAGGGTGTAGTGTGTGTAGTGTAAGGGTGTACCGACATAAACATTAAACAATCCGCCAACGCACAGTGGGAGAAAGCCCGATTCTGGGAACCAACTATTTTTTACAAATTTAAAACTCAACTAATATATTTATTGGATAACTGATAAGCAAATTTTAATTTAAATAAAAGCAATTAGTGTCAGGAGTAATTAGGGAGGACTAGTCAAACATAGGTATGTCGTTATTGTGAGTTTGGTAAAGTTTTCAGTTGTAATTCTTCATATATCTTAAAGAGATTTCGTGACATAATTTTTTTTTTGTGTATGAATATTAAAGTTCAGGGTACATACTAATATTATTGAGATGTTTTTAGTTGCTGTTCCCCGGAATAGTTTTTTAAATGCGTCGGATTTTTCATATATACATGTAATTTATTTTAACTGCACTAATAACTTGAATAATATAATAATAATAATATATGGCCCAATCATTTTTACAGGAATCAGTCATCTCAGTTTCGAGTGAAGAGCTTTCGAGAAATGTACGACTAAGATCTCTACTGCAGCGTGGACGGAAAAGATGTTCCTGAACGTATCTTATAGCTTTACCAAAAATTACAAAATTTGTAGGTATCCACCAAAAGAAAAATAAAACTGAAGCTTTCCTAATATATTTTTTGTACAACATTACTTTAAAATAAACCTCCATAAAATGTAATAAAGTTAGAAATAACATCATAAAATCGCAATAAAAAGAATAATTCCGTGCAATAGGCCGAGTTATTTGGTCCTAGTATCGGATTTCTCCCACTGTGCAACGTCGGTAATCCACATTCAAATTCTTCCTAATAATTATTATAGTCGACCCAAATACTGGGTAGACTTACCGCATTCGAAAAGAGAACCTTTTGTGGGGAAATTCGTAAAATTCCGAGAGGTTTTGGAGGTCGATGGAGACTTGTAATAAAGGTAGGTTAGGTTACTGCCCATACCTTTAGGAACTAATGGCTACCTTCAACTATTTAAACTTTCGTGTTATTGGCTACTTTTTTGTGGAATAGTCGAATGATTTTCAAGTACATTTACCTCAAGCCTAACAAAAATGTATGAATTAACAGTCTAACAAACATAAAAAAATTATTATATTTTATGGAATAATTTTTTGTCAACATTACATAAAAATTAATAATAAATAAAACAATTCCTACTGTTGAAATCATAAGATAAAAAAAAGTCTGGCCTTGAATACTGAAAACATTATTATGTTTTTTTTGTGAATACCGCACCCTGCTTCCAACCATTTGGAGCCAGTGAGACTATGGCATCCCCAATCGGGGTAAAGAATGAGGCTAAAGGTATTGGGATGGGAAGAAGATGGGGAAGAGGAAGGTGGGGGAGTACCTAGATGTTCGTATCTGGTCACCAAACAAAGCTAAAGCCATTATGATTGTCTTACACCAGGGCGATACTGAGAGTATTTTCAACTCTGGAACCAGCCGCAATTACACTATATATTGATTTAAAAGAATAAATTGTGAAATACCACAATATAACAAATAAAATTAACTTGTTCATGCCAGGATTAGAACCCGCGACCTTGGGCGTGCTAGTCCAGAGCCTTACCCTCGACCAGGGAGGCCGTCAATTATGATTATTATCGGTTATTTAAAAAATAATTCTCGATCCATAAGGTAAAAACGTAATTATAAAACATGAACAAAGAAAATGTTTACAAAATTTATTTATATCAACCATTGTTCTTGATATAAATACGCTGAGAAAGTATCCAGTTTTCTGTCAATTGTAAAATAATTTTAATAAATTGGTACACAGGAATTTCTTGTGGTATTGTATTGTCTTTTTCCAACGAATAACGGAAGTTTTATTAGGAAATATTTGGCGGCTTGTGACTTAAGTACGCCAGAGTGCTAAGATTGAAAACGGCAAAATTTTACTAAAAATAGTTTTCACTTACAACAGCATCAATAGAGTAGTATTTTGTAATCTTAGCAACTTTAAGTTTGTAAATCACTTTAAAAGTCGCGAGCCGCCAGTGTTGGGAAATTAGGTACTCACCTTATAAATCTGTCACCAGCGCGGAAATTGGGAAAATTCACAAAAGTGCACGAACGAATACGATTCACGTTTGAGACTAGCGTGCACTCTTTTCAATTATTGCTAGGCACGACAAAGCACAACAATTTCACCGATGGCAATATCAACAATCAACAGCCAATCGACACGTGAAAACGACAATAATAATATCAACACAGAATCACAACACTGCCACACACGATATAAAAAACAATGAAAAAATAAGAAATCACCCTGTTGCTGAAATAACGATTTTGTTTCGCTATATAAACAGAAGCGTATCAGCTAAAATGGTCGTTTGTTTCTATCGTTCGTTCCAAAACAGTCGAATATCGTGGCGATTGTTTTTGTTTTACGTATTAAAAGTATCAGAGGCGCAGGAAGACACAACGTTCCTCCCTCGATCCCGGCTGCGTACTGTTTTCTGTTTGGTTTCGGTACTCGCTCGTCGCTACTTTGAAGGCACAAAGAACCGAAGAACGAAACAGCTGATCGTGTGTTTACGAACTGCTCCGAACATATGGAGAGGCGGGCGGAACGCGGAAGCGCACGGGGGGGGGGAGGTGAAGGGGCCTGTCAGAGGACAGCGGAGGCGCGGTGGCGGGGGAGTGCGGGGGGGAGGCAGCACAAAGAGAGCGGGAAACCGTAGGCCACGTGCGAGATCTCTTTGTGTTCAGTGCGGAAGGGAAATAATAACTATAAAGGGCCGATCAAAAACAAATGAGAGAGTGATATTATCAATGGCTTATAACTTATATCACCCACGCTTTGTAAATTCAAATGCTTTTACACCAATCAACGGTGTAATCGACCTAATGCCCACAAAGAGCGTTCACCTCGAACAAGTTGATTCGAGTGTTTCCAAAATTTAATACAACATTAAAAATGACGGGTAGTACCGTAATCCCTTGTCTGCCGATGGCATTTGATCCTGCTGCTAAGAGTGCTAAGAGATCTGTCGTAATAAGAAAGAATGAGAGAGGTTACAAGTTACAACGGAGCTATCAGCGGTAGAAATTTATTTAAGTTTTTATTTTTTTATCGGAATGTAAATAAAGCATATTTAATGTGTTGTGACGGGGTTTTTATTAAAGAAAAATCGTATCTAATCATTAAATCGATTTTGTTTCTTATCGATTCAATAATAACCAACCAAACACGTCTTGCGACAACCAGTTCGTGTAATATTATAAATATATTGCGTAGCGTATAAATTATTCAGTGCAGACAGAAGACAGCTGACACAATGAGAATATTACGAGACTTACACACAGACACACACGAAACTCCCACACATGAGACTACATAATATACAAATATATAATACACGCAAATTATTATACCTGCGATAGGTTAGTGTGGGTGAACTAGCTAGAAAACCTGTACACAAGGGTGGACAGTCAAAGTACGGAGATTATTTATTTAATGATTGGTCAATTTGTATAGCGCTGCTTTTGTGAGATATCACCAGGTAGTTTTAGTTACAGTTGATGCAAGTATTAAAAATATATATAAATATTACAAAGTAAAATAAAGTGAAGTTAATTTAAGTAAAATTAAGTACAGGAACAGGTGACACGGAGATAGAAGATGGATACTCTGCAGCAAGAATCCTAGGTGGTGTAGAAACTGGACCAGCTGCTGCAGCGAGATAGTCCACCGCGTCCACCAACAGTGCCAGCACGAGGTTCGTCATCCGTCCAGGTATGTGTCTGCTGCTAATAAAGCGCTGACACAATATCCTCTCACAGATACCAGACCTTGGCAGCACCGCTGTGACGTTTGACGAAGATAGGAGATGGAGACTCTGCAGCAAGAATCCTAGAGTTAAGGAGGTTTTATAAAATACTAGCTGACGTGTACCCGGCGTTGCTGGTGGTTATTCTCAGGAGACAGACATATACCATCGGGGACTTTTCTGTAGGCCTTTTTAAGATATACAATTCCGTGGTATATTATTTTGATGTATCTCATAAGGTTTAATCAGCGTTAGCAATGTAAGCGCCCGATAATATTTTTTTACGACTTGATTAAAAAACATCGACTTTTCTCGACATTCTATAAATATAATATGCATATACCTTATACCTTCCATAAAAAATTCTCTAAATGATAGTGAAAACCCTCGAACATCCGTTGCAAAGTTTAGAAGAACTAAGCTCAAAACAGGACGCGGAAAGCGACTTTGTTTTATGCTGTTAAGAGATTTATTTTTGAGATATCGTTCTTTCAGAGGTCTCAAAAGATGCTTGTAATTATTTAGAATATAAAAATTCATGGTCAAGAATTAAAAGCTTGAATATGGGACAAGTACAGTAGTAACTATCTAACCATCACCGCAGGGGTAGGCAGAGAGGATGGACCGCCAAACAACTCGGTCTTGGCACACACAACTTGTCTCATTCACATTCATACATGCTCCTCTGTTATTCCGACTCTTGACACGATCCGACAAAAGTATTTGGTTCACTTGATTGTGCCATGTCTTCCTCGGGCGTCCCCTACTAATTCTACAATTCACATTCAGTCAACTCTTAGATCAGCAACATCAACAGCCGTAGGCAGGCTGATGGAACCTATGCGCAAGCCAAATACTAAGTTTGGTGATCGCGATTTCGGAGTATCTGCACCGAAGGCTTGGAATAAACTCCCCCCATAACAAGTCCAACAGAATTCAGGACTAAACTAAAAACTTACCTTTTTAAGCTGTCATAACCTTAAATTAAATATACCATTCCTGACAGAAAGACAAGTTATATCCAATTATGTCCTAAACCCTGTATCTAAATTTTGCTAATAAACAATTAGTTAATGTTAATTAACTGTTAATCTCAAGTGACTAGGTAAGTATTGTATTATATATTATTTATTTATTTTTAATATCAACGGTATAAAATATACCATATACAGTAAATTATAAACAGTGACATCAGAAAATATACAATTAACAGAAACTCTAGATGGATATAAAAAGTTAGAGATACAAGTACATACAAAACTTATAGGTAGACTAGGTTAGATTAGTATTGATTGAAATATATGATAGTATAGATACATGATATAATATATTACAATAGCTAAAATGTATGCATTTATTTTCAGGTTTTGGTTGAAAGTAGGTAAGTGCATATCAAGCTGTTGGTTCACCGAATTGACTATTATTATTGACCTAAGTTTCCTCAGTTGCCACAGGCAGTTCATTTTATATACATATTTTTTTGACTTTTTACGTAAGTATGACATATATATAGTTAGTAATAACATAGATCATTGTAGAAATGTATTATATACTTGTACAACGTCCTTGAGGTGATTTTGCACAAAAACGGCGCTATAAAAATCATCCAAATATTATTATTTTTAATAGATCTGGATTCCCGAAGCATTCCACATAAGTCTAAAGTTCTACGTATTATCATAGAGCTATAATTAAAGGCGCAACTGGGTACAAATATTGAAACTTGTTCCACTATTAGAACGTGATAAGCGATGCGCATATACCGGATTAGGTAAATTTAGTTAGAGCGTTGGGAGAGTTTGAGGTCAGTTGGAGGTAAAAAAAGCGGAACCAATTTTTTCGCTTCATGTCTCATCTAAATTTAATACATGTATATTATTAAATTAGGTTTCGAACAAAAAGTTTTCACGGCCCAGCCTAACGCACTATACACGGTACACGGATACCCGCATACATGGGGATTCACACTAACACCAACACAGACGTGGCTGCGACCAGATAACAGTATTTCAACACCAACAGATACCGATATCTCGGCGGAACGAGCTCCAAGAGATGCGCATATTGTTTTGACATCTCTTAACATAAAACGCCTCAAAAACTCGAATATAAGGCGTAGGTACTGGTATTAGTTTCACGAAAAACTCCAAAAAACCCATCCTATATGTTATTTCATATTATTTCCTTTGTTGGGGAGTTAGAACGTTGTCCTTCTTTACACGGCTGAAAAGCATATTCTTATAAAATTAATCGTCTGACAAAAAATGTCTTTTAATTGGGTACTAACGATTTTCACGACTTACGGAAAAAATTGGATATAATGTAGTTTTTTTAACAGTAAAAGTGAATGGAAGAAAAAATAAGAGGTGTTTGGACAATGTATGACTTGGAATTGAATGGTTGGAGAAGTCGGGGACGCCCGAGGAAGACATGGTGATGACAGGAAGACAGACGAGGAAGACACAGATCAAGTGAACCAGATACTTTTTTCGAGAGTCGGAATAACAGAAGAGTATGCATGAATGTGAATGAGGCAAGGAGTGTGTGCCAAGACCGAGATGTTTGGCGGTCCGTCCTCTCTGCCTATCCCTGCGGGGAAACGGAGTGATGTAAATATGTTCATAAAAAAAGAGTTTTATGTTTTAGTATTTCAGTAAAATCATAATTTTCTCACTGACATAATGGCATTGTTGCATACAAAAGACCTTGAACATTCTATGTGTAAATCCTAGCATTTATTGTAGCATGAAACTAACATTTTACCTTTTGGTGAGTTGTAGTGCTACGTATACATCCGCGAGCTGAACTTCCGAACTGAACCTCAACCTATGGGAAAGAAACGAAGCAACCACAAATTGCGCGAAACGCCGCTTGCAGTTGATTCGTTCCTTTCCCGTAATTCGCGGTACGGTTCGCGTTTCTGTTCGTAAATGTATACGTACCCTTATAGAATTAGTTTCCGGAAGGTTTCTTTTGTACTCATGACCAGTGGCGTGCATAGAGTTAACCTTTCGCTAAGAATGAATGTTAACCTCAATTTTTCTACGATTCGAGTAAAAAATTAAGTAAAAATGTGGTTAGCGTTTTTGATAACATTTTTCACATGTGATATTAAAATTTTATTGTTTAGAAATAGTAATGTTTATTTTAGATAATTTAATCTGGTAAATCTAATAATCTAAGAAAGATAATTTTATTTAATGTCTAAAACAGTATTTGTTTATACGGAAAATGAACAAAAATAATAAGTATAGCATATTTGAAATACACATAAAACATTGCAAACTGAACACAAGTGTTGAAAGTACTGAAGGGTACGAAAATACGAAAAAAG
Source organism: Hesperophylax magnus (assembly GCA_026573805.1). Taxonomy (NCBI): domain Eukaryota; kingdom Metazoa; phylum Arthropoda; class Insecta; order Trichoptera; family Limnephilidae; genus Hesperophylax; species Hesperophylax magnus. The sequence goes on from JAIUSX010000088.1 coordinate 3,193,634, forward strand.
TGAAATGATAATAACTTTTATAATACCTTTGTCTGAGTAAATATGTTTCTAAGTTTCGTATAAAGTAGTAATCACAATCAAAACCAAAAAATCAAAACCATCGGTAAGCTAAAGCGAAATCTATACTTTGACAGTTCTCCTAAGGAACGTGGCAAAATGCCAGAGGCTTTAGGGGTTAAACAGACATTTCCTTCACTACCTCACGTTTCAAGGGTTAAACTTTCGGTTTTTTGTTCAGAAAAATAAAAAAAGACAAACATTTTCGGAAGACGGAATCACGGAAGAAAGTCAACTCATTAAAAGCTTAGTACTAATTAACAGATGTAGGTACCAACAGATCGGTCAATAATTGCCATTGAATTTGTTCTAAAAAGCACTGCCTAGAGTTAGACACTATCAAAAATATTAACACAAGCGAGTCTTCACGTGAATGCGCGTACAGCTCAAAATATAATATTATGCGCAGTATGTAAACGTTGAATAATTTAATCTGACGTTGGCGACATTTAGGCATCTCTAGTTCCTGCTTTTGACATAGGGCGGTTGTTGAGAGAGAATAATATCACCTCAAGGGCGTTTGTAAATACCAATCATTAAATAATACCTACATCTTAGTCCTTTCATTTTGGAAATACCACTTCAAGGGCGCTTTACTGTACAGAAAATAAATTTTGCTCACTTTAACCTTGCTCTATTATTATTTTATCCTCATTGCTTATAGTCATTATTGCTTGATGGTTGGCTTTTTCCTATCTATCCAATGCTGGCTATTTAAGTCCTTAAAATATGAAATATCTCTTTATCTTCAAAATTTTTATTCAAATTTTTATTCAAAATTATTAAATCTTTAATTGACAGCCCTAATTTGTTGGAACTTATTTGCATTAATGTTCCTGCTAGGCAAACTCGCAGTAAAGTTACTTTTAAATTTAACAAGAACCTCAACACTAATTATTCTATTTTTTCACCAATTCCTAGAATTCACAACCTTGCGAATAAATACTGTGAACTTATAGATATATTTGGTTTTGACAATTTTGTGAGCTTTAAAAGGCAACTTATTTCGATTCTATCGGCTAATAATTAACTTTTATAGCTTTAATAATTTTATTACATCTTCTCCCATTCGAAACCTTTCAAGTAAATTATATCCATATTTGTTTGTTTTTTATTTGCTCTACTATACACTTATAATTGTATGCATATACCTACTAACTACTTTTTATACATAACACTATGTTCCATCTCAGATCTTATTATTTCTTATTCATGTCGATATTGCTAAATTCTATTAGTTTTTGCTTTTTACAGGTGCAACTCTTATTTTGTTATTTTTTTTTTTTTTTTAAATCTCTGTTATAATGTTCTTTACCTCACGAGTAAGTTACACTCTAATTTATATTGGTTTATCGATTTGTTAAACACACAATTAATACTGGGTTTAAACACACCCACTTACTTACTTTTTATGTTGAACTTTCTTTTACTTACTATTTCATGCTTGGGTATATTTTATATTGAATCCATCTTATTAGTGTTTTGCTAATTTGCACAAAATTTTATTATATGTGTTGCTTTCTTACAATTAACTCCATTTATCTTCTTATGTTCAATTATTGTAATCAATGTAAATGTATATTTTCATGTAAAAGCCCATTAGGGCGTAAATAAAATAATAAATAAATAAATAAAATAAATCTCTAATGCTTGTGTGCTTGTGTGTTGAAGATGGAAAATGCCCAGCTACTCCGATGTGCTAACCACCTTTTTTGTAGAAAGAAAGACAAACATTCTCGCCACATTGCTTATGACGCCTGGGTGGGAACCAGAAGCGATGCCAACTTAGCTACTTGCCGGTCGAACACCTAATCTAACTTAACACGGCTAATGCCATTTCAAAAACGTTTCGATTCTGAATGGTGGCCTTTAACCAGGGCGATACTGAGAGTATCTACCACTCTGGATATAGTACTATTGAAAAGCGATATTTAAAGAAGTTAGTGACTAAATTACACTTTGAAAAGGGAACAAAATAATGTGAAAAGTGTAAAAAACCGCTGGTAAAAATTTGACGCAATAAGAAATAAATCATCATAACAGCATTTTATTCGCTTGACAGAAAAAACCGTTGCCAAATAATGATGATTAATTAGCAAATGGTGGACTGAAGTTAGAATAAGAACGAGTGTACCGCGAACCGAGTATTTATCGAGTCACGTACTAAATCAATATTGTTTTTCAGTGCATTTAACCGTGCGTCGGTTCAGTCGGAAGGATGGTTAGTGATGGGAAAAGACCGAAGCGAACTAAGTGGAACGATTTTCTTTAAGTGTATCGAATAAAACTTTTAATATTAGAAAAACCGAGTTTTATTTAAGACTTTTATAATCTAAAAACCATTATTATACACACATCTGGTTAGAAGTCAAGTAGTATTATAATTCATGCATTTGTTCTCCTGATTTTAACTCTCATTGCTTCGAAATCGAAATTTTATTGACGCTTTATTAATTTCAAAATTGGTATTCTTGTAAATAAAATCAATTACCTATGTAGACTTACGAAGTAAACTCAATTTATCGAAATTTTCTGAAAGGCGAAAAATATTTGATCTCCTTTTATTGTATAAAATTGTTAATTCAAGATTTGACTGACCTAACGCTATAAACTTGTCTTTATATGCAATCTGAAGCATACTAGATAGAATGTATTATTTCACGGAAGAATAAAGATAAAATGTTGCAACATAACTAAGATTAACCTCATATTATGTTTTTCTTCTGTATGTTTTACCACTATTCAGTTTTATTGTATAATGTTATGTTTTTCTTCTGTATGTTTTACCACTATACATTTTTCTTGTATAATATAATGTTTCTCTTCTATCATTTCGCTTCATAATTTACCTCTTGTATATTTTGAACGTTTCCAAAAATTAGTTTAAGAAAAATTAACGTACAAAAAAAAGCTTCACGAAATTTACAATTTATAATTCACACAAATTATTTTTCAATAAATGTAAAAAATAAATATAATATATAATATGTTTCTGCATTCTCTCGAGTACCACAGGGGTCAAACTTGGGGCCACTATTTATAATTTTAATTGATGACATTCAAGATTGCATCAAATATGCCACTTGCCTGCTTTTTGCAGACGATCTAAAATTACTTATGAAGATTTATGACGGGCTAGATTCTGAAAAAATTACAAAGCGATTTTGATTAAATTTCATCATGGGCTGATGAAAATAAATTATTTTGAAAGAAGTGTGTCACTATGTCAAATACACGTTCGAGAAACCCATCAAATTTGATTATTGTCTTAAAAAAGATATAAGTATTGTCAACAGTAAAATCCATCGAGGACCTAGGGGTAGTTTTTGATCCCAAACTTATGTTTTCAGACCAAGTATTGCTGTTGACAGCATCATACTACAAGCTTCTAGGGTTTGTGATAAGATGTTGCAAACAGTTTTCTAATCCCGAAGCAATGATGGCTTCGTATAATTCATTATAAGATCTAGTAGAAGTAGAATACGCCTCAGCGGTATGGGCCGCATACCAGCAAAAGTACATTAAGCAATTAGAACAGAAATACAAAAAAAGTTCCATAGATATCAGTATATGAGAATACATGGAGAGTACCAGCGATTCATGCATCATGAAGATTTGCTCGATAAAACGCGCTACTAAAGTCTCCAGTCGAGGAGGAGTCCCTAGCAGTAACGGCGTATAAAATTATGAATAATTTAATAGATAGCCCATACCTAATGGAATGCTATAAGTTATTATAGGGTATTAGTTTCAATAGGGTTCTTTTCAGTTGTTTTATAATTATTCCAGAGTTGAATCATTCAAGATGAAATAAGTAATGTAAATTTCCTAAGAAACATCTATTTACATAATAATAAATGTATATAGAGAAAGTCGCTACCTGCGTCTATCTATTTGTGCGCTCAGTTCTTCTAAACTACGCAACGGATTTTGATATGTTTTCACTATCATTTAGAGAATTTCTTCCGGAAGGTTTACATATATAATACTTACAATTTATATTTATATAAAGTAGAGATAACTCGAGCAACGCCGGGTACACTTCAGCTTGTGCTTTTCAAAACACGTAATTGTTTTACTTAAAGTGCACTTAACACGAGTAGACCACCGATAATAAAAAATTTAATTCACAGAACTGAACAACATCGTTAAATTAAAAAAAATATATTACTTATATAATAAATGAATAATAGCGTTAAATGGGGATTTGTTTGATATTTTGCGATTGTTTATTGAATTTGTACTGAACATTATTATATATTGGAGGTCCTTTTCAGTTAGTTTGCTTCTGTAAGTACCTACTAGGACATTTGTTATAGTAAACAATAATAACAATATTATAATCATAGATAATTAGCTGAACTTAGATTTTAGTAAACACCATTATTTTTTCCCAGTGATTTATCGTTTTGCTATAGATACAGCCAATTACCCAATGTATTGATCGGTTATATCTATTTGCAGAGTTATGTATACTGTGATAATTATAATAATAACTGATTATATATTTTGTGACTGCAATAATGGCGCAATACGTAACTACATATGATGCCGCGTATGCATTAGTCTATTTATTACCTTCCCAATAATATGCCGTGATAAAGGAAAATTCTCTGTAAAACGTAGAAACGCTGCTTTTAGCACGTAGGTTATATTTACCCAGAACACTGAATGGAAAAATACGTAGATCAAAATAGCACGGCAAAAAAACCAAATTGTCCTGCTTCTTTTTACTGTAAACAACGGGGTCGAAACATATTGGAAAAATAGAATACTTAGCAGTAACTATTTATTGATTTTCGTGTTTTTTCAGAACAAATTGATTTGTTGTTTTTATGACTGGAAGTTACGTTTCAAACTCGGCGATTAAATTACATCATATTATTATAAAAATATACGCTTGTGCATGCCGTGCTATTGGCGTCTTGACACTCTCCCTTGAACGTGTAACAAGTGAAAAATAAACGTCTTATTAATAAAATCGTATTTTAATTAATAAACATCAGACATATTATATACTTGAAATGTGGGCAAAGGGTCTAAACCTGTACTGTAATCACAAGCAAAAATACTTTTCACCGATCGTAATAATTAGTAGGAACCACAAAACACCGTAATTTAACCAAAAATGTACCTCGAGGATAATAATTATCATAAGAAAGAGTCACATTTACAGTTTTATCCGAGGACGGAGCTCATAATGTCATTCTTCGAACGCTCCAGGCGTATCTTTATCTCACGGGTTGTTCACCCATAGTCGGTCGTCTCGGCAAAGTGCACCGGTAGACCTTTATTAGCTATGAGATATAATTTATAATAACAATATGTAGGTGCGTCCGATATCACCACTCCGCGGAGTAACCACGAACCGTAAGGGAATCTAATAGTCGAATAAATCATCTATCTGGGCATTTTCGCCAAAGTTTGTACACGTTTTTACCTTTTTTTATGCTTTCCTTTTCGTTACTTCTACGTTTTACGTGGAGAAAAATGATTATTGCTAATTTATTAAGAATCTCTTCAAATTATTACTTGTTGAAATAAATTGTGTTATGCGTGATGAATAAATGAGAATTGGTTAAAATTCGTCTTTTATCGAAAGTAGCCAAAAGTTAGGTTAAAGAAATTGAAGAGTTATGTACACTGTACGCACACGGAGAAAAATGAGTAATAGCTAATTTATTCAGAATCTCTTCAAATTATTTGTAATCCGGTTAAAAACGGGATTTCAGGCCCTTAACGAGTGAATTAATTGGTTTCCTATTAAACTTTTAGTAAAATATATTGTCAGAATGTCGGAACACGTGCTCATAAAATTCATAATATTTCGTGATTATATATTATCAAGGCAAATGCGGTGCATGAACACGTGTTCCGATATATTAAGAATTTTATCCAAGTTCACTAAAGGACACTACTTCAGCAAAAAGGTCTATTCAAAATAGATTCACTAAAAGCTCTACTTCTAGAAGGGCGGGTTGTTTCACAGAATGTGAACAATTTATGAAATTTCAATGTTGTTTTCAAGTTCTGTAAAGGCTTTATATTATTTCAGTTAAACAACTGGCCAAGAATGATATAATAACAGAACTTGAATAGAACCTTTACAGAACTTGAAAATTAACATTTAAATTTGATGAATTGTTCAAATTCTGAGAAACAACCCGTCCTAATAATGAAAGGTTATAATAATTAAAAGTATACTTTCAAGCACCGAGGTACTTCAAACCTTTATAGTGTTCAAGTTTCTTGCGATATTTTTTAGCATTCTATGATTGGAATCGGTCCATTAAAGGAATGAACGAAAATACTCCTGTGACAACTTTCTCTTTACAAATAAAAACATACAAGCAAAAATACACTTTAGAGAACTTCGGACTAACTTTCGAGTAAATAAGGTAAATATATACAATTGCCGAGGTCGAGAGTACAGAGAATAGAAAGTGAGGTATTAAGCCATATCAGGATAAGCACTGGGTGTAGGTAGATAGGCCCCTCTCCACAGTCTCCACTTCCACACGACTCGTTACTCGGATAAGATAAACTAAATAATTATGGTACGAACAAGAAACAGTTATGAATATTCAAAGAAATTACAGCATTTCTCTTCATTACTGATATAATAATTACTCTACAAAGGGAAAACAAACAAGTTCTCAGCGTTTTGAGAGACACGCACGCCATTATAAGTGACGTAATACTGAGAAATTTACCTCAGTGTCTTTCTGAAGATGCCTAAAAATAAATTAGCGTTCATAACTTAGGCTTGTTTTTGATTAAACAAAACGGTGCAATGTTTAAAAAATATGACCATGGCATCCGCAATGGGGTATTTGCACAAACTACGAATACAGTTAAAAATCTATGGAAGATTTAAAGTATATTTTTCTGATTATAAACATAATATAAACGATAAATATCGTACTAAGAATATGTAATTTTAATATTTTCATTCATAACTACTGATTTCAACAACGATCTAAAACCGCACATCCCGAAACGGTTCCAACTGGCTACAACGTGATGTCATAATGCCATAGAAACCGCCACTGGTTGGTAAGATGGCTGTCACCAACGTTGCACGACATGACGCCAACGCCGCCGAATTCACAAATAAAAAAATGAACATGTCGTTTGGCGGCAAATCGAAAATGACACATTATAATATAAATCGATATTGAAAATTTATTCAACACAAAAATAAAATACTTTCACTGTCGTAATCTTTTTCTTAATTTTTTCGAGAGTTGAAAAAAAACAGTGAAAATACCCTATTAGGGGGTATATTGTAAGACTGAAGGTTGGAGGAAAAGTGTATAATACATGGATATTTAAAGGAAACAAGTTAACCAAAAATTAAATTGCTTAAGGCGATGCCATACGTAGTAATGCAAAATCATGTGTTTTTGGTTTGAAAATTTGGTCGCCTAGAAATATTTCAGATGCTTTAATTGATTACTGCGAGTAGAATACATCTTGGCCTTTGAATTAATCGAGTATTTTTTAGATAAGTCTCTTTATAAGCCCAGAAAAAAATAATGTATAAGGCCCATGAAAACTGCTTCAAAATCTCATACTTCAAAAGTTCAAAATCTCATACTTACGAACTCATTTTCGGTTATGATTTTATTGTATATTGTGGCAAATTAAGTTATTTATAAAATGATCGATTTTTTTTTTTAATATTTATGCCTGAATATCCACAAAATAAAATAAAAGGCACTTTTTGGCCATGTTTTTTTGTTGCATAAATCAAAACAGGCGGATGGTGTTGAGCGGGAATTTAAACCTTATCGCCATCTACGTAAGGGTTGTTATTGATAGCGGCTCGATTTAAAATATTACACGACGTAGTGCATCGCCTTAAATATTTTTTTCAACACAGTGATAATTTATATACATATACTACTTAGGCACAAAGACAATTCATCTACCTAGCTCCTAAAATCTTTAACCTCCTCCATTACAATTTAAAAACCGCAATCCAACTTTATACTTTCAAAACACAAATAACGCCAAGAATCCTTACATCTGAAATAGATTTCAATCATAACACCCATACATTGTACACTCTAACCACCTAATCTCCCTTCATACATCTCTCACATTCCTCAACTAATTTTCTTAATTAAATTTTCACACAAAATATTTACAACTAAATCTGAATTGTACAAATTAATAATTATTATATGAATAATCCGAAAATTTTCAATTTGTTAACATCACCCGCCATAACACAGGGACATTCCTAGCATGGCGGGTGAAATTATACTAAAAATGTATCTACTGTGCCATTTTTTTTCCATGAGAATAATATATACAGCAAGCGGTATGTATGGGTCGTCGACTTGTTGCACGAATTTTAAAAAGGCAATTTGAAGAACCTGTCCGGTCATTAAAGGTACCACTATTGCCACAGTCTTATAAATTGTTTATTGTTATTTCTGCGGTATTTGAAATAAACGAACAATAATCGTCAGGAAACTGCGGCCGGGTTTCCGCTGACCTCATACATAGATACATAAAGTTTCTCAAAATCAGCAGTTTTACTTTTACAAAGTAATAATGTGCAAGTAGTCGGAAGCGTGTAAAGCTGCTGCCACACGCAAAGCTCACATCAAAAGTTAATGTACAGCGCATCATCTTTTCTACCGACACACGACGCTATCAAATATTTCTTCCTATGGTAGGAGAGGGGGTCAGTTGAGTTCGAGAGCGGCCGAGGAACATAATTTCATCTGTCAAAGTGACAACTTTACTAAGGGAACACAGAACTTAGTTGGTAGCTCCGTAATTAAAATGACCCCCTCTCCTTTTTACGGCGGAGAGGGGGACGCATAACTTTTCAAATATCGCTTCGGGAGCGGATACGTAAAATAAATTCGGTTAGCGAAGTTCAGAACCACACTTATAGCGCGTTATCTTTTTACGTGTGTCGGGTCTGTATGGGATTGTATGGCGAGCGCTATTGTGCTTTATATTATCTGTTGATGTGAGCTTTGCGTGTGGCAGCACCATGATAAGATATTAGCTATACGGGAGGTGTACTCGTATACTCACAGGCATTGGCAGTTCGTGGTTCTTTTCACTGGGGGTTCAGAATATCAAGAGAAGTTACTACATTTGTATACCTATTTCTTTCTAAATTTACGAAGTTCCCTCATTTTTTAATTTTAAACCCCTTTTCAAACTTTTGTGTATTTAAACAACACCATATTTCGCCGTTGTTCATTATTAGGTATAACTAACAAAAATAACTGTGTCAAAATCATTAAATACAACTACTTTATTGTCGAAAGCTGAAACCAAACAAAAGAAAACGTAACACAATATTGCATTACTAGCTACATAAGATAATTAAGATAAAATCTGTTTTACTAGTTTTACTAAAACAAGTAAAAATAAGACACACGAAACATAATAAGTACAACAAATAAAAAAAATACTATACACTGCTAAAGAAGAATAACATTTAAGACGGATTGTAGACCTGACAAAATCACACTATTTTCGACACACTATGCAAAACTAGCGCAAAGTTCATTTGCCGGCGCGTGACATCAAACAATGTCTATCGCGGCGCACAACGATCGCCTTGCTTTGGCGTATGTTATAAGATTTCACCGTCAGGGGGATTATGTTGATTTGTTTTTTTTTATATGATGTATTTTGTGCTGATTCTATAACGCCAGCATGGGAATATCGGGTTGCTGTTTGACCGTATTTTTCGGTCGCGTCGATTTCAGACGCAGAATTTTAATGGCGCGCTCTTCGTAATGTGCTAATATTATTATAATGCAAGTTTGTCTTGTAAACTCATCCTTTTAGTGGGGATTCACTGCACAAACGCACTTTAGAGAAAACCGTCACTGCACTCAGGTATGTGGGCGGATACATACATATTTAAAATGTTACACCTACTAGTACTGCAAGCGTGAGTTACATAGCTAAAATGTTACACCTACTAGTACTGTATGCGTGGGTGTATACTGGGTAGAAAGGTGGAATAAATTATTATACCTAAAGCTTCTGTCAAACTTATAGTGTTACCGGTTATATTACTATAAATTGGCTTAATTCGGTAACATCTTTGTAAAATAAGACATTGGGAGCGTTTTACGTGATGGAATCGATATCAAAACAAAAAAAATATCTACGTATGCATCGCAAATTTAATAATTTATTCTGATTTATACCTATTTCCTATAGAATTTCAAATTGATAGACTTGCCCCAACATAAAATCTGGGTATCATTTCCACGAGCTGGGGGCAAAGCACGTGACCATATTTTTGGCACCAAGGGGGTTCAAGAGTGCTTTGAATAAACTACGACATCAGACGTAAGTTGACCGCCGTTGAGGGCGCATTTTCAAACAAAAATTATGTTAAGTAAGTTCGGTAAATTAAGGCAACGGTTTGCAGCGCAGTCCATCGTGCGAATTTTCTATGCAGGATCCGAATGTTAATTTTTAACCGAACCGCCTGGCGCAGCGACACTAAAAATGAGTGAGATTAGTAAATTATAACACCTTTGTAAAAGCGTCTAACTAAATAGTATAACAAAATATTCAATTTTAGAAACAATACCGTACTTTTGTTTAACCGACATGGGATTTGTCGTAAAGTTTTTATGCCAGCGATTTGCGCGCCCTTGTAAAAAAAGACTAGTAATTCGTAAGCAGATTTTGTTTTCGAAGACTAAATATTGATTATTACAATGCGAGTTGCATGTATACTGTCAGATTCGTTTAATACAAATTCAGGGAAAGGGAGACTGTCACGCCGCCTATTCGTTTGTTTGTTGTAGATGACCTATAAGTATACGAAAAGGTTTACCTGGGTGTAGTTTACCTGCAGGTGACCTATTAGTATACTAAAAGGTTTGACCTGGGTGTAGATGATCTATTAGTATACTAAAAGGTTTGACCTAGGTATAGGTTACCTGCAGGTGACCTATTAGTATACTAAAAGGTTTGACCTGGGTGTAGGTGTCCTGCAGGTGACCTATTAGTACACTAAAATGTTTGACCTGAGTGTAGGTGACCTGCAGATGACCTTTCCGTATACTAAAAGGTTTCCTTTTTGCGATGATTTTATCCTGCTTGCACGATAATGCAATTTCTCCCCGATTTATTTTTCCAGTTCAATTAATATTAATTAAACGATGCTAGTAGGTAACATCGCCAAAACAGTAACAATATTATAATAAAGATCTGGTTTCTTCACAACAACAACAACTACGTATGTTATTGTGCAAGCGCAGAAGTTGCAGAGCAGCTGGGGTCAGTAGTTTATCTCGGGTTAGGCCGGGCCACAGGGCGTTACGATCTCGTGTATCGAATCTATCGACTTATATCGATAGTTTGTAATGGGAAGGCTTGTTTGCAAGTTGCAGAAATGGTGCACAGACGATGTGTAAAGAGAGATAAAGGAAGCTAGTGTTTTATTTCATGGGGACGAAAGAGAAGAGAAAGATTAAAATCGTTATCGTCAATGGGCTAATACAACAGGTTGGTTTAAACAATATATTATTTAAAAAATTTATTTCAGTGCATAAAACAGGACTGATGCATTGATGATATTCTCTATGGCATGATGTCCAAAACTTACATAGATGAATATTTGAAGAGTAATAATAATTAAAAAGTAGGCGTATTAAATAATAATAAACTAAGAAAAATTGTATAAAAGTAATTGACAAACAAGTTAAATGGGTAGAAGGTGGAATACACAAGTCGAGAAACAATTTATGCACCTGCACACTGATTTGGTACTTAAAAAGGGCTGCATCATATTATCAGCTTTGTAACCAATAAAAAATATATAACTAGTTCATTATTATAGCAGTGTGTATTATAATTTCTTAATGTTTGCGGTGATGGAGAGAAATATCCCGTATTAATGTTCGTTTTGGATAAAATTTTTGGGGTATCCAACTGATGTGTTGCTTGTACCCAAAATTATGCGTGCATCAGTTGGATATTACGTTTTGAAAGTTCAGAAAGTTTACGTTTTGCTGTCCGAGAGTATAGTTAATATTATAGAGCGAAAATTGATTATTATACGTTCCAAATTCATCAGATAAACAAATGTTCACGATAACAAATTACACGGGTTATTATAATAATATACGTAGTTTTCCAAACAGTTTTGCAAAACAAAGATTTTAAGACAAACCAAATATAACGGGATCTAAACAAATCTCAAATCTCTGTTCCAAAACCTTCTAGTAGCTACCGCTACACATATCAGCAATGATTTCACATTTGAAAAAATGTCCGAAAACTGAAAACTATTTTTGAAAGGTTATAAAGAACTTGGGGTATCTTATATTTGTATTGAAAATGTTACAAGACGTAGTGCTTCGTCGATTTTAACCCCCGCGTACATTTTTTTTATGTTATAGTTTTAAAAACAATATAACCTAAAATCATTAAAACCCAAAAAGCTATTAAAAATACTGATTTCGATTGTGCCTCTGGGTCTTTTAAGCAAATAGTGTACGAGTAGATACTTAAATGTAATATGGCCAAGAAAATTCAGAATTTATGCGAAAACTCAATAAACATCAATAAAAAACTTAATTAATCTAAAAGAAGTCTAAATCACATAACTCGTTACTAAACCGGGTGTTAGGGACGTACTTGACTTATTTTAACCAGTGATTCCTGACGTTATCTGGAGTAAAAAAATGTAAATGAAATATTTCCGATTCGAATTCGATTTAGAGTCCGATGACTCAGCCTAGTAACCGACCAACCAAACAAATTTTTTCAACTCAAAACATAAAAAAAATCAGTAGGTATTAAACAGTTAGGATCGAGTGCGGGGTTTGGCCGGTGAGTAGGTTGAGTGACCTGTGACGAAATGTGAAAGAATTTTTGTTTGATTATCGTGAAAAAAATATATTTTTTAAAACCCACCAATAAAGTCACCGGATTTCAATATTTCATTAACAATCTTTACTCAAAATTATGTCAGGAATCACTGGTTAAAGTAAGTCAAGTATGTACGTCCCTCAACACTATGTATAGATAGAGCTTTGAAGATCTTCCAAGAAATTCCGACCAACATAAAATAATACAAAAATGTGTTAATTTTTTTAAAAAGAAGTGACGAAATAACATATAAAGTGTATTTCATTTTTATTTTTGGAATTTGAAGTGCCTGCTATATTTAGTATGTAACTTTAATAAAAATTGTTATTTATATTGTGTGATTTTTTTATTAGTACTTACGTAATCAGTATATAGAAATATTTACTATTTTAAGTTAAAATACCGGAAACCACAGTGGGACAGGAAGTAACTTATTCGAATATGGATTAGATGACATCCACGATGTTAAAAAATACCTGTTTATTATTTCCCAGACAAATTGTTCTCAGATTATTATGATCATTCAAATACAATGTGTCTCTGGGTCATTATGTCAATTTCTACAATATCACTTTTACTGCATAGGTATTTGTAATCACCTAGACGTCCTAGACGGACACTGAATTTATATGAAATTATTGTAGTTATAAAATAAAAGCAGAGATATTTTCATGATTAAATTGGATATAAAACATTGTTGTTACAGTTTGCTGATATTAATTCAATTTGAGAACGTGATATAATTTTATCTGGTTAGATTAATTTATTCCCAGCTTTAGATTTCATTTAATTTCTCGCTAGATACTAATTCCGATGAGTTTTATTTGAACACATTATTATGTCAATAGTTTTTAGAGTAATAAGGAATTATCGTAAAAGTGGAGAGACAAACGGTTAAACTCGCAAGCATATTATTTGTTGTTTTATAAATAATTAAATATAAGTTCTACAAATGAAACTTCATTATAATAAATATATGTGTTGAAGAATAAGATACTTATGAATCTAAACGAAACATGAAAAAGAACATAAAGACACATAAATAAAAGAAAAATATAACGGTCTAAACTGGGAATCGAACCCAGGATCTCTATCTTACCGGGACAACGTTTTTAACCATTGGGGCCTAATTATTATACGTAATTTTTGTTGATCTCATATTTAAAATTCAGAATAAAAAATATTATCTTGCAACTAATTTTTCCCATGTTTTTAGCAGCTATCTTTTTGAATTTTGAATTATAAAAAAGTTCTGAAGAATTGGTTTGTAAAAAATAATGACTGTTTATTCATAGGAAATAAAAATGAAATTAAATATTTAGTTGTAATAATAGATAGTCACCTTAAGTGGAAAATTCACATAAACAATATCATAAATAGATTAAGAAAACTCATTAACATATTTATTAGTCTAAGAAATATACTTAACTTAAAAATTCTTAAAAATATTTACTACGCTCTAGCCCATTCAATAATACAGTATGGTATCGTTGCATGGGGGGGGGGGGGAGCTTACAAATCATCACTTTTACCGCTGGAAATCACTCAAAGGCTGTTAATAAAAATTTTAATAAAAAAACCATCAGACTTTCCAACCTCACAACTTTTCCAAGATTTTCAAGTCCCATCACTAAAAAATACATATACAAAAAATACACTGCTCCCACAGACATAGGAATTAATAGACGAGAAGATAATGGCGAGGGGTAAAATCAACTGTTGAAGAACGAAGGGAGTGAAGCTGACTGTGATTCGTCAATAAATCAATCTGACAGTAAATAGGCATCTCGCATTATAATATCACCATTTACTTCTTAAAAGTAAAATCTGCTTTTGAATGAATATACATTTTTACATGGGAGCGCAAATTACTCGCCACGTTATGAACAAATTTGCGAAGTCCAAATTCGGCAAAAAAATTCGGTTTTATTTTCAGAGTCGAATATTTCGTTTAAGTATTTAGTTAAGACACTTTTATAAATGTTCATAATTTACTTCCCAGCAACCAACCAGCTTTGTGTTTCGCGTCCAGACGTTTCTCGATGTGATAGTAACAACTGATTCATATTATACGATGTGAATATGCTTAAAATAAAGTAAAATATTGCTTATTTATGGAATGTAATACGACAATTGGGTTTATTCTCTTTTTCACATCTATTTTTACAAGTTTTCATAGCACAAGTCAACATTCTGCCGTGTTATTTCGTAAAATGAACCGATGATGCCTCGACCATAGTTCGCACAAGAATGATGACGTCACGTTTTCAAATTTCACTTGAGGCCATACGCGAGCACAGCCGGCTCCAATGGAACCGGTATGGGGAGTGGGGATAATACGCTTTTAATCACTTAGGGCAGGTCTACTAATATTCATATGTCTATGACTGCTCCAAACCCACAAAGATCTCTATAAGAAGTCACACCATGCCATGGTTCGTGTCGAGAGCAATAGGCAAAATACAATGGGTCGCTTATGCACTCCATTAATGCACACCAGTTTTGCACAACACTATTACACGTACACTGGAGTGGTGTGGTTTAATCAACTAACGACAGAGATGAGATTAGAACCGGATTATAATAAATTTAAAAATAAAATAAACTTCACTATCATGATTTAACGAATTAGAATGACGATGATATCTCACTATATTATTTTATAAATTATTGTATAAAAAAACTAAAATCTCTTCACTTTATATGTTTTTATGATTCTTTTTTTCTTCTATTTACATATGTATGTTAAGTTATTATTTTTTTTCCGTTTACACACGAGTTTTAGACTCTTGTAAAGGTAAACATGTTAATTTTTATTGAAATATGTTCTTACTATGTAAATTTAAAT
The DNA here is from genome assembly GCA_026573805.1 of Hesperophylax magnus. Classification (NCBI taxonomy): domain Eukaryota; kingdom Metazoa; phylum Arthropoda; class Insecta; order Trichoptera; family Limnephilidae; genus Hesperophylax; species Hesperophylax magnus. The sequence goes on from JAIUSX010000088.1 coordinate 3,209,418, forward strand.
AATTATACTGTATTTTATAAAAAAAAAAAAAAACTTAGATAGTGTCTAGGATAAACATATGGTTGAGTATTAAAAAATCGCCTTATCCATTTCCAAAAATCCCATAACGCATTTTCAGAAAGCGGGCAACTCGCTACATCAAATCGGTTATCGTGTAGTCTGAAAGGGTAAACAAAAAATGGTCATCTTGCAGTTGAGGCAATAAATGCAAAAATAGCCCGACATTGAATTTAGTCTATATAGCCCGATTAATATCCACTTCGTATTGTCTTACGGGCTCACATACCCCTGCGCGCGCTGAAAACCGAGTAAATTTCATAAATTATTATAAAGGTTACACGGTGAAAAATATTTTATTGTTGATTTCACATTTCTTATTAACTTTTCAACTAACAGAAAAAAACTTTTGATATTGACATATTTTTTACGGGTATAAATGGACCACTGACGAAAAACATTGTCGGCATCATAACTTCACAAAAAATTATCCTACAATAAAAATATATAAATTTATTTTAGACCACTTTCATTTTAATTACACTATACCGGTTTCGGAAGCACCCTTCCTTCGTCAGGAGAATATTAAAACTTCTATAGTTTTAATATTCTCCTGAAAATGTGCTTCCGAAACCGGTAGAGTGTAATTAAAATTAAGGTGGTCTAAAACAAATTTATATATTTTTATTGTAAATTATAACGAGCCACAAAGTATATGCTTATTACAAATATGAAAAATTATCCTATCTGTTAAAAAGAAAGTCTTGTAAAATAAAGTGATAGTAATAGTCCGACGAGAGGTGTTTTTTTTTAATTATATATTATTAAACACTTTTTTTTTAAATTACTAAATAAATGAAATACAGTAACATCTTTATTTAAAAACAATCCTTCCGTCAGACTATAACTACTACATTATTTTATTTTATTTTTCCCAGATTAAATTTTTTTTCTGGAGAAGTCACGATGCCTAATTTTATGTAATCTGTTTATATCCGTAAAAAATAATGTTAGTAGTTAATAGTTAGTATAAAAGTTAATAAAAATTTGTGAAATCAAGTTTTTTTTTTCACCATATAACTTTTACAATAATTATTCAAATTTACTCGGTTTTCAGCGCGCGCGCGGGGTATGTGTATGTAGCTTTATGAATTATACAATGAATATGTTAATTATTTCGAAAAAACTGATAATTTTTGTGATGTAGTTATTACATATATATTTGTGCGTATGAGCAAAACATATTGTTATGTGGTGGTGTTGATTAGTGCTACGAAGGTTTATCCTAGGCACAATTTGTAAATTCAAGTCTGTTGGCTGGAAAATAAAACTATTAGGAGAATGCTACAAAAATGTAACAAACACAATAAGACAATCTTATTGGAATTTCCACGAATAATTCAATATTCAGAGAGATTCTCCCTTTTTCGGGAAGGGTGATTCAATTTAGGGTTGACCGTTTTGGAGACAATTCTAAGAACGTTCTTGGGTACAAGATGTACATTACAAAACGCCACAGCTAACGGGGTTACAATACAGATTAGTATTATTCTCGTAGAAAGGTCGTCGTTCCAATTTTCAATCCAATCTCTTTGACCGATTGACTCGTGTCAAACGATGCTTTTGAAAAATTGTACACTTCTTCGCTTTAAGAATGGTATGAACTCTTCTACAAATGTCTGTATAGTATAAAATAAAGTCGCTATCCGTGTCTGTCTGTTTGTGCGCTTAGTTCTTCTAAACTACGCAACAGATATTGACAGGATTTTAACTATCATTAATATAATTTCTTCCGGAAGGTATACATATATAATTTATTTATTTGGTACATTATTTTGTTACAATTTATGTTTTACCAGTAATGTAGGCCTCACTGGGTGGCTTGCCCGTGCTGAGGCCTTCATTTTATAATATGAAAATCTAAGATAGTAAATTTGAAAAGAAAATAATAAATTTAAAATTAAAAATAAAAATACATAATAATACATTTAAAATTAAAAAATAATACAATGAAAATAATCTTGTGTGTTTGTGAGTGATGTGTGTTTATGTTGGTTTTGTGTGTTACGTGTGGGTTTTATTTTTATTTTATGCTATGACATTTTGGTAATATTGTCTTTTTTGTTGTTTAATCCATTTTGTAATTTTGTGTGTGAATTTATTTTTATTTTCCTCAATTTTAATTTCAATTTTTAGACTGTTGAAAGCTTTTATTGCATGGTATTGGTAGTGTCTTTGTCCAAAGGTTGAATTTACTGTTGGAGTTTTAATGTTTTCTTTGTACGCTTGTCTAACTGGTCTGTTAGTGTTATTTTGTGTGTGTTGAAATTTATTTTTTTTGTTAAAAATGTAGTTTAGTAGTGTTTTAATGTATAATTGGCGTATATCTAGTACGTCACAGCAGTTGAATATTTGCATATTTGCATTTACATGCATATTGTATTTATAGAATGTAGAGAAAAGTCGATGTTTTATAATCAAGTCGTAAAAATATTTTTTCGAGCTAACGCTGGCCAAACCTCATGAGATAGGTACATCAAAATAATGTACTGCAGAATTGTATATACATATTAAAAAGACCTACCGAAACATCCAAGGTGGTGTATGTCTTACTTTCGAACAATAACCTCCAGCAACGCCGGGTATATGTCAGCTAGTAATAATATAATGAAAAATAAATCGGGTAATGGTAGATAAGAAAATTAATTTACATAACTTTTGGCCTTCCGAAGAAGCCACAGAATGCCATATCTATTTATCTATTTACAACAACCCTAAAGAACCTACGAAGAAAAGATATATTTTAAAACTTGTTTTTATTGCATGCTTGTTCCAAAATATATACGGACAGCGAAACCAAAATGTTCATCATGTAATATCAAAAATTACAAATTACCTAGATTAGATTAGATTCAGATATATACTGAAAACATGGCTCATAAGTAGAGATACTTCATACTAGTCATCACTATCAATCAATAGTTGTCATTCATTACGATGAAAATACAATTTTGGATTGAATCATCGATAAATATTTTATTTCATTTTGTATACAGACAAAACTATTTATTTTAATTCTCACTGCATATCTACGGATACTAACAAATAATTCATCGTAATATTTTAAAGCATTTGCAAAAAAAATTCAAAAATAAATAAATTACCGCCATCTGTGAAAGATCAGATTATGATATGGTTAAAGTATACCCCTGAGGGCTTATTGATTCATTTCACTAGAGTGTAGTGTCTATTTCTGATGACACATGCATTAAATTAGTATGACGGTGTTTCACGCTTCTATGAAATACAAGGTGGGGCAAAATTAATGTGATAATGTAAATGTGCCATAGTTTTTGCAAATTACGTCAAATGTCTTTGACATTTATGTTGCAGATAGATAGAGAATTAGTTAACAGCAAGCAATGGAGCAATACACACCTGAAGAACGCGGAATTATTGTTACTGCTTATTCGAGCAATTTCGGTTCTGTTGTTTTAACGCAGGTGGGGTAAAAGTAATGTCGTAATGTGGATTGGCTGCCATTTTGTTAGATGAAAAAAATTAGGCTCCGTTTTCACGTAAAGTTTATTTGAAAGTTTGCACGAGATGCTCAGCCGAACACTTTTTTGTTTTTATATGAATACCGGACAAGAGACCCAACTGCTACCAACCACTGAGACTATGGCATCTCCAATTGGGGTATGTTGTGAGGCTGAAGATAGTGGGGAGGTGAAGAAGATGGGGAAGAGGAAGGTGGGGAAGTATCTGGCTATTCAGATCTGGTCACCAAACACGGCCATAGCCATTTCAATCAAAATGTGTTCTCACACGAGTGCAATACTGAGAGTATCTTTCACTCTGGAACGTGCCTCAAATATACTATATATTATTTTAAATGAATAATTTATGAAGTAACATTTATTAATCAAACAAACTTTATTTGGCACGCCGGGGTTTGAACCCGCAAATTCCATCTTACTAGTCGAGTGCCTTACCCCTTGACCACGGAGGCTATAATTGTTTACGCACATGGTGCAGGGCGAAGATATTCACGCTGCGTTAAAACAACAGACAGGAAATTGGTCAAATAACCAGTAACAATAAATTCGCGTTTTTCAGGTGTGCATCGCTCTATAGCTTGTGGTCAACTAATTTTCTTACGCCCTACAATATATTATTGTAATATTACCAGATCACGTATTGCCAGTCAAAGTACAATGAAATTTGACGTCATTTGAAAAAATTATGGTACATTCACATTATGACATTACTTTTGCCCCATCTTGTATAAATCTTGAAGTAGCTAATGTAAATAATTTAAGTTGTATAAAAGATCAAAACAAAAATGTTACTCCCTCCAAAGCTCTCGAAATGGTTACTAAGCATTGCCATGGTGAAAATATGTTATTTTTAAATAAACTTTTGAAATATCGCGTACAGAAGAGCGTTAAAGGCATTTTACGATAGTAATATGATATCAGTATTACCAGGAAGCGTTTCTACAGACGGAAAGGAACATAAAAATCTTCTATTTTCCTTGAAACCGTCTAGACATCTAGGCGGGAAGGTAATTTGAAACTTTAAGGATATACGCGGAAATGTCATTAACCTTGGGCGTAGGTAGTAAAATCCAAGAATTCTCGAGTGATTCAATCTATCAATTTATTTTTTGCAGCCCTTATAAATAATAATTTAAAGTGACTTTACAAGGACATTTGGTTGCGTGAAAAATAAAAACACGCAAAACAAGAATGAGTATTATAATTTACATTCGTAGTGTGTCGTAGAACGACTGATCCAAATCAGCAGGGCCTTGGAATATGAGTGAAATCTTAATTCGAAGCTCGCGTTTTCTGACTAATTTAATGAAGTCGTGAAAATATGAAATGCTAAAAAATGTGAATTTTAAATGTATCTTGTAAAATTTTGATACGTATCGGCACAGGAAAGTAATACTGCTGTAAAACAGTCAAACGTAAATTTTAGAGTAGCAAAACCATGACGGATTAACGGTTCAGTAAAAATTATTTTTTCTAACGTCAGAGGAAATTTTTGTAGAGAGAAAATTTGTAACATACTTTTTTGGACGCGAGGTCTACTGTTCACAGAGCTACTAATTATAATATATTCATGAAATCTTAAAGGAAATTAAATTGAAGACTCATTTTTCCCAATGAGGTATTAAATAGCTCAATCAAGAAGAAAATAACTTTTATTTAAAAGATGTAATCACAAAATTAAAATCAATTAAAAAAATTCTTGATTAAAACAATCGAGAACCCGAATTTGGTTTATATTATTTCACTTATGGCCGTGAGGTATTATACTGTTATTGCGCATAACTTGAATCCAAACAGAATATTTCATTACCCAAAGTGCGGCTAAATTATAAGCACCAATGTAAATTCCACTGCTAAAATTTGAGTCGAAAAGTGTACAATATGTTTCCCATTGTTTGGTAAGCGTACCAACATATTTTTTTACAGTTTCTGTAAATATAAAGAAAGTTGCAAACTTGGTGCCGAAGAAAGTGCATCGATGCAACATCAAGCAATTAATGGACAGGACTAAAAAGGCACTACTCAGAGTTTCAATACAATACCCACAATAATACAGGTGTTTTAATAAGACGGATCGATGTAAACAACAGTAAGTAAGACTTTGTTATTTGTTAAAATGTTTTGATTTCTTTATTGAATCAAGTTATTTGGCACAAGGTGTGAAATATAATGTAGCCCAAATTTTCGCCAGGGCTTCGGTGGCGTACCTCCACTCGATGACATCTCTGCATACTTACTGCTCGTTCTCACCAATTGCCTTTTTTATCTCATCCTTCAGCCGTTGAGTCGATTTTGGCTTGTTTGGATATACCTTACTCTTGAGATAGCCCCAAAGGAATAAGTCCAAAGGCGTCAAATCGCACGATCTTCGTGGTCAATTTACTTCGCTGTTTCGAGAGATGATGCGACTTGGGAACTTCTCATATTCAAGCCATTGTTGCATTGGCTGTGAGGCACATGGCGCCCGCGCCGTTCTGTTGAAACCAGAAATCTTCGACATCCATTGCACTCTTGGTTGGTCGATTATGCTGACCAAAAAAATCGCGAAGTTCGCGAAACGGATTTTTGTTTGAACGCCCATTTTCGTAACAAGCTACAATAACTTTAATAAGTTGTTCGATTGTTAATATTTCCATGGTTGAAAGTGCCAAGGGCTGAACTTGTCCTCAAAATCATTTGATGTTTAAGCCTCATTTACAAATTAACATCGATCCAAGCCATTAGAACACCTTTATGATATGGCAGACTACTAAAGAACAATGTGACTAAGCGTTTCTAATAGCCGTACCATAAGTTTGATGAACCACGCCATGAACGTGTTGCTAAAGGTGATTCAACACAGGATTCAGGGAAAGCTAGCAGCAATTAGATCACTTTAAATTAGTATGTGGGAATATACGAAGTATCCAAAATTATACGTTCGAAAGTTTTGTAAGTATTCATTATAAACGTTCTTATTTCTGGACTTTATCTAAAAAATAGCATCTAACCTTACAATTTAACTAACAAATTAAATGGATACTTCCAGTGGCGAAGTTACTATCAAGAGAAGTTATTATATTTAAATACCTATTTCTTCAAATTTTACGGATTTCCGCATTTTTAATTTAAGCCCCTTTCACAACCAATTCGCATTATTTTTAAACAACACTAAATTTCGCATTTGATAATACAAAAGGTAAAACTGACAAAAATGCGTCAAAATCATTAAATGAAACTGCTTTATTGTCGAAAGTTGAAACCAAGCTAGGAAACGCGACACAATATTACATTACCAGCTACTTAAGATAATTAAGACAAAATCTGTTTTACCAGTATATTAACAAATGCCATGTAAAGCAAACGGATGGAGAAACGCAGAAACAAGAAAATACTGTAAACTACTAAAGAAAAATAACATTTAACTTGCATCTATGTAGTCCAAAGTTCAGCTGCTGGCGCATAACATCAAACATTCTCTATAGCGGCGCACAACAATCGTCTTATTTTGGCGTACGTTATAAGATTTCACCGTCAGGGGGATTATGTTGTTTTGTATTTTGTGCTGATTCTATAACGCACAGCATGGGAATATCGGCTTGCTGTTTGACCGTATTTTTCGGTCACGTCGATTTTAGAGGCAGAATTTTAATGGCGCCCTGTTTACAATATTATTATACTGCAAGGTTGTTGAATGTTTAATGGGGGTTCACTGCACAAACGCACTTTAGAGAAAACCGCCATATCATCAAGAGCCGAAAGTTATCATTACAGCGTATCGTAGACCTACAGACAATTTTATTATTCTCATCATAAATAGCAATACCTCAAAATTCAAAATATCTCTGTGTATATACATTGTTAATTGTTACAACCTGTCATTCTGCAAAAACACGGTTGTTTTCTTGGAGGAATAGTGCCTCGGAAACTAGCTGTTTTTTTTAAACTTTTGAGTGGTGTTTACAAAATAATCAAAAGACTAATTTCAGTTGTGGGCTGGTCTGTAATGTAAATTAGGTACAGTGAAATTTTTGAAGTGAAACTTCTTTACGCGCGTCATGCAATTTCGAGGACCGGAGTAAAACCGACTCATGACCGTCACGAAAAACCGTGATCATTTCGCTATAGGAGCCTAGCTAATATTATATACCTAGTTTAGGTCACTCTCCAAACTCAGCTTCGCGGTCTAGAGGCAGAGCGCCCGACTGTCGTCGTGAAGAACCGAGGTTCGATCCCCGCTATAACTATTTTTTTTTTCTTTTTTTAAAACTTTTAATTTTTTTTTATCACATGATACTTATAAATATGTCAATAGACAGAAAAAAAAGAGAGAATGAAATGAAAAGAGAGAGAGAAGAATACTAAAAGTTTCACTTCCGTCGTGCGTAGGCTTGCCACACACTGTATTTTTTTAAAATTAACTGTCATTTTCAAAATTTGAACTGATACAATTGAACAGTAGGTACCTACCTATAGTACAGGGTGTCCGGGGGTATAGTGTTCAAACTTCCGGAGGTGATTCTACATCATGCAGAAATATATAATGTATAAAATACAATTAAATTTTTAAGAAATTCCAACGTTTAAGGGTAGTTTCGGCTAAAACAGAGGTTTGTTTGCGTGGAAAAATAAATATTATTCTATGGAAAAATATATTTGAATAGAAAAAAAAACTATGGAATTTCGAATAAAGTTATTTATATTTTTTACTTCTACCATCACGTAGAATCACCTCCCGAAGATTGTGCACTTTACCTCCGGACGTATTATTATAATGATTATTAATATTAATTCCATATTTCTATTCTTAGATTTAAATCTAAGTAAATCTTGACAGAAAAAGTAGGTTTCATGATTTTTCAAGGGTCTGCGTTTCTTGACTTAAATGCAATTATAAACCCTACAGTTATAATTATCCCATGATTTTTCGCGGGTTCACGATAGTTTGAATTACCACAATTGTTCCAATGCAAAGTGACAAATTTAAGAACAGGCAATTCATTTTAAAGAGGACAAGAGTTTGAATGCATAATTTAAGCTCATCTGACGAAAGTTTCGACTGGTTTGAAGTTAGTTCTTCGTTAATATATCTACACCTGATCGTAAGACTAAGGCCTAGTTGTTCGCAGAAGTTCAGATGTACCAAAGTCATCAAATGGTCATCAGCGCCATTTTGTTTTTGACATTCGAAAGTTCAGATTCAGCTTTAGAACAAATTGTGATCAGCATAAGAGAAAAACATCATGTCGTTAAGCTTGTCAGCTTTTTGAAATTTGATAGAAAACTGAAACGAACCTAGAATCGGCGTTTAAGAGGGACCTTTAAAATGACAAAATGGTATGGCGCGGAATGGTGCGCCATTTATGAAAATGTTACATTTGAATTTCTGTGAAACAACCCGTCCTTACTATCTCAATGACAATTATATTTTAAACTTAATTCAGAAGTGTAAAAATGCGATTAAATAAGTCCAGCACGACGACTTCACGTTTGAAAAAGAAAAAAAAAATTGTACATTGAAAAGGGGACAACAACTTGCAATAGAAACGTAATGTACAAACAAATTTACGAACAGACGAAATGCAAAACGGTCGAGTCAAAAAAGGATTGTTTTTCCTCCTTCATATAATCCGGCCTCTTCAAAACCCGCATTAATAAATCCCTTATTACAGCCCCTACCTTAAACCGCCTCGCAACGCTGCCCAACCGATGGCGATATAGCTTCCCTGCCTTTACACTGTACAAGATAGGGGCGCTCTTGTGAGACGTCACAAAAAAAATAGTAAAAAGGACTTCTCAGTCAATAACAGCCGGGAGCATAAATTGTCTGAACGAAACGCTGCTCACTGAGCAATAAAGCTGTTATTATCGCGTCATTACGGTAGTATTATTCATTTTGCAGAGTTGCAAAAATTTTATTCGAAGTGTGTTCACGTTAGTTCCCAGTAAAAGAATTCTGTAGAGATGAAATTTTTATCTACCATTCTCATATATTTATACGGGTTTGTGGTCGATGGTAAAATTCACCAAAACGGTTTTCAGATTGGGTTATCTCGAAAGGTCATCACCAGTGTAAAGTTCCATGAACTCGTCCATTATTTGCACCATACAGGAGGCAACGTTTATATTGCAATTTAATGTATATGGCAGTGGCGAATGTATCTCTTCAAGTATTCGTGAAAGAAAAATATGTCCAATTCAAGTGTTTAAAAAAATGATATCGTGGGCCGACAACGAAATTTCTCAACAAGGTTTCTGGACAAGAAACACCTCCTCAAGTTTGGTTCAAAATTGATGCGTTATGCTGCGTAGAGATAGGAGAAGAAATTCGCGAGCCAAGCAACGAATTAGGAATGGAACAAAGCAACAGCAAGCGGCGTTTGAGGTTGCTTCTTTCCTTTTCCATAAGTCGTGGTTCAGCTCGGCTATTTGGTTCGCGTGTACTCACTCTTATTTTATTTTATTTATTTATTTATTTTTTTTTTTTTTTTTATTTTTTTTTTTTTTTTGCCTCTTTATTAGTTAGTTATTTATAATTTTACTGGTCTTCCATTAAAAGCCTTAGCTTGTGGATGGAAGAAGAGTTAACATTTCACATATTATGTACAAATAAAGTCACGTGTACAGTTAATACAATGCAGTTAATACAGTTAATACATTTTATATAATTATAATTACTATTTACTATAATCATGTATTTCAATATATATGTATGTGTAGGTAATATAGACACATGGCAATCAGACCCGTTAACTAAAATATGTAAACATATATGTATTCAGTAAGAAGAAAAACAAGTAAGATTTTTAGTGTGACATTCTCTAAAATACTTTTTGATGGAGTTCAGCAATTGAATTTTGTTCCTAATGTAGGGTAGGTAGGTTATTGAAAAAGAATTTTCCTTGGTGAGTATAATGGTGTTGTGCAAAAGAAGTGTTTAATTTGGGGCACACAAATACATGTTTAAGTCTAGTACGATTTTCAGTTATGAATGCGTATTTATCTTTTTCTTTTATAATTTGTATAATTTAATTTTTTATAAATAAGTTTTTAAATGTTGGAACTTTGAATTCTTCGAATATGCTGTTAGTTGGGAAGTCTGGAGGTTTTTTTAGTATAATTTTTATTATTAGTTTTTGAACAATTTCTATGGGGGTCAGATTAGTTTTGTAAGCTGCTCCCCAACTGATAATGGCATACTGAAGAATAGACTGTACTAATGCGTAGTATATTGAGTATAGGTTTTTCGTTGATAAAAAGTTTCGTATCCGTAAGAATATATGAATTAACTTCCTAACTCTTTTTATTGTATGGTCGATGTGATCTTTCCATTTTAGGTTTTTATCTATGATTATTCCAAGATATGTAATTTTATCCGCTATTTTCAGAAGTGAACATTTTTGTTGGCAGTGATTAGTATCGTGTTGTGCGAGAGAATGATTATGTAAGAATATTTGAAGATTTGGAGGTACAATGTTAGTGTTAATTTCGAAAGGAATGACATATGTTTTATCACTATTTAACGACAAGAGGTTATTGTCAAACCATATTTTTAGATTATTTATGTCTTCTGTAGCTTTTAGATTAATTTTTTCCCAAGTTTTTTCTTTTATTATAAGGACTGTATCATCAGCGTAAGAGATAATTTGGCCATGCAATGGTTGAATAAATATGTCGTTTACATACAAAATGAACAATATTGGTCCAAGCACGGTGCCCTGTGGGATACCAAAATTTGATGTTTCTTGGTCGCTAGTTTGGTCATTTATTTTAACAATTTGTGCACGATTGTTCAAATAACTTTCTATCCATTGGACGGCTTTATCATTGATGTTATTTAATTTCAGTTTTTTGATAAGCTTTGCGTGTGAGATACTATCGAATGCTTTTCTTAGGTCTATGAATATTCCTGCGCATTTATTTCCTTCATCAAGTGCAGAGTATATAAATGATGTTACATTTGCTATTGCATCTTGTGTGCTTTTTGTTTTTAAGAATCCGAATTGATTGGAATGTAATATTTTATTGTTTTCAACAACCCTTTTTTTCACAATCTTTTCAAATATTTTTGCTATATTCGATATTAGTGATATCGGTCGATAATTTGAAACATTTTGCGGGTCGCCGGTTTTAAATATAGGGGATATTATAGATTTTTTATAATTTGTTGGGAATATGCCTTTAGTCAGACTGAGATTGATAAGGTGGTTTAGTGGTTTCAGTAGATACATTTTCATTTCTTTGAGAATTTTCACAGAAATGTGGTCAAAACCTGGAGAGGATCCGTCTTTCATGCTTTCTATTACAAGTTGAATTTCAGTTTCGGTAGTTTTTTTAAAAGTGGATAGTGTATTTTGTTTTTGGGTATTAGTTGTTATAGTTTTAGGTGTGTGTACAGATTTAGTGATTTTATCAGCGAGATTGTTTCCTACTTTAGAGAAGTAAGAATTAAAAATGTTTGCTGTTAGTTTTGGGTCTTTGGATACATCTATGATATTATTTTCATGTTTTAAATATTTTATAGAATTATTTTTTTTCTTATTTTCAATTGCATAATTTACCGTTTTCCAAATAACTTTTAGATTGTTTTCTGAAGTAGAGATTATTTTTTTAAAGTAGTCGTCTTTATTTTTTTAATTAAAGCTGTTAATTTATTTCTATATTTTTTGAGAACTATCTTAGCATTTTCATCGTGTGGATTTTTAATTGTATTTTTATATAGCCTTTCTTTTTCTCTGATAGATTTTATTAGGCCACAAGTGATCCAAGGTTTTATACGTCTGAATTTTGAATTCGTGTATAATGAGACCTCTGTTGTGGAGGTTTCAATATGATCCATAATTTGTTTTTCAAACATATTTGAGCATTGTTCGACATCGTTAGATTGTAGTATCGTACACCAAGTTTCTGCTTTCAATTTTTTCTCTAAAGTGGCAATATTTGTGGTTTTTTTAATAGTAATTGGAACCTTAATTTGTGATTTTATTTCATTATCATACAATAATAAGCAAGTGTGGTGGTCAGTAATATTCTTTAGTAATATATTTGATTTTATATAGGTTTTGTAATTTTATGTTTATCCAAATATGATCTAAGCAAGACGATTTTTGTCCGTGCATTTCTCTAGTATTTTTGTTTATGCATGATTTAAAATCTAATTCAGTCATACAATTTAGGAACTCATTTTTGAAAATATTTTCTGATTTTTCGTTAATGTTAATATTAAAATCACCCGCGATAAAACAGGTTTTATTTTTAAGCGGTAGTAATATATTTTTCAGTTGAGTTATGAAATGTGAAATATTTGATTCGTGTGTTCTGTAAATGGCAATTATGTGATAAATATATTTATCGAGTTTAATTTCGATTTGAATACAGTTAGTCAGTAATATTGGGTGTTCTAAAGTCGTGACAATACTGAATTTGGTGTGAACGAATATTGCGATTCCACTATTTTTATTGATATTTATTTTAGTTGGGATGTATGTATAGTTAGGAAGTTGAAAGGCTGGTGACTCATCATTTGTAAATGTCTCTGTTAATATTATACAGTCTGGTTGTAATATTAGATTATTGATTTTAATAATAAATTCATCAAAATTTTGAAACATACTACGAATATTTTGGTGTAATATGAATAAACCGTTAAATTTGTGTGGGAAAAATTCATTACATGTCTCTGTGCTTGCACATTCGTATTCATGGATTTTGTAGAAATTTTCTATTTGGCTAGCTATAAAATCATCCATTTAAAATTAATTTTAATTCATTTAGAGCAATTGATAGCACATACATCCATAAGCTTGCCAAAACTATGAAGAATTAAATTAAAAGAATTACGCTCCGTTATTATAATTATATCGGTATTGTGTCTATTAGTGAATAAAGTGTACTTATATCTGTTGCGAATGTATAACATGAGTATATAAATAATACATAACATAAGCATATAAATAATATAAAATATAAGCATAAAGAGAAAATAGAACATGAGCTTAAAGAGATTAAAAAACATAAGCATATAAAGAAAATAAAACATAAGCATATAAAGTATACCAGTGATATATGGATTTGGTTGTTGCGGATATTTAACATAAGCGTGAAAAGTATGCATAACATTGGCATAAGTATACAGAGTATGCATATAGTTATTGCGAGTATATATCACGAGCATATAAAGCATAAGCATATAAAGCATATAAAATATAAGTATATAGAGAAAATAAAACATAAGCATAAGCATGTAAAGTACATAGGTGTTATAGGGATTTAGTTGTTGTAAGTATTTTACATAATTATAGCAGGCATATAGTGTAACTATGAATTGAAGATATTTAGTACAAGATTTATATTGGTTAATGCTAAAACTAAATGTAGTGTTTGGGTAAAGAGATAAAAGAAAACTAGAGAAATACAAATTAAATAATTTAAATTCCCCTGTAACCATGTACCTGTGCCCTTCTGTTTCATATAATAGGTTGAGATTAATAGTTAAAATAGTGATGTTAATGAATTTTGAGTAAAGTAAAAAATATTTTATAAACATAAATACAATAGTTACAGTTCTTTTACAAGTTATTGGGTGTGTGAGATAAGATGTGTTTGTTTTTGTCATTGATAATAATGACTGGTGTTCCAATATCTCTACGGACGTACACTTGTCCTCCACGGGTCCAGGCGAATTTATATAAGTTTTCCCGTGTAGCCTTACGTGCAAGGAACCACAAGTGTTTCGCACGAAACGTCAGGTGTTCCGAGACGTATATGTGAGAGCGAGGTCCTGCAATTCCGACGAGGGTGGTGTTGAGTTTTTCCTCTCTATTGTTAGCTTGTTTGTTGAACTTTTTTATGTCTGACAGGAAAACATCACGGTCAATACTGGTTTTAAATGATATGATTATGAGCCTACATTGGTCTTTAGGTATTTTTTGGGAGATGCGGTAAGCTGCGTCAATCTTGTTCATTTCCATGTTTGAATTAGTAGTTTTTTGGATGTTGAATATGAGGTTATTTAAGTTTTCCCCATTATTTTCCGGGATCCCCCTGATTTCAGCGTTTTTAGACCTATTTAGCCTGTCTATTTGCTCCATTTGGTTTTCTAATACTTCAATTCTTGCTTCGAGGCCGGTGTTCTTTTTCTCAAGCTTGTTATTAGTGTCCTCAAGCTCGTGGACGCGAAGAAGAATGTCCTCATATTGTTTGCTCATCCCCGCTAGAGTGGCAAGAATTTGCGTGTTTTGTTCGAGTAGTTTGGCGAGTAGTTCACTATCAATAAGTGAACTGCCACTGGGTTTGACAGTCGGTGTGACACAAATGCATTGTTTACATTTTATGAGGGCACGCCGCTCCTTAGAGAGGCGACGGTAGGTACTTTCCGTCACACCTCCACATTGCAGATGGAATGTCTCCTTGCAGGTTACGCACACAAAAATAGACTCGTCTGAAAGTGTTGGTTCGGAACATTTTTGACAGGTATTATTCATGTTGATGATGTATGATATGTTGATGATGTTTCACTGTTATTTTACGTTATTTGTAATAGGCAGTAAAAGTTTTGCTATAAGCAGTCACAGTTCTTAGCACAGATAAACACTGGATTGAACTGTCACTGTCAAATGTCACTTGATCGAAAATTAAGACACTTGTAATCGCTGTAGAATTAATGAATTATAACCAAGTTTGAAGTTTGTACACTAAATGTGACCCAAGGAATCACCTCCAATACATTTAATTTTCAATATGACGGTTTTAAATATAGATTTTATGATTTTATCGGTAGAGCAAATATCGTGGTATACACTGTTTATTGTTGTATTGATAGTATTCTATTGAATTTGACTGTGCTCGACTGTGCTGTTTCATATTCTTAGTTTATATAGGCTATAAATAAATAAAAAAAATTATACCCAAAACACCTGAATATATACACTGAATTGTTTGTTTAGGAAAATAAATATTCTTCTATTGAAATATATTTTAGTTTTGGAAAAAAAAGTTGGCATTTCGAAAAAAGTTATTTATTATTTTTACTTCTACCATCAAGTCGAATCACCTCCCGAAGTTAGTCTACTTTACCCCCGGATACCCTGTATATAATAATAATATTTGGATGATTTGCATAGCGCTGTTTTTATGCAAAATCACCTCAATATAATGTTATGTATTATTACATTGATATCATTCACCATGATGGCTCTACTCCCCATCTCAAACACAAGAATTAAATTTCTCAATTGAGATGGTTAGTATTGTTAAACAAAAAATGCTCGTAAATATTGCATGTTGTTCTAAATAATAACAAATGAAAAATAAATACTTATGAGATAAGGTATTTTGAATACTTTTTTTCCTCGATAAATTTTTAGGGCAAATTACGATAATGAGGGCATTTTTATATACATATCTGCTTTCACCCAAGTGACATCTGTGGGATGGAGATAGATAGGAATAGCATACGACTAAGACTAGAAATAGTGTCATACCGGCAACGTAGCGCTGACGAGCTGGTCCTTGTACGCAGCGCGTGGCACTACAGCTCTTCATTCATACACCTACATGTTACCACAAATGACCAACGTAGGTGTGGCTCTACTTCCAATCTAATGGTCCGCGTCGATGAAAATCTAGAACATATTCACAGTATTATACTGTTTTCAAACTTTGTCGGCGCATCGCAAGTTCGCCTTTCCTGGTACAGGGGGTGTTATGGAACGTCTGACGGAAGGAAAGCAAATAAAAGGGAAAAAGAGGAAAAGGTGGCGGGAATGGAGGGAATTCAACCCCTGAGGAAACCCCGTGCTGAGCAAGCTCAATGTACTTTTGGCACGCGATTATTATTGCAAGCTTTCAAAACTAGTGTCCTCCGTGGCATTATTCAGTGGCATCTCCCAAAAAATCGTTTCATGTGAAAATTACACAAATGCAATAAAATACCTTAATGAAACAGGCTCAGTAATAAAGCTATAATTTTTTTTTTTTTTTAAAGTAACTTCATAAGGGAGTTGGGAAAATAATTTCCCACAGGGCCTATGTCATCTTTGGGGTGTTGTGTGAAGGTCCTTTTTAAGTAAAGGAAGGAGATGAGTAGGTATACGGGGTCAGTGGACAAACCTCATCCCGTGAAGTCACCAAACGTAGAGAACCATCGCTACCCAACATTTAATTCCCGCGGCGGCGGTATCCTCACCCGTTTTCCAGATTGATTCAGTCATTATAAATATTAGGTTGACGTTAGGTTGAATAGATAAGAATCAGCTACAATCAAAAGAAGAGATCAGTGCATTACAGACGCACATTGTGGTGAAATTAAATTGAACTAAATTTACCAAAAAAAATGATTGTATTGTGTTATGTTTATTAAATTAAAGAAAAGGGGTAGAACCTGCAGACACCCGCCTTGTGGCAGCACAGCGTGACTACTTTTTGATATTGAGATTCTAGTAATATCAATTTAAATAAAAATAATAAATTAACAACAACAAAATAACCAAAAGATTTTGCAAGACGGATAACGAAATTTTATTGTGTAAAAAAAACTTAATAAACGCCCGGGTTACCGGCAGTGAAATTGAGTTGAATTGATGCAAGACAATGATAATATGGATAAAACAAAGGGGTGAGGTACTCCTTCATCTCTGCGCACCCCAGCGAAAAAAATGACACTCTGATCAGGTAGTTTAGCAAGATTGCTTAGCAAGAAAAATGTATCAATGACCTTTTCGCTCAGATTCTCGCTACCCCACTGTTACGATAACTCTATGCTGTATAATCTCGATACCGACTCGAGTAAGTAAATATTTTTACGTTTTATTGCATTCAACTCTTGCAAATCTCTCAAACAGAATAGTCAAGTGTTCCCGGTGCTCTTGTGTGCTGTATGTATTAAGTCCCTCGCTTTATTTTATGTGCAGTTGTTTGCATCTTTATGCGTCGTTGTTCTTCTTATTGCAGTACGTCGGACGTGCTGTACTAGTACTCTGGATCAGGGAAAGCTACAAAAAATGAATCAATATCTTATTCAGATATCGATTTTAACAAATCCGGTAACATAAAATAACCTCCGATCTACAAAAGGGAGAGAAAAAACAGCAGATAATGTTCAAAATTTCATGATCTTTAGACAAAAATAAATAAAAGATATTTACGTGTAAAACGAATTTAGTCATTTTTTTTCTTAATATATCGGAACACGTGTTCATGCGCCTGTATTTACCTTGATAATATATAATGACGAAATGCGAAAACATTATGATTTTTATGAACACGTATTTTACTAAAAGTTTATCACGAAACCTATTAATTCACTCTTTAAGGGTTTGCAATCCAGTTTTTAACCGGATCACCAATCATAAACAGATTCATAATAAATGAGCAGAACAATTTTTTCTCCGTGTAAACACATAATCTTTCATTAACACGATGAAATCACATGTTACATAAAAATAGAAGAATTACAAAAACCGCACACCCCATCCAGCGTACCAAGTCATTGATCGTAACATCTCGTCTTCTTTTTTGTCGGGCGGTCATTCGCCCCGCGGCGCGTTGCACTCGGGCGCGATTTAATGCGAACACACCTTAAAGCGGTACCTACTCCGAGGGCGATCAACCTGGGGACGGGACGGAGCCGGCCAACTGGAAAATTTATAAATTATGACGACTCCGTGTAAGAGGTGATTTTTTCTGGCGTTATAAAAGGGTTTTCCTTAAAGTTGGAAAAACTATGAAGCACGAAGGCAACAGGATGATTTTCTTTTGACGTTGCAAAAGGGTTTTGGCTGAAGAAAAATCTACGAATTATGAGGGCTCTGAGTAAGAGGATGATTATTTTTTCTAGCGTTATGAAGGGGTTTTGAACAAAGCTGGAAAAATTATGAAGGATGAAGGACCTAAGTAATAGGGCGGTCTCCGTGGTCGAGGGGCAAGGTTCTCGACTAGCAATCTGATTAATTTGAGTAATTTTTACAATTTATTAATTAAAAATATTATATAGTACACTTGCGGCACTTTCCAGAGCGGTTAAAGACCACCATTAAGAATTGAAACGTTGCTTGAAATGGCTTCAGCGAAGTTTGGTGACCAGAACTGAATAGTAAGGTACTCCCCACCTTCCTCTTCCACATCTCCTCTTCCTCTTCCACTCCTTCTCCTCCCCACTACCTTCGGCCTCAAAACATACGAATATACCCCAATCGGGGGAGCCATTGTCTCATTGGCTGCAGACGGTTGGGAACAATTGGGACTCGTGTTCGGTTTCACATAAAAGAAGACATTATTGTTCGATTTATAAAAAACAGTTAATACATAAACAAGTTTCGCTGTGTTATTATTACTAAACGTGACAGCTGTTTCGCCTTCTTAAGGCAATATCAATTTGTGGTCACACTTACAGACGTAAAATATAATGTAAAACCATTGACCATTGAATTGACCGATCGGTCGGTGGCCGAGTTGACATCGCGCTTGGGTCCCACTCGGGCGTAGTGTGTTCAATTTCTCGGCTGGCTAAGTTCTCCATCACAACACAAGCAACACTTTCAGCTTACTGTGGTGGTAGTAGGAGATTTTCAAATATTGTCAGGTTATTCGTAACTCGGGAATGTTTGTGTTTTAAAAAAAAAAATGCTTTTAAAAGCAATTTTGATTGCCGAAAAAAATGACGTAAATAATTAATGGTTAAATTTCCCTAAAAAGGTTCCCCATTTATTATGTTATTTAAATTTGTCTAAGGGTAGTAAAAGTAAGGCGTTTCCAAATTAATAATTTGGATGTCTCGGAGGTTCGACAATGCCTTTAGAAAGCGAAACAGCTGTCATTCGTAAGAATAATTACAGAACTTGATAAATAAACTTTTTTTTAAAACAGAATAATAATATAATTGAATTTATTAAAAAAACTTGTTAACTATATTTTTATTTCGAGATTGACGTAATCTTATGCTATATGAGATATCGAATAACCACCCCCCTTGATACTTTTTAATTAAATTTTATACGCTTGGCGTTAAAAAAAAATAAGAATATTCCTGTCTACATCTACACGTCTGTAGTCCGGGCAACGCAGGGAAGTTAGTTATAAAAAAGAGGAAGAAGTTTATATAAACCTACAGTTTAATTCCAAGATTGATGAAAATTTTCACACTTGCCCTTCAAAACAAGAAGAAGTTCACTATCTACATGAGATTTTTAAATCATCCCCACCCCTTTTTCTCACCGATACTTCTTGACGAAATTTTGCATACCTGACATCCAAAATAAGACGAAAATAACTATCTATGTACATCTGATTTAGAATAACTCTGCACGGAAAAAAATTACTAAAAAAAATATATTTCTAATATTTAGAGTATCTTCAAATAATTCATAATCCGGTTAAAATTGCAGACCCTTAACGAATGAATTGATAGGTTTCCTAATAATACCAATGTATTGTCACGATGTCGGAACATGTATTCATAATAATCTTAACATTTTCGCATTTCGTCATTATATATTATCAAGATAAACGCAGGTGAATGAACATGTGTTCCAATATTGATATGCCTGCAATCCCGTTTTAATCAGATTGCTAATAATTTGAAGAGATTTTTAATAAATTAACAATGCTCATTTTTCTCCGTGTGCGTAAAGCCCGGACAACGCCGGGGACTTCAACTAGCACTCTAAACTTAGCTTCGTAGCAAGCAATTATTTTGCTTTTCACTATGAAATTTTCAGCGTCTTAAACTAGCTTTCGTTGGTTTTACAAGGCAAGTACTTGCGTAAGGGCGGAATCGATTGATTACCCCCAGTTTTCTCTTGAGTGCTTCCCTGAAATAAACTTCGTAAAGTTACTCAAAGATACAAACTTTTTATCAAGTATAAGCATTAGCGGAAGAGCTTTAACATTAATATTACCGGAGTATGAACATATCATTTTAATAAAGCCACTCAATGTTTTTTCCTTTGACGTTTTGAAGGACGAAGTAATTTTCATCATTAGGATAGATAGAACCTTCTGGAAAGCTTTGAAAATGTGTAGCTACAATTTCATCGATCCACATGTTGTTCTGAATTTTTCCACTACCGAAGGTCGTGGCAATATGTTAAAATAAAAATACCTACGAATCTAAAATCTGTTAGAAAGCTCAATTTTTATAATACTATCGAACTTTAGTTATATCATATGGATACCGAGAAACATATATTTTATTTTTTCCCTGTTATTGTTACCTCTATACTCACCTAATAAATGTTACTACGCCATGTAATAAGAGTATAGCGGGTTGCAGACCAAGAGCTAAGCTAAGTTAGTTTAGCTTAGCTCGCGTAGCTGAGGTGATTCTCCATACTTGTGTGCAGACCGCAAACTATGTAAGCTAAGCTATGTGAACTACCCAAAATATGCGAAGCTAAGTTAGTTGTGTATGCCGGCCGATGCTAACTGAGCTAAGCTGGCTCGCCCGCCTCACCCCTCGCGCTCCCCTTTGGCTCCTTTCGTTAGTGTTGTCGAGTCTCTCGTGCGCATCGCAAAAGAAAAAGCTTGCTGATGAATCATTACGGGATTTACTTAGATGGCGATTTTATGCAGCGATGTGAGCAAAGAGACAAACGTAGAGCTGAGGAGGCAGAAGTAGCGAACAAAAACAAACATCCGTTAAATTTGTTCTTTGACAGCATGTGTGAGACAGCTAAAAAGCTTCCCGATTGGATTCAAAGGGATGTGAAGAAAAAGCTTTTTAGCATTATATGTGACGCACAGGAGACTTAGGAAAAATACATGTCCAGGCAGCAATACCAAAACGAGTATACGTCATCATCCGCCAAATCAACACTACAAGATGATAGTGATACCTTTCATAATTTTAATTATCAATAACTTCAACAAATGGCCAACCTTTCTTCAAGAGTTATAGCTTTTCGATAGTTGGTATCTTGTTTAATAATATCCCCGATAATCAATGATAACAACTCATAAAAATGTGCTGTAGAAACACGATAATACATCTGAAAGTGTTCATCATCCAATTCGTAAAATAAAGTTCCAAACTCTCCACTTGTTGGCCGACATTCGATGTGTTGACTTATATAAAGTCTGGAATTGTGTCTCTTCTTTAGGTAAGAATACGTCAATATTAACCTTCTTTTCCTATGTTCAATATAATCATCATCAGAATTTTCTCCGTCGATCATTTTAACTTCCCATAGTGACACGTCCGTCGGGCTGAACTACTTGCACAACACTGACTTAGCTTTCGCTTAGTTGTTGATGTGCACGCGAACAAATTTCTAGTTTAGCTATAGCTGGCTTAGCTTAGCTGACTTAGCTTAGCTCCACCATAGCTTAGCTTTTGGTCTGCAACCGGCTTAAGGCCCTCGACTAGCAATCTGAAGGTCGCGGGTTCAAATCCCGGCGTGGGCAAGTAAATTTTATTTTTTTTAATGATAAACTAATGTTTTTATGCATAGCACAAAATATAACAAATTATTATAAGCAATAATTAGTCGCCTGAAATATCAATACAAATTGAAAATATCTCCCGAGTAAAAATAAATGCCGCCGACGGGAATTAAATTCCCGGGAATTAAATTCGACCTCAGGTTTGTGAGTGAACGAAAACTCAGGTATGTCATGATTTTTTTATTTGTTTATTTTTCGTTTATACGAATAGCACATTTAAGATATTTTGTATCTGTAATTATTGAGTTATGGAGCTTAATGGATTTATGGAGATAATTTTAGACGGTACCTAATTGTATCTTGTTCGTGGGCTAGCGTCTAGATGTGCATATTTGATATCGAGTACATAGTAAGTACGAGTATAAACATTTGATGTCTAGCATCCCTTCTGCAAAAAGTCACCGACCGCCACTTGTACATTGTCCTATTTCACCAAACTATTGTTAGACATGTTTTATGGTAGTAAAAGCTATACGGGCCCACAGTATATATATATGAATATTTCTTTGTTTGTACCCTATGGACTCAAAAAATAATGTCGCTCAAAATTTTAAAGTTTGTTATTATTAGTACCAGGGTTGTGTAGAGAGTGGTAATAATATTGTAGTGGTACGCCATTACTCGATATATTTTTTCCATTTCGATTTATTTTTTTAATTTTTTAATTTATTTATTAAATTGAATATAATTACATTTAATACAATATAAGATATGGGTAGTCCCACAAAGCTGTGACAATCAGCTTGTCTGTAGGTTCTACCATTTAATGTTATAACATAATACACATTAGCTTAAGTTTAAATATTAATACCAAATAAAATGTTTAGGAAAGATAAACGTTTTGTTCATTTATTAACCACGTTTTTGTCAGTTTAGGGCAGGGTTCCTCATTATTTTTTAAGTTAAAGTTTTCGTTAAATTTGTTATAAATCACATGTATCAAATAGTCAAGTGTTCTGCTACCATACTTATTTGATATTAGTGGAATTTTTAGGCCTTTTTTTCAGTAAATCTTGTTTTGTGACTATGCACCAATGACTTTTTGTACGCATTTTCTCCCGCATTATCCATAATTATAATAAACCAGAGAAGCCCTTTAATTGGGAGTAGGCCCTCAGAGCCATACAGTAATTTTAAGTTGTTTCTTTGTTTGTAAATGCTAGGTTTAACTTTTTTTTTAATTATAGCAGTTTGTAGATTTTGAATGTATTTAATATTAATATTACTCGAGTGTCCCCAAGTTCGAATTCCATATCTAAGTATTGATTCAACCAAAGAATGATATATAAGTTTTAGAGTACATCAAGGCAATACAAATTTTAATTTATAAAAATTACTCGCCAAACATCGGAGCTGGTTACAAATTTTGGTCACACTTTTGTCCCATTTAAAGTTATTGTCTACGATTATGCCCAGGTAAGTATATTCGTTTGTAAAATCAATTTTTTCACAGCAGCAAATATTATCCATTTTTGTATGTATACATTCAAAATTATGTGCAGTTGTTTTAGGTAAGTTCCACATTTTCAAGCTCGGTGATCTTATATACATGCATTTAGTTTTTTTGACATTAATAATTAGTCCTACATCATGAGACCATTTAAGTAGCTCGTTAAAGTCTATTTGTAATTCTTGAATAGCTATTTCAGGGTTTTCATTAGAGACAACTAGTGCAGTATCATCAGCAAAAATGAATCTACGGGCTATTTTATAAAGTTTAGACATGGCAATTACATATTTAATGTATAATTTTGGTCCTAAAATTGACCCTTGTGGCACTCCTGATTTAATAAATCTAAAATTACTCATTACATTCAAAATATTTACATACATTTTTCTATTTGTTAAATAGTTCTTGAAAAATGATGGAGTTTACCACGGATTCCTATGATTTCAAGTACCTTGATTAATTGTGTATGGCTGAGTGTATCGAAAGCTTTTGAGAAATCAATAAATAATACTAGTACATGTTTTTTTGAGTTAAGCTCTGAATTTATATAATTGGAAAATTTTTCGAGCAGTTTATCACAGCTCTTTTGTTCATACTGACATTCATCAATAATGCCCAAATTATTTAAATATCTATCCAAATTTATAGATATATATTTTTCTAATATTTTTTTTAATGCGGGTAATAAGGAAATATGCCTATAATTATTTATTACGGTGTGATCTCCATTTTTAAAAATGGGCCTTATGATGCTGCATTTTAGTTCAGCTGGAATCTGACTTGTGTCAATAATTCTGTTTAGTGAGTAATTATAGGACCAAATAAGTTAACATGTTTTTTTTAGATCATACATGCGAATTAGATCCACGCCCGGTGTCTTTGAATTTTTCATTCTTCCGATAATGCATTCAGTTTGTTCTGCATTAGTTCTTGGTAGGTACATTGAATGTTGCAAATGTTATTGCTTCATTTTAGAACTTTCGGTTTTCTTCCAAACAAGCTTCTTGGATGTTCTTTTATTTTTTTTAATTTTGGTTTGGCAATATCTACATAGCAACCAAAATGTTCGAGAAGCTTCTTCACCTTATAAAAGCGATAGCGTGAAGGAACTAGTCAGTCAGTCAGTCATCAGTCGTTCAACAATTTACAAGACTTCAAGAGTGACAACCCGCGCCCATCCGCTGCGCGCGGGGCGATAACACCCGGCTTTGCACGGTTCAATCATGGATTCCATCGGATCATTACAGCGCCCTGGCCCCGGCCATCGTTCCTGACCAGCGCTACACCGGATCACAGCGCCCTGGTTCCAGCACATCTGACCAGCGCTACATCCACGCACCTAGACCACGCGGCATCCTCGCCGGTCTAAGCCATCTCCCCCACAACTCCCGGACCTGGTCCACCGCACCTTTCGGCTACCCTGTTCAGCACTGGAGCACCCGGAAGACCCACGCTCTTCACCAGTACCTGATACGTCAACGAGTCCGGTCACCAGCAGCGGCGTCGACTCACTGACCCGCGCTTGACCAGCACTTCACCGCCTGCATCCGGAGTCTTCATCATCGGTCCTCAAGTCATCTCACATACGGCAACCTGACTCAAATAAAACACTGTACCTTCACAACATCTTTCATTTCGTGCCTCCTCACCAGATCCCCAAAATATCTTGAGAAGAAGTGAAGCAAGGCAGAAATGGCACGATTAAAAAGTAAGCTTTTTCAATTGTTACGGTAAAAATAATCCCACCTTAAATATGCACCTACTTTCAGGTGCACTAGAATTCATAACCCCAAACTATACTCCAAAATATTCACAACTTAGAGCAACGCTGAATACACGTCAGCTAGTAAATAAATAAAACCCAGTAGCTAATGAAAAGAAAAAAAATTATACACAAACCATTTAGCAAAAAATGTCTCGTTTAATTAGATTCTGGATTTAATTGTTATTTCCGTGCATTGCTCCCAAATCTCACCTCAGACTCCCCAGAGGGGGCAACATCCATCGAGCCGGGTTTATTACATTTTATATTTAGTTTAAAGTGTGCATTTAACACTATTATGGCAACAGAACCACGATAATGCCGCGCGAGTGCATCGAGACTGCAGCGCAGATTATAGGTGTTTGTTTGCACGCTAATGCAAAGAGAGTAAACCAAAAGCAAACAGGGGAACATTTAATATCAGTCAACAATGTGGATTTATTGCAGACTCGTTTCCTTATTCAAATGATAAAGGTGTGGAGAAACTAGAAATAGGGTGCAATCTATCTAATAAGAATTTGTTAATTATAAACTTGCTTTCAGTTATAAAAGAATTGTAAAAAAAAATAGATTAAGATAAGGATCAGATTCCTGATACAACCTAAGAAACAGGATATGTTTAACTCGTCAGTTCTCTGGGATATTAATATTAAGAAATATAACGGACATATTATATTAAGGAATATAACGGACATATTATATTTCAGCGCCCTTGAGGTGATTTTTCACAAAAACGGCGCTCTACAAATTATCCAATTATTATTATTATTATTAAGAAATATAACGGACATATTATATTAAGGAATATAACGGATATATTATATTAAGAAATATAACGGATATATTATATTAAGAAATATACAGGGTTTTCCAATAAGAGGTGTTATTTTGATATTCAATCGTAAAAGATCAAGGCAATGGTTTCGTTGCTTGTGTGGCACGTGCGCCGTCTTGTTGAAAGTAAACGTTGTCCAGATCAATACCATCCAATTCCGGCCATAAAAAATCATTAATCATCTCTCGATAGCGCAATCCATTCACCGTTGCACCAAACAGTCACACGTTGAGGATAGAGAGGCTTTTCAAGAATGACTCTTGGATTTTCCGAGCCCCAGATGCGACAATTTTGCTTGTTGACGAAGCCACCGAGGTGGAAATGGGCCTCATCACTCAAGATTATTTGCATTTGATTCACTCAAGTGAATTTTAATAATTTCAATGCGTTGTTGAAGCGTGTATCGTTCCATTTTTATTAATGGCGTAGTTTCTACTTGTCAAATGTCAAAAAATGACAGCTTCAAAAGTAACATCTACCGAAAGAGCGGGCTATTCAAAGAAACACGTCTTATTGGAAAACCCTGAAAATATAATTCATTGTCACATCCCATACGTAAGTTATTTATGAAGTCACTCTCATCAGGTGTGTTTCCTGACCTTTGGAAGTTTAGTCATTTGACGCCTATTTTCAAAAAAATTAAATACGAGCGAAGTAACAAATTATAGGCCAATATGCATAATGTCTTCTTTACCCAAACTTTTCGAAAGCCTAGTACTGGACAAGTTGTAATCTCAATTTAAACGAGTAATCTCACCACTTCAACATGAATTTATTAAAGGAAGATCAACGTTTTCCAATTTAATATTATACACTAATGATATCGTTAATGGCTTTAACACATCATATCAAACTGACTCCATATATACTGACTTCAGTAAAGCATTTGATAAAGTAAACCACAGAATCTTAATACGTAAATTAAAATTGTTGGGCGTGAGAGGGAGCACGTTTGAATGGTTTAAGAGTTATCTGCTGGAAAGGTACTAAGCGGTAAAGGTGAATTCATTCATTCCTTACAAATTTATACCCATGAACTTTTTCAAAAAGCTAACAAATTTGCTTGAGTGCAAATGTTTAATTGTAAAAAAAAAACATGTACAGGGATCTTCCATATTAGTAACAGAACCTAACCAACACGACGGAAAATTAAACTTACTTGGTACACCTATGGTTAACTAACGTACCTATAAACTATATTATACATGGTGCCCAAAAACTAGTGGTACAAGCGGAAAACCGGTGAATCTACATCACGGTGAGTCTATTTTGTGGTAGAACCTTTTTTGATTTGACCATCCGTCTTCGAGTAAATCGAGTCGGAAAGAGTAGGAAATTTTTATGTCAAATTCGAAAAAAGTCGATCGCTACGGGTTAACCAACAGCTGTTTATTGTATTTTTAATTACACATTTGTAATAAGCATTTACTTTGTGGCTCGTCATAATTTACAATAAAAGATATAAATTTGTTTTAATATTCTCCTGACGAAGGAAGGGTGCTTCCGAAAACGGTAGAGTGCAATTAAAATTAAAGTGGTCTAAAACAAATTTATATCTTTTATTGTATTTTTAATTGTTTGTTTGCGTTAAAGAGTAGAGATAGCTCCAAAAGCTTCTAACCCTTTAGTTACCGAAAAAAAGGAAAAAAGTATTTAAAAAAATTGAAATCCTCAGATCGAAAAAAATCATTTTTTTTGGTTCTCCGTGATCCAGATTTACGAGTTTCCTGCTTGTGCAACGTATTTACAGACAACATGAAATGAACTATAACATTTCAAACAAAAACTATCTGTTTATAGCACACAATCGTATCTTTCAGAAATATTTAATCTATTGAATAGTTACTTCCACTTCAAGATATTATGTTCATTAAGAAGTTTGCAATACTTGAAATGGTGTTTCTCTTAGTTTTCAACTAGTTGGATATTGCAGAAAACTCGTTGAAAATATTTATAGATCGAATGTTGTGATAATAGTTTGATTTCAACAAATGTATTACGTATATTTATTTTTATTTCGTAAGTATTTTCCATTCCCAATCGAGGTTGAAAATGTTTGTGTAAATAATAATTATATAACTGATTTTCACACATTTGGTCGAAAAGAACATCATTTTTAACAGCTTTCACGACACATTAGACACAATAATTGGTTGTTATTCCATTAAAGTCTATAAAACTCTTTTAATATAAGTCCAGGCTTGAGAAAGTCGTTCAAAATGGAAAAGGTCAAAGCTATAAGTAATTATTTTCCAAATACTAGTGGTCAGGTATTTCTTAACCTTCAATTTCCCATGCCTTTCCCCATTCTTGACCTTCAGCCTAACAACTCCCCGTGAATTAGGGATGTCAAAATCTTACTGGTCCGGATACTTCCTACACGGGATTCAAAAATAAAATAAATAATAAAAACTTTACCGTATTCCATAGATTTTTTACTAAAAAGCGAATGAGACGGTCATTTATCATTTTTTTCCCAAATTAAATTTTAATAAACCTAAAACATGTAAATGAAACATAATAAATTCATTCTAAATTTTTTTTTTCATCGATCAAATTTAAATATATTTTTTTATCAAGTTCTGAAAGTATGTGTATAGTGTAAGTTCAAATATTGTTCAGTGCCTTTTCAAAGTACCTACCCAACTGGCCACTCATATAAGGGTGGGAATAAATTTGACAAAATTTTCGCGAGCCAAGCCACGAATTATGCGAAAGGAACAAAGGAACCGCATGCGGCGTTTCGCGCCATTTGCGGTTGCTTCGTTCCTTTCCCATAATTCGCTGCTCATCTCGCGTTTATTTTGTCAAGTACGCAGCATAACTGTGGATATCACGAAAAACTGTTTGTAACACTTTGAATATGAAAAGAATGTACCCTTTATTCTAAATATCACATAATTATACATTATTCTTTTGATATATTGCAAAAAATATTAATAATTTATTTATTTTTTGTGAATGTATCAGAATCTGCAGAAATTTTTAGAGCGGGGTTTGCAAGTCAACTACTCCATTATATTATGGAATTATGTATTTTCGGATTCTTGAAAATACGGAGAGAAAACGGAAAATACATAATTTATTAGGGTTAGGATGTTTGCTTGGATCATTTGTTTATCCCTAATTGTTCCTGTAAATTTAATCTACATGTTGTCCAAATAGACGTTACCACTTATATGGTACTACAGAATTAAAAAAAACATTATTAATATTATTATTATATTACTATTATTATCTTAATGGTACTGCAATGTTATTTAAATAATTACCATAAAAGTAATTATTTGGATTTGTCTACATAGTGTGTAATTATGTTATTAAAATAAAGGTCAATCCCATGTGGTAACATCTTTTTGGACAACCCTGTATATCCCTTTCTTTACATGTGTAAAGATTTAGACCCGTTGTTGTCAAGCGAGACATGATTTTTCTCTAAGAGGTGTGTGCGAATTTTGAAACAATTTTATTGTTATTGTATCAATATGCGTTGCAAAACTAAGTATTTTAGCGTGACAACTGACAACAGTGCCGAAAGTTTACCTTCTTACAGCAATGAAAACGTCACTTGTTTCATTGTGGGAGATGAAAATGTACGTTAGGCGGCCGCTTCCAGCGCGGAGCAAGTCAGGGGAATGTATACTGGCGTTTCCTCTTTGGCTGGTTCACTGGCGGCGGGCCAAGACCGCTCTACTTTTCCGTGGGAATCCAGGAATTCGTTCCGCAGCGCACAATCTCCAAAACAAAACATTCCAATTATAACTGACCGCTTTAGGCGCGGACGAATCAATCTGTGAAAATGGGGGAAATTTTAAAATTAAAAAAAAAATAATAAAAGAAAAAAAATCGTCACCTTACTGGTAAAACCATAGAACTATGTACTATTACGGTAAGACCTAATGTTTCTGTTTGGTAAAAAAAATAGGGTTTGTACTAATATGAACAAAATGATTCCTTTTCTGTGACAATTGAAAAACCCATCAGGCTCACACACCTATAAATCGCACTGCAATGTTGCAGACACATTTAGAGATTCCGTATTAGTAATATAACGAAATCTAAATAATTTGCTGAATGTACGAGTATACCGCTCCAAACAGATTTTTGTCTAAATTTTTCAATTTTAACTTCAAAATAAAAACACAAACATTCCTGGGTTACTAATAACCTTACCAATATTGTAAAATTTCATACTACCACCACAGTAAGCGGAAAATGTTGTTTGTGTTGTGATGGAGGATGGAGGAATTGAACACACGACGCCTGAGTGGGACCCAAACGCGATGTCAACTCAGCCACTGACCGGTCAAATTTTTACAATTTACTTAAATTTTTACATTTCATTTTATATTTTACAGAGGCATTTATGTCGGGCAATTTACAGACATTTAGTTGTTACCTAGGATTAATTAATTTCAATGTCATTTGACAATAATCAAGTAAATTATTTTTCTTCTTTAAAAACAATGACTTGTATACTTTACGAGAAGGCATATTATTATTTTTTTGGTTTAACAGGTTTGACCTACACATGAATAATTATTGAATGCATATACGTTTGTATATACTTGCTTTTATATTTCATATGGTTGAAAGGTTATATAATGATTATTACAACTAATCATGTAATTTTTTTTGTTATTAACTATGTATGTAAAAGCTCAATGTGCGTCTAAATAAATAATTGTATGTATATGAACAATGAAGGCATCCTATAATTAGTATTTGAAGGCAAACGGGAAAAGCGTGAGTCAACTTATACTAAACGTAGAAACTGCGTAAGGTAATTTAAGCCAATAGTGGAAATCTCGCAGGGATGCTGCGTAACCGAGGTAATTAAAATCCAATTTCTTCGTGTTTCAGGTCAAACCGTGGAATGGGAGGTTACGGTCGAGATGAGAGACTCTCCACAGATCCGGAAGGGGGAGGATGGAGGAGAAACAGAAGAAGGAACGCATCCGGGGAACGCGAACGGATTAACAGAATCCATTTGTATAATATTGTAAATTAAATTATTTAAGTTAATGTTGTGTATACGATGTAAAATATTAAGTAATGTTTGTGTAGATAGGTTTAAGTATCTTTAATTTATGTAGGGGAGGGTGTAGGATAATAATAATAGTAACTCTGGCAATAGGTACTGACAAGACAGTATATAATGTAGTAAAGAAGGTAGTTCACCCTCTCTCACCTACCAACTGTCAACTTATAAAGACTCTATAATCTCTGTATTCATTATGATAAATGTATTGATGCTACCTAACTATTGAGTGTTCATATTTTTATATAATTGTAGGTACGTTATAGTACTATAAATAAACTTGGTAGATAGCTGCCTCAACACAGGCTAAGCCTAGTGAGGCGGGCTATGATAAACCTTAACATATAACTACATTAACATTTCTATTATTTACATTTATTTTACCTACTGTTTATATATTAATTTCCATTGATAAAATTATATACTCTTCTAATTTATAAACCAATGTACACAAAACAGTCTTACATGTATTTCCATAGTTATAGTTTGAAAATTTGTCACAATAAAGATATTTATTATTATTATTATTATATAATTGGAGTTACATAATCATTCACACTAAACAATATATTTAACAATAATTTAAGCTTGTTAGCGTTCCACCGTTGTGGAAAACTGCATAAGATAATTTAAGCCAATAGTGGAAAACTGCATAAGATAACTTAAGCTAACAGTGGAAAACATATTTAAATTTAGCATGGAAATATACTTAAGTTAACAGTTGTCGATAATAAAAATCTAATAAGTTTACGTAGTAAAACGCAAACCTTGAAAAACTTCGTAAGTTAAATATTGGAATTGAGTTTTTATATGGTACCAATATGTATTTACATTCGTATTCCGTATGTACAGGCGCAAACAAACAATTCACCTCAATATTTTTGAGAATATCTATGAACTAGCAGTTTATGAATAAAAATAGTTTAACCTTACGCTCTAAGTGAAAAAATGATAATATTTTCAATCCCTTTCAGAGAAGGGTTCGGGGCTTATGTCTTTGACAATGCGCATCCGGATTTACATATATTGCCTATTGTTATGCTTCATCTCAAAGAACTGCAAAGAATCCAGTTTTTCCTCGCGCAGCCTCCACATTATTTATTTCAGCGGGTTTTTCCTGGGACAACAAATGACTAACTTAGTGGTTCAGGGGATGAGGCTTTTGTCGTCTAAAAACGGTTCGCATTTTTAAACGCGTCTAATGTAGTTATTTATGAATACGGTATTTCGTTCATATCGTCTGTCAAAAAGCTTCCGTTTATCGATTCTTTTTTTTTGATTTCATGAAAAAAAATATCATTCATCACAATAATTATTATAATTAGAGTGTGAGCAAACAAAATTAAATATTTATTTTTATTTATTTATATAAAACAAATAAAAAGTACGTTGGTTGCAGTGATCAAATAATTAACAGATATAAAATATTTCATAGTGGATATATATCCTTGTAATGTCTTATTTGTCGTACCTACAGAAGATCGCGGGTTCAAATCCCGGCGTGCGCAATAAATTTTTATCTGATTGTTATTTTAGAATTTAAAATATTATATAGTATATTTGCGGCACGTTCCTAAGTGGGAGATACTCACAGTAGCGTCCTAGTGAAAAAAAAAAACATTCAAAATTATTAATTAAAACGATGCTTTAAACGGCTTTGGCCGTGTTTGATGACCATATCTATATAGCCAGGTACTTCCCCACCTTCGTCTTCCCATCTTCTCCCCCCCCCTACTACCTTCAGTCTCACAACATACACCGATTGGGGTTGCTATAGTCTCACTGGCTCCGTACAGTTGGAAACAGTTGGGACATTTGCCGTTTCACATTAAAAAAACAGTAATTATCAGTGTGTTTGTATCTGTGAAGGGATATATATGAGCATTGAACAGTTTACACCATTTACATGATGCTCCTTTTAAATATGGGCAGTGAAACCGGAAAAACGTCAATAGAGTTTATGCAAACATTATTGAAGCTGCTGCAATTCTTGTGTAATTACGCATGTGGAATAGTAGTATATTGGGTGGCGAAAAGGTATATTACATTCAAATTAGGGACAGAAGTTCGGTAGAGTCGATGTTATTGATTCAAATCTATGTATACTCGTAAATGTTAAATCAGATACTGCTCGCCTTGTTGCAAAGATTAAAATTAGTTTACTTTCAAAGTTATTGTTGAATTTGAAAGTAAGATATTTTATGAATTTGTTTTGAATACTTTATATGCTATCGTTGTACAGTATGCTGCGAGTTCCAAATTGGCGAAGCATATTTCAGAGCACTTCTGACTAATGCGAAATATAACATTACGATTGTGCGCGCAACACTGAACACTTTACTTATACGTATAACAAAAGCAAACATTTTATACGGCCTATGAACGTGAGTCAATGTGCTTATTAAATATAAGTTTGCTATCAAGGTAAACGCCAAGATTTTTACATTCCCTTTTAGAGATGACAGGTTCGTTGTGGAGTGAATAGAGGAGTACTTAATTATATGTTTATTTCTGGTGAACGTCGTATTGTGACATTTTAATGATATATTCAAATTATTGATCTTGTTTTAACTCAACTATTTGGTATTTCATCTGCCTGTTAATTTGTTTGTTACGATCTGGATGAAGATTTTTTTTTTTTTTTTTTTTTTTCTTTATTCATGAAATATTAATGTGTACAGTTTTTACATGCTTTTCGACTACCACACTAGACACATGCCCGTATTATGGTAGTCGAAATTTATATACATAGGTTTATATAATTATATAAATGTAATATTTGATAACTTGTTAATCTAAGTATTTTTTTTCTTACATGCAATGTATGTGTATAATAGGTAACATTTTTACTGGTTCCCAGTTCAGTAGATTGCTCAAGTGTACATCAACCGTATTTTAAACTGTTGATATTAATGAGATAAAATGAACATAATCAGCAAATAAATAGGTTACTTTACTTGTTAAAATAATGAAAATAAAGTAGAAATTATGAAATTATGAAAATGAACTTGTTGAAATAATGAAAATTAAGATTAATTAATTAATTAAGATGTTGGTCATGTTGGATAGTTTGGTTTTATGGATCCTACCGCCCTGAAGAAAGTTTGAAAACATGATTGCCACTGAGATGGCGATATTTCTTTGGAAGAATTATAAAATTCCACAATTGAAAAAGATTTTTTTACGTAAAACATTTATAGTTTATATTTAAGTAGGTAGGTATTTAATTAAGAGAGCTACTTACAAATCTTACGACTTCAGAGGACATTTTGGTTATGATTTAATATCTGACTAGCTGTACCCCGCCGCACGTTGCTGTGGTTTAGACTGTGTGTGCAGATAGAGAAAAGATAGCGCGTGTTGCTTTTACGTCCAACGCATTGCGCTGTTTTGAAAAAAATAGCATGTGTTTTACCTGTCACTCTAAACAAAACCTGTCCTAGGTTCAGACATCTACATAATATAGGCATGTAAAACAAACGCGTATTCGCATGCAACGTTGTGTCAAAATTTCAAAGCAATCGGTGAATAACTCCCGGAGATTTAAGATTATGAACAAATAAAAATTACCATTTTTTATTTATATAGATAGATAAGATAAAATTAGAAGCATTATTTCTTGGATGCGAATTCTACTGTTCACATAACAACTAGCGATGTGATTTGATCGATTTATTGATCCAACTTTGTTGAATGAATCGCTCCGTTAGGTCTAGGGTGAGTGGAAAATGTTTGTTTTGCAGCTAGCTCTAAAGTAAATAAAATGAAATGGGTTAATAACATATGCAATGATTATCATTATTATTTCACTGTTTTCCCTTGAAAGGAAGTCCGTCGTTCCACGGGTCGGTAAGCAATCGACATAACCGTAATGCTGCAAGACCTTGCACAGAAAAGTTCCACGCTGAACTGCGGTAGGGTCTGTATAGGGTCTTGCAGCATTGTGTTTATATCGATTGCTTAACGACCCGAGGGACGATGGGCGAAAATATAAAGTCGCAAGAGAAAATTAATCGAATCAATATTACACTTGATTTCAAGTTAAGACAGAGGAAGAAAGGTGTATTGGGAGAACTTTGGAGGGACGTGTTTGCTTATATTGTTTGTAGAATCAACGGAATGGCTAGTGCAATTGATCCTTAGATAGCCATCGTATAGAAGACTATAGACGCGTTCAAAACCTTGTAAAATATATTACCCACTTACTTCCTTTTAGGTTATTATAATTTCCGGAAATACAACAAGAAATTCCTCACTGTAGGTACATAATTATTATTTACCCTTTATGTTTGGAGGATTAGGAGCGATTGCTTCTGAAAGAAACTGCATCAGTAGCAGAGTATTAAAATAATTGGCCCTGGGAAAACAGATGAAGGGTTCAAATCACCTAAAAACGCATATGCATTTATCAATTAATGTTCCTTACGACAGCTTTAGGTTCATTTTAATAAGATTCAAGCACGACGGATCACGTGATACACGCCCTGTCTCATATGTTACCATGCTGCTGCGACTAGACGGAGTACGTACAGGTTGTACCCAGTGGCGACATGCGATGGAATTAAAAAATAAATGTCATCGGAGAGCAAAATGATAAAAACATTTTTTACTCCTAATTTGCCCAGAAATCGCTGGTTAAAGTATGATTGGAACATGCAAATACACCCTGTTCATTGTTATTATAATATCTGGAATATAATGTTTAGATAATTTGTAATGCGAAAAAATGCCTCAACATACCCCATTTCTTTTCCCTTTACAACATAATTTTCCTTTACATCACAACATTCCCATAATGGGGATACTATATAAAACATTTTCTAAAAGTACAGGTAAACAAAGAACGCAGGTACTTGCCACTATATCAAGGGTTGAATATGAACACGTTAGCAAAAATAAAATTATGTCAAATACGCTAGAAACTAGAAAAAATAATATTTATGTCAAATACGCTAGAAACTAGAAACATAATATTTATGTCAAATACGCTAGAAACTAGAAATATAATATTTATGTCAAATACACAAGAAACTAGAAACACAATATTTATGTCAAATACGCTAGAAACTAGAAACATAATATTTTGCTTTTTCAATTGTAAAGAAAATGATTATTTGTAAAAACGTGAATTTAAATTAAAGTAAAAGCGTCGCATTTAAAATTTAGTTTTATTTTTACCATAGGAATCTCTGGCTTACATACGCCATTGAAGTAATAATCAATTTCGTTTCACACAATGTAAGTATTGGATTCCGCAAGTCCAAACTTACCCATAAAATATATAGGTAAGATAATAATTATAGGGTGTCTATTACGACTCTGGGTTGCTCCCAGATGCAAGAAGCAACTATGATTAACTATGTAAGTTCGGATGAACAAAGCCATACCAACCTAAACAAAGAACAACTGTTCCATACAATATTTTGAAGGATGCGAGATCACGTTATTGATGACCTTAAATAAATATAATTCTTACACAAAGAATGTCCTTGAACATGAAAAATTATTTTTCACGACCTTTTTCTAATGGAGAAAAAAAACGTCTCAAAAGCTTCGGGGGGTTAAATCGGTTTAACTAATTAACCATCACGCCGTTTCTCCGCAGGTGTAGGAAGAGAGGACGGACCGCCAAAAGTCTCGGTCTTTCGTCGTTCATATTCATACATATTGTCCTATTGTTACGACTCTTGACATGGCCCGACTCAAGTATCTGGTTCACTTGATCGTGCCATGTCTTCCTCGGGCGTCCACGCCTGCTTCTGCCATTCGCGTCATATATTCTCCTTACCCTCATTTCTTCGTTCATTCGCTCTACATACCCAGACCTTTCTGAAACTTATTCATTACACTTATTTGCGAATCTCCACATTTCTCACACGATCATACACGGTTTAGCACACCTATGCCTCAGGGATCTCATTTCTACATCATTCAGTCTGCTTTCGTCCATAATCTGCCAGTTCCATGCCTCACTGCCATATATGGAAATCGGTTAATTTCGGGAAAATCTAAAAAATAGTTGGCAAAGGTAATTAAAAAATACTTAGGAATATTAGGAATGTCAATATTGAGACGACACAATACCCTAAAATAACGTTGTAATATTAACGACGTAAGTTAAGATGGCGTGTGTAAAAAAAATGCAACGCGCGTTCCCGGTGTATCGGACGAATCTGCAGTCGAATTTGCCCTACCAAATAATCTTAACGACGTAAGTGAAGAAGACGCGAACAAAAATATTCGGCTCGCGGTCCGGCGTATTGGACGGACCTACGGTCGAATTTGCTATAACAGGCCTATAAAATCGATGTTTCCAGGGGGTTGATTAGAATTTATTCTGAAAATATATTACTAAAATCTAAGAGGAAATAACAGAAAAATATAACAAAAAATATAACAAAAAAATAACAAAAAATAACAGAAATACTTGCAGAACTTAATAATTATTATAACATTGTTAAATTTGATTTATTTTAAATTTATTTAAAAAAATTAAATGGAGTTCTACGAATTAAACACCAAAACAATCAATAAAATCTAAGAGGTTTTTAAATGAAAGTTAAGGAAAGGAAAGGAAAGTTATTAGTTCATCGTCTGGAAAAAATAAATCTTGGGCGTCTCGTTAATTTTGTAGTAACCGTTTTACGTAAATATTTTAATGTTTTATTTTATTTTTATTGAATGTTTTGATACATATTTACATAATGAACAGGTTATACAAATAAAATTACAATGTAGGGTGTATCTAAAAAAACAAAGGTAAAGCCTGTGCGTGGTTATTATAATATTTATTATCAAAATTCAATGGTAAGAAAATATGACAAGGTACTGTTTTTATCAATATTAAATATAAATAACTTACATCCACGGGTATCGGGTCTGAAGAAAAAAGATATTTAATTTACGAATTCGTCGAAATTAATTAAAATGTGAGCAAACCCCTCGTTATTAGAGTCTTTGTCGACTCAAATATCATGAAAATATAACATGACTCGTTTAATTTTCCGGGAAACAGAATTAGTTGTCTCTCATCACAAAGCATTTACCGTTAGGATTTCCAAGAAAATGGAAATCAAAAATAAATTTATGAAATTCTAAGCCGAGATGAAAAAGATTACGATTATTAAGACTAAATTTTTCATTTACATATATGTAAACCAAAAAACCAATAAATCTGTTTTAATGCCCCACTAAAAACGCGCGAAGATAAGTTCTGGCGCCATGAAATTTGCAGTTTTTTTTCTCCGAAATGTTTAGGACACCGAACTATTTTCATCTATTTTCGTCATGTCCAAAATGAGCTATGGAGTGATTAAATATTGTTCCGCATTTATAAATCCAAATATCGTTCGCTGCCGGTAGTAAAGCAAGTATAAAGCTTGTAACACATGAGGGATATACACATACGAATGTCGTCTGAATGTTGTCTCTGTCGTCTATGATGTGAAACATCCCTGCGTAATGATTTGCTTTGAAGTTTAAAATATTGAAACTGATGATTGTGTAGATTCAGGGATTACAGTGACATTCTGATATTCGATGTCTACATTACGGTTATGATGATTTGAACTCCTGTTAACAAAATTTCTAAAAGTTTCTAAATTAATGCAAACTTTTTTGTTCATAAAAATCGATAGTTTTTTTATGGACAAAAAAGTGAACCTTTTTTTTTTCATTTTTTGTGTAAAAACGTAGTTTCTTATGGAAAAATGCCCTATAGTTTTTCCCATCCCCGGCATCTTACCGGGAAGTGTTTTAAAAGTGTTAAAATCTTATTTTACATCGGATGTCTGTCAAAAAAAAAATTAAT
Source organism: Hesperophylax magnus (assembly GCA_026573805.1). Lineage (NCBI taxonomy): Eukaryota > Metazoa > Arthropoda > Insecta > Trichoptera > Limnephilidae > Hesperophylax > Hesperophylax magnus. The sequence goes on from JAIUSX010000088.1 coordinate 3,248,290, forward strand.
AATGGACTCGACCAATTGTTTTTATATTCGAGATTTACAAAATTTACCAAACTGACTAAGAGGAATTAAAAAAAGTCATAAAAATGGACGCGCCCAAATGTCCTTGAATTTTAGATACCTATCCACAAAATTTAGGCAAATGATAATCCAGGGTAGGAATATTTATTTATTAAATTTCGGGAAATCAACAGTTCACATTTATTTCATTTTGTACATAAGTATTATATAGCCAAAATAAAACCAATTATTGATTTCCTCCTTGTGATTTTACCTGTACTGAGACAGCATAATAAGGAATAAGTAAATTAAATTTGTAAGAATGGAATATGAATTCAAAAATTTATACAAAACAAAAGATTATTTAAAACGCAAAAATTTAAAAAACAAAACATTTATCAATACATTTATAGCCATGGAGAGAGGTTGTAGATATAAATCAAATCATAACATAAATATAAACAATAGAGACAACATTATTCACAAACCATCAGAGAAATATTATTTTATGAACCTCTTGTATTTTGAAAGTTCGCAACTGAAAATATCCACCTTCGATAATACGCTTTTGTAATTATTGCATAGTCTGTTCAGGCAAGAATTCTGCTTAGAGTTCGTTATACATTGATCCACCCGAACAGTACAGAAGAGCGTGTTGAATGCGCAGGTACATTGAATTGAATTTTATTTAGCAACTCTGGGCATTTAATATTATTATTACCTACTTTATACAGGAATAGTGCATCCTTATGGTGCCTCCGTACACTCAGTGAATCAATTTTAAACTATGAAGCTACCTTTGCATAATTATTAAATCTTACAAATGACTTGAAACAAAGATATTTTAGGAATTTGTTTTGAATTACTTTGATTTTGTTTATGTGGATTTTGTAAAATGGATACCAACCAACTGATGCAAATTCCAGATGACTTCGTACGTAGGTAAATAAGAGTTGCTTAATATTGGAAACATAATAAAGGAAGCAGCTAAAATTAGAAGAAGTGACTAGTGGATTGTCGTGAAATTAAATTTAACTAAATTTACAAAAAAAAATATTATATTGTTATGAAAATATAAAAATTGTTATGTTTATTAAATTAAAGAAAAATGGTATGACAAGCTGCCTTGTGGCTACTTTTTTACCATCATTAAAATTCTACTAATATCAATGTTTATAAAAAAATAATAAATAAAAATAAAGTAGCAACCTACCTGCTCCGTCTGGAGCCAGTGAGACTATGGGATCCCCAATTGGGGTATGTTGTGAGGCTGAAGGTAGCGGGTGGAAGGAGGTGGGGAAGAGGAAGATGGTCAAGTATCTGGCTATTTAGAACACGGCCAAAGCCATTTAAAGCAACGTTTCAATTCTGAATGGTGGTCTTACGCCAGGGCGATACTGAGAGTATCTGCCACTCTGGAACGTGCTGAAAATATAGTTTAGTTATGGAGTAGTTTGTGAAATAACAAACATTAATCAAATAAAATTTATTAGCGCACGCCGCTTGATAGTCGAGCTAGATACCCCTCGACCACGGAGGTCGTCAAAGCGTCAAAACGTCTGGAGTTCGTACGGTCGTGAAATACGTCAGGACCACATATTACGTAGTCATTCTCCCCAAAGGCATAGCATTGGTAGGTTGGTCCTGCCTCTTGGAAAAATAAAAAGCCTGTGCTGCCTAGCTATGGTGCATTCTGGTGCAACATCACGATTGCAATGTGTCCGTTGAGCAGCTTATGTGCTACTACCAACATTGCATTTTTCTCCTAACGTCTGGACGATCTAGTCCTAGCATTCCAGCGAGAAAGCCGGAGGGATATAACAAGGGGTAGTTCCCAAATTTTCGCAAGTAGAGGTATCGCATAAACTTTTTTTGCACCTTTTCTATATAATTTGAATGTATGTCATCTTCGGGCCAAGATTACTTACTGAGCCACTCTCGAAAATGCTACGAACCAGAGTAAAATAAAGCATTTTTATGACTACCGTATTAGAAAAAGATTTTGCGTTTCAGATTACAAAACCTAACATCCGCAAGGCAGTGTTGCTCACCGAATCGACATGAGAACAAAAAGTCAGGCGCGTGTCAAAAGTGATTCCTAAATCCTTCGAAGAAATATATTTAGGTGCCAGACATTTTATAGTTAATGTACAGCGTATGCTTTGACCTTGTAAAGCACATAATTGTACTCTTTTTGCTATTAAAGTAAAGTTTATTTCGATTAATCCACTCAGCTATGCCGTCGATATCGAATTGTAAACGAATATAGACCTCTCTCGTCTTTATTCCGGTATACAGTTTCATATCGTCAGCAAATAACGAAAAAATAACGAATTTTATCAAGGGCTACGTCATTAATAAACATAGAAAATAATAGAGGTCCTAAATTAGACCCTTGAGGGACCCCAGAATATGTGAGGTAAGGTTTAGTAGCGACCTGCCCGTAAACTACGTATTGTTTTCTATTAGACAAATAGTTATGGAAGAACAAAAGCAGTCGGTGTGATAAACCAAATTTTATAAGTTTTTTTAAATAAAATGAAGTGATCTACTCGTACTTTGGCAAAAGCTTTCGAAAACCCAACTTGTTCGTTGTTATCCAAAATATTTGAGACGTAATCCGTGAATACCATTAAGTTAGTTATTGTAGATCTGCCGTCTGTAAACACATGCGGCTGTTTTATGAGATCACTTTTCTCCGTGTATGCAAGAGCCAGAATGCCCAGAAGTCAGTACCTACGAAGTTTTCAACGTCTTTTTCATAATATTACTAGCAGGTACCAAATGATCTCAAATGACTGCGTAGAGTTCTGTCAGTGACAGTGATGTTTTTTGTATCTTTTTTGTCAAAGTGTTTTTAAAATACGTCCTATGTCACCTTTCAATATCTTGTCATAATATTACTAGTATCATGGATGATTGATACGAAAAGTTCTCTTAAATGCCTTACTATGTAACCGTTTCAATTTCTTTTTTTTATTATATACTAGTATCAAAATAATTGTTACGACATAATAAAAAAAAAAATTATGAAAAAAATATGTTTGCATTATTTTAATTTAATATCGTTTAATAAAAAAACCGCAGGATTTCTAAATCGTATGAAATCAAAAAAAAATTAAATCCTAGTGGGGGGGGGGGGAGATAAGGGAATAGGAATGTTTGAAGATCTTGTCAATACTCTGTTCAGATATAATATAATATACTAAGTAAATCATTTCATGCAACATTTCAAATCTAGGTGACCTTTCAGTAGGGCGATTCTGAAAGTATTCGTCACTAGATGTGGTTACTAAAATGATGTTGTGTGTTATCTAGACATGGTGATCGATGGCGAATAAAGATAAAGGGAAACACTCACGAAAAGACCGACAGAAAGATATCCTCGTTCATTTTGCGCGTGGGAAAACTGTTCGCCTCGTCGCCCTGAAGAGGAAAAACACTAATTTAATTGGAACATCAAGCCAAGGAAAAACTACTGTCACGGTGAAAGCGAATGATAAACGTGATAACAATAAAATTTTATCAAATTTAATTTCAGAGTAAACGCATTTCATTTCATTACTCTACACAGGAGGAGACCAAAATTATTTCTCTTCTTTGGGGACATGTAAAGGGGTGTTTGGAAAGGAAGGAGTAAAACTGGATTATTAAAATACTAGCATTAAGATTTGTTTTGTTTGGAGTGACGAAGAAGTACCTTAATTTTTTTTAATATTAGTTCCACACAGAAAAATAATTTCCTTCAAGGCCTATGTCATCTTTGGATATGCGATGTGGAGGGATTTTTTTCAGCAAAGGAAAGAGGGGAATCTGGAAGGAAAAGGGTATAAGAGGTGGGTAGGAATCTGAGGTTTAGTGTGTCCAGGAGTGACGGACGTTTGAATTCATCCCTCCCACTGCGGTGCAAGGCAATGGATCGATAGAGTCCTGCTGAAAAGATCTGCCATCCTTCAAATATGGCCCGCCAAACAGTAGGTGGTCAGACACATCCGCCGCCAAGACCTAAACAATCCACACCTCCATGAACCCGGGCACCCCTGCTAAGTCACCAAACGTAGCGCACCACTTGGGGTGACCTATGGGTAGAGGGGTTGGTTATCCAATGAAATGGTTCCCGGGGCGGTGCTGACTTCATTATTTTTATGTAAAGCGTGACGATTTACAGACAAAGCATTTTAAAACGGGTCGCGTTTGAATGCATTTGTGCACACCGATAGCATGAAAAGTTTTTCGAACTGCATGGTTTGGAAAACATAGGATATGTTTGTGTAAAGAAAGTTATTGATGTTTTCCCAACATTCATCATTAGTACCAATATTCGATACCAATACCAATATTTGATACTTACCAATAACAAAATTCGATACGAATACTAATATTCGATAACAATATACCAATATTCGATACCAATACCAATATTCGAAACCAGTACCAATATTCGATAAGAAAAAAAATAATTTTCGTATAAAAAATAACGCAGATTATATATCGTAATGTGTTTTGTTCTCTACGTAGGTATCTAAGCATATTTATGTTATCATTTTCAAACATTGTGATGTGATTTTGAAGTGGAGCTGTATGAATCAGCAAGTTATATTGAATTGTTTCTAAGAGACAGAGAAAATGTCAACTTCCTACCTCGTTCCACTTCGAAGTCCTTGAAACTAATCATCTGAACACAAAGAAAACTTGTCGAAGTGATATAATTGAATAATAATTGTATAAGCTAAATTTTATCTACAGTTGTATCTTCATTATTTTGTTAGCAAGGAAACCACAAGGAGACGGTGTCATGTTATGACCATGTGTATTCTATATCCGTGCATACATTAACGGTACAAAGGAACACAGATATACACAGAATAATTCATATTTTCACGAGCGTTCGATGTTTAAAGTTTGCTTATAATTTAATGTTAATATTGGCATATCTTTGGTTGTTTCCATTTTGTTTGTTTATTATAATATATGACCCTGCATGTACTAAAATTATTGATACAATGTTACATCAATTTAAATAAACCTTAAAAAATTCGATTAATTGGAGTTAATGTCGAAGGAAACGCATTTATAACGAAAGAAAAAAATGTTTATTATTGTTAAAACTAAACTAATGTGATTGTGTATCTAGAATAATAATTTAAGATAATAAAAAAATAAAATATAGAACACTATTGTGACAAAGATGTTTCTTGTAAATGGGTACTAACGCTGAAGGTATGTGAAATCATTACAAATGCTTCGTATACATGTGAGAAAAAAAGCGCGAGCCGACCCACGAATTATGAGAAAGGAACGAAGCAACCGCGAGCGATGTTTCGTGTAGAAAATATGTAGGATGACTATATTTTCATATTCGATATTATATAATACTAGCTAAGGTCCCCGGCGCTGAACGGGCTTTACACGAAGTATTCAAAATCAGATATAGACAGTAATTTTCCGCTTATTTTGAAGATCAAGTGTGCAATATTTCATCAATATTGGAATAAAAGTGTACATTTGTTTAAAAAAATAAACCCACAAAACAACAAACCAACACAGGGACACACTTAGAGACATGTACAGGGATAAAAGTGTACATTTGTTTAAAAAAATAAACCCACAAAACAACAAACCAACACAGGGACACTCTTAGAGATATGTACAGGGTGTTAAATATGTTACTTGACATACTTTAACCAGTGATCCTAACATTATTATTAAAAATGTAAATGAAATTTTGGAATCCGGCGACGCAGCCTAGTAACCGACCAACCCCGCACCCCGATCCTAACTGTCCAATACCTACTGATTTTTTAAGTTTTAAATTTAAAAAAAAACATTAAAAATCATCCAGTCATCGAATTCCAAAATTATATTTAAATTTTTAAATTCCAAATAATGTCAGGAATTACTGGTTAATTAATAAGTCAAGTACGTCCCTTAACATCCTGTATATATACATATGCTATTCATGAAGGACAAAGACGGAAAATTTTGACAATCCCCGGTTAATGCTTTCACACGAGCGCTATACTCTCATAATTTATGCAGGCTTGGCCTATTTCACCAAATAGGCCAACAAAAACAAATTTAACAATATTTTTTTAAAAGAGGGTTTAGACGACTTATATATTCTGAAATCCTATCAAATTAGTATACCCAACACAAAATCAAAAATTAAAAGTGATTCCTAAACATTCAAAATAAAATTGAAATCTCACGTTATATTATAGAATAATAAAATAGGACAGCTAGAATATAGCAATAACAGTATCTTTACCGATGTTCGTTTACAAAAGCCTACACAACGCTGTTTGCAGTCATTATCTGTTGGAGAGGAAATTAATTTCCATTATCCCTTAGAAATAACACACTCAAACCAAACATTACACATTCAACATTCGAGAAACGACTTCACATAATATTTATTTATACGGAAAACGTGTAGCAAATACAATCTACAAAAATATAAAAGTTACGAGTGTACCATTAATAAAAAAAGTAAACAATAACATTTTCTTCGACGCTGATATTTTCTACATAGCTTCAAGACAATTTGATAAATAATGATCGCGATTTAATAAAAATATAAATAAAGTTACATCTACGTATATTCCTCACTTGTGCATTGTTGAGAATGTTATCGAATTCATTATTATGAATATTATTATATCTTCCTGTTATCGCCGATATAATAACACATTATGAAAACAGTGAATTATTTGTATAATTTGCTTATTCTATATTCAGTGATTTATTTTATAATTTGTTTAATCTATATTCAGTGAATTATTCTATATTCAGTGAAAACAGTGAATTATTTGTATAATTTGCGTATTCTACATTCCATTTTTCAATTCCTCCCACTATCATCATTATAAGCGGAAAATGTTGTTTGAACGATGATGGACGACTTGAGCAATCAAAGGATTGGACCTGACGCCTTGAACTAATCAGCTTTTCACGCCTTTGTTTATTTACACAATTTCAACAACATTTAACAGAAAACTGGAACATTACATAAGAATTAAATCCATCAGTAGGTAACCTTTTGATTCTAATATCATCTTAGTTTTTTTAAATTTAATTTTATTGACATTACTATTATTTCGGTAACCGGATAAATCATCACAATGATAATTCATCACATCTTTCAAAAGTTATATAAAGTCATGGAAAGTGATGAAACAAAAACTTTATTAACTGGGTTATGTAGGTTAGGTAAGGTTAGGTTAAAAATAAATATTTTTTCATCGTTACTAATGACTTTATATCACTTTTTAAAAGTGTGTTGAATTGTCACTGTGTTGAGATATCATGGAACCATCATTTCACCATCCAATAATTATAATATAATAAATATTTAGTATATTTACGGCACATTTCACAGTAGGAAATATCTAATTATCGCCCCGGTGTAAGACCACTATTCAGAATTGAAACGTTGCTTGAAATGGCTTTAGTCGTGTTTGGTGACCAGATCTGAATAGCCTAGTTCCTCCCCACATTCCTATTTCAATCTCCTCCATTACTACAGTTGTTGGAATTTAATTAGATTAGATTAGGATTTAATTAGATTAGGAATGAATAAAACTTATAACAATATCAAACATAACATTCTAAATATTGTCTGAAATCCATTAATATATAAAAGTTTAACATTCCTTGGCAAATGATCAATGATAAATGTTTCGCAAAGATCCGGTTCATAACAACAATAACGGGTCTCTATCATTTTAACCCGTTCTCTTTTGCAGTTAATGGGTCACCAGTCATTATTTTTTAAGTAAGTCGTTTGCATTTAGTTGCAGTTCGCGTTGCATAAAGGGAGAACATAACGGACCGAAAGTAGAACGCTGGAAAAGTGGAATGCACTTCCCGGTTCGCGGAACGGTACACTTTTGGTGCATTTGGATACTAAATGCATCCAGATTTGTCTCCACGACTTCAGTGCATAAGAAAAAAGATCTTCAAAAGATTCCACCGACTCAAAAGGAGGACTGTAATTCGTAAGGAAGCTATTTAGAGACAGCAAATAAAATGACGTTTTGAAGAAAGGTTTATGGCATTTACTAAAATTGTTTATGTATCTTGTAAAAGGATGCAGATTTATCTTCACCATTTCAGTTCAAAATAAAACACATATCTTGTAATCTCTGCACCGGCGCGAAAGAGGGATTGTATATTATATGAGAAATAATTAGACGCAGCAAATGGAAGGACCTTTTTGAGAAATAAATAAATTATGTACCATGAAAATGAATGCAGATTTGTCTTCAGCACTTAGAAGGCAGAGGAAGCAAACAGAGGATCATAAAATTAATTTACTGGTGTAAAAGGGGGAACATAATTCATACGGGAGCTAAGTAGAGACAGCAAATAAAAGGACTTTTAGAGAAAAACACTTATTTAAAATAGTAAACGCATGCAGATCTGTCTTCACAATATATAAGTGGAGAAGAAAAAATGTATATAAATAAAAATATAAATGTTCGTTTGTTCAAAATCTTAAATCTTTGAAAGTTCTTCACCTATTGCTTTGAAATTATGACACAACGCCAACGTTGCATTCGAATACGCGTGTGTTTTTATATGCCTATATTATGTAGATGTCTGGGCCTATTTTTATATATTGTATAGATGTCACCTGTGACGGGTAAAAACATGCTTTTTGAAAAACATCGCAATCTGTTGGACAAACATGTTTTTGAAAAACAGCGCCATCTGTTGGACGTAAATGCAACACTCGCTATTGTTTCTCCATCTCCACAGACAGATTGAGCCACAGCAACGCGTGGAGGGGTACAACTAGAAAATCATAAAACCAATGAACTGGTAAAAGGGGGAAAGTAGTTAACAAGGAAGCTTTTTAAAATGTATTTATTGTTATCAATTTTAATATGTAGAACTCCATTTTAATTAGACCCAGCCAATGGATCGACCTCCTAGGAAAAAGTTAACTGTAGGTACAAACATACATAATACACGGATATGTTTAATTTAATCGGACTGCAAATTGTCATGTTAAATCCAATTTACTTGAGACATGTTGAGGGTACGAACAAGTTTACTATTCAAATATTGCAGTATTATTTAAAATGGCACAGAAATATTTCAAAACGACACAATACTCTAAAATGAAGTGGGAATCTTAACCACGTAAATAAAGAAGTCGTCTACAAAAATATGCGACACGCGACCCTGGTGTATTGGACAGACCTACGGTACAATTTGCTCTAGCATATACCTTAAAATAAACTAGGAATCTTAATGGCGTAAGTGAAGAAATCGTGTAAAAACATATTCGGCACGCGGCCCGGCATATTGGACGAGCCTACAGTCGAATTTGCCCTAGCAGGCCTAGAAAATTTTATTTAAGTTATTTCTGATAAACGTAATAGTAAAAAGTCAGATGTTTCTAAACGAATACCTCGGAAGGTTACTAATTCATCGTCTAGAAAAATAAAATCTAGTGCTTTCCACTAATTTTACAGTTGAACATAACGATTTAATTTTTTTTAAAGCATATTACTTAAAATATTTTAATAGTAAGGTAGGTACTATTTTTATTAATCTTAAATACAAATATCTTACATCCGTGGGTATCGGTCTGAAAAAAAATTATAATTACGAATTCATGGGAATTAATCAAAATGTAGCCTCGAGTAAACCCCCGTTATTAGAGGCTTGTCTTGATTATTTATCATTTTAACAGATTGAAGATTTTAAAGGATTAACTGGTTTATCTAAATGAGGCTTTAGAAACAAATCATAATAGCTAAGAGATGTACACAATGTTTCATCGGCTTACAGAAATTAATTACTTTGATGAATTAGTTTTGATGATGAATTTCATTTAAATGAAGTGTAAAGCTTCAATAAGTTCATTCTAATTTTAACAGAATTTACATTTAAGGTATATTTGATGGAAATCAACGTAACCAATGGAAACTGGCTACAAATAAAAAAAAGACATATTTACAAAATAAAAGTATGAACCGTCACAGGATAAATTTCTACATACCTGTTGGTGTAGACCTAAGAAAAACAGAAAAAAAAATAAACACTTTTAACAAGGATATACGTCAAAGCGATTGAAAATTAAAACAGTAAAAAAATTCTAACACGAAACCGATTTCCGTAAAGATTCAATAGAACTTATTGCAGGTATGTGGTCAGCATATTTCATCAACAAGGTTAATTACTACATTCTAGTTTTTGATATAGTGCAGGGTAGTTTAAATTGTCAATATAATTTATATTTAATAACCATTAGAAAGTGCCCACGTTTCTTGCCAAAGAGTTTGAAAATCAACAGAGTCCAAAAAAGTGAACATCGTTAATACAGGGTAAGTTCCAACAATTAAGTTACTTACGCAGAATAAAATGACTCCAACCCTTGTTTTCCATCCAAAAAGTAAGATAGACGTAAGATGAGTCGACAGGAATTGTTCGTACTTTTATTTATGAATGCATAGAACGCTGATGCTGGTAAAGTTGTCGACCAATCAGCGAGAGTTCCCGCTAAGATCTTGCAGCTGCCGACCAGAAACTGAGAGTAGGTACTTCCCTGGAAAGCTCTTTGTTCGACAGGGGTGCGGGGAGCCAAGGGGTAGGGGTGGGTTGTGGTAAGAGGGAAAGTCAATCGATGGAGAGCGGAAATTTCGTGTTACAGCGGGCGGAAGGCCAATTCGCCAGACGCTGCAAAACCTGCGAAAATGGCTGTCAAGTTCCTTTAACGAATAGCATTTTTCACAGTTTCGATGATCTTATATTATTAATTAATAATAATAATAATAATATAAGATAATAATATAATTACCCAACTTGAATATGCTTGTGTTATCTGGTCTCCTTTTTATGCTGTCCACATTCGACGCATTGAATCTGTTCAACATCGGTTCTTAAGAGGGATTGCTAGGAGGCTAGGATTAGAAAAAGGCAAATACTCATATGATGAAATTGAACTAACTCTAAACCTCTCTCCTTTGGAAGTCCGTTGGGAAAGAAATGACCTCATTTGCTTCTTCAAATTTATAAATGGTATTATTGATTCACCTACTCTACTGCAACTCATTCCCTTCAATATCCTCTCGCACAGACTGAGAAATAATGAACTGCTCTTCCTCAACCATCATTCGACAAATTATGGATATTATTCACCATTGTCCAGAATTTGTAGACTGGTCAACTCAAGTCAAAACCTTAACTTTTTTGGGATAAGTCTGAATGATTTTCGCCAGTCGCTAAACAAGTGACGGAATATTATAAGTGACCTGTGGTCCTGACCCACGGCGTAGTCTTGACTTGATTCGACTTGTCACTTTATTTTATTATACAGGGTTTTCCAATAAGAGGTGTTATTTTGAATAGCCCGCTATTTCGGTAGATGTTACTTTTGAAGCTGTCATTTTTTGACATTTGACAAGTAGAAACTACGCCATTAATAAAAATGGAACGATACATGCTTCAACAACGCATTGAAATTATTAAAATTCACTTGAGTGAATCAAATGCAAATCATCTTGAGTGATGAGGCCCATTTCCACCTCGGTGGCTTCGTCGACAAGCAAAATTGTAGCATCTGGGGCTCGGAAAACCCAAGAGTTATTGCTGAAAAGCCTCTCTATTCTCAATGTGTGACTGTTTGGTACGGTTTATGGTCCGGCGGAGTTATTGGTCCTTACTTTTTCGAAAATGAGACTGGAGCAACAGTTACGGTGAATGGATTGCTATCGAGAGATGATTAATGATTTTTTATGGCCGGAATTGGATGGTATTGATCTGGACAACGTTTACTTTCAACAAGACGGCGCTACGTGCCACAAGCAACGAAACACAAGCAACGAAACCATTGATCTTTTACGATTGAATTTCAAAAATAACACCTCTTATTGGAAAACCCTGTATTATATCTGCATTATGTCTTTGCTTTCATGTACCTTTGTCTACTCCTGTATTTTTCATTTTACTGTATTCGTGTTATTATTTTGTAATTTGGACGATGTCCGTTAATAAATAAATTAATTAATACCAGATTATATGTCAAATAGTGTAAGTATTAAAAGTAAAGTCCGTGGCTATCCTACGAGAAGCTGCAACGATTTTAGGCTTCCCGAGACAAATTTATCCGCAACACAAAACAATAATTATTTCAAATGTTAAGAAACCTAAAAGTCTTGCAGCTTTTCGTGCATTATGTCTCAATGTTGTGCAGTCCACATATTAGTACGTAGGTAATAGAATATAATTATAAAAGTTTTAGAATATGTATATTCTAGATATATGTATATAAATATATATTAATAATACCTCCAACTTCTGACATTTCCCATATATTTAAAAGGCAACACGCTACACTAGCGCCTCCTAGCGGCGTGAGTTGTGCGCCTTGGTATTGTTTCATATATTCATGATTTTTATGTGCTTGTAATAAATTATTTACTTTACGTTAATAAATTAGAGAAATCTAAAAAAAAAATAGGTAACCTCCATACGATTTTACCGCCTTTTTTGATAATACGTAAAAAAATATTAAAGCGGCTATTAACTCTGTCTTTACTTAATAGTACAATGGGCCTATGGCCTAAGTGCTCGCGGGGAACGTAAGTAAACCGCCTCCGAATTTTAAAAAAAACTCTGTCTTTGATGGCTTAGAAATGAAATCGGATTTCACGAACTCGTGTTATATTTCACCAACTAACCTGACAACGTTTTTTGGTATACTGTAAACGACTTTTTGTACATAATCGAAAAAAAAAATTTTTTTTTTAGTAAAAGATTATACATTATTTAAGAAATGTTTTGACTGCCCAACTAGGAGGATTCCCGTTTTAGGACAGTCAAATTAGGATGAGTATTAACATTTTGTTTGTTAATAATTTGTTTTTTAATAGTTTTTTAATTTTGTTTGATAAGTATAGTATTATTATTATTAAATTTATTTATTTCATCAAAAAATTACAGAATATATATAATATATCATTAGTAAGTTGTATAATTATATGTCAGTTAGAAACAATGAAATTGTTGAAAGAATAATGTTACAATAATACGGCAGTTTCTAATATAAAAAAAATATTTATCAATGTAAGAGTGTTATATAGAAATGGCATAATATACTATATTTTAGGTTGTGCATAACCTGCCTCACTAGGCGAACCTGTATTGAGGCAGAATTTTTAGTTAATTATTTCTCCATTTTGTCTATGGTTTGCTAATATGTAAATGTTTAATATGGGTTCCCATACAGCAAGCCATTATTTTAGGTTACATTATTGTTTACATATTGAAGATACAGATAGAATAAGTTTAAACACAATACATACTATAATAACTCACTGTGACAAGGCATTTGGTTACTTTTCATTATTGTTTGCATTTACACAATACGTATATAGTAAGTTTTAGCACCGTACATACTGCAATAACTGTCAATGACAAGGCGTTTGGGTGAGGGCACCAGTGTAGGCTCGATCATTTGAATAAATCCAAATTTTAACATTTTTTTTAAACTCTTTCCGTGTTTGACTCTCTTTAATATTTTCCGGGAGCATGTTGAAGATCTTTGTGGCAAAGTAGCCAAAGCTACGTTGACCAAAGGTGGAAGAAAGTGCTGGAACTTGCAACATGTCTTTGTTCGAATTACGCGTAAATCTAAAGTTAGTTTTTTTTTCGTAAAGCACGTGTTTGTTTTTAAAGAGATGCATGAGGATAGTTTTTACATAGATCTGTCGAACATCAAATACTCTCATTATGTTGAAAATTAAGTTACTGTTTGCAGTTTGAGGAAGTTTGAGAATAATTTTCACAATTGTTTTCTGCGCCTTTTCAACAGGATCTAGAGCTGATGAAGTACCCCCTCCCCATGCAATGATACCATACTCAATGATAGATTGGGTTAATGCAAAATAAATCGTTTTTAGAATTTGTAAGTTAAGGAAGTTCCTTACGTTCCTTAGTTCCCTATTAAAATAATAATGAAATAATAGGTATATGTACTTTATGTACATGTTTTATGTAACTTGTACCTAAGCCTACTAACATATTTGGTAGAAATATGAATAACAAAGAGAAGAAATAGAATAAAATAAAATATCCAATTAAACATAAGATTAACTGCTGCTTGGGTAGCATTCTAATTTAAAAGTACTAGGTAGGTACATATATACACATAATGATAATGATGTGACGAGTGTTTTTGTCGTTTCTAATTATTACATCCGAAAACTGCACACACAGATCCTACTTTTAGGGAAATTTTTATATACAATTTTATCTAAATATTTATGTAAATAAAATATTGTAAACTAGACAAAGCATACTCATATGTAAAGCATTTAAGCATTAAAATGAATCATAAAAAAGTTTTTTTTCAACTTTAAGGATTTAAAGCGCAAGTTGAGCCACAATACGAAGTATGTCAAAAAATACAAATAAATAGTAGTATATCTGTAAGGATATAATGGCCAACCTTATGATTCTAGAGATAGCCTCATTTTTAATGTCAGTGCCATACAATTTTTTCTTAAAAAAATGATAACTCCTTCATTTGTACACACAATTGCTTCTTACGAAATTTTTCAATTTTCAATTCAATTCAATTAGTTTATTCCTTTAAAAACATTACATTTTATTTCGTTTTTAAGTACATTTGTGAAATGGTATTACATAATAAGTAAGCGGTGTATAAACTATACCAGCATCAATAGAGCTTGCCTTTTAAAGGCAGCTTCACCGATGCTAAATATGTCGATATCCGAATTAATTCTGTTCAACAGCAAGACTGCTCTCCCCACCGGCATGACCATTGGCAAGTTAGTCCTGCAGGCCGGGAGATAAAACAGTCTATGCTGTCGGTGACGGAGATAACCATCAGGAACATAGAGACTAATACTCTCCATGATAGTCGGATTTTCAAACCATCCACGAATCAGTTTGAAGAAGTGTAATACAATATGCACATCTCTTCTGACCCGTAGATGGTTCATACCGAGCATGCCCAAGAGAAAGTCAGTAGGATAGAGCCACGGGTAGTAGCCATACTCCCTCAGGTAGAGAAATCTCAGAAATTTCTTCTGCACTCTCTCCAACATGAGGGAATACTTCACCTGATGTGGGTAGCATAGCATAGTAACGATCAGCAGAATCCATTTCTAGCCAAAAAAATACCCTTTATAATTCTCTGTCTATGAAAGGCGATTTTCAGCCCACTGTGCGACGTCATGCTCAGACTGCTCGCCGCGCACATGCTCGCCCGTCAGTGGGCCGCTTTTACCCCCCATTCTTTACGAACAAACGAGCGACCAGAGTAGTAGAATACGATATGCTGTAACTAGTTTGTCCTTTATATTTTTATTTTATTTATTTATTTAACGCCCAGAGGGCTTTTACATGGTTGGTAGTATAATTTTAATTTGACAGATATTTTGAAACAAAAAAAATAAGAATAAAATTACATTTGATAAAAGCTATGCAACAAGTCATACAAACACAAGAAACAAAAACAGAAAATTACAGCTATTTGTAGGTTTACATGATGTGTTTAAGAGTATTGTTGAAATAAATGTTTTGAATGATCCACAAAACTTGCCAAGTTGGTATTGAATATGTCAACATCACCCAAGTAATGATTTCCCATGGTGTGAAGTCGTTGTATCGGAGAGTGGGCAATGTAGTTACGCTTATGTGTGCTGCTGTAGAATATTGTATTTTGTCGTGTTGTTACTGTGGGTGTGTGTATGTTTATAAGTTGCAGGAGTTCACAACAGTCGAATTTAGAGTTAAGTATTTTGAATAAGAACGTTAAATCGTTTATTTTACGTCTATCTTCTGATGTATGTATTTTTAGAGTATTTAATAAAAAATTGTATTTTAAGTCTTCCACAGTGTATCTTCCTGTGCTTTTGACGGCCGGCGTGGTCTAGTGGTATACGCTTTTGACTACAGATCCGAAGGTCGCGGGTTCGAACCCGGCGTGCGCAAATAAATTTTATTTGATTAATTTGTGTTATTTCACAATTAATTAATTTAAAATAATATATAGTATATTTGCGGCACGTTCCAGAGTGGAAGATACTCTCAGTATCGCCCTGGTGTAAGACCACCATTCAGAATTGAAACGTTGCTTGAAATGGCTTTAGCCGTGTTTGGTGACCAGATCTGAATAGCCAGGTACTTCCCCACCTTCCTCTTCCCCATCTCCCTCCCCTCCCCAATACCCTCAGCCTCACAACATACCCCAATTGGGGATGCCATAGTCTCACTGGCTCCAGACGGGAGCAGTTGGGACTCTTGTGCGGTATTACTGTAAAAAAAAAAAAAAAAAAAAAACAGGGATATTTAATTTAAAATTTATAAAACGTAGAAAATTTTTTTGTATTCGCTCAATGTTGTTAATGTGAATTTTGTAAGATGGAGACCAAACTACTGAGTTATATTCAATTAGACTTCTTACTAGAGATACGTATAATAGTTTAATGGCTTGTAAGGAATTAAAGTTTTTAGTTGTTCTTAATACGAAGCCTAGTGTTTTCATACCTTTGTTCACAATTTGATGGATATGATTGGTGAAACTTAGTTTTTCGTCCAAAATAATTCCAAGATCTCTCATTTCCGTGACTCTTTCTAAAACTATGTTATTGATGGAATATTCGAATAAAACAGGATTTTTGTTTCTGAAGAAAGTCAAGGTTTTGCACTTTACTACATTTAAAAATAAATTATTTTGAACGCACCAATCTCTAAGCTTACTAATATTTGATTGTAGTATATGGCAATGATTTATGTCAGTTATTTTCTTGTATAGTTTGATGTCATCTGCAAAGCGCAATACCTCGACATCGTTGAAGCAATTGGTTATATCATTGATGAAAATGAGGAACAAAACCGGGCCAAGGTGACTACCTGGCGGTAGGCCACTGGTAGCCCGGAAAGCTTTCGACATCCAAGATTTTATTTTAACAAACAGTTTACGATTTGACAAATAGCTACTAAACCATTTTAACATGTTATCCCTTATTCCTAGAGCAAATAGTTTTTGGATTAGTAGTTTATGGGATACTTTGTCGAATGCCTTCGAAAAGTCTGTATATATACAGTCGACTTGTTTATTTTCTGCAAATGATTGTATAATGAAGTTTTGAAATACCGTTAAGTTAGTTGCGGTGGATCTTCCTTTGATAAAACCGTGCTGTTTTTGATTGATTAATTTTATTAATTTGGGATAGATTTCATCAAGGACCAATGATTCAAAAAGCTTTGGCAGTACTGACTGTATACAAATGGGGCGATAATTAGCTATGTCAGTATTGTCTCCTTTTTTGTAGATCGGTGTAATGAAGCTAGATTTCCAGCGGTCTGGAAAATGTCCAAGGGACAAGAGACGGTTAAATAGTAATGTGAGTGGTTTAGATAATGTATTAGAGCATTTTTTGAGGAATATTGGTGGAATGTTGTCTGGGCCAGCGGATTTGTCAGTGTCTAAGGAAAGTAATTTTTGTTCGCAGCACTTTTGTGTGATTTGGCAATTTGTTAAGTTTGTGGTCATATTAAATTTGTATTCGGGTATTTTATCATCTGGAGTGTCTTCATCATATACATTTTTGAAGAAGTCCGAAAAAAGGTTTACAATATCCTGTGTATTGTTTGCACTGATTCCATTCATTTGCATTATTGGCGGGTAGTCTGTGTTTTCATTGTTCATTTTTTTAAGAAATTTCCAAAGGTTTTTGGATTTAAAGACAGTGTCCTCGACAGAGGTTATGTACATTTTGTAACATTGTTTGGAAAGATCTTTACATTTTTTCCTAGTTTCGCTAAAAATTATATAATCATTTATGGATTTACTTTGTTTGAATTTTTTGTGTTGACTCTTTTTTTGCTGAAGAGAGGCTGTAAGCTCTGATGAAAACCAAACCGGGTAGGTATAGCTTCTCGGTGTGTAAAAAGGTACATAGGATTCAATAGTATTAGAAAAATATAAATAAAGTTTATCTAACGATTCATCAACGCTTTCATCGGATAAAAAAGACCAGTCTGTATTTGAGAGATGGCAGTTAATTGAGTCGAAGTCGGCTCGTTTAAAGTTTAGGACACTTTGTGAAGGTTTCCTTTCATTATCATATGTCATATTTAATTTAATGTATAGGGGAGGATGATGATTATCTATAGGTAGAAGTGGATCATTTGAGAGTTCAACAGACATTTTAGGATAGTTTGATAAAGCTAAGTCTAATAAGCGATTGTTACTGTTATATATAAAATTATGTTGATGAAAGTTTAGAAAGTTTACCATGTCCAAAATTTCACGTGCACGATCGTTTTCACTTTCGTTTATGATGAGACCACAGTTATTTGCTTTCCATATTAAGTTTGGTAAGTTATAATCCCCAAGAATAACAATTTTCGAGTGAGGATATTTTGATGAAATTGTTTCGACGTCTTCACAGTGGTGTCTATATGACTGAGGGTCAGAAAGTGGTGGTAGATAGGCCGTTCCAAATATAATTTTCTCGAGAGGAGTCGTTATTTGCACAAAAAGATGTTCGATATTATTGTGTTTCGTGGTTAGTTTTCTTGCTGACAACTTCTGTTTTATTGCAATTAAAACTCCTCCACCTCTTGACTTGGAACTTGATCTGACGTTTCTGTCGCAACGAAATACTTTGTAGTTAGTAAGACCGAGTTCAGTCGATTTGATTTCCGAGTTTAGCCAGGTTTCCGTAAGTATAATGATGTCATGATGATGAGAAGGTAGAGCTGCTTGTAGGTCATCGAGTTTTGATCGCAGTCCGCGGATGTTTTGATAATAGATTTTTATAGTTCTGGTTCGGTTAGGTGGGATTGCTTGAATATTTTTGTAACTTCCTAGTTTTTTGGTCGATTCGGCACGATTTTGGGGGTGGAGTTAATTAATTAATCATATTATTATGTGTTTCTGCGTTGGCAGTCTCTTTTTATTGTATTCGAAAAGCATTGTCAATACATTGAAATAATAACTGATTTTTGAGTACATGCAAATGGAAAAATACTCCCATCAGTTTTTGCTCGAGAATGATTTATGCACATCTCAAAAGCACAGGAAGGCATTTTTTTCACAAAAATAGTCTAGAGCAACGTGTTTGTGGCAGCCGGTGACAACTTGTCTGACCGAGGGGCTTATGTGCGATACTAACGCAGAAAATCACCCGATTGTCCACTGGATCCAGTTCAGTTCAACCACGCACGTTGTCTCAGTAACCAATTTTCCCTTTTAATCATAGGCTAATTTATTACATCAATGCTTTTAATTCATCATTTCCAAAGCACTGTTGCCTTGGTAATAACAACGCAACGAACCTTCGTTATGTGCATCAGCTCTTTAAAATAGAATATGTCCCTCTCGACTGACTAAGAAGTGCTACAAATCTATGTAGAAAATTTTCCCAGACAATAACAATAATAGTAATAAAATAATGCGACTGAACTAAGCACACTATACTGTCAGTAATGCTAATGTACACTATGTTATCGAAACGAATGATACCTAACTGCCTACTACGCCGCATTTAAACAAAATTACGGGATTTAATGAAGTGTGTTTGCAGACCTACTCAAGAAGTGTACGTTTGTCGGATTCAATACAGATGTGTTAATTCACAGCTTCTTTGATTTCTTCTATAAAGTGCGAAAACATAACGACCATTAACCCGATTTCTTTTAAAACCGCCATAAAAATTTATATAGTAAACAGTTTTACTACCCGGCATCGCCCGTGATCTGGATTCTTGTGTAAATATTATTATATTCATATTTCCTTCACTTTCACTGTAATCAATCCATTTATTTTGTTTTTCAAAAGATTTCACCACTATTTGTTCTAACCGAATAGTTGAAACATATGGTACAAACAACAACGACGTTTTGTCCTTTTTTCACAATTTACTGGTTAATTAAAAGCATCATAGATCATAATGGAACTGAAAACCATTGCTTTAAGAAATTGAATGAAATTATAAATGATTCCGCGACAAAATTTGTATCTATGAGTATTCAAAACTCAATATATGTCGGTTAGGATTGGTAAATCAGTAAGCACACGATTGAATGTATTTGTGGACGCCAATAGTGGTTCAAATTGGTTCGAAATAGTTTGGAACACCCTCCCGTAGTCCCCTTTAACCTCACAATAGTCTTACGATATATTACACTTACATTTGTAAGCCCTTATTAGAGATTTCCGTGATTTGATTAAAAAGTGATGCTAAATTCTTTAATAGTAAAAAATCTCAATAGTAAACTATCATTATCTAAAATTTGTGTATTTATATATTTTTTTGCCAAAAAACCCGTGAGTATGTGAATAATCCATGTAATCATAAAAATCAATAAACAAATAAAACCAAACATCACGCTCGCGGTCGAGATTAAAATATTTGATTGGAAAACTTATATTAAACATGCCTGAAAACGTAGCACATTTGTAACATTCATACATTTTGTCGAGTAAATAACCACGTAATGCGTTTTCAACATGGAGAGTCCAAAAATAACATAAAAAATTGAATAGCAAGTAAATTTGCACATTATTTACTTAGAAAATTAATTTTAAAAAAAGATTTGCCTACATTGCACGCACACCTACCATATTTTTAATGAAATGGAGACGGTTTACGTAGTTCCCGTAAGAAGTGGCAAGGCAATGGACCCATTGTGCTATCTCTCATTTTACCGCATTCCTTTAATAGTAACCCAGACACTTTGAGTTCACCAGGGTTATTTATTTATTTAAACGCCCATAGGGCTTTTACCTAAAATAATGTACATCTTTATTTTTTAGTTATACAGATTACACATAAAAAATTTTAAAAAAATCAGTGTTAACAAAATACAGGTTACATAAAAAAAAATATCAGAGTTGACAAAATATGTTACATAAAATATAAGAATTTTAAAAATATAGGTATGGATAGAGTAAGTGAGACGAAAAATATAAAATCTGCCAAAATCCACAAAATCAACCATAATGATAATAAGAAAGTATAACAATAGTTTACAAATTAGGTAAAAATAGTTCGCACATACTCCGTTTAAAGTTGGCCAAGTTCAAATTATTGTCAAATACATTTATATTATTTAAGTATTTGTTACCAAGACTGTGTAAACGTTGTATTGGAGAGTGAAAACTATAGTTGGAATGAGATGTATGTATGTAAAATGTTGATATTTGCCTAGTTGTTCGTGTTGGTATGTGTAGATTTATTAAATGCAGGAGTTCACAACAATCGAATTTAGAGTTCAATAATTTTAATAAAAAGGTTAGGTCGTTTATTTTTCTTCTGTTTTCTAATGTCGGAATATTTAAATGATTCAATAATGACTGGTAATTTATGTGTTCTAAAGGGATGTTAAGTTTAAAATTGACGAAGCGTAGAAATTGTCTTTGAATTCTTTCAACATTATGGATATGTACATTGTAGAAGGGCGACCAAACTATGGAGTTATGTTCTATCAGGCTTCTAACAAGGGATATGTACAATAGTTTTATGATTTGTAAAGATTCAAAGTTTTTAATTGTTCTTAATATAAAACCTAATGTTTTCATACCCTTATTCACAGTTTGTTGAATGTGGGCCGTAAAGTCTAGTTTCTCATCCATTATTATGCCAAGATCTCGCATTTCCTTTACTCTTTCTAAATTTGTTTTATTTATTGAATTATTTTTTATCATCGGATATTCGGTTATCCTGGTTCCACATTGCGGCTTCTCGAGTAGCTGAGCCTTGTTCCCATCAGGGCGGGACATCGGTTAGATAATTGGAGTCCGTTCATTCTCTTCACATTTCCTGCATCTATTGCTGTTTTCCACTCCCAAGAGTCGCACGTGTCTCTGTCCTCAGTGACTTTATCTCCATATTGAGTAGTTACCTAGTTTATCGAGGGTTTGGTCCGTTTATGAGTAGTGTTATGAAATGAATTTTCTCAAAATTAAAACATTCAACCACGCAAAATTCTTTTTAAATCAAGTACTTTGTATATTTAAATATGTTCATATGGTAACCCCGTGAGGGTGTTAACCATTACCGGGGGTGGCAGGGCGAGGCCGCCGGTCCCCAGAAGTGCGGGCGTGCAGAGCTCTCTTAGTTCCCAGCTTTCGACAGGACAAATCGTTGTTTCGCTTCTCCGCTTGGAATTCGACATTTGCTTTGCAAAACAGTTTTGAAAGTGTTTGCCACCAAAAAATTAAGTACTAGTATATTTCGAGTCTGTATTTGCCGCTATCGCCAGCCGGGTCCCACTGTTGCCACCCTGGACATCCACCATACCTAGATTGTTTTATTTCCAAGAAATCCCTTGCTATATCAACCTACAGGAGGAGCTGTTCTCTCTTTATTCAAACGAACTGAAGACACGAAACCCGTTTGAGCTAGCCTGGTAGCCGTGAATATTGTATATTTGATTTATAGCACAAGGTTCGAGCCCGTGGAAATGCATTATCTAACAGTACTTTGGATTGTCTTATTCCGGGTGCCCTTTCCAATTCCTTCCAGTGCTGGGATTTGACCCACCTGTCAAAATTTTGTTTCGCCTACTTATCATTTATTTTATTCCTACTTTAATTGTTAGTGAAAATAATAATAGTTCTATGAACATTAGACTTGGGAAAATGTTGATTATTCCGAGTTGTTCCGAATTGATCTCGTGCGCATGAGCGCGATTTAGCGTAATAAAAAAGCACTATCAAACACGGCTACCATCTTGAGCAAATTTAAAGACGATCAAAGTGGTCGAATTGAATTGAACTCGGTCGACTTAGTCAATTAAATAACTTCAAACAATATATACCGCCTAACTCAGGGCATTTACTTTCCTCTAATTAACGTGTTATTTCTCTGTTTAGGTGTTAACAGGTAAACATCCAACACAGAAGAAATATGCAATATTCCTAAGTAGGTACTGCTAGAGATTTAATCAATATTATATTACTAGAAACGGTATACATAATATTTATTTCTCTCGAAATACATATCATCATCTGGCTATGTTGTATACAATCAACGTGTGTACGTTTTTGTAAACACAGCAGCACACTTATCCATATAGCTGATAAAAATATTGGGGCTATCTCGCGGGGTTGATAAACGAACCAACTTATTGAGCACGTACTAAGTTTTGCACTCAAAGTAAAATTATTAAGTACAAATAATAATGTGCATTCGAACCGTCTCCTCGAGATAAACCAATGAGAGCATCAGGAATTCAAAGTATCATTTGACCTAAGATCAGAGCATACAATTTTAAATACTTATCATCGACTTTTGTATTCTTTTATTGTCTTTTTGTCTTAACTGCATCATTAAGTACACTTCCTGTAGAATCAATTTCTTTTCACTAAATTGTTAGTACATTGTGTCATATATAATTATGATTTAGGTACTTTAACTGCTACTGATTAAATACTAATAATTTGTATACAATACTGCCGCCATCGATAATCTCAAAAACGATGCTGTGTTTTTACTTAATACTTTACCTAAGACATGCGAACACCTCACCACTGGTTCTACTAGTGAGGTTTTCACAAAACACTACTGCTCACTCAAGCAGTTTTTGATTATTAACATTTTTTGTAAGTAAGTTTACTGTATGTAAGAGAATAGAAATGAATAAATAAATAGATACCTCTGGTTTGTCGTAGGCAAAGTACGTATTGCAGTAGTCATGTATGGAGACATATTTAGCCATGGAGACATACATTCCTTAACCCTGCAACCCCCGCAACCACCAGCGTGACAGCCAGTCGATAAGCATGGATAAGTCATGTGCAGTGCATACTGAGCGGGGAAGGGCTACGAAGGGAATCTGGTACCAGGCTTTGCCTCAGGCAGACTAAGACAAACCTTGGACAATGTTTAGACGCGAGCAAAAACCTTCATCTTGATGATATTTTTGGAAGTTGGATTCATATGTGAAAATACAATGCAATGAGGGATGATGGCATAAATCCTACTCTACACGACCAGAATATATGGCTCAGTAAGGGTGGCGACAATGTCGTTGTTGGCAGCACCACAAAACACGAATATTCCTCGTTTCGTGTCCTTAATGTACAAATTTAAACCGTCCATCAATTGTAAACTTGTCTGGTTTTGTTATGCATTACAATATTAGCTAATGCTATTGCTAATGTCTTTCACGGGTGTCTCCGACTTCTTCCACCATTCACAATGTTACTGTTAAAAAAACTATATTACATCGATTTTTATTCGACTCCGTATCTCATTACAGTGCAGAGATATTGCGTTAAGCATTCCTCGGGCGTCCTCAACTTTTTCTACCATTTAAACATCTCTAAGCACTCCTTGCACTAATAACAACAAATTTCAGCGATATCAGTCGACCACTTTTCGAGTTTTGCGAGCACAAACTAAGTAGGCTGATTTGTTTATATATTAAATTTAGAAACCAGTTAGAATTGAAATGAACCATCTGGAATGCAAAATATTAGAATCAATAATTTTATAAAAACCCCTTTGTAACTACGTCCTCCAACGCAATTATTATATATTAATGCATTTATTTTTCATATACATTTATAATATTGTCGTACCTGTACCTACACTTTCTAATATCTCTCTATTATCTACATGGTTTAAAGTGTATACAACTTTGTAATTTGTATATTGATTTAGTTATGCATGTAAATATTCTTTAAGTATCTGAATACGTCTGTCTCGACACAGGTGTACCCTAGTGAGACAGATGTCGATAAATACACGTGAAAAACTTTATATTGATAGATAAATAAATAAACAAAATTATAATATAAGACGTTGTCCTGCCACAGACCGCCTTCTATGTAGGGAAGTTTAAATTTGCGGTTGTATGTATTTTTGGATGAGAAAACTGAAAAAAATTTCGTTAAAAAAAGTTAATTTTTTTTATTTTAGATCTCGAGATCTCTTAGCAGCGTCACCGGGATCATAGGGTCCAGAACTATCCTATATTCAAGCTGGAACCAACCATACCCATTCAAATATTTCATTGAAATCGGCGGTTTCGAAGATTAGCGTGTACGAAAATAATGACACGTGATTTTTAAAATCTTTAATGGCCTATATATCCTAGTTTAAAACACAATTAAAATAGATAAATCCGTACTAGATATTATAGCTAAACAAAATAAAATAGATAAATCCGTACTAGATATTATAGCTATACCTTTTGCTTCAAAAAAATATTTATTTTGATTGGGTATTTTGGCCTTAAATTCAAATTTAAGTTTAATATGAAAAAGGCCGCCCAGCCGTTCCTCTTAAGGTCACCCTATTTATTAAGCAAGGAGCGTAACGCGTGTGTAAATTCAATAACAACAAGCATCGATTGAAAGGAAAAATTGAATTGTAATAATAACCAATTAACGAGAGTTACACGTGCAATTCTAATAAGCGCTGATTGTCATAACCAAGAACGTTGTGTGAATTTTTTGATTTCTACCATCAATACCTATAATGTATCAGAAACATATTATAATTAGAGGCGATATTGAATACTATCTTGTCGAAACTTGTTCACCTATTAGAACGCAAAGAGCGATGCGCGTAGACCGGATTCGGTAATTTTTGTTGGAGCCACGGGATCGTTGGAGGTAAAAAAGTAGAACCTATTTTTTCACTTCATGTCTCATCTAAATATAAAACATCAATGATTCTAAATATTAATATGACAAAAATGATAAGTTTTAAAATGGATACTTAGCATTAAACCTTGTGTAGGTAGGTATCGCAATCAGAGTTGAGTCTAATACGGTACTATTCTATTACAGATGCGTTGCTTGCATATAGCATGTTTAAAACTTCTTAGTCGACTTCAGAAAAGAAAATTTCAAAAATGAAAAAAGTTCATCAAACATACTAATTTCGATTGTCTTAGCGTGCGTTAGTTAGTCCTGCATGAAATCTGGTTTACAAATTTGCTTTGAATTTAAGTGTCATTTTCAAAATTGGAATCAGCTGTGTATAATTAATCTGTAGTCAAATTTATTAAATTATTTTAAAAATTGAACTAAAGAACTAAAAATTCAGACTACCCCGTGATTTTTCACGAGTCTGTGATAGTACTCAAAATGAAAAAAAAACAACACACTGAAAAAACTTTTCGAATAATTTTAAAATTCGAAGATCTTGTAGACAGGTATACTAAACTTGTTATCCCTTTCTCGCTAATAATGATAAGTGGGTGTAAACAAAGCAAAATATTGTTTCACAGTGACGCACCAATACAGAATATCATAAGTTTGTGTTGTTTAAATCAACTCTAATTCCGCGACTTAATAGGTTGGGCATGCATTAGATATTTATATTTTTGGTTGTTCAATTTATTACAGTTTACGTATAGTTTTCACGGTGATCCGACAGTTGATCCCCCGACAGTTGGTCCCCCGACAGTTGATCCCCGGACAGTTGATCTCTCGGACACCTGATCCCCTAAAAGATTATTTCTGCTATACGTCCTCATTCGTAAAGTAAATGTGCGGAGAGGATTACAGCCGTATAACAAAAGTCGATATATTTGGAGCGTCTTCAGTGGAAATCTGCTCTACAAATACAGTGACCCTAAAGGAGCATGCAGTAAGGATGTACGGCCGAGTAACAAAACACATAGTACGCGAATGAATGGTACAAAAGAATGCAAAAGTTTGAAAAATATCAATATAATTGACAGCCCTGCCATCGTCGCCACTGTTAAATTCCATGTACCGACTAGGAACACGAGACAAAATGTAATATTCGTCTGCGATACACACACAACCAACTATCAGCCACACCCCCTAACCAATAACATGCATGATCTGGGCAACAAGTTTGGGGGTAGATAATATTGATATATTTACTGACTCCATTTATAGAATTAAGCGTAATCTATAACAGCAATTTGATAAATTCTACAAGTCATAGTAGCCTTTGTAATGTACTTATATGTAGTATTGTTCTAGTTTCTATTTTATTTTATGTTACTGTTACATATTTTAATAACATTGTTTTTATTTAGTTCATGTTTAAAAATTGCGTGGATAATTTTCGATAGTTCACTAGGTATATTCCGTTGTAAGCCGCTTAAAAGCTCAGCTGGGCGTAAAAAAAAAAACAAAATATTATTCTACTACGCACATGGGAGTCAAGACGTGACAGGTACAGTCACCTCTATAATAGGTATTCCAGTTAAGTTTGTAAGAAAACTCTGTTTGAAATGAGACAGCGCGGTGCTGATAAGCATATTGATAAAATAATATAATATGCTTCTATTAGTATCTGCTGCGCCACAAAGGCTTTTATAACAAACTGATAAGGCCATCAAATAAGAAGCGCGATAACAGTGTTATCTTTACAATTAATGGGTCACACGGTAAAGTGTGATTAAACTTATCATGTTATAATCCCTGAAATATAATAACGCATCAATAATGTAAAAAAACTGCATTAAAAACTACTTAAAAATAAACACTACTTTTATTTGTATGGTATACTCATAGACATATGAATATTAGTAGATCTGCCCTAAGTGATTAAAAGCGTATTATCCCCACTCCCCATACCGGTTCCATTGGAACCGGCTGTGCTCGCGTATGACCTCAAGTGAAATTTGAAAACGTGACGTCATCATTCTTGTGCGAACTATGGTCGAGGCATCATCGGTTCATTTTACGAAATAACACGGCAAAATGTTGACTTGTACTATGAAAACTTGTAAAAATAGATGTGAAAAAGAGAATAAACCCAATTGTCGTATTACATTCCATATATAAGCACTATTTTACTTTATTTTAAGCATATTCACATCGTATAATATAGATCAGTTTTAGAAACATATTATACTATCACATCGAGAAACGTCTGGACGCGAAACACAAAGCTGGTTGGTTGCTGGGAAGTATATTATGAACATTTATAAAAGTGTCTTAACTAAATACTTAAACGAAATATTCGACTCTGAAAATGGAACCGAATTTTTTTGCCGAATTTGGACTTCGCAAATTTGTTCATAACGTGGCGAGTAATTTGCGCTCCCATGTAAAAATGTCTATTCATTCAAAAGCAGGTTTTACTTTTAAGAAGTAAATGGTGATATTATAATGCGAGATGCCTATTTACTGTCAGATTGATTTATTGACGAATCACAGTCAGCCTTACTCCCTTCGTTCTTCAACAGTTGATTTTACCCCTCGCCATTATCTTCTCGTCTATTAATTCCTATGTCTGTGGGTATACTTAATGACTTTTCTAAAAGTCTAATGAATATTCATTTTTTATTGGAACAACATTACTTTAACTTATGAAGGTAATACAAATCAATGTAATATATCATAGAAGAATAAGATTATACTAAAAAACCTAAAAGAAACATGAAACAGAAAATAAAAAGATGGCGGTCTCAACTGGGAGTCGAATGTTATATGTTTATCCGAGACACTATATAGGTTACAAACCAATTATTTAGAACTTTGTGATAATTCAAAAAGAAAGTTGCCAAAAATATAGTAAAATAATTACGTTAACTCCTCACAGGAGCACCTGAGGAAAATAATTTCCCCCAGGGCCTATGTCATCTTTTGGGATGCTGTCTGGGGGTCTTTATAAGGAAAGGAAGGAGAGGAACTTCTGGGAAGGTAAAAGGTATGAGGGATGGATATGAATCTAGGGTGTCCAGGAATGACGGAGATATTAATATATCCCTTCCGCTGTGGCGCCAGGCGATGGGTGGACAGACCAGATGGAGAGGTCAAAGGGTCTCCCCAAACCAGCTTCTTTGCTGGTAGGCAGGCGCATCTTGAACATACCTCACGCTATGAACCCGGGCACCCCTGCTAAATCATCAAACGTAGCGAACAACTTGGGGTGACCTATGGCAGAGATTTTAGTTATCCAATAAATGGTTCCCGGGGCAGCGGTGCCCAAACTCTCCTCCCAAATTGAAAAGATAATATTGTTAATTCTGAATTGGAAATATAAGATCGACAAATATGACATATGGTAATTAGGTCCCAATGGTCGAGTGGACAAATACGTTGCCCTGGTAAGAAAGAAATCCTGGGTTCGATTCCCAGTTAAGATCGTTATCTTTTTATTTTCTGTGTCTTGTTCTGTTTCATGTTTCGTTTAGATTTGTTACTATTATTTTCTTCTTCAATGAAAATTAATTGACCATTCAAAAGGTATGATTACACCAAAAATGCTCCAAGATTTTTAATGAGAACATGTTACAAAACTACAATATGCCAAACCTACCAGAGATTTGACATAAACCAGATCTAAAAAACTGCATAAGTTCTAAAAGTTATTAATAATACTGACTAATTTGATAAAAACAGACCTTAGACGTAAAGACCTGGATTTTATATGGACAGTTCACTACACGGTGCCTTGCATCAGGGTTGTATTGTACGTGTGACTGACCTGCGAACAAAGGAAAACAATTTGATTAATATCACGTTTCAATGAAGCCAACGGCAAACCTCCGCATTACACGTGGCAATCAAACTTAGCCGCTTTCCAGGGTAAATGTCCTGTAAAGTAGAAGGAAGGAAACAAAATAAAACAAATTTACACCGTTAAGTATTGTTTTCAATTTTAGTTCACTGAAACCACCGAAATTCTGAGAAGGAATTTAAATTTGCATGATTCGAAGCTGAGCAATGAATTCAAAGAACATGCCCCCGTCTGTTAGTCATTGGTTAATTATTCAACATAATTTCACCAAGAAAAAAGACAATGACACATAAAAAACTGAGAGCACTCTTGGCAAACGCACAAAAAACATTAAATGAAAATACAAAATTGAATGAAGTTATCATTCACCCGACTGACAAAGGCGTATTATGGAGTATTTATTTATTAATTAATTAACGCCCTTTTCCGGGCTTTTACATATTAATGTACGTTATTTATTGTAAATAACTGATAAAGATAAATTGAATATGTCCACTGAATTGGTATAATTTTTTTAAATATATTTTATTTACTTATAAAATTTTACATCTTATATCTAATATATTCTTTTCTAGGACTACTGTAATATTATTTACTACTTACATACTAAAATTTGGACTTCACAACATTGAGACATAATCCACGAAAAACTGCAAGACTTTTAGCTTCATTAACAATTACCTTAATTAATTGTTTCCCTCCATTAGTATTCTGGGAAAAGAGGAATACATGTGGTAGTTAGCCCCAGAATTTCTGCAGTGAAATAAATCCTGACTTCTAGTATTACGTTGTGGAATCCGGAAGCTTATCAATTCTAGCAATACCGGACTATCAACCAAATCATTTAGCATTTTATATGGAAATATTGTTCATCATGCTATAATTTTACTAGTTACATACGTAGGTATATTCTGTTATTTGAATAGGAGAGTGTTTCATAATGCCAAGACCCACACGTGTTTTACATTCCTTATCCCATAAAACTAGAAAATTAAAAAAATATATTGTTTCGAATGTAACATTGTCTTTTTTTACATTAGTTGATAACAGGAGGATTAAGGAACATAGTTTCCCTTGGGGCCTATGTCATCTTTGGGGATGCTGTGGGGTTTTTTTGAGGGAAGGAAGGAGATGAAGATATGAGAAGGAAAAAAGTATGAGAGGTGGGTAGGAATCTGGGGTCAGTGTGTCCAGGAGTGACAAACGTTTGAATTCATCCCTCCCAATGTGCTGCAAGGCGATGTATCGAGAGAGTCCTGCTGGAGAGGCAAAAAGGTCTTCCTTAACCAGTCTCTAAATCCGACTCGCCACACGGTAGCTTGGCAGACGCATCCATCGCAAAGATCTATATAATCATCATCATCACATAAACCCGGGCATCCCTGCTAAGTCATCAAATGAACCACATAGGGTGACCTATAGTAGAGGTGTTGGTTATCCAATTAATGGTTATTTGGCGGTACCCATACCCGCTTCCTAAATTGTTGTGAATTTTCATGTGTATTAAAAGGTACTTGTTGCATACAGTGTTAACTTTATAGTCTATCCCCCATACTTATAATATCGGTGTAAATATAATGCGACGTATAAAGTCGGAGCAGTAAAAAACATGATTTATTACCTTAAACCAGGCATCTTTATCATACCAAAGTTGAACCGGGCATAATAATCGGGAAAAGATTGTAATGTTCTATTAAAAGAAAAGCTGAATACTTTCAAATTCGGGGAAAAGTAACAACTTCTAAAATATAATCCAAGGAGGACTGAGTTGACGACAACGTGTCGGAAGTCGAGGCTTATTCCATTTTAACCCAAAGTGAGCGGAATCTCATCCACTGGGCTATGATGATGCTGATAGATATATATCTATTGATGTCATTTTTCACAATAGGCCCGTCGATCCACGGGTTGGTAAGCATCGACATTAACCGAATGCTGCCAGACCCTGCGCAGAAAATTAAGTACGGTATAGAAAGGTAACGCTCTGCAGCGCAGTTCAGTGTAGAACTGAAATACGGTTTATGTCGATTACTTACCGACCCGTGGGACGACGCCGAAATTTTAATTTGTTCATCACATTGCTGAAATCACAAACAAATATATGAAGATGTTTGGTTTTACATTAGGAATTCGTGAATATAAAAACTCTACCACTGTGGTTAAAAAATTAGAAAGAAATAGATAAAATTGAGAGTAGGTATAACATCAATTAGAAGACATGCACTAAGTACTCACAACTGATTAACCATGATTAACTTTAAATTAGAAGGCATGCACTAAGTACTCACAACTGATTAACTATGATTATCTGTAAATTAGAAGGCATGCACTAAGTACTCACAACTGATTAACTATGATTATCTGTAAATTAGAAGGCATGCACTAAGTACTCACAACTGATTAACAATAATTATCTGTAAATTAGAAGGCATGTACTAAGGACTCACAACTGATTAACTATGATTATCTATTAAATTTTCCTATACTATAAAAAATATCCGACAGAAGAATTGTTAGCGGCATAAAATAATGGATGCATAATTGAATTCTCCGGACCTGTTAGAAATGATAATGTTCAGAGTACCTAGTAGTACAAGGAGTGTAGTTCATTATTATAATTTATTTGGTACCAACTTTTTCTCTAACCTCATAGCCTTGTTAATTGTTCTGTGGAAATTTTAAAATCTTCATTACAAAAATGTTAAGTTTAAATTAATGAACCCCTTACTAACCTAGTCTATTATGTTACAATTACATGACAATTTTTATTTTTCATTGCATTCTCATAGTACTTGTAATATCAATTGTACCAAATATTACCAGGAGGAATTCAAAAATTCATAAAAAAGGATTCACCCAAGTGTGCTTGAATTTAGGGAAGAAACATTGGAAACGTGATAAATGAAGCAGGTACAATCAGAATAATAGACCAGTGCATTACGGACAGACTTTGAAATTAAATTGAACTAAATTTACCAACATAATTATTATACATATTGTGTTATCTTCTTCTTCTTCTTCTTCCTAGCACTATCCCAACTCATTGCCTAGGTAGGCTGTTGGGGTCGGCTCTTCATTATATATATTTCTCTTCATTTATACATATTGTGTTATGTTTATTAAAATATTTAAAAAAAATTATATTAAAATATTTTATTTTTTTATTTAAATTAGTAAATTGACTTACTACCCAGTTAGACTAGAGAATATTTATCCGGTCACGTAATAAAGATATCCTTCTGTGAACACTTTTACTTGTGATTTCATGCATCACTTTTAGTTAAAAGTCTTTTTTTAGGCGTATAAATAAATAACGTAAAAATCAAACGAGTCTATCGTCGGTAAGTAGGTACTATTCATAAATATATATTCGTAGGTAGGTACCATTCTGTATCTTATAATATATGTGTATTCGTAGGTGGGTGCCATTCTGTTCTCAATAATAGATGTGTATTCGTAGGTAGGTACCATTCTACATACAATAATAGATGTGTATTCGTAGGTAGGTACCATTCTATATACAATATTAGATGTGTATTCGTAGGTAGGTACCGTTCTGTATACAATAATAGACGTGTATTCGTAGGTAGGTACAATTCTGTATCCAATAATAGATGTGTATTCGTAGGTAGGTACCATTCTATATACAATAATAGATGTGTATTCGTAGGTAGATACCGTTCTGTATCCAATAATAGACGTGTATTCGTAGGTAGGTACAATTCTGCATCCACTAAGACTAATAGATGTGTATTCGTAGGTAGGTACCATTCTATATACAATAATAGATGTGTATTCGTAGGTAGGTACCATTCTGTATCCAATAATAGATGTGTATTCGTAGGTAGGTACCATTATTTTTTCTAATAGCAGACGTTTACATACGAATATAAGATTCGTAGGTAGGTACCATTCATACTCCATTATTACGGGATATGCATTAGCGCCTCGAACGCTCCCAGTATAAATCTCCAGGGCTATTTCAATCTGAGCGCATTTTCATCTCCTCCGGACCGTCGGAGCGGGGCAGAGGTGCAATGTTTTGGATGGAAATAGAGGAAACTCGGTCAACCCCCACCACCCAGGCCGACTAGTGAGAGTAGAGGCCGACGGCCGCCGCCGGGGGGTGGATTGTGGATGGCGGAAAGAGACAACTGGGGAAAGGGATGAATGTGGGTGAACGCGCTTAGCGGGGAGGGGTTGCGGGCGACCCAAATACCCCCAGCACATGAATAAATAATGCAATGCGCGAATGTTTATTGCATTATATATTTTTGATTTATTTTATGAGGGGTGAAAAGTTAAAAAGCAATCTCTACAAAAACATGAAATATTTTTAATTGTAACTATAAAAAAAAAAGTTTATTTCACTTTCATCATTCGCGAATATGTTGATGAATTTCAAGATTCAACTATTGAGTGTTCCTAGTTTAATACATAATATATCTTACGGAAAGTCATTCGGGAATTTATAAAATAGATTGTAGTGATTGTTCGGCGTATAATATATCGTTAAAACAACACGCAATGTCAACATTAGTTTAAAAGAACATCTAATTCTGCGTATAAACAGGAGAAAATTTCCGCCAGCCGAATCACGAATTATGAGAAAGGAACGAAGCAACGGCAAACGGCGCTAAAATGCCGCTATTATTGTTTTCTGCTTTTCTTTTTGTTTTGCTTTTCGGAATTCGCCAATCATTTTATTGATAAAGATTACACCTTAAATTAAAGCACCAGTGACAATTGTTCCGCCCAAGGGAGTGATTGGCAATAAACAGGTTAATCACCTCTACAGGTTAACACTTTGTCTCTTTCGATGTAATATACATTACGTATACATTATCTGTCTTTCTAATATTATTTTATATTTTATTTCATGCTTCATCTCACTGTTCCCTTATTCTATTTCGTATTTCTTCTCACTCTATATGTGTATATAAGCACACACAATGTATTTTTGATTAGTTTAATTTGTACGAGGAAGTCATGGCACGACCAAGTGTATCAGATACTTTAGTCGGGCCATGTCAAGAGTCAGAATAAAAGAAGAGGATATATGAGACGATGTATGAATGTGAATGAGGCAAGGCGTGTGTGCCAAGACCGAGTTGTTTGGCGGTCCGCCTTCTCTGCCTACCCCTGCGGGGAAACGGCGTGATGGTTAGTTAGTTAATTTGTACCCTAATGGTGCTTGTTTAATCTAATCCTGTCGGTCTTAATAAATTAAACTAATTTCGTAGTTAAGAACAAAGTTATTGTTTTATTTCACATAATATAGGTATCATTTCGGCACCTAAAGTTTGTTTCTTTAGAAGACGATTCCTGTGTGGGGTTAATGTAAAAAAATGTTGACTAGTAGGATCCTACAATATTACTCATCGTCCATCGAACAATAATTATATACGAATTTTGCTAGACTTGGGTAAGTTCACTAGGTATTGCACGACCTTTATTGAATATCCAATGTTTAGTGGCGATTTTAAAATGATTGAATTTTTCATCGGGTAGGCGCAAAATATCCGAAGTTTCTTTGTTCAAATGTAATTATTATCGGTGTAAAACCTAAAAAAACATTCTCCGACCGCTGCTTAAAAGCCTCCCTCACGTAGTTGTGAATTTTGCATTAAAATCGTGGCATAGCAATACGATTATTTCGATGTCGGACTATAAGGGAAGTCGAGATTTTCCCAATTGATTTGCTCGAATGCTCGCAGTATGCAAAGTCAAGCTCCATTCGGAAGGCAGTCAGTTCGGTGGCGAGACTTTTATTGTATTTCGTGATCCAAAGTCTGACAATTATCTGCTTAACTCCTCAGGCTAATTTGTTCGGTTTTGGGAATAAACACCTATTACCGATAGTGTCCATTTTCCCTAGTCTCATTGGCCCCTCTCATTGGGTTGGGAGCAGTTGTGCGGTATTCGCATAAAAATAATAAATAAGGTAAATAGATGAAAAATTAGTAAAATATGAAATCTAAGCAATAAGGGTAATTAGTTCCACAAATGACATATCAGGTAGCGCAAAACAATCGCACTATGGGGAGATGCTCCTATTTTTTAAAATGGTATTATTATGGTCATTACGACTTGAAGTAAACAAAAATAATGGATCGCTATTATCAGAGATGTGCAAAATGGGTACCCAAAACCATTTGAAATGCAAAATGGAAATGGGTCGAAACTTTTCCATTTGAAAATGCAAAATGCAAAATGGTTTTTAAAAAAGCATTTCAAATGCAAAATGCAAAATACCTATTTTCAAAATGCATTGAAAATGCAAAATGGTTTCTCAGGTCAAACAATTAAAATAATTATAGAATTTTTAAACAATTTTGTCATTTAATAATGGACATCAATGTAGAACAAACATATCACATGATGGTAAATCCAAAAACACCACGACTACGGATTATGAAACCACAAAAAATTTGCGCGGGACTAATTTTGCCAACGTAAAAACATAGAAATCTAACATTTAATATTACAGCGTCATGGCCCCATTTTCAGTATTTGAATCAGTATTTTTTTGTAATGGTATCACTCAATTGCCAGGGCTCCTACCAGGGAGCAACTTGACAAATGAAAATTATCTTTCATAGCGAGGTTGAGGACCGACTGATATTTGGGGCATATGAAAAAAATATGAGTGGAGATAGTAGGAAGAATGTTGCAAAAAAGCATTTAAAATGGAAAATGCATTGAGAAAAGCATTTAAAATTCAAGATGGTTTTTAGAAAAGCATTTAAAATGCAAAATGGAAAATACCCATTTTGCATTTCCATTTGAAATGGATTTATTTGAAATAAAGCACATCTCTGGCTATTATAAATACTTACTCCTCAAGAACGCGGAATAATTATTGATAAATAACTTCTAAGCCATACGAGGAAGTTACCACTTATTCCCAAACGTTCTAACTTTTCCAAGAAGATGCGATGAAAAACAGTAAAAAAGGATTTATTTAATACACCTGGATTTGCCTTGATAAAATATGATGATGAAAATCGAAAATATTAGGTTTTTTATGAACACGTGTTCCGACATCGTGACACATTCGTATTTTACTAAAAGTTTATCAAGAAACATATCAAATCATTAATTTAGGGCCTGCAACTCCGAAGAGATTCTAAATTAATTAGCAATTCTCGTTTTCCTCCGTGTGTGATGACTTGTGCAAAGAGAGGACATCCCGAAAAACGGGGCATATCAAAAGTACCCTGAATTTTGGTCATGTGCACATGCGCTCTCGTTTTGTCCCACACGGAGAAAACTTACGGATATAAAATATTGAAAATTTATTAAGAATCTCTTCAAATTATTCTTAATACGGTTAAAAACGGGATTGCAGACCTTTAACGAATGAATTGACAGGTTTCCTAATAAACTCGCATTAAAACACGAATACGTTATCGCAAAGTGGGAACACGAGTTCAAAAAAATTCTAATATTTTCGCATTTCGTCATTATATAATATACTGACAAAAGCAGATGCATGAACACGTGATCCTATATATATATATATATTATGAATGTAATAAAAGTTTTTTAGGAAACGTCCTGCAATCCTGTTTTTAACAGTTAGATTAGTGGAAGTTACTCTCAGTGTCACCCTGGTATAAGACCACCTTTCAGAATTGGAACGTTGCTTGAAATGGATTTAGCCATGTTTTGACCAGATCCGAAAAGCCAGGTACTCCCCACCTTCCTCTTCCCCATCTCATTCCCCTTCCAACTACCTTCAGCTTCACAACATACCCCAATTCGGGATGCCAGTCTCACTGTCTCCAGACCTCCAGATGAAATAGAAGAATACGAATGAAAGTGAAATAAACTTTTTTTGGGAACCGTTGGGACTCTTGTGCTGTATTAACATTAAAAATGATTTTAATAAATCCGCAATACTCACTTTTTCGACAGCCAGAGCTCAAAAATTGCTTGGCTTTTGCATTGGCGAATTTTTTACTAGGTATTTAATAATTTCACTACATCCAATATTATCCACATGTTGTGTACAAATCGATGTCGATTGTTTGCTTTGTATTTACCTTAAAATATTTATTGCGGAAGGTTATCCAGAAAGATAATCATGACAATGCATTATTGAAAACAATGTCCGATCGTATTTCATTTCATGATAGCTGATAAGATTAACGTTGGCATATTTAATAACTAGGTTTTAAGTACCTATAAAAGTGCTCTATCAATTCAATCTCTATGTGGCCGTCATCGCTGCTGTGTTTTTAAAATTCGAGACAAAGATCGAAAGAAAAATAAACTGAAATTATCTGACGCAATTACGATAAAATCGTGGTCTTTTCTCGATTATATCCTGTAGTTTCCTCACACCGTGGTAACTACCATAACTCAACTTGATTGATAACTTCGGGGTTTTTGTATGAAACAAATTTGTCCTAAAAAACCATAGATATGCCAATATATAGACAATAAAATTCTCATGCGGAACCTACATATTATATACTATAAATCAATGTAAAACTTTGAAAGTTTATTCCATAGATTTTCAGAGTTTTTCATTGGTGGATACAGTTAGGCAAACATATGACGTCACAATATTTCGGTTAAAATTTTCGATCGGAGTTATACCTTCACCTCTGGTAACTAAGAAACAACGATGATTATGATTTTTTTATAATTATTTTTGATCAGAAGTATTTATATTTTTTCAAAAATGTCTAAGCAAAATAAGTGTGTATAAAATTCTTAGAAATATATTAGTTTGTGAGTCCGTGAATATACAAATTGAAGGATTTTCGTCACATAATTTTTTTATTTACTGATATTATTTAAAGTACACCAATATTCTAAAAATTACCTTCAGAAGATAATTTATAATTCTGTATGATTAAATTAATTGAAATATGTGTTGTATTATACAATACTTCGTTTGAAAATTTAACAACATAACTTTATCGGTAACAGGATAAATCATCACATCTTTAAAAAGTTATATAATAAAGTCATGGAAAGTGATGAAACAAAAACTTTATTAACTGGGTTATGTAGGTTAGGTTAGATTAAAAAAAAATATTTTTTCATCGTTTCTAATGACTTTATATCACTTTTTAAAAGTGTGTTGAATTGTCACTGTGTTGAGTTATCATGGAAGCAACTTTATCATAATAAAATATACACATTTTATTTAAATTTAAAAAGTGACTTTACTGGATAAATTAACAATCTTTCGAAATCAACTTATGATTTTTTTGTAGAAACGGGTCGATTCGTCCCAAAGATATTAGAAGAACGAGATGTGCTATGAGCAGTTCATACTGTGTGGAATTGCTTTGCCGAGTGTCGCCGGTTTTGTTCACCAATACTACTGCACACCTTCGCTTACGCTAAGGCATCGCTAAGGTATCCGCACTAATACATAGAACAGATTTCTGTGCGTACACGTCCCGATACCGTTCAAAGTACCCTAATTAGTTAGTACTCCGCCTACGGTCCGGCGGCCAGCATAGCATATCTCGTTCTTCTAATATCTTTGATTCGTCCAGAACTCGATTTAAAAATGGCAATTTTTAGGTTGAGTCTGGAGAAAAGGGTCGATTCGTCCGGAATTCGATTTAAAAATGGAATTTTTCGGTTTAGTCTGGAGGAAAAGGGTCGATTTGTCCAGAATTCGATTTCAAATGGCGTTTTTCGGTTGAGTCTAGAGAAAAGGGTCGTTTCGTCCAGAATTCGATATAAAAATGCCAACTTTTCGGTTTTTCTGATAAAAACGCATTAATACTTGCTTGTATCTAAGTTCAAGTGTTCATCACAACAATATCAGAAGTCGGACGATAATAATAATTGCTTGCGGTGGCGTTAACAAGCAATGATATGATGGGAACTATAAACACAATTCGCATTCTTAGATTGGAACAGTAACAAGTCCATTGTTCTAAAAGTGAATAAACATTGATAATGTTTGTTTGTTGATATAGAGTTGTTGTGTATCAATTAAAATGATAGCATTTAGCCCTACAACCACCTTATAATAATATAAGCGTGTAATTTGAGACAAAATATTTATGTAATTGGATGTTTTGGTATCAGGGTTGCTGGACGTACCTACTGCTTTTTGTGGAACGTATTGCTTTAGAAAAAATCTTTTTTGAATTTAGGGGCTTATTTAATTTTTTTGTTGTGTAGCAGCTATCCCAAAACCACAAGTTCCTGATATTTGGGTAACATGCCCTCACATAAGATTTTTTAATGTCATTCTCTTCTATGCATTTTTAAAATTTATTTATTTAAATTCTATTTTTGTACATACTATTTACAGATTATTGCAGTTTACATAGATAATAAGATCCGACAATACAGCAAATTTTAATAATCAGTAAACTGAATAGGTGAGAGTAGTAGTGTTTTGTGAACACCTCACTAGGAGAACCTGTGCTGAGGTGTTTGCATATTTTTGAGAAAGTTTTATTCTGCCGTCATAAGTAGAAACACAGTATTGAGAGTCCCAAGGAGGACACTGTGGTTCCACCCATTATTATTAAGTATCTTCATTAAAACATCCTAAATAAATTTATTTGTACTATTTTTTTAACATTATCTTCACACAGGAACTCTGAGGAAAATAATTCCCTTTAAGGAACTACGTTATCTTTGGTATGCTGTGTGGAGGGTCTTTTTTGGAAAGAAAGGCGAGGAAGTTCTGGGAAGGCAAAAAGGTATGAGGTAGGTCTGGAGGTCGGTGTGTCCAGGAGTGACGGACTTATGAATGCATCTCTCCCATTGCTGCAAGGCGATGTTCCGAGAGAGTACAGGGTATCGATTCTCCAATCCAGGTCGCTCGCAAGTCGCCGTCCAAAGTACATACGTTGGTCGACAATCTTATTCTTGAGTCTCGTCGAAGGTATATACTTACATACGCCAAACGTCAAAAGTCATTCCACTCGCTGTTCGAGTGGAATAAAATACAAAGGATGTATTTTATATGACGTTTTGGAGGTGTGCGAACAATCAGGAAATATTCCCATATGTTGAGGGATTATTTCACTTCTTTGTCGTGTGGCAATTTCCCAAAGCGACATTAACAGCACATTTCCAAAGAATTGGGGAACGTGCTCTCATTGCATCCAGCTGCCTGCATCCCGGATAGCAACAGTCGAGGCGGCGACCCAGTTGGCCGGGGCCGCGGCCCCGAAGGTACCGGCGCGCGCGAGGCCGTCATTCCGCCGCCCCCGCCCCCGCCACCGGTGCAGCGGGCGGGAACCGCAACGGGGCCAGGGCGGGGGCGGAGGGCAAGCCGCCGGAGGTGCGTTGCATAATCCGGCCGCATTAGGGGACAGAAATGTGGAAAGTAATGGTAACGTATTGGAATCACTTAACGTCATTGCTTATTCGCTATAATGGTAGAAAGGATGTAGATAAGGCATTGTTACTAAAATATGATAAACTAGGATAAGTGGAGGATTTTCTTAACTGAAAATATATTTTTTTTAATTGTCTCAGATTTGATCCGAAATTACTACTAAATGACTACTTCTGTCAAAAACATAAACAAAAGAAATAAAAATTTATAATAGAATATAATAGAATTATTCATTAATTAAAATAAAATAATTTTGAAACTGGCTTTATCGCTTGTCGGAATTGTTCCTACAATCAGTTCCAATTTTTAAAAATCAAAGTATATCACAGTTCTAGAGTTCATTAAACCGGAGATACACATATACATAAAGACACATTTTTTAAGAATGTATGCATAAACCACATAAGCTATGCTATATAATACGGATGACATGATCCTCCTAGCTCCGTCGATCAAGGGATCAAGATTACTGCTAAATATTTGTGAAGAATATGGAAAACAGCATAATATGATGTACAACCTGAAGATGTATTTCCTTGCCAAAAATCCAGATACAAGTAAGATGCTCCCCGTACACCTTAACGAGGCAAGAATAAATACATGTATGAACGTTAAATACTCGGGGCACATTATTAACCTTAGTTAATAACGGACGATTACGATATCGAGCGACAAAGGAGAGCATAGTGTCTAATATGATTGCAAGCAGATATTGCAAATGCAGCAATACTGTTAAAAAACAATGTTCAACGCATTCTGTACCGGCCTGTTTACGTGTGAGACATGGTGTCACTACCGAACTTGCTCGATGGAACGACTCCGAATCCAATATAATGACGCCTGTAGAATCATATTTGGATA
The DNA here is from genome assembly GCA_026573805.1 of Hesperophylax magnus. NCBI lineage: Eukaryota > Metazoa > Arthropoda > Insecta > Trichoptera > Limnephilidae > Hesperophylax > Hesperophylax magnus. The sequence goes on from JAIUSX010000088.1 coordinate 3,289,936, forward strand.
CCGAAGATACAGCAGCGCATCGACAATGTTCACGGAATTAGGACTGGAGGTTATCCACCGCTTACCCGCCCTGGTATAAGTAACAGATGGTTACTCCTTCAGGGCTCTCACAAGGACTCTAATTTTTTTTTTGTTTAACGACTCTACATTTATTATAAAATGAATCTAGACCTCCAATGTCCCTGCATAGTGGTTAGGCTGCAGGATGCCTACAATATTACACAAAAACACAAATAACAATATTAAAATATGTACAGGTATAGTAAAATAAAATAGGCCTAAAAATAATACAGGACGAAATAACTGCTTAAAGCCTAGGCCATCTGTAGAGAAAGAAAAAAAAAAGAAAGGAAACACATATACATTTATGTTTATATTGTAGGAATCTACATTTAAACATATATAAATATTACCGGAGAGTATTACACCCGTCCACTGGCAGTCCCATCGAGAATGTGCATGGCGATCGGTCTGTCCGTACACAAAGAACGACTACCGCGCCCCTCCGCCGGATTACCTGATTATGCCCTGAAGAAAAAGTATGTGGGAAGGTTGGGGGCGTGCCCGAAGACCCTAGGGACTAAGTGAGCGTCAGGCATTCGGAGGGTGGGCGGAAGGTTGTCGAGCTTGCTCGGCCATTCCTCAAGCCCGCCATGGCGATGAAGGAGGCGCAGTTGACTCTGTGTGAACACTTGTCCGATGTGGGAGGCGTCTGATTAGGCAGGGACGAGGTCTATTTCACACCCAAAACGGGTTGAAGACATTACAGGACGATTACAGTTCAGTTCCGGCTTACTGCACACACTCCTAATGATATGTAAAGCAAAAAAAGAAGAAAAAAAATGATAAAGGACAAGTTAATTAAAAACTCAAATTAAATTATTTTTTTTTTTTTTTTTTTTTTTTTAATTTTCTTTATTCATGAAATATTAATGTGTACAGTTATTACATGCTTTTCGACTACCACACTAGACACATGCCCGTATTATGGTAGTTGAAATTTATATACATAGGTTTATATAATTATATAAATGTAATATTTGATAACTTGTTAATCTAATTAAATTCATTATGACGGATTGAGCGATGATGTCATCACTACCATCGCTCAAGGGGTCAGTCTCGCATGGAATCCTGTTGAAATAGAAACAATCATAACAAAAGAAATAATTAAAATAATAGCAGATACTATGGAAAGAAGAAAAGCATTAACAGACAAAATTAAAAAGAAAACAGCAAAAACAAAAAAAAATCAAATATATAATGCAAAGGTGATTGCAAACCTTAATATAAAATGAAAATAAAAAAGAAATATAAAACAGACATCATAACAAAGGTAATATGAGAGCAGGAAAAGAATTGACCGAGGAAGCCAGAAGCAGTCACACATGGCACCTGAAACTCTGAATGATTTTAATCTAATCAGCGACTCTAAGATCAGGCCATCTCTCTACCCAAACCTTTGTAAACTTCCTCAGGCACTCAAAGTTCACCTTATTCGAAACGATATCGGCATTCCATACCGGTCTTGTGATGACGTTCAGACCTTCCAACATTTCCTCTCTTGCATCCGTCAAAATCTCACAATGCCACAGAATATGCTCGGCAGTCTGGTCAGTATTGCCACATGCGCAGTTTGGATGGGGGGACAGGGCGAGACTGTGAAGTCTCCCCCTGAATTCCCCATGCCCGGAGAGAAGTTGGGTCACATGGTGATCCAGGTTTAAATATGCCCCTTCCATTCTGAGTTTAACAGACGGGAAGAATGAGTAAGTCCATCTACCGGAATTTGACCTGTCCCATCGCGCTTGCCATTCACTCAGCGTTATTTCTTGCATCTCTCTAAGAAGAGCAGGGAGAGACACAGATCCGCCTGGTATTAAGTTAACACCTAGGTGAGTAGCAGGTCTTCCTCTGATAAGCTTCTTCTTTGTTAGCACCTCCCAAATTTCTAAATCAATTGGCAATATGCCGGCCAAAACTGGCAAAGCGTCCGAGGCAACTGTTCTATAGGCACCAGAGAGTGCCAACAGGGGGATTCGCTGGCCCCTCTTGAGTGCCGACTGGATCAATACATTATTCAGGCGGTGCTCCCACACAGAGGCTGCATAGGTGACTTGCGACACATACACCCCTCTGTATAGAAGGCGAAGCGCTGGAGAACGCAATCCCCACTCGGCAGTTGAGATCCTTCTCAGTTTCAAGAAGAGGGCTTGGGCCCTGCTTGATACACTCTTGACATGTGCCAAGAAAGAGGACGATCGATCCAAGAGAACGCCTAAATACCTAGTGGTTTCCGCAAATTTGATGTTTGAATCTCCCATTTTGATGCAGGGATTTCTCCCGCTATTGAGGGAGCCCTTCATCAGGAGACCCATGGTCTTTTGGGGAGCGAAGGTCAAACGATTTCTCTTACCCCATTCTAAAATTGCACTTAAACCTTCTTCAGCTTTGCACTCTACTTCTTTTCTGCTGTTCCCCGAGACCAAAAACAATTTGTCATCAGCGTAATCGACCGAGATACATCCCTCAGGCAAGGGCAACCTGGAGGAGTCGTCAAACAAAATGTTCCAGTAATCTGAAGCAAGAACCGAACCCTGGGGACAACCCATATTTACCTCCCGTTCAATAGTGACATCCCCGTACGACAGAATTATAGAACGGTTGTTGAAATAATCTGCGGTTATCTTGAATAACCTTGGAGAACAATTACGCGATTTTAGTTTAGAGAGTATCATCGGCCACCACGCATGATCGAAAGCACCAGTGATGTCTAAGAAGACCCCAATCACATACCTCTTAGGGCAAGCCTTCACCCATTCAAGCGCATACGAAATTGCGTGCTCCGTAGACATACCGGGGACGAAGCCAAATTGTCGATCGCTGGGTGGTGACAAAGTTTTCCGCAGTTGGCATCTAATCAGTTTTTCGAGTATTTTCCCAAATACAGGCAGCAAGGTGATGGGCCGGTACGCCTTGACATCTGTCCGGGGCTTATCATTCCCTTTTGGAATGACACGGAGCACGCCTTTCTTCCATACTGTGGGGAAAACTCCCCTTCTCATGCACGTGTCCAACACCTGGAAGAGCTCCTCCTTGGCGTAGATCCATACATTCTTCACTATTATGCCATTAAGTCTGTCGAAGCCTGGTGCCTTCTTTGGATCCAAACCCTTAATAATAGCGTCAACCTCAGCAACAGTTATATGTAACAAATTATCCTCCTGGGCGAGGTTCCTGGGCGGAAGCCGTGACAGATTTCTAATCTGTTTGTGATGGTCGCTTTCCCCTATTACAGAGTCTAAAGGGACTAACTTGCCCAGAAGTGTCCTGATCGTAGAAGCCACATCTACACTCTCAACATCCCTGCCGTCAATATTGGATGTAATACTGGTTAAATACCGGTCAGAACCTTTTCCCGTTTTTTCAAGGGCGCTGTGGATATCCCACGGGTTGGCGTTTCCCACTTCTTTAACCCAATTATGCCATGCCGCTCGTTTCGCCTTCAAGACGGCCGATTTAAAGGCACTACGAGCACACCTGAGATGAACCATGAGGGTGGACGTCTCTTCCGGCGTACATTCGACCCGTCTCGAGTTTCCCAGGGCCCTGTAGGCTCTTTTGTAGGCACCCTTCAGCGAAGTCAGCTCACTCGACCACCACGGCGTCCTTAAAATCCTCCTCGGGTTTGATCTTCCCAAGGATGATTCTGCGGCTGATACTACGGCCGCGTTAAAAAAATTCCCCACGGAATTAGGACTACATTGATTTGCCGGCCTGATGAGACACCGGGTCACTGGAGCCAGGATGCGGCTAATGGCCTCCGCCAACACGGTGGTGACGGCAGCCTACCAGCACCAAACGCCACTCATGAGTGAGCGTTGGGCCCAAGCTCACTCAAGATCACGCCCTACATAGTTGTCCTTAATTGCTAATTTATTTTTGATTTTTAAACATTTTGTACAAAAATATGTATCTATATGGGATGTGTAGGATTGCACTAACCTACCCACACCCCGGAATGAAAATGATTATTATTTAAATATTGAAGACAATATTAGTGATTTCTAAACGAAAATCTGAAACAGAAAAATCAGAAAAGGAAACGGTCACATCTGGGACTCGAACCCAGGACCCTTGTCTTTCCGGGACAGTGCTCTACCAACTATTATTTAATTGATAACTGAACAAAGGTACCTACTTCACGTAACACAAAATATATATGGACATGGATTTGACATGTCGAAATAGCTAACCATTTACTCGAATCCTTTTAAGGGCCACATTGGTTCCTCCATACGTTAGGTTAGGTTTATGGGCCATTTTTTTAAAACTTTATGTCACTTTTTAAGAGAGTGTTGAATTGCCACTGCATGAGTTGCCGTGGAATCGAAGGAAATGCAGTGTATTGTTATAAACAATGTGTTAAACTAGTAAGTATGCAAGACTGTTAGTAAAGAAAATTCAGAGGCGTTGAAATGTACAGAGGACAGACAAAAAACCACCGAATGAAGTAGAAAATAGATTAAAGCCTGTGACAGACCACGCTATAAGCGCGCTATATTTTCGTGGAGCGATATGCTGAAATAGGCCAAGTCATGATGAGTATATCGTTATGCTACGTATACATCCGCGAGCCGAACTGCCGAAACGCCGCATGCAGTTGATTCGTTCCTTTCCCGTAATTCGTGGTACGGTTCGCAAATATATATCTTTACCCTAATGTGGCGCCTACATTAGAGTCGAACGTGTAGAAAGCCATGTAGACGTTGAAGACTTCTAAGACGTTTCTCAGGAAATATTGTGGTAGAGAGGGTATTATTTTCACGTTTTCAAAATAGGAATGGAATTATTCTTGTTCCTTTGGTTGAAAATAACTTATATTATATTTTTCACCTAAACATGAAATTCTTTATTTACAGAGATTATGTACGCTACACGGAGAAAAAATATCCTGTTAAAAAGTGAAAGCTTGCCAATTTCCTGATAAAATATAATATATCGAGAACACGTGTTATTTTCCTAATAAATATCACGACGGAATGCGGCAATAACAGTATGACAATATCAATATCTGTATTTGTATGAAAACGTGTTCCACCGTCCTCATAAAACATTTGTTTTTTTTGGATTAGGTAATTCACCCTAAAAAACATTCGTTTTTAACTAATACTTTGTTAGGAACTCTGTCAATTTATTCGTTGGAGGCTTGCAGTCCCGTTTTTAACATTAAAACGAACAATTTCACCAGAATTTTAATAAATTAACAGTATTTTATATCTGTAAGTTTTCTCCGTGTAGGACTTCATATGTGTTATAGAGGACACTTCTCAAGTGTAATTTGATTCAGTATAGTGGAAAGTGGAAAATTTTAATGATGACCTGGCGTACACATGTGTTAAATGCAGTTTTAAATTAAAACAATTACGTGTTTTGTAAAGCATTTATCAAAATTGCTAACTTTGTAAATAGAATAATAGAAATAGAATAATAGAAATAGATAAAAGAATAGAAAATACATTACTTTTTTCATCTAGAATGGATATAAAGTGGATTAATTTTGTTGCTTACATCTTATAATTCACCTGGACAATTCTCGTATGATAAGTTTTCAAATTGCACTTAACAGATGTATGCGCTAGGCCATCGTTAAGATAACAATACAAAAACAAATCAAATTTTTAAAAAATCTAAAAATTAACAGTGCAACTTCAATAAAATAAAATTTCGATATTTTTATCAATGGTAAATAAATTGATTCAGTTTCTATAATGGATAACTTTAAAAAAATAATATTTTTAAAAAGATAATAAAAATATTGAAGCAATTACAAAACACTATTCAAGAAACAATAATTATTATTGTTTTGTCTAAAACAGAGGTTCCCAAACTTTTTTGCCCCGTAGACCACATACCAAAAAAATTTTTTTTTCCGTAAACCCCCTGCCTGCCGAATATTGAATTTTCCTAAAACTATTAACGTCCCATGTGATAATCATTTATTTTTTTCGTAAAAAGATTCCCTTCCCTTGCCTGTCCAACAACCGGGTGGCGGTATAGTTCCCCTGTCTTTACACTGTGCAGACAGGGGCGCCATTGTGAGGTATTACACCAAGTGAAAATGAAGCAGGACAAGCAACGGGAATTTCTTTCTGTAGCTGGCCCTACAGAACTGCCCCTTAAGTTCTTTGTCAGTGCTTATTCCGGTCAATTATTCTTGTCACATGATATCCGATTCTTCGACGTTCCATTTCCATGGTCAAAATGTACTCAAACTTAGTTTTGAAGTCTGTGTGAAGTGCATTTAAATGTTGAACGTCATTATTACCCTGGACGTTTTTCAAAAAAAAGTTGGGAACTAGGAAAATTTGCGGCTTCCAATGTGCAATGTTTTGCTTGTATATATTTATTCTGACGAGAAAAGGAACGTAGACTCTATTTATATACCTCAATTAACAACTTTACGAAATATAAAAATACAAATATCAAATAAGTAATTATATTTGTGTTAGGTCTATTGTGTCATTTCGGAACTCCTAAATGTTGACTTGAGGTAAATGTGGTCCGCTCGTATGTATCCCCGTTTGAATCTCGTAGACCCCCATTTTTTTCTCGCTGACATAGACCCCCAGCAAGCCGATATCGATCCCTGGGGGTCCATATAGACAACTTTGGGAACCACTGGTCTAAAATAATGGATTAAATTTTTAAATGACGCTTTGTTGGTTTGGACAAGTATGTGGAATGAACGAAGAAATGAATTGGGAGAATATAATATCTTTCGTACAAATATATCTTCCGAAGGAAGACAGACGTCTTGAGTTGGGAAGTTACAAGTTTTGACAACAGTTGTAATAAAATAAAAGAGCAGTCTAGAACAGATATTTTTCTGCATTCCCCTGAGGAGCATGATGATTATTGATCGATACACAATGTATGTCGCGAAACCCTGGGATGCAATATACAGGATGGGGCAAAATTAATTTAAAAAAAATTATGATAAACTTTGGTACTGCTTGTAAAATATGTTTTATTTCCGGTAAACCGATTCATGTCTTGTCGATTTGTATTCTGCGTTTGATTACTTCACAAATTGTTATAAATTGGGGTCCTTAGAATAATAAGTCAGATTCTTGAGAGTTAAACTGAATCACTTTTTATTTGACAATAAACTTCCAATTTCACAGGTATGATTAAGCACTTTTTAATAACTACTCTGGGTACCGGTACTAGTTCCCGTAGTTATTTCGGAGAGGTGAAACCTTTCATTGTTTTCGTATTAGAGCGCGTTTGTAAGCAAAGACCACCTTTTTATAACCTGACAAAAGACTGTTGACATTCAAATTTAAAAGGCCGCAAAACAGAAATCGTCTTTGCTGACAGAATTTAATCAAGCAATTAGCAGAGGCGCGAACCTTTCATAAATAATATAATTTAGCATTCATAGATGTCACTAATGGTACATAATTACCCTGAAAATTATACATGCACCCCCCGAAAGAAACTTAATTCACCAATTAAGGTTCTTTCTAATAAAAGAAAAATTATATAACTACATAATATAAACATTAATATTAACCAAAATAAAAAATAAAAAATTTAAATTCTAAAATCATTGAAAGAAAAAACAAAATACATATAAAATATAAAGGATTCAGTTTTTAACAACACAACACAAATCTTGATTGGCTTCATCTTCTAATTCCATCTGGATGGGTTCCTTGTTATGATTTACATGAGAATAACCTTGTGCACGAAGGGTCATCAGTTTTGCACGAGGATTCATCAATTTGAGCCAGGGTCATCAATTTGGTTACATCAGTTTGTGGCGTGCAATGAAAAAAAACATAAATTGCACGATCGTGGTGTTTCTTCATATCGCCCTTTGTTGAACGAAGCAGTCATTGGCGTTCAAAGTTGTCTTCTACGGGTAGCAGACAGATTTTGGTAATTGGTCGCACGAACGTCCCTTGTGATGTCCGGAGGGTGACTACCCTTGTGATTCCATCAGCTCCAGGATGGCAGGATAGTATACGAGCCATTTTCCATAGAGTGGGGGGTAAGTTATCTTCCTTCAAAATAACTAGATCATTTTCCTGGAGGGACCTCTGATTGCTGGTTTGCCATTTGTTTCTCCGTTGAAGCTCTCCCAGATAATCCTTTTTCCACCTGAACCAAAAGGATTGAATTAGTTCTGTCATTTTTTGATACTGATTTAGTCTGTTGTATGGTACATCTCGGACATCTTCTTCTGGAATAACAGATGCATTTATGCCCATAAGGAAATGGTTAGGAGTCAGAGGATTTAAATCATTAGGATCGTTAGACAGTGGTGTTAAGGGTCTGGAGTTGAGACAGGCTTCGACTTGACATAGTACAGTATAAAAAAGCTCAAAAGTTAAAGATGAACAATTAGTAATTCTATACAAGTGATATTTGGCAGATTTGACTGCGGCCTCCCACAGACCTCCTTGCGTTGGTGCGCGTGGAGCGATAAAATGCCATTCTATTGACCTATTTGCTAAATACTCCTGAATTTTGTCATCATTTTTTCTCAAACTGGCATAAAGTTCCTCCAGTTTATTACATGCTCCTTTGAAAGTAGAAGCATTGTCGGAATATATTTTCTTGGGTTGACCTCTGCGAGATATAAACCGTTTCAAACAATTTAAAAAAGTTTCGCTAGATAAATCTGTTACTAGCTCTAAATGGACAGCCTTAGTAACAAGACAAACAAAAATACATAGATACGATTTAATTAGAGGAGCTCTCTTCAGAACTCCACTTTTGATTTGGAGCGGACCCGCGTAGTCCAAACCGGTTACAGAGAAAGGCCTGCTAGGAGTTATTCGGTCCATAGGCAAATTACCCATAATTTGCTGGCCTACGACGGGGCGGCATCTAAAACATATTATACAGTTATGTAATATTCGTTTCACTGTGTTTTTACCGAATATCGGCCAAAATTTTAACCTTATTTCGGCTAGTAACGCTTGTGCTCCTGCATGTAAATTCGCATAATGATAGTGACGTATTATTAATTCTGTCAACTTATGCCTTGCAGGTAAAATAATAGGATGCTTTTGTTGAAAAGTTAAATGTGTTGCTGTGGACAATCTCCCACCAACTCGTATTAATTGGTCATGTAAAAACGGGTTGAGAGCCTTTAAAGAACTATTTTTATTTACACTTCCATTTTTTATTAAGGCTTCTCGTTCTGCCTGAAAACTGTATTTTTGTGACGATACAATTAAATATTTCAAAGCTAATTCAAGTTCTTCAACGTTTAAATTTCCTGATATTTTGGTCTTTAACTTATCACAATTATTTATAAATCTTAATACATAAGCAGTTACACGTTTTAGTTTTGTTAAAGAAGAGAATTTCTTAAAGATGTCCCATTCTTCCGGATTAGTTACAATCAAAACATTTTTTCCTTTAATTTCCGGAGGGTTTGAACAAGATATTTTCGATAGCGGCCAAGTGTTGTTTTCTCTAGTCAACCACTCTGGCCCATGCCACCATATTGAGGAATTCACTAGTTGATCAGCAGTAGCTCCTCTTGATAATATATCTGCTGCATTGTCAGAAGATGGCACATGACGCCATTGTTCTGGGTTACTAAATTCTTGAATTTCAGCGACTCGATTCGCTACGAATGTGTTCCAACGTGCTGGTTGACCTTTTATCCAACATAACGCTATCGTGGAATCACTCCAATAATATGTATCTACTTCCATCATACCTAATGCTTGTTTGACATTTTTTATTAGTTTTGCTAGTAACACAGCGCTACATAGTTCCAGCTTGGGTAATGATATGCATTTTAATGGCGCTACTCTGGATTTTGATGTTATTAAATGAGAATGTTGCTTGCCATTGTGATCCATTGATGTGATATAAATGCAGGCTCCATAAGCCTTTTCAGAGGAATCACAAAATCCATGTAATTTAATATTACTAGCGTGCTTGCATACAATTTTCCTTTCAATCTTCAATACATTCAATTGGTTTAATTCATTTATATAACTTCTCCATGGCATCAGTATTTCATTTGGTAATACTTCATCCCAGGAAGCCTTGGATTGCCATAACCTTTGCATTATTAATTTCGCCACAACAATAACTGGTCCAAGTAACCCCAATGGGTCAAATGTTGATGCTATGCTTGACAATATTTGGCGTTTATTTTCACTATGCTTTGATGGTTTTGTTATAACATAAGAAAAATAATCTAACTCATTATTCCAGATTAAGCCCAGAATTTTTTCATTCTTGGGTTTGTCAGATAGAATTTTTTCACAATTGTTCTGTCCGGCAATTTCAGCTTGGCCCGACTCGGATGACAAATCCAAGATATTAGATCTCCATTTTCTTAACCTCATGCCTGCAGACAGCAATATGTCAATTAATTGACCTTTTAAATTTCTACAGGATTCCAAATTATCGTCTCCGGTCAATAGGTCATCCATGTAAAAATTGTTTTTTATGACTTGACTAGCTTTAGGAAAAGTAATTTGGTTATCCATACCAACTTGTTGTAGGCATCTTGTAGCTAGGAAAGAGGAAGGACTTAACCCGTACGTTACAGTTTTCAGCTTGTAATGCTGAATCTCATCTTCCGGTGATTCGCGCCAGACTATTTTCTGCAAGTTGCGGTCAGCTGCACTCACATTTATCTGCCGATACATCTTCTCGATGTCAGCTGTCATGACATATTGGTGTTTTCTGAAAAGTAACAATTGGGTATATAAATCCTTTTGAATGACAGGTCCTACCATCAAGGCGTCATTCAGGGAAATTCCTTTGGAAGTTTTGGCTGATCCGTCAAAAACAACCCTCACCTTAGTGGTGGAGCTCGATTCCTTAATGACGGCGTGATGTGGTAAAAAATAGGAGTTATGATCTCCTTCTAGTTTATCACATACCTCCATGTGACCTAGTTCCTGGTATTCTCGCATAAATTGTACATATTGTGATTTTAATTCTGTATTTGAAGATAATTTTCTTTCTAAGTTTTGGAATCTTTTCTCAGCTGTTGTCAATGAGTTTCCTAATTGATCAATACAAGGACGGCGTGGTAAAGTTACTGTAAATCTACCGTCTTCTTCTCTTGCATGAGTAGCTATGAAATTAGCCTCGCAAGCTTTCTCCTCATGATTTTGATATTTCATGGGGTTGACTTCTTCAAGATTCCAAAATTTTTCAATTTGATTGCTTAATTTATTTATGGATAAGCTACAGAATTGTGATACTGGCCTTTGGTTGGGATATATGTTGGTCGGTCCTGACACGATCCATCCCAGTTGTGTTCGTTGAAGTGTGGGACCGGTATCCAACTTCATTCTATCATTGGTCAGGATGTCCCAAAAACCTTCAGCCCCCAACAAGATGTCGATAGGCGCTGCGATGTTGAAATTCGGGTCTGCCAATTCTAATCCATGAGGCAACTTAATCTGGTTTCTTGGTATTGATGTTTGCGGCAGACTTGTGGTTATTTCCTGTAATATCAGACAAGATATTGTATTTTTATAGTTGGTTCTTAAAGAATTAAAGTCTACCGACACACTTTTCCTTATGTGTGTAACATTATTGTATAGGCCCGATACCGGCTTATTTATGTGATTAAATTTTAAATTTAATTTTTTTGCAAAATCCTCTCTCATAAAATTGGATTGTGCTCCAGAGTCTATTAGTACTCTTGCCTTATATAAATTATTGTCGCTACCCACGATACCTACTATCGCCGTAGACAACAATACTAAATTTTCTGCCTTACCTACGGCAGAATGATTGTTAACTGAGACATCTTCTGCCTCAGTTCCTAAATTTGGAGATTCTACTCGGAATCCCTCTTTATGAAGCAACGTATTGTGATCATTACTGTCACATCGTTTGCATTTAAAGGTGATCCTGCAATCCTGTGCAAGATGACCCGGCTTCAAACATTTGAAGCATGCTCGGCTCTTTTTCAAGGCTTCTATCCTTTCCGATATTTTTAATTTTAGAAATTTTTTGCAGTAAAAGATCGGATGATCCTCACTGCAGAATGTGCATTTTCCCTTTTTTACAGATAATAACACAGTTGATTCCCTATTATTAATCCCTAAATGTGATTTAATTTGGCTGTGCGGTTTTTTGTCCGTAGTTTGCATAAGTTCTAAAGTTTGAGCTCGTGAAGCTAAACATTTCAAGAACTCTTTCAGTGTTGGCAACTTCCCTTCAATAGGGCTTTGTTCCCAATGTTTTCTAGTAATCTCATCTAATTTGTTTGAAATTATGTAAATAATTAAAGCATCCCATTGATTTACTTGAACTCCTAAGTTGTGCAAAGCCTTTAAGTTAACGTTAGTTCCATCTATCAATCGCCGCAATGCGACTGCATCTTCCTGCTTCATTTCCTTCATTTGGAATATGAATTGAATATGCTTATGTACTTGCCCTTAAATTAGAATATCTCTCATGTAATAGTTCCCATGCTCCTTGATATCCAGAATCAGAGATTTCTAAATTCGAAATGATTTTAATTGCTTCTCCCTTTAAGCAAGATTGCAAATAATAAAATTTCTGTACATTGCTTATCGATTTATTATTGTGAACTATATTCTTAAAAGTTTCTACAAAGGTGTTCCAATTTTTCTGATCTCCGTGGAATTCTTGTAACTTTAGGTCAGGTAATTTTATTTCTACCCTCGATTGTTCTACGGATTCTAATGCACCTTTGGCCGTTGCCATTAATGAATAATATTGATTTTCAAATGATTCTCTCTGAGAAGCATTTTCGATTTCATTTACATCTGAGATTTCCTCAATTTCATCCTGAATAACTTCAAATTCATCAATTATAGATTTAATTCTGTCATATCTTAGTTTTATTTTTTTTATTTTTTTTATTTTCTAGATTCTTATATTCCATGAAGTGGTGAATCATTTAAATTTACTGAATTTAAAGTTAATGTTCTTTATACAAATAGAACGGCGTCATATGCGCCTCACAATTTTTACCTCATATGGGTTTATTCAAATATTACCTGGCTTTTATAGACTTAGAGGCCTTGTATTTTCTCGGTAGGGAAAAAATTTGTTACCTAAAAACCCTACTAAAATTGCATGTTTTCATCCAGCATCAGCACCACCGGCGACCGACAGCGGCCATATACTACATACGTGTCTGTTTGTGTTGTGTTGGGAATGGGGGGAGGAAATTTCGGCTGCGCCCTATTGTTGGGTTCCTTCCGCATTTGCCGTTGGGAGTAAGGAAAATCGCAGAAAACCTTACCCGGAAGGAGCGGCCGAACGTCAACTTGAAACGTATACGGCCTTCAGTAACATCGGTATATGATGTCCTGCATTTTTGAGATGTGTGTGTGTGTGTCTGATTTTATGTTAATATATACTTATGGGAGGATAGAAAATAAACATACATATACATACAAATTATAAAATATTATATAAATATATAAATAGATATATAAACATTATATATTTAGGAGGAAAGTCGGGAGTTTAGGAAATACCTACTGCTCGCTATTCGTCCGCGTCTGATTCTGGTATGTGCCATATGTGGTCATGGTCCATGAGGATGTGTTTAGGTAGTCTGTGTGTGTATTTGAATGTCAGGTCGCTCGGAGCATTGTATTGTCCTATGTCTCGTATTAGTGGATTTTTACTAAGTGTGAGTGATTTGTAAAAGCGTGCAGTCAGTCTGTGTGTGAATTCGTATAGTGTTGGAATTTGTTCTCGTTCGTGTAATCTCTTCAAGTTTGTTCTGAGTCTCGTGTTGTATGTGATTTTAATGCAGAGATTTTGAAGTGTCTGTAGTTTCTTGTGGTCTGTGTGTGAGATGCTGCTCCATACGGGAATCGCATACGAGAGTACCGGACGAATGAGCGAGTAGTAGACGAGGAGTTTGGTTTTGGGAAGTAGCGGACTCCGTCTATTGAAAATTGGCTTCATCATGCCGATCGCTTTTCGCGTGCGCGCGTGCATCTTTGCTTGGTGAGATTTCCAGTTGAGGCGGGAGTCCATGGTCAGGCCCAGATATGTAACTTCATCTTTCCATTCAATGCTGTGTCCTCCCATTTCGATGTTGAAGTCAGGTGTTCTATTTATACGTTTTCTCGTGAACATGATGGCTTCGGTTTTCGCCTCGTTCAGTTTCAGGCGCCATTTCTTGTAGTACTCTACGAGCGCGTCGAGCGCCCTCTGTAGGTAAATCGCGGCCATGTTCGCTTTCAGCGAGGAAACGTATAGTTTGACGTCATCTGCGTAGATAGACAGATTGCATCTCTCGTCTCGGGGGATGTCGTAGGTGAACAGAATGAAGAGAAATGGTCCCAGTAAACTTCCTTGAGGCACGCCTTTTGGAATCTCACGCATTGAAGATAACACGTTCCTTATGAACACTCTGAACGATCTATTCTTTAGGTATTCCTGTATCAGTCTCGTTAGGTATATGGGCGTGTTGGTGCGGTGCAACTTATGCACGAGCCCGTCTATCCATACGGTGTCGAATGCCTTCTCTAGGTCGATGAGCGCAGCAGCGGTGAAGCGATGTTCGTTAAATTTTCTTGCGATGAATTCCGCTACTCTGGTGAGTTGATGGGTCGTGGAGTGCCTCTTTCTGAAGCCGAACTGCTCGTCTGGCAAAGTCTTGTGTTCGTCGTGGTGTGGGACAAGCCTGTTTAGTATAATTTGTTCAAATACCTTGCTCAACGTAGATAGTAGGCTAATCGGCCGGTAGCTTGTCGGTTGCGTTCTATCTTTATTCGGCTTTGCGAATGGCAGCACGGTCGCCGATTTCCAAATCTGGGGAAAATGCCCAGTCATGAGGCAGGCATTGAACAATTTTGTAGTGTATATGATGGCTTTTTGAGGGAGATGTTTGAGTAAAATGTTGTGAATTTGATCGCTTCCCGGCGCCTTGTTCGTTCTGAGTCGCTTGATTGTGACCGCAATCTCGCTCGGCGTTGTGAAATGAATATCTTCAGCGTTTGTCTGCTCTGCTTCGTTCAAATCTCGTAGAGAGTCAGCTACGATCCGGTCCGTAGCCGGGTCGGAAAGGCCGTCTGTAGCGGCGTAGGCTCTCTCGAAGCCGTCGGCGAGTGTGTCAGCTTTTTCTTGTAGCGACAAAGCCGTCCCAGGGCCGTTCAATTTCTGTAGCGGGGGGATAGTGAAATCTTTATGTCTCAGCGCGCTAGCCATTTTCCATAATGAATTATCCTTCGGCGTGAGCGACGCGACTTTTTTGTCCCAAAGTTCGCGCTTGAGTTCTGCGATTTCGGTCTTGATTTCCCTCTGCAGGCAGTTGTACGCTGTCTTGAAGTATTCGTCACGCGTGCGGTGGTACATGCGTCGCAGGCGATTTTTGTCCTTGATGAGCGATAAAACGTGCTCGGGAAGCTTGATCGTGTATGAATGTACTTCTTTGAGAGGAATGTGTGTATCTTGTGCTGTTTGAAGAATCTCTGTGAGAGTGCTTGTAGCTGCGTCGATTTCTTGTGGCGAGCGCAGAGTTCCCGAAGTGAGATGAATTCGTTCGTTGACTTCCTTTTTAAATCCTTCCCAGTCCGCATCCTTATAATTGCGCTGTTTTCTGGGGGTCCTTGAAGTTGTGCCGCCTATAGTAAAGCACACGGGCAGATGGTCCGAAGACAGCTCGTCTAATGTGCGCAGTGGAGATATTGTCTTAACATTTTTCTCGAGTACTATATCCAAAGTACTCGGATATCTAGAGCGTTGCGAGTAGTACGTAGGTCTGTCGGGCGCCATTATCGAATAGGTATTTGTCTGCATGTGTGTAAAGAGCGTATTTCCGTTCGCATTACCTCTGTAGTTATTCCAGTAGTTGTGTTTGGCGTTCAAATCGCCTCCTATCACAACGATTGGTCCCAGATTGAGCAATTTATTGAGATCTTCTCTCACTAGGTTACTTTGGGTGCAGTATACGGAGATGATGGTATGCGCTCTACCCTCTATGGTGACTTCGATAATCGTGGCTTCAGCGTGCTTCAACTTCGGAGTGGGAATTCTTGTGGACGTCATTGATTGTCGAACGAATATTGCGGTTCCTCCGCCTGATCTTCCCTGTCGGTCGTCTCGGTAAATCTCGAAGCCTTGCACTCTCAGCGGTACGCTTGGATTCAAGTGGGATTCTGATAAGAGAATTATGTCTGTGTTTAATTCATTTGCCAAAGCGAGCAGTTCGTCTGTCTTGTTGCGCACGCTAAATGCGTTCCATACGAGGACTCTCACCTTCTCGGGATTAGACATCGAGGGTGGTCGTGAGGAGCTCCATCAGGACGACGAGCTTCTCTGCTCTTGATGTGCAGCGGGCGAGCTGCGATCGCATCCTCAGGAGGCCTTGGAGCAGGGCCATGATGTCCAGGTCGTCCTCTGTAGTGGTGGGCGCGCGCACGGGCTCCTGCTGTGAGCGGGGCTGGGGGCGGGGGGGCTGTGGGGGCGGCGCGGTCTCGCGCTGCTCTTGGGCGGGGGCGGTGCCTCCGGCTACGTTGGCCCATGTGCGTCCATCCGTCCTCGGCTGAGGAGGTGGCCTGCTCGGGTTCTGTTCTGCCGGAGGGGGTTGGGGCCTTCTGGCAGGTCGCTGCTGGATTGAGGCGACGTACGCTACCCGCTTGGGGCAGCCTCTGTAGTTGGCGGGATGCGGGCCTGAGCAGTTACAGCATGCGGCGGGCTCGTCTCTCGTCTTCTTGGGGCATTCTGCCGAAGCATGCTCCAGTAAGCATTTTACACACCTTGCTGTGTGCGAACAGTTTCGGGACCCATGTCCGAAGTCTTGACATCTGTAGCACTGGGTGCCGTGCTGAAGGTGATTACTCCTGTGCTTCTGGAGTCGAATGCGGCAGTGGCACAGGTATTTGACGGCCGCGCGCAGCTGTCCCATGTTGACTTCCTTATTGAAGTGCGCTAGGTATATGGGATACTCATTTGAGGCAGTCATCTTGACCACCTTCACAGCTGGGAATCCTTGCGATTCCAGATCCGCCGCGATGTCTTGTACTTCAACTAGAGGCAGGCCCTTGATCACGGCCTTCTTCATTTTTTCGGCTTCGGCCGTGAATGTGTGGAAGCCTCGCGCCTCCGCTCGCAGTCCATTGGTGAGGGCGCGATGGTCCTCCATCGTGCGCACGAAGATGTTGGCCGTGCCGCCCCTGTTATATCTAAAAGTGAAGAGCTTACCCGCCCCCAGATGTCCTTGCACCGCAGCTGTGATCTGCGTGTGTGTCATGTTCCCCAGGGTCATCACAACCGGGGGAACACGGTCTCTCCTTCCGGTACCTGCGGGGGAGAAAGAATTATTAGTGTTGGCACGCTTATTACGCGGCGCGCCGGCGCCTTCGCTTACCTCGGGCAACTCTTCAAATCGGTTGCCACACTGGAGCGGTTGTGGTCCCCGTGGGGACATGGGCCTCTTTGCGGGGTTGGACGGCCTCGTCCAGCCTCCATCCTGGGGGGCAGCCGTCTCCATCGGCTGCTGGGGCCTCGGGGGCGCCACGTAGGCCGACGCTGGGCCTATCGGGGGGCGCCTGGGGGCAGGACTGGGTCCTGTTGCCCAGGAGGGGCCTGCTATGGGCTCCGTCATCTCGGTTACGTCGGGCGTGGTGGCAGTCGTGGTGGTGGATGGTCTCCGGGTCCTTGGGTCCTCGGAGCGGGGCTGTGGTGCGGGGACCGTAAGGCGCATGGTCCCTGTCTTCCTTCGAAGCGCTATCTGATGGGCGCCGGGCGGTACCACGACCGGGGAGTCCTCGTGGTCAGCGGGGAGCATCCTCGTCGGGAACATCTTGACAGGCGGTAGTCTGTGCCTCCTCTTGAAGAGGGAGCACGTCTCTGGAGCTTGTGGGCGGTTTGCGGGGGCCAGCGTGAGTCTTCGTTGTTTAAGTATAGCGAGAAAGTGTTGCCTTGATAAAGGCAGTTGGGTGGGCGCGAGCGCCTGCTCGGTGGGCCGGTGGGATCTCTCCGGCCGGCAAAAGTAGCGGGGCCTGGCTGATTACTCAAGCCAGACAAAAACGACTTCTGTGGTTATGTCGCAAACCACAAAAAACCGCTGGAATAGCTTATCTCTCTATCCTCCTATCGGCTTCGGCTCTCTTAGTTTTATTTCGTGAGCTGAAAGAGTATTCAATGCATCATTGAATCTGGTTAATTTTCCCCTTAAAACTCCGCGTTTGTTTACTAATACTTTCAATTTCTCCATCGTATTATGAATCGCGACAATAAATTTCCGATAATTAAATGATCACAAAATAATTCACTAAAACTGGTAAATTATTCGCGTATTAATACTCCAATTTGAAAGAAATTATGACAAAATCCTTACAATGTTTACTATTTTTGATAAAATCTGCACATAAAACACGTAGGTAATATTGTTATTGCGAAATGTCATACAAAATTAAGTTATGACTTGCAATTTTTATGATGTTGACAAACAGTAAATCGGAATATCTTGTAACAAATTATTTCTAATATTATTATTTGAATAAAATAATAAGGATATTTTGGGAATTCTAGATGTGATAGGAGTTGGATTTGGAAGGATTGGACTTATCTGTCTGATGCGATGGCGTGTTTCCAGGTTCTCAGACTTCCAGCTACTTCCAGCTTGATCTCTCAAGGATCTCTTCAATATTTTTGGCCGCTTGGTTTTTGTTTAAATTTCTGTAATCTCGCTTGGATTACAATATCCGGATCGCTAGGACCATGTTATAAATTGGGGTCCTTAGAATAATAAGTCAGATTCTTGAGAGTTAAACTGAATCACTTTTTATTTGACAATAAACTTCCAATTTCACAGGTATGATTAAGCACTTTTTAATAACTACTCTGGGTACCGGTACTAGTTCCCGTAGTTATTTCGGAGAGGTGAAACCTTTCATTGTTTTCGTATTAGAGCGCGTTTGTAAGCAAAGACCACCTTTTTATAACCTGACAAAAGACTGTTGACATTCAAATTTAAAAGGCCGCAAAACAGAAATCGTCTTTGCTGACAGAATTTAATCAAGCAATTAGCAGAGGCGCGAACCTTTCATAAATAATATAATTTAGCATTCATAGATGTCACTAATGGTACATAATTACCCTGAAAATTATACACAAATGTCAAAACCGAATTACTATTTGCAAGTTATAGCGTTTTCCAATAGGGTGATTACTTTTGCCCCAAAAAATGTAAAAATTTAATTTTTCATTAGTGCCCAAATAAAAAAAAGTTATCATAAATTTCTTATTTTTGTGTGGTTTACAAGGTGTTCATATAAACTCACCCTTATAATTACAATTTCTTCTCACTCGGTCAGATGTTATAATTAAGATTTGAAATGTGAGGGTGGCCATTTTGTAATCCGAACACGTGTATTACTCGCAAATGTAAAGCTAAGATTAGAATGGATAATTTTTATTAAGATTTATTTTTGATTCCTAAATAGAATTGATTGTGAATATCGCCCCCCCCCCTTGCCTAAAATGAGCTTGGAACACGGTGTATGGGGAGACATAATTAATAAATATAATAGCATATTGATAAATAATATTCGCGAGTGTAATTATTCCTAGATGCTGTTTGCAAAACGTGAATTCAGTTTGTATTTTTGTAAAAACATGAGGTTTTTAAACAATACGACTTATGTAACATTAATATTCAGTGGAAAATTGTTAGTTTTGCCGATGACACTGTTCTTCTGTTTGAAACTGACACTTGGCCAGCTGTCTACAAAAAAGCTGAAACGGACATAAGCATTGTAAAAAAGTGGTTGGATACAAATACGCTCACACTGAATGCCGAGAAAACCAAATACATCACATCAAGCATTAATATTACAGGTCAACCTCATGACGATGCCTCTATTAGAATACACACATGTTTGAATTCTGAAGAATGTTGTCAGTGTCCCTACATTGAGCGCACTGCTCAGATAAAGTACCTCGGCCTCGCCATTGATCCATACCTCAAATGGAATCTTAACACTAAAATAATTGCAAACAATATAAGAAAAACCATGCACTTCTTCAGAACTATACGAAACTTCCTCAACTCACAACACTTGAAAATGGTTTATTTTTGCACTCTGTCAATCTATTATTGAGTATGGTATCATAGCGTGGGGAGGTGGAACTTCATCTGCACTAGACCCAATCATAAAGGCACAGAAAACTATTATAAAAATAATTCTTAGGCTTCCTCTAATTACTGACTCGAACATAATCTTTAATATTATGAATGTGTTTGATGTTCGGCAGACATACGCAAAAACAATACTCACTCACCTATACACAAATATACATACATACTACGAAAAAAGATCTAATACTCGCTGTACTCAAAGCAATAACAAAGACTTACTTCAAATTCCTGTAACGCACACTACTTTTGGTCAACGAAACTTTAGATATCTTGCGACAAGACTTTACAACATTCTTCCCGATAAAATAAAAACACGTTTCACAAAAAAAATTCAAAGATAGCGTAAAAATTTGGATCAAAAGTAATGATAGGGCCTTTACCGGTGCACTCATCCAAATTCGCAGTTATTGATGCAACCTAACTATTGTATGTATTTTCATATAATTGTAGGTATATTACTAGGACTATAAACGAACTTGGTAAATGATGTATTGATATTGATGCTACCTAACTATTGAGTATTCGTATTTTTATATAATTGTAGGTACGTTATAGTACTATAAATAAACTTGGTAGATAGCTGCCTCAACACAGGCTAAGCCTAGTGAGGCGGGCTATGATAAACCTTAACATATAACTACATCAACATTTCTGTTATTAACATTTATTTTACCTACTGTTTATATATTCCTTTCCGTTGATAAAATTATATACTCATCTAATTTATAAATCACTGTACACAAAACACTCTTTCATGTATTTCTATAGTTATAGTTTGAAAATTTGTCACAATAAAGATATTATATTGTTATATATTATTATTATATTATATGTACATTTTATGTTATACCTACTTACTACTATACCCTGCAGGCTGCAACACGGAAATAATATTATGACTATGTCATCTGTACAAGTCTAATAGTTTATTTTTCTAGTGAAGTGTTATTTTTCAGTTTGAAAACAGTATTAGGTACCAAAGCGAGAAAAGACAATATCATTTCATGCGAAAAGCCTCTTCCTTTAAATAACCAAGGGTGTGGAAGGTACCGAGGAAGCAGAAATGGATGGAGAAGAGCGCGAAATGAGATGCTAAAAATAACCCTCATAACCGAAGGAAGCCATTTAAATTCGAAACGAAAAGTGAAATGATTTCCGCTGCAGGTGCTACGAAATCACAGAGAGGAGCTTAATGGGAAATAAAGAACCCTTAATATGAAGTTAAGGCGTTAATTAATATGGAGATATGTCTTCAGATAATAACGATAACTAATAAAATGAGGCAGATGTGCGTGCTTAGCAATGGGCTCGCAGCACGGGCAACGACGGGAGCGTACCCGTGGCCGTGTGTAGTCAGTGGAGCGATGCGGGCGCGCTTATATACGGCCCCGAATGTTCTGGCTGCCGGGAATGTTCTGGCAGCCTGCATGGTACGTTCTCGAGCGGTTGAGGTAGCTCGATGCGTTTACGAAATAATTCGGGAGGATAGACAGAGAGGATTGAGCCACGAGATAGGAGAAAAAGTCGTTTTTTGTGGTTTGCGACATAACCACAGAAGTCGTTTTTGTCTGGCTTGAGTTTCAGCCAGGCCCCGCTACTTTTGCCGGCCGGAGGAATCCCGCCGGCCCACTGAGCAGGCGCTCGCGCCCACCCAACTGCCTTTATCAAGGCAACACTTTTCAAGCAATACTCGAAAAACCGTAGACTCACGCTGGCCCCCGCAAACCGCCCACAAGCTCCAGAGACGTGCTCCCTCTTTAAGAGGAGGCACCGACTACCGCCTGTTAAGATGTTCCCGACGAGGATGCTCCCCGCTGACCACGAGGACTCCCCGGTCGTGGTACCGCCCGGCGCCCACCAGATAGCGCTTCGAAGGAAGACAGGGACCATGCGCCTTACGGTCCCCGCACCACAGCCCCGCTCCGAGGACCCAAGGACCCGGAGACCATCCACCACCACGACTGCCACCACGCCCGACGAAACTGAGATGACGGAGCCCGCAGCAGGCCCCTCCTGGGCAACAGGACCCAGTCCTGCCCCCAGGCGCCCCCCGATAGGCCCGGCGTCGGCCTACGTGGCGCCCCCGAGGCCCCAGCAGCCGATGGAGACGGCTGCCCCCCAGGATGGAGGCTGGACGAGGCCGTCCAACCCCGCAAAGAGGCCCATGTCCCCACGGGGACCACAACCGCTCCAGTGTGGCAACCGTTTTGAAGAGTTGCCCGAGGTAAGCGAAGGCGCCGGCGCGCCGCGTAATAAGCGTGCCAATACTAATAATTCTTTCTCCCCCGCAGGTACCGGAAGGAGAGACCGTGTTCCCCCGGTTGTGATGACCCTGGGGAACATGACACACGCGCAGATCACAGCTGCGGTCCAAGGACATCTGGGGGCGGGTAAGCTCTTCACTTTTAGATATAACAGGGGCGGCACGGCCAACATCTTCGTGCGCACGATGGAGGACCATCGCGCCCTCACCAATGGACTGCGAGCGGAGGCGCGCGGCTTCCACACATTCACGGCCGAAGCCGAAAAAATGAAGAAGGCCGTGATCAAGGGCCTGCCTCTAGTTGAAGTACAAGACATCGCGGCGGATCTGGAATCGCAAGGATTCCCAGCTGTGAAGGTGGTCAAGATGACTGCCTCAAATGAGTATCCCATATACTTAGCGCACTTCAATAAGGAAGTCAACATGGGACAGCTGCGCGCGGCCGTCAAATACCTGTGCCACTGCCGCATTCGACTCCAGAAGCACAGGAGTAATCACCTTCAGCACGGCACCCAGTGCTACAGATGTCAAGACTTCGGACATGGGTCCCGAAACTGTTCGCACACAGCAAGGTGTGTAAAATGCTTACTGGAGCATGCTTCGGCAGAATGCCCCAAGAAGACGAGAGACGAGCCCGCCGCATGCTGTAACTGCTCAGGCCCGCATCCCGCCAACTACAGAGGCTGCCCCAAGCGGGTAGCGTACGTCGCCTCAATACAGCAGCGACCTGCCAGAAGGCCCCAACCTCCTCCGGCAGAACAGAACCCGAGCAGGCCACCTCCTCAGCCGAGGACGGATGGACGCACATGGGCCAACGTAGCCGGAGGCACCGCCCCCGCCCAAGAGCAGCGCGAGACCGCGCCGCCCCCACAGCCCCCCCGCCCCCAGCCCCGCTCACAGCAGGAGCCCGTGCGCGCGCCCACCACTACAGAGGACGACCTGGACATCATGGCCCTGCTCCAAGGCCTCCTGAGGATGCGATCGCAGCTCGCCCGCTGCACTTCAAGAGCAGAGAAGCTCGTCGTCCTGATGGAGCTCCTCACGACCACCCTCGATGTCTAACCCCGAGAAGGTGAGAGTCCTCGTATGGAACGCATTTAGCGTGCGCAACAAGACAGACGAACTGCTCGCATTGGCAAATGAATTAAACACAGACATAATTCTCTTATCAGAATCCCACTTGAATCCAAGCGTACCGCTGAGAGTGCAAGGCTTCGAGATTTACCGAGACGACCGACAGGGAAGATCAGGCGGAGGAACCGCAATATTCGTTCGACAATCAATGACGTCCACAAGAATTCCCACTCCGAAGTTGAAGCACGCTGAAGCCACGATTATCGAAGTCACCATAGAGGGTAGAGCGCATACCATCATCTCCGTATACTGCACCCAAAGTAACCTAGTGAGAGAAGATCTCAATAAATTGCTCAATCTGGGACCAATCGTTGTGATAGGAGGCGATTTGAACGCCAAACACAACTACTGGAATAACTACAGAGGTAATGCGAACGGAAATACGCTCTTTACACACATGCAGACAAATACCTATTCGATAATGGCGCCCGACAGACCTACGTACTACTCGCAACGCTCTAGATATCCGAGTACTTTGGATATAGTACTCGAGAAAAATGTTAAG
Source organism: Hesperophylax magnus (assembly GCA_026573805.1). Taxonomy (NCBI): domain Eukaryota; kingdom Metazoa; phylum Arthropoda; class Insecta; order Trichoptera; family Limnephilidae; genus Hesperophylax; species Hesperophylax magnus. Next base: position 3,313,978 of record JAIUSX010000088.1, read on the forward strand.
ACAATATCTCCACTGCGCACATTAGACGAGCTGTCTTCGGACCATCTGCCCGTGTGCTTTACTATAGGCGGCACAACTTCAAGGACCCCCAGAAAACAGCGCAATTATAAGGATGCGGACTGGGAAGGATTTAAAAAGGAAGTCAACGAACGAATTCATCTCACTTCGGGAACTCTGCGCTCGCCACAAGAAATCGACGCAGCTACAAGCACTCTCACAGAGATTCTTCAAACAGCACAAGATACACACATTCCTCTCAAAGAAGTACATTCATACACGATCAAGCTTCCCGAGCACGTTTTATCGCTCATCAAGGACAAAAATCGCCTGCGACGCATGTACCACCGCACGCGTGACGAATACTTCAAGACAGCGTACAACTGCCTGCAGAGGGAAATCAAGACCGAAATCGCAGAACTCAAGCGCGAACTTTGGGACAAAAAAGTCGCGTCGCTCACGCCGAAGGATAATTCATTATGGAAAATGGCTAGCGCGCTGAGACACAAAGATTTCACTATCCCCCCGCTACAGAAATTGAACGGCCCTGGGACGGCTTTGTCGCTACAAGAAAAAGCTGACACACTCGCCGACGGCTTCGAGAGAGCCTACGCCGCTACAGACGGCCTTTCCGACCCGGCTACGGACCGGATCGTAGCTGACTCTCTACGAGATTTGAACGAAGCAGAGCAGACAAACGCTGAAGATATTCATTTCACAACGCCGAGCGAGATTGCGGTCACAATCAAGCGACTCAGAACGAACAAGGCGCCGGGAAGCGATCAAATTCACAACATTTTACTCAAACATCTCCCTCAAAAAGCCATCATATACACTACAAAATTGTTCAATGCCTGCCTCATGACTGGGCATTTTCCCCAGATTTGGAAATCGGCGACCGTGCTGCCATTCGCAAAGCCGAATAAAGATAGAACGCAGCCGACAAGCTACCGGCCGATTAGCCTACTATCTACGTTGAGCAAGGTATTTGAACAAATTATACTAAACAGGCTTGTCCCACACCACGACGAACACAAGACTTTGCCAGACGAGCAGTTCGGCTTCAGAAAGAGGCACTCCACGACCCATCAACTCACCAGAGTAGCGGAATTCATCGCAAGAAAATTTAACGAACATCGCTTCACCGCTGCTGCGCTCATCGACCTAGAGAAGGCATTCGACACCGTATGGATAGACGGGCTCGTGCATAAGTTGCACCGCACCAACACGCCCATATACCTAACGAGACTGATACAGGAATACCTAAAGAATAGATCGTTCAGAGTGTTCATAAGGAACGTGTTATCTTCAATGCGTGAGATTCCAAAAGGCGTGCCGCAAGGAAGTTTACTGGGACCATTTCTCTTCATTCTGTTCACCTACGACATCCCCCGAGACGAGAGATGCAATCTGTCTATCTACGCAGATGACGTCAAACTATACGTTTCCTCGCTGAAAGCGAACATGGCCGCAATTTACCTACAGAGGGCGCTCGACGCGCTCGTAGAGTACTACAAGAAATGGCGCCTGAAACTGAACGAGGCGAAAACCGAAGCCATCATGTTCACGAGAAAACGTATAAATAGAACACCTGACTTCAACATCGAAATGGGAGGACACAGCATTGAATGGAAAGATGAAGTTACATATCTCGGCCTGACCATGGACTCCCGCCTCAACTGGAAATCTCACCAAGCAAAGATGCACGCGCGCACGCGAAAAGCGATCGGCATGATGAAGCCAATTTTCAATAGACGGAGTCCGCTACTTCCCAAAACCAAACTCCTCGTCTACTACTCGCTCATTCGTCCGGTACTCTCGTATGCGATTCCCGTATGGAGCAGCATCTCACACACAGACCACAAGAAACTACAGACACTTCAAAATCTCTGCATTAAAATCACATACAACACGAGACTCAGAACAAACTTGAAGAGATTACACGAACGAGAACAAATTCCAACTCTATTCGAATTCACACACAGACTCACTACACGCTTTTACAAATCACTCACACTTAGTAAAAATCCACTCATACGAGACATAGGACAATACAACGCTCCGAGCGACCTGACATTCAAATACACACACAGACTACCTAAACACATCCTCATGGACCATGATCACATATGGCACATACCAGAATCAGACGCGGACGAATAGCGAGCAGTAGGTATTTCCTAAACTCCCGACTTTCCTCCTAAATATATAATGTTTATATATCTATTTATATATTTGTATAATATTTTTATAATTTGTATGTATATGTATGTTTATTTTCTATCCTCCCATAAGTATATATTAACATAAAAACAGACACACACACACACATCTCAAAAAATGCAGGACATCATATACCGATGTTACTGAAGGCCGTATACGTTTCAAGTTGACGTTCGGCCGCTCCTTCCGGGTAAGGTTTTCTGCGATTTTCCTTACTCCCAACGGCAAATGCGGAAGGAACCCAACAATAGGGCGCAGCCGAAATTTCCTCCCCCCATTCCCAACACAACACAAACAGACACGTATGTAGTATATGGCCGCTGTCGGTCGCCGGTGGTGCTGATGCTGGATGAAAACATGCAATTTTAGTAGGGTTTTTAGGTAACAAATTTTTTCCCTACCGAGAAAATACAAGGCCTCTAAGTCTATAAAAGCCAGGTAATATTTGAATAAACCCATATGAGGTAAAAATTGTGAGGCGCATATGACGCCGTTCTATTTGTATAAAGAACATTAACTTTAAATTCAGTAAATTTAAATGATTCACCACTTCATGGAATATAAGAATCTAGAAAATAAAAAAAAAAAAAAAATACGAAATAATTCTCGTAGGTACAAGATGAGATCTTAGCTGGGTAAACAGAAAATCGAGAATGTTCTAGAACGAATCACAATGATCTTCGTAGCATGCCGCTACAGTTCTCTTGTTGTCTTCTCGGCTGGAGTGAGTTACTTAGGCCCCGGGGTTCTTCAGAAGTCTCTTCTCCACTATCCCACCATCTTCATAGGAGTCACGTCTGGCCATTGTGCTGCCGGGGACTAATTATTTCTCATCAGAAATGCCCGTGGCTTGCCAGAAGCTGGTGTTGTCCTCGTGTTGTGTTTGAATTTGATTTTCCTATCTTTTTCCATTCTAATGTATGTTTTTAAATGTTGTCTCACAACTAGCCTCAAGAACAAGAACAGACAGTCTTGGATGAGAATACTTAAACGTTAATGGACGGTATTTATAAACAAATATACACGGAGAGAAATCGATTTTTGCCCTCAAAATAATTTAACAGGCATTATTAATGAAAAATTAATCTAAGAATGGTTTATCGATTTGCCTTGGTAAATACATCATGACAAAATAGTTGGATTTTCATGTATCGACATCATGATAATAATAGTCGTAATTTACTAAAAGTTTATCAGGAAACCTGTTAATTAATTCGTAAGGCTTGCAATCCCGTTTTAAACCGGCATTACCAATAACTTGAAGAGATTTTATTAATAAATAAAATAGATAAATTAGCAATAATAATTTTTCTCCATGTATGTTGTGCCGCTGCTTTCAGAATCATTTTGCAGTAGCTTCGTTTTAAAAATAAGTAGAGTATTGCAGTGAAAACCGAGAGACGTACCCATCTGGTACTAAAACGGTTTGGGGAAGTGGTACTGCCGCGGTAACTAAAAACACAGTGTTTTCCTTGAGACTCTTAAGGAAGACATTGTGTTTTTATTTACAACGGCAATGTAGGTGTCCTCGACTGCCCATAACCAATGGAAGTGACATCCCGAATATTTGCGAAACATTATTAGGCTGAAGGATGTTGGAAAGAAGGAAGAATAAAGAAACAGTAAAAATAATGTTTTGAAAGAACGGTAATAATAAAATATAAAACATGATAATTTGAAGCAAATACCATACTCTGAATTTTGGTTTGTCACCAAGACGATATTGAGAGCGTTCCATCTCTGCAACAACATGGAAATGTATTATTTAGGTATATATTTTATACGTTATCCTAGTGAATATATTTTTACGCTGTGCGGTAATTGAACTCGTAACCGCAACCCGCATACAGCCTCTAATAATACACCCATAAATAAAGCGATGCAACTACTCTAATGAAGCTATAATTATATCTATCTTAGCTTTAACCACAGAAATATTTAACTACAAATGTAAGTAAGTAACTACGTATGATTATTATAAATATTACAGTGACCATACTGACCATCTCTTCGGAATACATCTAAGAGCAAGCGCGAAGTATAGTGACTATATATATATATATATATATATATATATATATATATATATCTCGTGTAGTGACCATCTACAATCCATTTTTTGGTTGTTTGTTGTTGTTTGTTGTTGTTTGTTGTTATTTGTTGTTGTTTGTTGTTGTCTGTTGTTGTTGTTGTTTATTGTTGTTGTTGTTTTTTTGTTGTTGTTGTTATTGTACAATTTACAAATACTTTTACTTCTACACTATTTTTGACGATTTTGAACGGGGCATTTTCACAAACTAAGGATACATTTTAAAATGTGTAGGTCGTGCTAAAAGCGTATAATTTTAACACTTTCATTAATAATTATTGATTGTAAAAACGATATAAAACGGCAAATTCATAACAGTTGAATTTGGCACAAATGTTGGTCGGTGTGACGTCATAAACGCCCTGCGCACTAACATAAACACATATCGTTTTGGGAGCAAATCAAAAATGTCATATTTATATCAATATAAAAAAAATATTCGTTAACAAAAATCGAAATACCGTTATTATCACACATTTTTTGTCATTAAAATAACAGTGAAAATTCCTAATTCGTTATATGTTTAACCTTTCCCCCCTATTATGTCATGGTATGCTTATTGAGAAAACATTAACATAAATAAATAATAATAACATAACGGAGAATCTAGATAATATTTTATTTTTGTTAAAGTAAACATCGCAATAGATACGCGTTCGTGTTTACATCCTGCGAACAGTCTCTACGTGGTGTTATTAAACGCAATCAAAATATTGACACGGCCGCGTGACGTCACAGCCTACGTAATGTATCCAGGGGAGGGTAAAACGGGTCAGAGGCAGAGCCTTCCCTTTCGCGCAACGCGCTTTCCCTCTCTGTTTCCCACACCCCTTAACTAAACTCAACCAGTCATCTTGAACACTGCGAGTAATATAAGCGCCACTATTAAAAAGGGAGAAACAAGCCAAATGAAGGGAGTATCTTTGTGGGTTGTTATTTTGTTCCTTCCATATACTGGTTGGTTTTCTTTCACCTTGACCGAAATTGAAAGTACATGGAAAAAGTGGCCCAGAATGAAATGTTGAAATTGCTATGGTCCACATTTTAACGGTAGGTCAGGCTGTAGCAATGATCCTTATTGTGTCGGGCCGACTGAAGAAAACCGGTCTAAAAATAGAAATATCGAGTTTTCAATGAAATAGAGACGGCGGTGTCGACATTGTTTTTTCAACATAACCTCGTCTTTAATCAGTGTTGATTTGGATAAAATTATTAAGGATGGGTTGTTTCACAGAATTTCAACAGTACATCAAATTTCAAAGTTAATTTTTAAGTTCGGTGAAGGTTCTATTCATGTTCTGTTATAATATCATTATTGGTCAATTCTTTCAAAAAACTGAAATAATAACAGAACAAAGTATATTTATTGAGATGAAGATTTATAAATGCTTTTTCACACAATCTTTCTTGGCAACTTTTTCTCGTTTTGGGTGGTTTACATTGTACCCTCTAAGCTTTAAGCTCCTAAGACATAAAGAACTCTGAAACTAGCTCAAGCATTGACTAAATAAGACATCAATGAGCCCAAGGCAACAAATTTTCATTTAACGACTCTGTTTTGATAAAATTCGGAATGCAATAATTTAAAACCTTTTTAGTGGAAAATATAAATTTAAAATATAAATATAAATTGTGATTTATTTTTATGGTATTACGCCGTATTGCAAAAAATATTTATTTAAAAATTTGAAACATTGACAATTATTTTTCAAATGCAAACTGAAAGCGGGATATTCTCTCTTTCTAACACTGTTTAAATCATATTTCTCACCGTAATACAAAATGAAATAGCATAACTTTTATGAGATCGTGTCATGCTGGGAGATATATCTCAAAAAAACAGTACGGTTTTTACTATTTTTATTTCTAGCTAGAGCAATCCCGATGAGTTATAAAACTCATTGTAGGACGAGAGGAACTTACAATACATAGGTGGGAGTTAATAGGTACAATTTTACATTGGTATTTTGATATCACATACGAAACGGCACAAAATAGAAAAAAATCATAATTATAAGTGTCACATACAAAACAGTACACAAATAGAAAAAGGGAGGTTAAGTAGAATAAACAAGAGTTTGTTGTCAGTGAAGAACATCACCCAAAATTGCCCAAGATTGAGTCAATTTGTGCATTTCTTTTTACATTACAATGTAACATTTGAATTTCTGTGAAACTACGCAACCTAAGTTTTCTTTTGTCACAAAAAGTTCGACGGAGTGACTCAAAAATATAACGCCGCCAGGGAAACATTAAAATAATATATTCAATATAATTCCCAAGGTTTTTCTTCTCTTCACTTGATACGTCTCATTGATAAACAAGACACGCATTTCTTCAAAGAATGAAAACATAAAAGCACAACAACAAATGTTTTAATAAACCAAATCAGCGATTCGACGGATAACCAATGTGTTTTTTTTCGCTTAGTGTTAACATTTTGTGAGAAAGATTTTCTTGAGGGTAACGGCAATCATTTATTTAATATTTTTTAAATAAAAACGCAAATTAATTCGTCAACGTACAATTAATAAGAAATAAACTGACGGAAAAACATTATTTTCAATAATTAACTAATGTTTATGATTGAGGTTCCTTGTGTAGGTATAGCTCAAAGGATAACAAATTATTATAAGTAATAATTATTCACCTGCAATACCCATGCAAATTGAAATAATCTTCCGAGAAAGAATAAATGCCGCCGACGGGAATTGAACCCGCAGCCTTAAAAAAACACTTAAAAACGGGACAAAATTTATGTTAAAATACTTAACGCTTCCAAGAAACTTGGCGTCTTGTATAGGGCTAACATATTCTTCAATAGTGACCAGCTACTAACCTTTTACAATTTTCAAGTACGCCCAACAATTGAATTGGGGAGTCACCTCTGGGCTAGGGCCCACAATACTTGTTATACCTACTTGATTCTGTGCAAAGGGCGGTCCGTCTGATTAACATCCGTTGTTAACAGACCGATTGCCATCTCTAATGCATGCAATCTCAGTCGCAATGTAGGCATGCTGAGTCTTTTCTATAGGTATTTTGATGGAATCTGCCCTAAGGAGCTAGCAGCACTGATCCATGGTGCAAGTGCGTGAAACTCGACGGTTTCTTCACCTCGTTTTTGTGCGAGTCGGTTGGTATGTGAGATGAGCTACTGACATCCTCAAGACCTCTTCAAGACTAAAATGAATAAATCCCTTCTTACAGCCCCTACCTGAACCGGCCTCACAATGTTTTTTGCCTTTACACTGTATAGACAGCGACGCTTTGGTGAGGTGTCACATAAAAAAAACATCGATTTGATTTAAGCTACATTCAGGGAACAAATCTGAATTACAAGGTACTTTTCAACGTTCCTCCTCCCCTTTTCCTTTCATTCTCAAACTTTCTTCATTCTCACAACATTTACTAAATGGGGATGCCATAGTTACACTGAATCCGGGATATCGAATTAAAAAAAAATCGTTTTCAGCTGCAACAACATCAATAATGCCATTTTTTGTAATATTAGCACTCTAGAACACCCAAAAGTCACGAGCCGCAACTGCACAGGAGGCCCTGAGCAAAATAACTGCCCTCAGGACCTATGTTATCTTTGGGGATGCTGTTTGGAGAGTCTTATAGAGAAGAGAGAGGAGTGAACATGGGTTTTTAGGAGACCCATGTTGTATGAGCGAGGAAACATAGAGACCGGCAATTCGATCCACAGCCGAGCTGTTGAACTCAAGAAAAAGTCGTAAAAATGACCCATTCTCATGTAACAAATGTGTATAAATGTTAAATTTTGGGCGCGAGTTTGACTTATTTCTCGACTGTGCATCGGTGCCGAAGAGATCCATACCGCTAGCTCCTCGGAGCATCTTCCATTATAATACCGATAGAACAAGGACAGCATTCCTACCTGACGCCTGTGCTCTAAAGATTGCAATCCGTTAAAATAGGGGAATCAATGAAACAGACCGCCCGTTTCTGCATAGTCAAGGGTTTTTCCTTTCGTGTAAATATATATTTCGTATCACAAAATAAGTAAGCAATGTGCTTCACCCCAAGTTTTTCCTTAGCATTAAAAATTACCTAAAAAATGGGTAAAAAAAATGCTAAAAGCGTTTTTGTGCGGACCTACAGACAAAAACAGTAAAAATATTGTATTATTAGTATTTTATTAAAACACAAATAACTTTGTTTACATCACTTTATTATGTACCCCCCCCCCCATCCTTCCACTTCTTCTTTCCAATTGTAATCATTAATTCAATTTTTGACTTCAGTGTATACTTACTCCTGACGAGGTGAACTTCGTTCATTAAAAAATGTTGAGGTTGTATATAATAAAGTGATGTCAACAAAGTTATTTGTGTTTTAATAAAATAAATTATTTATTTATTTATTTATTAACGGACATCGTCCAAATTACAAAATAATAACACGAATACAGTAAAATGAAAATACAGGAGTAGACAAAGATGAAAGTAAAGACATAAGGCAGATATAATATAAGAAAATAAAGTGACAAGTCGAATCAAGTCAAGACTACGCCGTGGGTCAGGACCACAGGACACTTATAATATTCCGCCACTTGTTTAGCGACTGGCAAAAATCATTCAGACCTATCCCAAAAAAGTTAAGGTTTTGACATGAGTTGACCAGTCTACACATTCTGGACAATGGTGAATAATATCCATAATTTGTCGAATGATAGTTGAGGAAGAGCAGTTCAATATTTCTGAGTCTGTGCGAGGGGATCTTGAAGGGAATGAGTTGCAGTAGAGTAGGTGAATCAATAATACCATTTATAATTTTGAAGAAGCAAATGAGGTCATTTCCAGGCCCGAGGGACTTCCAAAGGAGAGGTTTTAGAGTTAGTTCAATTTCATCGTATGAGTATTTGCCTTTTTCTAATCCTAGCCTCCTTGCAATCCCTCTTAAGAACCGATGTTGAACAGATTCAATGCGTAGAATGTGGACAGCATAAAAAGGAGACCAGATGACACAAGCATATTCAAGATGGGGGCGAACCAAGGAGCAGTAAAGAGTTCTAAGGGTATTTACGTTTTTGAAGTCCGAAGTGATTCTAGTGATGAAACCAAGTAGTTTGAGGGATTTATTAACGATGTATATTATATTTATTTTTTTTTGCTTCCGATTTTTTTGTCCGGGTTAAAACTTCCCCATAGGAAAACTAAACCCTTCCACTCACTTTTCCACAAATCAATCAACACTATGCAAATGCATTATATAAGCAAAATAAATACAAAGCAATACAAGAACAACACATCAACTCACCAGAGATCAAATGGGAAAATAATTCACCGACTCCATATATTTTCATATCAGAGGGTTCGGCTCGGTAGAACTTCTAACAGGGCCAATAAATCCTATTGATCCCTCAACATAAATATTTTAAAAATCTTTCGTTATCCTACATGTATTCAAAACGACCGACTTTTGCATCTTTATATATAAATTTTTTGATAGATCTAATACGTCTAAATTTTTAATGAGAGAGCTAGGTATAATGCCAGTAGTCGAAATAACGAATGGTAATATTTTTATAGTCTGAGAATACAAATCTGTGTATTTTTTCATTAGCAGATTTTTGAATATTACAGGAATTTGGAATAGCGACATCAATGATATAAGTTATTTTTTTAATTTTGTCATGTAAAACTATATCGGGTCTATTATGACTAATCGTTCGGTCTGTTAGTATAGTTTTATCATAATATATTTTATAAAATTCGTTTTCTAAAAATGAATTTGGTTCGTATTCATAATATGGTACTATATTACGGCAGTCAATCAAGTTATGTTTAATTACCAAACTTTGGTGAATTATTTTTAAAACTTGATTGTGCCTAAATGTATAATCGGACGGTGCTAATATAGAACATCCCGATATAATATGTTTTGTAGTTTCCGGAAAAGCCAAACATTTTCTACACAAATCATCAATTTGATTTGTATCTTTGATTATATGCTTCCTATAATTTTTAGTTTTTGACTCTATCCTGAATGGCAAGCATAAATCCTTCTATTTCTGGGCTCAACTCTCCAATACTCAAACATTTGTTTGACAAAAATATTATTATTATTTATTTATATTATTATTATTTATTATTATATTATATTTATATAATGCCATCACAAAGCTTTCAGAAGTAATTTTCTTCGACAAATTATTTGTATAATTTGTCATTTGTAATACACTAACTGACGTGTACCCGGTGTGGCTCGGGGTTATGGGTGCTTTGGGGTGTGTTTTGAGATTATGAATTGTACATAATCGAAAAATTAAATCACTATAATACTTTTGGACGTGAAAATCAAAAGTAATAATACTTTCCAAAGGGTTCTGTATTTATTTTCACAATTGGAACTGATGTTTCAAGAATTCATAATAAAGAAACTAACTATAGTATTTTGTTCTGATGTGTTCTTTACATAAACTTTCAGCCTTACAAATTCTACAATTATAATATCTCGTGATTTTTCACTAGCTAGTTTCGAGCTAGTTTATGGGTATTATTGATGCCGACAGGGTTTCTCTTAATAAAAGTTTAATTAAATTTTGTGTTCGCATTAAGGCCTAATGAATCATGACAAAGTTAATATTGCGAGTAAACCCTGCTAAAGCGTGAACAAAATAAATTCATAGATAATAGGTGTCAGGGTATCGATTCTCCAATCCAGGCCACTCGCAATCGCCGTCGAAAGTACATACATTGGTAGACGTTATTATTCTTGAGTCTCGTCGACGGTACATACTTAAATGCGCCAAACGTCAAAAGTTATTCCACTCGTTCGAGTGGAATGACTTCGTCGAAAATCGAGTACCAGGGATGAAATGCGAAAAGGCATGCAGCGTATTTTTAACGAGTGCTATATTGTTCCTGCACGTGTAAATTTTGCAGTGCTACGTTAGCACGTGTGATTTACGATTGGGTAATTTATTATTTATGCATCAAACTAAAAATCGATCCGCTTCGTGTGGTTTTATTTAAAAATAGGTACTATATTTCATTATAATGTACACTCAGCATATATTTAATTTTATTTATTCATTTACGCCCGTCGGGCTTTTACATTAAACAAGTATACATTAAATACATTACACATTGCATTCAAATTGACATAATAATAAAAAGAATATTTTTTTTAAAGAATCATGATGTACATGTAGTGACCAGATAACTCATCAAAATGATAATTCATCACATCTTAAAAAGTTATATAAAATCAGGAAAGTGATGAATCAAAAACTTTATTAACTGGGTTAAGTAGATTAGGTTAGGTTAGGTTTAAAAAAAATTTTCATCGTTTCTAATGACTTTATATCATTTTTTAAAAGTGTGTTGAGTTATCATGGAACCGTACATAGGCATCAAAATAATATAAAAAAATAAGATTTGAACAAAATGAATTAACGTAATACACAATACAAAAAAAAAACAGAGAAAGAAAAAATTTAATACCTGCCTGGAGTACCTACATAACAAAAAGCAACATAAACGAAAAAGTAATTAATAAGTTAAATATTTACATAGAGCAAGTTATAGATTATATAATATAATAATGTTAACGAGACAAAATGTTAGGATTGTCTGATTTAAATTTTAGTATGGAATAAATGTAAATATCAACGTAACTCAATTTATTTCCAAGCCTATGTGGCCTTTGGACTAGGAAATTAATGAAATAGTTGATTTTAGAAGAATGAACAAAGAACAACTCAGGAAGCCTAAGTCTAAGGTCTCTGGTAATCGGAACGCTATTAACGAATTGTTGTTAACTGAGCATCATAATATGTTTTGTTTGAATACAATTTATCTAGGTACATTTTCAATTTCACTAAGCTATACATTTGGATGCCTTTATACAGTAAACAATTCTGTGTTTTTGACAGTAAACAATTCTGTGTTTTTGATTTGTTCAATATTTTTAATGAATCTTTTCTTTCTGTCTTGTACGGTGTGTGTGGAAGTCTTCATTGTAATGTAATTTGTCACTAAAGTCAGTTGGTAGTAAATTCTTAAAATGTTTGCATTTAAAAATTAAAACGTTATAAAAAAATTCTTTGTTGAACACGCTTCAGGCTTACAAATTAATTCCTTAATCATTTTCTGTAATTTATATTCATTACACTTCAAAATAAAAAATAAAAATTTTTACTCGGGAGATATTTTCAATTTGTATGGATATTTTAAGCGAGTAATTATTGCTTATAATAATGAGTAACAATGTGGGATAAGGAAGTTGAAGGTGACTTCCAAGGAAGACTTAACTCTTATTTCTCAACTGAAATAAGGCATGGATTCGATCGATATAATGTAGTTTTTAACAGTAAAAATGTGGATTTCATGATATTGCATGAAGTACCATATTGGCGTTCAATAAATAAATAAAATATATTTCAGGTATAAAAAACCAAGCCTTATTTATTATGGAAAAAAACATAATTCCCTTTACAATGCGCGTAAATGCGATTTGTTAATGTTTTTAAAATAGATTGTGTGGGTTATTCCCTTCTGTGTTTTCAGTCTTTCAAAAATATATCCTGAAAGTTTATTTCATAAGCCGAAGCTAAGTAGGCTATATGGCCTTCGCGCCATCCTACTTCTGGCAATTTAGCGAAGAAAAGCAGGCATAGCGAATAATAAGTAATACTATAGGAGAAAAATTGCATAAGATCGTGTAATAGTTCTTGATATTCATGGATGAATTCAACAGTGCTTTGATAAGATTTCATTTAAAAAAAAATGAATATCTCTGTAATTTATTTAAAGCCACAAGTAAAAAATGTGTATATTCTTAGTGTGTTTAATGGTACGTATGCATATGCGAACATAAACGCGAACCGAGCCACGAATTACGGGATAGGAACGAAACAACTGCAAGAGGCGTTTCACGCCAAGTAGTTCTTCAAAATTAAAAGCAGAATTTCTTCAGGCTTGAGAGTATCAAAAGTCAATTGTAAACAGGAGGAGAATATATATATATATATATTATTGAATATGGTTAGTGATGTACGTATATTATAAAAAAAAACATTTCAAACATAATTATAGATCATTCAAATATATATACTCGGCGTCCCCGTTCCCCGAGCCCCGAGCCATACATATAACCCAAACAATATTGATATCAATTGAAAGTTCATTAGTATCAAATAGTATAAGTAGTTAGTTTCTTTTCATAAACGTAACAAATTTTCCAAGTACGGGACGTTAAAAACATGTTGCACATATACTCTTTACAAGTGCCATAACTTGTATCATCTTCCTAGGCTATAAAAGTAGCAGTTAAATGTTGCACATATACTCTTTACAAGTGCCATAACTTGTATCATCTTCCTAGGCTATAAAAGTAGCAGTTAAATGTCTATGTACTTAATGTTTTTAAGTCAAATGTAGGTCATTCACTATTTATTTTTAAACCAGATAGACTAGGAGGGTAGTGCAATACCAGTCCGCCATATTACATGATATACGAGTATACACAAGAGAGAAATAAGAATGACAAGTAAAAATAAGATGAAAAAAACATAATCCTTAAGGGCCCACTATTCGAATTTCATCCAATTTCCGACATACTTTCCTTAAAATTTTGAAGTTTTTAAGCTCTTAAAAAAATATATGTTATTCTTTAAGATAGTATCTATTTGTTCCAAAAGCCGAAACGGTAATTATTTGAAATTCCCTCGATAGAAATAAATCGCAAAGTATGCTCCGAAAAATATTATTAACACGTTTATTTCTGTTATTTTACAAGTTATATGTATGAAAAAAATCACAATGCTTCTTTTAATGCTACTCAATAGACCCCAAAAGTGATTTTTGCTATTTTTGAAATACGCCGTGATTTATTAAACATTTTCACAACTGTCGCTTACGCCTATTGCTTTTAAATCATATTTATTATAGCGCGCTCGCTCCGACTTGAAGATTAACCTATCTTCTTTGAAAAGTTCATTCGCCAACTCGAGGGCTTTGGGGGCAGACATGTCGTTCAACGTTCTATGATCTACAGACGTGCGATTACGTGCAAATATTTGAATCTATAAAGATAATTTTTACGCGTGTAAAGTTTATGAGTTAATAAATATTGTTTTTTCAAAGATGGGAAATACACGAAAGATATCCCGTATTTCAAAGAAAAAATGATATCTCATAAAATTATATCCTATCTAATAGGTGAGAAGAAAAAAATACAATTTTTGATTTATAAGCTTATATTTATTATAAACGATAATTTACTATAAAAATTAATAATTCATATTTTTATTTATGTATTGTGTAGTAAAAAGTTATAAAAATTATTATTTTATTTTTTTCAGAATACGATAAACGATAATTTATTATAAAAATTAATTATTATTTTTATTTATGTATTGTGTAGTAAAAAGTTATAAAAAATTTTATTTTATTTTTTTCAGAATACGTACTTTGGGAAATAAAACTAATTCCAAAACATTAGAAATTACAGGGCAAGTTCTTATTAATTCACAATGCAACGATGTCCGAAATATAATATAATATGTAATAATAATATACGGGCCATCTGTTTCAAATAACAATACTCGAACGTGGAATTCAGAATAATAATGAACATGCGAGCGAAAGAAGCTATTGAAAGTTCTGAAACTGTGGGGAATATAATTTAATAAAATAAAATACTTTTTTGTTTTAAAACCACGATATTTATTAATTTAAGAACCGACCGGTTTCGCTTTACTTAAGCATCATCAGGGTACAAATTAATACTAAACAAGAAGTACATAATGTGTGCATATATATAACAAAATATAGAGGGAGACAACATGATACAAATATAAGCAACACAAAGACGGTCATAAAATACATTAACATAAGTGCACAAGTAATGGAAAACCCGCTAGATAATTATGTAGACTAATGGGTTATACGAATAAATCGGGAGAAACAAAACATCAATAAAACCTCAATAATAACGGTTTTTCCGAATTCGCAAATCATTTGATCGATAGCTTGCCTTCCTGAATAAATCTAATTTTATTTAATCATTTACGGCCAAGATATTTTTGACAATGGTGTGTTTTTATCTTTCTGTATTCCAATCATTTAGCTTTGCTTCTAGGGTTGTGCCCCAGTATTGCTTTTTGGAGACTGTAAACGGATCTCTCGGCATTTAATGAAACTGCAGCAGAACAAAGGCTGTTGCTATATTGACGTTCATGGTATGTTTTGCTCAGATTGACGATAAGGTTTCCAGATCCGCATTTCGCTCGAAGCATGTTTAGGGTAATAAGTTTATAGTTTAGGGTTCTTTCACCGTATTTATGGGAACATTTCAGAACCACCAATCTTTCATTTTGAGTGAATCTTGTGTTTGTGATTAAATTATATTTGACGATTTAAACAAATAATATTTAGAGAAGTTAAAAATAAAATTGAAAGTTCACTGAAAGCTTAAAACTATTAAAAGTAGTAATTTCATAAAAATGTAAATAAATAGAGCCCCTTTCACATTTTAGAATGTAATTTTATGTTGCTTACATGTTTTATTACTCTTTATAATTATTGAATTGTTTAAATGAATAAATAAATAATTACAAAAAAGTCTTCTGATTTGTAAGTCCTCAGGAAGCACTAAGGATCTTTCTATCTATCTTTATAATATAATAAATTTGATGAGCATAAAAATGTAAACGTGTATATAATTTATATAAATGTACAAAAGTAGATATTACACGTGTATAAATATTATATTGCGCATATTATACAAGATGTCGGGGGTAAAGTGCACAAACTTCGGGAGGTGATTCTAATTGATAGTACAAGTAAAAAAGAAAAAAAAACTTTTTTTGGAATTCCAACGTTTTAAGATAGTTTTCGAGTAAAAAAGTTTAAAACCTTATTGATGTAAAAATATATTTATTGATTTTATAAAAGTTATAAATTACTTTTATAAAAGTGAGAATAGTATTTTAGTAAAGTAAAGTAATTTTTATACCTATACAAATAACTTTCGTAAATGTTTTTTGTAAAATTAAAAAAAAAAATAATTAATTAAATCCGTAATAAAACCCATATTTTGAGAACCATCTTCATTTCGACTTCCTTCTCATTTGGTCGGTGCATTATTACTCTAAGGTCGGTGCTAACTAAAAATGGTTCTGTTTTTCTAAAATTGCAATAGATGTCGGTAATTTAATTTCATAATCCCCAAAATTATTCCTAATACGAATTCAGACACCTCTGTCGGATTCTTTTAACACTAAATTTTGTGGGTGTTGCCCAAATCTAAATTCTTTACGCGGAAAGCGGGCCCTTAATAATCAATCCTTATGGCCAAACTATATGCTATCGGTATTAGAAACCCCTTGCTATCATTCTGCAATTCTTATTTAAGCAATAGAAAACAAAGAGTTAAATTAAACAACTTTGTGTCTACTATTATTGAAGTAACGTCCGGCGTACCTCAAGGAGCACATCTAGCGCCGCTTCTTTTTAACTTGTTTATAAACGACATTATTAGTATTTTCTCTCATACACGTTTTTGACTTTTTGCGGACGACAATAAGATTCTAAAAATAATAAAAAATCACGATGACTGCCTTCTTGTCTAATCGAATATCGACAATTTCAATGATTGGTGTAAAAATAATTGTTTGAAACTAAATGTCGATAAATGCACAATTATGTCCTTCTATAGATCAAAAAAACCGATTGTCTTAGAATACAAACTTAATAATATTTGCTTAACAACTGTTACATCTATTAAAGACCTTGGTGTCTCTCTTGATAGCAAGCTTTCTTTTCGGGATCACATAACTGCAATCGTTAATAAATCCCTCAAACTACTTGGTTTCATCACTAGAATCACTTCGGACTTCAAAAACGTAAATACCCTTAGAACTCTTTACTGCTCCTTGGTTCGCCCCCATCTTGAATATGCTTGTGTTATCTGGTCTCCTTTTTATGCTGTCCACATTCGACGCATTGAATCTGTTCAACATCGGTTCTTAAGAGGGATTGCTAGGAGGCTAGGATTAGAAAAAGGCAAATACTCATATGATGACTTAAAAAAAACATTCACGAATAAGATAAATTAAATGATCGCTCATCAGGGAGGTTGCCGCTATCGCTCATTAAGTGGAGAGCTGAGCCACTTGGAAGCAGCCACGACGATGACGTTTGTTGATTTTCGTGTCCCAGAAGCTGGCTAGTCGGTGGCGAAGTAAGGCGGGGAATGAGTGCACCCTCTCTTCTGAGGCACTGCAGAACCTTGGTAGTTGCATAAATTGCCTGTATGCGTTGTTGTAGCATCGCTCAGCTTGTCCCATTGCGCTACTGGATATTGTGTTCACAGTTCTGACAGTAGGGCGGTGCAGTACGTCTTAAAGAGCGATTTTCTTCAAATTCAAAAATCTTCACTACAGTGGTAGAACCGCCTTGAGAGCATTCCGGCCCTTATACTGATTGCTCTTCTTTGTCGTTCCATATCTTCTATATCCTTGATGTCTTCTGTAAGGATTTATCGCAGATTTTTACCTGTGAGGCCACAAGCAATTCATTTTCTTCTAGAAGAATTGGTGGAACATTTAGTGGCTCCTACTATCCTAACGTTGAAGAGCACACACGTGAATAATTAGCGTTAGAAAACAACCCCATAAAATGGTCACCATTTCTGACGAAGCCGCTCAAGTGGTGGCACTACTGCAATCAGGGATGCGACAGTGTGGTGTTTGCTTGACAATAAACTTAAGCCGTTTTGCAGTCCGACGGGATTTCCAGCGGTTTAAAGAGACGGGTGACTTCATCAGGAGGCGTGGATCAGGGCGACGACGTTGCACCGAAAAAGATTATCGCTTTATTGTCTCATAAGATTTTGCAATAGCTGTGATTTTATAGAGCCGAGTGTAATATATACAGTAGATACAGGTTTTTTTGATTAAAACAATAATTCTACGTATTTTCTCTTCTATTTGTTATCGTTATCAAATTACACCGACTCCGTAAGTAAGTAACAAACCCGTGACTAACCCTACTGTTTTTTTAATCCATCTCCCGAAGAGATTCCTTCGTTCAGGTTCATTAAATTTTCAAACGGAGCACATTCAAATATTGAGAAAAGTGTAAGAAAGAGCATTACGTGCCGAAATGATTTAACGCCATCGCGGCGTTTACGAGGAAATTTCTCGTCTCCAGGTTTAGACTACAGTTACAGACACAGCCACCCACTTTTTCCAATAAATGTGATGAAAAAAAACCTATAAATACGTATCTATAAACGTGTGGCACTCTTGTGGACTCGAGGCAAATGAAAATGTATCGAATTCATTTGAGATTTTCACTTGTACAATTAGGTAGAAAAATAAAAAAATTTGAGAGCTCAAGATATTTTCATATAAATATTACAAACTTTTTAACCGTATGTTTGAGGAGTGATAGTCCCTTCCTCAGGTGCCAAATTTTTTTTGCGACTGTTGATAAAAACTGTCAGTTAAGGCGATGTTAAGTTAAGAGGTGTATGGATAAAACTAACAAGAGTATTGAGGCTGTTGATAGAGCAACGAAAGTGTTGCAATTTTACTTTCGATTGTATTTTACACATCTTTCACCGATATGCACCATTTTCTCAACTCTATTCTTTATACATACAGAACATTTCTGCTTGTAATATACACGAATTTATAGCATGCAAAAGGTCACCAGTAGTCACCATAGCAGAAGTCCCGGCCATATAGCTACACAATTAGAGGCGCTATATCATCGAAACGTGTTCCTCTATAAGAACGCGATAATCGGTGCAGGTAAACCGGATTCTGTACTTTCCGGTCGTTCGGAATGAAAGCGTTGGATGCCAAAACGGACTAATTGGACGTACAAAGGTAGAACCCATTTGTTCGATCCATGTCTCATCTAAATATAATACACCAATGGCCAAGACACGTGTATAAGCCCAGACTGTCAAGTTACTACAAAATAACGAACCAATATAATACATAAATAATTGTTATTTTCGCTAGATGATATCAGTTTTCATGGAAAAGACAATATTATTATGGCAGAATGTCGGAAACGACTCTACCGACAAAACTATTATTTATCGATAACACAGCGACAGCAATAACAGTAATAACAGGTAAGTAATGTATCGATTCGTCAAATAAAGGAACGATATTTATAATCAAATTGTACGCAACAAAACACATGAAAAAATAATGATACGACACAATCGGTATTTGGAATTAAATTCCCCGACACACAATCTATCGGCGATCTCGTGTGAATAACATGAAGGTGTTGAATAAATAATGGTTAACCCCTCAGGCCTCTGGCATATTCAGTCAGAAGGTCAGAGTATTTCCGCTTTGCCATAAAATCAAAAATAAATGGAATGTTTCTCGGAGAAAACATACTGATTATCTTCTTTATGTGCCGTATCAGGTCCCCCCGACGTTGGCGATCATTCTGGAAAATGTCTATTTGTCTTGCGCTGCCCGGAATAGCTCCTCCACACTTCTAATGCCGGTCCACTCTCGTATATTTCGCAGCCAAGACATTTGTCTCCTACCAGGCCCTCTGCGACCCTCTATCTTGCCTTTCAATATTAACTGGAGCAAGTGATACTTCTCCCCTCGATATGAAATTTTCCTGATTTTTATTAATCTAAGCAGTTTTTTTAATTTTCCTGATTTTTATTAATACTGCTTATATTGCTAATTTATTAAAAAATCTTGCAAATTTTTTCGTTTTCCGGTTGAAAACGGGACTGCAGGCCTTTAACGAATGAATTGAAAGGTTTCCTAACAAACTATCTGTAAAACACGAATGTGTTATGGGTACGTTCGAATACGTGTTCATAAAAATTCTAATATTTTCGCATTTCGTCATTATATTTATTAGGGTACCGAAGTTGCATGAACACGTATTCTGATATATTCTGAATAGACTAACAGGTTGTTAGGAAATGGCCTGCCTTCACGTTTTACCGGGATTTTAATAAATCTGCAACACCAAATTTCCTGCGTGTATCCGAAAACTAAGAACAGTTTTTGGTAGGCGGTGAAAAACGCTTTGAAATATTATTTAAAATAAACATAATATACTTTTCGAAATAATACAATTTTGAATGCAAACTAATATCGGTGATCGAAAAAATAACATACACATTTTATTAGACAAATATATTATAAACGTTACTGCCACCTCATTTTTCATCGTTTAATTTAAAAATTGTTGATTAAAAAAACACTACTTTTTTTTTCTCAAATTGCAATAGGAAACTTTGGTTTCATAGAGGTGTGTGTATACATATTAATTATTCTGTGGTTAACTCCTAGATTTGAATGTAAAGCGTTGTGTTTTCACTTTCTAGCACCATTTAAATCGTATTTCTAGCCATGAGAGTAAGGGAGATATAAAGATTTCCATGACACTTATATGCGGTGTTCCCATAAGCGAACAAATTAGCCTGAGTGGTTAAGACCTTTTGCAGAGAAAACTTCAAGCAGCATTATTAATTAAATATTTATCATATGTATAGGTCACTCCCGGTGGGTAGATTATACAGGGTGGAATAGAATAGGGTGTGTAGAATATAAGACGTACCCGGCAGCGATTCCTAAATTTTTAGTGAAAAATGTATTTGTTCTCCGGCGACATTTTCTTTGCAATTAAAAACAAACCAATATATTTAATAAATATATCACCTGGTTACATTGGAGGGGACCCACCCTTTCCCGACGGCTGTGTGAGGAAACTGATTGTTTAACCTCCTTAGCCGCACACAGGATCATTGGTACCAGCTTAATGGGCACACGGGATCAGGCGATACTTGCAACTTACGCAATTGAAGAAACTACCAGAATAGTTTTTTTGACCGGTCGGTGGCCGAGTTGACATCGCGCTTGGGTCCCACCCAGGCGTACCGTGTTCAATTCCTCGGCTGGCTAAGTCCTCCATCACAACACAAGCAACATTTTCCGCTTTCTGTGGTGGTAGTAGGAGATTTTCAAATATTGTCAGGTTATTCGTAACCCGGGAATGTTTGTC
Organism: Hesperophylax magnus; assembly: GCA_026573805.1. Classification (NCBI taxonomy): domain Eukaryota; kingdom Metazoa; phylum Arthropoda; class Insecta; order Trichoptera; family Limnephilidae; genus Hesperophylax; species Hesperophylax magnus. Next base: position 3,335,326 of record JAIUSX010000088.1, read on the forward strand.
TTTCTTTAAAAAAAAAAAAAAAGTTTCGGAAAGTTTTGGTAAACGTTACATTGTAATCAACCTTACATGCTATGTTATTCAATGGACCGGTTTCATTTTTCTCTTTTCACCTGGTTACAACTTATAAGTATAGTAATCGCTCTGACCTGTTTCTGAAACATTGGATTGGGCAGGGGGCTGGCATAGCATAACTCTGACCACTTAGCCAATTCGACCAGATTCGGTCATTTTTAACTATCGAATCAACTACCAAAATTATCATAATTTTCTTAAGGCATTATTTTTTACTGCTATCCTTATATTTATGTATGATTGTAAGATTCAACCCGGATTAAATTGCAATTTATATATTGTCTTGAATAAATATATTCATTTCGATTTTAATATGCGATATATATTGACTTTTTACAATGAATATTATTTTTATATTGGAATAACTTATTGAGTAAAACCTCAAATTCGACTTACTATTCAATCATTGAAGACAATATTAACCACTCTCAAATGAAAAAGGGAAGCAGAATAGATTCGGTCGCATCTGCGAAATGATTATTACTTTGAGATCTCAGTAAGTTTTTCAACTATAAAAATATTGAAGTAAAAAAAAATTACACTTGTGAACCTACATTTAATTATAATAATTTTCCCACGACAGGATATAAACTTGAGATCTCAGGGTCTAGAGAAAAGAACAAAGAGCTCCACAACGGAGTACTTTTAAAAAATAAACAACAGTTGACAAACATAACACAAAACCAAAACAAGCAAAATACTTCGGGACGAAAAACTTGTCCAGAAAGGGTGTTTATTATTATGTGGGAAATAAAAAAAATTCTGTTTAAAATGAAATATTTTGATTACCACAGAAAAAAGACGACACGAGCATCAAACAAAATGAGCCAAATGAGGAAAAACCAACAGTTGAATTGTGGGAAAAATGGCTTAGAAGCAACTATAAGCCGTTAATTTATGAATTCACTTGGAATTTAAAACAGTTATCTGTTGTTTTCGTGCTGGAATATGCTGGAATAAAAAATATTTGTAGAACGACTACTACAGTCAAGTTCAATAATTTCTGAACACTTATTTTTTAACAAAAAAAATCGATTTCCCCACTTTTTGAAAAAACCAAAACTCTTTGAATGGCATTTTTATATCTGAAGAAATATGAATACAGAGCTCTATTCAATTTTCGCTTTTTGTATGTCGAAATCTAAAAATATATATTTTGGAGAGCTAAATACTCAAGTTTTTGAAATTTAAATAATCAATCAGAATTCTGAAAATAGTTTTTTCTTCATAGAAAGGCCAAAAAAAACGTAATTTTTTTTCATATATAATTAATAATTCTTCATTAACTTGGTCAATGGTCACACCACGAGGAAAGAGAAATAAAATATGATGATACTGATTGATCTATTAACTGGACCGTTTGGCATTTCATTTGACCGTAAATTTGTTTCTTTTCCGTTTTCAGTTTCGAAAATCTGCTGAATCCATTTTATTATTCAAGCTAGCCTTACTTTGACTAGATAATTGAATGATTTACGTTTTCTAAAATCCCTTGCATCTACAGTATTATTCAAGCTAGAATTACTTCGACTAGATAGATAACTTGAATGAATTACAATTTCTAAAATCTTCTGCATCTGCGGTATTATTCAAGCTAGAATTACTTCGACTAGATAGATAACTTGAATGAGTTATTATGGTACCTCCTAGTGTGGTCCGTGACTTTTGAGTGAGCTGGAGAGGTAAGATTGAAAATTACGACATTAATGATGTTGTTGAAGCTGAAAATGGTTTTTTTCGTGTTTTATTTTTTTTTGTATGACTCTAAAATATAATAATAAAATAAATTGAAATTTAAAAAATAATAATTACAACACTCTAGCGCGCGGAAAAGTCACGTACAGCTACTAGTACTAAAGCATTTTATCGAATCAAGTCCCCGCTATAATTTAAATATGCTATTGACTGCAAAATCTTGGAAAAAGTCGACGAATTTAGGGATCTTGGATTTATGTTTGACACCCAATTAAAAATTGTAAATTACACACAACAAATAACTAATGGCATGAAGACATTGGAATTTATAATTAGAACTATCAAAGACTTCGATTCATTGGAATTATTCATTAATGAAATCGTATATTGTCGCTAGTATCTACGCAGCTTGTTAGAATACAATTCAATAGCGAGGTCTCCATACTAACAAATTCATATAAGAAATATTGAACGTGTGTAGCACAAATTTTTACGATTTATTAACGTTCTTACTAAATACGCTTAAAATACATAAACTAGAAAACATAAGAAGGATAAATGACTTTATTTTTTGTATCAAATTATTCATTCCAAACTAGACTGATGTGAACTCCCGCATCTCATCGACTTCAAAGAACCAAATCGACCAACCAGACAAAATATATTATTCTACAATAATAATTCCGGATCTGACTACCACACAAACGCACCTTTATCTCGCCTTCATACACTTGGAAATTAATTCACCTCAAATATCGACATAAATATAAAATATAAGTTTATCATTATACAAGGTGTATCGGCAAGTACCCGACAAACTTTAACCAGCTATTCCTTAGCACATTTGGAGTAAAAAATGTTATGGGCGCTTTGCTGTCCGGTAACATTTTTTATCTATTAATAACAAAAAATAAATAAAAAATCTACACTCCGTCACTGTCATTTGCATTGTTTCTCGTGTTCAACAGCTGTTATTAGCAAGTGTGTCAAAAAGTGTCCTCGCTCTTTCGTGTACACACTAAATAATAATAGTTTAAAATGAGACGAATGGTGCCGTGCCATTTCGTTGTGATTGTAAAAGCGCGCCAACGTAGGTACGTACGTACATTATTCAACGAAACTCGAACAAAATATTGCCAGACGGGTTTTCAAACTTTGACAAAGGATAAAACATTGGTGACATGTGGTGAAAATATGAATAGTAATTTTTTTATTAAAAAAAATGTTACCAGACAGCAAAGTGCCCATAACAATTTTTTTACTCCAAATGATCCAAGGAATAGCTGGTTAAAGTTTGTCGGGTACGTGCCGACACACCCTGTATAAGAAATACCTGAATGATGTTTTTATATGGCATTATATTATTATTTTAAAGTATCGCGTAGGAGCGATTACATTTTTTTTCATTTACTTCTTATTGTAAACTAGCTGACGTGTACCCGGCGTTGCTGGGGGTTATCCTTACAAGATAGACATATACCATCGGTGGCTATTCAAATCAGAAGAAAAAGAACGGTATTTTACCGGTTGTAATACCGGCTGTAATATGATTTAGAATAAAAAAATAAATCAAGCAGTAAACAAACAAAAAGTTTTTTTACTATGATAGAACTAATTTAAATGTCTTTTAAAACATTAAGGAATGCTTTGACTAAATATTGAACCTTCCTACCCAGAAACTGGAGTTAACAATATACCAACCTCCCCAAATACCGATCAGGTAGGACTCACATTTATTTCGTATATTAATTACTGTAATGTCATCCGATTTCAGATAAATGCGTATTTGTCCGTGTATGTATACGTGATTGTCACCAAGTTGATAGAATGCATTGTCATCGACAACGAGTCTATATGCCGACTTTCAGCTAGATCGGTTGTCGGGTAGTGGGTTAATTTCCGCTTGTAAAATTTGCATTCATTCATTACCTACCGAAAACAAAACAGAAATGCAAACAGATGTATTGAAAAACGGGTTAAGATTTATAATCGCTTTTAATTAGTGAAGCTTACTGTAACTACAAATAATCTAGCCTAGCGTGACTTACATATCGTGGGATACTCACGGGGAGATGTGTGGCAACTAATTAATATATCTAAGACACGTATCTACCATCAGCGACAGTTATTATTCATACTAAAATAATGCTCTTTCACATTGCTCATGTTGTTTTTCATAGATATACAGGGTGTTAAGGGACTTACTTGACTCGTTCAACCAGTGATTCCTGGCATTATTTGAAGCAAAAGATGTGAATTAAATTTTGACCTCCGGTAATTTTTTTGAGGTTTTTCAAAAATTTTCTTTTTTTTTAATTATTATTTTCCACGTGTCGTCACTGGTCACTCAGCCGAGTAACCGCCCAACACTTACAGAGACCCTAGCTGTTCAAGTCCTACTGATTAAATAATGCCAGGAATCACAGGTTCAGAGTTCAAGTACGTCAAGGACGTCCTTCAACATCCTGTATTTAACACGAAAGAAGCAAACATGGTAGTTTGGTTTAATAATTTTCCCGTTCTGTACCTGTGCTTCACCACATGATATGGACGTTCATCATGCTAATCTAAAACAATGGCTCGAGGTGAATGAGTTCGGTATTTTGAGATTTTTGTAAAGAATTATGTTAATTATATATTATAAAAAACAGTAAAATTCTTACATAATTAATAATACTAATTTCGGTTGTGTATCCGTGGTTATAACTCTCGTTCAATGAACTTTTGCTTTGAATTTATTTTCAAAATTGGAACAGATTGTGTGAAGAATTCAGACAAGCGATAAAATATTATTTAAATTGTCATTTTCCAAATTAGAATTGATGTGTCAAGAATTCAGCCAAGCGATAAAATATTATTTAAATTGTCATTTTCAAAATTAGAATTGATGTGTCAAGAATTCAGACAAGCGATAAAAAATTATTTAAATTGTCATTTTTAAAATTAGAATTGATGTGTCAAAAATTCAGACAAGCGATAAAATATTATTTAAATTGTCATTTTCAAAATTAGAATTGATGTGTCAAGAATTCAGACAAGCGATAAAATACCTAAATAGTATTTTATTAACTTGTCGAATTACGCAGCTCGCATAATACGCAAAAAATGTAAATTAATTACAACAAGAAATAGAAGACGGCTAATATTTTTTAAATGTCTCAAAGCCAAATATAATATTGAAAATTATTTTTGAAACAATTGACAGGCATCTACAATGTCAACGTTTTACTTAGGAATTTTCATGGACAATATATTTTATTTTTATTTTCATTGATAACAAAAAGATACACGAATTACAAATAAACATAATACTGTTATTAATTACATAATATATGTATTTGATATACCCTTATAAATAAGCAGAGCTTGTGTGTATGGGGGGTGTTATTATATTCGTTTAAATTTGAATATTAAATATATAAAAAAGCGTCTAAAACTTATAAAACCTAGCTCTATACACTGCACATTGCAGTGCATCTGAAGGTAGTCATGATTTCACCGAACTGCTTTTTTAGTTGGTCGTATCCTAAGGGTTAAAGGGCACGCAGCAGAATTCGAAAAATTTACCAATTTTGTTTTTCAGTAAATTATTTTAATTCTATATTTAAATTTCTTAGGATTAATCTTGACTAGTTGAGTCCGATATGGAGATTTTTCAAGGGTCTGTGTTTTTTTAATTTTCAAGAAAGAGTTATTTACAAACAGAATTTTAATTTTCATGAAGAGTCGAAAAAAAACATTTTCCTCTCACTGATCAGTTGAAAAATGCGAAACAAACAATGCCGCGAAACGACAACAGATGTGCAAATTTCATAACGCTGTAGCTATCCATATGAGATTTTTTACCGAGACAAATCATTACTCCGTGTTAGAGGGGTAATGCTCTCAACTAGCAAACCGAAGGTCGCGGGTTCAAATCCCGCCGTGCGCAAGTAGATTTTATTTGATTGATTCGTGCTATTTCACAATTTATTAATTTAAAATAACATATAGTAGGACACTTGTGGCACGTTCCAGTGTGGAAGATATTCTGAGTATCGCCCTGGTGACCACCATTCATAATTGAAACGTTGCTTGAAATGGCTTTAGCCGTGTTTGGTGACCAGATCTGAATAGCCAGGTACTCCCTCACCTTCCTCTTCCCTATCCCTCCCCACTACCCTTCAACCTCACAACATACCACAAATGAAGATGCCATAGTCTCACTGGCTCCAGACGATTGGGAGCAGTTGGGACTCTCGTGCGGTATTCACATAAAAAAAGGATTTTAATAAATCAGCAATACTCATTTTTTCTCCGTGCATACCATATTTTCGACAGCCAGACCTCAAAACTTGTGGGGCTTTTCCATTGGCGAATTTTTTATTATTTGATAATTTCACTACTTCCAGTATTATCCACGTGTTGTGTACGAATCGATGTCGATTGTTTTCTTTGCATTACCATACAATATTTATTGCGGAAGGTTATCCAGAAAGATAATCATGACAATGCATTATTGAAAACAATGTACGAACGTATTTCATCTCATGATAGCTAATAATATTAACGCATAAAATCGAACCACTCAAAATAAATAAGTAAAACAATCTTACCTTATTATTGTCAACGAGAAAGCGAGTATTCTGTCGAGAGCTTCACTTCCCGTTCTTGAACCAAGACATTTCAATTTCGCCTTTGTCTGGACACACCCCCTGGGGTTTGTCGACCTTCCAACAGCGGCCAGACTTCTCCACATCCAGGTACGTACAGGGTGAAAGTCCTCAATTTATTAGGATCTAGTGCTTGTGCACACTCTTCCTGTTCCTGTATCGAATAGGGCATTTGCCTTCGCCTGGACACACCCCATCAGTTTGTCGACCTACGCCAGACTTCTCCACACCCAGGTAGGTACAGGGTGAAAGTCCTCCAATTATTTGGATCTAGTGCTTGTGCACTCTTCCTGTTCCTGTATCGAGTAGGGCATTTGCCTTCGTCTAGACACATCCTATCAGTTTGTCGACCTGCGCCAGAATTCTCCACATCCGGGTACAAGATGAAACTGCTGAATCCAATAGAGAATAAAGACCTTTAGACTGTGTGTAGTTTACACATACTTCCTATTCCTGTTTACCTATCTATACATTAGGACATTTCCTTTTAGTCTGGACAAACCCCATAAGTTTGTTGACCTGGGCCAGCCTTCTCCAAATCCAGGTAAATGATGAATGTCTTGAATCTAATAAAGACAGTACCTACTTTCTATCTTTCCTGTACCGGTATCGAGTAGGACCATTCCCTCTTTAACATTACAACAAAAATCTCAACAAATAAATGCTTAATCCTATCGGTGATATTTTATTTATTACTTTTCAAAATAGTGGTACTTTTACGGTGTTTTTTTATGTGCAACTTTGCCCCCTTTGATAAAAAAATTATTTAAAAATCTCGAAAAATTCTGCAATATTGCTGTTTTTATCACATTTTATACTTAACAGTGGTGCAAATTATATAATTACAATAATTTCATCATTTGACATTATAAGTTGTACTTCCTATCAAAATGTCTAATATTTTGAGTAATCGTAATTTTCTACAAATAAAAAAAAAACACATTTCTCTAGTGGTGAAAAGTTAAACCTTAATGGGCAAAGTAAGGCACTGACCGAAAGAGTACCTACCCCTTAATGAAAACTGAAAAAAAATCTAGTTAATTTATCGAGTTTCTTAAATATACGATACAACAAAATAAACTTTGATCAAATGGGAAAAGTTATTCATTAATGGAGCAAAGTAAGAAAGAGATTATTCACGTCATATTACATTCTAGAGAAGTCAGACTTGCCTCGCAGCCGAGTACGGGGTGAGAGTCCTTAATCCAATAAAACGGTACAAAGCTTAGAGCGTGTCCACGGGACGTTTCGCAATATTCCATCCTGTTCCTGAATTAAGGAAGACGTTTGCCTTTGGTCTGGAGAGTTCGTACACCCCTGGGGGGTATTTATTGTCTACGTTGAAGTCAGGTAGAACCACGAGTTCACGTTGTTTATGCATAAAATACGATACTTAATTATTTATTAAATAATAATTATGATTTACTTTTATTCAGAAAGATCAGGACGTGTACACGGAGAAAATTGAGTATTGCTAATTTATTTTAAAAAGTCTTCAAATCGGTAATCCGGTTAGCAACTGGATTGCAGGCCGTTTCCAGATAAACTATTAGTAAATTCGTAACATATCGGAACACGTGTTTATGCACCTCCACTTGCCTCGATAATATACAATGACGAAATGCGGAAATATTATGATTTTCATGAACAAGTGTTAGGACATCGTGAAAATACGTTCGTAAAAGTTTATTAGCTAAGAAACATACCAATTCATTTGTCAAGGGCCTGCAATCCCGTTTTTTAAATGGATTACGAATAATTTAAAGAGATTCTTAATGAATTATCAATATTTTATATCTCTAAGTTTTCTCCTTGTAGCAGAAAATCTGTTTGCACGACACCAATAAAAAAGTCTGCATAGCGTTTTTCTAGAACTTCTAGATAACTGAAACAATTTCAGCTGACAGGGTCATAAAAAACATGTATACAATGTATGAAGCTTTAAAATGTTTCTCTGCTTCGCCACGCGAAGAAGAAAAAGAAGTAGTCAACATAGAAAAGGAAAATTTCCAAGGAGTTCTTTTTACGCGTTCACTACCCTTTCGCTCCAAAGCGGGGGTTGATGGTCCTAGCATGTTCCATAATTCCCGTAACACCGAGTGGGACATTTCTCTCTTACCGTCTTACCGCGCGACTCCGGGAGTTCATTCACCGTCTGCAGTCCGCAGTGTCTGTACTGTCTGCAGTCTTCTTTACAGCGACTAGATACAGACAGCCAGCCTTTTCCGCAGTCGACAACCTGTTTCGCTTTGTCACGATGAAAAATGTATGAAGGTGTTGGTTTAGGTATGATGAATATATATTTAATGCACATGCCCTTTTCTTAACTCTTAACCGACAGTGTAAAACCCTTGAAAAACGTTGAAATTGTACTGTGTTGAAATTGTCTAAATCGCTTTTTGTATTTTCAATTTTAAATTGTTTTTAAATAATATGGTTTTTTTTCTTCATTATAAGCACCCGCTAAACTGCTGAAGCAGTCAGCAAGTCATGTTCATAATATTAATTATAATACTAAAGCACACATATAACGAGAAGCCACACTATGGAAAATAGATACAGAAGAACAACTTTTTAAGTTACTACAATATAAATACATAGACAGATACATATAACACACTCAAAGGCACAAAACATATATAAACACTCTCATAGGCATTCGCAAAGTCTTCTACTGAGTCAATTTACCCTTTGATAAATATCTAAAATTTATTGTACTTGAATTTATGGTACTGTTATTATATTTTGAATTTTTTTGATAACGTAATTTTAAATTGTTTTTTTTAATAATATTAGCCTTTCACTAAAAGTACTGAATCAAATTACCCTTGAAAAGTGCCCACCACAACACAGATGAACCCCGAAAGACAACATTACACAATCTCTGTAAATAAACAATATGTTCATAAAAATCAACCGGTAGGTATAAAACATTTTTTTAACTATAATACATCTATTTTGTATTAATAGATGTGTTTTTTTGGTTTGACTGAGGATTGAACCTTCCTCCATAAGGACACTAACTAAATGAATGATAATGTGGAGTCATGAAAATTACACAACTTCATCTGCCTGGAATTTAAAGTAGGTACTTCAACTCACTTAAATTAATAGAGCCTTGAAATATGCAAAAAAAATAGAACTCTTCTTATTTGCTTGTTTCATATTTTTAATTTAGTAGTTTATGTAGTAAAACTCACAAAGAAACTTTATTAAGTGAGAAAAAATCTTTTTCTCTACAGATTAAAAAATTAATTTCTATTGTGATTGTCTGTAACCCCAGTTCAATGAAGTCTAGATCTTGGATTTGATTGTGGTAACAATTCAGAAAAGCGACAAGTAGGTACTTGGCAAAATAATTTTATTTTAGTTAATTAAATAATAATAATATTTTTTTAAGTTCATTTATGGTGTTCATTCGAAAGGTATATTCCTGATCTTTTTAAAATTGACAATCTTTGTTTTTGGAAGGCAATGATTCTGAGACAAATATGTTTTTGTATAAATACTATAAGTTTCACAAATTCTACAATATATACAATAGTATCCCGTGATTTTTCACGCGTCTGCGCTAGTTTTATAAATACGTAAAGTAAACACTTGAAAATATGATTGAACTTGAAAAAAATCATTGTAAAACTTTATACTGAAATGTTTTCAGGAATTTGTTGTTCGTTCGCTACCCTTTCGCCCCAAAGCGAGGGTTGAACATTCCCAGGCAAAAATATCGTAATTCCCGTAACAATGAGTGGGACATTTCCCTCTCGCTCGCCCAGTTCCCTGAGTTCATTCACCGTCTGCAGCAGTCGGTGCAGTCTGTGCAGCCTGCACTGTATGGGCTGTCTGCAGTCCGGAGTGAATAGCGACTAGGTACAGACAGCCGGCTTCCTCCGCGGCCAGACAGCCTCCACTGCCCCCTTCCCATCTCCAGGGTCCTTTGTTTGGAAATTCCGAAGCGTTAACACTGAAACTCTACCCACTCACTGTGCACTGTTCCAAGGACTAAAGTCAATAAGGCTTTGAGAAATGGCGGTTCAAGTTACTTGAAAACTTTGCAATGTAGTTTTTTGTAAATATTAAATATTGTAAAGACAATAATGCTTTGAGAAATGGCGGTTCAAGTTACTTGAAAACTTTGCAATGTAGTTTTTTGTAAATATTAAATATTGTAAAGACGGGGTTAATATTTAATATTTACAAAAAACTACATTGCAAAGTTTTCAAGTAACTTGAACCGCCATTTCTCAAAGCCTTATTGTCTTTACAATATTTAATATTTACAAAAAACTACATTGCAAAGTTTTCAAGTAACTTGAACCGCCATTTCTCAAAGCCTTATTGACTTTAGTCCTTGAAACAGTGCACAGTGAGTGAGTGGGTAGAGTTTCAGTGTTAACGCTTCGGAATTTCCAAACACTTAAATATTCAAACACCATCCGTCTTACTCATAATCGCGGAATAAATATTATACGGGTGCATAAGGTCGGCGTAGTGGAAAACGTTGCTAATAATCGCTGCGGATGCGTAATATACCAGACGTATTAGTAGCTGTCAGATCATATCGACTGGCCCCTTAGTATAGCGTGAGGATAGCGCCGGCAAACTGAATAATGCCAGAATTTGTTGTCAAATAAAAACAGACCGGGTCAATGACATCTGAAGAAACGTGAAGTTAGCTACAAACGCTATAAACGCGAAATGCGAAAATGCTCGTGTTTTTTTTTAAATTTGGAACATATTATGAGTAACGATTTTAACCCGAGCAGTATACGGCCCTTTTCCCCGTACATACCAACGCTACATTACGGAATCTTTATAAGTGAAAATGATTACGTATTAGAAATTCGGCGGATCAAGAGCGATATCTCTGCGATTAGAGCAGTCGCCCAGACAGTGGGAGATCTCGTCGTGCAAACCCGATGCGCTGCTGCAAGAAGCCTTTTCCGCAAGTTTTCTTATTGCACGATATGGTGAATATTAAAAATGGTAAAAACAAAACCGGAAATTAATAAAAATGTACAAAAATATGCATACACATGTGCAAAGCTAACATTTAATTTTTTTATTTATTTTAGCGTCTATTACGGAAAAAATTACGATACTTTGTAAATATAAAATATAATGGTAAATAAAAGTATCGTGATGGTGTATCTTGGCCTCCTCACTAGGGAGTCCTGTGCCGAGGCGGACTGAAGTTATTTAAATCAATTTTATTTGGTTCTATCTCCTTTTTTTATCATTGACGTCTTTCAGCCATATTTTTATTCTTGATATGTAGTCAATAATCTTTTCAATTTGTTTTATATCTGGGGGGGGGGGCGTTGTGAAGTTTTGTTGCAAAATAAAAAAAAAATTCTCTGTCCAGATGTGGTTAAATACTTGGAATGTTTTATACGACATTTTGATTCGATCTAGTGTGATGGATAAGCGGTCTAGTAGAGGATTCTGTATTTTTTATAGTTTCAACAGTATAATTAAATGATTACAGTAGTTTATATTGTAGTACAGAGAAAAAAAGTACAGAAAAAAGGTATAAAAAATAAAGAACATAGGTTGATATAGGTAAAACTGTGCGTGGGTGATATTGTATGTTACGTGAACACCTCACTAGGAGAACCTGTGCTGAGGTGTTAACGTGTTTGTGATTAAGTGTGACAGGTATTTATGTGTTGTAGTAGAAAGTTTTTTTTTTTTTCACAGACATATATTGAAACATAAAAACACACATTTATATGTGAGTGTATGTATTTTTGGATAATTCTACAAGAACGTGTATAATATTTAATTTTACTTATTATATTTTGGTTATGTTTGGTTTGGAATTATAATGATTTTTTATCCAGGCTAAGATATGTTTTTTGAGAAAGTTTTTAGATGTATTTGTAGTCATTAATTGTTTCAAAGTAATGGGCATACTGTTAAAAAGTTTGGTTGCGTAGTATTGAAAGTGTCTTTGTCCGTGTCTGGTGTGTGTTATCGGAATGATCAGTGTTTTATTTGTTGATGACCTGGTTTTTTATTATGGCTTTTGGTTGATTTGTAATATGAAGATTATTATGGATGAGATGTAGGAGAGCAGTTTTGGCCTAAAGTTGTCTTATTGACATGACGTCTAGTGTTTTGAAGATTTTGTTTGAGTCTGTGTATAATGGTACTTGTATGTACTTATAGCAAATCCCCATCCTATAAATCCATATTCGATTCGAGAAATGCATAATGCGTAATAGACTATTTTCATATCCTTTTTACTTACCACATTTCTTAGATTTTTAAAGAAATATATAAAGTTTGTGGGTTTTTCCGCAATATCTTTGATGCGTAGGTTCCATCTAAAATTTTCATCAATTACTACTTCGAGATATTTATTTTATTTACTAGGCGTTTTTTCTATAACTGGGTAGTGACATTGATCATTATTTCTATAGCAACTTTTAGTTTAATACTTATCTACCATTGGGTCAAATTGCTGAAATAATATTACGAAACTCTGAATTTACACATTTTCAGGGTAGCTTCGTAATGGTTTCCCCCCTAACACAAATTCGACAGATTTCTTCGCTTCATGACAAAGCAAGTGATAAAGATAAAATGACTTATTCCAGTGAGCCTCTGAATTTGCATTATGAGCGGTGACTGTGTGTAAAACATTTCGGCGGAAATGAGCCGGTGGTTAATCAGACGTGTTTAAACTTGAGTCAGCCGTTCCGTTTATTGTTTTTCTTTTTTCGAATAAATTAATGATAATCTTTTTTACGGTTCGAGAATCATTCTGAGAATTTTGTGTATAGATTAAATTAAAGTTTCTAGGAAAATCAATTGGGTTCTAAGTTGTAGGTTGAAGGGGTTTTCATAAAATAATAATCGAATAGGTTCACACAAGATTTTCAACTGGAACTGGATTATGTTGTGAGGCTGAAGGGAGTGAGGATGGGAAGGATATGGGGGAGGTGAAGGTTTGGAAGTATCTGGCTATTCAGATCTGGTCACCAAACAAGGGTTAGGTTAGGTTATATTAGATAAAGAAAGATAAAAATAGGTGCATACTACTTTCTACCTAGTCCAGGACCTCGATTCTGGTCGAAGCCATTCCACTCGAACAACTAGTGGTTCGGCCCAGTCGTTGTTGGATAGGAATGACTTTTGACGTTTGGCGAATGCAACGTTGTATGTACCGTTGACGAGACTCAAGAATAAGAAGGTCGACCAATGTACGTACTTTCGACGACGATTGCGAGCGGCCTGGATTGGAGAATCGATACCCTTATCAACAAAAAAAATCTTTTGGAACATTAGAGGATTGCCAAAGGACGGTCCAAAAAAGAAATGTCAAGTTCGGGAACTTTGTCTTTAAAGAGCTTTGGTTTTATACTAAAAATAAAAGACAAAAGTCACGATTTAGTTCGTTAGTTGGAACTGGCGTAATCAACTATTTCGCCTCCTTGCTTTGACTGACAGGGTTTTCCAAGAGACTTTGGAGTCAAATTGTTTTTTGTTTTGTAAGAAAATCATCTTGATAAGAAGTTTTATATAATTTGGCCTCCAATTACTGAATAATTAGCATGCCAATTTCAATCGAGTAACTATTTTCAATTTAAACTTAAGACGGAGCTTTCTCTAGTAAAAGCCCTGTCACAGCAGGCTTGCGATTATTTGCTGAAACACGAGTATTGATGATTTTTTAAAACCCTGTTATTAACGGGATACCATGCCGTTTCCTAATAATCTTTTAGAACATTCATAATATATAGGAACACATGTTCGTGCACCTGCGAAATTTAATTAGGAAACTTGTAAAATCACCCGTTAAAAGTCTGCAGTACCGTTTTTAACAGGAATACGAATTATTTTTAAGAGATTTTTAATAAATTAGTAATATTTTACATCAGTAAGTTTCCTCCTTCCAGAAACGAATTTATTTGTAAATAGATGTTGTAGTTTATTTTTTTTACTACATATTTCATCTATCTATATATATATAAATAAAAATGTAAATGTTCGTTTGTTCAAAATCTTAAATCGCCCAAACTTCTTCACGGATTGTTTTGAAATTTTTGGATTCGAATACGCGTGTGTTTTTATAAATCTACTAGTGGATCCCCAGCAATGCTCGGCTATTGTGAATGTCTTTCTCGGGTGGCTCCGACTTCTTCCACCATTCACTACCGTATAACACAATGTTACTTTTAAAAAACTACATTATATCGACGTCAATTCTACTCCGCATCTCATTGCAGTGCACATAATATCGGGTGTCAACGACTTCTTTTTACCATTTAAACATCTCTAAACACTCCCAAGCACTAATAACAACAAACTTAAAAATTTTCAGCCATATCAGTCGACCACTTTTCGAGTTTTGCGAGCACAAACATACGCAGGCTGAATTTTTAAATATCAAAATTAGAAACCAGTTAACTACTTGGGGTCACTCTTGTAAAACTAATTTAAACCACCTGCAATCAGTACAAAATTCTATGGTTAAGTTATTAGCTCAAAAACATATTTTTTCACATAGACGAAACATATCATTGTTGTATCGGAATTTAACAATATTACCTGTGCAGGCCTTATTATGGTACAAAATATTGATTCAACATATATCTGAGTCTGATTATAAAAGGAAAGTGGAACATGAATATAATAAATGGTTTACAAAGAATGAAGGAATGCTTGTTCCAAAATATAATAATAAATACGGACGGCGAACCCTAGAATTTAACGTGCCAAAAATGCTTAACATGTTACCCATTAATATAAAAAATTGCGACTCTACAAATAGATTGAGATATATGCTGAAACAATGGTTACTAAATAGAGAAAGTTTATATTAATTTAGGTGTGTTAATTGTATAGTTATAGTAATAATATTATGTGTGTATGTATGTAATTGATCATTAACATCCTGTTGACAAACTGCTTTATTGCAGATAACGGGATTGTAGCTTGAAAACCAATAAAAAAAGGTTAGAATTTAACTTTTCGAGTTTTGCGAGCACAAACATAAGCAGGCTGAATTTTTAAATATCAAGATTAGAAACCAGTTAGAAATTAACTTTTCGAGTTTTGCGAGCACAAACATAAGCAGGCTGAATTTTTAAATATCAAGATTAGAAACCAGTTAGAATTTAACTTTTCGAGTTTTGCGAGTACAAACATACGCAGGCTGAAATTAAATATCAAGATAAAAACCAGTTAGAATTTAACTCAACCATTTGGAATGCATTTTATAATATAAGACGTTGTCCCGCGGAAAGAAAATCGTCTGCGCAGAGGGATTGAGCCACATTAACGCGTGGCAGGGTACATAATATAATCAATTAATCTGGAATTAAGCTAGAATCCAATTTCGCAATGGAAACGTTACGTGTATAATTTCCCCCGGGCGTAAGACACCGAAAGTAATATTGTAGTCAGAGCGATGGTTATTTCGACTCGTTATTCATCAAATGCGCCAAACACTGCGGGGTCGACCGCCCAATCTTTAGTATTATTTTGTAATCAACAGTTTTCTTATTGGAAGATTTTCTTTCTCATTTTTCGGTGGCAAGATAAAAGGGGAAGAGAGTGCAACATTACTATCAGTATCGCGTCTGATGATAAGTCACAATTATTCGGTGGCAAGATACAAAGGGGAAGAGAGTGTAACATTACTATCAGTATCGCGTCTGGTGATAAGTCACAATTATTCGGTGGCAAGATACAAAGGGGAAGAGAGTGTAACATTACTATCAGTATCACGTCTGGTGATAAGTCACAATTATTCGGAATTGATGTTTTGTTTGACTAGCTTAACCTTTAAGTACGGGTTGTTTAACAGAATTTGAACAATTCATTAAATATCAAGGTTACTTTTCAATTTCTGTTAACGTTCTATTCAAGTTCCGTTATCATTTGAGTTTTATGAAGCAATTTGCTTGTAATGATATAATAACAGAACTTGAATAGAACTTTCTCAGAATTTGAAAATTAACCTATAAATTTGGCGAATTGTTATTATTATTTTAAACCACCACAAGATTTTTTACATCTAGTGAGAGAGTTAGCACTTACAATGCCTTTCTCATATAAAATAAAGTTGGTTGTTTCAGGTGAAAAAAATGTAATAAGCAGTAATTGTTGAATTAAACACTAGTATATATTGAATTATTTCGCGGATAAGAGATAAGCCGCCATAGCTCAGTGGTCAGAGCTGTCGACCGGAAATCGAAAGGACACGGGTTCAAGTCCCGTTGGCGTCATGTATCTCTTATCAGGAGATTTTTCAATGTGGATGAGTGTTTCAGGCTAATAATTATTGCTTATAAAATAATTGTTAAATTTTTTATTTTTTCTACGATTTTTTTTGTTTGTTTATCTTTATGATCCAAAAATACGTAAATCCACAAATTTTAATTTCTCTACACCCCCCTCAATATTTTTTTATGCGATTTTAAAGATTTTATAAAGAGAAAAAAAATCATTATTCATTTTTAAGTTGTGTAAGATTTATGTATTGATATTGGCAAAAGATTGACAACAAAATATTGTTAAATCAAATCGCACTACAATAAATTAAAATTCATTGTTATAATTAAAAATAACAATATTCTTTAGACTTAATAATCAATCTTTATTAAACGAGCCGACTTCGACTCAATTAACTGCCATCTCTCAAATACAGACTGGTCTTTTTTATCCGATGAAAGCGTTGATGAATCGTTAGATAAACTTTATTTATATTTTTCTAAAACTATTGAATCCTATGTACCTTTTTACACACCGAGAAGCTATACCTACCCGGTTTGGTTTTCATCAGAGCTTACAGCCTCTCTTCAGCAAAAAAAGAGTCAACACAAAAAATTCAAACAAAGTAAATCCATAAATGATTATATAATTTTTAGCGAAACTAGGAAAAAATGTAAAGATCTTTCCAAACAATGTTACAAAATGTACATAACCTCTGTCGAGGACACTGTCTTTAAATCAAAAAACCTTTGGAAATTTCTTAAAAAAATGAACAATGAAAACACAGACTACCCGCCAATAATGCAAATGAATGGAATCAGTGCAAACAATACACAGGATATTGTAAACCTTTTTTCGGACTTCTTCAAAAATGTATATGATGAAGACACTCCAGATGATAAAATACCCGAATACAAATTTAATATGACCACAAACTTAACAAACTGCCAAATCACACAAAAGTGTTGCGAACAAAAATTACTTTCCTTAGACACTGACAAATCCGCTGGCCCAGACAACATTCCACCAATATTCCTCAAAAAATGCTCTAATACATTATCCACTCACATTACTATTTAACCGTCTCTTGTCCCTTGGACATTTTCCAGACCGCTGGAAATCTAGCTTCATTACACCGATCTACAAAAAGGAAGACGATACTGACATAGCTAATTATCGCCCCATTTGTATACAGTCAGTACTGCCAAAGCTTTTTGAATCATTGGTCCTTGATGAAATCTATCCCAAATTAATAAAATTAATAAATCAAAAACAGCACGGTTTTATCAAAGGAAGATCCACCGCAACTAACTTAACGGTATTTCAAAACTTCATTATACAATCATTTGCAGAAAATAAACAAGTCGACTGTATATATACAGACTTTTCGAAGGCATTCGACAAAGTATCCCATAAACTACTAATCCAAAAACTATTTGCTCTAGGAATAAGGGATAACATGTTAAAATGGTTTAGTAGCTATTTGTCAAATCGTAAACTGTTCGTTAAAATAAAATCTTGGATGTCGAAAGCTTTCCGGGCTACCAGTGGCCTACCGCAAGGTAGTCACCTTGGCCCGGTTTTGTTCCTCATTTTCATCAATGATATAACCAATTGCTTCAACGATGTCGAGGTATTGCTCTTTGCAGATGACATCAAACTATACAAGAAAATAACTGACATAAATCATTGCCATATACTACAATCAAATATTAGTAAGCTTAGAGATTGGTGCGTTCAAAATAATTTATTTTTAAATGTAGTAAAGTGCAAAACCTTGACTTTCTTCAGAAACAAAAATCCTGTTTTATTCGAATATTCCATCAATAACATTGCTTTAGAAAGAGTCACGGAAATGAGAGATCTTGGAATTATTTTGGACGAAAAACTAAGTTTCACCAATCATATCCATCAAATTGTGAACAAAGGTATGAAAACACTAGGCTTCGTATTAAGAACAACTAAAAACTTTAATTCCTTACAAGCCATTAAACTATTATACGTATCTCTAGTAAGAAGTCTAATTGAATATAACTCAGTAGTTTGGTCTCCATCTTACAAAATTCACATTAACAACATTGAGCGAATACAAAAAAAATTTCTACGTTTTATAAATTTTAAATTAAATATCCCTGTCGAAGACTTAAAATACAATTTTTTATTAAATACTCTAAAAATACATACATTAGAAGATAGACGTAAAATAAACGATTTAACGTTCTTATTCAAAATACTTAACTCTAAATTCGACTGTTGTGAACTCCTGCAACTTATAAACATACACACACCCACAGTAACAACACGACAAAATACAATATTCTACAGCAGCACACATAAGCGTAACTACATTGCCCACTCTCCGATACAACGACTTCACACCATGGGAAATCATTACTTGGGTGATGTTGACATATTCAATACCAACTTGGCAAGTTTTGTGGATCATTTAAAACATTTATTTCAACAATACTCCTAAACACATCATGTAAACCTACAAATAGCTGTAATTTTCTGTTTTTGTTTCTTGTGTTTGTATGACTTGTTGCATAGCTTTTATCAAATGTAATTTTATTCTTATTTTTATGTTTCAAAATATCTGTCAAATTAAAATTATACTACCAACCATGTAAAAGCCCTCTGGGCGTTAAATAAATAAAAAAATAAAAAATAAAAAATAAAAAATAAAAAATAAAAAAAACTCATTTATAAAATTTCATTTTTGTTCATTATCAATTAAAATTTTTAATTTTATTTAATACACTTGAATATGAGATGAATAAAAAATGTATATCGAAAGTGTTTTCTATGGATCGTATTCGTAAAAATATTCGGCAATCCGGCAAAGTGTGAAAAACATACTTTAAGACAGTTTAAAGGGTATAGAACGGTACCGGTGCATTTTCTATCGTACCGAACCTCTCATCTGCTGAAATGATCGATATCAAATGAAACGTCAAAACCATATCTATGATGCGTGTGACTTGCACATGTATCCTATGTATGTCAAATGCATAAAATATCCGACAATAGATAAAAGGCAATCTACATAAAATGAGGTATACATAAATGCGGTCTACATAGAAGGCGGTCTGTGGTAGGATAACATCTGCCCGGGCCCATTAGTTAATTTAAAAAAATCGTATATATCTACCCTATATAGTTTTCCCAGGATAGTCACGATATATTTTTTTCTCTCATAATATAATGAAGAAATAGAATAATATTCTTTATTTTTATTATATTTTTCATCTAGATTAGCGTTAGCGACTTTTCTGTAAATACATACGGTATGGTACCTACTATGAAAAATTATGACATCTGACAAGGAATTTGCGACGCACTTTTTCACCGATAAAAAATCAATGTTTGCAAGTGACGAACGACAACCTAGAATAATATTAAGACATTATTTCCAAGTAGCATAGCAGCTTAGTGCACCTGACCGGCAATCAGAAGGGGCGGCATTTATTTTTCTCGGAAGATTTAAAAAAAATTATATTTGTGTGTCAGGCTGTAGAAAGGGCTTTGTGTAGGGCTTGTTATTAATTGCAATTTACGGAGCCTTTCACAACCGTAAATGGTGTTCAGGAGATATGGGAGATTAGTGATTGAAACTAGAGGCTGCACGATTGCTTTTCAGTTTTTTCGTGAGAACAATTTTTACAATTATGCAGTGCGCGTTTGGTAGGAAACTGTGGCAGTAAGATAGTGGGACTGGCGGGCGCTAACGCTAAAACCGGAATGATGATTCGTCTTGTCATGTTCAATTGCGTTGAATGGCAATGTTGTCATATGTGGAGAGAAAAAAAGTAGTCCCACAAAGCTAATAAGGATTTCTTATAATAATTTGTTATCCCTTGTGCTTTGCATAAAAAACTTGTCTTGTAAGCATAAGTTTTTGTTTAATAATATTGTTTACAAAATTTATTTTAGTATGTCAAGAGCATTTTTTAAGGTTCAAAATCGAGGCAAGTTACTAGCAAATCTACGGTGGATTTCTTGGCACACAAGAGATTAATCTGTGAAACGTTAAGTGAACAGGTCTGAGTAGTCAGGTTTTCTCAACTTTCCTCTATCCTTCCTTTCTTACCGCTTTCAGGTTATGTGTAACTGGCTTAGGGTAGACGGAACTACTATTGTGTGGTATTCATCAATATCGTAAGTGTAAGAGTCGATCTGAATTAGATTATCCAATATCTTGAGTGATGTAGTTATCTGCAGCATAGTTTATTTAATGTATTTATTTATTCAAAAAATATTTTAATACAATAAAATCATAAGCAGCTCATCTCACTAAGGCATTCCAATGTCGAGATGTGTAACTATGTGTAATGTTATGTCTATGTGTAACTTTACAAATATAGAAAGAAAAAAAAACTTAACACAATATTAAAAATATAAACCTACAAAAGTATTACAAAAATAAACAATAAAAACAGTTATTGGTTGCGCCGGTTTGATACCTACGTATAAATGAATTGGTTTGATAATTGTACATAGTTGAATAGCCTAAAAAATATGCGTCCGTATTTCCCTTTAAACTTCAATTTCAAAAATTCCTACCACCACAGACAAACCTCAGGGTGTTTGTGAGTTTGTTGAACGCTACGCAAATGTTTCAATTTTCGTCGAATACAACTTATGCTCCGCCGTTGGACGCCGTCTTGGAAATTCCGCCAAAGCATCGCGCACTTCAAACCCTGCCTCAGTCAACCTGTGTTAATACTACAAAAGATACTAATATAATATGTGTGCTTGAGAGACCATTGCTGTGACCACCCGAAGAGTCATTAAGGCGAAGCTTAATGCTAAATCACTATTTTGATTAATCTTTATAACGAATTGGTGTACATTATGAATACCAAAAATATGCTTTAGATAAATTGAAGGTTTTCCTATCGTTTCGCTTGAGTAGAATACAAATAAAAATATAAATTACTCAATAAATAATATAAATGTAAACTACTAAAATAATATTTTTCCAATAGAAATGTATGAACGCGTAAAGGAAACAACTTTTAAAAAATACAGTATTATAGCTAAGATGATCTGTGACAGTTTCACTTGATTAACTTTTTTGCTTTCTTATAAAATTATTTAGAAAATAAACAGTTTTGTGCTTGAAATCAAACGGTTCTAGACTGCGTTTGTCAAACGATTTTAATGCCTATTACCTACAATATAAGGTATACCAAGAATATACACATTTTTGGCTTGTAGCTTCCTCTTAAGAAGCAAGCAGCGGGCCAAGGTACGGCTGTGGCGTTTCCCATCCCTTTCCTTTCTAACCCCTGCATTACTAGGCAATTCAATATGATTGTTTTCATCGCATCCCCAATGAACGGAAAGTACTGAACGAGCTCAATCAGTTATTCAAACTAAAATTACAGCTGGGCTTTATGTTCATAGTTGGCAATAATAACATTCGGCTGTAAACTACATCAGTATTGCAAAGTACGCGGGGTGGCTTGTCAGCTATAATCATAGGCTGACCATACTGACAATGACAAACATTTGTTGAAATTATTGAACGGTTTCCAAAATAATATTTAAGGGCTGCGTGGGAATCGAATTCGCATCCTTCCGACCCATAGTCAAAGCGTAAACCACTACGTTATTCAGACCACACATCTTTTCGGTTCTATTTTCACTATAAATACGTTATTATTCGTTAATTCAACCTCAAGGTATAATCGAAAGGTGAAATCTGTAACATTTACAGATGTTCGAGTAAGTGCCGAATGACGTCATAGAAAGAGCGTAACAATGCTTGAATGATTAAATCCAATAATATTATAGTATTATCCGGTAACGTTGCGGCTCGGAGTTACTTATGGTTTAATTATGTTATGTGTGTGTCCATGACGTATGCGTGACGCTCATCAATATTATAATGATAAGAGTATAATGCTACGTATACATCCGCGGGCCGAACTGTCGAACTGCCGAACTGCCGAACTGTCGAACTGCCGAACTGTCGAACTGCCGAACTGTCGAACTGCCGAACTGTCGAACTGCCGAACTGCCGAACTGTCGAACTGCCGAACTGTCGAACTGCCGAACTGTCGAACTGCCGAACTGTCGAACTGCCGAACTGTCGAACTGCCGAACTGTCGAACTGCCGAACTGTCGAACTGCCGAACTGTCGAACTGCGGAACTAAACCTCAACTCATGGGAAAGAAATGAAGCAACCGCAAACGGCGCGAAACGCTGCTTGCAGGTGATTCGTTCCTTTCCCGTAATTCGTGGTAAGGTTCCCGTTTCGGTTCGCAGATGTATACGTACCCTTATAATGAGATTGAAAATTAAATTGTAATGAGAAACGTTTTTCGGTAATATGGTAAAGTTTGAGATTTATACTAGCGCAGACCTGTAAAAAATCACGGAATATTACAAATGTAGGATTTGTGAAGCCGAATGTTTATGTAAAGAAATCCGAACTAACGAGAAAAGATTTTCAAGAAAAATCACTCACTGACACGCTTGTCTGAATTCTTGACACAATCAGTTCCAATTTTGAAACTGACACATAAATTCAAAACAAATCCGAGTTTCGATTATTCGCGGACAGACCCACAACCGAAATTAATATGTTTGATGATGTTTATAGAAAACCGAACTGCTGTTTTGTCTGTAATATTGTCGATAAAACGCAGCTTAAAACTTTGAATTAATATATGTTTGCTTCTCGTGCCTGCATGTGAAGCCTGTGGTCAAATGCACTTTCCTATCACATTTTTAAAAATCATTGTAAAGACCCCAGCAGCCTGGGGAATCGCAAGGAGAGTCGGAATGGAAGAAGGTGGTGATGTGTACCAGTCCCTGTCACCACTATAAAAAGTGCTACGGGTGTCTCCATATGGGGGTCTTTAAAACACCATAGAATCGCACCAGCTGAAGGAGTCCCCGTTGCCGGTCCGGATGTCGTGAACCTCACAATTGCCTTTTAGAATGTTTGTTAAACATGTATACGAAGAAAACTTCCTGATATTAAATACTGCTAATTTATTAAAAATATGGTCAAATTATACTTTTTCCTGTTAAAAACGGGACTGCTGAACGAATGAATTGACAGTTCCTAAGAAAGAATCAGTTAAAAGCGAATGTTTCACGAGGACGGCGGAACCTGTGTTCATACAAATATTGAAATTGACACACTGATATTGTCACATTCCGTCATAATAAATTTTAGGAAAATAATACGTGTTCTCGAATGGCTAATATTTTATCAGGAAATTGTCGTGCTATCAATTTTTAAATACGATCATTTTTCTCCTTGTAACATCACTTAATAATAATTACATAATGATAATAATTATCGTTTTGAAAATCATAACCCGTATACGTATATATAATCACGTGACCCTATTACAGATGTGTAATGGACTACACATCTGCCCTGATGATGGACACTGTAATGCTGTCCGAATCGTTGGCTAAAGAAAGAGGTAGCGCAACACGGCATAATACCAAGGGCCGACCCTGAGCCAATGCAGCGCCTGGCGCGAGTGATATTTTGACGCCCCTTAAAACCAGTAGACGCCTAGGTAGTAAGGTGGAGTGAAATTTTTTTTTGAGAATTTAGAAATCGGCATAGTTGGGAAAGATGCTCCATATATTAACGATTACAACAAAAATAATTAAAAAAATATATTCACAATACCTGGACATCGCCAAAGCTTTATATTTTATCATTTTCACGATTTTACCTAAGTATTTATAGCTCATATACGCGAAATAAAACACACATAAAATTTGTATTTTACCATTTATTTTACAGATAATACATTCGTAGATTGTTAGAATGGAACAAATATTAGAAATAAAAAATGTACATATATTATTTACCGCTTTGAAAAGCTTGAAAATTACAAAAGTTACTATGAACTGTACTGCATTTTGGTGTTAAAAATAGGCATAAGGTGTCGTGACTCTAACCTTGATTTTATTTATCCATCTCGCCTCAAGGGTCCACAAACAACGGCTAAGGCTTCTGTTACAATTTTCACACATCTCTCTGTAGCTTGAGGAAAATTCAAGGAAAATGCAAGGAAAATTCTTTATCATTAGTAGTATGACATCCTCAATTATCGTGTGATCGGTAATGGCTTGTAAAATTGTCTCGTCGCTTACAAATTTGGTTAGTGGTGGCTCGGTTATATTTTCCCACTTTATAACATCAATATAATCATCTGCTGAAAAATCAAAAACAGGCCCTTTGAAGGTACGAATAAAGTCTGATTGCATTTTCATTTGCCGAGCTTTCAATATTCTTCTCAACGCCAACACTCTTACGTATTTTCGGTTGTCGTTTAACATGTTAACAATATATTTTCGTGATGATTACTGGATCAATAATATCTTTTAAATCACTGGGCAAATACCGTGAAAGCACTATTGTTTCGTGTAAATGCCTTGCACCGGAAATACATAATGGTTTGGTCTTAATGTTGAACCACATAGGTGCGTAAACTGTTAATACAAATGTCGTTAAAGTTACCATATTGTTTTATGGTTTTAGGGTAGAAATGTAAACCCGAAGAATCCGATTCGCTGTAGTGAGCCACCTGGATTGTACAATTTTAAGGGGATTTGTTTTTGGTAAATTTTCAATGCAGAATCCGGAGTCAATAGTTTTACACATTTTCAGTAGATACAGCTGATCTGTACTTAAATCCTGTGTATTTGTCATACTTGGTAATGAACATTGAATGATTTTAAATTTCACGACAGGAAGTTGTTCACACTTATTTAAAGATTTACCAATAATTCCAGTGAAATTTTGCGGTCCTGTCGTGGTTCCATCGATGTTCTCAAAGAGATGTCGCAAAATGAGTTCGTTTGCATGTAATTGACAGACAATCCACTGTAAAGGCCGTTTGAGATGTGATTCAATGCGCCGAATAACACCTCATTTGTACCCCGTATTAACTTCAGTTCCGTCGCATCCAATTGCAACAATTTTTTCCAAAGCAATATCTTTCGAAGACAGTAATGAAATAATTCCATTACTTATTGCTTCAGATTTTCCGGTTTTTAATGAAATGTGTCCCATGTACTCGCTACCTATTCTTTTACTAAACTAACGTGTTCTTCAGTTATTATTTTTCGCCGGTTATCCTCCATGCTTGAAGTTTTGTCCTTCCGTTCGTCGAAGTATAAACCAAATTGATTGGAATCGATTACTAACGGCTTAATAGTAAGGGCAGTTCTTTTCTTCATTCGAGCTCGACGAATTTTACTCCTTACACAACGCGAGATGTATCGTTCTGTGAAATTAAGCCAACATCTTGTAATACAGCGGAAACAATTGCAGCTCCTGCTCGATCTGAAATACAATATCTGTCTAATGTTCAAATCAAATCAAATCAAATCAAAAATTATTTATTGTAAAATAAAAATTACAAAAGGTGTAGCTTATGGGTAGACCCCATTTCTTCCAGTTAACCACATTTATTTAATTACAATGTTTATATAATATGTTTTGTACAATGTTTATACAGATAAAATAACAATATACCAATGAAAAAATAAAAAAATACAAATATATATACCAATAAAAATAGGCGTTTCATTTACGTGAGGTATTCACTCAACGTGTAGTGACATTTATTAACAAGGAAAGTGTTTAGTAACGATTTGAATTTGTGTGTATCTTGTATTTGTTTAATGTTATGTGGAAGGTTGTTATATACTTTAATGGCCATGTAGTATGGTCCTTTTTGGAATATTGTTTTGTTTGCTTTTGGTATTAGTAAGTTTTCTGTGAGCCTTGTAGCGTATTTATGTGTCGAGTTTTTTAGTGGTTTTTTTTTTCTGGCCACAACAGGGAAGTCTTTCACCTCATGGTGAAAATTATTTGGTTGTGCTTCACTTTGCATTATTTCTTGAGAAATTGAAGACGAAGCACATTTTTTGAGAGCCTAAAGTTTAAACTACAAGAAGGAATAGCGTCAGTTAATTTGTTTTTGCACTCAAACTCATCATGATGACGTTTTCTTGTCAATAAATTCATGTTTTTTTGTAGCATCTCGGTCCAGACCTCCTATCATCATTTTTCGATCCGTTCGCTGATCCAGTAGGAATTTTTGTTCTTTGATGGGAATTTTTCGCTTCTTTTCACACGAACATGAGTTAAAAGATGTGCATCTGCATGTCGCTATATCAAAAAGAAACGGGGTTTTTTCTTTGAAGTGTTAAAGTTTTTGAAGATTAGCCGTAAATTTTTTTCTGCTTTTGGACCACTTATTTACTAAACTATAGTACTTATTATAAATACGTACGAATTCGTCTCGTAATGCTCCTGTGGTCAATAATGGGCTGTGGTCAATAATGGGAATTGACGCTCTATTCCAGATATCCTCTAACTTCACGGAAATTTCTTCATATGTATCTTTAAATTGTTCTTTTTTAGAATGGTGCACCCACAAAACACATCGTAATACATCTTCACAAGTAGGCAAAACATTCAAAGGTAAATCACTTCCAGAACCGAATACAAGACAAGTTAGTTCACTTCTTAACATTGCCATAATGTTCAACTTTCAAAGAACAGTCGATATAAACACAAACTTCGAAAATTAGTTGATTTATCCTACTGCAGCGCACAATTACAAGTACCCATAGTTTAACTGTTTAACTGTTCCTATAGTCCTACTTTATAATTATATTGTAAAATAATAATGTAATTATATCATAGGTAATAAATAAACACTCAATTTTTTTTACATAATTATAACCTTTTCTAAGAATCGGAAGAACATTATTGGTGTTTTCAGTGTTTTTATCAAAAATTCAAAGTGGTGGCGATGTCGTAATTATAAATAAATATTTTTTATATTTTTTTATTTAAGATAAGTACATAACGGAGCACCAATCCCGCGTATGCCGAATTCTATATTACGAAAAAAAAAATTCTCCATACTAGACCGCTCCACCTTACTAGGTAGTAGGTAGGTGATCACTGTAATCAATAATATTCGTATGATTTGTATTTTTGTGTGGCGCCGTGTTTGTGAATAATAATCTCAAGGGTGATGTGTTAGGACTGTTAGGTGTTAGGTTATTATCAGCGCCTTGACAATTCGGTCCCCGGAGCGGACTGCTCCAATTGCGACCGCATAGGGCTGGCCTTGATAATACCCCAAAAATAAATCACTATAATACTTTTGGCTGTGAAAACCTGAAATTAAACGTACAAAACTCTTTGATCGGTCGTATATAAGCATATTTTACAATACCATGAGATATTGATATTTTCCACTGAACCCTCAACTCGTTTAAAATCAAATTAACTTTACAAAGTACCTACTTGTACCTACTTGACATACTTTAACCAGAAATTCCTGAAATTATTTTGAGAAAAAATATTAATGAAATTTCAGTCTACAGTGATTTTTTTTTTCAATTATGAAAAAAAATATCCTTCAGACGTAATTACTGATCACAGTCCCTTCGCCCGACTCTAACGGCCGTTGTTCCCAATCCTACTGATCAACAGTTGAACCGAAATTTTGGCTCAACATTCCTCAAATGCACAATAACGCTCTTCCCAATGCAACTCTCCTATCAAGCTAGAGGAACCAAACAGCTGGATTAACCTCTGGCTCGTCAGATCATTTCAGATAGGGCTATTTTAAAATATCGTCATAGATCTTTATAGATATTTTATAGATCGTCAAATATGTATTAGTGTATTTTCACGCTTTCGCTAGGTTAGTAACAGTTAAGTTAATGCTTTATTTTTAAGGCGATGCACTACGTCGTGTAATATTTTAAATTGAGCCGCTATCAATAACACCCCTTATGTAGATGGCGATAAGGTTTAAATTCCCGCTTAACACCATCCGCCTGTTATGATTTATGCAAGAAAAAAACATGGCCAAAAAGTGCCTTTTATTTTATTTTTTGGATGTTCAGGCATAAATATTTTTTTTTTTCGATCATTTTATAAATAACTTAATTTGCCACATTATACAATAAAATCATAACCGAAAATGGGTTCGTAAGTAGGAGATTTTGAACTTTAAAGCAGTTTTCATAGGCTTTTACATTATTTTTTTCTGGGCTTATACAAAGACTTATCTAAAAAATACTCGATTATTTCAAAGGCCAAGATGTATTCTACTCGCAGTATTTAATTAAAGCACCTGAAACATTTCTAGGCGACCAAATTTTCAAACCAAAAACACATGATTTTGCATTACTACGTATGGCATCGCCTTAATGTATTTATTTACATACGTTTGTTAAAAAATATAAAATGTCGGTTTATGGATAACGGTACTTAAAATAAATCATCTGTATTAATAATAAGTCAAATATTAACTCATCAAAATTAATATAACATTGAAAGTTTTTACTTTGATGTCATTTTATTGTCTATGAAAGTGTGCGGGCCACTTAAGATTATCAACGATAAAAATGTTTGGAAACAGGCGAATCGAGCGTTACTGAATAAATGTGTTGGCTGATTGGAGCCTCAGATTTAAATGTTGGGACCAAAGATATTAGAAGAACGAGATATGCTATGTTGGCCGCCGGACCGTAGGCGGAGTACTACCTAATTAGGGTACTTTGAACGGTATCGGGACGTGTACGCACAGAAATCTGTTCTATGTATTAGTGCGGATACCTTAGCGGAAGCGAAGGTGTGCAGTAGTATTGGTGAACAAAACCGGCGACACTCGGCAAAACAATTCCACACAGTATGAACTGCTCATAGCACATCTCGTTCTTCTAATATCCTTGGTTGGGACCAACGGCCGTAACTGTCCAATACCGACAATTTTTACTAGAAAAAAAAAACAATAAAATGTCATCGGAAGAATCAGCACTCTGTGTTGGCGGCCTCTCGTGAAATTATCCCAAACAAAATAATTTTAACTACAGTTGTATCCATGCATTGAAAGCAGACCTTTATGTGGGGGTGCAGTTTCGTTCAAGACATGATGTCAAAATACCTCATCTTGTCTCGGCTAACATAAAAGGAGACAGTTAAACATACCAGAAAGCAAATGAAAGAAACTCAAATATGATTTTATATCATTTCAGATAGGGCTATTTTAAAATATGAAATAACATGACAATCATCGCTGTTATGTTCGGTATTTTGGGGAGAAAACGTAAATAACATTGATAAACTCAAGACTCGCGCTTGATTAAGAGAACGCAAATAAACAACTCAATAAGTCGACGCGTTTGTTTACGCTAAACATCCGAGTTAGCGAACGCACCTTCTCATCTGCCCGCCGAAACGGCCAGATATAATGAATATTTAACGAAAGGAATCGATAATTTTGCAAGAGGAATGTTGGATTTTGCTATTCACACTGTGTTTTAATGATAAACCAAAACCATTCTACAAATAGAGTGGATGATTTGGTATTGAAAGTTTAAAGTAAATAATTTTGTTGTCACGTTGTTCTTGCCAAATAAATTTTGTCGAATAACAAGTGTCACAGGACGTAACGCAATTTGCTCCGGAAATTTTAGTCTACGAACTTCCCTCAACTCTTGCAGATTTGTGCTAGTCTTAAAAAATGAAATTAAATATTTTTCAAGATTTTATATACATTAACTCCACACTTGAGGCTCTGAGGAAAATAATTCATATAATTAAAAATACTAATTTTGGTTGTGACTCTGTCTGTAACTACGGTTCAATGAACTCTAAAACTTGGATTTGCTTTGAATTTAAGAGTCATTTTCAAAATTGGAAATGATTGTGGGAACAATTATTCAGATGAGCGATAAAGTAGGTACTTAACAAATATAATTTGTTCATAATTCTATATTTGAAATGTGTATATGTTTTGTTAATGATTTGAGATTTTTCACTGCCAAAAATATTATTATTATTAAAGCTGTCGAAACGTTGGCTAAATAAGGAGGTAGCCCAACACGGCATAATACCTCAAAAATAAATCATTAAAATGTATTACTTTTGTTTAAATTTTGGACAACAAAAACAGGATTGTAATTTTTCATGTTTACTAATGGTGTTCACACTAATCGTCTCTAAAATTGACAATGTTTGTTTTAGAAAGGCAATGATCCTGAGGCAAATAACATATACACACGGATAAGAGACATGTTAAAGGAGCTGAATATTTTGACGGTGAAGCAAACTGTGTATTTGAATGTACTTATTTTTATACATAAAATTAACTTAGGGATGATGTCTAAGGAACTGAAAAGAAAAATAAATTACAATAACGAGATACACGGACACGGGACGAGAAATTCTAAGCAAATTAGATTGCCAACAAGAAAAAAAACAAGCACCCAAAAATCTCTGATGTACCAGGCCGTTCAACTCTATAACAAAATCCCGAAGGAAATTGCTGTGATAGAAAATATTAGTAAGTTCAAAAATGAATTAAGAAAATATGTCTACCTCAATTATTAATGTTTCTTTTTTTGTGACTTTATTGAAATATTTAAAGAAAGATTATGTTTGCCAAACAATGTACATGTTTATATGTTTATAAAACTATTAGCACACACGAAGATGTGAGCTAACTTAAGATTAATAAATAAAAATAAACAAGTAAATAAATAAATAATAAAATATTTTCAGCTTCATAAATCCTATAATAATTAAATTATTCCGTGATTTTTCACAAGTCCGCGTTAGTAATTAGTATTACATAATGTTGGAAGTGAGTTGTGACCTCGATAGCTCTGCAGAAAAAAAAAAATTGCGCCAGTTCATAACACTCGTTCTATGGAAAAGTTACTACGTGAACTATGCACGTAGCAGATGTAACTAACACTCAAGTACAGTACAGAATACGAATGACGACAGCACTTTTTTGGCAATAACAAAGACTTACGTTTTTCAGGTGCGAGTCTTTTTTCCGCAATTTGAAGATAAAAAACTCATCAGGTTCTCGAAGTGCGGTTAAATGGCCTACAATTTGATTTTGATTTATTGTATTCGATTTCCGTTTGTCTAAGTGTAAAAGTAGAATGGATAACACATAATGCTGCGTAGACACGTGAGAAAATTTGCGCGAGCCGAGCCAATAATTATGGGAAAGGAACGAAGCAACCAAAATGGCGCAAAACACCGTTAGCGGCAAGAAACTAACTAATTAACAATCACGCCGTTTCCCGCAGGGGTAGGCAGAGAGGATGGACCGCCAAACAACTAGGCCTTCACACACACTCCTTGCCTCATTCATATTCATACATCGTCTCAAACATACTCTTCTATTATTCTGACTCTTGACATGGCCCGACATATGTATCTTATATCACTTCATCGTGGCATGTCTGCCTCGGGCGTCCCCGACTTCTGCTACCATTCACATTTGCATCGTATTCTCCTTACACTCCTTTCTTCGCTCATTCGCTCTACATGCCCAAACCATCTAAGCGTCCCTTTCTTAATCTTACTCATTACGCTTACATCAGCCTTGCATTCTTTGCGGATCTCCACATTTCTCACACGATCATACATGGTTTTACCACACATACGCCTCAGGGATCTCAATTCTACAGCATTCGGTCTAACTTTCAGAGACTAACTAGGGAATTATCTTGTCGAACCGGACTGTCCACGCTGCTTACCGACTATAAATAGTGAACGCTTAAAACATTCCAATTTACAAACATTAAATAAACGTCGTGACAAAAATGACACCAATAACCATAGAATCTTCCCTCTTGGCCACAAACAAAATCAATATCAATTAACGTAAAATAAGAAACTCCTAAACTTTCCATGTTCCTTTTCAATTAACCAAATTAACCCTCTCCCAACCTTTTTTCGAATTCCTTAGCGATAGCCCCCTGAACAGAACAAAATGTCTCGAATATTTTATACTATTTTTTTTAAGTATATTTGTTTAACTATAAAATTTTACATTTTATATCTATTGTATATCTATCTAAATCATATCTATTCTAAAACTACTTAAAAAATATTCTACTAAAATTTGGACTTCATAACATCGAGAAATAACTCACGAAAAACTGCAAGATTTTAGCTTCCTTATTCATTGAACATTTTAAAACCTTTATGATAAATATTGTTTTATGTTGTCGATAAGTTTGTCTTAGTAAGTCTAAAATCGATGCAGTTATATACTCTAGAATACTATTCAACGTATTCTGCACGTCGTTGTATAGGTCAGTACTGTGGGTAGATTACACTGCATCCCAATGACAAGCTAAAAGCCGCTTACAATAATGCTCATTGTTCCGCCTACCGAGATACTGCAGCTCCACGGAAATTTTCCAGGAGGGACGAATGCACTCTTTCAGAGGACTTCTCCGCCAATCGAAGAATACCATCATCACTGTCATGGTTGCCTGGAAGGTGTCCCCCGTGATGGCCCTCTGACTCTCATCGGGAATAGAGTGCTAATATTAAATAAAATGGCATTATTGATGTTGTTGTAACCTGAAACGTTTTTTTACTATTTTTTGAAAATTTGATTTTTTTATGAAGATTTTCAGGAAATTTCAGTTTTGCAGTGCACTGCACCGATTTCCGCCAAGAGCCGCCACTGATCGGGACTGCCGTGTTTGAATTTGCTTTTTCCTTTCTATCGTATGCTCTTCAATATGAATGTTGTCTCTCCACTAGCTTCAAGAACAATAACAAAGTGGCTTGGATGAGAACAGAAAGTTTTTTAGTAAGTATAAATGAATGCTGAGCCGTGTAGGGACAGTCGGGGGCTTTTATTAAATAATTCTAAAAGTTAATTATTGAATAGTATCAAATCATATCACTTATTAAATACAAAATTAGAGTCTTGACTTGAGAACCGAGAGTTTGCTTAGACGGTTCGGGAAAGACGGTGGGAATCCTCGACTGATGGCCCTCTGGAGACGGGAGACGATCAAATACTCCCATAAACGGCTAATTACATGGTAAAGAGAACCGAAAGTTTGCTTAGACAGTTCGGGAAAGTGGTAGGTATCCTCGACTGATGGCCCGCTGGAGACGGGAAACGATCAAATACTTCCATAAACGGCTAATTGCATAATAAAGATAACCGAGAGTTTGCTTAGACGGTTCTGGAAAGTAGTAGGTATCCTCGACTGATGGCCCTTTGGAGACGGGAGACGATCAAATACCCCCACAAACGGCTAATTGCATTATTTTTTGTAATCTTTTATATTTTTGTTTTGTATGTAATGTTATTTTGTCTATTTACGTATTATTTCGAAATATGTAATGTATAGCATTGCACTACCCCTACACACATTCTGGAATAAACTAATATTATACTCAAATATTATTGTCTCATGTTTTTGTTTTTGTGGTTGGCAATGTTTTATTTTTACATACATTATTGTTGTACACCTTTTTTGAAGGTTGGTTTTCTGTCTGTTGAGTACATCTCTAAATAGTATAAAACAAAATCGCTATCCGCGTCTGACTGTGCGCTTCATTCTTCTAAACTACACAACGGATTTTAAAAACATCAGTATTATTTAAAGAATTTCTTCCGGAAGGTTTATATATATATAATACATACATATTATATTTATAGAAAGTAGCGAAAAGTTTCGGAGTAACGCCGGGTACAAGTCAGTCTAAATAAATAGTATAAAACAAAGTGAATATCCGCATCTGTCTGTTTGTGCGCTTAGTTCATCTAAACTACGCAACGTATTTTGATAAGGTTTTCATCATCATTTAGATTACTTCTTCCGGAAGGTTTATGTATACAATACATGCATATTATATCTATAGAAAGTAGAGAAAAGTCGACGTTTTGTAAACAAGTCGTAAATTATATTTTCGGGCGCTTACATTGCTAACGCTCGCTAAACCTTATGAGATGCATCAAAATATTCTACTACGCAATTGTAAATCTTAAAAAGGCCTACAGAAAAGTCCACTACTGTATAATATACAGCATACAACTGTATATGCCCCCCAACTCCTAAAGATAACCTCCAGCAACGCTGGGTACACGTCAGCTAGTTTCATTCTCATCTCAAAATAAGTTTTGCACGGTGAAAAGGTCTGCACAGGGCTAATATATTCTGTCTCAATATTATTATAAAAATTAATGCATATTAGTATGTATTTTATCTATAAATATAATTTCTTACCTGTGAACCAAATAGAAATTTGATCAATACCCTCGTTCACCGCCAATAACGTTCACAGAGATCATTCTTACCTGTAAAAAGAAAACATAATTTTACTCTCTAATAAATAAAATAATTATAATTAAAATACGGATCCACATTATGTAGATCCTTTGTAACTGTGGCACTCGAAAAACTGATTAAAGGTGTCAATTTTAACAAAATTCATGAAAGTACCAACATCTCGAAAACAAACGACTTTAGAAATAAATCTATTTAAATTTCGTGAGTACCTACAACCAAAAGTGGAATCTTGGAAGTTCAAATTAACCCACTTCCCGACATCCGATGGAGCTGAAACTCGGTAGTTAGACACGTTGCCGATGACAATGCATTCTAATCACTTTGTTGGTACCCACGCACACATACGCGCACACACACGCGTTTCTCTGAAATAGGATAGCATTATAAAAAATTACAGCAATGAATATACGAAATAAATCTCGATACCATTCAATAAGGATTTGTCTTAAGTTTTCTTTTTGTTTTTAAGGCGATGCACTACGCCGTTTAATATTTTAAATTGAGACGCTATCAATAACAACCCTTACGTAGATGGCGATAAGGTTTAAATTCCCGCTTAACACCATCCGCCTGTTTTGATTTATGCAAGAAAAAACCCAAATGGCCAAAAAGTGCCTTTTATTTAATTTTGTGGATGTTCAGGCATAAATATTTAATTTTTTTTCGATCATTTTATAAATAACTTAATTTGCCACATTATACAATAAAATCATAACCGAAAATGGGTTCGTAAGTAGGAGATTTTGAACTTTAAAGCAGTTTTCATAGGCCTTTTACATTATTTTTTTCTGGGCTTATAAAAAGACTTATCTAAAAAATACTCGATAATTTTAAAGGCCAAGATGTATTCTACTCGCAGTATTTAATTAAAGCATCTGAAACATTTCTAAGCGACCAAATTTTCAAACCAAAAACAAATGATTTTGCATTACTATGTATGGCATCGCCTTAAGTTTTAAATGACATTTTAAGGGTTCACAGCAGTTAAGAGCCATTCCCTGGACAGGGAAGTTCAAACCTCAGTCAAACCAAATATACGTATTATTAAAACTTTGATTTTTACGGGTTGTTTTATACGTCTTGATCAAAGTATTAAATTTAATATGCAAAACATAGTATTAAATTTATAATACATATTATAACAAAAGATGCAATGATAGTAATAATAATATATGTTTAATTGTTATTTGAGGTTCAAAGCAGACGGCGTTAATTGCGCCGCCTAGACCGGAACGCAAACACGCTAACTAAATATTTCCATCCGAATATATGGAACCCAAGTCAGATCAGAGCTATTTGCAGACTACTTTAAAAGCTTTAAAGTGCAAATAACGTTTACGAAATCTGTGAAAAATGAAGAACTAGAAATAGAAATCTGTTTGAAATAAGCATTTTAACTACCAAAAAAGAAGACAAGTCTTTCACAGTCACGCGTAATAATAATTACACAGCAGAACTTGTTTAAAAATTAACTGTTTTTATAAACCCAATAACAATATTATTGAATTTATAAAAAATAAAAAAATTAAAATGGAGTTCTACAAATTAAACTTAATAACAATAAATAGAAGACAAGTCATTCATAAGACATACTCAAAAGCCCGGCAGGGAGTAAAACGAAATAAAATGAAATCAAATAAAATAAGAACGTTAAATTGTTTTGTATAATCATTTTTTTCAGTTCTAATTTATATGTAAGCAATAAAGAGAATCAAGGAAGGAAGAAAGGACGAGCGAAACCAGGTAGTAAAAATACCAGAATAAACTTCATCTACGCAAGTAGTTCCAAGTTATGTGGTTGTTCACACAAGGTTTGGATCAATGATTTCCAACGGGGGCGGTAACGCCCCCCCCTGGGTGCGAGGGCAAAGGGGGGCGGTGCAAGCCTCTAAGGGGGCGGCAAAAGGTTAAAATGGGTGTCAGAGGAATAAAATAAAAAAAATTCCTAATGTATTCAAATATCGTAGGTACGTCATTTTTATTTATTTATGATAGATTTTTTTACAAATGTCGAAAAGAATATTGGGGTACTGGGGTTACTGGGTTTACTGGGGTACTTGGTTACTGGGGTACCCCTAAGGTCACTAATTTTTTTGTAAGTAAGCTAATTTTTTTAAGTCAGATTTTGAAAATATTTAAAACATTACAAGAGGAAAATTATAAAGCAGTATCTAGAAGAAAAACATAACAAAGTGTTAATCTTTGTTAGGCTGCAACATCTATCTATATTTCTCCTTCCGGTGTCCATAATCCATATCTTAAAACTTATTTTTAATCTTAAAACTTGTTTTTATTGCTTTATTTTTATCATTCAAGAGGGAATATATTAAAAAAATTTATAGAGAAATATTGCATATTTCTTTATTTATTTATATATAATTTGTACATTTATTTATAACAATTACAGGTAATATAGCCTAAGACGTTATAATTGTACCATTTATGCTAAAGTCACTGCAAGAATCAGTCACAAATAAGAACCGGTAAATCGTTCGTTAGGTATTATTTATACTATTTTTGTTATTTTAATAATACCGTTTCAAAACAACTTTTTTTTTAAAATTAGAACACTATAAATAATCTGTAAATGTTGAAAATCCACCCACTTCCCATCATTATAAGTAGAAAATGTGGCTTGTGCAATGATGGAGGACTAAACTAGTAGAGGATTGAACCCGCAACGCCCGAGTGGGAACCAATAACTACCAAAAATATTTCAAAACATGGAACTTTCTCATCATTTTTTTTCGCCTGTGGCGCTTTTTCTGTGGCTGCTATTATACTTTTGTGTATGCGCGGGGGGGGGGGCGTTGAAGAAAAATATACCTGGAAAGTGGGCGGTGAGTAAGATAAGGTTGGGAACCTCTTGTTTAGATAGTAGGCGATCCATTCATATTTTACACGCACATATATATCACATTATGTTCCAGACTTAGTATTATATTATGATGTGTTCCCAGATATGTAAATAGTAGCCTTCAACTCTTGAATTATTTTCATGTATATGCGCCAAGGTAAGTTGTCCCAAAAAGGTAAAAATAACTCACCTTCGAGTAAAAATAATATGACTTTCATAACGACGGAAGGAAGAAGGTTTCTTTCGACATTATTCTTATATAACGACTCCCCAAATATTGAAGCAAATGGCTAAATATAAAAACGGAGGCAGGAAGAAGCCGTGTGGAAAATAACGGACAAATAGGTCATTTAGCACTTTTCTGGGTTCATTTCCTAATACCGTTTTCTTTTCTGTGCGGAGAGAGTAGGACTACGGTGGTAGGAAATGTGAATTCCTATTTATTCGAAACTTTGTGACGAACAGAAAATAACTAACTAAACATCAAGCCGTTTCCGACGGACCGCCAAACAACTCGGTCTTGGCAAACACTCCTTGCCTCATTCACATTCATAAATAGTCTTGTATTATTCTGACTCTTGACATGGCCCGACTCGAGTATCTAATTCACTTGATCGTTCCATGTATTCTGCCACCATTCGAATTCTCATCATATATTCTCCTTACACTCCTTTCTTCACTCATTCGCTCTACATACCCAAACCATCTAAGCGTCCCTTTCTTTATCTTAATCATTACGCTTACATCAGCCTTGCACTCTTTGCGGATCTCCGCATTTCACACTTATGCATCATACGTGGTTTTACCACACATACGCTTAAGGGATCTCATTTCAATAGAATTTAGTATACTTTCATCGTTTCTCTGCCAGTTCCATGCCTCACTTCCGTACATCAGAGTAGGTACCAGCACTCCATTGTGGACTGCTAATTTCGCTTCTTTGGACATTTTTTGCTGGTGCCAACTGCGTTTAGTCCTCCATTAAGGGCCCACTATTCGAATTTCATCCAATTTCCGAGATATTTTCCTTAAAAGTTTGAAGTTTTTAAGCTCTTAAAAAAATATATGTTATTCTTTAAGATAGTATCTATTTGTTCCAAAAGCCGAAACGGTAATTATTTGAAATTCCCTCGATAGAAATAAATCGCAAAGTATGCTCCGAAAAATATTATTAACACTTTTATTTCTGTTATTTTACAAGTTATATGTATGAAAAAAATCACAATGCTTCTTTTAATGCTACTCAATAGACCCCATAAGTAATTTTTGCTATTTTTGAAATACGCCGTGATTTATTAAACATTTTCACAACTGTCGCTTACGCCTATTGCTTTTAAATCATATTTATTATAGCGCGCTCGCTCCGACTTGCAGATTAAACTATCTTTCTTTGAGAAGTTCATTCGCCAACTCGAGGGCTTTGGGGGCAGACGTGTCGTTCATCGTTCTATGATCTACAGACGTGCGATTACGTGCAAATATTTGAATTTATAAAGATAATTTTTACGCGTGTAAAGTTTATGAGTTAATAAATATTGTTTTTTCAAAGATGGGAAATACACGAAAGATATCCCGTATTTCAAAGAAAAAATGTTATCTCATAAAATTATATCCTATCTAATAGGTGAGAAGAAAAAAATACAATTTTTGATTTATAAGCTTATATTTATTATAAACGATAATTTACTATAAAAATTAATAATTCATATTTTTATTTATGTATTGTGTAGTAAAAAGTTATTATTTTTTTTTCAGAATAGGTACTTTGGGAAATAAAACTAATTCCAATGCATTAGAAATTACGGGGTAAATTTTTATTAATTTAATTTTCTTGTTGTCTTGTCTCTTTTCTTGTTCCTATACGATCGTGATTTATTTGCGAATTAACTTTCTACGTACACAAATACACACGTCACTTTACATCTGCTCCTTAGAGTAATATTACTCTAAGATCTGCTCTAATGATTCACAATGCAACGATGTCCGAAATATAATATAATATGTAATAATAATATGGGCCACCTGTTTCAAATAACAATACTCGAACGTGGAATCCAGAAAAATAATGAACGGGCCAGCGAAAAAAGCTATCGAAAGTTCTGAAACTGTGGGGAATATAATTAAATAAAATAAAATACTTTTTTGTTTTAAAACCACGATATTTATTAATTTAAGAACCGACCGGTTTCGCTTTACTTAAGCATCATCAGGGTACAAATTAATACTAAAC
Organism: Hesperophylax magnus; assembly: GCA_026573805.1. Lineage (NCBI taxonomy): Eukaryota > Metazoa > Arthropoda > Insecta > Trichoptera > Limnephilidae > Hesperophylax > Hesperophylax magnus. The sequence continues at coordinate 3,375,198 of JAIUSX010000088.1, forward strand.
AAAAAGTACATAATGTGTGCATATATATAACAAAATATAGAGGGAGACAACATGATACAAATATAAGCAACACAAAGACGGTCATAAAATACATTAACATAAGTGCACAAGTAATGGAAAAACCGCTAGATAATTATGTAGACTAATGGGTTATACGAATAAATCGGGAGAAACAAAACATCAACTGGCAAGGTGGTAAGGAGGTAAGGAGAACTGGGAATTTTTTATGGGTTTATTGGAAACAGACTTAATATTGGACTACTTGATATGTCTAATTGATTATTAAGTATCTGACTTTTGGTTTTTACAGCTTTTTTAATTTCTAGTGCCTCTAAATTGTTTAGTCTGTTACCATGCCCGTTTTTATGTAAGATGTTAGCACCGGTGCTATGACATAATGTATGATCTTTATCGATCAAATGATTTGCAAATTCGGAAAAACCGTTATTATTGAGGTTTTATTGATGTTTTGTTTTTCCCGATTTATTCGTATAACCCATTAGTCTACATAATTATCTAGCGGTTTTCCATTACTTGTACACTTATGTTAATGTATTTTATGACCGTCTTTGTGTTGCTTATATTTGTATCATGTTGTCTCCCTCTATAATATATTTGTATCATGTTGTCTCCCTCTATATTTTGTTATATATATGCACACATTATGTACTTCTTGTTTAGTATTAATTTGTACCCTGATGATGCTTAAGTAAAGCGAAACCGGTCGGTTCTTAAATTAATAAATATCGTGGTTTTAAAACAAAAAAGTATTTTATTTTATTAAATATGTCAAACCACAAAGTGATTGCTTTCTACAATAATATAATTTAGTTCAGTGATGTTATTTTTTATGTCGGAAGGAGGCCCTGAAGAAAATAATTTCTCTCAGAGCCTGTGTCATCTTTGAGAATGCTGTATAGAGGGTCTTTTTTGAGGAGGAGGGAGTGAACCTGTCCTGAATGTCAACTGTACAATTTCTTCCCAGAATTAACTTTATTGTACGTTTTTTGACTAACCGTACCTTGGTGTTCTATTTTCAATAAACTCTTTAATTATGTTTCAGATGTGAAATCTATACTCTGCTACAGAATGTTTGCCCAAGTCTTGTAAAGATGCAAAGGCACGGACGTAACAATAAAATCATTTGAGCCCTTTACTGTTATTTAAAAGGTCACTTGAAGTGCAGTTATAATCAATGATTTTATTTTTTTTCTAGCTTCCACGAATAATTTGAAAAGGCATTATCTAAGGATTATACTCTTAAGGAGAATATAGAAAATGTAGAAAGGTGAAACGGATTTAAGATTTTCGATGAAATTATTGTGTTGTGAAATATTTATTTTGTTATTTATTACTTTATTTTTTTTTACAGTTTTACCGTACGCGGCCTTGTTGTAGAGTGGTATATCTAACTGTCATGGAAAGTTTTTTTCTGAGCTTTAAGAGAAAGGTTTCTTAAAGATACTGGAGTTATTCTAGGGCTATGTTAGATTTTTAACATCGATCACCGTAATGCTTGCCTTCCTGAATAAATCTAATTTTATTTAATCATTTACGGCCAAGATGTTTTTGACAATGGTGTGTTTTTATCTTTCTGTATTCCAATCATTTAGCTTGGCTTCTAGGGTTGTGCCCCAGTATTGCTTTTTGGAGACTGTAAACGGATCTCTCGGCATTTAATGAAACTGCAGCAGAACAAAGGCTGTTGCTATATTGACGTTCATGGTATGTTTTGCTCAGATTGACGATAAGGTTTCCAGATCCGCATTTCGCTCGAAGCATGTTTAGGGCAATAAGTTCATAGTTTAGGGTTCTTTCACCGTATTTATGGGAACATTTCAGAACCACCAATCTTTCATTTTGAGTGAATCTTGTGCTTGTGATTAAATTATATTTGACAATTTAAACAAATAATATTTAGAGAAGTTAAAAATAAAATTGAAAGTTCACTGAAAGCTTAAACTATTAAAAGTAGTAATTTCATAAAAATGTAAATAAATAGAGCCCCTTTCACATTTTAGAATGTAATTTTATGTTGCTTACATGTTTTATTACTCTTTATAATTATTGAATTGTTTAAATGAATAAATAAATAATTACAAAAAAGTCTTCTGATTTGTAAGTCCTCAGGAAGCACTAAGGATCTTTCTATCTATCTTTATAATATAATAAATTTGATGAGCATAAAAATGTAAACGTGTATATAATTTATATAAATGTACAAAAGTAGATATTACACGTGTATAAATATTATATTGCGCATATTATACAAGATGTCGGGGGTAAAGTGCACAAACTTCGGGAGGTGATTCTAATTGATAGTACAAGTAAAAAAGAAAAAAAACTTTTTTTGGAATTCCAACGTTTTAAGATAGTTTTCGAGTAAAAAAGTTTAATTTTTTGTATAGAAAAAAAAAACAATTTCTTCTACGGAAAATAAATTTTTGTGGAAAAAATTTGGAAATTCGAATAATTTCCATTTCATTTTTACTTCTTCTAGCATTTAGAATAACCTCCTGAAGTTTGAGCACTTTACCCCCGGACACCCTATAAAGATAACCATATAAGAAAAACCTTATTGATGTAAAAATATATTTATTGATTTTATAAAAGTTATAAATTACTTTTATAAAAGTGATAATAGTATTTTAGTAAAGTAAAGTAATTTGTATACCTATTCAAATAACTTTCGTAAATGTTTTTTGTAAAATTTAAAAAAAAAATTAATTAATTAAATCCGTAATAAAACCCATATTTTGAGAACCATCTTCATTTCGACTTCGTTCGTAGAGTAATAATAACTAGAGACCGCACTAATATTTGTACAAATCGTTGACATACTCGCAAAATAAAGCTCTCCCTTTCAGCTCGGTTCCATTAACGTACAAAAAACAGAGACAAACAATTTCTGTTAAAAACATACTGTGTAAACGGGAAGCGACTTTTTGGAGCGGGCGAAGTTCACGCCAGTGTGATTTGCTCGGTGCTAACTAAAAATGGGTCTGTTTTTCTAAAATTGCAATAGATGTCGGTAATTTAATTTCGTTATTTAAAATATTAAATAACCCCCAAAATTATTCCTAATACGAATTCAGACACCTCTGTCGGATTCTTTTAACACTAAATATTGAGTGTTGCCCAAATCTAAATTCTTTACGCGGAAAGCGGGCCCTTAATGGAGTGACCTGCATTTACCCTTTTTTCATGTAATAAAACACTCCTTAAATATACAAACTCATCCACCTGCTCCAAGTATTCCTCATTCACAACTATATTGCAGACTGTTTTCATACTCTTTCTCTCAAACACCACTACTTTAGACTTACTTACATTTATAATTAACTCATTCTTCATACATACTTCGTTCATCCTAGACACGAGAGACTGTAGATCTTCCATTCTGTTAGCAATCAGCACCGCATCATCAGCATATAACAGGCAACATACTTTCAGATTACTCAAATTTGCCCCCAACCCCACCTCTTTCAATTCTTGCATACAATTATCCATGTATAAATCGAATAACCAAGGTGACATTACGCAGCCTTGTTTAACACCTTTTGTGATATCAAACCAACCCGTAAAACCACCGTTCACCCTAACACATGCAACACTTCCCTCATACAGAGACGCAATTGCCTGTGTGAGATTCGTTTTCACTCCATACTTGGACAACACCTTCCATAGCTTTTTCCTGTCGACTCGGTTGTATGATTTTTGTAGATCTACAAAGGCACAGAAAAGTTTCTGTTTTTTTTGCCAGAAACTTCTTAGTGAGCATACGCAATGAGAAGATCTGGTCCATGCACCCCCTTCCACTCATAAAAGCACCTTGCACATCCCATATTTTATCTTTTATTTCCTTTCTTACCCTTTCAATTAACATTCTATCATACAGCTTGCCAACTGAGCTTAGCAGGCTAATAGCTCTATGATTTCCTATGATGTTACTAAAGTCTGCAAAAATATATTATCTAGTCGAGACTTCCATCAAGAAGGGTCAAATCCAATCTCTACAAAACACGTATCAGACAATAGACCAGAGTTCTGAAGTTAAGTCCATTAATCTCATATTTTGCTGTTAAAATATTGAGGCACTAATGCTAATAAGCTAAGTACAGAACCAGCTATTTGAATATCTATCAAAAACAATATTTCAAAAACTCGGAAAGCTTACTTGCGCAGGGCATGGAGATAGGGCAAGGAAAAAAAACTTTTTGAATAATTTTAACTTGTGCCGAAACTCATTTTGTGGACCATAGATAATTACAATGCCCACCCATTCGGTCACTAGTTATTAGTTGTAATTCACTAGTTATTATAAGTCCAGTCTTAGATGTAAATTACTAGTTATAAGTTTCAGTAGTTAGCTGCTAGCTATAAGTCCAGTAACTAATTATTAATCTTAGTTGTAAGCCACCAGCAATAAATATTGGCGGTAAAACATCTCTAAATAGTATAAAATAAATTCGCTATCCGCGTCTGTTTGTTTGTGCGCTTAGTTCATCTAAATTACGCAACGGATTTTTATAGAGTTTTCACTATCGTTTAGAGAATTTCTCCCGAAAAGTTTAAATATATGATATATGCGTATTATAATTAAAAAGGTAAAGAAAAGTCCATGTTTTATAATCAAGTCGTAAAAATATTTTTTCGTGCACTATATTGCTAACGCTGGCTAAACCTCGTGAGATACATCAAAATAATGTACTACGGAATTGTAAATCTTAAAAAGGCCTACAGAAAAGTCCCCAGGATGATAAATGTCTATCTCTTGGGGCGATGCCATACATAGTAATGCAAAATTATGTTTTTTTGGTTTGAAAATTTGGTCGCCTAGAAATGTTTCAGATACTTTAATTAAATACTGCGAGTAGAATATATCTTGGCCTTTGAAATAATCGAGTATTTTTTAGATAAGTCTTTTTATAAGCCCAGAAAAAAATAATGTAAAGGCCTATGAAAACTGCTTTAAAGTTCAAAATCTTCTACTTACGAACCCATTTTCGGTTATGATTTTATTGTATAATGTGGCAAATTAAGTTATTTATAAAATTAAATATTTATGCCTGAACATCCACAAAATAAAATAAAAGGCACTTTTTGGCCATGTTTTTTTCTTGCATAAATCAAAACAGGCGGATGGTGTTGAGCGGGAATTTAAACCTTATCGCCATCTACGTAAGGGTTGTTATTGATAGCGGCTCAATTTAAAATACTACACGACGTAGTGCATCGCCTTAAGGATAACCCCCAGCAACGCCGGGTGCATATCAGATAGTTAGTTATAAGTCGAAAGGTTAAATAAACTAAGTATAAGTTTTAAGAGGTGATTTTCTCACGGCACAATAGAAATAATCCAAACAATTTATTTTAATTAAAAATTTCCGACTTTATGTCCGGGTTAAATCTTCCCCATAGGAAAAACTAAACCCTTCCACACACTTTTCCACAAATGACCATCTAGTCAATCCACATTATGCAAGTGCATTATATAAGCAAAATAAATACAAAACAATACAAGAACAACACGTCAACTCACCAGAGATCAAATGGGAAAATAATTCACCGACTCCAGATATTTTCATATCAGAGGGTTCGGCTCGGTAGAACTCCTAACAGGGCCTATAAATCCTACTGATCCCTCAACATAAATATTTAAAAAATCTTTCGTAATCCTACATGTATTTAAAATTAGTTATTTTTGCATTTTAATATATAATTTTTTTGATAGATCTAATACGCCTAAATATTTAATGAGATAGCTAGGTATAATGCCAGTAGTCGAAATAATAAATGGTAATATTTTTATAGTCTGAGAATGCAAAATTCTTTTTATCAATTATTTCCTAAATCTGTGTATTTTGAATATTACAGGAATTTGGAATAGCGACATCAATGATTTAAGTTATTTATTTTAATTTTGTCATGTAAAACTATATCGGGTCTATTATGACTAATCGTTCGGTCTGTTAGTATAGTTTTATCATAATATATTTTATAAAATTCGATTTCTAAAAATGAATTTGGTTCGTATTCATAATATGGTATAATATTACGGCAGTCAATCAAGTTATGTTTTTACCAAACTTTGGTGAATTATTTTTAAAACTAATACAGAACATCATTATTAGTTTTATCATTTTTAATGATAAACTGATGTTTAGGAGACAAGGGGTTTCGGTTTGGTTTCTTATGTATAGCACAAAGGGTAACATATTATTTTGAAGGAATAATTATTAGCCTGAAACATCTATATCAATTGAAAAAATCTTCAGAGAAAAATTACATGCCGCCGAGGGGAATTTAACACGCAGCCTTCTGATTGCCGGTCAGGTGCTCTACCAATGCTCTCTTATTTTCCACAGCAATACAAATAAAATAATAAATGTTTTTAATGTAAAATAAAATGGTTGACCAACAATAAGCAAAAAAAATAAAAATAATTCCAAAGTCACGTAAATTGCGTTGTGATACAGTTATGCAAAAGATTTTTTTAATCGATTTAAACGATTTTTCTCGCTACGTGTTTTTCTATTATTAAACCACTTTAATCCGAACAAATGGTCGAGACATTATCAGCTCCATTGGTCTTGAAATCCGGAAGTTAAAATGTCAGTCACCATCAAGGGCAACCCAATGGACAAAAAAATAATTGTAAGTAATTGGTAAATCTTTTTTGTTGTTTGTTGACCAATAAGTTATAGGAAAAATGAGTATGCTAAGCAAAACGTCATATAAATTAATATTGCGTAGGTTGTTTCATGAAAAATATAGCGGAATTAAAACACGCTCCTCTCTCTACTACAAATAATTTGTAATGAGCTACCGACAGATGTTAAAGAAGCTAAAAGCCTTGGTGATTTTCGTGGGTTATGCCTAAATACTATAAGGAATATGTTTTATATGTATTGTAAAGTGTCCTTAATGTCATAGAAATAAGCTGTTAAAAGGTTTATACTAGATATAAAATAGTATTTTTTTATAACTAAATATAATAAAAACAATAATAAATAAAAAAAATCTCTTTCTTATTTTCAAAAATAGAAACTAGTTCCAAAAATGTTCTGTTTACTCAGAAAGCAAAACCAACCATTTGTAATCTTAACAGTTCATATTTTAAAGAATAAAGAAAACAAATATATGAATAAATTACAAAAAAAACGCCTGTAAAAAACAGTAAAAAGGTACAAAGTACAAAGTGGTTATGGATATATATATATATATATATAAATATATATATATATATATATATATATATATATATATATATATATATATATATATATATATATATATATATATCTGTCCGAAACGCCAGGAATTAAAAAGTCCTTTTAAGGACTACGTTATGCGGGTAAACCGAGAAAATTATTCTACATATATATAAATAAAATATTTATATTTTTGGTTTGACTTGAAACTGTTTTTTGTTTGGATTCTTCGATTTGGAGTCTTCCTCCCCGGGGACTGGCTTTTAACTGCAATGAAGTTTTGAAATGTAGTTTAAAACTTAAAAAAAAACCGGTTTGACTGAGGATTGAACCTTCCTCCCCAGTGACTGGAGTCTACCGCGCTAACAACTGAGCCAAATCCCGATTGGGTAGGACCGACATTTATCTCTTATATTTTCTGCTGTAATTCCATGCAATTTCATAGAAATGCGTATACATCCGCGTGTGTGTACGTGAATGATGGCTGTGACAACGAGCCTATCTGCCGAGTTTCAGCTCGATCGGATCTCGGAAAGTGGGTTGATTTCCGCCTCCAAGATTTGCAATCATTCTTTACGAAAAACCAAAGTGAAATTCAAATAGATGTATTTAAAAAAAGGCTCAAGTATGCATTATTCATAATGAAAATGAATTCCCTTGACCCAAACCTTATTGTCTCTTGTCTTTGTTGTTTTAGATACTTATTTTTTTATTCTCACATATTATTGTACACAGTTATTGATTTTTTGTTTTCATTTCTTTTTTTTTTATTTTAACACTCTGTATCACCCACGAACCACGAACACTTAAGCAAAGGTGTAATGGTGCCCACGTAAAAACGTCGGCAAAGATCTAATAAAGAGTAAAGCAATTTACTTCTAACTAATTAAGTCAAGTCAAATCAAAATAAAGGTCACCCGCTTTACGTCACCGCGGGGGGCCATGACTTGCGTCCTAGAAAATCGCTAATCAAATTTACAAATTATTCGATTTGACGTCTAATCGCATGGGGACCGTCTGCAATTAGCCAGTTTGGCGCAAATTAATGGAATCCGCTTCAGTGACAATTACGCGATTTAACTAGCGGGCGTTTTACACGGTGTTTTTTTATCATACCGATCTCCATATGGAAACTATATTAGCGCTCGTATGAAAAAAAATTGTTTTACACCGGGTGGGAACCTTTTTTCCGTCGAGGGCCATTTGGATGTTTGTATTATCACCCGCGGGCCGCACATAAATTTTCAGGCCTAACCTAACCTATAAAAGTATCTATTGACTTATTTTTATACCACATCTCACTAACAGGTTGATGATTTTATATGTATTTAACTAATTTTAAATTGTATTTGACACATTAGAAAAGAAACAATATTTTAAAACCGTACTAAATTTTGATTAAAAATGGTAACACCTTGAATGTAACCATAGATCACATGAAAAAATCTGTAATTTGCCTTTGTCTTTGCCGTCAACAAATCATCAAAAATACACATATTATTCGCAACACCGAACAGTAACACACGTTCACAATCAGTAATGAATACAAGTTACAGTTTTTTTTTATCAATATTTTGAACATAAAACAATATAACCACGCAAAATTTCCACATAATATAGTTACATAAAACAATGAGAGACGTCAAATAATGTCTGCCATCTTAAACGGTACAAAATAAAATACGTCCTTTTTTATCCCGAATGCATTTGAAAAGACGACCCATTTCATATGGAAACTGGACGAAAAAAAAGCATCGTGTAAGACAGTCAAAACTTCTTCCGCGTACACGGCTTGATTTTAATTAAACACCGCTGGGCTTATTAGCTCATCAATATATTATTAACTTCGTGCAAAACCTTCAGTTACAATAGACAGCTTTTAAACCTTCAGGCTAATTTGTACGCTTTTGGGAACAACTCATATGGTCTCACGGAAATCGTTGTCTCCCTCACTATTGTGGTGAGAAATGTGATCTAAACGGTGATAGAAAGAGAAAACACCACACTTTGTATTCAAATCCACAGAAAAATTAAAATGTGCACCTTTATAAAACCAAAGGTTCCGACCGCAATTTGAAAATACTTATGAGACTTCGTGATTTTTTTATAATTTTTTTTATATGAAACGAAAAAAGGGAGGTGACGTTTGTAATACATTTGTCAAATAAAATGTGTGTGTTTTAATATGTTTTTGTTATCAGTAATTTTAATTTAAAAAAACATACAGTGAGACATTTTAATTTTTTTACTATGATCACATTAAAAATTTTAATATTCCAAAAAATATATGTAATTTTTTAATAATAAAATTTGAAAGCGTATTTCATCGCCTTTCTAAAACAGTTTTCAGTTTTCGGATACGTTCAGACGTGGTTAAACCGGCGGCAGGAAAGTTTCTAAAGATACAGAGTAGGTCCCCTGGTCTCTTATGGAGTGAGAATATTTATTGCTCACTAAAAAATATCCAAATAAGATGAATGCGTAGTTATTGTTATGTATGAAAAACAGAGCAAAAAGCACAACGAATCGTAAGTGGGTACAACTGAATAGAATCATGTGTATACATGTAAAAGGACCATTTTATTTTTTAAATAATAAAATGTATACCATTGCTTATGTCGCCGCTGCGGCGCCATCGGAGTTGTTAGAATGTTTCCTATGTCGCCGTGGTGGCGACAACGGAGTACAGAGAGTTAAATGCTGACAAAACACAATGTGTTGCCATACAGAGTTCCCACCTGACGTCCATGTCCCAAATACGAATTCCTATGTTAAACTTTTATTTGTAAGCATATCAGAAAAATAAAACAAATTGATTGACATCGAAGCACGAATTCGTCGTGTCAGGCGCCATTTTATATTTCCAATTTTCGTAAACAAAACCGACCCCACCACGCCATTCGTCGTATCGTCCCTGACAACAGTCGAATCATCCAACGTCCGAAGGTACAAAATAAAAGTGCTCTACGAATTTACGAATTCTCGCCCCATTGGCATGTCACGGATTGCCTGTTGTATATTTTCTGTAACCTTCGACGTTATATTTATTCAGCACGTTATCCGCATAACATAACATATTGAATGCCGGGTATCGTAGTATGGTACGGTAAAGGGGCCTAACTTTACACCTAATGGGGTAAAATTGCCCAAGTTGGCTATTTTTCCTACCTGTTGATTTAAAAAATATACACATATATATATCGTGGGGTAATTTAACTACAACTCGATAACTCCGAAATCAGATTTTTCAAGTTGAAATACCTTTGTTTTCCCTACGTGTATGCTACAAACATAAAATATGTGTTGATGGTGTACATACACTTCCATAAATGACACAAACATATAATACGTGCTGTGACACTATTGATATTTAAAATGATAATAGACCAGCCAATCGAGGAAAAGAGAACAAACCAAGTTGCGTGGAGCGGGGAGGCGGCGTGGCCGTCTTCCTTTCCGTGATTTGTTAAAAAATAAATCTGAAAGAGGCAACTTGCATTGTAATAATCACTTTTTAGTCCTCGAAAATAAAATCTGCGTACGAATTACTAGTCCTTTTTACAGTAAAAAAATTACTACAAATCCTAAATCGGCTAAACAAAAGTTCGGGCTTGTGTCCAAAATTGAATACGTTGTTACACACTTTTACAAATGCGTTATCATTTACCCACCTCACTTAAATTTAACGTAGCTACGCTCGGTTCGGTTAAACATAAACATTCAGATCCTACGCAGAAAAGTCCCACAATGGCCAGCGCTGCAAACGGTTGACTAACTTTTGCGAACTATGCTTTTCTGAGCAGGGTCCAGTTATTTCAATGTCAACTTAGACTTAAGTCGTAGTTTATTCAAAACATTCTCAAACCCTCCTGGTGCCAAAAATATGGTCACGTGATAAATGGCTAAAAATATTTTTTAGCCATTTTTTTATTTGGTACAATATTTTTTACATTTCAAAGTTTTCCAGTAATGTTGGCCTCACTGGGTGGCTTGCCCGTGCTGTGCATTTCAAGCAACGTTTCAATTCTGAATGGTGGTCTTACACCAGGGCAATACTGAGAGTATCTTCGACTCTGGAACGTGCTGCAAGTATACTATATATTATTTTTAATTAATAAATTGTGAAATAACAAAAATTTATATATTAATTAAAAAGACACACTTTGTAATACACCACTTTTTATTTGAATTAATAATGACACCAACCGGGTTTCGCTTATCTCAAGCTTCGTCAGGGCTCATTATATTAACTAAAGATAATTACATACAGAGACATATATATATATATATATATATATATATATAAGAAAATAAAAAAAAATGAGTGAAAGAGATACAAATAGGAAAGAAGGAACCTTATTGGTGATAGAAAGAGATAGAAATAGAATAAGAGACGATTAAAATTTACATTAATATAGTTTGGAAACACTTTCCACCTTAAACACTCTTTGTAAAAATATATATCTAAACACATAAATAAAAAATAATAAAAAAAATTAAAAATAAATTTAATCGCGACCGCCGGCATTTAAACCCTTTCCGGCTTGCTAGTCGAGAGCTTTACCGATCGACCACGGAGGCCGTCAAGCTCGTCGAAATGATACCCAGATTATATGTTAGGGCAAGTCTATTAATATGATGTCTATATGTGGCACCTTTATTTACTCGCCCATGTACGCCACAATACATACACGCCCGGTTAGCAGTCGGACAGATTGTCTTTACTATAAATTGAAGGGGGTACAGCTTCCTTAAAAAAAACATATATACATACATTCCGCATACAAAAAACAGTAACCACCACGACTGATGAAGTTACCCCGATTGACCAAATGATAAATGCTTAGTAATTCGTACCAATAACAAAATATATTATTTCAAGTACCACTTCAAGATTGTCTTTTTTTTCTTCAAATGGGCCAACGTAACCCCTTGAGGGACAAAGGAAGGCAGTTCTACGGTAACCGTTATATAAATATTAAATATGCCGATTATAAATATGCATGCACGTGCATCATTATACCAACGGTGTGTTTGTTTTATTGAATCAGGTGCCGGTAAATTATACCCATATAATATTATTGTCAGAAGTAAGCTTCAAGTGTGGACCATGAATGTATAATCCAACCAATTTTAATAGTTAATAGCCGAGTAAAATAAAGTAATGTATTATTTGTCGGAAGTCAGCTGTTCAACACTTAGCAGAGGTTAATCCATGCAAATTGGTGGCTTATCTTCCATCATATCAAGTCTAATGCTGAGTGAAAACAATGCCCAGCAGAATTGGTGACACAAAGATTGTTCGATTGAGCAAAATTTAACTTAGCAGCCGCTCAATTTGAAAAGTTGAAGGGTACCGGACGAAGTCGTGGGGAAAATCGAAAACGAGGATGTTACAGCTACGACAGTCTTCGTTTTCCATTTTCTTCGCACTACTTTTTTTCCTTTCTGCCGCAAGCCCGCATTATGAAATGACGACGTGTTGAGCGAGGGGCACTTAACAAAAGGGAGTCTGAGCAAGGGTACGCACCTAGTGAGGCCCATATTATCAAACAATGTTTCATATATGTAAAAATATTGCATCAAATAAATAAATAAGGCAAAAAAAACAAAACCCCTAGATACGAGACAGTAAGTTTAGAATCATGAAAGCATCTCGGAAGCTTAAAAAACGACGCTTAAACTGAATACGTAACTTTATATATTTATTTATTTATTGTTTGTTTGTAAATATTACATAATACAATTAATGAACTTAAAATGTCCAACTAGGCGATTGCCCGTTTTAGGACATTCCAATATGATAATGTTTTTACATGTAAATTATAGTGTTGACTATTCTGTTGTTAAAATAATACATATGTATATACATATTCTAGAATACTTTCAGTTATACCATGATATATTTTATTATATAAGTAGCTTGTTCTAGATGTGTCCCAATTACGTGGAACGTGGAGATCATTTGACATTTAAATGCCTATAAAGGGAAAACGTTATAATATTACATGACACATTCGCACAAGGGCTCTAAGGAATGCGAACGTCACGTTCTATTTTTAGATCACAAATTACAGAGTTACGAAGTCTCCAAAATATTTGCAAACTTAATATAATTAATTTTTTATTTACGTCACTAGGTATCTTGGACATGTCGTTACTCAGAAAAAATTCCGTGCCAAACATAATATTTTTTCCGATATTTATTTACAGGAAAACCTCATATTTATTATTGAAGCTTCATATGACTTATTTTGTATAGTGGAGAGAGCCTATTTTGCAGGAAAACATAATCTCAGGAATATTTTCGTATGTCTTCATTACAAAATATTTTTTTATAACATTAGAGAGAAAAAAAGGATTTCTTTTCATATGAGTAGTTATCCTGCGGAAACTACAAACGATAGATATATAAAAAATATATATACAAACACGTTATCGAGTAAGACGTTACTATTTACAAAAACATAATTTTGGAAAAAAACAAGTAAATTATTACGAAAATAGTGTTAGCCGATGTACGGCGGGTGATTGACGTCTAATCCAAGGCAATCGAAGGGTTATATTTAATATAATAAAATACTTATAAACAACTATATCTACTTAAACTATTTAGATACCAAATAACCCTTTATTCGTCAGGAAAGAAATTACTAAACTAAAAGCAAAAAAGAGAGAAAGTACAGATTTTACTAAATTTATCGTAAGTTCAAAAAAGCTTATATTCCAAAAGGAACGAGGTCCAAAAATGCCATATCTTAATAGCCAATGTCACGTTTTGAACCTATAACATCTGGGTAAACAGCTAAAGAGCTCACCGTTCTGTCAGAGAGTTCTATTTATTGATTCGAAATGTTCAAATAAAATTTGAATACATTATCGTATTGACGTGTGTAATAAGTAATAACGTAATAAAGGTTAGGTAACGTTGGTTAGGGTTGTTCATCAACAGTAAAACGAGGAATGGGGGGTTTAAAAATAAACATATATTACCAATTAACAATTCGTGCGTCATATTATTACCTACGCTTGGATTTGAATAACACAAGGAACAAAAAGATCAATAACGAAATTATTAACCTGGCTTACATCCCAAAAATAATAATTTTATGATCGATTAATACAGTCCAATATTCCAACACACCTTTCGGAAATTTTTGATATTTAAATCCTAAGATCCCTCGCTCATGAATGAAATGATGTACCAAACTGAATATAGCCGCGTTGACTTGAAAATTACATACAAAAAAGCTGTGCAAATTTCATTACACCGGCCTCCTCACCATTCAAGAGTTTCCGCTTCATAGTCAAAATTTCCGAGTTCACAGAAGTATTGGCGATTATTCAAACAATGAAAAAGAAAATATTATTTTTTAATGATAAAGTAATGTTTATAAGACAAGAAGAATTTTTTTTATGCATATCACAAAGGATAAAAAATAAAATAAGCAGTAATTGTTGATTGAAGTACTAGTACATATTGAATTACTTGGAGGGTTGGGATTAAGCCGACGTGGCTCAGTGGCCTAGAGCACCTGATAGGACGTCAGAAGGTGCGGGTTCAATTCCCGTCGGCGGCATTTATTTTTACTTTGGAGATATTTTCAATTTGTATGGATATTTCAGGCGACTAATTATTGCTTATAATAAAAAGAAAATATTTAAATAGCCAGGTACTTCCAAGTTATCCTGCTCCACAAATCCTTCTCTCTCAACTCTCTTCAGCCTCGCAACCAGTGGCGTCCATTGCTCTATGACCAACGGTAGGACGTGTGTATTTTTCAAGTTCGGGTTAGAATTGTGCGTTGAACATTTGGAAAATACCATTTTATTAGGTATCATCTTCCGAGGGTTTAATGATAAATGAGCGTAGGTTCGTTAAAAATGTTCCGTTTAAATGGGTATTCCAGCAATTATGTTGAACTACAACACTATGTTAAATTATATGAATATGCTCAAATTGTCAGACAGAAGAATTTTCACTGACTTGGTATTTCTATATAAAATTCTAAATGATTTAGTTGATAGTCCGGTATTGCTAGAATTGATAAGCTTTCGGATTCCACAAACTTAATACTAGAAGTCAGGATTTATTTCAGTGCAGAAATTCTGGGACTAACTACCATATGTATTCCTCTTTGCCCAGAATACTAATGGAGGGAAACAATTATACCAAGTCAGTAGACATCTTCTATTTATGTTTAAACAAATATAAAATGTTGTTAATGAAGCAATTCAGTTATGTACAATAAATAATGTATATTTCTTAATATTCTCATGTAAAAGCCCCGAAAAAGGGCGTTAATAAATAAATAAAAAAATCATGGAAAAAATATAATATTTAGATTAGAAAACAGTCAAAAGTTTTTAACATCTTTTAAATTTCTTTATAGGGTTCGTTTTTTATGGTAGACACAGCTTTTCATCCATTATGGACTGCACGCCGCTGCTCACGACATACCTACCTTAATAATCGGGTATGCCATAGTCCCACTGGCTGTGAGCACTTAGGACTCGTAATATTCACGGTAAAAGGATTACGTGCCACCTGGATGTATCACCTATCGCTTACTAGGTGGATGTGTTCGCAAAGTTTTCCACGTTACCTCTTTTACAATCAAAGATTATTTCACTAAATAATTGTTTCAAAATCACCAATACTGTTATTTATATAGTTAAGATTTATTATTTACTTCCGTCAAAATTTCAAATCAATTTGAAGGTTAGGAATGTCGTAGATCAAGATGACAGCAGCGTGCTCCTTGTATTAATTTGGTAGCTTGTCCACCTGGTCGATGTGGTGCGTGTGCCAACTGACAATTGACTTCAGTTCGGCTGACAGTGTGTTCAGTTCGCTGCCAAGTTCATTGGCAGTTATGGTCGGAATCACACTGAATTCTTCTTGCTCGGATACAGCCGTAAGAGAAGTTTATATTTCAAATCAAATGATTTTAAAAGCATTTTTTGTTGGGATCTAATAAACATTCAAGTTCAAAGCTGCCGTCATTCGAACTTAGTAAAATCAACAACATAACATAATTCATCATTTTAAAAAGGTGGGGGGCCTAAATGGTCCCGTGCTCTGTATGTCGGTTTATTAAAGAGCCATTTATAATCGAGCTGATGACAGAAAAGGGGTATAGCCATTTTTATTTTATTTTATTTTTAATGTACACATCAGCGGGTTAACATAAATAACAATGAAATAATAAAGAATAAATACTAACCATCCAATTACGGTGTGCAACAATAAGTAATTTGAGAATAAATAATAACAACCTCACTAAAAAAAACGTGGTGTAAATAATACGCGGCGCGTAAGGTCAAAACAGTAAAACGGTCTTAAACCAGGCTTTACCAAGGCCGGATTTACCACACCAAAGTAGAACGGCCGTGTAAGAACCTAATTAGTAAGACGAAGTGTGTAAAACAGCAATAACAACAACAACAAGAAAAAGAAAGGACATAAAGTTTGGCTCAAGTTAAAACAAGAAATTCGAGAAATTTAGTAAAGTTCTGGGAGTTAAAGCTGAATATGTCCAGAATCTTGCCACTCCTTGTCGACGCATTCGCATTCGGGAAATGGTCAAGTTGGTTCTTAGAAAAGGAATATGGAAAGTTCCATGTGATGTAAGTGTTATATGTGGTATAACACCTAAATAAACATGTAATAATAATATTTGGATAATTTGTATAGCGCAGTTTCTCTGAAAAAACCACCTAAAGGGCGTTGTTCATTTTATTGCGAGGCTCTATCTAATTTTACTATTTACAAATAGACACAGATAAACATACTCACCTGGCGAGTCACTTCAAATAAACACACCTTTATTAAAAAGTTAACGAATTTTATATTTGCTATTTTACACTCCGTTGCTATTAATATTACTTAGAAGACTAGTTGTAGCCCGCCACGCGTTTCTGTGTCTCAGTCTGTCTGTGCAGAAAGAGAAACAATAGCACGTGTTGCTTTTACTGTCTTAGTTGTTTTTACGTCCAACAGATGGCGCTGTTTTTTTTTATAAAAACGCATTTTTGTCCAACAGATGGGGCTTTTTTTAAAAAAATAAAATGTTTTTACCTGTCACGGGTATATATAATATAGGTATATAAAAACACACGCGTATTCGAATTTAACGTTGTGTCAAATTTTCAAAACAATCGGTGAAGAACTTCTTAAGATTTTGAACAAACGAACATTTACATTTTTATTTATATAGATGAGTGGCAAAAGTAGATTTGATATTTATTTTAAACGACTAGAAAATTTAGGACTAGAGAATTTTTATTTAATGATCTTAAAAAGCTTATACATTCTTATACAACATTTAGCTATTTTCAATATCGCGGATTGTGAGGGTGGAAGATTTCTGACTTTATGGATATGATATGGCGTTGAGTTTTAACTTAAGCTCTGAATTCTGTAGATCTGTGATCATTCTGAAATCATGTGGCAGTCCATTCCAGGTTTTGGTCCTGCTACTCCGAAAGCACGCTCACCGAACTTAGCATCTGGTATGCGCTTTGATTTCAACCTTCCGATATCTGATGACGCTGCTGACCCAAGAGTTGACTGTTGTGTAATGGTAAAATACTCCGCAATACCCATTTTCTATAAGTAAGCCTGAGCTATTCCGTTAAGTGACTTCAATACCATCCGGCAGAGCTTGAATTAAATACATTCGGGACATTTAAGCTATGAGCCACTTAAATTTGAGTACTTCACAGCCATCTTCTAACCCACCTCCCGAACACCCTTCTTCCTCGCAACGTTTCACAAAAAAATAAGATGCCATAGTTCGACTGGCTTCGGGCAGTGTTAAGCTATGTACACACGTATATTCATGCTCGACGGTTTGGCTCGTTCGAACATGTTGACTTGGAACCATGCTCGTCGTTGTTTCCAGACGCTCGAGCAGTTCGACACAAGACGCCATAGATATACCACAAAGACGCTCAATCAATTCATAAATTTGTGTCGAACATTGAGCAAGAATTACGACTTTTGGATCTTTATCGCATGGAGCCGTTCGCTTGATGTCGAAAAAAAACATCGAACGAGAAGGTACACACGTTAAGACATATTCGAATGGGGGTAAAACCATCGAGAAATAAATAAACCATATCTGTAGCCAGGTATCTTCCTAGCCTACCTCTTCCCCTTCCCACAACCTTAAGTTAACAACATATTTGGGGATGCTCATTCAAGTCTAAAAAAAAAACATCGAACGAGAAGGTACACACGTTAAGACATATTCGAATGGGGGTAAAACCATCGAGAAATAAATAAACCATATCTGTAGCCAGGTATCTTCCTAGCCTACCTCTTCCCCTTCCCACAACCTTAAGTTAACAACATATTTGGGGATGCTCATTCAAGTCTAAAAAAAAAACATCGAACGAGAAGGTACACACGTTAAGACATATTCGAATGGGGGTAAAACCATCGAGAAATAAATAAACCATATCTGTAGCCAGGTATCTTCCTAGCCTACCTCTTCCCCTTCCCACAACCTTAAGTTAACAATATATTTGGGGATGCTCATTCAAATTTAAAAAAAAAAACAACTTTTACAACCTTGTATTACTTGTCAAAAGACGCCTCCCAGCGCTATTTATTTATTTATTGCATCTCACTATACATAAAACACTTTTTTTTCACATAAAAATCAACCTCACTAGGACTAAGCCTGTATCGAGGTTAACAATTTACATTTGAGTGAAGCAAACATAAGAGTAATCACAAACATAAAGTAATTCTACATACAAACACAAAATATTTCAAAATTAAAGAAAAAATAAGTATTAGATGTGTTACCAGATGGGTAATTTGACAATATATTGTAACAATATTTGAACCATAACTAATCATTAATCATTATTCAAAATAAGAAGCAAAGTAGATAATAAAGACAGATAGGGTGACATTCGGTTTTTAGCAAATGGGACTTATATAAAATCTTATTATTTAAGAAAGGACAAGGATGAAAAAATATTAAGACAATCGTCTGTCAATACATAAACCTTAATTAACTTTTTAAATTTAACTAAGGAATTGGTAGACTTAATATGATTTGGAAGAATATTAAACCTAAGTGGTGCCTGATATAAATAATTTCTTTGACCAAAAGAAGTTTTAGTATGTACCGCCACAAAGTTCAATGTAGAGCTAATTCTAGTTGTCCGCATTTGTTGTGTTCTTTCAGCAAATTTAATATTGATAAAAAATCGACAAAGTATTTGAGTGATATATAGCTGTTTTATGCACATAACATTACATTCCTTATATAGTAGGTTGGATGGATAACAGATTTTTTTTTTGTACATCACTTTAAGGATCAATTATATATGAAGTATCACTATATATATGAAGTAGCCGAAAATACAGAGTTAATTATGAATTATGAATTATTATCGATAGTTAACATTAAATACATTACATAGTTTTCTACTTAGTTTTAATACAGTGCTTATTTTATTGATAGTTTATTTTATGTTCCTTTTGGAAATCTATAGCTTTTATACGTATCTGAAAACTTCAGCCGTAGTTGCCGTTCAGACGACTTGTTCAAGATACCATATAGCAGAACAGATGTTCTAGCACAGCACAACGTGACAAGAGGTGCTATTGAAAACTCTAAAACAATGGACATATTTACTCTTTTAATAACCTTGAAACTTTTTTGTATACCTAACTATCTTCCCAAATGTTAAGATTGTTAAAATAAGAAATTTTTTAATGTAAATGGTTGGTTAAATAAAAAAATAAACTGTAATCAAATATAACCTTGCTTTACTAACCTGATCAACGGCTAAAACCGAAGCTAGCAAGAGCACGAATAAATATTTACAAAACCTGGAATTCGAATGTTATTGGATACACTTGATAAGATCATCGATAAAATAAAAATGCAATGTAAATATTTACGAAACCAGGCAACGAAAATTTTAACACAATTAGATCGTAACATTGGTATTTCTCAAAACGAAAATAAGATTACTATACAGGGTGTCCGGGGGTAAAGTGCACAAACTTCCGGAGGTAATTCTACATGATGGTAGAAGTAAAAAAGATAAATAACGTTTTTTGAAATTCCGTTGTTTTTTTTTATACAAAATAATTTTTTCCATAGAAGAACATTATTTCTTCCTTACAAACAATTCAACTTTTGTACCTAAAACTACCGTAAAACGTTGAAATTTCGAAAAAAATTGTGCGTCTTTTTTACTCCTACAATCATGTAGAATCACCTCCCGAAGTTTGTGCACTTTACCTTTGGAGACCCTGTAAAAAAATTATTTATTGATAATATGTATTAATATATTTTATAATATAAAAGTGGACCCGGGCAGACTTTGTCCTGCCACAGACCGCCTTCTATGTAGACCGCATTTTATATAGACCCCATTTTATGTAGACCGCCTTTTGTCTGGTGGCGCTGTTGTCGGATATTTTATCTCCATCGGAAGAATTTACTGTGACTGAACAAAATAGCCGACAAACACACGGGACCAAACAAACTGATCGTTAGGATCCTCCCTACATGCCAGGTGCACCAACTTCGAAACACAAAAATTTCCCCCGGCCTCGGGAGCCTTTGTAACCATACTTTATGGATGGCCTTCGTCAATCAAATATATTACAAGTTAAGTTATATTTATTCACTTTTCACATTGCCTTTCAATACCTTAGAGGCGTTTCCATGCATACATAGTTATAGGTAAATTGTTCAGGAGTACGATAATAGGTGTATGGTACATAACATAATAAGCTGATCATGAACAGTACAAGGAGATACAATACAAGTTATTACATATAGTTCTGTTGCACAAAACAATAATTGTGTATAATAACAAGTACAAAATAACTACTTAAGGTATTGCGAAAAAAGTTACAGAGCAATGTGTAGTAACTTTATTGATATTCGTAAAAATAAATATGAACAGTTTGTTATCAAGCATGTTTGTTTTTAGCAAGCCTTTATTATTTTCTTATATATTTTCAATGAATTTGGTTTAGTAAAGTAGTTTTGGAAGCTTATTTTTATAATCATGTTGCCAAAACAATCAGCGGAAAATGATAATAAAATCGCCATTTTCAAATATTCAATGCACAATAATTCACATACAAACTTGAAAAACTACACCCAGCCCACCGACAGTCATAGAGTAATGCACGCCACTGTGTATTACATAGATATTTCCAATCAAGATTCAGCATGAAGAACAAGATATCACGTTTATCTACAGTTTCATACAAAACAGCTATCGCAAGTAACAAATTCATATCATATGATATACACACGAGGAAACAGTATCATAAAGATGCACCTACCTATTCTGCCAATTGATTTGGCAAAGCAATTCACCCATCGCTGACTTGAAGCAGATATCAAAATCACTTAAATCTTTTGAACACTTTCCACCGTCATCAGGTCTGTATTGCTTCGAACTTTGTATTTAATAAACAGTAGCATTGTTTGGCAGCAAAACTATAAAATTAACACAGGATGTCTGTAATAACTCATGGCTCTACGTAATTGACGTTTAAAAAACACTGAAACTTGTCACATTGACTGGCGTTATAAATACAGGGTGTCCGGGAGTCCAGTGCGCTAACTTTGGGAAGTGATTCTACATTATGTTAGAAGTAAAAAAGAACTTTCTACGAATATTTCAATATTTATTTTCACATTCAAACACTTCAACTTTTTAACCTAAAAACTACCTTGAAGCGTTGAAATTTCGAAAAATATTTTTATTTTTA
This sequence comes from Hesperophylax magnus, assembly GCA_026573805.1. NCBI lineage: Eukaryota > Metazoa > Arthropoda > Insecta > Trichoptera > Limnephilidae > Hesperophylax > Hesperophylax magnus. The sequence continues at coordinate 3,397,179 of JAIUSX010000088.1, forward strand.
TTTTTTACTTGCACTATAGTGTAGAATCACCCCCAGAAGTTGGCGCGCACTTTACCCCCGGATACCCTGTATATGATATTTTGTCAAAAATTTAAGTGCAAATTGGTAAGTTTTGTGACGTTTTTATTTAATATAACTTGTATACGTTATACACAAATGATTCATCAAAGCAGAAAAACAAGAAAAGTTATTGTTATCCGATTTAGTTTAGAAACTATTTAGAAACGACAATTCAGCAATAATCTTCTTGTGATTGTAATAGCCGAACCCCGCACACTATTATACCTACAGTCAGCAGGTAGGTTTGATAAACACAGGTCACAACAATAGATCGACAACGTTGACAACACAGAAATAAAGATTTTTTTTCGAACAGCACATTACGAACTAGTACTTCATATTAAAGCACAGTTAGCAAAAATCACACATGAATGTGAATAATTCGAGAGCTACTAGACGTAGGATCCGCGCGCGCGGACTGTCAAGCCAACTGACTGCCGCCCACAAAATGTTGGCATAGTGCAGTTTCCCAAACTTATTTGGCTAGCTACCCTATTTTCAAGATCTTCTTCTTAAACTATATCCCACTTCTGACTACGTAATTATAACACCAGCTTGAAGATCACACAAAAGTCGAAGGTGTGTTTGTGAAAACCCACCGACTTGAAAATCAATCGTTATTTTGGAAGTTTCCAAGACAGATAAAGCCGCGTAAATGAGAGCTTTTGCTGCCTCAGCACACAGATTCCTGCTTTATCGATAAGCTGCTCCCAAATGCCTGGAAAGTCTAGGACCCAATCGGGGTATGATGAGAAGCTGGCGGAACACGGAGAAAAATGAGTATTGCCGAGTTATTAAAATCCGTCTCAAAACGGGAACGCAGGTCGTTTCCTATTAAACTCTTAGTACATTGCTAATATATCGGAAAATTTGTCAATGCACCTGCATTTGTTCTGATAATATACAAATGACGAAATGCGAAAATATTAGAATTTTGATGAACACGCATTGTGACGCCGCGATAACACATTCGTGTTTTACTGAAAGTTTATTAGGAAACCTATGGATTCATTCATTAAAGGTGCAATCTGGTTTTTAACCGGATTACGAATAAGGATGAAGAGATTCTTAATAAATTAGCAATATTTTACAGCGGTAAGTTTTCTCCGTCGAGTAAGGAAAAGACAGAGACGTGGAGGAGAAAGTTGTGATCTGGTCACCAAGCGCGGCTAAACCCATTTCAAGAAATGTTTCAGTTTCGAATGGTGATCTTTCACAATTGATAATGAGAGAATATACCAATCCGAAACGTGGCGCAAATAAACTAGGTAAGTACATAAAATTATTATATTTAAATGAAATTATTCCAATTTTTTCATCATTTCATATTGCCTTCGCCGCCCACTTACTACCTTTCAATACCCATTGCTATGCAAGGGGTCTCTACTCCCCCCCTACAGATTTCTCAAAATCCTCCCAGGGGGGTGACATCACCCACTTTGAGAATCACTAGCATAACGTAACACACTTGTTTGCACGCTTCACAAAATTACATCTGAGACAGAATTATGTTTGCTTCCATCGATAGACGAATAGATACATATCATGTAGGTACGGCGTCCCTTCCTTGTGGCTACTGACTACACCCCCGCAAACAGAATACACACGGCATGTTCGGTCGCAAGGTCTTCGCTATGACCCCGCAGTAAAATACGGATTTCAACCGCTTTGTAGGCCAAGATCGGCAGATGAAACTGCATCCGATGCGCGTAAGATCGCCTTTGTGGTGCAGCGGTTTGTTACGCTGATGGGTCGATGTATCCGAGGATCGCGCGCTCGATTTCTGAGTAAGTACGAGAACAAAACTACTACTGATATGGATTATTTCTATTTATTCACGCCTTAAAGGATTGTACATGTATACACGATATAAGCAGGTACAGTACATATAGTAGAAAGTTATGTTCTACAAAGGAGTTCAATAATTGTATATATTAACAATAGTACAAAATAAGTACTTAAGATGCTATAAAATTAGTTATAGAGCAATTCGTAGTTTTTATTACGCCATATTAGGGAACATAGCTAAATTAATACAGCGATAAAGGGTGCACATTTTTTTTTATTATTCACAAGAGTCCCAACTACTCCCGTCTGGAGCCAGTGAGACTATGGCATCCCAAATTGGGGGATGTTGTGAGGCTGAAGGTAAGTGGGGAAGGGAAAGAGGAAGGTGGGGAAGTACCTGGCTATTCAGATCTAGTCACTAAACACGGCTAAAGCCATTTGGAGCAACGTTTCAATTCTGAATGGTGGTCTTACACCAGGGCGATACTGGTAGTATCTTCCACTCTGGAACGTGCCGCAAATATACTATATATTATTTTAATTAATTAATTGTGAAAATAACACAAATTAATCGAATAAAATTTATTTGCGCACGCCGGGTTCGAACCCGCGACCTTCGGAATGGCAGTCCAATGCGTTACCATGTTAATGCGTGGTTGGACAAAGGAGTTTGATAGGTGTATTATATTAATATAATAACGTACTTAAAATCAGTTTGTTAACATAATCATAAAAATAAACACGATCGGTTTGTGGTAACGCAAGTTTGTAATTAACAAACCTTTATATTGCCCAATTGGGTGTTATACAGCACATAGATAAATTAATATATAGATAAAATGCGCACATGAAAAATTTGTTAATATAATCTAATGGTCTGAATTCTAGTTTGCACACTGAGTGATGACGGTAACCATTGATTGAACTGTATTTTGAAATAATTAAATAACGGCAATATTAAGTAATGTAAAAATGATACAATATTAAGTAAAAAGAGTTATAAAGTGATGTAGTTTGTTCTCAGTCCTCCTCACTAGGTATTCTTGTTCCGAGGCGGACTGTAGTTTGTTGTATTTGTGTTGATAATGATTTCCTCATCTTCTAATTTGTTGGTTCCCACAAAATATAAAATAAATTAAGCAAAAAGTATTTGTTTGTTGTCTGTAGGTTGCGTTGGGGTTACTTCATAAATTTAATGATTTCCTCATCTTCATGTTTAGTTAGCCATAATTTGATGTCTTTTTTCAACTTTTCTCTATCCTTGGTGTTTTTAATTTCAATAGGAAGGGCATTATATAATTTTATAGCATGGAAATAGTGGTTCTTCTGGCCGAAAGATGTATTAAATTTTGGAATGTTTAGTAGATTTGAGGATTTCGTTCTTGTAGTGTAGGTGTGTTGTTCAGCAAGGTGTTCATATTTTTCTTTAAAATTGAGTAGTGCATTTTTTGAGTACAGTTTTATAATGCTGAACACGTTAAATTTTTAAAAAATTTCTGTTGATGGAGTCCTTATGGGTACTTTCAGGATTTTTTTTATTATTACTTTTTGAGTTTTAACGAGCTGCTTCATGTGAAGGTTTGAGGCAGATCCCCATCCAATAATCCCATATTATTAGCATACTTTGGAACATTATACAGATCAGTCAGTCGGAGGTACACGCAAAGTAATTTTGGGGTATTTTAAAAGTTGAGAGACTGCAGGAAGCGGGTGGGGAATGGAGATGGGGAGGCAGGTTGAAAACACCATTTGGGAGCAATAACAGTAAGAAGAGTATCGAGTAGATTATTGATCAATAGTGAATGTAGATTATTTACAGGTTTAAGCAATTGGAGTACCGAATAAAGTGCACTTGATGCAATATGCATTACTAGAATGCGCTTCATAAATTGAATTGAATTTATGACGACATCAACGTTATCAAACATCAATAAATTTATCGGAAGAAGTAGTTTGTAAAACAGCCCACGCAACATGTACGTAGTATATAAATATAATACATCGAAAATTGCTTCTATAATTAGAGAACAGCCAAATGATTCATAATAATTCGTCCAGAGCCAGACCTAGAATATGTTGAGCCCCAAGCAGAACTTCCTCGAATCTCGTATATAAACAAGCGTATTTTTTCAGGAATGCATTTTGGTGGAGAAGATGCGTCCAGTTTTTGCTATGGGTTGTTAAATGGCATTTTTAACATTATAACGAATACCTTATTATATGATATTATTTAATAACAGAAAAAAGAAAAACACCAGAAACTCCAGGAAGGCGTGTTTCGTGATCCAAAAGTCTGGCCAATCTCCAATACAAAACTGTGTTCCAATGTCGTTATGAAATTCTAGGGATATAAATTATGAAAAGCTCGCGTGGTATTAGGGAGAAATTACTGAACAAAGAATTTTCCCACGGGAATGAAATGTTTTCCGGGATGAAAACTAACCTATGTCACTTTACAGTCCTTCAACTATCCCTATGCAAAAACTCACGTCGATCTGTCGCTCCGTTGCGAGGTGAAAGGAAAATTTAGCATTTATAATATTAGTTAGGATGGGATGGCGATATACGATGTCGGACAAGTGGAAGAGACAGAACCAGTGCAAAATACGCTAGAATCAAAGGGTTTCAAATCAGTGGCGACCTTGGTTTCTATTGAAATCTAGATGGAAGGCATTTAAAGTGTTCCAAGCCCTCCTCTTCCTCATCTTTACCTCCTCCTTACTTCATTACACCTTAAAACATCCCCAAGTTGGAAATGCAATATTTCCAACGGCTAAGTCATAAAAGGTAAACAAAAGTGAAAAAGGTAAACTTGGGTCTGAATTCGTAGAAGCCAGAAACTTAAGGATTCCCAAAGAAAAAAATAAAGTGAACAACAAAACGAAGGTTATTAAATAGTAAATCACAAACTCCAGCAATAAGCCACGGAAACTAGCATAACTTGGAAGAACGTGAAAGGAAAGCTAACGAGGCAGAAAATACTAATATGTCAGTTGGAGCAAGCACAGCAAGACGGCTTGTGTTGGCTGACATTTCATACACAATATTATTAAAGTTAATCCAGAGAATCCGCATCAACAACAGGTGGTAGCGTCGTTCCAAGATCCTTTGGGCCAATGATGGGTAAATTCCCGGGAATTTTGTTTTTTTGGGGAATACTGCGAGAATTTTCATCTAAATGGTGAAAACCACACACAAACTTTTGAGGTTGAACAAAATTTCAAGTTAGTTACACGTATCATGAACGGTAGATGGCATGCCGATGGTAGAATTTTTTGAATTTTTGGAAAATATCGAATAGTACGTACCGAAGCTGTCAAAATATTGATATTTGAATCCGGTCGACAAGCGTGTGATGTCAAGGTCACAGGTACACACGAATACGCAGCGGTACAGGGTATCGATTCTCCAATCCAGACCGCTCGCAATCCACGTCGAAAGTACATATATTGGTCGACAATGTTATTCTTGAGTCTCAAAAGGCATTCCACTCGAAGAATGACTCGACAATGAATGACTTCGTTGAGAATCGGGGCCCTGCAGCACTGCAATTCGAATCATGGACTGTACTGAATTGTGTCTCGTGCGACGTCAAGAGACACGGATTGTACACATTTTACCTTTACTACCGAAGTAAATTTGAAAGCTCATAACTATGTCATTTTTTGAGATTGAAAAAAACTATTTTTTAATGTCGTTATTAGTACTCCTAAAATTTGTATTTTTACTTATAAATACATGATATTTGACATAGACATTTACCACACTAGGCGGCTGCCTGTTTCATTTTTTTTTATATTAACTCCACACAGGAGGCCCTGAAGAAAATAATTTCCCTCAGGGCCTATGTCATCTTTGGGGATGCTGTGTGGAGGGTCTTTTTGTGGAGAGGAAGGAGTGAACATGGTTCTTGAAGAGTCCCATGTTGTAGGAGGGAGGAAACACAGAGGCCGGCAGTTCGTTCCACAGCCGAGCTGTTGAACTTAAGAACGAATCGTGGTGACCAATGGAAAATAATTATTTTGTATGAAGTCTAGAGAAAACATATGAATTAAATACATAAACATGCTGAAAATTGGAAGACATAAATAGAAAATAGAAAAGACATGCATAATGATTAGATTACATACATAAACATTCACTTACATATATTCAAACACATCTACACACACACACACACACATATATATATATAAAATTCATAGAACATAAAAAAAATATTTATAAATATTACATAAATACATACACACATATTCCGTTATACTTTGCATACATGTGTGATTCGAATCTAATACCACGGACTCAAAAAAAACGAAACGCGACACTGTCAACGATCTTCCCACAGTCAAACAAAAACAAAAACAAAAACAAAAATCACACACACACACACACACCCTCACATACTCACACACACATACTCACACACACATACTCACACATACATACTCACACATACATACTCACACATACATACTCACACATACATACTCACACATACATACTCACACATACATACTCACACATACATACTCACACATACATACTCACACATACATACTCACACATACATACTCACACATACATACTCACACATACATACTCACACATACATACTCACACATACATAATCACACATACATACTCACACATGCATACACATCCTTACATATAAACATACACATGCATACATATAAACATACACATGCATACATATAAACATACACATGCATACATATAAACATACACATGCATACATATAAACATACACATGCATACATATAAACATACACATGCATACATATAAACATACGCATATTTACACTCACTTACACACATATATATAGATACATGCACACGCATCCGTATGTACGTGCATGCATATTTATCTACACATACATATATCCATATTCACACACATTCTTATATACATGGTGTCCGGAAACTCGTAGTACAGGAAACTGGTGAATCTACATCACATTTGGAGTCGATTTTATAGTATACTTTTTTTTGATTTGAGCTTTCGTTTTCGAGTAAATCGAGTCAGAAGTTGATTTTTTTTTTGATCAAATTCTTATAAATTATTACTGAAGATCAAAGTACCCAACTAATTAAAACTATTTAAAAATTTAAAAGTAAAACAAATAATGACGAAAAAATTTGAACCCTGAAATAGCCGAAAAATATATTTTTTTTAGTTTTTTTTTTTTTATAAAAATGCTCAAATCAAAAAACTTTATGTTTATTTGGGTTCCCCGTGTGGTATACATTCTCCAGTTTCCGGCTTGTACTACGAGTTTCCGGACACCGTGTATACCTCTACTTGAGTACGAGAAACAGGCTACTAATATTATACATTTTAATAAAAAGACAACCTAATTCAGTATAACTTTCTTGATAAAAAATATAAATTCCAGACTTAAGGAATTCAAAATAGGTCGGGGAATATTGTCAAATTTTTTGAAGAATGGTTAATTGAAAGCTCAAGTTGAAAATTATGTTTCGAGCTGAAAACAGCCATGTTGACTTCGAAATTTCAGATAGTAAAACGCTGTTTTAGTGACAGCTGGCAGTCAAGTTGACTTACAAATTCCGAACAGAAAATGTTGTACAAATTTCATCACGCCATTTTTTTTTAAATAATGAGACACGCAAGCAGGTTTTCTGTTATTTTTCAAAAATACATTTTTTTAAACTATCCCGCAGTCAAGTGGGGGGTAGGTAGTACCCAAAATTACTATCCTCCTTATATTAGATTAAATACGTGACATATATTTTTTGTATTTTACGTATTCCTGCGCAAATACATAAGTTACCATTAATAATTGACTGAATAATTGGGATTTCTATAGTTTAAAAGCCCACAAGCCAGAAAAATCATGGGGTCGTCGGAAGCCCCATTTGGTTACAGACATTTTGTTTGGCATCTTGGCCTGTTAAGAGTTAAAAGAGGTCAAAATCTTTTAACAACACGTTATCTAATTCGCTCCTGAAATACTCACAATATACCACAACGAAATTCAGGATCATCACCTTCAAATGTGTATTTTATTACTTTACGACTATAAATAACGATAATTTATTGGACCAAGTAATGAAAGTTCATTAAAAATACGCCACCAAGGTCGATCTTATTGATCGAATTATTTATATCTATAATTAAAACGTTACATCGCTTTTTCTGGGTTAATTATATTACACATTGAAATGCCACATTGATAATGTTCAATCAGCATTAAAATCATGAGAAAGATGTTTTGTCCAAAAAATCTATCACGAATATTTGTTGAATATAGGTTAAGTCGGAATTAAAAGAAATATGATAACAAAGAAAAACTTAAACTACAGCTTGGGCACGAATTATTCATTATTGGAAATCTATCACACTATACAGCTTATATTCTCGTAGATTCATAGATAAAGCTATCATTTTTGGCTTCTTAATGATCACATAGAGACGACGTATACAGGGTGTATCGGCAAGTACCCGACAAACTTTAACCAACTATTCCTCAGCACATTTGGAGTAAAAAATGTTATGGGCGCTTTGCTGTCCGGTAACATTTTTTTTCCATTAAAAACAAAAAAATAATAAAAAATCCACACTCCGTCACTGTCATTTGCATTGTTTCTCGTGTTCAACAGCTGTTATTAGTAAGTGTGTCAAAAAGTGTCCTCGCTCTTTCGTACACACCAAATAATAATAGTTAAAAATTAGACGAATGGTGCCGTGCCATTTCGTTGTGATTGTAAAAGCGCGCCAACGTAGGTACGTATTATATTATATATTCAACGAAACTCGAACAAAATATTGCCAGACGGGTTTTCAAACTTTGACAAAGGATAAAACATTGTGATTGTAAAAGCGCGCCAACGTAGGTACGTACGTACATTATTCAACGAAACTCAAACAAAATATTGCCAGACGGGTTTTCAAACTTTGACAAAGGATAAAACATTGTGATTGTAAAAGCGCGCCAACGTAGGTACGTACGTACATTATTCAACGAAACTCAAACAAAATATTGCCAGACGGGTTTTCAAACTTTGACAAAGGATAAAACATTGGTGACATGTGGTGAAAATATGAATAATAATTTTTTTATTAGAAAAAAATGTTACCGGACAGCAAAGTGCCCATAACATTTTTTACTCCAAATGTGCTAAGGAATAGCTGGTTAAAGTTTGTCGGGTACGTGCCGATACACCCTGTATAATAAGTATTTGGTTTTTTTATTCGGGTGAAGGTAGTGGGGAGGAGAAGGAGATGGAGAAAAGGAAGGTGGGGGAGTACCTGGCTGTTCACATCCGGTCACTAAATACGGCCAAACCCATTTCAGGCAACGATTCAATTCTGAATGGTGGTCTTACACCAGGTAGACACAGAGCATCTTCCACTGTGGAACGTGACACGAGTACACTATGAATTATTTTAAAATGATTAATTAGTGAAATAACACAAATTCATCAAATAGATTTTAACCCGCGATCTTCGGTTTGCTAGGCGAGAGCCCTACCCCTCTACCACGGAGGCCGTCTAATTAGGCATTACTAATTGATTTTAGTGAATTCACTATTATTAATTAAATCGAATGATTTTCTTAGCCTTTCCGTTGTGTAGACACAAATTTGTTCATTCAGATTCATAATTTGTAATTAATAACATAGATTGATAGTTTAACGGCCTCCGTGGTCGAGAGGAAAGGCTCTCGACTAGCAAGCCGAAGGTTGCGGGTTCAAATCCCGGCGTGCACAAGTAAATTTTATTTGATATATACTGATTATAATGATTAATATGTGTACACAATTTACTCATTAAAAATATTATAAAGTATACTAGCGGCACGTTCCAGAGTGGAAGATACTCTCAGTATCGCCCTGGACCACCAATCAGAATTGTGACGTTGCTTGAAATGGTTTTGGCCGTGTTTGGTGACCAGATCTGAATAGCCAGGTACTTCCTAACCTTCCACTTCCCCATCTCCTTCCTCTCCTCACAACCTTCAGCCTTACAACATAACCCAATTGGGAATGCCATAATCTCACTGGCTCCAGACAGTTGGGAGCAGTTGGGACTCTTGTCTTACTTAAACGACTTACATAAACGACAAATTTAGAGGTGGATTTTTGGATTATGCTCATCATAGTACTTACTTAGAGGTGGTATTTCATCATGATATATATTTGTATAAGCCGACATACCTAATACATACTTTTACGAGACATGGCGTATTACCTAAATAATTCCAACTTAGAACTCGATTACCTAAAAAAAAGCTCAACTTTCAATGTGCCACTGAGTTAATCCGAAACCTCTTAGATTACAAGGCCGGGACACTGAATCAAATCGGCCCGCTACTTGCACGAGAACCTCCCAAAAATGCATTTTCAATATATTTTTTAAATTAACTAAAACATTTTAATAATTAAGAATAAATTGAAAAAAAAATTAAACCAAAACCTTTGTAGGATCTCATACATGTTCAGAGGTAGATTTGAATGGGTATCCCGGCCTTGCGAACTAGGAAGTTTTCGCTAATCACGCTTATTCGCGGGGGTGACTAAATTTTTGAGAAAAGTCAAAATTGTAACCATTACATAATTACGACTATATATATCGCAGGCGTCCTATTATATTATCGTATAATGATCGGCATTGATTGTATAAACTGTCTAGGAAGACTATACGGAGAAAAATGAGTTATTAAGAATCTCTTCAAATTATTGGTAATCCGGTTAAAAACGGTATTGCGAACGACCGTTTCCTGATAAAATTTTAGTAAATTTCAAATGTATCGGAAAACGTGTTCATCCACCTACATTTTCCTTACTTACTACACTCGTATAATGACGCAATGCTAAAATATTAAGATTTTTATGAACACGTGTTCCGACATCGTGCTTTACTCAAAGTTTATCAGGAAACTTATCAATGCATTCATTAAGGGCCTGCAATCAATAATAAAAATCTGGCTGAAAGAGATTAATGAAATAACTTTAAAAACGACATAGAAAACTAATAAAACAGAAATGAATAACTTTAGTCCGCCTCAGCACAGGTCACCCTAGTGAGGAGGACTAAGAAATACAATTTAGTATCCGTATATTTAATTTCATATATTGTATGTACAATGTTTAAATAGTCGTTATAGTAAAAAATAAATAAAGATTACGAATAAATTGAAAAGATTCTTAATAAATTATAACACCCTGCAATACTATTATGGCTATTTTATTTCCCGCACAGAAGTATATATTGTTAACCTTCTGGTCTGATCTAAAATTAAGTTGGGATGGTCGGACCACTTAGCGGCAATCTGAACTTGGTGGAGTGAAAAATAGCTGATGTTTGAGCCAGAAGCTGTAACGATCACCAAGTAACTATTATGACCCACATTAAATGGAGCATTTGCGCGAGTGTGATTGAAATTTAATAGGATCAACGAATTAAAACCATTAAACCGATAATCATTTTCAAAGGACCGAAAGAACAACAATAAACAGACCTAATGTTACCGTGAGATTAGGTGGCAACAATTAATAAAAGTGATTTGAAAAATAAAAAATAATGTTCTGTACAGGATGGGATTTTTGTAAAACAGTAATAAAGAGTTACGCATTTAAGATTAAAGAACTGTGTGACAAAAGGGGGCTTGCTTATATACGGAAAGGTGTTATACTGATTGTGGTTTTTTTATTGTTCTTTAAAGTTTTATCCCTTTAATCTACAATTAAGCAGTTTGTCAACAGGATGTACATTGTACATGTTCAATTTCAAAGTAAATATGTATACATAATATTATTACTAATTGTAAATATACCAAATATTATTACTAATTATAAATATACAAAATTTTATTACTAAATATAAATCAAATTATTACTAATTATAAATATACATAATATTATTACAAATAACAAATAAACATAATATTGGTGCTAATTCGATATTTAGGTTATTATTATTGGCACCCATATTCAGATTTTCACAACACGGGTTCCGATATCATAATCAACTAACTAACTAACCATCGCGCCGTTTCTCCGCAGGGGTAGGCAGAGAGGACGGACCGCCAAACAACTCGGTCTTGGCACACACGCCTTGCCTCATTCACATTCATACATCGTCTCATACATACTCAAGTATCTGATTCACTTGGTCGTGCCATGTCTTCCTCGGGCGTCCCCGACTTCTGTTTTCTTTTTTTTCATAATCAATAAATAGTATAAATTAAAGTCGCTATCCGCGTCTGCCTGTTTGTGCGCTTAGTTCTTCTAAGCTAAGCAACGGATTTTGATAGGGTTTTCACTAACATGTATAGAATTTCTTCCGGAAGCTTTATATATAATAGATGGATATTACACTTATAGAAAGTAGAGAAAAGTCGATATTTTTTAATCAAGTCGTAAAAAAAAATATTTTCGGCGGGTTACATTGCTAACGCTGGCCAAACCTTATGAAATACATCAAAATAATGTACGACGGAATTGTTAATCTTAAAAAGGCCTACAAAAAGTCAGTATGTGTCTATCTCCTTACGATAACCCCTAGCAACGCCGAGTATACGTCAGCTAGTGTATTCATAATTTACTAAACTTTAATCTAAACCTTTAATTCGGTCGTAAGGCCTTCAGTCCCGTTTTTAACCGGAATTACCAATAATTTAAAGGGGTTCTTAATAAATTAGCAATACTCATTTTTCTCCATACATCCATTAACATTTTTTTTTAATTAAGGGTAAACATAACGTACGTTGTAATCTACGCGTTCATAGATGGCTTTAATTTAATTATATAATACATTAACGCCATCTATGCACGTTTACCATTAAGTTCTTGATTAACTTCTTTTGACATCATATTTGTGCTGATTTCGGATAAAGAAGGTTATAAAAACGACTAGCCATTATGTGGCCCGCATTAACCCACTGAGTTAAGTAGGACGATCTGGGTTCCAGGTTCCAGGTTCCAGGTTAACTGGCTGGATGACCGCTTTCGCCCCAGCAGTTATTGCGGGGTCAGATCGGTTCGGGATTAAAACACTAATTAGTGCGATAAATTTCTTTTCAGCGTCTTTATTTCCAGAGTGTGGCCCTTTCGGAGTCAATGAGAAGAAAAAATAACAGACCACAGAACAAAGAACGGCGATATGTCCCATTATCCACGGCTAAAGTCACAAGTAGGGTCGGTTAAAAGTTAATGAACGGAAGTAAGTAATAAGTAAGCGATTCTCATTTATAGGAAGATTTAGATTCGTAATTACGTTAGACAGCTCACCAATGACAATGATAATTATTTTTTGAAATAACTGTGGAACAAGATAAGACGAATAAAATCAAGATGGTTGTATTAAGTATACAACAGAGAACAGATTTATTTATTGATTTATTAACGTTCTATGGGGCTTTTAAATAACGATAATAAATTAAATTGAAAACAAAAGTATTACATAAATAATAAAAAAATGTAGCCTACAATACAATATACTTGTTAAATTATTATAACACCTACTTTAAAGAACCCTTGAAACTTATATACGAGTAAATTTATTTTTATAAAAATATATTGTGCTTAACCTTCCAGCGGGCGCGCTGTCGTAAAATTTACGACAGACGCGCCTTATCGCTTCCCCCACTCTTTCCACTTAGTTGTAAGCATCGAGCTTCGAGCTATGCTAGAGTCAAATTAAATGTCAAACATTTACCGCAAGATATAAATGTTTTTCTCAAAGTGAGTTACGGTAGGGCAATTGAACCGATGACAGAAGAAGAAAACATAAGCTTTCCAAAACTCGGCGTTTGTCGGTTATGTGCACTGGATAAGAAAAGATCCCCAACATCAATGAAGTGTTGCCGTTGCCAGACCTTTACATGCAAGAACCATTCTTCAGTTGAGGTGGTTTGTAACAATTATAAGAATGGGAATATTGATTCTGACTAAATAGGTCGATAACAAATTTTGTTTTGAAATATTAAAATATTTAGAGTGTTGCTTCGTTTTTTTTAAGAAAGTCATTTTTTTTTATTTTAAGTACTGCCTATTATCATTCTTCATATCCTTAAAAAAATTCCCTAACATTTGTATAAAGAAAACACCACTTACATGGAGAAAACTTGATGACGTAAAATTTACGACAAGCGCCCGCTCAAGGGAAATTTCTCAACGCGCCCGCTGGAAGGTTAAGTTATGATTACTCGTTATTTAGATGAACTAAAAAGTGCTGATCTAATATGGCTTTGATTGTGTGAATTTAAATCGAAAACATCGGCGACATCTATTAGTTTATTGCCCAGTCTATTTATTTTTTCGATAACAGAATTGAACACTAAATTAACTAAGTAACTAACACATTTGCGTATATCCACATTTTCACACGATCATACATGTTTTTACCAAACATACACCTCAGGGATCTCATTCCAACAGCGTTCAGTCTACTTTTATCCTTTCTCTGCCAGTTCCATGCCTCACTTCCATACATCAAGGTAAGTACCAGCAATCCATTGTGGACTGCTAGCTTCGCTTCTTTGGACAATTTTTTGTTAGCGCCAACTACGTTCAGTCCTCCATTAATGGAGTTACCTGCATTTACCCTTTTTTTCAATATCTCTGTCAGCCTTCCCATCTCCCATAAACATACTTCACAAATACACAAACTCATCCACCTGCTCCAAGTATTCATCATGCACAGCTATATTGCACACTGTTTTCGTACTCTCTCTTTCAAACACCATTACTATTGTTGTGAAATTATATACATATACAGATTAATGTAAAAGAACAGTTGTTCTAATTACCTGCAGACTAATAAAAAAAATGAATGCCAACATCATGCGTCAATGTTATGCCATCGATAGTGAATTTAATTCAAGTAATATGTTTTGCATTAAACAGCCAGAGTAGCCAGGTGATTCCACACCTTCTTCCCCTTCCCACTACCTTCCGCAGCACACCCCAATTGGGGTTTCCATAGTCTAAATGGCTCCAGATGGTTGGGAGCAGTTAGGACACTTCGATATTCACATTTTTTTAAGCAAATAGACTCGTCGATTACAAAGCATTCTATCCACTGTTGGTGGCAAACACACACGCGAACATACACGCATTTCTCTGAAATCTCTCATGACATTATTATTAAATATATATCTGTTAACCTAACCTAACCGATCGGCATTTGGCGAGGTTAGAAGAATTGTCGACTATAGTTCCTGGGTAGGACGATTCAATCCCGAGTCAACAGATGTATTTTAGCAAAACAAACTTTTTTTACGTGTTAATTTTATTATTATTTTTATTTCAACTTTCATTTGGAAAATCTAATTATTAATGAAAAAAAATCATCTTCAGACATGTGTGATACTGGAGGCTTTACTTGTGTTTGGGCATAGTATTGGTACATTGCTAGTAAATCCAAGGGAGCCTACTATGCCTCAATACAAAGGACTATCCCATCAAAACAGTGGTTTCAACAATTCCCCCATTTCTCAGAAAAAAAAACTTCACTTATTTAAATGAGAATTGGAATTGTTCCGTTTCTTCTCACCTTTTTAAAATTCACGTGCTCGACTCCTCAGATTGTACATTCTGTGGTCTAAAAATGGGAACTTTAGATCACACATTTTTTGGCTGTCCCTCTCTTGTGTGGAAACGAAAAATATAGGAGATAACGATGAACTAGAGCGAAGACGTCATTTAAAAATACCATCCACACAGCATCCCCAAAGGTGTCACAGGCCCTGAGGGAAATTATATAAGTGTGGATTTAATGTAAAACAAAACAAAAAAGCTCTAAAAATAAAACGAATCTGAAAACCCTTTTTATTTTACAACACAAACATTAAAAACTTCTCGTTTTCTAAAACATTTTTACCCTTCACGTTTTTCATTTACCCATCTTCCCTCTCTTTTATAAATTTTATTCACGGTGTTATTATTTAGATATTTGTATTATTTATTTACAATATTTGTTTACAGACTATTATCCACAGTGACTTTACAATACAGATAGACAAGTTATTGTCTAACAAAATTAAATCATAATGTGACCAGTAACAAAACCTCTATAAGTTTCCAGTATATTCTTAATTCAAACATTGTTCATGGATGACAAAGATAAACATTCAAATAATATGTGTGCACGAACGAAATAGCTATAGGACAGGACAGCGTTTACTGGCGTTTTTTAAAAGATGCGGTGAAGTACGACATTCTACATCACTGTTGTGACAAAGATGACAAGATATGGCTAACTCGCTTACACTAATAATACGGAACGCTGTACGCGACGACTTACTGCCAGTAGTTTATCCTCCTTATACTTGTGTGTTGCTACGTTCTGTCTTTCATTTCGAAATTTTTCTTTTTCGGGTAGCTAAAAAGTCTTTCGTGTGTATTTATGAACGGAAAGATATTTCATGAGATCTGTTTTTTGCTCGTGAATTAATTTTGCTCCTCTCAAAAGCACGGGAAGGCATTTTTACACAATAAGAAAAAAAAATTATAGGGACTTGTTTGTGGCAAAAGGTGACAGCTTGTCTGACGAACGAACTTATGTGCGAAACTAAACACAGTAAATTTCAGGTATGTCCACTGGGTCTAGTTCGGTGAAACCACAGGCGTTGTCTCAGTAACCTATCTTCACTTTTAAGTTCATCTAAGATTATCACAGTACAAAACGTATAGTACGAACTGAAAAAAAGTAGCAATGAACGAAGAGAATGGTAGGTACCTAGAAACAAAATAGTTACACCTGAATAAAGAATTCATCGGTAATTTTATGATTTCTGAGCACGATATTGATGACATACATGATTCATGCAATATCATAAGATTTTCTAGTATAGTCTAGTATATACTGCAGAAGTAGTTGTATATTGATCATTCTATTTTTTTCAATCCAAAGCAACAATTTTTCAATATTGTTTAGCCGTATGCTTTTGACGTTTTTTTTTACCAAATACATACATTAAAATAGATTTAGTTTAATAAATTACGTAATAATAATGTCAAGGGGGGCTTATTACGTTAGCAGCTTAAGTATTTTAAGCGTAAACATCGTATCTTACTTCGACTAGGTCAGTCCTTTCACTTGCAGCTTTCAATTTCCCCCGGCGTCACTTTTACTGACAGCCCAGTTAGTTCAGCCCGACATATATTATAGTTTCCAGTGTGTGGTCGTGTTCTATGCGTTTAACCTATGCTACCTATGTTTTCTATTCCATGTGGGTCAGCGTATCGATCGAGCCTGTCAGACACAAAATACTCGCACATGCATAACGATATTATTGTTATAGTTGTATCCGGTTCGCAGGATCTCGGCCTAGTGGATTTGTTAACTTAAGGCCGGTTGTTTCACAGAATAATTCATCAAATTTCAAAGTCAATTTTCAAGAACTGTTATTATATTACTATGGGCCAGTTATTTCATAGAACTTGAATAGAACTTCACAGAACTTGAATATGAACTATGACATTTGACGATTTTTTTAAATTCTGTGAAACATCCCGTTCTTTCTTTTTTAACCTGACAATATTTGAAAATCTCCTATTACCACCACAGTAAGAGGAAAATATTGCTTGCGTTATGATGGAGGAATTAGCTGGCAGAGTAATTGATCGTGCGACGACTGGGTAGGATTCAAACGCGATGCCAACTGAGCTGCTGACCGGTCTAGGTTGTTGCTTTTACATAATTGGGTTCAACGGAGGTTCTGTTGCAAATAGCGATGGAATTATTGGGGACTTAACTTAACTTAAAAATGTCATTATCTCTTTTTCAACGATACCTATCTGATTGGTGAGTGGAAATCACCAACCTGGAGGACAAAACAAGAAACAGTCGTCATTCGAAATATGTAAATAAAATAAAAACCTTTAAAAAATTATGCATAATACTATTATTAAATTTTATAAAAACTTACAATTAAAATGGAGTTTTACAAAGTAAATTTAATAACAATAAATAAAGTGAGTAAATCCTGATTTCGACTTTATAAGGCGCATAAAACATAAAGATACGCATTGATTTATTACATCTGTTGAACAAAACAACAATAATGAATAAATAGAAAATCATTATATTCTGGTACCGCCAAGGTCAAACATCAGCGGGTGAGAGTGAGATATCCGTGATTCAAGGGCGTTCCTATCACACTTTTGGTAGCAATCCGTGTTCAACACGTTCATCAATAACAGTGCAATCTTTTTTTAATTCACAGCACACTGGTGAATGGGATTTGTTCCGCGGTACACAAAATACAATAAAAATGCTTCAAGAGGAAATCGTAGTCTAGGTAACCATATATAATTTTTATATTGTGCTCACTCGCTCACACTCACTACGCTGCGTCACTGTATACATATCAGCGTCCCTGTATCTCTCGCGTGTCGCGTCGACCACTATATGTACGAACGTGACAATTATTTATTAGGATATTTAATTAGATGTTGAATTTTTTTTACATTGCCTAACAAAGGAGGTCTTGATGAAAATAATTTCCTTCGGGCATATGTCATCTTTAGAGATGCTGTGCGGAGGGTCTTTCTTAAGGAAAGGAAGGAGAGGAAATTCTGGAAAGGTAAAAGGTATGAGGGTTGATGGTTCAATTCTTCAACCTCGATTTTCTATTTTTTTGCCAACAGATCTTAAAAATTAGTATCAGTCGTAAGGATGGGAACTTGCACTTTGTCTTGAGTTCCCCTTTGCAGTTTTTTCGACAGCAATCTAATGGCTTAATTTTCCTGGTTTTTATTTCTTTGCAACATACTACTGTCCCATATAGCGCTTAATTTTTCGTGAGTAGGTACGCACCTTTTTTGATCTGAATTTACTACTTGTTGCACACATCGAATCGCGGGTAAATTATTTTTACTACTTGATTTCTGATGGAAAACATTAACTTCGTCACTTCCACTTCCTGAGAGCAATTTGTCTCTGTTCCTGTCGTCATCGTGTTCCATGTGGATTAGAATTCAAATCTTTAAAACAATTATAACAGATTTGAGTAATACAAGTGTATTTTTCTAATTTATTTTTTTAATAAGTAATACCTACTCGTATTTTGAAAATATACTGTACATTTACGAATATATTGATAGTAGAGGTACGTAGGTAGTTACCTACGACTTTTAAAAGAACTATTTTGAATTGGACGAGTAACGACTATAAGGAGCTAATAACACTAATCGGTCCCCCCTCGTGCTCGTTTTAACCAAGTTTGACTGTAATTTTTTTCTTACCTTTTGTGTTTTTTATAATTTATTCTATATACTTAACTTTACTTTAGATTTAACTTTTACACTTTATACCTTACATTATACTTTATTTTTTGTGCTGTGTACTTTATAACTTACAATTTTAATTTATTTTTTGGAATAACTTTATTGAGTAAGCCCTCAAATTGTAATATTTAATTATTGAAGACAATATTAGCGATTTCTCAAAGATATTAGAAGAACGAGATGTGCTATGCGCAGTTCGTACTGAGTGGAATTGTTTTGCCGAGTGTCGCCGGTTTTGTTCACCAATACTACTGCACACCTTCGCTTATGCTAAGGCATCGCTAAGGTATCCGCACTAATGCATAGAACAGATTTCTGTGCGTACACGTCCCGATACCGTTCAAAGTACCCTAATTAGGTAGTACTCCGGCTACGGTCCGGCGCACACTGGGGCCAAATACCAGAAGTTGATACAATAAACAAAAAAAAATAATTCAATAATACGATATCGCTTCATTTGTTTCGAGGTACCTCGATAGTTGTAGCATTATTATATAGCAGGTAGAAACCCTTGACCATACTCTTCTACCTGTGACACCGCTCAGTAGAGAGCGAACACTCGTGCAGATAATACGCCGTTTACAAGTGCCAGCATAAACCTCAACTTCAAGTATTTATTTCGGAAGACGCCTATTACAAATCCCAAAAATGAGTATGGAACCATCATGTTCAAGTATTTATCTTATTTTTTCACGTTATATTTTAAACATTATTAATTATTTTGATAGATAAAATTGTATATCAAATATATACAAAAATATAGTAGTGATTTTTAGAAAAATGATATTCTTTTAGAGATTAGTTGAGTTCCGGGCACCTCCGGGCTATCATTCAAACACTTTTAGGACCAGTAACTATTGTTATTTACGAATCACTTTTAAAATTTTGCACATATGTACAATTTTTTAAGTAATGAATTATTTTAATGTGATCGGTAGCTATAATTAAAATGACCAGTTTTTTTTAAAACTCGGGATCACACAATTTAATATCATGTTAGTTACAAAACCTGTCAGAATAGAGATTTATTTCAAAATAATCATTACTGACATTCAATTTCCATTTTTTGGACGTAAGGTGGTAAAGTGTAACTCAAAGATAAAACTTCATGGTCTCCCTTCCTAAAACTGTTTATACCACATATCTGGTCATAATAGAACAAAGATAGAACGCGTTTTCTGAGAGACATTAGGTCGTGTCAGTTGGTGACAGATATAGCACAACGCAATTCAGCGGTTTTTTATGCCTCGTGACAAATACAGCACTACGTTAACCGAGCGGAGAAATTTATTCATTTTCTTTTTTTCACACAGGTGTGAATTCTGATACCTTAAAGAACTCTGGACACGTACACATTCCAGATCAGCTAAATTCGCTGCAAAAGGAAATGGAATTGAGGACAGGATGCATCGGTGATCCAAGAAAACATATTTCGAGAAGGATAAATCGCTTCAAATCGGATCACTATTCACGATGGGTAGCAGCGCACCGGATTGAAGTAAGATTTCTGGAGAAAAATAAAACATTGCTGGATTCATCAATTTATTTTCCTAATCTTACACTAAAACACGGTGGTCCTGGTCACCCGAAAATTACATTTGATCAATGTACAAAACGAAAGAAACGACAAAAGACTCTGGATTTGAGAAAGTCTACTCCTCTAACTGAATTACTTTATGCCACACAAATGGAACTTAGAACTACAGGACAGACAGAGGCGTCTATAGCAATTACTGATATTTTACCTGATTCATCAAGTCCCAGTAAATATTTAAAAGCTTATACAAATTCTCTTGAAACTGTTACTATGTCAGGAGAGGATGCTGTAGCACTCGTAGTGGAAGCGGAATTATCTCGACACCAATACAATGTAATAAGATCAAATGCTCCAAAACTTTACCCGTCTTATAAAATTGTACAGGCCGCAAAAAAGGAATGTTACCCAGTGACTTCAAAAATCAATGTTTGATACTTCAGTTCATGTTGATTTGCAGATGTTTGATACTTCAGTTCATGTTGATTTGCAGAAAATGCTCAATCTTACCACTAAGCGTTTGGTCTTCGCTCAGGGCGATGTAATACGTACACTCAACTCTAAGGAATTATAAAATATGTTTTCAGTTTTTTGTTTTTGTCATCAGATTCTCTGATAACGAGCAAAAGGAAGCAGCCAAAAAAAAGTTGACCACACTACCCATAGAAGCGGTAGAACTGCTAATGCTCCATCATTACAGCCGACAGGTGAAAATTATTCAAGTACTCAGGATGATGATGATGATAGTGACGATTACGATTATTATGATGATCGTGATGGTGATGATGATAGTGATTTTGACTCAAACAAGTCGGATAAAGAGAATTGATTTTTTTTTGTTGTTTATTTATTTAAATCGTGTATATATAATTTGCACATAATAAAGTTTACATATATTATGTATTTAATTTTTTTGTTTTTTTATAACCTTCCTTTCCACATTCAAATTTTCTCTTAAAAACGTCCCTGTTAATAAAGGGCGTTTTTCATCAATCTTGCCCCAGTGTGCGGCGGCCAACATAGCATATCTCGTTCTTCTAATATCTTTGCGATTTCTAAACTAAAAATAAAAGGATACGGTCACATCATACATAAAGATAGTTGCCAATAAAAAATGTGCGGTGAAAAAATGAAGACAATGTTGGTAGTTCTTATTCGAAGTATGATGCAGTTAAATGTGACCGAAAGGGATAGGGTCCCATTCGCTCAGTGGTAGAGCGGTGCCCCGGCAAGGCAAGAGTCCTGGGTTCGAGTCCTAGATGTGACCGTATCCTTTTCTGATTTTTCCGTTTCAGATTTTCGTTTAGAAATCGCTAATATTGTCTTCAATAGTTAAATATTATAATTTTAACTTTATATTTATGTTAATGGCACATGTTGTGCCGATTGTACAGGGTTTTCCAATAAGAGGTGTTATTTTGAATAGCCCGCTATTTCGGTAGATGTTACTTTTAAAGCTGTCATTTTTTGACATTTGACAAGTAGAAACTACGTCCTTAATAAAAATGGAACGATACACGCTTCAACGCTTCTTGAGTGAATCAAATGCAAATCATCTTGAGTGATGAGGCCCATTTCCACCTCGGTGGCTTCGTCAACAAGCAAAATTGTCGCATCTGGGGCTCGGAAGACCCAAGAGTTATTGTTGAAAAGCCTCTCTATCCTCAACGTGTGACTGTTTGGTGCGGTTTATGGTCCGGCGGAGTCATTGGACCTTACTTTTTCGAAAATAAGGCTGGAGCAACAGTTACGGTGAATGGATTGCGCTATCGAGAGATGATTAATGATTTTTATGGCCGGAATTGAATGGTATTGATCTGGACAACGTTTACTTTCAACAAGACGGCGCTACGCGCCATACAAGCAACGAAACTATTGATCTTTTACGATTGAATATCAAAATAACACCTCTTATTGGAAAACCCTGTATAAATAATTAAATAAATTCACAGTGCGCTGGGCTGCTACGGTTCCATCTTCCACCCCTCCAGCTAGATTAGCTTAAGTAGATGCAACTATTTCATTCTTACTATCATTAATCTCTTTGCCAATACAACATTAATCCCTAATGGATTGATTGATTTAAATAAATATAACCCATGATATTTATATCAAACTTCCCACCCACTTGCCGTTGCCGTTTGTGTTGCCAAATTCATTGTAGGTATCTATTTTCAGTCAGTTTTACAATGTTAATGCTACACTGCTACTAGAATCTGTTGTGATAAGATTGACTAGATAACCAAATCCAATTTAAATCAAGAATTTTTTTTAATTAAACCATTAAAACAACTTCTCACACCAGGAACATAATTAAATGATTTCGTCAATTGACTAATAACGCATTGTTTACGACTGCTGCTGATTTGGTTGCAACAAGTTCATCCAAATTAAAAAATCTGCAAAACGTTTTGAAGTGTGTGTCCTCTGATCCTGACTGTATAACTTGACTTGTATTTTTAAGGGTGCGTATAAACAGGGCAAAGTTTCCGCGAGCCGAGCCATGAATTACGGAAAAGAAACCGCAAGCGGCGTTTCGCGACGTTTACGGTTGCTTCGTTCCTTTCCCAAAATTCGCGGGTCGGCTCGAGGAATTTTTTTTTCTGTTTATACTTAGCATTATACTAATCGAAAAATAATAATTTCAGTTATAGACGGAGAAAATTTACTGATATAAAATATTGCTAATTTATAAAAATATCTTTTCAAATTATTCGCTATGCTGTTAAAAATGGGACTGCAGGCCCTAAACGAATGAATTGATCGGTTTCATGTAAAAGTTTTAGTAAAAAGGGAATGTATTAACGCCACGTCGGAACAAGTGTTCATAAAAAAAACACAATGTTTTTTGCATTTCGTCATATACAGGGCAAACGCAGGTGCATTAACACGTGTTCCGATATATTCGGAAGGTACTATAAAGTATTATATTAGTAAGCGGCTTGCTGTCCCGTTTTTAACAGGATTTCTCCATTTTTTTCTCCGTGTATTATTATAAAGTTTTG
Organism: Hesperophylax magnus; assembly: GCA_026573805.1. Lineage (NCBI taxonomy): Eukaryota > Metazoa > Arthropoda > Insecta > Trichoptera > Limnephilidae > Hesperophylax > Hesperophylax magnus. The sequence goes on from JAIUSX010000088.1 coordinate 3,420,843, forward strand.
CTTATTTTGAATTGAAATATATTCTTGAAGATTTTGTCCCAGAGATTGAAAAACAATAATAAAATAAACTGAAACGTATTATTTTTTATTCATACTCTTTATACCTGACATGATAGGTATATTAGACCTTTTTACGTATAGTGAATCACCTACTTACAAAAGTAGAGAGTAGTTTTATCACAAAACAAACACACTGAATCACCAAGACCAGGGAATGACAAACAACACTCTCATTACAAACACTTGAACAAAATATACTCAATTCATTAGCCTTATCTTGGCGGAGATAGCGACCGTTAGTTTTCATGAAGCGGGCGAAACAGGAGAGAAAGGAAAAGAACAAAACAAAGGACCGGAGTCATGAAATATTCATGTCAGCTGGTGAACTGTGTTAGGTACATACTACTCAAGACAAGACACTCTGTTTCAAAAGCAATAGAAAAAGGAATCAATGAAGGCACGTAGCTATTCATTCGCTGGATCAGCTATTTTCAATAAGCCCTGCCACATGAGGGCGCTTTGGAGATCTACGCGGGCGGTGGGTGGTTCACGGATAAAACTTGCTAATATAAAACATCACTAACTAGCTGTACCCCGCCACGCGTTGCAGTGGCTCAGTCTGTCTGTGCAGATAGATAAACAATCGCGCGTGTTGCTTTTAAGTCCAACAGATGGCGCTGTTTTTAAAATGATGACCCCCCTGATGACCCGACAGGAGACGGAGACAGTCAAATATTTTACAAAAACGACTATTTGCATATATTTTTCACTTTTTTTTATTTAATAAAGCCTTAAACTATCAGCATTGATCCCCGGCACACCGGTGCGCAGACACAAGCGGAACACCCTTTCACAGTTGATGTTGGCTTCATGAGAACGGGCCGTTTCTTCGACTCGTTTTTGTGTAAGTCGGCTCATACGTACACAATCGGGGCCTCGTATTAATAAATCCCTTCCTACAGCCCCTACCTTAACCTGCCTCACAACGCTGCCCAACCGGGTGGCGACATACTCGTAGTTCCCCTGCAGGATATAGACAGGAGCGCTATTGTGAGATGTCACATAAAAAAATAACAAATTCTTGAGAAGGATGTCTTGAGAAGGGGGGCGGGTGTGTTAAAGAAAAGTTTCTTTGAAAATGGGGCGGTGGGTCAAGTCAATTTTATGAACTCTGGTTCAGATGGAATCATCTCATCGAGGGGCCCCTTGATCTGGGTTGCACTCCTAATGCCTGTTCTACATACTTCAGAAGTGGTTAATCAATCAAGGAAATTACTAATAAATACGTCTATAGGACATTACACGAAGCTATATTCGAGATTACATTATGTTCACCAAAAACAAAGCCGAAAGTGTGTGGAGAATAATGAAAATGAATAAACGTGTTCAAACACGTTTAGTATTCAAGCAATTACGCGATTGCCCGCAGTCCTTGGAGAGGTTGATCAATGACCCTGACTTTATATGTATTTATATTTATGCGGTTTGGAGTTTGTATCTACATCAAATTCTTTATTCTGTAATTTATAAAGCTAATCAATTCACGCGAGGAAAATATTGCATCTGAATACATCATCCAATGTTTGAATAACCCAGATAGTTCTGTCTGTGTGTTGATTGTTGATGCCGTTGAACCTAGCTGCAAAATCAGACAAGGGCCGGTAATTCAGTATGCTCAGTAATGTAATCAGTCAGCCTATCTTATCAGGGTTCCTACCGGTAGTCAGAGAGAAACTACGGACGGACGGACGTAAATATTTCTAATAGCGACCTTAAAAAGCAACTGAAATACCGTCTATAATATCGTATCGATAAATGATTTAAATCTATTAAAACATTTTTTTACGAAGAGTAGCATTATATTTAATCAGATCCAAATTAATTTTACTACTTCACATATATCATAGTTTTGTCCCAGATTGTATCAATACAAAATTAAAATCCATTTCACTGTTTCATAGATTGAATCATTTAATCCCCAATCGTATCAATTCAAAATACAAATCTGCTTTACTATTTCATAGATTTGATCATTTTGTCCCCCACCCCCCTCTATCGTATCAATACAAAATTTAAACCGATTTTACTGTCTCATAGATTTGATCCCTTTGTCCCCAATCGTATCAATTCAAAATATAAACCATTTTACTGTTTCATAGATTTGATCCCTTTGTCCCCAATCGTATCAATTCAAAATTCAAGCCCATTTTACTGTTTCGTAGATTTGATCCCTTTGTCCCCAATCGTTTCAATTCAAAATTCAAACCAATTTTACAGTTTCACAGATTTGATCCCTTTATCCCCAATCGTATTAATTCAAAATTCAAACCCATTTTACTATTTTATAGATTTGATCCATTTGTCCCCAATCGTATCAATTCAAAATTCAAACCCATTTTACTGTTTCATGGCTTTGATCCATTTATCCCTAATCGTATCAATCCAAAAATCTAACTCATTTTACTTTTCCATACATTTCTAATTTTTGTCTCCAAGTCGAACATCAAATCTATTTTACCTTTTTACCGATTTGATCACTTTTCTACAATTTTATCAATCCAAAACCCTGACCCATTTCATTGATTGTATCGATACAAGATATATATTTGATGCTTTCGTAGAATCAATCCCATTTCCCTCAATAGTGCCTATGTCCAATTAAAGCATTTTACACATTCAGTCATTCGATCAAATCCTTAATCACACGCCATCACACCATTTCACAGATACACATATAATTTATTCTTAAACCAAAATCCAAAGGCATAAAATCCTTTAATGACGTAATTTAGTCTTTACCACCTACACGGCACCAGGTATAAAAAAGACCCAAATCATTGTACCCCATCCTAACATGATGTCTATCCTGTCTTATCTTGTACCTAGTCCAGTGTCCTTGATACCAAGACGCCGAATGAACGGTAAACGGCCGCTTCTCCAGAGCGCTGAACCCCGAGAGTGCGCTGATCCTGCCTCGCAACACTAGCACTGAACCAATACACTTGTCTTGGTTTATTTATGCGCGCGCTCTTGGCATAAAGCATCGATGCACCGCACGCCTGAATAGCGTAGCCATAGCTTAGTATACAGGGTGTCCCAAATAATAGTGCCAAGCGGAAGTCCAGAGGTAGAGCACCCTTAGGGGTACCCAAATAACCCCCATGTGTGTTCCGCGATTTTTTGTAGTTTTCTAGTTATGGTATGATGCTCCATGCTGTTAAAAGGGTGATCTAAATAAGCGTTTAAGCAAGAGTGGGTGTAGGGCGTGGGGGAGTTTCTTCGTTTGGTGTTTTTACAAACAGTTAGCTTACGCCAAAGAAATTAGAAAATTAGCGGAATTACGAACAAAATTAAGACAGGCAGAAGAAAGAATAAAAACAAACAGGGTTGCGTTCATGCGACTGAAACAAAACTTTTTGAGAATGTGGGGTTTGTATTGAGCACGAAGGTCGAGATTTTGAACTTTTTGTGATTCAATAATAATCAATTAATTACAATTATTGTGTAGTTTCATGGACTTATTATGCTTTCGAAAAAAATTACGAAAAAATTTAAAAAATGATCTGGACGGAATTTTATCAGTGTCTTTGTTTTCGTCCTCGTAATCGTCCTCGAAAATTTTGGAAGTTTAAAATTAAAACTAACTCTGAAATTCGATATATTTTTGTGCCTACAAGGGATACTATTCACCTAATAATATTAAAAAAATCAAGCATGTATCTCAATAATTCATGCACCAATAATCTCTTCTAAATCAAGGTTTCACAAAAAAATACGAAATAAATCATTCCTAACTCTAACCTACAACAAAATAGCAGAATATACATGGGGGTGATTTGGATACCCCTAGGTGTACTCTACCTCCGGACTTCCGCTTGACAATATCTTTGGGACACCATGTACAGTGTAGAATAGTATAGCTTAGCATAGTATAGTGTAGCATGACAGAGCTTGGTATAGCCAGTAGTATTGCCGGGAGTTCACTGCGACACATAGCAGAGCATTGATCCGGAATGGGCATGTTTTGTATTGTCCAACGTCCGCAAGACAATCCTGCTGAATGCATAATAATTGTGTATTCGAACTTTTGCTTTCTCCTCATCTATTGGCCGATGAAGGAAAAGCAATGTTCACCTCAGTATTAACTCCACACTGGAGGCCCTGAGGGAAATCATTTAACTCTGGGCCTCTTGTTGTCTTGCTAAAAGATAAAAAGCTTGTAAGAGAGGAAGACCCCGCACATCATAGCTCAAAAACTGGTACAAGTACAGTTCTATCAAATTCTTCGAAATCGCCTTAAGGACAGCAAAAGAATGTTGACTTTTTTGGTCAAAGATTAGAGGTAGGTACTTTTTGCCTTTTTTATATAGTGGCATACAGAGCTCCGGGCCAAAAAAGCCCCTTTCTCTTTCATCGTGAGTTTAAATTAAGGTTGTTGAAAAATATTCGATTTAGTTTTGTGATTTTTTTTTGCAATGGTACATGGCTGCAGTGGAGGTAGGTACTGTATACATCTCCAGACAGTATTTTTCAGATAAAATATGAAAGAATACTATCTAGCCTTAATATTTCACAACATTTACCCCATGCACAGCATCCCCAAAGATTATCCACTATGTAGAGTTTACTTTTTATCCTATGAAAACGTAAAACTGAGTCCTGCACGATAAAACCCTTTGAAAAATAAAGTTGTAGTACCATAGGATATACTCGTAAAATATGTAACATGCATGCCATCATGGTCACGGAGGGTACGTACACGTACCGAAAGAGTTGAAAGGGAAAATAGATACAAAGGAAAGTCAATACTTATTTGACAAAACAGAATAATTTATTAGAGGTACGTAGAGTATTCACGTAGTTTCTTTCATGTTGCCGTGTGTTTTATTTTTCACAGAGTCACCGTGAAATAAAACTTTGGTCACAAACAACATTTTGTATATTATGTACCCATTAATTACAAAAATCATGCTTTATTGCATGCATTATTTTGCTCCATAACAAGACTCATGACAATAATCGTAACTACTGTGAAGATATCGCTCCATTCCAAGAACTATAACTAAAGCGATGATATCACTCCATCTCCAAAATTATAACTAAAGCGATGTTATCACTCAAATAATAGACTCATGAAAATAATTTATTGTAGGTATCTACTGCGACAATTTCATTTTCAGGTGCGTAACAATCGTAGCAGCCAGCGGAGATCATCCTATTACCTCATAACCAGACTTAAGACAATTATAACTACAACGACAATATGGTTCCATTACCAAACTCAAGACAACTCTAACACTACTGCGATGATATCACTCCATTTCCAGATCAATAACAATCACAATAACTAAATATATAATAATTAACAACAACAATCACAACAAACATAAATTAAATTACTCAGAACATACAACAAAAATATCTTACAAAAGGGAGCTCATTTTAGAGGTGCAGTGACAAAAATTAGTAAATTTATTTTTATTTTTTGATATCGCTCCATTACCGAAAACGCGACAATCATAAATACTTTACTGTGATAATTATTTCTCCATATTGAATTTAGACTCATGGCATAGCCTTTACAATATTATTGCATCTACGTAATGATATTTCCAGACGCATAACAACTATAACAACTGCGATGACATCACTGCAATTCCAGGCACACAATTTAGTGAGTGACAAGTGTTTAGTAAGAATGTTTTAGTTGTAAATCACTCTATTTCCAAGCCTGCAGCAATCATAACTACTTCGACGATACCGCTCCGTTTCCAGAACCACAACAAGTGTTTTTAAACCCCCAGTTATAGAAACGAGAGTATAAAATACGGAGTTCGAGGACTTTGTAAACAATCTAGTTGATTTGACAAATATCATTCGGTCGCGCAATGAAAATGTAAAAAAGCAGTAATAGGCAATTGCAGCACATCAGAGAAATAATTTAAATATCGATTTACCAAAGCAAATACGGAACACATAATCAAATTGGTCGAATTTCAAAGCAATTCAGTGACATCGCAAATTTCATCTGCAGAAACGTGAAGTTAGCAACAAAACGCAAAAAGTGAAAATGACCGTGTTTTTGAGGATTGGAACCAAGTGGTGCCAGTCTAAAAAAATCATACATGAATATTATTACGAGATTTTAATCCGAGCAGTATACGTCCCTCTTCACCGTACTAGCTCTACCAACGCTGCAGCGGCGTATTAGGGAATCTTTATAAGTAATACTAACGGTGTATTGACAAAAGCTTAGTAAGTTTTTTTTTAAATTTTATATCGCTTCATTTCCAAGCTCGCAGCAATCATAACTACTGCAATAATACCGCTCCATTTCTAGAGCTATAACAATTATTACAAGTACAGCACGATATCGCTTAAGTTCCTTATATTAGTCCCGTTGACCTGGTTGACTCGATTTTCTCCGTTTGACTGATTATATCCTCCCTTTTGGTTTCCGCGTCAAGGATTCCGAATCTATGTCAGATGCATCCAACTAGTTTATCTCATAAAGTAATGGTCGGTCACCGGGGAAATGTATAGCCCCAAACACAGGAATAAACCCCGACATAATATTAATACATAGATACATATCAAATGAGTATGAATTACTAGCTTGTACCAGTGAAACAAAATTACGAGAAAACTGTTATTCGATAGAAAATAATAATTTCATATGGAAATAGAGCGTGCAGGGGTGCAGGCAAATCATTTTAAAGGGCGCACTTTTGAATGCTCGTACTTATTTAGAATTAACATTATAGAACTTTAATTATTGTAACACTGGTTATCTTGTTAAGTAATTTCAAATAATAGTCTGTTAATCTTTACCTAACTGTTAATCGATGATTCAAACACAAGTGACGTAACTAGCAGTTCGGATGTGTTTCTTTCATCGATGCAAAGACAGAAATAGTGTTGCAGTCAGAAACCTTTCCGTTTCTTCTATATCTGCTAGGCTGCTAATTTCGCTACATTGCTGGCCACGTATAAATAAATGTGCGTCACATTATAGTTTATATGGTTTTTTTATTACTATTATTTAAATCGAAAATACATAGTTATTAGCTAACCCCAATTTCGGGGGATATTTTTCACAATCAACAAACAACCGCAATCCAAAGAACAAGCCTTTTTGTTAGATACATATCGCCTGACACGGTCTCATAAAAGTCACCCTATCTCATTTCGAATTATGGTGAAAAATAGGATTTAAATCTTAGAAGACGGGTAATATTTTGTAAATATCTCAAAGCCAAATATAATATTGAAAATTTTACTTAGGAATTTTCATGGACATTATCTAAATTGACTGACTAATTTGACTGTAATACAATATATGTAGAACCAAAGGCACGACAATCCTTATATATGACTAGGACGAATAAGGATGAGGTAATAAAGGTCATCTCGAAACTTAGGTCGAATGCAGCGGCAGGAATCGATGGAGTAACACCGTGCATTCTTAAAACCTGTAAAGAAGAACTAGCGGGGCACCTAACCCAACTTATCAACTTCTCCATAGGCTCGGGAATATTTCCAAACCAGTTAAAGCTAGCAAAAATTATACCAATTTTTAAAGAAGACTGCAAGAAGTGTATTTCTAACTACCGTCCAATATCGATTTTATCGGTATTTTCAAAGGTGTTTGAGTCAATTATCAAAGATAGACTGATAAAATACATCTCTAGCAATGATATCCTTACACCACAGCAATATGGCTTTCGGAAAAACTCCAATACCCAATGTGCCACTTTCGATTTCATTTCTAACATTCAGCAGTACATAGACCAGGGCGAATATGTGGCAGCTATATTTATAGATCTGAAAAAAGCCTTTGATACGGTAGATCATGAAATACTTCTACAGAAAATGGAACATTTGGGAATAGTAGGTAAATCTTTAAATTTGCTCCGAAGTTACCTAGCTGATAGATTTTGCCTTGTCGATATCGGAGGGAACCTAAGCGGCTTTGGAAAAATCACATGTGGAGTGCCACAGGGCTCTATTCTTGGACCTCTACTTTTCTTACTATACATCAATGATATAACTAAATGTGGCATCTCGGGAAAACTTCAACTTTACGCTGATGATACTGTGATTTACTACCATTGTAAAAATCTGAAGGAACTTGAAGCTCTAATGAATAAAGATCTCGCAAAGCTGGCAAAATGGCTTCGATTAAACAAATTAAGCCTCAATGTTAAAAAAACCCATTACCTTACTTTCGGTAAAAAAGATAACATGGGTATGAATATTATTCTTGGAAATGAAAAGCTACAACATGTTCAAGTAACGAAATATTTGGGGTTACTCATAGACTCTAACCTCTCGTGGAACTCCCATGTTGAGAATGTAAAATCCAAAATTTCCCCTATAACCGGTGTACTTTATCGACTCCAAGGTGTGCTCCCCACATCTTTACTGCGTGCAACTTATTATGCTATGATTCACTCCCACCTGAGTTATCTAGTTAGTATCTGGGGCACCATTACCAAAAAAAAAAGTTCGGAAATACAAGTAATTCAAAATAGAGCCGTACGTAATATATATAATCTGCCATGGGATACACATATCAAAGATATATACTCACAGACACAAATACTTCCCTTTACAGTCCTTCCAAAGTATAACATCACAACTGCCATTCTACAAATAATTCAACACTCCTCACACACCAACACTAAACCAGTTTTTAATTCTGACATACACCAGCACAAAACACGATCACAAAATCAAATACATTTATCGTCATCTACTTACACGACCAAATTTGGAATTAACTCCTTACAATACATTGCACATAAACAATATAACGCATTACCTAGTAATTTAAAACTTCCGGCAACAAACAAAAAAACACTGGCAAAAGCTCTTAAAAGCTATTTCCTTAACAGTTTCATTAATGACTAACACAATCTTTCTCTAGAACTCCATAATAACATCTGCGTTTATTTATTTTAATGTATTTATTTTAATGTATTTTATTTATTTGCCTTGTCCTTTCTAATGTTGTCTTTCCCGAAATGAGTTTTATAAACTCATTGGGAATAATACATTATTACTTTGTTATCATTTTTTAATGTATTATCTTGTAATAAATAAAAAAAAATAAATAAATAAATGCGTTAAAAACTTCTACAACGTAGCTCTAAACACTGCACATTGCAGTCCACCTGGAGGCTGTGATGATTTCACCGAACTACTATCGTAGTTGGTCAGATCCTATGGGTTAAACCAAAACCCCCTTGATCACAAGGCCGGGACACTGTATCAAATCAGCCTCCTAACATATATGGGAACCTTAAAATAACTGAAACATTCAAAGATGTTTTAATAAAGAGCAAAAAATTGAAAAAAAAAACCTTTTTTTTTGTAAAATCCCATACAAGTTAGGAGGCTGCTTTGAATGAGTGTACCGGCCTTGTGATCTAGGAGGTTTTGGTTAAACAGTGTTAGAAAGAAAGAATACCGCGCTTTCAGTTTCCATTAAAAAAATACCGTTAACGCTCTAGTAAAATTCTATGAAACAAGATGTAGCATTGATAGTTTGACTAGTCTGTAGTTAGTAATAGCATAGATCATTTATCCATGTGAGGATATTGTGGCAGCGCTTTATTAGCAGCAGACACATACCTGGACGGATGACCAACCTCGTGCTGGCACTGTTGGTGGACGCGGTGGACTCTCTCGCTGCAGCAGCTTGTCCAGTTTCTTCGCCACCTAAGAGTCTTGCTGCAGAGTCTCTATCTTCTATCTTCGTCGAACGTCACAGCGGTGCTGCCAAGATCTGTTATCTATGTGAGGATATTGTGTCAGCGCTTTATTAGCAGCAGACACATACCTGGACGGATGACGAACCTCGTGCTGAAACTGTTGGTGGACGCGGTAGACTCTCTCGCTGCAGAAGCTGGTCCAGTCTCTTCACCACCTAGGATTCTGGCTGCAGAGTATCCATCTTCTATCTTCGTGTCACCTGTTCCTGTTCTTCATTTTGCTTAACTTCATTTTAGTTTTGTAATATTTATATTTTTTGTAATACCTGCATCAACTGTAAAGCGCCCCTGAGGTAATATCTCACAAAAGCGGCGCTATACAAATTGTCCAGTAAATTAATTAATATTAATCATTGCAGAAATGTATTATATATTTGTACAGCGCTCTTGAAGTGATTTTACACAAAAACGGTGCCATACAAATCATCCAAATATTATTATTATTAAACAATATTTCTCCAGGTTTGCAAATTTCCCAATAAATATTTTTCTACTAAACGAAAAAAAGTAAAGTTAAAAAAACTTTTATAATACCATTGTCTAATTAAATTTTTTTATTATTTCATGTACGATAAAAAACACCTGTAAGCGACTTTAAAAACTTTTGTCTTTGTTTGTGTTCAAATTTTCAATATTTTTGATTGCATAGGTACGTCTATCGTATTTGTAATACTAAAATCTGAAAGTCTTTCATCTGCTTTCAAGAACAGTATGTTATTTTGAAATACGTTCAAAAACAGCGAATTTATCTGAAATTGAAAGTAATGTGAACATATTTTCAGCGCAATCCGTATTTTGACCTTGGGTTAAATCGGTATACATACATTTTTACCACATTTTTGTATAAACCACCTCACCAGGCTGAGAAGAATTTGTCGTATTTTTAGTAGATTTTTTTAAAATTCCATTCATTCCATACTAATAACACCATCGGTGCTACAATCCATGGAGAATCTTGGCCACTCCTAGGAAATGTCTCCACTTCCTCATACCTCAAGTTTCCATATACATAAGTCGTCTTTATATATATTATGAATTCGGGATGTAAAAAAGGACGTGTTCTATTTTGGTACCGATTTTCATAAATTTTAAGATTGTGGACATGACATCATCTGTCGTCCGCCATTGTTTTACGTAACTATATTATGTGGTAATATTGCATGTTTATTTTGTTTTATATTTAAAATATTGAAAATAGTATAATATGTTGTGTTTATTATTGATTGTGAAAATGTATTACTGTTTGGTAATGTAAATTTTGCGTGTATTTTGTATGGTTTGTTGACGGCACCCCAAAGGCAAATGACAGGATGCTTTCACGTGATCTATGGTTATGTTAAAGGTGTTGCCATTTTTGACGATTTAGTGGCGTCCTAAAATATTATTTTTTCTCTAATGGCAACTATCTACTTTTTAATCATTACCATTAGGTTAGTGGAAAACATGACTATATTGATAGAATTGTGCATGTATTATCAGCATCAGCGATTGTATATATATTATATTCAATAGTAGTATACCTAGTCCAATAAATAAGTGAGATAAAAAGTAAAATAAACAAATTGTAGCAGAAGAATTGACACAAATAAAGCAATTAATAACAACGTGCATGAAATAATGAAAACTGAGATTATTTCACTTGCGTAATCATGCACCCGGTCGAACTGGAACCAATATGAATAGGACAAGCGGTAAGCTTCCTAAGAATATTATTTTACAAGCATAATATACACTTGCTGTCCCTCTTCCGCTAGCGACAATAAGTAGGCGTAAAGAATACAGAGGGGTTCTTCGCCGGTCGAAGCATATACCGATGCACAAATTATTAAATGCTAAGCTTTTTTATTGAAGCCAACTCTCGCTGCATTACCTACGTAGGTTAATTATTTGTCGTGTATCTGACAAAGTAACAAAACTGAAAAGATGCAGCGCATACCAAAAGATATTGCATATTCAACACGGCGGGTTTTATTGGTGCAGCCAACCTGAATGGTAATCGAATCGATTTGATAATCGTTTGATCATTCGAGCGCAAACTTTATTCTTGAATACAAAACACACACTTGCAAGTTTCCCGGCAACTAGAACTGTGTGAGTACACCGTTTAAATCGAGTCGGTGGGATTAATAATTTGACCACAGAAATGATTTGAGGAAGGTCAGATAAAAAAACCTATTCGAGAAGGAAATAGAAGAACCAATGAAACTGGCGGTGAGATTGTTGTTTGAACACCATACAACCATCCTACTACCGGGAGCCAGTGAAACTATGGCAACCGTAATAGGGAAATGTTAATAATAATTATTATTAATTGTATCTTGAATTTGGGAGGCGGGTATGGGTAACCGCTGCCCCGAGAACCATTCATTGGATAACCAACACCTCTGCCATAGGTGACCCAAATGGTTCGCTACGTTTGGTGACTTAGTAGGGGTGCCCGGGTTCATGGGGGTGAGGATTGTCTAGGTCTTGGCGGCGGATAAGTCTGCTCACCGTTTGGAGGACCGGATTTGGGGAGGCTGGTTGAGAAAGATCTTTCTTATCTCTTCAGCAGGACTCTCATTTACAGGACTCGCAGTTTATCTCTCGCAGTGGGAGGGATAGACGTCCGTCACTCCTTGACACACTGAACACCAGATTCCTATCCACCCCTCACACCTGTTTCCTTCCCAGATCTTCCTATATTTCCTTTCCTAAAAAAAGCCTCCACACAGCATCTCCAAAAATGACAGAGGCCCCGAGGGAAATTAATTTCCTCATGGCCTCCTGTGCGGAGCAAATGTAAAAAAATATATTTCATTTCAAATTTAACTATACTAGTAATATTTTTAATAATCTTGTATAAAAATATTATCAATAAAAAAACCAATTTTATTACAAACGTACTTATAAGATTATTATTCAACTTTCCTTTTCGAATTTGTTTTCTCCGTACAGTTTTTCTTTACTGTCTCTTTTCCTGAACTCAAGCACCAGCCTACATTTACAATTATATAAAAAAAAATACTATTAATGAATAAAAAAAAAATATTGTGAGATGAAAGGAAATGGGCAGGAAGGAAAAAGAGGAATGCTAGTGAAGAGAAAGTGGAAGTTAATTTCCTCCGGAGGGTATTGAAAATATACATTTTTTTAGATAAGCTAATATTCACTCTATGATAAGCTAGTGTGAACAAGCCAAGAAGGTATGAACAAAAGGTTGTTATCAAAAAAGTGTAACATTTTCCAGTTTTTATGACTGACTCTCGGCTGGTGTGCTACAATTTAACTAGTGAATAAATGTCTCAAAATAAGGGCCAAATATTGAATAATCAGTCAATATATTCGTTTCACTTTAGTTCTGAACTCCAGTTCCAGAGGAACAAATAAGTGACCATTAGTAATATGTTGAACATCAATCATTTAGTATTCAATCAGATCCTGAATGATTTTACGAAACCCCAGTTTCAAGCGGACACACCGCACAGTTAGACAGGTACTTCGCAAGAAAAATACATCAAAAATAATTCTGAGTGGACTATTAAAAATAAAATCGACGCAGATTTCAGACTTCCGGATCTTTGACCCAAACGGCAACGATCGCACGGGCTCGGGCTCGGGATCGGTCACCGACTGCGACCCTCCATTGTGCATGTGCGCTGATTCGCGAAACTATTTCGGGTATACCAATAAATTATAAGTGTATATATGTATCTGCAATAATAAAAATACGACACGAAAATGGTGGAAAATTCGAAATATTCGTATTTGCAGATTCGAGGAATTGAAAGAAATGGCACTGAATGTGTGGGGAAATAATAAAAAATACGTTGTCATGCAAAGCTGGACAAATTTATAGCATTATAAAATCATATTGGGGAACACATGTATGTATTTTTTGGAAGGGTAGAGCGGAGGAGCGAAGAAAAGCGTGTCAAGAAAATATACGACGCGGTCCACAATGGAGTTCTGACATTCAATGGGGCATGGAGCAGAGGAGGGACGATAGTAGACTGGACGCAGTAGAAATGTGATCCCTAAATTGAACCTACAGTTTCCTGACAATTTAATATAGCCACAAATTATATATTTTTTTCAAAATTACCTTTGTATTTTTTCTTCATTTCTTTTCTTAGTTTATTCATAAATGTTTTAAAGAAATAATAATATGGTCTCAACTGCTTACAAAACAATCAATTTTACTATTATGCTCGCAACACCGCTATTCTGTCAACCATTTTGTTTTACGTCAGTTACTGTCAGTCAGCGATGCCATACCTACCGAAATTTCGTTTTACGTCAGTTACTGTCAGTCAGCGATGCCATACCTACCGAAATTTCGTTTTACGTCAGTTACTGTCAGTCAGCGATGCCATACCTACCGAAATTTCGTTTTACGTCAGTTACTGTCAGTCAGCGATGCCATACCTACCGAAATTTCGTTTTACGTCAGTTACTGTCAGTCAGCGATGCCATACCTACCGAAATTTCGTTTTACGTCAGTTACTGTCAGTCAGCGATGCCATACCTACCGAAATTTCGTTTTACGTCAGTTACTGTCAGTCAGCGATGCCATACCTACCGAAATTTCGTTTTACGTCAGTTACTGTCAGTCAGCGATGCCATACCTACCGAAATTTCGGTAGATCTATCGATTTGGGCAAAAATCTACAGATGGGCAATTTTTTTGCGAAAATCGCAATGTGGGGAAATCTCTTCTCGAAATTCTCTACCCATGGACCCGAAAAAATGGGAATGATTACTTCCGAAATCAGAAGTTTGGGAATCATGGTATCTCTCGCACATTCGCCTTCGAACTCAAAGCAATCGTGTGTCACTCATAGTAAGTGTTGTTTAGTGCCATCCATACGAAATTAATTGTGATTCTGAGGTGTACACCTATAAATTTTAAGAGCCCTCGAACAGCAACCAACAGCAATCGAAAGGTAAAGTTTTATCCATCTCTCCTATTTCCCAGTGATTTTAACCCGATCGAATGAACTTCTATTTTTATGTTAAGTCCATTTAACCGCCATTCGGACATTAAACAATACAATATTAAACATAAAAGTAAGAAACATTGTATCACCAATTTGAATTAACTAGTACGTCTGTATCTAAATTTAAGATACCCTCGTTTAAGAGCATGGACCAAATAATGTATTATAATATTCCGTGGCGGGTCTATCTGTAAATTTAATGCTCGTGAATTATTCAGTTGCCGTAAGCAGGCCCAAACCCACGAGAGAGCCACTAGTACACCAACTAACTACATGGAGATAGTTGGGGTCAATACGCCAGACATGTTATTATATCGTATCCCGAATAAACCTGACGGTTGAGTAGCAACTACACCGAAGGATATTTAATTGGCAGGGAACAAGTTTACCCAAAACAATGCTATATAATGTACGTTTTACACGATGCTTTTTTTCGTCCAGTTTTCATATGAGTCGTCTTATCATATATCTACACGATAAGAAGATCCATATGAGCAGGGGCGGATCTAAGATTCAAAGGGCAGTCAGCAAACATTAGCAAAGGGCCCTTGCTACTGTTGGCCCGTATTTAAAAGTTAAAAATTCAAAATACCGCTACTATTATTTTGGACTGTGGTATGAAAATATATTTTTGCATTTGGAAAGGTCAAATAAAAATTAAATATATGTGTATTTTTTTTTAATGTGTAGTTAATGACCTATCTTGGAGCCTGTGGAACCATGGCATCCCCAACTGGAGTACGTAAGTGACGAGAGCGAGGGTAGTGGAATACTTGTTATAACCTTCACAAAGAGACGGATAAGCGACGCAGGCCAAATTTGTTCATGGTATCCCAGGAGAAGGGAGTGTAATACAAATAATTACATTCTCAAAGGCACTGAAAATGCGTAGCATGTGAACTTTTTTCTAGATCGGAAATAAACAAAAAAGTTTCTATTTTTGTTTTTCGGGAAAGTCAGTATCCCAACGATATTTCAGTATTTTCTTAAATACAAATCTTTTGGTGTTGTTTAAAACATCGGGACAAATGCGTCGGATTCCAACCGAAGCGCCGCGAGTTCAATTTAATTCTGAAGTCCTTCATCATTGCATGAGCAACATTATCCTCTTGAATAAAAATGTCATTTTGTACTCAGTGTGCAATTTGGCACCTAGCCGGGGCCTCATCCGAGTTTGGGGTCCAACGGAAAAATTTGATGAGTCCTCATCTTCAATGTGTACAATTTTCACAGCATCCACAAACCTGAACATATTATGCCTTAAGCAACTTATTTCCTCTCAAGGCCTCCTCCTGTGTGGAGGTAATGATAATTGATTTTTCATATGGGTACCGATATAGTTTCCAGATGGAAATCGGTATGAAAAAAGCATCGTGTAAAACGCCCGTGAAGGCCTAAACACTGATAGCGCCTCTAGTAGTAGATGTAAGAAACTTGTTCGAATTCATATGGATGAGGAAAAAATTGCAGTTTCTTCGCCACATCATTTTGGGATACTTACATGACATTAAACAATTAGGTAGGTAGCTACCTACCTAACCTTTTTTTAAAAAAAATTTATTATGAATGTAAAGTTTTTTTTACAGGTGTTTTTCGATATCTGTCTCATACACATGTGTCGAGACAGACGTATTGGATACGGTTCCATGATAACTCAACACAGTGACAATTCAACACACTTTTAAAAAGTGATATAAAGTCATTAGAAACGACGAAAAAAAAAATTTAAACCTAACCTAACCTACTTAACCCAGTTAATAAAGTTTTTGTTTGATCACTTTCCATGACTTTATATAACTTTTTAAAGATGTGATGAATTATCATTGTGATGATTTATCCGGTCACCATTGGATACATGAATTAGTGTTTAAATATTATTTGATACATATAAGATTTCATTACATTAAATGACAATGTGAAAATGATCGAATATAATTAATAATAATAAATGATAAATTGGTTAATCAGCATCTAGTTGGAATACATACTTATGAAGGGTTTTTTATAAAAAAAATTGATCTTGTATCTGTCTTGGCTGATGATCCAAGACTTGGTGTCTGTTTTATATTTTTAAAAAAATTGTTCAGTCTAATGGGTAAGGGGGGAGCATTATATAGCCTTGTTGCAAAATATTTAAAATTTCTCTGGCCAAAAGTTGTTTTAGCGAAAGGGATTTGTAAGAGATTACGTCCTTTAGTTCTAGTATCACGAGCAGTTTCGACATTGTCAAAAGTGATTTTGTGTTTGAAGAGGTAGGTATGCTAGTATGGTTTTGGCATAAAGTTGCCTGATGTCCATAACACAGATTTTCCTAAAGATTTCATCCGAGCTGCTTGTGATCGGTAGTTTGAGGATAATCTTTATTATACGAGTACTCGTAAGTTTCTGAGCTTTAGAGATTGGATCAATGGCGGCAGCGTTTGCTCCTCCCTATGCTATGATACCATACTCTATTAAAGATTGACAAAGTGCATAGTATATGGTTCTGGTTAGATAGTTATAATTTCGTGTAATAATAATTTGATTGGTTGAATACAATACAAATTAATTTTGACAGGCTGCATTTGCGGCTTACAGTATAATATTAATATATTTGGACAGCGAAATTTAGTGAAATTTCACCCCATGTACGCTTTATTATAATAGCTTAAGGGGAGCGGTTGCGTGGCCTTTTTCATACAAAACTTAAATTTGTATTTGAGGCCAAAATACTCAACCAAACTGAATAATATTTTTTTTTAATCAAAGGGTATAGCAAAAATCTAGTACGGATATGTGCTATTTTATTTATCTGTATTTCAAATTACAAAATATTGGCAGTTAAAAAAAACGACTTTTTACGATTTTTGAGGATCGATCGATTTTTGAAAATTATTTTAATGGAAATTACTAATCAAATAATCTCGCCTTTTTTACTATGAAAATATAATGATATACAAAATAAAATACATGAATAAAAAAATATATTTTGATGGTTTTAAATTTAATTCAGACACAAATACGTCTTTTTTACGATGTTTCATTTTTTAATTCATATTTATATACACTGTATTTACTTGGTATGTTGGGAAAGATTATTTTTTTATTAACCCTTTGTAGTCCAAATTATTTATTATACTGTATACGAGCTACTCAATAGAGTGTAATGTAAAAATATGAGGAAAAATTACAACATTTTTAGAAAATTAGAAAAAATCTTTTTTGATAAATCGATATTGTTATGTTAAGAAATATATATTTATTATCATATAAGATTGTTGATAAAAGAAAAATTTGCATATTCTCTTTATATTTTTTTTATTTTAGAGTCGCTCAAATGCATACGTGCCTTGTTAGGACAGTAGTTGCTGGTTTCCCGTCTGCCACCTTTTACTTCCCTTTTCGAGCAGACCACACAGTCCCGCTTGGGACCTTTTCTTAAAATATGCAGTTTTCCATTGGGCCTGGTCTCTGATGGAGTGAGAATATTTATTGGCAGTAAAAATATTCAAATAAAATGAATGCGTAGTTATTGTTATGTATGAAAAACAGATCAAAAAGCACAACCAATCGTAAGTGTATATAAATAAAAAGACCTTTTTATTTTTTAAACAATAAAATGTATACCCATTGTTTATGTCGCCGCTGCGGCGCCATTGGAGTTAATTATAGATAACTCACAAAAAATTGTCAAAGTTGCCTCAAAAATCGTGAAAATTTGAATTCTTTAATGGCCTATATTTTCTAATTTAAAACACAACTAAATAAAGCAGAACATATCCGTACTAGATATTTGCTATGCATTGAGATTAAAAAAATAATTGTTCAGTTTCGTCAAGCATTTGGCCTGAAAACCAAATTTAAGTTTTGTATGAAGAAGACCGCGCAGCCTAGAAATATTAAAAATGCTTTAATTAACCAATCGAACAAAGACTACCCATATTTAGGTATTGAGCGATGGCTGTCTAAATTTAGGTAACAATTTTTTTGAATTTATTCCAAATATTTTTTAAATTTCCGCCAACTGATTAATTTTAAAACCAAAGCCTATGCAACAAATTGAATTGAAACAAATTAGGTTTAAACAAGAGATTGCTATTAGTGCAATGCCACTGCGGTGTTTCGGGCTGTAGGGTTAAAATTGCCCAGATGATAGCCAACTTCTAAGAACAGAGCAGGAGTATCACAAAAAGGTGAATGGGTTAGTAGGGAGAAGAACTAGAATAAATAAATGAACATCCACCATGTAAAAATATAGGTACTTGTTTAAAATAAGTATTTATGGATAGATTTTAAAACACGATATATTGAAAGCTAAAATATTAATGTATGTCCCGCCTAAATAAAACGCCTCCGAGAACTGGAGCAAATGCGGTGAGCGCTTTGACCGCGGTGTGGCAACTTGCTAAACGAACGGAGCGGTTATATCTGAAAGTTTACATAAAGTTAGATTGGGTATTGGCAATAAAATAGATAGGTACTCAACTGGCAACTAATAATGGTTGATCGGTACAGGAAGTCGACTGAACTGAAACTGAGCAGAAACGATCTCATGAAAATAGGCAGCACGACAAAGTCAACACTCGCATTTATTCACTAATGAATTGATTCAAAGTTCGTAGCTTTTGTGATTTCCACGGAAAACGACTCGAATTAAAGGTGGATAGGTACTGTAATAATTCTGCATTAATGCTGCCTTATAAAATTGAGATTTTATTGACAATATCTTTAGCCGGCTCCGGCTTTTAGCTATTCGCCTCCAGTACTCAGGCCTCTCCTTCCTGCTCAAAGTATGTTCCTTGCAGTCAATCCCCGTCTTCCTTGGCCTGCCCCAGAATTTCTTCCACTGGGGCACCCAGACAGTCATGATGCTCCGGTCATCTGGCAATTTTCCATAAGGCCGACCCATTACGCAGACTCTGGAATCTGCAGAAACTTACGATGGTTTCATGCTTTAGTTCATTGTTAATTTTGTAGGTTCGATTCAGCGTAGGTGCGACAATTTTAAAATAAATACATTAACTAACCTATATTGGTATATTCGTAATTGGCTGAAGCACCCAGCCTTGCCCGGGCTTTATTCTGCTTCAGCGGTTGGAAAAAGGGAATTGGGAGGTTTTTCACAAATAGACAGTGACTTTCCTCTTGTTTTGTAGGTCGAGTGCGAAAAATTTCATCAATCTCGGAATAAAGCTGCAAATTTGTATAAAATAATAAACCCACAGACACTCTTCTTCATGTATTATGAACATATACACAGACTAGCTGGATCACCAGGTTGTAATATTCGATGAAAACTTGCATTTAATAACGCTGTCTGACAGGAGAATTATGTCAGACCTGGATGTGTTACATAGTCATTAATAACTTAATTGACAGCCCTGCGAATGTCGCCACTATTAAATTCCATGTGCCGACTAGGAACACAATACAAAATGTAATATTCTTCTGCAATTCATACACAGCCAACTATCAGACACTCATTAACCTATAGCATGCATGATCTGGACAATAAGTTTGGGGGTACTATTGATATATTTACTGACTCCATTTATAGAATTAAATCCATACCAGCACTTTATTGAATCCTACAAATTATAGTAGCGATGATAATGGAAGTGCAGTATAACAACGCCTACCGCATGTGTTTGGCTTTCCCAGATACTGTAGTGTTTTCAACATGCTATGTTTCTTTATGACGTTTGTCATTTTTCTGGCATTATCAGCTTTGTTCTGCTCCCACCAACCATAGAGCAGGAATTCAAACTTTGTCCGATATGTAGTAATTGTTCTTGTTTCGATATTATTTTATGTTACTGTTATATGTTTTACTAATATTGTTTCTTATTAAGTTTAACAGTTTAACGTTATTCATGCTTTATAACTTTTTGTATAATTTTCGATAGCTCACCAAGTATATTCTGTTCTAAAAATCCAAGTAAAAGCTCGGCTGGTATAAAATGAAATTAAATTAAATGGGGGTTAGTTGATACGGTATTTTGTGTATTGGCAATTCAGTTTGTTGGAAGAGTTATGAACAGAAGTTCAAAGTATCGCATTACAGCTGGCCAATAATAGCAATTGAACTATCCATCTGGAAATTAGAGCATTAGCTGGATGGCACCAGTTGATGGAGATGTTATCTGGAAAATTAATAGATGCAAAGTTTTTTTTCCTGGTTAACGAAAATTATTGAAAACATTCGTTTGATAATGCAAACATCAGAGTGTCAGAAACAATGTAATTTACGTGAAGGATTGTATGAGCATGAAAAATTGCATTATTTTGAAAATAAAGCATGTGTTATGGAAAGTAAATCATTTGCCAAAATGTTGTACATTATTCTGAAAGAATCCAATGAATATGCTACTAACGTCGATCATTTACATGTTCAAACGTTCTGACAATAAGGGTAGGTACCCAAACTTTTATAAAGGTTTTTAATCAATAAGACATAAATGGAATTCCACCATGAATTATTAACTGCTTCAAAAAAAAGTATATTTGCTCAATCGCTGCACACTGATGTTCGAAACCGAATTTATGTTGTATGAAATATTCCATAGGTTTTTAGTTTCATATGTGCGTTCTGGGATTTCGCACATAAGGAATATTATAATCCAAGATAATCATAATAAATAAAACCGCCACAAAAACACCCAGAAGAGACTTTTTAGATTCCATGGATCAATGACATAAATATGAAGGGATCAGAAATGAGAATCATTTTCAGATAAAGATCAGGACATGCAAGAATATAATTTTTGCCAAGCCCGTCTGATTTTCGGATGTTTCCTGCCTGCGGAGAAAACGAAAAAGTGGAATAAAAAATCTTATAATATGGTGCAAAGGACGTCTTTGGTTTTAATAAGGAACTCCAGTGAAAAATATTATGACTTTAAATATATATATATACAGATCAACAAACGCTGTTTTTGAATATATAAGTTTTATTATGTATATACGTAGAATTTATAAATTCCTCATTTAAAAATTAATAAAACACATTAAAACTATCTGTTTAGTTGGCACGACTGAAACCGTTGATTCTGACGTCACGAGTCACGAATTACATTTCATTCCAGTGTTGTATTTTCAAATAGTGTGTATTTAAAAAATAACCATTGTTGCTATTTCACAGTGTTGACCGAATTGAAACATCATTTAGACTATAATATAATTGATATTTTAGAAAAATAATTATAGTTATAGGTATATTATTTTATAAAGGCAATTTTGAGGTTCGTTACAAAATTAGTTGAGCGGCATTATAAAATTTAATTCTCATATTTCGCGGTTCGGCTCGCGGAAATTTTGTCTTGATTGTACATAGCATAAGGTCCTGTGCTATCTCTAAGTAAATTGCCCTAAAAATACCAAAATGCCCTCATATGTGATGAGAAAGTGTTTTAATTACTCGGCAAACACTAGTAAACGCCAAGGAATCATTTTTTTTTGAAAATTTTAAATAATACAGTTGTTTCCCGTCCGAAAATATTATGCTCTCATCTTCCTCATCTCTTTCCCCTCCCCAGTCCCTACTACCTTCAGCCTAGCAACACCCACAATTAGGGATGCCATAGTCACCACTTGGCTCCAGCCGGTTGAAAGCAGTCAGTCATGAATTATTTTTTTTTTAAAACAAGTCTAGATATTATATTGTAGCATCGTTGCCTACAATGAACACAAATTGAGATAATTATTTTAATACTAGAGTTACAACAGAGAATATAACAAGAAAATCGATATGTAACTAAATAATAATAATAACAATAATGATTTATTGTCTTCTTTTCTTAGTAACATATAGAGATAATGATATCCTCACTGGGATCTCCCGTGCTGAGGATGTCATTTACATATTATAATTTAATTATAAGAAATTAATATTACAACAAAGTAACATATAATTTTAAATATAAATAATTTTAAAATAAGTAAGATAGTGTTTTGTGTATAGTTCAGTTTAGTAGATTCGGTTTTAGTCTGTGTTTGATATCAGTATATTTTCTATTTCAGATCTCCCTACATTAAGTATCCAGCTTTTTATTTGAGATTTAAATGTTATAATGTTGAGGTTTTTGAGTGAGAGTGGTATTTTATTGTAGAGTTTAATACTATGATATAAGAAGATTTTTTGCCCAAAAGCAGTATTAGTAGTTATTTGTTGGATAAGTTTTTGACCATGAGATCTAGTGTTTCTATTGTACGTGTTTGTTGTTATTTCTTGGGTTTTGTATTTATGAATGTAATTGAGTGTAGTTTTAGAATATAGTTGTTTAATTGACATGATGTTAAGATTGGTGAAGATTTCGTCAGTGCTAGTTCTTACAGGAACTTTCAGTATAATTTTCATTATGGCTTTTTGAGTTTTAATTAGTGGATTTAGTATATTTTTATTTGCACTGCCCCATCCGATAATACCGTATTCTAACAGTGATTGGCAGAGAGCCATGTAGATTTTGATTAAGTCTTTTTTAATGAGCACATTCCTGATAGTTTTGAAAAAATAACTTAGTTTTTTAATTTTATTATCTAAATAGCTAATGTGAAATAAATGCTTACAATACACACAAATCAACGTAGAATAGAATACCAACTGCGAGTATTATGCACACCCGCGTAGGAAATATTCGATGTAATGTTGCGAGTAGTCTATGTAAGCGCGATTATTATATGTAAAGCGCGAAGGTTTCGACATTGCGACGTGCGAACGACCTTGAACTTGATTCTGTAATCATTCCGGCCTCGAATGAGGCAAAAACAGCTGGTCTAATATTATTGAAGTAGCGAAATCGTATAATAACGAGTTTAAATTCTTACAGAAGAAGGATAAGTATATTTAAAAAAATATATAATAAAGCTAGTTAAATAATTGAAAAATAGAATTTATTTATTCTGTTTTTTTTAAACAATGAATATATTTTCTGGTAAAACCATGTATGATCATGTGAGAAGTGTGGAGATCCGCAAAGAGTGCAAGGCTGATGTAAGTTTAATGAGTAAGATCAAGAAAGGGACGCTTACATGGTTTGGGCATGTAGAGCGAATGAGCGAAGAAAGGAGTGTAAGGAGAATACGATGCAAATGTGAATGGTAGCAGAAGTCGGAGACGCCCGAGGAAGACATGGCACGACCAAGTGAATCAGATACTTGAGTCGGGCCATGTCAAGAGTCAGAATAATAGAAGAGTATGTATGAGACGATGTATAAATGTGAATGAGGCAAGGAGTGTGTGCCAAGACCGAGTTGTTTGGCGGTCCGTCCTCTCTGCCTACCCTTGCGAGAAACGGCGTGATGGTTAGTTAGTTAGTTATGCCGTGTTGCGCTACCTCCTTCTTTAGCCAACGTTTCGGACAGCATTACAGTGTCCATCAGCAGGGCAGATGTGGAAAGATTGTGCTTATGTATGTAGATGTGACACCATGTTGGCAACTACAATCCTCTAGTACAGTGGTCGGCAAAGTGTGGCTCCGGAGCCGCATGCGGCTCTTTGGCTCCTTGAGTGCGGCTCTGGCACAAATATCCACGGCCAGCAGGTATCAGCAGATTTCAGGAGTTAAAAACAGCAGAGCGACCTTAGCATTCGTCAAAAATACTCTTAACGCTACGATAACTGAGTTGCCATTTTCTCCTTTTGGAATTGACATTGGTAACTTTGAAATACAATTGTAGAATTTAAAAAACAAGGAAATATGGAGCTCTAAATTTCAACGTCTTTGTATTGGTTTCGAAATATTGGAGAAGAACAAATGAGATTTTAGTTCATAACACAAGTGGTCTGCTTTGAAAGACCTGGAGAAGGAAGACATGATCATTTTCAACGTCTGGAATCAATCTTACGATTAGCTGAAAAAACTCTTCTTGCTTTGCTGTTCTTTCCCTTTTTGGTTCTACATATTCATGCGAACAATCTCTTTCAAGCATGAACTTTATCAAGAGTAAACTGAGAAGTCGTCTTATTGATGAGAACCTGGAATCATGCCTAAAAATAAAAACAACAACATACAAACAAGATTAACTGAAAATTTCCAAGGAGATGCAATGAGATTGTTCGCATTAAGTGTTTGTCAGTCATTGTCATGATTTAAATTTATGGATACCTTACTTTTATATTATTGTTTATCAACGAATAAATTGTTATTAAGTGTGAAATCAAGTTTTTTTCAGTGTACCCGTAATTTAATGAAGGTCTAAAATTATAATAAAGGTTTACTAAATTAAAAAACAGATTTGGCTCTCATAATTTTTTTTAATCGTTGTAATGTACATATTTGGCTCTTTGGCCAATAAGTTTGCCGACCACTGCTCTAGTATAAAGTATGATTTAAAAAGGTTTTCTTCGTTTAGTTTTGGTGTAGCCGTCAATTACCTACCGGATACCAAGAACGATTGAGCTTAACCCCGTCGTCTTTATTAATGATAGTGGGATTTTTGCGAATTTAAATCGCCTCCGTAATTAAGCGTGCTCTATGTGTTTTGGGTCTTCCCGATTTTCAGGAACAAATCCAAAGTAATGGCCGGTTTCAATTAAATGCTCGGCAATTGCCGATTTGTCACGGTGGCTTAGTTTACATGCTCGAAAGTGTTCTGTTATCCTCTTCAAGATCGTCCTTTCTGTCTGGTCTACATGAACTTTGTCACATCCGGCATAGCTGAGTTTATAAACCTCTGATAAAATAAAATTAAAATTAGGTTATATGTTTCAAACTACATCAATGTAAAATATAGACGAATAAATAAATCTAAAAAAATATAGTTTTTGTAAAATAATATTATTTTGTCGATCTGTACCTAGAACATACAAAGAATATTTTCAAATAAAGTTTTCTGAAGAAAAAAAAGTTTTTGTTGCTTCATTTCTGAAGTCGAACGACTTTAGGAACGTCGAAGTTAGAAACGTGCTGTATGCAAACAAATCATCCGTGTGAGTAGGATACTGTGTTCGGCTCATCCCTGGTTGCGATACCTGTAGTGACCTTTCTGTCAAATGATACACCTACTCGTAATCTGAAAGCTTCGAAACGTTTGAAGAACATGCTTTCTCTTTTTAACCAATGGAAATAGAGAAAAGAAATGGCGTGAACGTCCGTCGGTTACGGTTGCGTAAGAATCTCCAACACCAAACAGCTGACTCGCATAACAAAGAATGATTTTCATAACAACTACTGACACAAGAGGCGTAAATCCGTTTGCTCTTCGATTTGTTTCGTCCGAACGTCACAATCCCATCAAATCCCACATTTACATGAATATTGCATTGCATTAACGAATAACAAACGGCCCCTCACACGCAAGCTTGTTTAGATAATATCTCAGCCAAGTAAGGTCATGACATATTGACCAAATATTGATTATTCTCTCGAAAACCTTACACGTATGTTATAACAAACCACAAATATCATGACACAAACCCATATCAAAAGTAAACACGATTTTGTGCAAATTTTTGTTTTTCCGTTGACAAAGTGAGAGTATCTTTGAGACGCACTAGAATCTGAATATCTTACCTTACTATGCATCCAACACCGACATTATCGTGTATAATCACTGTCAGCTAGCAGGCGCGTACAATCTGATGGGAATCAAGCGCAATTAGGAGCACAAAGAGGACTTTTCACGAGCGACAATCCACTACGCACATACCACGAACCCAGAGCACTTCGATTTATTTAGTTCTGTTATGTGCCTCCTGCCAGTTGCTATGGTACACTTGTTCAATAATAACCGGCCACAATTTAGCATTAACCACATGACAATCTGAATTAACGACACATCCAAAGTCTAAAAATCATTAATCTGTAAGCTACGGATCCAATTTTCGCAGTTTTAGTTGGTTTGTTATTTTAGATTAGGAATGTAAACATTGTTAAACCTGTGTCAATTTTCTCAACATAGGAATCAAATTCCCACTGCGCGTTTTGATTGCGCATACCGTCTTTAAACTGTATGATAAAGAATACACCCACGTTCTCACGTACCTCGTCTATGATGGATAAAGAAAATTAGACAGTAAAAAAACATTCATAAAAAATGATTATTTGACGTACATTCGTTTTGTTACACTGTTGGCACTTTTTGCTTTAATCTCGTGTTTTAGCTGCAAGCTTTTCAGCATAATATTACGAAGTAAGGTGATGCAATGGGTATATTGTGTATCTATTTCATTTTTATGCCGCATACATCACGCGGCAGATTTGAATTCAATGTTTACAGCAGTTTACAGATAGCATTTTTTAATGGACATTAAATTAATAAACCACTTTTGAATTTATTTATTCATCGGCGGTTTATAATGTGATATACTTTGTAAAACCTCTTGAGAATAGAATTTACCATGTATTTCCTTTATTCACTGGAATTTACTAACATAAAAACTGTAAACAACAAAACAACTGTGATAACCTGATAACAAAAGTTGTGGCGTGAGTGGTTTATTTATGGTTGTGACAGTCAGACTTAACAATTTAGGTGAACTTGGAAAACTTTCTATTTAATTATATACTTTTACCTGATGGCAAGTGCATGCCAATTAAAAGTTACAAAGTGTAAATATCTCACACCCACATTTAAAAAACTGTAATCTGTAAGTAGGCTGAGAAATCTTGTTGAATTCTGAATTCACAGGGGCATAAATGAACCACTCCACTTCATTATGGAGGTTGGACCCATAGTTGGACCGCATTGGTCGATTACTTGAGGTGAAATACCATTAAATTGAACTGGGTAGGTACCTACATAAATGTATTGTTGTTCTCATCTATTCAGTGATATACAAGAATTGCTTTAAGTAATTACATATAGAAACCATCAATCACATCGACCCTGACAAAGTTGGAGAAATTCATGCAGTCAACTACTGTTAAATCCTTAGACTCTGCTGAATGTAATACATATTAATAATTATTTCAGTGCAGAAATTCTGGTACTAACTACCATATGAATTCTCATTGCCCAGAATACTTATGGAGGGAAATACACTTATAGCGAGTCAGTGGACGTCTTTAATTTATCACTTAACAAATACAAAAGATTGTTACTGAGGCAGTTTGGTTATGTATAATAATTATGCACTGTATTAATATATAATTTTACTATTCATGTGTAAAAGCCCCTGAAAAGGGTGTTAATAAAGTAATAAATAAATTATCATGATTTTCTCATAATACCTATTTTGTCCTCGTGGTTGCGCTGTTTTCTGAATTCCTAAATTTCCTTACCTCATCATGATTAATTTTTGGGAGATCGTGTTGTGTTGCACTTCTTCCTTCTTTAGCCAACGTTTCCGACAGTATTACAGTGTCCATCACACACAGAGGAAGCGCAACATGGCATAATAACACAAAAAATAATAATGACAATACTTTTGGTGGTGAAAATCTCAAATCATATCTAAAGCTAGTCTCACATGAGCATTACACTCTCATAATATATGCGGGCATGTCCTATTTCACTATAATGTATAATATTCATGATGAAAAATTAATAGGAATAGATATAACGTAGTGTCACACGAGCGCTATACTTTCATAATATATGTGAGAATAATAATAATCATATTATTCCCAATTGGTTTGTATGACAACCGATATTATGAAATAGGCCAAGTCCAAATTTATTATAGAGTATAGGGCTTGTGTGAGACTAGCTTAAATCTATACCTGTTAATTTGCCATCATCAATATTATATTATACGGTTTGAAAATATTTTTAAATACACAAATGATGAAAAAAGTATTAAGGGCTGATAAAACCTTAGCTGATAATAATTTTGCCACTTCTTTGCAGGGCCGTAAGGATGGAACTCCCACACACCTCTGTCGCGGTACACACCTGGCTTTCTTGCATTCTGGCTTATCATAAATTTGATCCCATGTCTCCCTGGCTCCGTTTTACAACCATCTGTACTACATAATATATTCTCCAAAGGCTCCTTTTATCGTCCATCTAGTGCCCATATTCAAACCACCTATGCACCCTCTTCAAACATATCAATTTATCTCACATCAGCTTTGCAAAGTTTTTTTTAATTATTAATTCGGTTGAAGCTGGTTTTTTAACACATAAGCCCAAGGGATTTTATTTCTACTGCATTCATCCCTCCTCAGGTAATTCCGGCCCACATTGCATTAATCTCACAGTTGGTTTAAGAACTTGCTATGATCATTTCTACATAACAGTTACTCAAACATCAAGTCTAATATGAAAAATAAAAGAAAATCAATGTGGAAGATGGTCACATTGAAGGTTTTACCAGCTCAACGTTTATAAAATTCTCTCTAGGCTCCTAGTCTATCGAAGACAGCATCAGCATAGATTGTTTTAACTTCCTGCCTGTGGGATCAACCTGCCAATGGTTCTGCCAGAGGGGAGAGGTATAGTATTTTTGCTAATATACTATACCTCTCCGTATCGATATATCTTCATACTCAAATAATTGCAAACAAAATAAGAAAAACCATGCACTTTTTCAGAATCATACGAAACTTTCTCGGCTTTCAACACCTGAAAATGATTTATTTTGCAGTCTGCCAATCTATTCTTGAGTATGGTATCATAGCATGGGGAGGCGGCACTTCATCTGCACTAGACCCAATCATAAAGGCTCAGAAAACAATTTTAAAAATTATTCTAAGGCTACCTATAAACACAGACTCGAATCTAATTTTTAATATTATAAATGTGTTTGATGTTCGGCAGCTATATGCAAAAACTATCCTAACTCATCTATACTCAAATATACATAATTACTACGTAAAAAGTTCAAATACACGATGTACTCGAAGCAACAACAAAAACTTACTACAAATACCGATAACACATACTACGTTTGGTCAACGAAATTTTAAATACTTTGCGACAAGACTCTACAACATTCTTCCAGACAGCATAAAACAATGTGATTCACAAAAAAATTTCAAAGATAATGTAAAAATTTGGATCAAAAATAAGAATAGGGCCTTTACCGGTGCATTCACCCAAATTCGCAGTTATTAAAGTCACCACATTACCACCACATTATTGAGCGAATACTTCTTAATACAAGTATAGGTATGTTCAATGGTATTAGGAACTAACACGAAAAATTCTGCCTCAACACAGGCTAGCCTAGTGAGGCGCTATTTGAGAAACCGCAACTGTACTATTATTTTCTTTTTACCTTCACAATATTATGTTTGTATTAATAGTTCTTCATTTTTGTTAATTTTATAACCTTAAATATAAAAGTTACAAATCAATGTACACCATAATATGTATGTATAGTTGTAATGTGTAAACTTTCCTAAATAAAGATATTATTATATATTTTATATCAGTGAGACGAGATTCAAAACAAATCAGTCTGTCCTAAATAACACTACTCTTGTGCCTGAATTACACCTGGCGAGTGCTCGACTGATGTGATCAATACAGTCAGTACTCGGTATGATAGCGGACGAGTGATTTAGGCAAAACAGTGGATAGAAGCAAGGCCCAATGACTCGGTCGAGTAAGTATCCCATCCACCTGCATACTCAACTCGATGCTTCGCTCGCTCTCCACTTGGTCAGTGTCAGTCAGTGAAACAAATAAAATTCAAAATTCAGAAGTTTTGTTTATTTTTTACATTTTTGTTGGTATAAAATTTAGGAACCATTTATTGGATAATCAACACCTTTGTCATAGGTGATAAGTGGTTCACTACGTTTGGTGATTTAGCAGGGGTGCCCAGGTTCCCAGAATTTCTTCTCCTTCCTTTCCTTAAAAAAGTCCCTCCACACAGCATCCCAAGAGATGTCTTAGGGCCTCTTGTGTGGGGTTAATGTAAAAAAACAAACTATTTTTCATAATTGGTGAAACCATGCCAACAGCACTAATCTCAACGAACTGACCCGCCCACCCTTCTACATGTCTCCTCTACTCTCCAATAAGTTGCTCGGCGGAGTAACAAAGCGAATGACTCGGCCGAGCACTCGTCAGGTGTAATCCTACCTTTTTAGCTGTCTGAAATTAATTAAATTATAAACTACGTTTAAATGGAAAATTATGTGCATCAGTATTATGTTTATTTTTTAAGTTTTTGGTTATTTATTTTGTTGTTGTTTTAAATATAAAACCTTCTGCTGTCACTGTATTATGCAGTAAATCTTGTAAAATATTTATCATATAAAAGCCCACCAGGGCATAAAATAAAATAAAATAAATATTGTGATGTACATACCTATGTATGTGAAATAAAATTTAAATTATTAGTAAAAAATAAAATACGTAGGTATTTAATATTATTTTATTAACACTGATGCCCGAAGAGATGGCCTTATGAAAAACCTGGGTATCATTTCAACAGGCGGAGGCAAACCATGTGACAATCTTTTTGGCACCAGGACGGTTAGAGCATGTCTGGAATAAATAACGACATCATTCGTATATTGACTGCCAGCGAGCACACATCAAAAAAACCAGACCTTGCACAGAAAAGAAACTTCGAAAGTAAAGTAAGTTTGGAGAATGGATGTTAAGTCACTGCGACGTGGATTATGGAGGCTTCAGATTGGGAATACGGAGGCGGCAATGACTGGAGAGAGGTGATTGGTTACTGTAACATAAGTTATTGGAATTATGACTAGGTGTTTGCAAAAGAATTGTCCGTTGTGTAGGCTGAAGGTCTAAAGCTGAGGTAATGTTGTTTATGTGGGCTAAGGTAGTGGTGAGTCCCTTTCTTTAAAAACTTTTTGGTGCGCAATCGCTTGATTGATTATAGTAACAGACGTTTATGGAGTAATAATTTATATCAATAAACTGACACGGACTCTGGACACTGCACACTCTGAGCACATAACTATTTTAAGACGCTACGATATACAATGTTCAAAGTCTTTCCATGCGCCGCTAAGACGTGGAGATTTTGTGCACTACACACACGTGAATGTGCTACATAAAGCAGGCCGTGGGAGAAACATGATTTCTCCAAGTGCACCATGGTTTCTCAAATCAATCAAATCGCAAAACAAATGAAAGAAAACCGTAGTCAATTGATTAGTAAACACCGAACATATGGAAAAAGAATATTGGTACCATATTCACTATGGAATGGCACGCGGCCCGAACACCGACCATAAGCAAAATGATAATGTGTTTTAAAATACATGTGACGCCATCTAGTTTCCTCATGGGTAATTAAATACAAAGTTAAAATTAAAATTAGCTTCATTTGGTCAAGAATTTTTCAAATGGAATGTGATGCTTTTTCAGAGATAAAAAGTAGCCTGTATCGATTGCCAGTCCTCAAACTACCGCTTTGCAAAAAATATGACAATCCGTTATTCCATGGCGGCATAGCATAATTATTCTGTTTTAATATTAAAATTCATTTTTCCATTAAGAATTTTCCCGAGGCAGTGAGATGTTTTTTCAGGATGAAAAATAGCATATTACACTTGTCAGTGAGGTGTTTTCTCCAGCTATCCCTATGCAAAAAATCACATCTTTGGTCTATGGCGACGTAGCATCTTTATTTCCTTTGAGTATTAATTGATTTTACACTAAGAACAAAGAATTTTCCCATTTTCTCAAGGAAATATTGTTCCTTGATGAAAAGTAGTTTACATTAATTCCCAGTCCTCAAACTACTTATGCAAAAAATCACGTCTAACGGTGGCTTTCGCATTTATAATATTAGTTAGGATTTGTAAAGGTGTCAAAAGAAATACTGTAACAGAATATCCGATGTTGGAAACAAACCAAACTTTTTTCACCATATTTGGGATTCGCATTTTTGGTTCTTCCCAAATACAGTAATTCCTGCGTCATTGTAAAAAGGGTGACTTAGTCATAAGCAGATTTCATTTTTGAGGACTAAAATAGTGATATGTACTACAATGATGTTGCCTGTAGACTGTCAAGATACATTTATTGAAAAACTAGCTAACGTGTACCCGGCATTGCTGGGGGTTACCCTTGAGTGATAGACATATACCATCGCAGACTTATCTGCAGGCCTTTTAAAGATATACTATTCCGTAGTACGTTGTTTTGGTATATCTCATAAGAGTTTAGCCAGCATAGCAATGTAAGCGCCCGAAAATATTTTTTTACAACTTGATTACAAAACATGGACTTTTTTTATAATTTCTTTAAATATAATATTCATATCTTATACATATAAACCTTCCGGAAGGAATTCTCTAGATGACCTCTAAAATCTCCCTATCAAAATTCGTTGCGTAGTTTAAAAAAACAGACTTAGGATGGCAAAATTTTTTTTTATAATATTTAGAGATCATTGAACTGCCCATGCCACCTTCCCACTCCATGCAAGTCTGTTTGTTCCCCTCGCCCTTATGGGCAGGTTTGTGCCTTAGTTACTCTGCGATGTTGTAATAAGTTGGTGAATAGTGTACATGGATATCCGGTTGATAAATAACTTTATAAAAAATCATCCTGCATGCTATTATTTTATTACATATTAAAAATAATTATATACAGCAATACAAAAAATGTACAATATTTGCATATTAAAGAAAATTAAATAAGATTGACTTCGGATGGTTTCTATATTGTAATTATATAAAAAAAATCTAAACATATTATTTCCATTACAACATAGTGAGAGCATTAAATAAGATGAATTCATGTGGTTTTCTGCCAGAATTTTCCAGTGTTACGTGCAGATTTTCCTTTGTTGTTTGGTTTTTTGTTTCTGTAGTGTAGGTCTGAACTGCCAGCTCCTCCTACGTTGTCCTCCACCTCTGCCTGCGCTTTGAGCGTCTTCTTTATGTTGATAATCTGGAAAAGAGTTGACTATTTGTTAAAAATTCAGGTGAACGATACAAAATGTAACCAAAAAGATTGATGAAAATATAACAAACTTTTATAAAATCAAGTGAAAGTACGCTAGTAATAATATATATGTAAAGGGATATGTTTACTTATTTATAGGTACACTGGTTATAATTGTAATATTATTATTAAGTGGAACACATGAAAACTGAAGTGAGGAGAGTGAAGTTAAGTTGTTACTGATACGGGCACGAGAAAACGAATGGAATTTTCTAGAGCAATTGGCCTATTATCCAGAGATGTTGACATTGTTCTGTTTCGAATATTTTAATTAATTGTTAGATGTTGCTAGTAGGTAGATATGTATACATATAACAGTGCATGAATTAGATAAAATGTTTGGAGGGTCTTGGAGGGGAGAGGAAATTCTGGGAACGATAAAGGTATGAGGGGTGGATAGGAATCTGGGGGTCAGTGTGTCCAGGAATCACAGATGTTTTATTTCATCACTCCACACAGGAGGCCCTGAGGAAAACAACCTCCCTCGAGGCCTGTCATCTGTGTGGAGGGGCGAAGGGACGAGAGTCCTGCTGGAGAGGTAAAAAATATTCCTCAACCAGTCTCCAAATGCGACCTGCCACAGTAGGTGGGCAGACGCATCCGCAGCCAAGACCTGGACATTCCACACCCCATGAACCCGGGCACCCCTGCTAAGTCACCAAACGTAACGAACCACTTGGGGTGACCTATGTAGAGGTGTTGGTTATCCAATGAATGGTTCGGGTACACATACCCGCGTCCCAAATTAAATTATTGTTTCATTCAAGCACAAGGCCAGCATAAAAACAAAATGTCGCGACAGTTGCTTGATGAACACTGACCATTGAAAGTTATATTGACGCTTAACGCCAATTGGCAGGTGCGGAGTTCCGCGAAACGTTGCAGTGAACCAGTAGATGAAATTTAAGCATGTGCAATATCATCTGTGTGTATTCTGGCAGTGATTGGTAAATAAAATTCATGCTTGTGTAATTGACACCCGCCGTGCCATTCTGCATTCCACCTATTCGTAAGAAGAAGAAATGAGATATATCCACACCTCCTGCTCGATGGCGTCCTTGTGCTTGGTCCTGCGCTGCTTCTCGGAGTTTGCACGTTGGATCTGCGTATCGACGCAAGCGAGCACCGCATCGCAGGACTCGCACCACTCACGCAGCGTGGCCAGGATGGAGTCCACCTCCTCGGGCCGGGCGTCCCTGCCCAGCGCATAGTCCACCTCCAGCCGGCTGTTCTTTTGGTCCAGCTTGCCGTGGATTATGTCTGCAATTTCAACACCGCAAATAAATCTATTATCGATTAACACCAGTGGCGGTTTGTACTCACAAAATGGGTGATGCACTATAAACATTATTTTATTTTATTTGGTTTTACGCCCAGCCGGGCTTTTACGTAGATTTTAAGAACAGAATATACTTAGTGAGCTATCGAAAAATATACACAAAGTTGTTAAAGCATGAGATAATGTCAAACTGATAAACTGAATTTGAAACAATATTAGTAAACATGTAAAGTAACATAAAATAATATAGAAACTAGAACAATACTATACATAGGACAAATCACTACAACTACATTACCAATGCTACTATAATTTCTAGGATTCAACAAAGTGCTTGTATAGATTACGCCTAATTCTATAAATGAAGTCAGTAAATATATCAAAAGTACCCCCAAACTTGTTGCCTATATCATGCGATTGGTTAGTGAGTATGTCTGGTAGTTGGTTTTGTATGTATTGCAGAAGAATGTTACATTTTGTTTTGTGTTCCTAGTCGGCACATGGAATTTAATAGTGTCGACAATGGCTGGGCTGTCAATTAAGTTGTTAATGTGTAACACAACCAGGTGTGACATAATTCTCCTGTCAGACTTATTAGATGCAATTGATTCATCAAACAGACATAATTAATTTATTCAACTGGAATTTTGAGCTTAAGATTTATCTACCTAAGATAATTCTGCTGAACTCATTCTATACTGTTAGAGTGAACTTTATACAAAGGGGAATATAATAAGTGAATTATATTCCACTTGACTTCTAACTAATGAAATATCGAAGGTTCTTATACAATCAATAAATGTGTGCAATTTTTCATCGAATATTACACCCGTCACGAATTTGTACCACTGGTATTCATTCAATATATATTCATGTAAGATATCATAATGTGTTTTGGAAAATCGTTATTACTTGACATTTCTGAATGTTCAAAAATAAAGCATTTTGTTCATACAACATTGATCTAAGGTAGTCTGTAAAATTTGGCAATCGTGTAAATTTCGTTTTTTTTTCAATATATTCTAATTTTTAGTCAATCCCCTACGCCAGGTAAAGAATACTAGCAATTTTGAAGCCTATACTGGCCTGCTGGAATTATCCGTATGCAAACTGTAACTAAAGTGGTGCCCCCTTGGCGTGACATTGTAACATTGGGTATTTCCGCCTCGCCGAAGAGTTTCGAGGCATTGGCGAG
This sequence comes from Hesperophylax magnus, assembly GCA_026573805.1. Lineage (NCBI taxonomy): Eukaryota > Metazoa > Arthropoda > Insecta > Trichoptera > Limnephilidae > Hesperophylax > Hesperophylax magnus. The sequence continues at coordinate 3,456,870 of JAIUSX010000088.1, forward strand.
CGCCGCTCTTGTTTCGGAGAATTTTCAATACAATGGTCAACATCCACGCACTGCACTTATAGATAATTGATGTTCCCAGGTGACATTTCTCGGTGAGCAATGTGGAATCCGTATACCGTGTGACTTATGACACGTAGTACAAAGAACGATAATTCAAGCCGGTTGAATTTAACTAAATGTTAGTATTACTTTTACTATTGTTATTTGATTTGAGTATTGATGGTATTATCATTGGTTGGTATTAATTATTTTTAGATTGACCGAAATTTAGGAAGTGTGTAGCTCCAATGCTCCTTAGCGCTAGCCGCCACCGATTAACACATTTATAGCAGAAGGGTTCTATATTTTATGCCGTTCTTAATTTGAGCCTTCGACCTTTAGGAGACCTATCCGAGAAGACATATAACAAAGTATTATTATTTGCAGCAACCAATTGAACTGCTTGTAGACTGAACCTTGGCAATATTCTCAAAAAATATCATGAAAGAAAAGATTGAAGGGAAATGTGAATTCCAACAAAAATTCTAGTTTAACACAACTATTCTCAGCTTGGAACATTATTAATAAAACAAAACATAATCATTTTTGCTTCAATTGCTCAATATGAAAAAAAATGTGTTGCAAGTTGCACCTCTAGATGTAACTGCCAGTGTATTTATAGAAATGCAAATGCCTACCTGAATAGATGGCTTCGATAATTAAATCTTCCAGGTCTCGTACATTTTTGATATCCAGTTCCTCGAGGAGTCGACTGTAGGGAATACATTTCTCGCACGTGGCTAGGGTAACTATGGTCAAGTGCTGCAGTTTCTTGGATTGGACGGGGGTCAGCTCCAAAAATGTTGCTTTGTCCCGCAGGTATTCCTTGTATGTGCCGTATGCAAATAGATTGAGGGTCTTAAAGTGTATATCGTAGGGACCACCTTCAAGCTGAACAAAGAAAAAAAAATTAAAAAAACATAGATATAGATATAGTGCAGTTTGATGGAATCAATAAAATATTGATAGGCGGATGGTTTGTATTCGCTATTCCATCATCAACCTGGTGAATAGTCGATTGCGAAAAGCCTAGTATATACGTGGCAAATGACAATCGGACAGTGGAAAATATACACTAACTATGTAATAATAAGTAATTTTGTAAAAGTTCTTTAACACAGATAACTTATCTAATTAAAATCTATACAGTAGAATAAAATAAACAGAAGAAAAAAAACATTCAACACATTAACAAAATAATTGTTGGAATTGAAAAAGTAGACAATATTTTTCATGGTTTGTTTCTCCATTGGTAGTATTCTAACCTCAAAATATTGAAATAAGTAACATATCTTCTGCGGATCTATTGTCTTAAGAAATGCATTTGAATTGATGGTAAATCATTTTAGACGTGTTATCACAATTCCCAAACAATAAAAAGTTGCTATTGAAGGTATATTTTTGCTGGAAGAATGAAACTTGCAAAGGATGACATAGCAGTGTAGGATCACAAACCTCTTTTAAATTGGGCATATCCAGAAGTTCGCCGAAGACATGAACTCCTGGGGCTTCTAGAACTTGTTTTATTAATTCTGCACAGGCGTTACCTTTGGTGCCTTTCGCTAATAAAATAAATTGTTCTAAAGGGTTATTGCCGGACACCGCCAGTGGCGTGGCTCCGTCCCCTTTATCTATAGTCATCATGATTGCTGATATTTAGCGTCAATTATTAACTAACTCAATTTGTTTAATTAATTGCTTGACGCTTTTCAAGATGATGCAGTTAAATTTATTTCCTAAACAAAAAATAACAGTAGCAAGACTCAAAACTGACAACCGATTTTGTATGCCTTTTTATTCTAACAAAAGCGTAAACTTTTCCCTAACCAGTCAAAAATAATTTACATAGTACCTACTTACTAATTGAGTATCGACTAGATTTTTTTTAGTAATTTAAAATTAGGTTGATTTTGAGAAAATTTTGTTTGTGTATTAAGCAAAAAATATCTTTCATTTGAAATTTTTCAAATCAAAGTAACGGTAATTTAAGTTTACGGTATTTGTTTTTCATTGTAAGAAATATTTATTTTTTAATTATTTTATAAGCAATAATTATTAGCCTGAAACACTAATCCACATTGAAAAATCTCCTGATAAAAGATACATGACGCCAACAGATATCAGGAGATTTTTCAATGTGGATGAGTGTTTCAGGCTAATAATTATTGCTTATAAAATAATTGTTACCCTTTGTACTATGCATAAAAAATCTTGTCTTAAACATTATTTTACCAAAAAAATAATAATTTATTTTTTACACATATAAATATCAATTTAAAATTATAATCGCAACTTTAAACATAGTTTTTTGATATTTGACCTTATGTTTCATAACATATTTTTATTATGTAACACATTGGTCGTTTAATCATAATTGTTTTGAAAGGGTTTCTTGATGCTTAAACTATTTAATAACTACGGTACTATACAGCTGAATTTACAGTGGACAGAAAGAAATCAATGAAAAGTTTCTGTTTTTAAACACCAGTATACCAAACTGATGTTTATACAGAAACGTTACATTGATTTTTTTATGTCCATTGTAAATTCGATTACAAACTAGTCAGTAATTAAAATTGATTCTAAAATTATTAATAAAATGAGAGATGCGAAGAGTTGAGAGAACCCTAGTTATTATAAAATTAGAGGTTAGCTTGCAATTTCAATTTTAAAAATAAGCATTTTTAAGAATCAAGAAACCCTTCCAAAATGTAAATAATAATCCTACAATATCGCTTTGTTTGGACAACAACTGTAAACGTAGCTTTATAAAAAAATCTGGTTCCTACTTAAATTTGTGGGAGTTGCCATAACCTCTCCAAAACGCAAAAACTTCCTTATTTTTATAATTTTCGCTAAGTTGGCTAAACATAATTATTTCTGGGGAAATTATTTATTAATTGATTGGTATTTACGCAAACATCCATAAATAATAAAATGGCGACCAATCCTTCTAGGTTGGCGTATCACCGCGCGTAATGTGTGTGTTGATGGTGTTAAAAACGTTTACATGTATTCGGTTGCCTGTATTTGAAGGCCTCGCTTAGCGTCGTTTGTTGTTACCTCTTCAGAGTTCGCGTTCAAATGCTTGTATCGATGGGAATGTAATTTCAATTTTAGGACCAGCGTCTCTTTGGAACATAACGTTTGGACAATGTATCAAAAACAAGTGTTCGTATCAACCCTTTCGAACTAGTCCTCCCTAATTTAAATCAATCAAACACAATCTTAGGCTGCCTTAATTGATATTTGTAATAAGGTTGTTACTACCAGCTGTCTGAAAAGGCGGTAAACGGAGTTAGTTTACACGAAATTCTGTGGAATAATTTGTGAAATACTCGTGATTTGCACTTGGTTTATTTTTTGAAATGTATGGATTTAGAAAATCATGCAAAGTGATTGCGGTCAGTCAGAAGTTTTGAGGACTAAGAATAAATAAGAAGTGTAGTGCGACGATGTTCTGACGTATCCAGTAAGACTCCACAATGTGTATGCCGACCCCAACCAATGTGTCCGGTCTCGGATATTCTTGGGGCTTTACAGCTACGTCGGATATATCCAAGGGGGATATTGATGGAACCAGCAACCTCAGTTATACTTTGGGAAATACGGTGAGCACCGAACCCTCCAACCTGATATCCCCCTATTTTCTTCTAGTCATAGTTCACTTTTGACAGCTAATGCCTCCCAACCACAATTCTTATAATCCTTATGTTTTGACATCCAATTGATCCAATGAAATTTTTCTCAGAAGTAACTAACAATAAACACATTACAGGTAGAAGCTCTGCATTTCCAATACTGTTATTTACTTCTACATTTATTAACGAAATAAAACTATACACATAGTCATGTTGTGTCACATGACTTCACATTTTTTATTGAAATAAATAGGATACACTTTTTACATGTTGTCAACTGAAGTCTAAAGAACGCTTTCTACTACGAACGTACATTTCTTTTGTTATTAATTCATATTTTATGAAAATTGCTAATGAAAAAAAATTATTTAATTTATTTCCCATTCTTACAGGTAACTTTAATAGTTTTTTTTATTTATTTTTCGGAATAACTTTATTGAGTAAAACCTCAAATTGTAATATTTAAATATTGAAGACAATATTAGTGATTTCTAAACGAAAATCTGAAACAGAAAAATCAGAAAAGGAAACGGTCACATCTGGGACTCGAACCCAGGACCCCTGTCTTTCCGGGACAGTGCTCTACCAACTGCGCTAATGGGACCCTATTCTCCTCGGTCACTTTTAACTGTATCATACTTCGAATAAGAACTACTAACATTGTCTTCATTTTTTCACCGCACATTTTTATTGGCAACTATCTTTATGTATGATCGCAAGATTCAACCCGAACTAAATGCAATCCAGACAGCGTCTTTTAGATAAACCTATCTTATTTTTTTTATTTAATGTGCGACATCTGTTGACTTTTCTGCAAGTCTAGAATGAATATTTATTTTTCGGAATAACTTTATTGAGTAAAACCTCAAATTGTAATATTTAAATATTGAAGACAATATTAGTGATTTCTAAACGAAAATCTGAAACAGAAAAATCAGAAAAGGAAACGGTCACATCTGGGACTCGAACCCAGGACCCCTGTCTTTCCGGGACAGTGCTCTACCAACTGCGCTAATGGGACCCTATTCTCCTCGGTCACTTTTAACTGTATCATACTTCGAATAAGAACTACTAACATTGTCTTCATTTTTTCACCGCACATTTTTATTGGCAACTATCTTTATGTATGATCGCAAGATTCAACCCGAACTTTTTTTTTTTCTTATATTTTAATAGTTTTGACTGATATTATTTTCTCTATAAATCTCAAACTATATCTTAGTATTGTTTCAAAACTTACCCACATTCTGAAATTTTACTGAAGTTTCTGAAGTTTTTTATTCTGAAGTTTCCCTATGATATTGTCCTTATAAGGTAACCGTCATCAAATAGTAATTTTCAATCTTAGGTTTATATTTTTCTGTCATGGTTTTATCTACATCTTTAAATGGCCCCTTAAAATGACATGTTGGTTATGTTTTCCTCCAGTGTAAACAAAAACAAATGATAAGTACCTAACCTAAATAAGTAAAGTTTGGAAAGAAATTTTAAGCATTTTTAAAAGAAGCAATGTTTATTGATGTTTGACATAATGTGCATATAATTTTTTTTTTTTTAAAGTGCATTATTATATATATTTTTTAATTAGCTCCACTTTGGTTTAGTCTTTAAGGAAATTAGGAGAGACGGTTTTTGGGAAGAACGAGGCATGAGGGGTGGTTGGGAGTCTGGGGGTCAGTATGTCCAGGGCTGACAGATATACGATTCCATTCCTTTCACTGCGGTGCAAGGCGACGGGTCGAGAGAGTCCGGCTGGAGAGGTCGAAGGGTCTCCCTCAACCGACCTCTCCCAATTCCGGCCCGCTACACAGTTGGTGGGCAGACGCATCCGTTGCCAAGGCCTGGACAAACCTTACTCCTGCTAAATCGCCAAACCACTTGGGGTAACCTATAGTAGAGGTGTTGGTTATCCAATGAATAGTTATGGTACCCAAACCCGCCTCCCAAAATGTGATACTTACAATTCTTCTCAAATAAACATGTTTAAAATTTTACACAACAGATAAACAACCATTTACCCTTATTTTTTACATAAATAATTTACCTCAGAGCATTTGTCATCTTTTGGGATGCTGTAAGGAGGGTCCTTTTTAAGGAAAGGAAGGAGAGGAAGTTCTGGGAAGGTAAAAGGTATGAGGGTTGGGTAGGAATCTAGGGGTCAATTCGTCAAGTAGTGACTAATATATGAATATATCCCTCCCACCGCTGCACAAGGCGATGGGTCGAGAGAACGGTTGGAGAGGTCAAAGTGTCTCCCCAAACAAGCCTCTCCCAATTTGGCATGCGACGCAGCTGGTGGGCAGGCGCATTCTGAACACACCTCACCCGATAAACCCAGGAACCCCTGCTAAATCACCAAACAGCAAACCACTTGGGGTGACCTATGGCAGAGGTGTTGGTTATCCAATAAATGGTTCCTGGGGCGGCAGTAACCAAATCTGCCTCCCAAATTGGGTGGGTTAAGGCTTTTTATCATTTGTTTAAAAATTTGAAACACGTTTATTAGTAAGGCCCTAAATGTGCTTTAATTCTTCTCGTTAAACCTATACTATTCAGATGAAAAACCACTTTTAAAGTATTTCATTTTCATATAATTAAAATGACGCCACATAGTAATTTAGCCACTATTTTTTTTATTTTTTTTTTTTATTATTTATTCAGTGAGTTTTATGAATTACAATTTTTGTGTACTTAATAACTCCCACACTAGGCTAATGCCCGTGTTGTGGTAGTCATAATGCTATAAATTACAATAAAACCATATGTTGTAGTAAGAAAAAATAAAACATAATATGGAAGGAAAAAAAAGAAAATAAACATATTTAAGGAAAATATAAAACAAAATATATGTTTTTCATACATGCAAACATACATACATACACATATATATATGCTCAGATATATATACATATACATACATACATAGACATACATAGATGCATACATAAATACATTCATATACATCTATATATGAACACACACAAATGTAATGTGTATTCACATATAAACATAAGTATACAGATACATGGTTAATTTTATTATAATGGTTTAAAAGTTAGGAACTCATGTATTCTTTAAAAAAGGCTCGTCCCCTTTCAAATATCCAGTTTTGGACACGTATAATAAAAAGGGATATAGTATTAGTTGATTTTATGTCCCGGTCCAACGCGTTGTATATTTTAGGGGCGATAGACCAGAATTGTCGTTGAGCGAATGTGGTTCTAGTTTTTGGCACCACGCATCCCAGATTTGATGAAAAGCGGGTGTTTACTTGGTGTTGAGGAGCCACTATCAAGTCATTTTTTCGTATGTAGCATAAGCTTGTCTTAATGAATAGCTGGCGAATATCTAAGACCTTAATTTTAGTAAATAGTATTTTGGAGGGATAGGTAGGATGACATTTAAATATAATTCTGAGAATTAGTTTTTGTACTGTAATTATTGGATTAATGACGGATTCTGCACAGCCACCCCATCCCAGAATACCATATGTTGCTATCGATTGAAAAAGGGCAAAATATACGCATTTTAGAGTCGTTAGGTCTAAGATGGATCTAAGAGAGCAGAATATGTGGGAGAGTTTACGAAGTCTTTTTGTTGTTTCTTTTATATGGGTTTCCCAGCGTAGTTGGTCATCGATTATTATTCCCAAGTATTTAACTTCCTTTGAAGATTTAAGAGTTGAACACGTGCATTGAATGTTAGGTGAGGTTTCAGGAGTCTGTATGTTGAGTGAACACGAGTGGATGGTAGGTTTGGGGCAGTTATTGGGAAAGTTATGTTTGGGTATGGAAAACGTCATGTATTGTGTCTTGTCGATATTAAGTGTGAGGAGGTTTGTGTCTAGCCAATGTTTAACTTTTGTTAGGCCAATATTAGTTTTGTTTGTAACTGATTCCCATGTTTCATCATCAAATATTAGGACTGTATCATCGGCAAATGAAATTATCTTGCCTCCAATATTCATAGTGCATAGTGTGTTGATATATATGAGAAATAGAATTGGCCCTAGTACACTACCTTGAGGGACCCCATAGGACATGGATAATTTTTTGCTCATATATATTTTGTCAGAGTGGATAAGGGTTTGTTGTGTACGATTTGCTAAGTAGTTTTTAAACCATGTGTAGGCTATCCCTGTAATGCCGATCTGTTGAAGTTTTTTAAGTAGTAAGGGATGGGAAACCGTATCAAATGCTTTTGCGAGGTCAAGGAAAACAGCAAGTGGTTTGCGACCTTTGTCAAGATTTTGGGAAACAATTTTTGTGAGACTATATTATTCATTTTACTCGGATAATCTGCTTTTATTTTTTTACTTATTTTTTTTTATTAATAATTTTTCTGGTACACACATTGGTATAATTTTACAATAAAGGAAACACTTTTTTAATGTAAGGCCCTAAATGTGCTTTAATTCTTCTCGTTAAACCTATACTATTCAGATGAAAAACCACTTTTAAAGTATTTCATTTTCATATAATTAAAATGACGCCACATAGTAATTTAGCCACTATTGAAGACTATATTATTCATTTTACTCGGATAATCTGCTTTTATTTTTTTACTTATTTTTTTTTATTAATAATTTTTCTGGTACACACATTGGTATAATTTTACAATAAAGGAAACACTTTTTTAATATAAACAGTTAAAAAGTAAAGAATAATACATTTAGCAGATTAACCAAAAAAATCCCATATATTGCTTTTATTACTTTTTTATTTACTCCCACAGTGGTCTTTACATAATGTAACCAGTTTAAGATAAAGTAATATAATTATTTTAAATCATTCAACTTGTAGATTAACTATGGAGATTACCTACTATTGTAAACATTGAGAGCACAGATTGAAGTAATAAGTTAATAAGATATTTTAGATTACAAGCCTTTAAGGTAGAGTTCCGAGCACAGTGTCTGTGACCTGTGACGCAGCATCACTGACGCACTATTTTCGAGGACTGCAACACTATCGCCGGTGGACTCCAGCCATTACGTGATTGCCGACCTAGTCTCATCATGCTCCTATAAATTTTATGTATACTTGGTAACCAGATGAAGCCACCAGTCTTTTGAAACTGTTGGAAAACCTGCTGAACGTCAAAACGGCTTAAGTTTAGTTGCCGAGCAATATCACACTGATTGCAGCAGTGCCACCACTTGAGCGGCTTCGTCAGTAGTGGTGTCCATTTTAAGGGCTTGTTTTCTAGCGCTAATTATTCACTTGTGTCCTTTTCAAAGTTTGGATATTGAATGACTTACATTTCACTTAAACTGCTCCTTTTATAGCCGAGGAAGATGACACGAGTTGTGGCACCTCTAAAGACTATATGCGTAACATTTTTTTAGCGTCCTGTTCTCGAAAATTTGTATTGTTTATGAAATAAATGTCTGATAAGAGGTTGTTAAATGTACTTTCAATTGATATCAATATTGTTTGGGTTGGATGTATTGACTCTGGCTAGTTAAACTAATAGTATGAATCAATCCCTTCTATAAGGGAAAACTCTTTTTTGTTGTTTTTTTTAGTTTTATATTCTTTTGCACTTACATTAAATCCTCCTACTAAAACGACAAAAGCCTCCATTTAAAAAAAAATAATTACTAGAGAAAATACTGCAGCGAGTGCAAACGCGACTATGACGCGGCGACACTGACGTTTCTGATGCTGAGGTCAGAATTCTAGCTCAAGAGAAGTGAATACTGAAGTTTAATTTAATATTTAGATGCTTTTCATCGACATATACATGGTGTCCGGAAACTCGTAGTACAAGCGGGAAACTGGTGAATCTACATCACATTTGAAGTAGATTTTGTAGTATATTTTTTTTTGATTTGAGCTTTCGTTTTCGAGTAAATCGTGTCAGAAGTTGATTTTTTTTTTGATCAAATTCTTATAAATTATTACTGAAGATCAAAGTACCCAACTAATTAAAACTATTTAAAAATTTAAAAGTAAAACAAATAGTGACGAAAAATTTGAACCCTGAAATAGCCGAAAAATATTTTTTTTTGTTTTTTTTTTTTTTTATAAAAATGCTCAAATCAAAAAACTTTATGTTTATTTGGGTTCCCCGTGTGGTATACATTCTCCAGTTTCCGGCTTGTACTACGAGTTTCCGGACACCATGTATAAATGTTATAAGAAATGACTCTTATTTTTTTTTAATTGTGAACGCCGCACAAGAGTCAGCAGATAGAACTGCCCGAAGCCAGTAGGAGTACGGCATTTCCAATTGGGATATTTTGTGATGATGAAGGGAGTGGGGAGGGGAAGAGAAAGTATCTGCTATTCAGATCTGGTCTTTAAACATGGCTAATACCATTTTACGCAACATTTCGATTCATAATGGTGGTCTTTTACCAGAGCGATACTGAGAGTATATACCGCTCCTAACATTCAATTTTCTCATAGTGCATCATTAATAATAATATTTTAATGATTTGTATATGTAATAACATTGTAACTAACGAATGTTTCAAGGACTACTAACCTCCTTGGCACTTTAATGGTTATAGAAGAACTATCTAAGAAAGAACAAGAGATGGTTTGTTAAACATACTAATTTCGGTTGTCTGTGATGACAAATATTTCTGCGTAGTCAACTCAAACTTGCTTTGAAATTTTCAAAATTGGATTGTATGAATTCAGACAAGCGGTTTAGTAGGTAAATGTATTTCTTTTATTTAAATTATTTTTTAAGTTTATTTAACGGTGTTCATTCGATGGATAAATGTCTCCCTAATTAGTCAACAAAAAAATATAATTATACAGGGTGTCCGGGGTGAAGTGCGCTAACTTCAGGAGATGATAGTACAAGTAAAAAATATAATAAGTTTTTTTTTTCTAATTCCAACATCATGTAATGGCAATGATCCTGAGGCTAATATTTTAAAAATACTTCTAGCTTCAAATTATTATATCCCATGATTTTTCACAGGTTTGCGCTAGTAACAATCGCAATGTTCTTTTGAATAGGATTTAAGAAAAAAGATAGCGATGGTGACTACCTGCACCTAAATGAATGATATTTTAAATATTTAATTTTTGAAGCCCCCAGTTCAATTGCTTGGGTTTTTTTGGATATCAAGTATTAGCATGGGTTTAGGGAAGTCTATTATTTCCTATAACCGGGCCAGTTACATCGAATGCACAAAAATAATAGTTGTATTTGGCTGATATAGTTAGACTAGTCTATTGGCAGCGTTCTTAGTTTGACTCAAAGATATTAGAAGAACGAGATATGCTATGTTGGCCGCCGGACCGTAGGCGGAGTACTACCTAATTAGGGTACTTTGAACGGTATCGGGACGTGTACGCACAGAAATCTGTTCTATGTATTAGTGCGGATACCTTAGCGTAAGCGAAGGTGTGCAGTAGTATTGGTGAACAAAACCGGCGACACTGGGCAAAACAATTCCACACAGTATGAACTGCTCATAGCACATCTCGTTCTTCTAATATCTTTGGTTTGACTAGTCTATAGTTAGCAATAACAAAGATGTATTTTTACAGCGCCCTCGAGGTGATTTTGCACAAAAAGGCCCCTATACAAATCATCCAAATATTATTATTATTCGACTTGCTGACCCCAAAGTAGTATTGGATGCACAATTTGGGTACTAGTTTTTATTCCTTGCAGTTCTTTAGATTTCAATACCCAAATCTTGATCAAGATGATTCTTTCAGATTATAGATCCCATCAATTATATAATACACACGCACACACTCACGCACGCATGCATGCATGCATGCATGCATGCATGCACTCACAAGCACACACCTCCGCACACACACACCGCACACTCACCATCGCACACTCACCATCGCACACCTTCAAATAAATACGATAAAGAATAAGTTTGTTGTATTGTAAAGTGTCCCTAATGGAATAGAAATAAGTTAAAAGGTTTATACTAGATATAAAAAAAAATTATGACTAAATAAAAACATACGAAAAAAAAAAATAGCTTGGCTTTATTCTCCATAATGACAGAGACTTAAAGACTTAAAAATCTTACATTATTTAGTACGAAGTCAAGTATAATATGATTCTTCTATCTGGTTCCCTCACTTCAAAATCCACTCCAATTCCATTGAAAAAATTGAGCATAAATTTCTAAGATATATCAACTAATAAACTCGGTCTACCCATAGAAATTATAAATTACAACCACTTGATAAAATAATTAAAACTCTCAGATGTAAGACTTGTTTCCGACTTGACTTTAAAATTATTAACGGGATTATAGACAGCCCTGATTTACGGAGCCTAATCACCTTCAACACACCAACTAGAACTAGCCGATCGAAAATTATTTTTTATTGCAACAACAATATCAATATTTAGATACTTGCTTGTACCTAGATTGCATGCAGTTGGCAATACTTTAGCAGGAAATTGTAGATGTGTTCAACTGCACGGAATATAGTTACAAGAAGGCTATAATAACATACCTCAATAATAATAATTAAGTTTAGCATAATAGTATTCTTCTGCATGGGTTCTATATAATTTTAATTCTTGATTACTGTCCAACTAAATTATTATTTATATCACAGGTTTGTAAAAGCCCGTGTGGGCGTATTATACAAATTAATAAATAGATTGGCGTTCCATGTAGATTTTAATGAAAACCAAAGTTGCCAATGATATAATACCTTTTACCTATCAGACCGAGACAGCCAATCAACATCGCATATTCTGTCTCTCTTACACTGCCTGGCAGTATGTATCGCCATTCCATTTAGTTTTAAAATTGTACTTCGAGACCGAATTATTAAATTTGAAATTTAAGGAAGATTCTCTCAGACTTTTCACCCACATCACAATTTTTCTCTGATAGAATCAGATGAAGGTGATCCCAAACGTGGATTGTGTTTTATTTTTATGTGACACAAGAGCTCTAGAGTAGATACTGTGTACAGCCAGGAGATCTATATCACCTCTCAATTGGGTTATTAATATGGATGGGTTAAGGAAGGGGCTGTGGGAATAGCAGTTTCTGAAGAGCTCCAAATTATGACTGAGGAAAGATATTAATGCCAGTGGATTGTTTTACATACCTTTACATCATCTCAATGGTCACAAAGAACAATGTTGGATGTGCAAATTTGTAGTGGGATATTTTTTTTCAAACTAGACTATTTAATTATGTTTTAACTATTCTGTTTAATTCTTTTTTAACTAGACTATTTCATTCTTTTTTAACTAGACTACTTAATTATTTATAACAATACTTTTCAATTATTTATAACTTAATCCTTTTTTAAAGAAGACTGTTTAATTCTTTTTTGAGGAAACATTTTTTTTTAAACTAGACTATTTAATTCCTTTTAACTACTATTATACGACTATTATATTATTTATAACTACTACTACTTTTAATATTGACTGAAACTGTTGAAAAGAATGTGACCTTACTGGGGTACCCCATTCTAAGGTCACATTGTACATGGTTATTTGTGTGAATTATAAATTTGGTCAAGTTTTTTTAGCATGTTAATTTTGTTTTAAAGTGATTTTTGTAAGCGTGTCAAATTATTTATAACTAGACTATTTAATTATTTATAACAATACTATTTAATTATTTATAACTAGACTATTCAATTATTTATAACAATACTATTTAATTATTTATAACTAGAATTTTTTTAACTAGACTGTTTAATCCTTTTTAATTGACTATTTAATTATTTTTAACTAGATTATTAAATTCTTTTTGAAAAAGTTCACTCACAATAGAAAAAAATGGACTGCAGTTCCTCATTGCACATATATAAATAAACTTACCCCAAAGTACTGAGGAGAATTATCAAGAATAGAACAGAACAGCCTTTGTATTTTGAGGCGGGTAAGGAAAACCATGTACCTACATAATAACAAAACACAATAAAATAAACGCCCCGATTGCCGGCACTGAAACTGAAAAAAAGAACTGAATTCTTTAAATTTAAAAATTTGGGGATGCATTGCATAATAGCACATTAGCACTGGCAACATGTTATATGAATAAACTCCTGGTGAATCTTATATTATTCTATTGTTCATAGTATAATAGCACATTAGAACAGGCAACATGTTATATGAATAAACTCCTGGTGAAACTTATATTATTCTATTGTTCATAGTATAATAGCACATTAGAACAGGCAACATGTTATATGAATAAACTCCTGGTGAATCTTATATTATTCTATTGTTCATAGTATAATAGCACATTAGCACTGGCAACATGTTATATGAATAAACTCCTGGTGAATCTTATATTATTCTATTGTTCATAATATTTTTATTGTAAGTAACCATTATTTGAGACACTAAAGAATTCCAACAAATTACCCCGAAGTATTAAGAAAAATTGTCATGAATTTATTTTTAAAACAATAAATTTCTATAGATATGTCTGTATGCACGCAGTCTTTTATTTGCATATTGTCTATTTGTCAAATATGTACCGAGAGAAGAATCTACAAAAAATATGCCATCCGACTGATCAAAACACTCAATTAAAATCATTTGTTTACTTTGTAATTGATTACTAGTTTTCGTACCGGATTTGCCCTCCTTTTATACCACTATGCTTAACTGTGAAATGTTTTCAACAAACAAAGGTTGTTTTTTAAATACTCCTCTCATAATATTAACTATAAGATGAGCAATTTGCGATTTATTATTCCCGTTGCATTGTGCAACTTTACTTGTTAAAATTTTTCGATTTTAGAATGTAACTAGCGCAGGCCTGTAAAAAATAACAGGAAAAGTCTGAATTCTTGACAAATCAGTTCCAATTTAAAAAATAATTTTCTGTTCAAATTTTTTATGTTAATAGGTAGGTACCTACTTCTTCAGTCTGTTTCAAAAAGTGGAATATTCTTAACAAATCCGAAATAAAAACTATTTGAAAGGTGATAAAATAAGCTTTCAAATTTTGTTGTAAGAAATAAACAAATCTTCGAAATATTAAAATTTTTAAAGCAAAAATAAAAATGGCTCACTTTATGTTTTTTCGTCTAAACACTGAACTAAAATTACAGATAGTGAAAAAAAAACACAATTATCATTTTACACACACAAATGTATTTGAATTATTACTGTCACCTCATTTTTTTGTCATATAATATAAAAATAATTTATAAGAAATTCACAAAATTTCATAAATTTTTCCAAAATTGTGGTCGGAACCTTTGGTTTTGTAGGGGTGCACATTTCAATACTTGTATAGTTAAACTTCTGGATTTAAATATAAAGTGTGGTGTTTTCACTTTCTATCGTTTAGAGATCATATTTCGCACTATGGCAGTAAGGGAGACACAACGATTTCTATGAGACCATATTTCGAAAAGCGGACAAATTGACTCTACGGGTAATAGCTGTTTGTTCGCAAAACTGAACAAATTAGACTGAGGAGTTAAAACAGATTTAACATACTAGGACCACCAGGGGTACAGCTAGTATTATAATAATATGATGTTGATCAGATTAAATTGGACCTCGATAATAAACAATCTACTATAATATTTTGGTATTTATTTATAAAAAAATATATATTAGTAATAGTATAGCAAACAAATATTATTATGTCAACATTCTTGCTATACAGCGTTTCTGAAGTAAAGTACGCTAACTTCGGGGGGGTTATTATCAGTGGTGGCTTGTACTCACAAAAATGGGTGGTACACTAAAAATATTGACAGTCTATCCCTACGTCAGATCAGGTAAACCTTTGCATTGAAGGGCACTAGCAAATAGCAATTTTGAAGCTTATGCGGACCTGCTGAAGTGATCGTATGCGAGCTGGAAACTAAAGTGGCGCCATCTCGCTGTAGAGTTTAAGAGGCATCGTCAGCGCCAATCATGTTTCGATGAGCGATATGGAATTCACTCGCACCACGTGATACAAAGAACGAAAACTCGGGCCTGTTGAATTTAACTTAATTCTAATAGTGTTCTTAAAGTTACCACATAGTATTATTGTTATTTGCTTTGATTTTTATTAGTTAGTTTAGTTATTTGCGGTGATACATTTATATATGACTGTTGATAATTATTATTTTTTGATTGACCGAAATTTTGGAAGTGCGTTGCTTCACTGGTTATTACACATGATTTTAGAAGTAAAATAGATAAATAACTTTTAATAAAGTGTGTGAGTTCTCATTACAATAACCGTATTAGGTTTATACCTTTTACAAAATGTTTTATAATTTACCCACTGCAAAACAAACACGTGAAAGATGAGTGAATGCTTGACGATCCGGTAAGAAACGAGGCCTTGCACAGAAAACTTTCACAATGAAATAGGCTACAAACCGTTACGTTACTTTAGTATATTTTCTGCTAAGGGTCTGGTTATTTTCAATGTGCACTCTTCGGCGATCAACGTACGACTGATGTCGTAGTTTATTGAAAGCATTCTCGATGCCAAAAAGATTGTCATCATGGTTTGCCTCCAGCTTGTCGTAATAATACCCAGATTTTGCATTAGGGCACGTCTATCTCTTCTGCCGTCAGCAGGTCTCATGCTCAAATAGATTTTTAGTTTGAATATATCCAAGATCCGATCAGTGGCTGAGTTGTCATCGCGTTTGGGTCTCACCCAGGCGTCGTGGATTCAATTCTTCGGCTGGCTAAGTCCTACATCACCACACAGATTTTGTATTAGGGCACGTCTATCTCTTCTGCCGTCAGCAGGTCTCATGCTCAAATAGATTTTTAGTTTGAATATATCCAAGATCCGATCAGTGGCTGAGTTGGCATCTTGTTTCGGTCCCACCCAGGCGTCGTGGATTCAATTTCTCGGCTGGCTACATCACTACACAAGCTTGTGAAAACACTTGTGTTATATACAGTTTTTGAAAATTTTCTTTAAAATTTCAGATGAACTAGTAATAAGGTAAGATGATGTTAGCTGCAAGGCTTTTAGATATCAAAGTGAGAATTTAAGCAATGAATTCACAACAATTCAACTTTGTTGAAAACATGACTTGACGCTTTCTCTTTTAAGGTGTAGACAAAATGATACAAAGACAATTTTACATAGATAATCTTAACCCTTCAGGCTATTTGTTCGCTTTTGGGAACAACTTATGGTCTCACAGAAATCATTGTGTCTTCCTTACTATTGTAGTTAGAAATATGATCTAAACGGTGTTAGAAAGAGAAAACATCATGTTTTATTTTCAAATCTAGAAATTAACCACATAACAATTAAAATGTGCACCTTTAAAAAAAAAATGAGCCTTTTTTTTTATTAATTATTTTTATATGCAATGATAAAAATAGTGAGGTGACTTGTAATAAATTTGTCTAATAAAATTAATGTGTTTTTATATATTTTTTTGCTATCTAAGTTAAATGTTATAAAAAGGACGACACAACACAACAATTAGTTAAATGTTTAAAATGTGACCACGTAACACTCAACAATGAGTTAAATGTTATAAAAAGGAAGACACAACACTCATCAATTAGTTAAATTTTATAAATAGGACGACACAACACTCAAAAATTAGTTAAATGTTTAAAATATGACTACATAACACTCAACAATGAGTTAATATTATAAATAGAACTACACAACACTAAAAAATTAGTAACTTGGGAATGTTCGTCTTTCTTTAAAGAAAAAGATTAAAGAACTTTAAAATTTGCTCCTTGTATTCTAATATATGTACCTTTTTCGTGGTTCCAGTTATCGGGTTCGGAGACGACCCTCACGGTGGCCTCGCACAAGTCTCCGCAGTCGCAGGACAAGATTATCAAGGGTGGCGCCGGCCGCAGGACCATGTTCCTCGTCAATGACACCTTCCCGCACACCACCACCAACCGGACGGCCCAGCAGAATCACACCATACAGAGCTTCACCAGTAAGCCCACTTTACTATCTAACTAACCAGGGTTAGGCAAATGGGATGGACCATCACACAACTACAAACTCCTTGCTTGTTCACACCGACTCATTGTCTCGTGCATACTCTTCTGTTATTTTGACTTACTGAAGTATTTGATTTACTTGATTGTACAAGATATATTACAAACAGAAAATAGAAAACTGTAATAATGATCCTAAAAAACTGTGGAAAACACTTAAAGAAGCCACCCACTCTCAACCTAATCCTACGAATGACTTAAAACAACTAAAAGTAAATGATAAAATATTTAGTTTTTCTAGTAATCCCGATATTATTGTTAATCATGCAAATAAATACTTCTCAAAAATAGGTGAACAACTCGCAAAAAATATTGATGTAAACCATACCAACTCCAGTTCACTAAGCTTTAATACAAATTTGCCCAACAACTTGCATTTTAGTCTAAAACAAATTTCAAATGAAGATACTAGATTGATCATAAACTCATTAAAAAACTCGTCTTCAACTGGCTTGGACGATATATCAAATATTGCCTTAAAAAAACTTGTATCAGAAATAACCACTCCCTTAACATATCTTATTAACCTTATCCATCCTAAAAGGCCGATTCCCTGACAAACTAAAACACGGAATCATAATCCCAATGCATAAAGGAGGCTCTAGAGCGGACATAACTAACTATCGTCCAATTACATTACTAAATTCACTATCTAAAGTCTTTGAAAAAACTATTAATAATCAACTAATCGAATACCTTGAACAAAATAACATACTATCACTCAACCAGTTTGGATTCAGGAAAAATAAAGGCACCTCCGAAGCCCTGGCAACAGTTACCGATTTTCTAATGTAAACTTAGACAAGGGATCAAAATGCATATCAATATTCTTAGACCTGTGCAAAGCATTCAATACTATCTCTCACTCTAAACTTTTACAAAAACTATCTAATATTGGTATAAATGGTGATGAACTTACTATTATTAGCGATTACCTGTCAAACCGAAAGCAAAGTGTGAAAATCAACAACTGCAATAGCAATCAATTACCAATTAGCTACTGCGTGCCTCAAGGAAGTGTTTTAGGTCCTACCCTGTTCTTAATATACATAAATGAATTATGTAATCTTCAAATAGATGCCAAAATTGTAAGTTTCGCTGATGATACGATTCTCCTCTTCAAATCAAGCAATTGGAATGATGTATACATAAAAGCTAACAGGGGCATAACTGTGGTTAAAAGATGGTTAAACAATAATACACTAACAATGAATGTGACCAAAACTAAATACATTGAATTTAGTATTAATCCTTCCTTAAGAAACCCAGAAAATCAAATTAAAATATGTGCTTGCAACCTGACAAATACGATAATATGTGATTGCCCTTATTTAGAACAGGTAACTAAAATTAAATACTTAGGTATTATTTTTGACAGCAATTTAAAGTGGAAACAACATATAACCACTACAGCAAACAAACTTAGAAAATTCATTTACTTTTTTAGACAAACTCACAACTTTCTCAACCTAAGCCAGCTCAAAACAATCTACTATGCACTTTGTCAATCTTTAATAGAATATGGTATCATAGCATGGGGAGGAGCAAACGCTGCCGCCATTGATCCAATATCTAAAGCTCAGAAACTTATAATAAAGATTATCCTCAAACTACCAATCACAAGCAGTTCGGATGAAATCTTTAGGAAAATCTGTGTTATGGACATTAGGCAACTTTATGCCTTCCGGCAATTAATGTAGATCTCCCTGGTTCCAGATAATCAACGGTCTATTGTAATTAATCTTCCTCTATCCCTTAACCCCTCAGTCTAATTTGTTCGCTTTTGGGAACAGCTCATATGGTCTCATACAAATCATTATTGTTATGGTGAGAAATACGATTTTAACGGTGTTAGAAAGTGAAAACACCACGTTTGACATTCAAATCCAAAAGTTAACCACAGAAGAATAGACTGCATTTTAAGAAAAATTTATGAAACTTTGTGAATTTTTTTTGTCTGATAAAATACGTTTTTTTTCCTGTTATCAGTAATTTAAGTTAAGCGCTTGTTATATGCCAGCGGATTTTCTCAAACTGTCAAAATCTCCTCATTTTTTTTGTCGCTAGAGGGCGGTAGTTGTACATTAATGAACTTGTCAAAATACAACGTCAAATGTGCGTTCATCATGTCGCTATCACGTACGCAATCGGAAATCGGAAATATTAAGTAAAACAAACAGCTTAGTAAAAAGGTATGACTTATTTGCAGAACCTACTATTTTGGTAAAGCATTTACTTTGACATTTTTTATAAATGTTTATCATTCACTTGCTGTTGTTAAATCTAATTAGATTTGAACGGCTTTTGGCTTTACGAATCGCATTTGAGAAACATTTCCTATACAAAGAAAGGTTGTTTTGCACGGTGTTCGGAAACTCGTGGTATAAACGGTATAACTTGTGAATGAATCTACCTTTCATTTAAAGTCAATTTTGGGTTATGATTTTTTTTTATTTCAGCTTTCGTTTTCGAGAAAATCGAAGGCGGATTTATTTGGTAGATTTAAAAATTTTATATTTGATAGAATATCTATACATATTAATAATATTGACCTCGAAAAATAAAAGAAACTCGTGGTATAAACGGTATAACTTGTGAATGAATCTACCTTTCATTTAAAGTCAATTTTGGGTTATGATTTTTTTTTATTTGAGCTTTCGTTTTCGAGAAAATCGAAGGCGGATTTATTTGGTAGATTTAAAAATTTTATATTTGATAGAATATCTATACATATTAATAATATTGACCCCGAAAAATAAAAGAAAGTTTTTTTTAAATTTATATATTTGTTAAATTATTCAGTGTTAACTAAACAATAATCTGTTTTAACCATGGCAGTAGGTATCAGTAGTGCAAGGCATACTAGTACTGTATCAAAATATAACTAGCCGTTGGAAATAATAGTTATATTCATTTAACGACCAACGCTATTGAAAAAAATTACGTCAATGGGTTAAAATATAATACCTAAATACAAATATTATTCAACGAATCCACGATTCGACCTATTGTTTAAGATGTATTGACGCGTAATAAATATATGAAATGGTGAATCATTTAAATTTACTGAATTTAAAGTTACTGTTCTTTATATAAATAGAACGGCGTCATATGCGCCTCACAATTTTTGCCTCATTTGGGTGTTTAAAATGTTACCTGGCTATTATAGACTTAGAGGCCTTGTGTTTTCTCGGTAGGGAAAAAATTGTTTCCTAAAAAACCCTTATTATTTGGAACTTTACAACACAATACATAGATAGAATATCTTTGATTTGACAAAGTGTGAATGGTTACGTGTGTATACGCAGAAAGGTGATATAATCGTAAATTTACTTAAAAAGTTTTTTTTTGTCTGTTCTAAAGATAAAAAAAAAAACGGTAATAAACTTGTTTACTCCTTATATTAATACGCCTTACCATGTAAGGTCGGAACAGTGAAAAACTTGACTTGTTATCACTTAAAATTGCCGATTTTACCAAACTAAAAATGATTTGGCGTGAGATGGTAATTTTTGGTTTGATTACCAAACGCGCCATATGAAAAAATGTTCACTCTCACAACTGAGTCAGAGCGACAGTGAATTCTCACACACACTTGCATAAAGGGCACGCAAATCAACATCGTGACGTTCGTGCTAACCGTTAGGAAAAGGAACGCACATTGAATATTGTATTTTATGCGTTTCAAAGAATATGACAGTTCAAAAAATACAATGCGACAAATTTACGTGAAAAAAGAGTATTTGTGAGTACTTACCGTTTTTGTAGCTTTCTTAGATTATTGCAATGCTTCAAGTGAGTCGGTATTCTACTTTTAGACCCAGAAATGAAACATTTTGATGGCATTTTAGAAATATATACGCCGTGAAACAGGGAGCGATAGTTTCACCACCGTCCACGGGGGCTTCTCTCCCGTAATAAGTAAAAGACTGTGAAATGTGTTGAAAATTTGGTGCAAGATGAAGTATTTATTCAATTGTTAATATCCACAGATATCATAACGATAATAAGAGGCCGTACTTCTACAGATGTGTGTATTTTATACATATTTTAAATTAAAAATATTGTATAAAACCGTTATTAATGCGATAATCATGGATCGAAGTTTTAAAAGTGGGTTGTATGGTGTACCAATGTTTTTATTTTTTATAGTCGAATGC
Source organism: Hesperophylax magnus (assembly GCA_026573805.1). Lineage (NCBI taxonomy): Eukaryota > Metazoa > Arthropoda > Insecta > Trichoptera > Limnephilidae > Hesperophylax > Hesperophylax magnus. Next base: position 3,478,642 of record JAIUSX010000088.1, read on the forward strand.
CTACAACAACTACAAAAAAAAATAGGCAGACTGAAAAATAATAGTCCATTAATTGGTATCAAAAAATATGAAGTGTGAGAATGACATACGAAAGGTAGTATTAAGCCGTTTTAGAGAGCGGTTTTCCAGCAAATCACCATTCTGCCCTATAACCCACTCTTAAGTAAAAATGTTAGGTGAGCCATTTTTTAAACTTTTTTTAATTGCTTTCAAAAATTTTGTATTTCAGAAATTACAATTTTATTTCCAAAAATAAAATTTGAAAGCATGTTTCATCACTATTCAGAAATAGTTTTTTTTTAATTTTGAGATACCCTCCGAAATATTCCATATTTGAATTTTATTACAAAGCGGAAATAATCAGACCTTCTGACAGAATATTCCAGAGGCCTGAGGGTTAAACGGATATGGCAATCGTTGTTTATAGGTATGTTAATTTTAGATATATATTCCTTATTTGTATGATGTTTGTCAATGCACGTAATAATTACAACAAGGCTACAAAGCAGTGGTGAAAAATTCATGGTGGGAAGTATTTTACCTTTATTTGTTTGAGGGTTAATCATATCGATTTATTTAATGTAGTGTCTTACATAGCATAATAATAATTGAAGAAGTCAGGATTTATTTCAGTGCAGAAATTCTGGGACTAACTACCCATATGTATTACTCTCTGTCCGGAATACTAATTGAGGGAAATAATTATACAGTCAGTGCACATTTTCAATTTATAACTAAACAAATACAAAATGTTGTTACTGAGGCATTTCAGTTATGTTTTATTTTATAAATTTAAATAATTTTGGTGATTTTCTCAACTACCATACTAGGCTCATGCCCATATTATGGTAGTCGTACATGATTTATGTAAGAATAACAATAATAAAACATAACGGAAAAGGAAATTGTTATGGTAAAACAAAAATTTAAAAAAATGCATATTATTACAGAAACCATATTAGATATAAAACTAAATAAATGATAGAGTTAAAACTTTTTTTTTTACACAGTGAACTCACATATTCTTTAAAGAAGGCAAATAGCCAATGTTGAACACGGATAGTAAAAAGGGATATACAATTAATTGACCTTATATCGGTGTTTAAGGCATTGTATATATATTTTAAGAGCGATGAACCAGAATTGTCATTGAGCGAACGTGGTTCTAGATTTAGGGACCACGCATCCCAGGTTTGATGAAAAGCGGGTGTGTGCTTGTTGTTGTGGAGATACCAGCAGGTTATTTTTCCGTATTTAGCACAAGCTTGTCTTAGTAAATAACTGGCGAAAATCTAAGACCCTAATTTTAGCAAATAGTTCGTTTGAGGGGTGGGCAGGTTGGCATTTAAATATAATTCTCAAAATTAGTTTTTGAACTGTAATAACTGGATTGATAATAGAATCAGCACAGCCACCCCATCCCACAATGCCATATGTTGCTACGGATCGGAAAAGGACCCAAGAGAGCAGAATATATGGCAGAGCTTACATAGTCTTTTTACTGTGTCATTTATATGAGCCTCCCAGCTTAGTTGGTTGTCTATGATTATTCCCAAATATTTAACTTCCTTCGATGATTTTAGGGTGGAACATGTGCAATGGATATTAGGTGAGGTTTCACAAGTGTTTAGACTGAGTAGACACGAGTGGATGATTGGTTTAGGAAGCAACTCACAGGAGACCCCAGGGAAAATGATTTCCCTTGGGGCTTGTGTCATCTTTGGGGATGCTGTGTTGATGGTTTTTTTATGAGAGGAAGGATTGTTGTAGGAGGGAGGCCAGCCAAATTCAGAGGCGGCAAATCGTTCCACAGCCGGGCAGTTGAACTCTGTTGAAGAACGAGTCGTAGAAGCGACCCATTCTCATATGACAAATGTTAACCATGTAAATATGTTGGGTGCGCGTTTGGCGTGTTTCCCGACTATGCACCGGTGCCGAAAGAATCAATAACGCTAGTTCCTTGCAGCATCTTCCATTGTAATACTGGTAGAACAAGGATAGCATAAGGACGCCTGTGCTCTAAAGATTAAATTAGGGCAATCTATCAAATGTTTCTCCACAAGTCTAGTCAAGGGTTATATTATTTATAATTATTAACCATTTATAATTACTGTTCATATGTAAAAGCCCCCCAAAAAGGTTGTTAATAAATAAATAATATATAATATAAATAAGAAATATTTATTTATATTATGTTAGTTTGACACATTTTTCTCATAGGAAACGCTCCTACTCATACAAGAATGTCTTGTGTAATTTATTTTGTTTTCTACTATTGAATAATGACATCATACGTATTTATGTTTAGTTGCCAATGAGTCTTATAAATTACAAAACCATCTTCATAAGAAAGTTATTCTTCTAAGTGAAGAAATTTTGCTTTATTAGATTTTATAGTTCATAAAAATTGAATGACAGGAAAATGGTTTTTCTTCCGACTGGAGCCGGAGTTATTATTGAGGCTGTAATTATGTGTCACATGTTTTCTTACAATGTATTGTATTCTGCAGTATTTGTCTGCATTTTATGCCACTTATCGACAACTGACATCATTACTAATCCGGACCTCTCCCAATGTATTCCCTTTATCTTGGACTTGTTCACGATCAAGATCTTGATTGTAGAAACTCGGAGGCTGCTGTGTATCGACTAATTAAACTCATATATCTTTCCTATATTCAGAGCATGTGTTCAATTCAATCCATTATGTTCCCCTGATCGCACAGGGACAGGAGTGCTCCTGGATGGGGTAGTACATGTATTGTATCATATTAATATCTTGGTTAGAAACTCAGTATACCAATTTTTCTTTAAACTTACAGCCAGCATACCGGGCAAGCACTTCATGACCCCCATCGGTCCCATCCAGCTGACCGCCGAAGAATGCAACGAGATCCTGATGAAGCGCGCGCTCCAGGCGGCACAGGGCCTGCCCGGGGGCGCCGTACTAGATGCGGGGCTCAGCCACAGCCTACTCAACGGGGGCCTTAAGGGGCTGCAGGGGGACTCGGGCAGTGTGTCTCCCGAGAACCCCTCTCAGCACATGCAGCAGATGCAGCTGGTGCAGACCAAGCAGGAACCTGGCACCAATCTGCACTCGCCCAAGGTGAGTCATCAGACTATATGGGGTGAGGCTTGCAATCACAGATTTAAGGTGCTGACGGAGTCCCAGAGCTCGAGGTGAGGTCATTTTTTTTTGCTCCCTATCTCTCCCGATCCGGCCCGCCACGCAGCAGTTGGGCAGATGCATCCGCCACCAAGATCTTGACAAATCTCAGCCCTTGAGCCCGGGCATCCCTGCTAAGACACCAAACATAGCGTACCACTTGGGGTGACCTATCAATTCTAGCAGCAGTCAATTTTAGGTAAGTCCAATTTGAATGGACCAATATGATATTTGAATGGAGGAATGCCTATGCTTTTTTCATTGCATCTTATGGGTAGTTCACACGAGGACAGGACAATATTGTCTTATTCCAGCACCGGACCTGTTGTTCTAGTGTTAACAGAAGTATGGAGGACAGGACAGGAATAAGACTTTGTCCTAGAGATAGACGGGCACAGACAGTATCTCCTACATACAGTGTCTTACCCCCACCACTGCGCCCATCTGCATTGCCCGCGTGTGACCACACACAGACAGGGGACAATAGCCAGTCGTTCCTCACATACATGTCACTTTCGCACATTTTTCTGCTGAAAATGTTGCATAAATGAAACCCGAAAGAGATTATTAAATTGATTACCATATTAACGAAAACAACTGCTTGTGGTGCATCGATTGCCTAACTTACTACGACAACTGTTGCTGCTATGGAAATAAACTCTGAGGACCTTCCTCCTCTAATTCTTTAAGAATCATTGCAAACTATCCCATAATATTCGATAATCCATAGTTTTGTCTTTTTATTATTTTGTTCGTCCTCCAAGAATTTCCGTACGTCTTGTACAAGAAATAATATTTTTCGCTCGTAATGCGCCTCGTTGTGTATCCATTTTCGCAGGGTTCCACGTTTGAACTACAGTCAAATTTTTGTACTGTCCCAATGGTCCCGTCTTGCGCCGTCGAGACTGTTCACTAGGCTATTCAGGACAGTATTGTCCTGTCTTCTGTGTCTCATGTGAACTCTGCATTGTGCACAAAAAACATGGACCTACAGTTACGATTTGCATAACTTTGCCAAATCTAATGTCTCTCTGATCACATCAAACCCAAAGTTTTGTTTTACTTTATATTTGTAACTTGAATAATAAAATCTTTTTTCTATATTTCTGACGCTGTAATTTTATAGTTTATTCATATTTTATAAAACTATAAAAAATGAAGGTTAGCCTTAGAATATCCGACGTAAATAAGCAAGTGTCTGAATCATCTACAGCTTTTAACTTGTGTTTGATGGCGACTTTATGAGCCGCATTTTACAAAAAATTCTCACTCTGCCCATTCAATTATTGCAACTCTAATTTCAACCTAATATATCCACGATTATCCTTATAAGTGGTACCTACACACCGCTACACATTTCTTCAGACTGATTCGTGGGTGGTTCGAAAGCTCTGTTGCCACTAGAGTACGGTTATACCCACTTTTTGGATAATTTTTTTTTTAAAAGCATTAATATGAAAAATTTTGTAATATTTAAAAAATAATAAATTGAATTGGAAATATTTTGTTATTGCAGACACCTTCCATGCCAAAGGAGCGCCCTTACTCGTGTGACGAGTGCGGAAAATCATTCCTTTTGAAGCATCACCTCACCACCCACAGTAGAGTTCATACAGGTAAATAAAAAATATAACCGAAAGAATCCAGTACGAATTGTGCTGGATGGTGTTTAAATCCATTAAAGAAATGCCCCCACCTTACATCTCCGAACTATGCGTTCCTGAAAACACTGGTCTAAGGCAGTCAACTTTTAGATCAGCATAATCACCGCACAAGCCAAATACTAAGTTTGGAGATGGCGCTTTCGGAGTATCAGCGCCTAAGGCTTGGAATAAACTCCCCCGGAGTCAAGATGCTTAACAAGCCCAACAGAATTTCCATCCACACTAAAAGCTTACCATTTCAGACATTCATATCTTTAAATTTAGTATACGTACTTGGGAGTATCAACTATATCATTATTGGCTTCACAAAAATGAAATCATGACAGAACTTGAATAGAACCTTCACAGAACTTGAAAATCAACTTTGAAATTTGATGAATTGTTCAAATTCTGTGAAACAACTCTACTATATTGTATCATAATCAATCACTAATCACGGAAATTAAATGACAGTTTTCTGATGTTTTAGATTACTGATTTGTAAATTTGTAGTTAAATTGCTTTCAAGACAACTCAAGAAAGTGACAAATCAACACACTTTTCAAATGTGATGTAAAGTCCTTAAAAGTGATAAAAAAACAGCCCAAAAACTTAACCTATTTAAACCAGTTTTTTATCACTTTTGATGACTTTATATCACTTCTGGTGACCGGATAAATCATCAAAATGATAATTCATCACATCTTAAGTTACATAAAGTCATGGAAAGTGATGAAACAAAAAACTTTATTAACTGGGTTAAGTAGGTTAGGTTAAATTTGACTTTATTATATCACTTTTTAAAGGTGTGTTGAATAGTCACTGTGTTGAGTTAGCATGGAACCATCACTTCAAATGTGTCGATTTGTCACCGTCTTGAGTTGTCCAATTACCAGTTAAATTGTTAATCAATTCCTTATTCTACTCCCTTTTCTCCCTTCAATCTTCTCTAATAGAAGATATAAGTAATTATTTTCTTCTATTTTCTATGCAATATGATCCACTAATAATTATTGTTGAAAATTACTTCTTAGGTGAAAGACCGCACGTGTGTACGCACTGCGGTAAGGCATTTGCGCACAAGCATTGCCTCAACACGCATCTGTTGCTGCACTCTGCCGAGAGACCCTTCCAGTGCCACGAGTGCAAGAAGTCCTTCACACTTAAGCACCACCTTCTCACACACTCTAGGGTGAGTCACCTCAAACTTTTACCTGACTATAATTGTTTCATTACCAACTATATCTTAGTAAATTATATTAGCTTCACATCTATCAGTTATCATCTGTAAAGTATAATATGTATGAAGTTGAATTAACACATTTTCCGCCGTCTTTGTACTGTGTAAGATTGATGTATGCCACCTTTTTGTATGTTTTTATCAACTTAATATATAAGCTTAACCAAAATTATTACTATGTTCCGTCAAAATCTGCTTTGCCGAGAGTCGAGAAAATAATAATGGCGACCATTAGATTTTAATATGTAGTGGAATATACTTGCTACCGGTTCGTTTTTCATTAGCCATTTATAATGGGACAAAGGATTTACTTTACACCATGTTTATCCTTTCTCTGAACTGTGTAAACATCCCTCAAATAAAAATATGCAGAATGTCCGGGGGTAAAGTAGACAAACTTCGGGAGGTGATTCTACATGATTGTAGAAGTAAAAAAGATAACTAACTTTTTAATTTTTTTTTTTTTACCATATAAAAATATTCTTCTATAGAAGCATATTATTTTCTCCATGCAAACAATTCAACTTTTGTTCCTGAAAACTGCCTTAAAATGTTAATAAATATACATACTTTCGTGGGTCGTATTTGTGTGAATCTTATACCACTTATTTCTTATTTCAATAAATCACACTGAATACATAAATGTTTTCTGTACAAGAAAAGGTCGACTTCATGGTACTGTACTGTAGTTGTGGATAAAGTGAAGTGATCTGCCTGTGTAATGTGCCATATTGAATGTAATATTGTTTGGCAGGTCCACAGCAGGGATCGGCCCTTTGTGTGTGCTGAGTGCGGGCGGGGCTTTCCCCTAAAGAGGCACCTAGTGACCCACAGCAAGTACCACGCCGGGGAGAGGCCCTTCGTGTGCCAGGACTGCGGGGAGAGCTTCGCACAGAAGGATCACCTGGTCAGTTATCCTTTTTTAAAGTTTTGTTTGAACTCGGAACTGAACTCAATAAATGTATAATTATTTACTAATAATTGCATTATCTGTGTTCAGGTGATGCATTCACGCTTCCACGGATCTCTGAATCCGTTTGTGTGCCCGGACTGCGGCGCGGCCTTCACGCGCAAGTTCCAACTGGTGAACCACGGGCGTATGCATGGCCGCGTGCCGCACTCGTGCCCCATCTGCGCCAAGGAGTTCCTGCAGAAGCGTACCTTAGTGGCCCACATGAAGTACGGGTACTTGGATTATTGCCATTGTCTTTTTAGCTAGACAGCTTCCTCATTATTATGAATTTAACATGCAAATAACTATTATTAATAAAATGCAAACATAAAAAAAAGTTGTGATCGATATTAATTTTCTGAAAACGATTCAATTCTGACAGAATATTACCTCAAATTCGGCATCCAGTAAGTTTGAATTTGTTTTGGGGGTGGTGGCAAGTCTTCGCACTTTTCATATCACTCCTGCAGGGAACGGAATGGAGGAGAAGTGCATCATCAGCACCCAAAAGCAAGGTTCTTTCCGTGTAAATAATTTTTACAAACAACAATTACTATGTGATTTTTCAGCGCCTGTTTCATGCTTATATTTGGTTACACAATTTAAATTTCATTAAATTATAGATCAAGAATTTAGCAAAGACCGGTTCAATCCTAAATGACAAAAAAAAGTACGGCCACGGAGCTGTAGGGAGCAAAAAGAACTTCAATGAGTGAGAATCGTTCAGCACTTTGAACTGTTCTGAAGTTGCAATCTTCAGGCAGCATTTAACATTATTTTATTTGTATTAAAAAAACTCTTTTCTTTTACTTAGACTGCACACAGGCGACTCCCCATTCTCCTGCATCGACTGCGGCGAAGCCTTCAAGTGCAAGAATGACCTTCTGCAACACTGCAAGATAATGCACCCCGCTGGGACGGTGACCACGGTGTCCGTCGGCCAGCAGACCAGCTCTGTGCCGCCCCAGCAGCAGCTGCAGCAGGAGATGAAGCCGCAAATTGTGCAAGTGGTGGGTGGCGACCGTGCTAGAATCAAGACAAACCTCGTGCAGGTAGCTGCCAATGTTCGCGGGCATCTTCCAACTTTAGATTCATTACGTGTTTAGTCGGTTTTATGAGAAACTGTAGTGTATCGTTGTACGGGTGGCGTGTCATGACCTTTATTCTGATTTTTTAAACTTGTTTTTATTATCTGGAAAATCGGGAAAAGTCACGACATTCTAAGATCGATTGCTAAAAAAGTGTGTCGTTTTCTTTTTAACTCTCTTTAGATTACATTCAACGATAAATATAAACTTAACCCCTGTACTGAATTATTTAAGTTTTTACATAACCTATTTTGGTTTTGTCGGTCATAATACTTCTGAAAATGTTCAGATAATTCATGTGAATATAGGTTAACGGTTTTTTTTATTTGTTTCCTCTCTAGGGAGTCCTGTGCTGAGGCGGACTAAAGTTATTTAATTTAATTAGGTGTCATTTTATAGAATGTAACCTTTTTTAGAAAGACGACTTCTTGACTTGTACGCAATTAACATTTCTATTCGTTTTATATCTGGGGTAAGGATGTTGTGGAGTTTTGTTACAAAATAAAAGTTTCTTTGTCCAAGTGCGGTTTTAAAACTTCAAATATTTTTATGTCATTTTGATTCGATCTAGTGTGATGGATTGATTATGGTTCTGCTTGAGCTTTATTAAACGCATAAACTTATTAATTATTCCTAAATATCAGAGAGTTGTTGTTTTTTGGATGCTGTTATCAATAAAATAACATAATTCCAAAAAGCCACAAATGAATTTTAATCCAATATCACAGCATCAATTTGATCTATACAATTGATACCATCTCAGAATTGTGTGGAATTCCATCCTCTCTGCATACACCGTGCAGAGAAAAGGCATTCAGTTAGACTCCAATATGTTCTGATATTTACAAAAATATTTTGCATTTTTGATCTTTCGTTTATTCCCTCATCTATGTCATTGGAAGATGACTCCGTCGTTCACATATTTGTCAACAAATATAATGACAGCACGAATAGGCAGGCTTTTGTTAATAAATTGTTTTAAACTTAAGTACTCTTATTAAGGCGATGCACTACGTCGTGTAATATTTTGAATCGAGCCTCTATCAATAACACACCTTACGTAGATGGCGATAAGGCTTAAATTCCCGCTTAACACCATCCACCTTTTTTGATTTATGCAAGAAAAAAACATGGCCAAAAAATGCCTTTTATTTTATTTTGTGGATGTTCAGGCATAAATATTTAAATGTTTTTCTATCATTTTATAAATAACTTAATTTGCCACATTATACAATAAAGCCATAACCGAAAATGGGTTCGTAAGTAGGAGATTTTGAACTTTAGTTTTCATAGGCCTTATACATTATTTTTTTCTGGGCTTATAAAAAGACTTATCTAAAAAATATTCGATTATTTCAAGGGCCAGGATGTATTCTACTCGCAGTATCCAAAGAATTATACAATATTTTCATACATAAATGCATCGAATCAACTATCTGTAATTGCTATAAATTAGAATGCGTGAACAGTATAAAATATCTCGGTATTGTTATCGACAAACATCTTAGATGGGACGGACATATAGACTTTGTGACTACTAAGGTTAGAAAGCTGACGCATATCTTTATGCCAATTAGAAATATCCTATGTCTAAAAGATTTAAGACTCATTTACAACGCTATGTGTGGGTCACTATTAGACTATGCATCATTAGGCTGGGGTGGATGCGCAAAAATGGTTTTAGACCACTTAGCAAAGGCCCAAAAATCCTTACTAAGGGTAATCATGAAAAAACCTTTTAGGTACCACAGCGATTCACTATTTGAAGAGTTATGAGTTCTAGATGTCAGACAATTATACATGAGGAAAATAATTTTGAACACTCATAAAAAACGTCATCTCTACCCATCTATCGACCACTCTCACGACACCCGACACTCACGGAGGAATCCAATCGTACCACCCACAACCAAAACTTCACTCGCTCAAAGACATTTTTCATTCCTAGGCCCAAAACTTTACAACTTTATACCTGATGCTTGGAAAAAGGAAAGCATAGGTGCTCTTCGTAAATCGATCACTGTCTGGCTTCACCAATTAGGGAGAAAAGAGTGTGAACTCACACTTTTCCAAAAATAAAACAAACAAAATATCAAACACATTAAGAAAACAAGAAAATAAACAAAACTAAACAAACCAAACAACAAGTTAACATCAGTTAACTTTATAACTTTTTGCTTTTAATCTTTTATAATAATATTTTTCTTTTTAATGTATCATTATTTTTTAGTTATATATATATATATTTTTTTTTTTTTTAGTTATGTATATCTTATATTACTTTTCTTTTTTTCCTTTTTTGTTTTTGTTCTTACAAAATATGTATGCGTGCATGAATACTAACTCAATTTTGACTGTCCTAAAACGGGAATTCCTCCTAGTTGGGCAGTCAAAGTATTTTTTATCTACATGTGTCATTGTATCATCACCTGTACTAAATAAATAAAAAAAAAAAAAATAAAAAAAAAAATTTAATTAAAGCATCTGAAAAATTTCTAGGCGACCAAATTTTCAAACCAAAAACACATGATCTTGCATTACTACGTAGTGCATCGCCTTAAAGATATCCAATTGTCTTACTTACGTGAATACTCCTTATTTTAAGTTACATCCAACTTATTTGGACAAATCCTTGCCTTCTCCATCAGGGCAAATATAATGCTGTATTGAAGAAGGCATGGTTGTGTTTTAAATTAGTTAGCTTTAACCTGAAATATAGTGTTATATACCGAGGTCCTTTTCCATTCTTTCCAATTTGGTGAAATGAAAATAAAATGACTAACATGGTTTTGATTTGGCAGTTGATTGGTCCAGATGGAGCGATTCAGGAGAAGACCACAGCGGGATATGCTTGTCAGGAATGTGGCAACTGCTTCAATACTAAAGTGAGCCTTGACTATTTTTTTTACTCTTCTTTTTCAAGTACAATGCTTTTTCAACAATAATAATATATAATTGTAAACACTGCTGTCTTAACTATTGAACTGTTTTTCGAGCACATGTGCGCACCAATTTTTACGACCGTGTTTGGCACTTACGCACATGTGTGAGCTCTAATACTGTCCGCGGTGGAATTTTTTTCTAGTGTGATTTTTCATTTTTTATTATTGTATAACAGAATATTTATTCCAATTGCAGTACAATTTTACATAGTCATATCAGCATTTAGCTAGGTGACTCTTCAATAATTGTTTTAAGTCATTTAGGGAACAGTCACTTACATCCAAATTCTTTGAAGTTCCCAGGAGGAATGGGCCATCGATAAAATTGTTCCAAATTTTGAAAAACATAGCTAGACTTGATTTCTGCCTAGTTTCCAGACTCACAGAATTAGTTTCCACAAGTAAGTCGATATGGTGCATGAACCTAGGATAGGTTCCATGCGTCCGCCTATAGACATACCTGAGGAATTTCTTCTGGATTTGCTCTAACATATCAATATACTTCTTTACAATAAAAACACATAAATTTGTTTTTGACCACTATATACTTCTGGTGGTACAGTGCCCAAACATCGCTCGCATACTTCAGCTTGCTTCTCAGTATGCCATCGAACAATGCTAACACAGCATTTTGGTTATTGAACTGCTCGCATGTCCTAATGATGAACCCAAGAAGTTTGTAGCAAGACTGAGTGAGCTGCGATATATGGTCAGAGAATTTCAGTTTGGGATCAAAGAGGACACCGAGATCCTTTACGGAATTTACACGTGAAAGTGTTTCGCCCTTTGGAATGCTTTGAAAACTTTCTAAAGGAAAAAATCACTTGCGATAATGTCTCCGTGGATTCTGCTCTTTATTTAATGAATGTAGCCTCTATGACAGCTTACGAAATAATTTGTCTATGAATGTCAAAATTCGTTTACGTGAAACGGCATCGCAAAAATGAAAGTAATATATAGGTCTATATTTTTTTAAAAACACTTTTTGATTGTTGGTTTTCGTGTACGGTATTATTCAAGTAAATGCAGAAATAATAAAAGTACAGTAAAACTCGCTTAAGAAGTTCCCACTTAAGAAGTTTTCACGCTTAAGAAGTTTTGATTTTTGGTCCCTTGAAAATTCCATACAAAAAACACGATTTTTTCCCACATAAGAAGTTTTAGAGCTAAAACTGCTTCCCGCTTAAGAGGTTTTAGAAATCCGGCGGTAAAATCAACACAAACGAAATATTGTGTCGCAAAATATCTAAAATGAACCTTTTTCCAAGTCATAAATTGAAAGACGTTGACTGAAACCCATACCTAGTACCTGAGACCATAAAACCCTTTGTCGGCCGCCGGGCCATAAGCCGTAACTTGCCGTAACCAATAAACATCCAATAAATAAACCAAATACCCCGTCTCCTAATCCCCTAACTAGGTAAAATAGCAATGGAACGAATAAACAATGCGGAATTATGTAACAAATATGCAAGCGTCTTTAAGGCCGAAATAACATGAAAGATTATATTAAACTCAACCTTAATGACAACGTGGGCTAGATCTACATTTGCATACATTTGACGCCTCCTTCAATAATGAACATAGAGATGTTTCGTAATATTATTGTATAAAATTTTTATTCCAGCGAATTTGTAAAACACGAAAAACTTTTGATAATCTATCGGATCACGGTTAATACGGAATATTTCACCTTTAAATACATAACAACATGATTATATGGCGGGGGAGATGGTAAAATATGCATTATAATTACGTTTTTTTCATTCAAACATCAAAAATTGCCGTGCATCATGTTTCATCTGACATTTGTCGTAAATTAAGTTTGAAGGTTAGGAAATACATATGCATAAATTTAAAATGTAGATTGAAACGAAACTTCGCAAATGATTTTTGTAGTTTTTGGATGCGTTCACAGATAATACATAATTCCAGCGTCAAACAGCTTGTATGATATAACTTTCTGATTCAAGCATCAAGCCATTTATTTATGTGCGAAATCGTAGCTATTCGATGTCTGCTAGTTAGGTAGGACCATAAATGAACCTACAGGTACATAATATTGAGCTGCGCATATTATTTTCATAAGGAATTTCTAGAAAAGGATTAAAATATCTTTAAAAATATACGATAGTCGACTGTGCCTGGCGAAAATACATCATAACAATAGTCTCTCAAATCTCAAATGCCATTGGAGCAAGCAGCAAGCGTGCAAAAAAGTTAAAGTCCGCCAACTAATAAGCAGTTTGCCGCGTAGACTTTGTGAGATTTTTCTGTGCAGTGCCATGGCAGGGTTGCAGTACGCAAACGGTTCTGAGGCAAAGAACCCGCTATCATTAGTTTGCGGTTAACAAAATTACTTGCGGTGTCCTTTTATCAAACCGCTTGGTAAAATTAACCACAACAAGTCTTTCTTTCTCCCTCAGTTCATATAGTAAACGAAAGCGTAAAAAAGAGACGGCGTATATCCACAGCTCTGTCTTCAACTGTCAAGTTAAGAGTGAGTAATCACTAACAAGTAAATATGTATAATCCATTGCCTTTACACCAATTTAAAATAAGATCAACAGTATGAACCTTTTGGAATGCTGCAACTTTTACTATCCGAATTCGAGTGGCTTTTTCGAGGGATGTACTTTAACAGTTTTAAAATTGTGTTTACTTTGTCCATGGGATGGTTTTGTTTTGATTTGATAATCAACTATGTTCTACCATTTTTCATTTATTTCACATTCCCACCTTTTTCTAAATACATATGTAATACTAATTACCATGATAACTAGAAGATGTATATATATATTTTTTTTTTGACCGCTTGGATCATATGAGCTTGTTTTCACGACAATTTAACATAGGAATGACGTATGCACCGGACTCGAGTTATTAAATGGCTAAAATTGAATCCCACTTAAGAAGTTTTCCCACTTAAGAAGTTTTTTTTCCCCGGTCCCTTGGAAAACTTCTTAAGAGAGTTTCACTGTAGTTTATAAATGCATTCATACAAACAGTTTTTTTTTTTACAGTTTCTCCAAAGTTAGCTATTCTGGGGAAATGTCTTATGATATAAACATGAAATATATTTGAAAAATATGATACACTATCTGGTAAACGGAAAACAATCGCAAAAAAACAAAAAAGCATGGTTTTTTGGCAAGAGATGTTAAAATTTCATGATTCTAGAACTCATTTCTCAAGAGTTTTTACCACTTCAGAAAACAGATTTCTTCTTCATAAGAAACATAATTCTATGCAGGAACCAATTTATACAGTTGATTGCGCCCTGATCAGTACAATATGATTTAAAATTATGAAATGTAAAAATCTATTTGTATTGTCTGTATTGCAGGAGGCATTGGCGTTACACGTGCGACTCCACACGGGAGATCGCACCTTTGTGACGGACCTGTGTGCTCTGACGGCTGCACTGCAGCCCGGGAACTTCCTCAATCCTACACAGGCGCATCAAGGTATGTTTCCTTTATCCACCGCCAAGTATTTTAAGTGGGTCTGCTTTACTGAAAGCTAAACCTCTAGAAGTTCTTTACAGGTTTGAAAAAACAGTGTCACCAATTACATAAGACCTTTCGACTAATGGCTCGCTCGCACCTGGTCTATTATATGAGAATTTATGGTCAATTTACAGAAGGAAAGTTTAACACATTCAACTTTGGGTTTCTATTCCATAGAAATGCCTGTTCTCACGGATCTATTTCGTAGATTCTATGAGGTAGATCAGGTGTGACCCCGGCTTAGTGAAATTGCCAATCTGTTCAAGTAAGAATGTTTCTACATATTTGAAAATGTTTCATTAATTTTAATTTTATTATTGTAAGACAGATTATCAATCCAATTACACTACAAAATCTTATTTGAACATTTGGAGAGATAGCTATGTAAAGAAGTAAGGAAGTTATGGGTTTCATACAGGGTAAAGGGTGGTAAAGTGCACTAACTTCTGGAGGTGATTCTGGATTATGATAGAAGTGAAAAAGAAAAATAACTTTTTTCGACATTCCATTATTTTTTCCATGCAAACAATTTAACTTTTTTATCTGAAAACTACTTTAAAATGTAGATTATTTTTTTTTTTTTACTTGTACTTTCATGTAGAATTGCCTCCCGAAGTTGTGTACTTTATCCCCGGACACCTTATATACTTTGCGTCATGAGTTTTCTTTCAAAGTACTTATATACGCATACTTCTGCTTCGAAGTACAGTAAAACTCGCTTAAGAAGTTCCCACTTAAGAAGTTTTCACGCTTAAGAAGTTTTGATTTTTGGTCCCTTGAAAATTCCATACAAAAAACACGATTTTTTCCCACATAAGAAGTTTTAGAGCTAAAACTGCTTCCCGCTTAAGAGGTTTTAGAAATCCGGCGGTAAAATCAACACAAACGAAATATTGTGTCGCAAAATATCTAAAATGAACCTTTTTCCAAGTCATAAATTGAAAGACGTTGACTGAAACCCATACCTAGTACCTGAGACCATAAAACCCTTTGTCGGCCGCCGGGCCGTAAGCCGTAACTTGCCGTAACCAATAAATAAACCAAATACCCCGTCTCCTAATCCCCTAACTAGGTAAAATAGCAATGGAACGAATAAACAATGCGGAATTATGTAACAAATATGCAAGCGTCTTTAAGGCCGAAATAACATGAAAGATTATATTAAACTCAACCTTAATGACAACGTGGGCTAGATCTACATTTGCATACATTTGACGCCTCCTTCAATAATCTTCCCTTTGATAATGAACAGAGATATTTCGTAATATTATTGTATAAAATTTTTATTCCATCGAATTTGTAAAACACGAAAAACTTTTGATAATCTATCGGATCACGGTTAATACGGAATATTTCACCTTTAAATACATAACAACATGATTATATGGCGGGGGAGATGGTAAAATATGCATTATAATTACGTTTTTTTCATTCAAACATCAAAAATTGCCGTGCATCATGTTTCATCTGACATTTGTCGTAAATTAAGTTTGAAGGTTAGGAAATGCATATGCATAAATTTAAAATGTAGATTGAAACGAAACTTCGCAAATGATTTTTGTAGTTTTTGGATGCGTTCACAGATAATACATAATTCCAGCGTCAAACAGCTTGTATGATATAACTTTCTGATTCAAGCATCAAGCCATTTATTTATGTGCGAAATCGTAGCTATTCGATGTCTGCTAGTTAGGTAGGACCATAAATGAACCTACAGGTACATAATATTGAGCTGCGCATATTATTTTCATAAGGAATTTCTAGAAAAGGATTAAAATATCTTTAAAAATATACGATAGTCGACTGTGCCTGGCGAAAATACATCATAACAATAGTCTCTCAAATCTCAAATGCCATTGGAGCAAGCAGCAAGCGTGCAAAAAAGTTAAAGTCCGCCAACTAATAAGCAGTTTGCCGCGTAGACTTTGTGAGATTTTTCTGTGCAGTGCCATGGCAGGGTTGCAGTACGCAAACGGTTCTGAGGCAAAGAACCCGCTATCATTAGTTTGCGGTTAACAAAATTACTTGCGGTGTCCTTTTATCAAACCGCTTGGTAAAATTAACCACAACAAGTCTTTCTTTCTCCCTCAATTCATATAGTAAACGAAAGCGTAAAAAAGAGACGGCGTATATCCACAGCTCTGTCTTCAACTGTCAAGATAAGAGTGAGTAATCACTAACAAGTAAATATGTATAATCCATTGCCTTTACACCAATTTAAAATAAGATCAACAGTATGAACCTTTTGGAATGCTGCAACTTTTACTATCCGAATTCGAGTGGCTTTTTCGAGGGATGTACTTTAACAGTTTTAAAATTGTGTTTACTTTGTCCATGGGATGGTTTTGTTTTGATTTGTAATGTTTAGTCTCGATTTTAACGTTTCACCATCTACACCTTACCACCAACGCTCCATTTCTTCACCCGCTGACCTACGCTTTTTCGATTTTTTACCTACTGAACTCTCTGACCAACGCTATTTTCCACTGACTGTCCTATCTCAAACGCCGACCCACCGCTTTTCCACTGTTTTTCGAGTTATTATGACCGCTTGGATCATATGAGCTTGTTTTCAATACAATTTAACGTAGGTAGACATAGGAATGACGTATGCCCCGGACTCGAGTTATTAAATGGCTAAAATTGAATCCCACTTAAGAAGTTTTCCCACTTAAGAAGTTTTTTTTCCCCGGTCCCTTGGAAAACTTCTTAAGAGAGTTTCACTGTACTTATATATGCATATCTGTTCAGTGTTAATTGTGTACTATGTATATTTAAAATGAATTGATTAACCATCTGGTTCTTCGGTGCAGGCAACTCCCAGGGCCTGCAGCTCGTGTCCTCAGGTGGTGTGCTCCAGCACACCAACAATGCCACGGCTGGCAACAACTCCAGCGGTGGCAACACCAACGTAACCACCGTGGCTGCCACGCACCTGGTGGCCACGCAGCCGCGCCCCAAGGTGCACTTCTGCCAGGACTGTGGGAAGGGGTTCGCGTCCAGGCACGGATTGCACCAGCATCATAGGAGGTAAGCACACAAATGCGATAAATGTACTTAACATAAAGACCCTAGGTATTCCTCTTCTTTGGTTCCTATGTTTTGTGAATGCTGTTGAAAAGGAAATACACTATATATTTTTTTTATTTATTGTTTTTGTGTTTAATTCGTAGAACTCCATTTAATTTTTTTATAAATTTAATTTAGATTAAATTTGATAATATTAAGTAATAAAGTCATTAGTAAATAATTAAGAACTCATTACCATTTACTGAGGGGAAAACATAGATTGGTTTAACCAACAATAGATCATATTGTCATCGGTGTAACCAGTAATAAATCACCTTCAAAATTTACATTTGAAATAGCATAAAAACGTCGTCTCAATGTGGACTAACCACAGTTTGAAAATGGCCTTGTAAGCCGAAACAGCTGTCACAATAATAAAAAACTAAAACACTTGCTGAAATACACTAGTTTAGGAGAAAGTTTCATTCTCATTAGGTTAATTGGTTGCACTAGTCAAATGAAGCATTTTTGAATGGTGAATGAATTATCTTTAACAGTTCAATTAATCAAATTAAAAATACCCCTCCCTCTGGTGTATTTTGTATACGTTTTACACAAGTTCACTTGGAAAGCTCATAACTTAAAAAGTAATTTTACTGTTGTTATTAACTCTTTAAATACATAATACATATTCATAAAAAAAGACGACCTCATTCAGAATAACTTTTTTTTAAAATTTTTAATTTATTTATTTCATCAAAAAATTACAGAATATATATAATATATCATTAGTAAGTTGTATAATTATATGTCAGTTAGAAACAATGAAATTGTTGAAAGAATAATGTTACAATAATACGGCAGTTTCTAATATAAGAAAAATATATATGAATGTAAGAGTGTTATATAGAAATGGCATAATATATTATATTTTAGGTTGTGCATAACCTGCCTCACTAGGCGAACCTGTATTGAGGCAGAATTTTTAGTTAATTATTTCTCCATTTTGTCTATGGTTTGCTAATATGTAAATGTTTAATATGGGTTCCCATACAGCAATCCATTATTTTAGGTTACATTATTGTTTACATATTGAAGATACAGATAGAATAAGTTTAAACACAATACATACTATAAAAACTCACTGTGACAAGGCATTTGGTTACTTTTCATTATTGTTTGCATTTACACAATACGTATATAGTAAGTTTTAGCACCGTACATACTGCAATAACTGTCAATGACAAGGCGTTTGGGTGAGGGCACCAGTGTAGGCTCGATCATTTGAATAAATCCAAATTTTAACTTTATTACTTTCCTACTAAAGTAATAAATTCCTGACTTTGGGGAATTTATATTAGGCCAGGTGTTGCGTACCGTCTATTGGTATTGAATGGACTGTAATTTTAACGAGATAGAAATAATCAAGCGATCATTTTTGTTTATCACAAGGAAAATTAGGAAAGGGAAAAACGTCTTTGTGAATGATGGTTTTTTTCTTTTGGAAGTTGTGATGTTTTTTGGAAGGTTCCATGGGCACTATTAATTGTTTATAGATGTACATCTAACACCTTTGTTTCCACAACACGAAATGTTTTGTGATCACCACACGACAATATTTAATGTATTTTCACTTGGGGATGATATTTATACTGTTTTACAAACTTTTCATGTGATTAATTATTACGAGGTGCAAAAAATATGCAACTATATGCGACTACAAGTATTCGAACCTAAAAACAAATGACACAAGCTTTGGGCTTCTATTTTTTAAATCTTTATTCTTGGTTTCTTCGAAGGTAAGACCTTTAGGAATGGAACAAAAAAAGGTAAAATGCAATTTGGGTAGGAACTGGAATTTTGGGATAATCATAAAACTGTTTCAATATTAAACTCCAGGGAATATTACCGGGTGTGCATCACTATTGCAGTCAAGTACAGTAGAACCTCGTTAATTCGAAATCCAGCGGACATCAAAAATCAAATTTCGAATTCACAAATTCCCACGTAATTCGAAAAGTGCTGAAAAAAAAAAAAAAAACGGCGAAAATCGAGTTCCTCGGCCGCCCCTTCAAATTCGGGTGGTATCTTTGGAGTAAACTCGTATTAATACTAATTATTCCCGTTTAAATCGAATTTTGGCAGCCGATTTCCGTCGCGTCGGCCCTTCAAGTTCAGCTATTCTAAGCAAATTCATAAAAATACTACATATTTCTGCGTGAATCGAAATTTTCTCGGCTGATTTTTGTCGCGGCCGGCCTTTTAAATTCAGATATTTGAAGTATATTCGTAAAAATATGTCGTATTTTAGTGTTAGAATTCCATCGCAGCCGACCCTTTGAATTCAGATATTTGGTGTAAATTCATAAAACGGTATATTTCCGCATAAAACTCGGATATTCGAAATAAATTGGAAAAAATACGACATTCCAGTGTAAATCGATTCCAATTTACAAAATAATAATACTAATTAGGGCGATGTATAACCACGTAAAAATACACTTTTCGTCATTTTACCGTTATGGCTGTCTTTTAGATTCAGATTTACGAAATTTTATGATTTATTTTCGCAAAAGTCGAAGTTTTTCGAATTACACAAACAAATTTTCATGTGCGGACATAAATAAATTTCGAATTACGAATTAACGAATTTCGAATTAAAAAACCATTTTGTATGAAAAAAATTTTCTGTGGATATTTTTTTGGCGAAAATTTCGAATTACGCGTTTTTTCAAATTATCGGGGTTCGAATTAACGGGGTTCTACTGTACATGTATGATTCAAATAGCGGAAAGCATGGTAATTTTAACATAAAACAAGATTGTTTAAAAAATTATGAGGAATGGGTAAAGCTTAGGACGAATTCTTTAGTTATTTTACACCTGTTTTATACAATCATATATGTTTCGTTTCCAGACACCCCGACGGTAGTTGTACCCTGCGCACACACGTCTGCGACACTTGCGGAAAGGCGTTCTTCCAGAAGAACCACCTCCTCCTTCATCAGAGGCAGCACATGGAGATTCCCCCGAGGAATCACCAAGTCATCATTGTATGTTTCTTATTATTCATTATTGTTCTACATTATGTATAATGTACAGTATAATGCCGATTGAAAAGCAAACACAATTTCATTAAAATAGACTTCACTGCAGCTGGGAGATGATAATCATCTTCAACCTTTCAATTCAATTTAGTTGTCGATTAACGAGTCATACAGTTTCACACCAAATAAAAAATGTCCGTAGGAAAGTAACTTCTGGTTTGAATAGTCATCTTTTTTGCCCGTGAGGTGATTTACAGTAAAATGCCGTTAATTTGAAATCCACGGGACATCAAGTAAACTACCAGGTAAGTATGTTACTGTAATCTGTTATCTGCCTGTATATAATGTAAATAAATAATACATAATAACATATCGTCGCTGTTAAATCAAACCGGCATATGTGCAAAAATGGAGCTTTTGAGTTATTGGTGCCAAAAAAATTATTTTTTTCCCTTCTATTCTTATGTCGAGCCGGCATGTCGTATAGTTGAATAAAAATCTGTCAGATGGCGTTGGGCCGGTATGCATTTACCTATTCCGCAATAAGCCAGTTGCTTCAAAACTTTCAAGGGGGAAATGCGTCCATCATGTAAGTAAAACTGAATTATCTCACAATAGTACATTTTTATTACTACCCAGATATGATATATTGGCAGATAATCCGGTTTGCACTTAACAAAAGCGTTTATAGCAGCCTCAACTAAAACAAACCGGCATATATGCCAAAATGTCTGACCTGGGTAAAATTTCTCCCGGTTAAAAAAATAAATTAAAATAGGCAAATTTAATAAAAAAAACTTTAGCAAACTGAAAGATGCGAAACTGCGGTGAGGAATACGAGTCTAAAACCCGTGGAAGAGTGAACCAACACAGGGAAAAAGAAGCGTTATTGAGATTGGGAGCTGTGTGCTGAAATGACTGCAACATTTAATTGACAAAGCTGACTATCCAATAGACGTTGTCTTTTACAACGATAATTGTTGTGGACAACAAAAAAATAACTTTATGATGGCAATGTACAAATATGCTGTTACAACAGTAAAAAACATAAAATCTATCACTCACAAATTTTTAGTAAAGGGCCACACCCAAAACAAGGTGGATTCGGCTCACTCAACCATTGAAAAATAAGTTAAAAGAGCACTCCGAAGCGGACCTATATACTTACCTTCCCAATACGCCATGGCCATGAAAACGGCAAAGAAAAGTGGCAAGCCTTACCTGGTTCATGAGTTGAGTCATGAGGACTTATTGATATAAAAGCTCTGAAGGACCCCCAGGTAATTTTACCCATTTTGGACATTCGAATGTTTAAAGTAATTAGAGACGACGGCAACTTTTACTTCAAAACATCTTACGGATTACATGCCTGGGAGGAGGCGAAGAAAAGGAATAAACGGGGCAATGGGAGCGTGAATCCTGTTCTGATGCAAGCTTATTCCAAGAGACCATTGATGAGAAGAAGAAAAATGGTATCCTAAAGTTAGTTACCGCCGGGATAATACCGTCAATTTATTCAGATTTCCATAAACGATTGGGAAACTTTGAAGTTACCAGCAAAGGGAAGAGCAGTTTTATGTTAATTGTTTATAAAAAAATTGTGAAGCAATAAATTATTTTTTCATTGACAACATTATCTTTTTTTTATACCTAAAACAGGTTCCAAAAGAAGAAGCCACTTTGACACAAAAGCAAATATTACACTGATTTTTAAGCCATACTGGCATATCTGCATTTTACTCTTAATTTAAGCAATTTTCGATTTATTTGCAACTACTACTTCAATAAGCAGTATTCGTCTAAATTTTATTCATTCATAAGGTGGCTTTGAGGTGAACCAAACAGACGTTAAAAGGAAAATATCATATGCGAAATCTTTAAAGCGCTCTGGTGAAAAACTAGCATTTTGCAGATATGCCGGTTTGATTTCACAGCGACGATATGTACATTCTAGCATCACGTTCAACAATCAAATGCATTGCATGGTGTTTGACGAACCGGTGGATTCAATCTGTTAGCCATAAATTGATAATAGTTCGACTAGTCTATAGTTAGTAATAAGAAAATATTTATTTCTTCAAATTGATTTCTTTTGGACACTCCTTCAAATGCGTGCAAAAAGTTTTAAAGTTTTATCACCACGGCTGTCTGTCAGATAGATATTTATGAAATTATGTGATTTATTTTTGAAAAATTTGAATTTTTTCGAATTACACAAACAAATTTGTGTGCACAGACAAAAATAATTTTCGAATTACGAATTAACGAATTTCAAATTAACAAATTTCGAATGAATCTTTTTTTGGTGAAAATTTTGATTTACACATTTTTCAAATTATCAGGGTTCTACTGTATTAACAGGACATTGAGCACACAAGTCTTTTTTAAAAATGTTTGTCTTGCAATAGAATCTAATAAAGTATATTATGATACACAAGTGGAGCCTAAAGGGTTTTGAATTGTGTGAATGTGGACATCCTAGAAGAATGTCCCCCTCCTTCAGTTTCCCTCAACATGGCACGTGTGTGCTGAATAAAGTGACTCCCGATGCCGACGACTGGCTGAATAACCTCAGCATCTCACTTTGACCTCCACAAACCTACCTCCACCATTCTAAGAAGAAGACAAGGATTAACCTTTTCTGGAGACCAAAGATGGGACCTGAAGGAGTCCTAAACCTTTTGTAATACAAATGATATTCTTTTCCTTATGTATCACTGACTTTTCCAGCAACCCACGGAGATATACATGGACAAGCAGCAGGAGTTGGCCCAGCAGCAGCAACAACAGCAGCAGCAACAACAGCAGCAGCAGCAACAACAGCAGCAACAGCTGGTGAGTGAGGCGTCTCGCCAGAGCGAGGCCTCCAACCACAGCTCCTCCAGCAGCACCAGTCTGCAGCAGCACACGGGACCAACTCACATTCAGGTAAGAATGTGTTCAGTTTTGTTCATCCCATCGATATATAATTAACAATAGATTAGCCCTCTATGTCTAATTCCAATCTAAAAATAACACCATCCAAGAGTAATTTCATAATACAACTCCCCATCAAATTCTGATACCTCGCTTTGGAAGCCTAAATATAATTCCAAGTTTCCTATGTTATAAAACAGAGCACAAGTTATCACTCAATCCTATGTTGTAATTTAATTTTATCGGCCAATAGCAGGCCTGAAAGGCTTTTTGTCAAAATATATATAGATGAACTTAACAACCTGTTATATCTCTGCTTACTTGCAGATTTTTGTGTTGGGAACTCTTTGAAAAAGTAAAAGGTTCTTTACTATAATTGCGTTTATTTACGTTACAATAAATAAGTCTGGATTTACCTACACTGTTCATTACCCGAGGGTTGGTAATTCTCTGTTTCTAGAAGCTTGTTGTCTGGCAATAATATCCCACAGGCAATTGCTACACTCTAGTGACATCTGTCTGACTCTGAAGTAAGCTTTATGACTGGTTCCATCTATCGCTTGAAAACCCAACTTATTACCAAACATCACACAACCCAACTTGATGTAAACTTGTTCAAGCTTTTAATAACGTTTGCGAAATCGGCAAAGATTGTTCAATTTGTGGCAAAAGCGTTGTCGTAATTTGTTGCTCGATCTAGCTGTTTTGCTAGAAAGAAATGAAAGATTTTTAGCAATTGTTACTTTAATCGATACGTCGTCACAAAGCTATCTATGAGTTTATCATTTTTTTTAATATTCATATAGCTGATTGAATTGTTAATGATTAAGTCCACAAGAACCCCTACCGAAAATATTGCTAACTGCCTCAAATTCGTGTTTGAAAGATGTTCTTCACCACACTCATGGGACGAACTTTTCTAGAAGACGAATTTGCTCTGTGCAGACCAACAAAAGGTGAAAAGAAATGTTTATTCCGATACTGCAAGATAATGCACTTTCTTTTTGATAAATATTTTCTTGAACCAATGTTAGTGGTGGTTTGGATGTTAATTTTAAGGTTCACACGCCCTGTCTAGATAATACTTGGTCGATGGTTCATCCAGTCCATTAATTTCTATTGCAAGAGGAAATAAAACCAGTGAAACGCCGATGGGTCTCTGGAGAACATCCGAGCATTCTAATACATATTAACCTTTTTAGAATAATTTGCGATGCGATTTTGACCTTACTGCTTTGAAAAATGTATGAAAAACAAAATCAGCATCGTTTGGGCTAGTAAACCTTGAGGTTCGACTAATATTTTTCTTTTTTATGCTCCGGCCTTCAACAGGTTAATATCATGGTGATATTAGATGTAGCCAGTACTACAGCTTTTCCTTGGTCAGTAGGTTTTCAATCCACAGGACTGGTTAAATCTTTTTTATCTTCGGAGCAGACAATCTGTTCGATTGTTTCTGAAGCAGCAAAATTTTCTGAAATTTACAAAGCATTTTCTGTTTGGATTTTATAGATGTACGCATCTATTTTCAGCTTGCAATATCTTGAATTCGAAGACCCAGCTACATTGGAAATCGGCAGCGAAATTTCGATTTACGCCAAAATTACCGTGTTTTTACTTTGAATAACTGAACATGAAAGGTCGACCGCGGCGGTAATCGGCTGCATAAATTCGATTCACACCGGAATAAGTTGTATTATTACGAATTTACTACAAAGTTACTACCCTACCCTATTTGATGGGGCCGAGGAACTAGATTTACGGTAATTTTTTTGTTTGTTTTTCTTTAAATTTCGAATTACACGGGACTTCGTTAATTTCAAATTTGTTTTTTGACGTCCCGTGGACTTTGAATTAAAGGGGTTCTACTGTAATATGATGCATAAATGGGGCCTTCAGGACTTGTTATTGCTGCACAGTCCTGACCACGCTGTGACTGCCGGGGCACTAGTGTATCGCAAGGATCTCAATATGTTCCCTCAACTTAGGAAAGTAGAAATTTATTTTAGAATCTTTTCTCTTCCGTTATATTTTCATTGGCAATTTTGTATATTCATTAGGTGACGAATCGAGAGGGTCAGGTCATCGGAAATCAGATCCTGATTGGCGGCTCCAGGAACCGCCAGCTTATAGGCAATCAGATCCACATCATCAATAGGGAAGGGAAGACCATTGGCACGCAGATCACCTCACCCGGTGGCAACCTGGTGCACACTATCAAGCAGGAGCACATGCAAAATAGGTAAGACTTTATTTCAAGGTCTCTAAACCTAATTTTAGTTTTATAGGGTTAGAAAATGACATATTAGGTGATGTCATTAAAGGTAGAAACACACTGGGTCAACATACGCTACGTAAGCAACGCATTAAGATATCTGTACTAATTACAATCCATACATTTTCTATGGAAATAGATGCTTCAGAAACACATGCTTGTCACACGCAACGCAAACCTACGCTTTCATTGCTATGCCGATCTGGGCTTTCCAGATTGGCGTTCGACGAGTAAAGATAGAGGGCGTGGCGTCAAGCCAACCAACAAGTTGATTTCACATCTGTGAGTGGTTTATCTATGCATATTAAGTTACGTATGTTTTGACAGTTGATCAAATCGCAGTTTATTTAACACGCATTTATGCAATGAATTTGCATCCAGCCTTAAATGAAGCAGAGCTCTTCAGCTGCTCACTGTAGGTAGCGGCTGGCTGGAGAAGCAGGTGCAGGAGACACCAGGAGTCTTTCTCTGGTACCAATAATTGACGTGTATTTGATTTTCTTGTGTTACATTCAATAATGCTGTGATGCTCATCAAATTTCCCTTTGTTCTACAGAAGCATACGAAAAATCGTTTGACATCAGATTACTATAGCATGGAACTCTCCAACATTTGTGTTTGTTTATTTATTTCATGAATCATTTTATAATCTTAGCAAGTCCTCGAATTCACTTTCAGAATCACTAGACTTTACAAAGCTACGAATAGTATGAATTGCGTCTGCTGAGAAGTGAAACACATAAACATAACCTAAAGAATAAACGTCAAATCAACCGACGCGTCATGTACGTAAGATCTAGAGACCACTTGTCACGCACGTTGCATGTGTGGAACCAGTTTGCACTTAATCATCGATGGAGTGTCTATCGAATTACTTACTAATCTGAATATTTGTAAGAATTGACTTTGAATTGAATCGAGCAAGGGTGCCCACGTTCATGGGGTGAGGTTTGTCTAGGTCTTGGCAGCGGCTGCATCTCTCCACCTATTGCGTGGAGGGCTGGATCGGGAGAGAGTGGTTGAGGGAGAGCTTTTGACCTCTAGCAGGGCCAGAACCTCCTCTCCTTTCTTTACTTAAAAATACCATATTATATGGAGCTAATGTAAAATAAAATAAAATTGTTTATACTAATAT
Organism: Hesperophylax magnus; assembly: GCA_026573805.1. Classification (NCBI taxonomy): domain Eukaryota; kingdom Metazoa; phylum Arthropoda; class Insecta; order Trichoptera; family Limnephilidae; genus Hesperophylax; species Hesperophylax magnus. The sequence continues at coordinate 3,505,563 of JAIUSX010000088.1, forward strand.
TTTTATGCTATTCATTGTTTAGGGATACCCAGTCAACACTGAACTCACAGGTGAGCCAACAACAGCAGGTGCAACAACAGCAACAACAACAGCAGCAACAGCAGCAGCAACAACAACAGCAGCAGCAGCAGCAGCAGCAGCAACAACAGCAGCAGCAACAACAGCAGCAACAACAACAGCAGCAGCAGCAGCAGCAACAGCAGCAGCAACAACAGCAGCTAAATAATGCACACCAACAACAGCAGCGTGAGGCACACCAGATGACGCCAACTCATCATCAGGTAGCTTTATGATCATTTAATTTCTTTGTAGTATGATTAACAACATTACACCAATACCCCAGCCGTTTTCAGCCCAACAGCACCTTCATCGGGGGCATCAGGACAGATTGAAACCATAAATATAATTTGGATTGCTAGCATATCCATAGCAGATTTGCTAGAAATTCACCAACCACACTTACCTACATTTTATTGTGTTTTGGAACTTAATAGAACTAAGTAATCTATCTTAATGTTATTCTAGCTTGTTGTTTTGTCACTTGCGAACAAATTTATTTTATCTGAAAAAGCGCATTGCAAATTTTATGTCAAATTTCATATTTCCAAAAGATTTTCAAAAGTCCATTGTGCTATATTTATTTATAAGAAAGCCTTATTTGACTTATTTTTTATTGTGAAGAATGCTTATTTAGCTGGAAAATATAGTAAAACTCGAGAATATTTTCATAGTTCTTTACTATATTATATTTTTAATAGCATTAGAGAGAATATAAACATTTCTCTGAATATGTATTAAGTTATCCTGGGGAAATTACATAGGATAGATATTAACAATTTTTATAAATATATAAATACATTATAAGGACATTACAGTTTACAAAACCATAATTTTGCATAAGTTATTACAGAAGTAATGTCAGCCGGTGTAAAGCTAGTTTAATTTAAATAAGTTGCAGTAAAGTTTTATGAAGAGGTCTATTCTTGCTATGATTATTATTGAGGTATATTACCAGTCAATGAAAAAGATGTTGTATTTTGTCTCTGCCCGCTCTGATCCAGGTGGTGCACGCGGAGCAGCTGGTCCAGCACCAGCGCGAGCAGCAACAACTCCTGCAGCAGCACAAGCAGCAGGACGCGGCGCACCTCACCACGGGCAGCGGGCACCTGGTGCTGCGCAACTCAGCTGGCGGGCACCGCGAGCCCGGACAGCTGGCGCAACTCAGCCAGGTGCATATCGGGCCAGCGCACGTCATCAAGTATGAGATCATACCGCAAAGTAGCGTCGTGCAGGTGCAGTCCATCGATTGATGAAACAGGCCACTCCCGGCTGCCAACGTGCTGGTCTTGTAGTCACCCATCACCCCGCAACATACAAATACTGTGGTCATACCGCAAGCAAGCCATAGTTGACCATTAGTTGATGGTTTTTGTAGCATATAGACTCAATATGGTGGTTTTGTGGCCTCCAACCCGACCTTATATCGGAACTGAGGTCATTCCGTCAGCTTACTGATGGAGCTGACCTTTAGTTATTGGTTTTTATAGCATATAGACTTGCAACATGGTGGTTTTGTCGCCACTGACCCGACCTGATATTGAAACTGAGGTCATACCGTCAGCCATCAACTGATGGAGCTGACCTTTAGTTGTTGGTTTTTGTAGCATGTAGACAAAAGAAACATGGCTGTAAATGAGATGGTTTTGAAACCACTGACCCAACGTGATATTGAAACTGACAAACCACCAACCATCAACTGATGGAGCTGACCTTTAGTTATTGGTTTTTGTAGCCTATATACAATGTACGGGTGTAAATAAGGTGGGTTTCTTTTACCCACCGACCAGATCTTCAGGTGACCTGACATCACAACTGTGGTCATATAATCTGAACACTATTGATGTTTACAAATTAGGCCCGCTTTTGTTGCACATGGACGTGATGGTTTTGTAGACACTGACCCAACTTTATAACAACCAGAAATCAAAACTGAGATCATACTACAGAGCAGTGTTGTCAGTCTATCTACTGACAACTATTTATTCTACACCTTAAATACACCTGCTGCTGTAGTTCGTTTGATTTACTTGCTTTTCTCAATTGCAAACTGTCAGAATTGTTCTTTTTTTTTTTTACTGGAAACTGTTGTATTTTATTTTAAAATAGTTAAAGGGATATTCCTGTATGCAAAATGTATGACACAGTCCACAGATAGAAAACTTATTCATTATGTTTTATGTTGAAGTTTAACCAAATCGGTGGGCACTAAACTTTTGAATAAAATATGGATTCTCATACATGTCTTTTATATCTTATTACATTTGTAATAACATTATCGGATCCCTACCGCCTATTATAAAATCAATTCTTACTAATTTCAGATTTTTCATTCTTCTACTATTTAATTATCATAGTCCTATTAAATTGTCATACGATCGCTATATACAATAATCAATCAAATAAATTTTAAAACTCCCAGTAGCATTAATACTGGAGATTTTAAAAAATAACTTCAATGTAAAAATAGATAAATAATTTTTCATCAGTTGACAAGCTATTCAATAAAATTCATTGCATTCTTTTTTAACATTAACATTGGATACATGGAAGGACTCCTTGTATACGTAATGGTGACATTCAGATAACATTTTATCAAATAATTTGAATTGAAATGTACGTTAACTATATTTTGACACCCTGCATTAAAGAGAACAGTATTCATGAATAACATTAATAATTGGTTTTTTGTAATTGAATCTTAGAACTTTGAAATGATATTGTAGATAGCACTGTTCTGTCTCAGAAGTTTTACGATTGTTTCCTCCATTCACTTCTATGAGAGGAATCACGCCATTTGAAGTTGTTACCCATAGTTGCTTTAGGAGTATGTTTAGAGTTGTGCGTAGACAGTTTTTATAGATTTTACAAACATTGTCTAAAGAACTGTGATTACTGATTACAAACCACATCAACATTGTAATTAATCCAAAAGAACATGAAATCAAAATATACTAATGAATTCTAATCACATAAGGTATTCGGACTTGTGATTAAAAATAATAATATTATCGTAAGTTATCTTATTATTGTAAAAAAATAGATAAGTTTTAATTACCGTTAAGGCATGTATTTTATGCTTAGGCAAAATGTATTCATAATATGTATACCTAGTTCTGGTGAAGTTTATGAAATTAAAGACTGGTGGTTCATATTAATGTCTAAAATATTTTGATGTCTAATCTATTGAAAATTTATTGTACAAATGGATCATTGGCTATATTTATCATTTATTTTTGCCTTTTAGTCTTCAATATGACAAACTTTGTTTTGCAAAAGGTCTTTCGAATGTATTGTCGATTCATATTCCTCGATAAAGGGGTGAAAACATCGGTGATGAAAGTAGCATTTGTCATCTTGTTTAACAGTGTTTAAAATATCATTTTTCAAGATTTTTATCATGAGCAAGCAAGATAATAAAGTGAGGACCTTCTAACTACATTCGACGATTGAAATATCTTGGCGACTACCGCTATTCATCTGCGCAGATGTTCATTCACAGGCACACGTTGCCGATATGAGTTTGGTCGACGATGCGGGTGGTGGAGATTGTTACCACTCATGTCGTCGAGACTTTCATGGCGTCACTTGTGTCAAACATTTCGTAACAATGCGTGTGCTTTAGATCAATGCTAGGAACAAAACAGTCGAAAGAGAATGACAGCTACGGCAACTGTTTGGTTGTGAGTGAGGTTATGAAAGCATTCTAGTTTTGGGTCCCGTGATTTCAGTAGGGATTTTTATGGACTGTGCACAACATGTTGTTTGAGGCAAGAGTACACAACATGAGTATCGAATACTTGCATATCCCTGTGGAAGGTGCCTAACTAAAAGATTTTTGTAGAGCTGCTTTTTATGGATAAAATATAATTTAAAACTGTCAGATAAGATTTAATTATAATGAGCAACAATTACATACCTTACCAGCTGGCTTGGGAGGATGTTTGTTCTACTAAACGCCACCCGAGGGAGGAAGAGGAAGTATTTGTAAGAAGAAGAAAAGAAAATTCTTATCCAATATAATATGGTCACTCTTGAATCGCATTAGTTTATACTTGCTTCTAGACTATTATTTGCACTTAAAGCCCAGTAAAGCTATGTATCTGTAAATAAACTTTACTATAGGAGAGTATAATTTGATATTTTGTAAACTATGTATAAATTAAATTATTAATTAGTGGTCTATTTTTAAGAGAGAATATTAATTTCATCATGTCCAACATCACTCCATTTACCAACTCATTGCATTCATTTAAGGATAATGTAGTTGTTTTTAGACTAATCTAGGAAAAACAATAATTTTAAGGGAAAACTCCGACATACTTATATTTGTGTACTGGAATAAAAAAAAATAATAATGTTAAACTAACTAATGTTAATGTGGAATCACAGTATATTAATTGTTACTTCCTTCTTTTACAATCTCATTTGTCACTTATTTACAAAATTTCAAGAAGAATTTTTTTTAAACATTGTTTTGCAATGTGAATTTTTTGCATAATATTATATTTATCACAGTTCATTTGTGTAGAACAAGCACTTTTTATTATGCTAACTATCCAGTAAAGTTGGCAAGTCTTCCTTCATCTCTGGTATTACATTCTCAACTTATTGACTTCTTTAGTTTATGTAAAGTTTTTGAATACAGTAATAACTGTCTAATTTAGATATTTAATTCCATCTTCCGCTCCCGTGTCAACTTTTTAACAACGCAATGGAAGAATTCAAACCTTGGCAAAAATAACAGCATCAATGCCGTAGCAATCTAATTCGTCGCAATACAAGTCTGCGTAAGATTAAACTAAGCAATATTGACATTACTAGCACTAAATTTTGAATTCTTTTGCTAGTAATCGCCTTAGTTACCTTTTGTGTGCTGAATACAATTGGTAAATAATAAATTACAGAAGAAACCATCTGCAATGGCGATGCGTACATACATACATTGCTTATACAGCAGGTTACGGTGTAAAGTCAATATGTTTCGTTGGAAAGATTTTTTTCACTGTTAACATGTTACAAAACACTGTCATTGTACTAAGTACGCAATATTTCCCAATCTAATAACCGTTACGTAGGTAAAAAACAATAAATAACTCAATGAATAAAACCTCAAATTGTAATATTTGATGGAAAAGTCAGAAAAGATTTGGTCATATCTAGGAATTCAGGACCTCAGCCTTGCCGGGGCTTTGATTTTTGAATCGTTTTGTGTTTCAAATTTTCATTTGAGAGTCGCTAGTATTGTCTTCAATGATTTAATAATTAACAACTTCTTAAATTTATTGAATTATATTTTCTCTTACCATCTTGCGCTTTGGTAACACACCTGTGTGTATTATTGTTGGCTGCTAATATAATATGCAATATTCATTCAATTGAAATACATACTTTACATTTTTTCAGATGTTTAACTTATCTGAATTTGCCATTCAATCTAAATCTATAATTTACTTCTATGCTACCATAAATTTGCTTTTTTCATATTGTCTGTTCACGAGTAGAGAATTCTGTAAATATTAAATTAAACATATCACTTTAACCCTCAATTTAATAGGAACAAAAACATGTTTTAATTAATGGACTCTACTAGGTGAGAAATGTTGGTGTCAAACTGTACACTCCTGTTGCTTTGCCCACACACTATCTGCGCATCATCAAAGTTTATCGAGTTTTAAAAAATATCTGTTTTCCTTATGACAGCTGCAACATCATTTAGAAATGTCATTCATGAAACAATGATCAAGAAAATACAGGGTGTAACACTAAGTACCTGAAGGATTTTAACTCACGATTCCTGAGCATATTTGGGGTTAAAACGTAGGTGTCATTTTGCTGTAATTTTTATTCCAAATATGCTCAAGAATCGCTGGTTAAAATCCTTCAATTGTGTGCTGTTACTCCCTGTATATCACCCAGACTGAGAGCGCCCAGAAAAATGAATGTTCATACATTTTTTCCTACTTTGCATAGACCGTTTAAAGTTACAAACAGTTAAAGTTATTAACACTTACCAGTGCATTAGTTTAATAGGGTCTAGCTGTTAACTGTAGTTTTAATATAATTTAATGAATAGAAAGCCTTAAAAATCATGCCAGAGTTTTAATGATAAATGCTGAACTTCACTATTACCTAAGTCGTGATAAAATAAATTGAGTTTATGAATCTAAGTAACATTATTCGCTTTTGCCAATCTTCATCTATTTTATCTTTGTGTTTTATGCAAAAGCTTCCAACAATTCAAGAATGAATAATATCAGTTGTTTGCATTTATAATTCATAATATATTTATTGTTGGCGTTGATTACGGAGCATCACCGACAACCACATACTGTAAATGTTTAATAAACCATCAGACAACTTTAGCCAACTACTTTTCAACCAGATTTGAATAGATAATTCTGTTTGCGGTTTTCTCCGTTCTTGTTTTGTAGAAAATATCCGTCACAGAGATGATTACTTGTAGGCAGATTAATGGTAAGTTTATTGTTTTAATTTGAATATTGAATACGATGTTTTGCCTTGTTTACATATGAATATATCAATAGAGTTGTAATGAAATGAATCATGTACATAATATAAGATAAGGTTAGGTGAAGTTAGATATTTGTATAACCGGAGTTGCTTGTATCATAAGTTATTTCAGTCACCTTGGACTAAACTTTTGGTGTCCTCTACGTACTGCTTTTGTACCTAAATATAATAGATTAATTATTGGCTTTTGTTTATTTCCTCTATTAAGTTATCATAATGTTAGATCCATATATAAACACGCAGTGCTAGAAGTCTTACATTTGCTTGAATATTTTAATCTAAGTGCAAGTTTTGTGTGTCATTACTTTTTAAATGGAAAGCACCAAGTAGCAGGGAGCTCAGTTTTACTCTATCAAGGTATACACAATATTATAACGGTGAATAGATTAGATGTATTCATATTTTATTTCATTATGGTCAGTTTTATGTCATTTTCAGCATTGTACCTAATGACTTGTATAGAATTAGTGAAATATATAATTTTATATCTTAGCTCGGTGTCATTATTATTTACAACTGTATAATAAAGGAATAAAAAATCAGTACACTATCAAATTAATATTTTATTTTATTGTTGGATAATACGTAATGTGATTTAATAAAGAATCACACTTCGAGATCAATATAATACATTATCATCTGAACTTTAACTCTATGTGGCTGAATAGACAGATTGCAAATAAGATGGTCCTGAAACGGAAAGAATTCATATGATGATAAGTGATTGTGATGATGGTTCTTGTGGGTTATGCACATACCAGGTTCTGGCCACACTACACCAACACATCACAGTTATTATTGCCAAGGTACGAAACTGAAGAATGAAAACAGTGTTGTGTAGGAAACCAATGGAAACAATGTTGTGTAAGTAAAAACTGAAGTTTGAAAACATAAAATAAGTATGACGAGTGCCTGTACAGACTACAGATCGATTAACCCTCGGAAACAATGAACTGGGACAACCAAAGAACAGATGCAGCGAAAGAGATGAAATGTTATCATGCATAAAGTCCAAGCCTCACAACTCCTGCCACTAGGAGGCGCTAGTGTAGCATACTGCCATCAGAATGTATGGGAAATTTCAGAAGTTGGAGGTATTTTTCCAAAGTTTTAATGTTTTGGGTCTCCCGAAAACGCACCAAATCTATGGACATGACATTTTTTCAACCGGCGCTGTTTTTTATACATTATTCTAGTTTTTTATTCTTAAGATTACCCGCTTTTAACATTGAAGAACACTACGTATTATGTTAGCATCTCGTCACTAAAGTTGTTGTATTGAACCAAAGTGCCAAAATACACCCATTTTTTTTTTATTTTTTATATTAACTCCACACAGGAGGCCCTGAAGAAAATAATTTCCCTCAGGGCCTATGTCATCTTTGGGGATGCTGTGTGGAGGGTCTTTTTGTGGAGAGGAAGGAGTGAACATGGGTCTTGAAGAGTCCCATGTTGTAGGAGGGAGGAAACACGGAGGCCGGCAGTTCGTTCCACAGCCGAGCTGTTGAACTTAAGAACGAATCGTAGAAGCGACCCGTTCTCATGTGACAAATGTCAACCGTGTACAAATGTTGGGCGCGCGTTTGGCGTGTATCCCGACTATGCACCGGTGCCGAAGGGATCAATGACGCTAGTTCCTCGGAGCATCTTCCATTGTAATACCGATAGAACAAGGACAGCATACCTACCTGACGCCTGTGCTCTAAAGATTGCAGTCCGTTTGTTAAGATCCCATGACCTGATGATCAATTTACTGGTATTTAAAAATCTGAATTTCAACAATTTCATCAGTTCTAATGTGAATGTGGACCAGGGTTGCCAATGCAAATGTTCTAAAATACCCACAAGATATGAAGAGATGTTCAAATTCCCCACAAGTTCCTTTGCCTCCAAAATAAAAAAAAATCTATTGAGTTTACCATTTGTTTTTTTTATTATTTAGTCATTTTCAGATTTGATGCAAAAGAAATCGAAATATAGTACGTTCTTATAATTATGGTAAATATTATTTTTCAGTATGGTTGGATAGTCTCCGAATACCCACATTTACCCCACAAAAAGGTTCTCCCTGCAAAAAATCTAATTCTTGAAAATTTTTGAAATTCCCTGCAATTTGAAGAATACTCCATGAACTGCCAACCTTGATGTGAATATTGTATACCATAGATATATTACTCACGTAGACTGGTTGTGATGAATCAACAGATTCAGTATTTATTCTGTTGTACCAACCAAGCGTGTTGTGTGTTTTATTCGTTTTTCAATGGCGATTTACAAATTCTAAGTATAATAATATATAATAAAAGTTATATATACATAATCAGCATTTTCAACATACATTTCAGCGTAAAATATTCAAAATGAAAGTTGAATATTTTAAAAATATTTACAAAATATTGAGACAAGACAGAAAACTTAATACTTGGGCAGATACACTATTGTTTGTATGCCCAGTCTACCGTGTATTCAAATTATACGTATTTTTTAACAATGAATATATAAATATGTATATGACCACAGTCATCTTTATTTCTCCCCTAAAGATGGCGGTGATGACATATTGAAAAAAAAACATTCTCGTAAAAAATAGCTAGAAAAGGAAATTAAAAAGAAATAATTTTCAGCTAGTAGAATCCTTAAATAGGAGCAGTCCGCTCCGGGCGTTGACTTGCCAAGGCACAAGACCCTAATATCATCACCTAACACAGAGCCCTTAAGGTTTTCACAATTTTATGGTAAAATTTTGGCGCCTCTTGTCAAAACCAGTTAGTAGACGCTTAGGTAAGGTGATCACTGTAATCAATAATATTTGAATAATGTGTATTTTTATGTAGAGTGGTTTTTATGGAAAATAATCTTTAGGGCGATGTGTTAGGTTAGGTTAGGGCCTTGGGAATTCGGCGCCCGGAGTGGACTGCTCCAATTGCACCCGCGTAGGCCCGGCCCTGCGTATAGTAATCACGATTACTGTTAAAAAATATTAAAATCGCAGGAATATTCTTTATATTCAGGTTTTATCTGTCACCTTTTAGAAAAATATTATCAGTACATACTTCGAACGAAATATTTATTTTAACCATTTATCGTTGGCAATACTGTAAAGATATGTATTTTTCCTCTAGCAATTTAAAATGATACGTGCATCTCTTTCTCTCATGTGCGTCATAGGAAATAGGTAATGACCTGCGCATAAAATTTTTATATCAACTTCCTGTCAGCCATTTTGATGAAACTTGTGCGTCGTTGATAGTTTGATAGTATTTCTATTATCCAGTTGCCGTTTATTTGATTATCCAACGAATTTGACTGTAATTCTGTTAAGTCCTGTAATTAATTAATTTCCCGTTTGAATATGGGACGTAAAAAGAAGAAGGCATCGAAACCATGGTGCTGGTATCCTTTATAAATATTGTTTGTGACATTATTCCACTGCCATATTCGACATTGCAAACTAACTGCGAAGTTTTAAAAATGGACACATTCAGCAATGTAAATAGGTCACGCCTATTACAAAATGTTTTTTGCGCGGTGATAGCGTTTGCTCTGTGTAGGCGAAATAACATGTGTAGCAATGCCGTAAAATAATATCTACAGTGTAAATTTTCCCTCGAGTTCTCCAGATAATTACGTAAAAAAATTAACCCAGATAATTTCTCATTTGAAATCATTGATTATTTATTGTGAAATAAGATGCACTGGTAAATTATTATGTGCTAATTAAGTTCACAGTATTTTGAGGAATCAAGATTATCTGCATTGCCTTGAGCATTTCAGTATCGATTTTGTAATTTCTCATGAGTCAGATTAAATTCTATTGTTATTATTTTTGTGTGGGTAGTGAATTTTCCTTAACTAGATTTTTACAGGTACTGCAATAGAGAATTTGACGATGAAAAGATCTTAATACAGCACCAAAAAGCTAAGCATTTCAAATGTCATATTTGTCATAAAAAGCTTTACACTGGCCCAGGATTATCAATACATTGTATGCAGGTAAGGCTTCCATCAAATCAAATAATATTTAATGTTTTATAGTTCATTACTTAATGAAAAGGTAAATTTTGGATAGGGCCTGACACGCTTATTACGAATAATTTTTAGAAAAAAACTTTATATTCGCCTTAATTACAATAAAAGAAAACTTATTGCATTTCGGGCGGCGGAAAATTATGCATTTTGATTTTCAATTGCGTAAAACCAAAATTAACTCCGCGAATCGATGTGGCGACATTAGGAACGCACTGTTATGTTGGTATCACTGATGCATTAACAAGAGCTAAATACGACCGTTGCTATCTTCGTGGGATACCTAGGTTTGTGTAACATGGTTTGTGATACAAAGGAAAGTGCCCCTTAATAACGCCTGCTCGCGTCAAGGCAAGAAAAACATCCCAGTTTTCAACTAGTTTACCGGCTACGCTAGGTTTGTGTAACATGGTTTGTGATACAAATCCATTTGTCTTCCACGAAGTTAGCCATAGTCGTATCTACGCAATGTATCAGGGATACCAACATAACAGTGACGTACCTAATGGCAGCTGATTGCCGCCGCATCGATTCGCGAAGTGAATTTTGGTTAACGCAATTGAAAATTTAAATTCATAATTTTCCGCCGCCCGAAATGCAAAAAGTTTTCTTTTATAGTAATTAAGGCGAATATAAAGTTTTTTTCTAAAAAATATTCGTAATAAGCGTGTCAGGCCCTATCCAAAAATTACCAATGAAAATTGTTAAAATCTCTTTTTAATTTCAGGTCCACAAAGAGGCAATAGATAAAGTACCAAATTCACTCTCAACTAGGTCCAATATAGAAATAGAAATTTATGGAATGGAAGGTATCCCTCCAGAGGATTTGAAGGAGCATGAAAAGCAAAGATCAGGTAATTAACAACTGGACAATAAATAAACATGGGATTGTATTTCAATGTCATATTAACCCGTGGTGTGTGCGAGCTGCTGTCCAGAAAATACCCGTCGAGTGCGCAAACTATTTGAGGAGCCTGACACTAGCCTTATCGCCTGGATTAAATTAGGATTTACCAATATTTTTATACTAAAAATATACAAAATTAGGATGGTTATGAATTGCCAAACGTAGTTTATTGACTAAGCAAGTTATATGTACACAATTTAATTCAGAAATAAATAAATACGATATTTTAAAGAAATCGGGATAAAAGGTAAATAAATTGTGTACATTTCCAGTTTTTTTTCTTCGTTATTCACGGATTAAGTATGATTACGACAGTTCAAAGGAAGTAAAAACTCAAATCTAGAGTTATTGCCATCTTGGAGCAGTCATTTTGGCCTACATTCTTAAGTTTGTAGTAAACACCATGTCAAAAACTTGTGATGGAATCATTTGTAGCGATGGATAAAAATTTATTTATTAATTTTATGACTATCATACACGAAACGTATAGTTACCAAAAACAATGTTTCTTTTTAAGAACCGCAAACCGAGAACCTAAAAACCTATTTGAAAAAATATTTTCTTAGTTTGGGTTTAATTAAAAATGATAAAAGAAATAGCCTAAAAACCTATTTTACTATTAATTATAGACTAGCTGACGTGTACCCAATGTTGGTGGGGGTTATCCTTGGGAGATAGACATATACCATCGCGTACTTTCTGTAGGCCTTTTTAAGATATACAATTTCGTAGTACATTATTTTGATGTGTCTCATAAGGTTTAGCCAGCGCCCGAATTTATTTTTATGACTTGATTCCAAAACATCGACTTTTCTGTACTTTCTATAAATATAACATGCATGTATTATATATAAACCTTCAGGAATAAATTCTCTAAATGATAATGAAAACCCTATCAAAATCGGTTACGTAGTTTAGAAGCGTAAACAGACAGACGCAGATAGTGACATTATTTTATAGTATTGAAAGATTATAGTTCTATTATGACAGATGGCCGCCATACTAAAGGCGTAAAAATTTTGATTTGAATGAAATAATTATTGCAATATTTTCCATCTCCGTTAACTGAAATAGTTGTTTCTTCTAATTAAGTTGAATCAAAGTTTTGTTTCGATTTTTTTTTTGCATATTAAGGCGATGCCATACGTAGTAATGCAAAATCATGTGTTTTTGGTTCGAATATTTGGTCGCCTAGAAATGTTTCAGACGCTTTAATTAAATACTGCGAGTAGAATACATCTTGGCCTTTGAAATAATCGAGTATTTTTTAGATAAGTCTTTGTATAAGCCCAGAAAAAAATAATGTAAAAGCCTATGAAAACTGCTTTAAAGTTCAAAATCTCCTATTTACGAACCCATTTTCGGTTATGATTTTATTGTATAATGTGGCAAATTAAGTTATTTATAAAATGATCGAAAAAAAAATTAATATTTATGCCTGAACATCCAAAAAATAAAATAAAAGGCACTTTTTGGCCATGTTTTTTTCTTGCATAAATCATAACAGGCGGATGGTGTTAAGCGGGAATTTAAACCTTATTGCCATCTACATAAGGGGTGTTATTGATAACGGCTCGATTTAAAATATTACACGACATAGTGCATCGTCTTAATGCAGAGTTCACACGAGGACAATACAATATTGTCCTGTCCCAGTTCCGTGAACAGCCTTGAATGAGCAGGACACGACAATGGGATAATGCAACAATTTCATTGTAGTTCAAACGTGGTAAGCTGCGAAAATCGTATCTGACGTTGCGCATAATGAGCGCTTTTGCTTAAAATATTAGGCCTTTTATACCAAGATGTATTGTATTGTTCCATTTATGCAACATTTTTATACCGAAATATGAGATTTGAGTGTCGAGAGTGCGAGGAGCCGATATAAGTATGCTTGGAGCGACTGGCCATTATCCCACTGTCTGTCCAAGCACGTTTAAACGTCGTACGTGGTGGGGGGTAAGACATTGTCCTGCGGAGATAGCCTTCTCGTCTATCTCTGGGACAATGTCTTGGTTCATTGTCCTGTCCTTGTGTGAACTAGGCAAGAGAATGGTGGTCTTGGGTAGAATTTTACCATAGCCATGTAAACCTAATAACTGTTACTATGCAACTGTTAACACTATCCATTTTTCTAAGGATTCAAAACTGATATAAAAGATGAAAAGTATTACTTGGACTATTTCTGAAAGAAGACGGAGATTGTGACTGGATATGAAAGTAGAAGAATACAGTTATGACACTGGAGACTGCTTTCATGATTTTAATTTTCCAAATTTGTATTTTTGGCATTCATAATATATTTTTGGGCAGGTGGAGGTCGTGACGATGACAGCGACGAGGACGAACCCGCTGCCAAGAAGAAGGCCGGGCCAGGTCTGCTGCCCGCCCCGTTGCCGTCCGGCCCGCCCTCGCTGTTCCCCATGCCGCCCAACATGCCGCTCATGGGGCCCATGCCGCCTCCCCCCTTCATGCCGGGCCCGCCACCACCGTAAGTCTAGGCATTCTATCACTCCATTCTCTGCAGGGGTAGGCAGATAGGATCTTTTGGATCTCCACATTTATATTACAGGCATAAGTGGTTTTACCAAACACACGCCTCAGGGATGTCTACTTTACTGCATTTAGTCTACCTTCAACTTCCTCCGCCAGTTCTTCATGGGAAAGAAATAGGTTTAACGTCTAAACTCGTAGGAGCCGGCAAGAATATTTAATAAATAAAAATACATTTCTGTCAAGGCCAACATATAGACAATATTATATATGATGAAGTGGTATTTTGATTTTGTGTTTAACGAACCCGGTAGAAGTAATATCTAAAAGAGATTAATGTATAAGGTCGACACTGCAATTGCAGTGCTTCGTCACATGCGTGGGCACAATTCTGCAACACTGCAAATGTAGGGCTCTGGCTCCTTGAGGTTAAATGCCAGTGTAATATATCCTTATATAAATCATTTCTCCGAATATATCTAGCTATTCTGGGAAACTACCTACGGTGGATTATATACTATTTAAAAAATATATAACCTTATTATCTGGTTAGACGGTATCTGGTAAGTCGTGGCGAAAATAGAATCAGACGGGGAATATTTTGGGTCAACACACCAAAAGTTTAAGGAGCTCTCAATTGCTAAACCATACTGGGTCAAGGTTGAGATAAGATAAAGATTAGGATTGCCTGCAGCTCACATTTTGGGTAAACATTTTTATCTGGCCTGACCCTACTGTTGTGTGTTTTTGACCCGAGCACATCTCAACTCTATGAAGATTGCTTGTAAAATTGCGGTATTCACATTTATTTTACCCTTCATTCGGTTTTTCCGCGGTCAATAGTACAGAACCAATTGATGTATTTTAAAAGGTAGAAACTGCGCCAGCTTCCTTGGTTTAATATTGCATATACTACATGGACTTATGTGAATTTTAATAGGAGTATTCATAGTTTATTGAGCTTTATGTAGAAATGCAAGAAAAGGAAATAATGTTTTTGTAATGAGTTTTTTTTTTCACCAAATTAACCGTAAATTGTGTATTTTTGTTAAAATTTTTTTTACTAGACATTTACAATTTTGATTTTCTATTCGTATAGTTTATATTGCGTAGAACCACATACCCAGAAAACAGGAACAAACCGAGTGCGTCTCCCTTTCAATGATTTGTCGGTAAATGAATCCAAGTGGCAAATCACTGTACTGTCATTGAAAATAAAATTGCTCCCGAATTACTAGTTTACAATAGAGGTGAGTCCTGTGAGTACTTTCCGATATTGGGTACAATGAGTACACGTACAAAAAAATACCTGGTAAAAATACCCGGTACAAAATACTTCCAAATATTTTATACCTACTTGGTATCTGGGAGTATCTGGGTACTGGGGACGGAGAGTGACGGGGACCTGAGGCGTGCTGAGGTACAAAATATTCTTAAATATTTTATATCTACCATGGGTATCTGGGGACGGTGAGTCACGGGGACCTTAGGCGTGCTGGGCACTGAGAAGGGAAGTTGAGGGGAAGGGAGGGGAGGAACAAGAAGGAATAATATTACTTACAGGTGTTCAAAATAAACAATGTTTGCAAGTTTTTTTATATGATTTTTATTTTTTGTACATTCGTAGCGTAATGTTGTAAGGCGTATTACACTGCCTAGAAATTATTTATTAAGCATGAAACACTAACATCATTTTAACAAAACATATATTATATGGTCATGAAAAATTAACACGTTTACCTACATTGCTGTCTGTAATATCATCTCTATAGGTAACTTACTGTTAACTCAAAACCTGTTTAAAACGCCTCGACATCGGCAGCAGAATTTGGATTTTCTGGTTCATTCCAATCAACGCTAATACTCATTCCTATTCTTCCTGAAAGCATTAAAGCAGTTAATTAATATATTTATTGGTTTTGCCAATGTTTTCGTTTCAATTGATCGATTCATAACACTTTTTCAACACAGGCATTTGGCCGGTGACATTGTTAATGAATTACATGTAAAATGACAAGTTTTCTCTTCTACTAACCATTCTGCGTTGCCCTGAATACATCTTCGTAAAGATGGTAGACCCTGGTGTGAGATTTGATCAGAGTAAGTGCGCACAAGTAGTCAGCAATATCTAGGAAATTACCAGAACACATCATAACCTCACAAAGATCTGTATTTTATTTTCAAGACATAAGATTCTTGTTATTGAATGTTTATGTTAATTTTTTACCTGATAAATTCAATGCAGAAGCCTTTCCGTCACCTCTACCGCCGTATTATTCCTGGAATACTACGGAAGGTTCATTAAAAATCAACTATTTCGTGACTTTATCTTCGAATGCGCTGAAAGCAAATTGTAATCTGCGAAGTATTTTTCAATAGTGGAGTTCGGCCACCCTCCACTATCTTGTAGAGGATGTGGAAGATCCCAGTGGTACAAAGCCATCTCGCTAATATCGGATAAGCAATTTATTAAAATCTGCCAATAAAATCTCCACAACGGCGCAGTAACTACACAAAGTTCAAGATGTGAAAATGTCAAACACCATGCCATAGACACTCAGCTGTCAACAGTTTTTCCATAGACATTCACCATCAGACAATGGAGATTACCGTGGCTAAATACTCATTACTGTCCTTTTTCCTCGTACACCTTTCTAATAGGAACGAGTGAAAAGGCATCTGTATTTATGTACAGTGCCGAAAGCAAAAATATTTCTTTGTCCGTTTTCCTCATATAACTTTCTAACCGACGAGAGTGAGAAGTCAGTAATATTTTAAAGGACGAAGTACTTCAAGACCTGTGGTACAAATATTAAACCAAATATTTTGGAACCAGGTATTTTGGAGATTTGTCACAAGTACAAAGTACGGCATGAATATACCCGGTACTTTTACTGGGTACGATAAATACGCCTCTCCTCTAGTTTACAATGGCTCATTGATCGCTTTGTAAAAAATGTACTTGAGAAACATATTTTGAGATTGATGGGTTAAAGTAGCTTCAGGTACTGCCAATTTCAAACCACTAATTTTATAAGCGTTTGTTTTTGCAATTAAGTTTTATTTAAGTTTAATTTAGTTTAAGCAATAGTGTTTGTTTTTCAGTATGATGGGAGGTGTTCGCCCATTGTTCCCAGGTGCCATTCCACAGACTAGTGCTGGCCAGTCACAGCCTAAACCAGCCTTCCCTGCATACAGGTAAATATTTTTTGAGAAGCATTGGTCTTTGAAAGATGATATTATTATGTATTTTTATCTTCAAATGTTTGGCCAAGGAACACCGTTATGTATTTCCAGAAATAAGTGATAATGATTTGGCCAGCCGTGCATTGTAAGTCGTTACCCTATCACTGGTGAAATGATTCCAGATGGGAATTATTTCTGCTGCCTACATAACAAACACTTCATCACCCACTTGGTGCACTAAAAATAACTTCTGCCTTTGATACAGGTTGAGTCGCTTAGCGGGAGTCTGTTTAATTTAATAACTATTTGTGTGCCCCAATGTTGTACCCATTTCTTACGCCCAGCATTCTGCTATCTAAATAAAGTCTTAAAGTCATAGTTCCTTTTTGTTATAAATTTACATTACTTGTAGTGTTAGATGAATTATAATTAAGCTAGATTAGATTTTTATTTGTAAAGAAAAAAGGATTAACTTATTTTAAATTTAAAACAACTCAATTGAGCAGAGAATGCTGCCTGATCCTTAAATAATAATAATATCTTTTTTAAATACATATTTATAAAAATAGAATTAAGGACAGGTTGTTTCGGAGAATTTGAACAATTTTTCAAATTTCAAAGTTAATTTTCAAGTTTTGTGAAAGATTTTTTCTGTCAAGCAACTAGCCTATAATGATATAATAACAGAACTTGAATAGGACTTTCACAGAACCCGAAAATTAATGTTGAAATTTTACGAATTGTTCAAATTCTCCAAACAACCCATCGTGTATTGCTTTTTGAAGAGTGGCACTTTTATTAAATATAATTATGTCGGTCATGTCTGGTGGGATATGCTGTTATTTTCAAAAATTAAAATTGATGGTAACGATTCAGATAAGCGATAAAGTAGGTACCAAAATTATTTGGTTATCAATAATTCTGTGTTTGAAATGTGTATTTCTTTTGTTTAACTTTTTGCCAGATTTTGTAATTTTTCACGTTTACTGGTGATTTGATAAGTAAATTTCCGAAGCAAATATTTTTTAATAAATACTTTCAGCTTCACAAATTCTACAATTATAATATCCTGTGATTTTTCACGGGTGTTTCTGCTATCGTGGTACGAGAACACGCCGTCAGATGGAATGCAGGAAAACACTTCTTTTTCTTGACATATAAATTTATTAGTTCACAATATAATTGCAGAGGATCTTATTTTCCTCTGCTCAAACTTAAACTGAAAGAAATGAAGGTCTAGTTTCCTTTATTCTTCGGTTTTCTCTAGGTTTACATAAACCTAGTAATTATCTCACGACTGACTGCGTAGGTACGCATGTACCTACCAGTTATAGCAATACTGCCCTTTTTCTGGGAGGTATCTGTATTTAAACTAAATTCTGAAGGGCATTTTACCAAAATAAAGATGTTCCACCCACTCGTTGGCAAACAACATTCTTAACATAAAAGATAATGCACTTAACTATCCTAAATAATACAGACGTAACAATACAAATATTTTAAAGGGATTGTTTTAAGGGAGATGAAATTTTATTTGGGGCTTTTATTACTATGGGACAGGGGTGGGAAAGGTATTGGAAAATATTTTTAGGCATAATGGTTTAACTAGGGTCATCATAAAATAGAGAGCGAACAGCTCTATTTGAAAGCTGCCGCCGCTTGAAGTAAAATGTCACGAATTCTTAAATCATAAATGATACACAAACAAGACAATATTTTTATAAAAATACCAGGCCAAAGAATTGTTTTATTGTAGGGTCGAATGTGCAAATGTGTGAAACTATGCTTACTTTGAAAATACGAACTGTGGGAACGGGCCTGAAGGCTAAATTTTATTGAGCAATATGTAAAAGTCGCATTCTGGAAGATCCAACGGGTCTGCGTTAGGTCATAATAAAAAGTGAGAGGTGATATTGAGTAGAGTGCTTGGTATTGTTGTTCCAGCAATGTGACAATAAGCGCCCCGCCAACCAGCTCGGGCGGCGCCGGCTCCCCCTTGCGGCCGCTGGTGACCTCGACGGGGGCTGGGTCGCGTATCATGCATCCGCCCGAGGACGTGTCGTTGGAGGAGTTGCGGGCGCGGCAGGCGCGGTACCGCCGGCCCGAGCCTGCGCCCCCGCAGCCACAGCTGCAGCCGGCGCCCCAGCAGCCGCAGCAGCTCCAGCAGCAGCCGCAGCAGCAGCAGGACCAGGCCAGCCTGCACCAGGCCATCGCTGAGGTACCTGCTTTAACTTAACCCTCAGGCCTCTGGCATTTTCTATCAGAATTTGTGTGTATTTCTGTTTTATAATAATATCCAAATAAATGCAATAGTTCTGAATATATCTGAAAACAAAAAACTGTTTTTGGAAGGTGATGTGTAATGTACTTTTGAAACCTACCATAATTCCTTTACAAGCTTGTTGAGGTTTCTTTGTGTTCTACTATTTGTTCCTATTTTGATTGCCAAATGACACCCAGCAGATGCGCTACAATGTCCGTGCGCACCAGCTGGCTGTGCAGCAGCAGGCGGCAGCTGTGCAGCAGCACCACCAGCAGCAACAGCAGCAGCACCAGCAGCAGCAGCAAATGGCCGCCGTGCAGCTGGCTGTGGCGGCGCAGAAGCAGGCGCAAGACGCTCACGCTGCCCTCCTGCGTTCGCTCCCGCGCCCCCCGCCGCAGCTGTTGCCCGTGTCGTTGCAGCAGCTGGGCCGCCCGCTGCACCTCATGCAGCCCATGCCGCAGCATATGGCCATGCCGCAGCTAAACATGCTGCGCCCACCCACCATGCAGTTCCCGCCAGGTTAGTACGCGCCAGCTCTTTCCTGGCTTTCTATATCCGTCCATCAACTCCCGCGCTCGCTATTCACGCTGGAGGGGCGTTCACTTTGATTTTCATTTTGATCTCAGAATCGTTCCACTTTGATTTTAGAATGATTCCTTTTTAATTTTGGAAATGTTCCATTTTGATTATGAAAATGATACACTTTGATTTTTCATATTTCCCACTATGATTTTGGAATCACTGCACTTTTACATTGAAATAGTGAATTAATTTTGCATTGAATTTAAGATCTCCATTTTGATAATGTGATTATTTTCCTTTGAATTTGTAATAATTTCACTATGATATTGGAATTATTTTGTGAATCATTCCAGAGTCTGAACAATTTGACACAGAATTTTAACTATTCATCAAATTTCAAAGCTGATTTTCAAGTTTTGTGAAGGTTCTGTTCAAGATCTGTCGTTATTTCAGTTTTGTGAAACAACTGGCCAATAATGATATAAATAACAGAACTTGAATATAACCTTCACATAACATGAAAATCAATTGATGAATTGTTCAAATTCTATCTTAACAATCCATCAAATTTAAACCTTCATTTTCGGGTTCTGTGTAAGGCCTATTCATCTTTTGTTATTATATCATTAAGGCTAGTTGCTCTACAGAACTGAAATAATAACAGAACTTGAAAAAATCTTTCACAGAACTTAAAAATGAAGTTAGAAATTTGTAGAATTGTTTGAATTGTCTAAAACAAGCCGTCCTTATAAATTCATATTTTGGTTTGTTTACTTAAGAAGTGTAATGATTGAATTCTTACGAGAAGAAAGAGGGTGTGGCATTTGTTGAACTGTACAGCAACATGCGCAGCTTTAATCTGTAAAGTCATAAAGTGTTATAGGTACCTCTCTGTCCCCTCCAGCATGGATAAGCCAGTTGACAATTGACAACAAAAATACCTTGTTTATTTTTAAGTGACAAAAGTACAAACAGTCATTACCTACCTGTTTATTGTGTTTTTTAACTTGAATCATTATTTATATAGGGCCATAGGAAGATGCATTGCAGGTACGAAATAGCCCTTATTATGACAACAAGTAAACACATTCCATGTTATATTATTCCAACAAACCTTGATCATTATTGTTTCTCCCTTTTCACTCACTAACCAACCAATCAACAAACAACTTGTACACTTTGAAATAATCACTCGGTTAACAAGATTTAACAATAATTATAACAAATGTTCATATTATGCTTTTAAACACTGACTGACTTGGTTTAGTGGCAGTTGAACATTCTGTAGTCCTGGTTGTGTATTTGGTAGTTTATTTTGCTGGTGATAATGACATGTCTTAAATATCACTATTTTATGATTTGTATTCTGTGGGACTATCTTTGTTTGCCCGGCCCTTTGTTCAATGTGCCGTAAACCACTGCACAGAACTCAATATTTTACCTGAAACACTAAGGACGGGTTGTCTCACACAAATTCAAATGTAACATTGTCATCAAACGACCATTGCCACGTAGAAAGGTCTCCGTTAAATGCCGATTCTAAGTTCATTTCAGTTTTTGAACAAATTGTGATCAGCAGAAGAGCTGAAAGCTGAAACACACATAGGATCGGTGTTTAACTGGGACCTTTCAAATGGTAAAAGATTACTTCATTGTTTACAAATCTACACAAATAATAAATACAAAATGACGCTCAAAGGCCATTTGATGTCTTCGAAACGAGTGAATTTGTGCAAAACAACTGCGCCTAAGTACTTTGTTAATATTTTTCCATTGTATTTTAATCTGTGGTCATTCATTGATTGGCTTACTGCACATAGAACATAGGACCTTTAAATTAAACATTAAATTTGTGTTTATTTTGAGGTTAGTTTACAATTGATTCATTTAGTAATTACAATCTCCTTGAGCAGGTGTAAAAATACTAGGGATATAATAAACTTACTTAAATTCTATAGGTTTAAATATGTATGGAAATTAGATATTTTTTTCAAAACATTGCTTCCCTATAACACATTATTTTGTGTTTCGATATAATTTTGATTTGATAACCATAGAATAGACCTACAAATATAATATGATGGTCAGGTTTTAGGCAGATATGTGAAGGATGAACATTTTACAAACTTGTATAAATTCTGAACTATGACCAAAGAAAGTTACGAAATTGTCATCTATTGTTATTTAAGGGGCCTATCACTCGTTTTCAAGTTTTTCACTCATCATTAACTCTTCATACTAAACGAATTCATAAATTTTTGCTTTATAAGTTATCTTAATATATATTTTTAGGTTAAGAAGTCAATAATATCTAATCAATGTAGAATTTTGCTAATTTCCGGCATTCTTGAATGCGATAACATTGTCGGGAAAGATCAGATGAAGCAGATGGCGGGGGACATTGAGTTAAGATTAACGCTGTGTGCGGGGTGAGAGGGGAGAAAAAGGAAGAGGAAGAGGAGGAGGGGGGTTGCACTAATACTGCTTGGGAGTTGCTCACACAATAAGTAAAGTCCCATAATAAGCTAATAAGTAAAGTGAATGTACGTTGCCAACTGCTGCCTATTATATTTTTGTTTGTTCTGTTTGTTCTGTTGATACGAAACGGTCTGTTGGTAAAGTGATGTGATCTGACAGGCGCTCCTACGTAAGTCACACAGACTGGCCACTTCAGCAAGGTAGAACACTTTCCAACTACCAAATTACTTACCTGCATATTATATTTATTTTATACCTTTTTATTTTATAGGCAATAATCGCCGTGCCTTTTTGTTTTCCTGTATATTCTATTTCTGTCTCGCTCTGATATGATCTTATGTTTTCTGTATTATCATAAATTAATATAAAGAAACTGTTGAACTTGATTTATTTGTTACATGTTTTTGAAAAGCTACACGTGAAAGAAGTTGCGAGATAACGTTCTGTCTTTCACTTATATTATAATATTCTTGGTCCAATAGAATGTTTTGAATTTTTCTGCTGTTTTTTCTCTTTGAGTATACATTCACCACATTTGTCATTGTCGTTTTTTTAAGTTTTATCATAGCTCCATTAAAAACAATATTGAAATGTAATTGTATAATTTGGAAGATATTTGCCATGTGTTTTGGGGTGATGACTTAATCAGTGCCGTGCTCCCCGGGCCTGTGGGAACTGGGGGCGCCACCTTCTTCCTCCTCCCAGTGGGTGGTTCCACCGCCCCCCCGGCCCCCTAGCTCTCCAGCCCCACAGCCCCCCAGCCCCCACACCCGGCAGTACGGCACGCTTGGATTACTTAGCACAGCTGTGGCCCAGTTATATTGTATTTGAATGTTTGGCATGGTTGTGAAATGCTTCAAAATCACATCTTGGTTTCTTGAATATTAGATGCCTAGATAGTTATTATTTCAGAACACTTTTAATATGTGGTAGGTTTTCTTTTCATTATTACTCATCATTAAGTTTGGTTGACTAAAAAATAGATATTGGTGTGCAATGGAGCTGCGGCTACGGCCCTTCCTTGAGTCTATTCAATGTTACGGTAAGTGGGATAGAGCGCAAGGAAGGTGCTCGGCCGGCTCCCATTGTCTGCGCAAGTGTCACACGGCCTTCTCACTGTCTTCACAGCCTTATTCGACCGCATCAACCCTTGTTACGCTTTCATACAACCAACCCCACTGTGTACATACGCTCCCCATCCGTATCATGGTTTGGCTTCGATGTTAGCAATCCGGGTATTTAGTCAGCGCCCTCTACGTGTATTCACGTAGATTCACTACGTGTCACTCGCATTCAATACCCTCGGGCACATGTTACTGTTACTACAGCCTAGAAATATATGTTTTTGTTAGTTTGTATTTTGAGTTTTGTTCATAGATGCATTCTGTAATAGAATTGATTTGGTTATAAGGCTGTGAAACTGTCTGGGGGCTTGTGGCGCTAGTGCCAGCGCCAGGTAGAGAGCGCGAGGGTAAGTAAGATGTTTATTTGTGTGTGAAACGGACGGCAGGCGCACACCTCAGTCGCGACGAGACTTTAGGGTTAATGTATGACACTGGTGGGTGGGGGTTTATTGGCACACGTGGTTGACTTGTAATTGGTTCAGCCACGACAGAGATGGCTCCAGCTGAGCCGAGCCGAGCCCACTTGGCCTCACCTTAGATAGACCTCGTGAGGTGAGACTCTCCTTTAGACAGGTGATTGTGTTTGGCAATCACAGCAGTTCATCTATTGCTGTTGGACCATTACTGTGGTCCCCTGTTACCATTACTAAACTATTTTACACATGTAAATTGAGTTGTTTACCTAAATGTACGCTTCATGGTCTGAATTTGAGTTGTGTAATTGCAACCATCATTTGAATCGTACATTCCTTTATATGTACTACTTTAAATTGTGATTTTTTCCACGAATTGAAAATGATTTCATGTGTGGGGGTAGGATAACTAACCTTATTATTATTATTCTGTATTTCTGTCTCCAGGCATCCCGACTTCGGGATGTCAAGTCTTGTCTGGACACTAGCTATTAATAATCTTTAATGTTGACTACAATTCTGTTTTTAATAATACATGCTAAGTTGGCCACTATTCTTTCACACATGAAACTGTATTTAGCACTAAGACTGTTTGTAGCCTCAACACACGCATGTGGGAGTATTGGTTTTGTTGATGTCAATACGCTTTGTGTAAATGATCTGTGTGTGTTGAAGCCATGAGCCTTAGTTGCGGTGGATGTTTTGAGGTGGGGCTACAGCAGACAGCTGTAGCTCCACCTCGGAGCTAGGAAGGTTGAGTTTGAGCTTGTGCAGGACGGTGGCTAATGCTGTGTTGCCTTGTGTGTAGGAATGATTCCGCTGGGAGGCATGATGCAGGGGATGCAAGGCATGCAGGGGATGCCCATGCAAGGGATGCCCATGTTCCCTGGCATGATGATGCCGCCGCGCTTCCGGTGATCGGTGCGCCCCCCGCTCTGGATGCTCTTCCCCCCCGAAACCTGATGCCCTCACAGACACTCCCTTCAGTCGAGACTCATCCTGTGAGATTATTTATTTATGTTACGACCATGTTTAATGACAAGATTCAACATTGTAACGTTATTACGACGATAAGTGAAAAGTTTGTTTTGTCAGTAAGATGGATATTGCTAGGTCTGTTCTCTGTTTGATTGAAGACTAATTGATTTGACTACTTAAGATAGTGTTAGTCTCGCAGCATGCATGCTGCACAATGTGCAATGTAGTATGTACGTGTATGTAAGCCCGCCACTGGACCAGTTCTGTTCCCTGTTCTGTATTGATGTGTTCTTACCTGTCGACAGATCTGTTGTAATCGATCGGCCGCGATGGGCCCGTGTTAGTAAAGAGCCAAGAGAGTGGCAAGCCGGTATGTAAGTTTATTTAACCACTTCTTCCTTCCGTTGTATCCCACAGCCCCTTCTGTAAGACATCTCAAGTAATTCTAATGTTCCATTAACACCACGTGTTCTGTTGAATGGTGAGACACTATTAGCGGTGGAGGGAATTGTTAGCCTTAAGTATCCCGGACCTGGCGCACACATCAGGTCAGTTGTGTCTTTATTTTACCTTCACTTTGTCACCTGACAAGAATTCTTTAAGGTAAGCTTCAAACGAAACAATCATCTCCATTAGCCATTTGTTCAATCAGATACATGTACAATCAATTTATTACAATCCAATCGGAATACGAGGATGTCCGTATTGCACATTGATACGTAGCCCATATTTATTGTATTATTGGAATCTTAATGTGAGCACCGATAGCTTTTGATCTTTTTTACTGTTTTGTAATTTTGGATAATGGAAAACTACCGTCCGATCGCCGAATGGAAAAGGTGAACTTGAATCCTTATGTAACATGTTATGATAAATAAATAAAGCCATCCTCGTACGACAGGTGACGGGCGTCGCAACGGCTATTGTTGGACCTAACCAGGAAATGTCTGCATTCTTTAATAACACGCAAGTTTCGTCCAAACAACAAACACAAACAAACGCCTGCCAATCCTAGGTCCCTTGTTATTGCACAACCAACTGTGTACTGTACGGCTATCAAATGTATTGTACTGGAATCTCGTCTTCCCTGTATTGTGGAGTAGTAAGATCCACTCCGCCGTCACTCTGCTGGTTGGTTGTGCGACAGGCGAAAAGTTGCAGCTTGTATTTCGTGTTTAGAAATGGAAATGCGCTCTGCTGATGATATCACAATAGCCGTTGCTGGGCTGGCACTCCCCTGTCAAATCTACAAGCTGAAGTATACATCTAACTCAGTCATTCAACTACAACTAGGATGCAATACGTTATATATGCGTTAGATCACTCATACTCCTGCCTCCCGCCGCTGTAAGGAACATACCACCTTGCGTACTTCAGCTAAGTTTGACAGGTGACATAACATGTCACAACATTCTGTTGTTGGATTGGCGGTCCCCTGTCACTAACTTGTTATGATTTAAGGCAGTTTTTATAATATAATATATTTATAATAAAACATTTCCCAACTGAATGACCAAGTAAACTACATAACCAATCTCTTTTTAACTGTTTTGATGAACATAAACAAACAAACAAACATATTATGATTTCTGTCATATTTGTTAATTGTTTTTATGAAATTTTATAGAACATAATAATTATAAATGCTTTTTGAATGCTCTTTGCGGCAATAATGGATCTCATAAGATATAATCCCTTTAATCCGAGAACTAATAATGTAAACTTAAAGTTTGTGTATTTCTCCATTAGAGAAATAGTGAAATAAGTGTTTTTTCTTAAATTAATTTATTAATCAAGAATTAAGTTAAATTATTTTATTGATAAACCTTTTGAATTCTGTACATTGTCATAAAGATTGCGATAAGTTAATGCTGTTTTAAATTTTCTTAGAATGTTAGTATTTATTTATTAAAGCTTTACCTTGACTGCAAATAATAAAACTATACTAGCTTGTATAAATACTAGTAGCTTGCTGGCATTTGGATCGGGAAATAATAGACATATTGTTTACTATTATTGATGTAATAATGTATTGCATATTCATAGTTTAGTAGTTCTGTTTCAAACTATTTTTAACCTAATAAATAAAAATCCTCACAAAAAAAATACTGTTGTTTTATTTTCACAATGTCTTGATCCTAAATTTGGCACTTTATAAATTATCGGAGAAAACTTCCAGAATGGACATATATCATAGAGTTGCGGAGCTTTGTCTTGAAAAGTAATGCGACCTGCTGAGGAATTTATTTATAAATTCCTGCTAAGGCTTCTTCTTCACGGCCATCAACATTGTGGCTACATGGGGATGCTGAGATTCTTGAATCATCCAATACCATCTGCTAATGTGTCGTGCAGCTTCGATGTGCCCCAAGGAGATGCTCGAGTAGACACTATTCAACAATTTTAACCTGTCAACTTTCACGCAATTGCAAAGTCCTCAAATCCCCATTAATGCATCATGTAGCTGCGACTGCACTTGTTCAACTCATTCTGGGTGAGACAGAAACCTGGAAACTTAACCCGATCTTCGCGGTTGTCCCGAGTGATCCATGAATTTTACTTTAAACATTCACTGATAAAACGTGTCATGCGATTGCTAAATTGCGTAAAAAAGGAAAATAGTTGGAGCCAGGACTAGATTAGCATATAATAATATAGTAGCAAGAATAGAGTTCCTAACACTCTTGAGGTATATATAAGTATAAATAATAATACATTTGATCCTGTGAAAGAATACAAAACTGTCTGGAGCTTGTAAGATAATGGCATCCCCTTTGGGAGAATGTAGCGAGGTTGAATGAAGTGGGAACCTGGAGGAACGATAGAGGATAGAAGGTAAGTACATAGTTGTTCAGACTGGGTCACTGAAAATGAACAAGTACTTTCAAGCAACCTTTCTATTCTGAATTGTGGTCTCACGAGGGATGTTAATAATTCAATTCCCTGCCAAGACTATATTTTATATTATTTAATTTAAGTAATGTGATAAAACTGACAAACTTCATGATTTCGGCATGTATAATATGTATTACTGTTTTGGATTTTGAACCCATGAGATCTGGGTTCATAGCTAAGGAGTTACCACTTTGCCACGGACGTCGATCATCAGGTGTCTGGAGCTACAATCAGCAAGAAGAGAATTTCGAAAGCAATAATTCCCCACATTTTGTATTTCTGAAAAAAATTTCCCATAATTCAGAATCTTTTCACTGACTTTCACTGGTAGATTTTCAAGAATTTCGGTTGATTTTTACAAATTTCGGTAGATTATCTGCGAATAACGGTAGATTTTTGCCGAAATCGGTAGATCTACCGAAATTTCGGTGGGTATGGCATCGCTGGCGGAGTTTGACCGCGCAATGGAATAGAATATAAAATGATCGTCTTTTATACACTAAGAAAAAGAAGGCAAATATTATAAAACATAGAATTTTGATGCATATATTTTTTTAGTTGGTAAACTCGAAATACTTTTTTTACTTGATGTTATTTTAATTTTATTCACTAACCAGTTTTTTGGTACATAAAAACGACTTTAAAGCTGAATGATTTATGTAATTCATAAAAAAATTAATTTTAAGTTAATTTCCTCGCATCTACGAGTCGAATTAAAGTCGATTAAATATAGTTTAACAGTAATAATGTGGTATACACATCCACTCCGGGTACCATTTTGCCAAGGCGCTAATA
This sequence comes from Hesperophylax magnus, assembly GCA_026573805.1. Lineage (NCBI taxonomy): Eukaryota > Metazoa > Arthropoda > Insecta > Trichoptera > Limnephilidae > Hesperophylax > Hesperophylax magnus. The sequence continues at coordinate 3,534,234 of JAIUSX010000088.1, forward strand.
AAATCTAACACCTAACCGTTCTAACACATCGCCCTTGAGATTGTTTTTCATAAAAACGGCGTCACACAAAAATACAAATCATCGGAATATCATTGATTATAGTGATCACCTTATGGTAGAAAAAGTCGGCGACGCCTGAGGAAGATTTAACGCATTATCACTGCACTGCAATGATACTCGAATTGAGGAGGCTCAAACTCATGCCCATAGACAGGGTCGCCGAGAGGGGGGCTCAGGGGGTATAAATCCTTGGACCCGACCTGGGTCACCCGGGGCACTAGCAATCGCAGTATTTTACTAATATTTAAAGAATCCTTTATTCGATTTTGTTAAGAAAACGGAGCTGTACACTACAAAGCATCCAATTATTTTTAATTAAGATACATACAATAAATTAAAAGGTAACTTGAATGATAACACTTCAATAAGGTAATTATTTACCTACGACTACCGTTATTAATACGCATTTAAAAAAAAACCAATCATTTGATTCAACTTAATTACAATAAACAAGAACTTGTTTTTTTTTTAAATTTGTATTAGGTATAAACAGTAGTCGTAGGAAAATATTTACCTTCAATAATTTTGTTGTCACGCACTATATATATAAATACATATCTTGCATACGAAATTGCTTCCGAATTAGTTTCAGATCAACATGAATAATGGACTGTAAATTAAGGTAATTATTCGGAATCGCTGGACAAGGATTATATGAAATATTTTTAAATAAAACCTTCTGATTTACCTTAATTACTATAAAAGGAATCTGACTGCATTTGGGATATTTTTAATTATAGCATTTTAATTTTTAATTGAGTAAATCGAAAATTCACTTTCGTTGTATGGGATGACAGCTGGAATGATTTCTGTTGATAAAATTTTCTTTTGTTGATTTGCTGATACGAGTGGCTATATTTTTTATATATTTAATTGATAAATAAAACATGGTTTTCTATGTATCGCGTACGAAATTTCAAAACCCTATAACTCAGTTAATAGTGCCGACTCCCACCTAATTCTGACAGATTCGGATTCCCCAGCCCTAAATTGAACTTGATTTAGACTAATTTAGGGCTGGGGAATCCGAATCTGTAAGAATTAGGTGGGGGTCGGCACTATTAACTGAGTTATAGGGTCTTGAAATTTTGTACGCGATACATAGAAAAAAAGGTTTTATTTATCAATTATGACATAAGAAAATCAAATTAACAACTATTTTAATACTTTTGAAATTTCAGTAGTGCCAACCAAAAAAAGAAAAGTGTTGCCATATAATAATAATATTTTTTTTAAAAATAGGTTAGGTTTTTAGTTTGGGTTAGAGTAGGCAGAAGAACATGGGAAAAGGGTATTAGAATTAAATCACAAACCAGTCTATACAAACCTAGCGTAGCCCACAAATTACTTGAAAACTGGGATATAACTCTAAAGGGGACGCGAGCAGGCGTTATTAAAGGGGCATTTTTTTTGTAACAGGAAATACCATGGAAAAAAGGTATTAGAATTAAATCACAAACCAGTCCATACAAACCTAGCGTAGCCCACAAACTATTTGAAAACTGGGATGTAACTCTAAAGGGGACGCGAGCAGGCGTTATTAAAGGGGCAATTTTTTGTAACAGGAAATAACATGGAAAAAAGGTATTAGAATCAAATCACAAACCAGTCTATACAAACCTAGCGTAGCCCACAAACTACTTGAAAACTGGCATAAAACTCTAAAGGGGACGCGAGTGGGCGTTATTAAAGGGTCATTTTTTTGTTATAGAAAATCACAGTTAGGTTAAGTTATATATATATATATATATAAATTTAATATTTACAAGATTTTAAATAATAAACTACAAATCTGGCAAATGATATTTAATTTTATGAATTTTCCATGCATTGATATTATTATTATATGGCAACACTTTTTATTTTTTGGTTGGCACTTCTGAAATGTGACTATTAAAAAGTAATTAATTTGATTTTCTTATGTCATAATTGATAAATAAAACATGGTTTTCTATGTATCAAAACCCTATAACTCAGTTAATAGTGCCGACCCCCACCTAATTCTTACAGATTCGGATTCCCCAGCCCTAAATTAGTCTAAATCAAGTTCAATTTCGGTTATTCGAGTGACTCCCATAAACCGAATTTTTTCCCATACAATGTCATCCCATACAACGAAAGTGAATTTTCGATTTACGTAATTAAAAATTAAAATGCTAAAATTAAAAATATCCCAAATGCAGTCAGATTCCTTTTATAGTAATTAAGGTAAATCAGAAGGTTTTATTTAAAAATATTTCATATAATCCTGGTCCAGCGATTCCGAATATTTACCTAAATTAATTTAAAACGAAACGAAATAAGTGATGTTTGTTGGGATTGGGTGATCATAGTGTAGGGATGAAACAAGGTATGGAAAGAAGGAAAACGGAGAGACCAACCACTTACCACGAATCAGTACACAACACAATATAATTTATAAGAGTTCCATCGCGATACCTTGAGGTAATTGTCGCCACAACACAACGAATGAATCCATAAACGATATTAAGCACTTTCAACTCTACTTATTTTCAAAGATTATGTACACGATAACCACAAACAACTTGCTTCCAGTACTTCCAGATTAATTCTGTCTTTTTTTCCAAACAAATGCACTCAAAATTTGAAGTGTTATTTTATTGTTCTAAATTTCAAATCCTTTTCCAGCAAGGTGATGGTTGGAGATAGGTGGGAACTGGATACATGACATTCCGGTAAGAACTATGCATATTGTCATTTCAAAACCAAACCTAATACGATGACAATAAAGTCTCTATGTCTTGTATAGACATTATTTTTTAACACTAACTTCACACAGAAGGCCCGGATAGGAAATATATTGTTTAGGGCCTTAGGGCATAGTATGTCGTCTTTGGCGAAGCTGAGAAAATGGTACACGCTGAGGACACATGACTATTAATATATCAAATCTTCCATAGGGCCCTGACCTTGGAGGGGATGTAAACAGCTTTTCCGTATTTTTGTGGAATTTATAACAAGTGGGCGAAGACGCCCACATCTTATAGGTACCTCAAATGGGAATACCATGCAAAAAATTTCACCTGCGGCGCTTTTCCGTGTCTTTGTGGCATTTATAACAAGTTTTTAGTCTCTTCGCCCACACCTTATAGCATCCTTATAGATACCACGATTGGGGATACCATGTAAAAATCCACATCATGCAGTCTTAAGGAACGTACTTGATTTACTTTAACTAGTGATTCCAGACATTATTTGAAGTAAAAATGCAAATAAAATTACAACACAGTAATTGATGACTTAGCCAAGTAACCGCCCAACCCCTCACATTGACCCTAGTACAATATCTACTTATTTTCTATAATTTTAACGGAAAAAACAATGAGACGAAAATGAGACCAAACTTTCATTACCTACATATTTTACTCCAAATAATGTCAGGAATCACTGGTTATAGAAAGTCAAGTAGTCCCTTAACATCCTGTAAAGGTACCCCAATTGGGGATACAATGTAAAATACATATCTACTTATTTTTTATACTTTTAACTGAAAAAAAAAATAACAAAAATGAGACCAAATTTTCATTTACATATTTTACTCCAAATAATGTCTGGAATCACTGGTTAAATAAAGTCAAGTACGTCCTTTAACATCCTGAATAGGAACCCCAATTGGGGATACAATGTAAAATATTTCGCCTGCGGCGCTTTTCCGTGTCTTGTGAGAGTTATAACAAATTGACCACAACGCGCACAAAAAAATAGAAAAATCAACCCGAGCACCGTCAACGGATAAAAGGTTCTAAAATTCCCAATGTATAATATGCAATCCATATAACAAAATGCGTGTCGACGACACGGTTAAAATCCACAGTAAGCACTAGATAATTCCTCTACCTTTTGATTTAAAAAAAATCTGTTCTGTTCAAAGGTTTTTCGTAGGTATGTTGGACTCAAATCCAAAATAAAGTTTTGTATGAAAAAGGACACGCTGTTGATTCTCTTTAGTTATATTTTTATCACGAAAATATTTTGTTGAACACAACCCTACATATTAAAAAAACCTCCTCCTGTAAAAGCTCCTTGAATGCTTACGATGTTATGCCGGGAAAGGCTCGATATGGTCACAATCAATAATTCGAAGGTTTGAAGTGTTTGGTTTGACAGCTCTTAAAACACTCTTGAATAATTAAATATTTACAAAGTGATTTTCTAAAAATGAAAATCTCGCTATCCTTGTAAAGCTGTATTGTTGGAAAATGTATACGAGTAATTTGTAGCAAGTTTACACAAAATTAATAAATACAGTAGAAACAAACCGTAATCACGATAAAGGCCCAAACCCATTGATTTGTTGTATTTAGTCAATGCCCGAGCCGCGTTATTTTCGACATTACCGATAAATTATTATTGCGTAGGTAGGTACTTACTTTGAAATTCGAGAAGGTTTAATGTCATGATGTTTTTATAGCCATATAGTAGGTAATATTGCGCAAAAACTGTGGATGGATTAAAAAGAACGATTAGATTAGGTACTTTAAGTAATTAAATAAACTGAAAGTTTGAAAAAAACTAAAACCACTGCACTGCACACTTGTAGGTAGGTACGCATTTATAAATAATTTATTTAAGTTTTCACATGTAGCAAACACTTTGTGGATATACATAACTGTAATAATTAGAATAAAATAACTTTTTTTTAATACCATCTTGTAATTTGAATACACAATCAAGTGGTATGAAAAACAAAGTTATTTTATTCTAATTATTATTTATTTTCGAGAAATCGACACTTTACATTTGATCAGTTTGTACTTGTGTACGTTTAAAAAAGTGCAAACACAGCGACACTGAAAAGACTCTACAAAAAACTTAATTTTAACCAGTCTGAAGATGGCCTTAACAGGCTGAAACCGGTTACGGTCAATAATAAAATATAGTGGAAAAAGTTTAAAAACCTTTTATTATATTATTGTAGTGTACCGGACAGCATATGGACGATTCAAGATTTGTGAAAATTTTGAAATCTGAGAAAAATGTAAAATTTATGAATCAAGCAAATTAATGTACGTGAAATCTGAACACCAGCTGTACACGAAGTGTATCCACAGATAATATTAAACGAACAAGATAATAGTGACACTTTTGTTACACAAGAAAACAGTGAAGTAAATGTTCATGTTGAACCATTGATCCATTGATGTATTTAGTCAATGTGTTGAGCCCATAACGGCGCACAAAGGGACAAGCCGTGGAAACATAAACGTGGACCCTAGATACCGGACAAAGAATCGCAGTTGCAGCGAACATGAAAATAATGTTTCTCCAGGAGCTATTGAAAACAGAATCCTCTTGTCTGAGGAATAAAAACGCACAATGCGCGATAAGTGATAACGTCATAAGACTGAAAAGGATTGAAATAATGATTTAAGGAAATGATAATAAATACTAAGATTCCAGAAAAGGTTCAGACGCACTGAATTAAAGAAGATCCATGCGTGATGCAGTAATAACAATAACAATAACACTGAACGAACTTGAACCACTAATGGAAAATTTTACCTCAAATGTAAACACTTGACATGTGGGTCACATAATGGGTTAGAGGGCCTGAAGGCCGCCTGCTACGTATCAAGAGATTCAATCTTCTGGAATAAGCCGATTACTTATCGATCGTTTGGTGCCGTAAAGAAGATAGGTACGGTTTTCGAATACGACAACATAGCAGTACCGCTCAACGACAGAAACTTCAACGGATACGTACATCTGCAGGACATCAACCGAACTTGCTGTGAAAACCATCGTGTTCAACCTTGATACCTTACTGGCCGAGGAAACTCTTTTGTGAAAAATACTTTTTCACGTTGGGGGTGTACCGAACAGCAAATAATTATTGGAATAATTAAGGAATATTTATTTGTTATTATACATTTCCCGACGGCGCCGCGGCGCGGCGAATCATTTATGAGGTTTATCACCGGACACGTATCATATGTCAAAAGGGATTTAATCGTAGTGATTAAAATTTGGTTATCTTTCTTTGTTCTTCTTGCTCTCATGCATCTTGTTGAAAGATACGAATATTTGCTGCACATTGACACGTGTAGAAACTGTATAATTTAAACACAATAAATATGCAAACAACTGGCCCAATCAATCAGTTGTCCGACGACATTCGTGAAGTTGTATTTAATTTTGCAAATCCTTACCAAAGGTACCCTCGAGAGGAAACAGGCAATTTACAGTCGATGTCACTGGCGTAGGTGTCCAGCAGATGTATTATAGCCAAAATAATAAGACAGCATAGTAAGAATAATACATAAAAACTAAAAGTAGGTAATACGTATACCTAATATTGACTTATAATGTTAAATATAATACCTAGGTCACAGTGCCCGTCGGTGACTTTTTGTATAAGGAATGTTGAATTATACACAAAGATATTAGAAGAACGAGATATGCTATGTTGGCCGCCGGACCGTAGCCGGAGTACTACCTAATTAGGGTACTTTGAACGGTATCGGGACGTGTACGCACAGAAATCTGTTCTATGTATTAGTGCGGATACCTTAGCGATGCCTTAGCGTAAGCGAAGGTGTGCAGTAGTATTGGTGAACAAAACCGGCGACACTCGGCAAAACAATTCCACTCAGTACGAACTGCGCATAGCACATCTCGTTCTTCTAATATCTTTGATTATACACGTATACCTACTATCAAGTACCCTGTAATATTAATAATTCCTCCAACTTTTGAAATTTCATATACGTACCGTTGCTGATATTAACATTATACAGAATTTGGCAGTAGGTACCTATATTAGTTGTAGGTACATAAGTAGGTACAACCCTTTTTATAATTTTCTTGACAGATTTCGAAATTAGAAAGTTCGTTTGTAGTCGATCGAAATGCCGTTTCATTAACTCATAAACTCATGTCTTCGTGCTTACTCTTTTCTGACTCCCTGGAAAATCCTATTAACAAATTGTGTGCATTCTAGGGAAAATTCGCAATAGGCGCGGCGCCACATGGAAAACATTTTAATGCTACTATTACCTATAACAGGCCTATCTTTCATCGATGTGCAAGTTATTATAAAATTGGTAAGTAAATTAAGTACTCACTTTTTTGTTTTTTCATTTACTTTTCGTGATTTTTTTAATTCATCCAATATATGACCTAGTAACTTATTTACCAATTATTTGTATTCTAGAGACTAGAGGCTTTTAACGAATGAATTGACAGATTTCCTAAAAAAACTATTAGTAAAACACGAATGTGAATGTAAAGGATGTCGGAAAACGCGGTCATAAAAATTATAATATTATATTTATCAGAATAAGAGCAACAGCATGAACACGTATTCAGATATATTCTGAATGGACTAATATTTTATTAGGAAATGGGTTGCCATCACGTTTTTAACAAGATTTAGAGAGAATGAATCAGCCCTACTAATTTTTCTCGCTGTGGTATTGCTTTTGGAACTGTTGATTATTTAATAAATCGTAACGTTATGATTCTAAAAATAATCGATTATACCAAATTAAAGACATTATAACATTATAAAACAGTGGGTGAACATAATGTAATACCAAGTGTTGAAGTGGGGGTGGAGGGTTGGCTAGCGATTAGTGGAGAGTGCGGGGAGGAGATAGAACGAAAGGTGAAAGGGAACATATCTAAGATGGGATTGTAAGATTATTTGTTTTGTTTATTGATAATGGACTATTTATTTATTTTCAAGGCTCTAAGTTATCTAATCGTTTTCTTTTATAAATAATATGAAGAAGATTTATTCCAACGTTTTTTATCAAAACTATGATTATTTGCGAATAAGTTAGCGAAATCGGAAAAAATATTATTATTAAGACACCCTAAATGTTTTTTGATTCTAATGTTGAAATTACGAGTTGTTTTCCCGATGTAAAACAGTCTATATGTCTATATATACCGAAATGAGTCAATTTACTGTCTACATCAGATTTCGAAAATCTGATCTAGACAGAATGTCGACTTCAGTTAGTTTAAAATGTAAATTGGCATTGTCCTTGGCCAAGGGATTTTAATGATCCCAAACACAATACTAGCTTTGACAAGCCGAGTGTTGAAAATCGTCAGGTTCCTACACAGAGCTCAATCTGGAATATAATCACAGGGTTCAATCAATCCAAGTCCCCAATCATAGCATTCCGGTTATAATGATGGAAGTGTGAGAAATTAAAACATTCTCACGCCATTCGTATCAAGGATATGTTTGTCCCTTGAAAATTAAAGTTTAATATTTATTTAAATCCAATATTTCGATTTTGCATTTTACCTCTTTACATAATTATATCGCCACGTATATTATTAAAATATATATCTATTTGAATAAATATTTTTCTTCTTTTCTCGGTAGTAGCCTTGAATATCTAAGACCTTGAAAAAAACTCGTAGGTAGTCACTAACTGCAAGTAAAGTGGATCGAGATGAATAATATTGATACTAATTTCGAATTGACTGAGCATAGCTGAGCATAAGTCCTTGGATCTTCCAGAATGCGACTTTTACATATTGCTCAATAAAATGTAGCCTTCAGGCCCGTTCCCACAGTTCTCAAAGTATTTTCAAAGTTAGCGTAATTTCCCACATTTGCACATTCGACCCTACAATAAAACAATTCATTGGCCTGGTATTTTTATAAAAATATTGTCTTGTTTGTGTATCATTTATGATTTAAGAATTCGTGACATTTTACTTCAAGCGGCGGCGGCTTTCAAATAGGGTTGTTCGCTTTTAATTTTTATTATCACCCTAGTTAAACCATTATGCCTAAAAATATTTGCCAATACCTTTCCCAACCCTGTCCCATAGTAATAAAACCCCAAATAAAGTTTCATCTGCCTTAAAATAATCCCTTTAAAATATTTGTATTGTTTAAGTCACGTCTGTATTATTAAGGATAGTTAAGTGCATTATCTTTTATGTTAAGAATGTTGTTTGCCAACGAGCGGGTGGAACATCTTTATTTTGGTAAAATGTCCTTCAGAATTTAGTTTAAATACAGATACCTCCCAGAAAAAGGGCAGTATTGATATAACTGGTAGGTACAGGCGTACCTACGCAGGAGCTAGTGTTGAAATAACTGGTAGGTACATGCGTACCTACGCAGTCAGTCGTGAGATAATTACTAGGTTTATGTAAACCTAGAGAAAACTGAAGAATAAAGGAAACTAGACCTTTATTTCTTTCAGTTTAAGTTTGAGCAGAGGAAAATAAGATCCTCTGCAATTATATTGTGAATTAATAAATTTATATGTCAAGAAGAAGAAGTGTTTTCCTGCATTCCATCTCACGGCGTGTTCTCGTACTACGATAGGAGAAACAGTCCTGTTTTTTTTTTATTTTATATTTTTTTATTAATATGATTACCGCACAAAAGTTCTAGCTGCTCCCAACCATCTGGAGTGAGACTAAAGCATCCCCAATTGGGGTTTTTTTGTATGTAATGGGTAGGGGAAGAAGAAGGGTGGGGGAGTACCTGGCTATCCAGATCTGGTCACTAAATACGGCTAAAGCCGTTTCAAGCAGCGTTTCAATTCTGAACTGTGGTCTTACACCATGGCGATACTGAGAGTATCTTCCACTCTGGAATGTGCTGCAAGTATACTGTATATTATTTTTAATTAATAAATTGTGAAATAACACAAATTTATCAAATAAAATTTACTTGCGCACGCCGGGGTTTGAACCCGCAACCTTCATTCGTTTGGCATTTTTTCCGTCTATAACTTTGTTTGTATCTTCCATTTCCGGTTCAATATGGTGGCCTTGTTGGATATTGCCTTATCATCTGGTCGGAGTTCACACGAGCGTGGAGTTTTCTACGAGCTTTCAGAATTATTAGAAGCTATTAGAAATCTTTATGTCTCCCATACTACGATGGTGAGAAATATGATCTATACAGTGTTATAAAGATAAAACATCAAGCATTATATTCAGATCTAGTAGTTAACCGCAGATATTAAACCAAAGTTATTGATCGCAATTTGAGTTTTTTTTTGTGAAACCACAAAAAAGTTAGATGACAATAACGTTTATAGTACATTTGTCTAAGAAAATATGTTTTTAATTTTTTTTGTTGTCAGTAAATTTAGTTAGAAAAAACTAAAGAGAACAATTTTTAAAACTTTTTGATGTTTTAAATAAAAATTCCAAAAGTATTTGTTTATTTCGAATAATTAATTTGTTTATTTATAATAATAAATTTATTTATTTCTAATAATAAATTTCAAAGCGTATTTCATCACCTTTCGAAAACAGTTGTTAGTTTTCGGATACGTTCAGAAATATTCCACTTAATTGGATTTTATTTGCAAAACGGAAAAACTCTGACCTTCTGACAGAACATGCCAGAGGTCGGAGGGGTTAAATATTAGAAAATTAAAACATACTTTTTGGACGCGAGATCTACTATTGTTCACAGAACTAATAATAGTACACTAAAATCGTACCCAATTCATGTTCATAATACGGTACGGGTCAATTTATTATCTGTGTATTTTATTTTTAGAATTCGTTATGATGAAAACCGCTATAAATATGAAGTCGTTAACTCACCTAATGACTATGTAACCCAAATTTCCGTCAATAAGGCGTAATTGATTAATATTAACTCCACTCTAACATATTAAATCATAAAACTAATATTATCAAGACCTTCTGTTCGAAATACTTCGAAAAATATTCGTTTCCCTCCTTTACCGGTACCAATCTACCATTAATAAGTTATCTCCTATTTATATAAGTACCATTTTTGTTAGGGAAACATACAGTTGCAAGTACATTTTGACATATTGTTTGTTTACTTGGTTGCATCAACCAGTTGAGTTTATCTAACTAACTAACTAATTAACCATCACGCCGTTTCTCCGCAGGGGTATGCAGAGGGGACGGACCGCCAAACAACTCGGTCTTGGCACACACTCCTTGCCTTATTCACATTCGTACATAGTCTCATACATACTCTTCTATTATTTTGACTCTTGACATGGCCCGACTCAAGTATCTGATTCACTTGGTGGAACCATGTCTTCCTCGGGCGTCCCCGACTTCTGCTACCATTCACATTTGCATCGTATTTTCTCCTTACACTCCTTTCTGCGCTCATTCGCTCTACATGCCCAAACCAATAAGTGTGCCTTTCTCGATCTTACTCATTACGCTTATATCAGCCTTGCACTCTTTGTGGATCTCCACATTTCTCACACGACCATACATGGTTTTACCGCACATACGCCTCAGAGATCTCATTTCTACAGCATTCAGTCTACTTTCATCCTTTCTTCCATGCCTCACTTCCGTACATCAGGGTAGGTACCAGCACCAGCACTCCATTGTTGATGGTATAACAAATTAATGATCTATTCCATCAAAACTAGATTTGTTCAATGTTTATCGATTTTCTAAAAAAACATTTATAATCGAAATGTTGCTTGAAATGACCTCAGCCGTGTTTGGTGACCAGATCTCAATAGCCAGGGACTTACCCACCTTTTTCTACCCATCTCCTTCTTCTCCCGAATACCTTCAGTCTCACAACATCAACATACCCCAATTGGGAATGCCATAGTCTCACTATCTCCAGACGATTGGGAGCAGTTGAGTCAATGCTCACATAAAAAAACGGTCCTTGGTCAATTAAATATTAGATGGTCGGGCGGTCCATAGCGTAGGCTACTGCCAAATGGATATTGCCCAGGTTGAGAATCACTGATCTAGGGTGATATTTTAATGATCACACAACAGGTATAAAACAGCCCCTCATATAATAACACAATATCAAAAAATTGACACTTTTCGTCCTGAAATATACGACAACCTTTGTGCAAGGCTACAGATGTATGTATCGCCTCATTTAATGCTGCTACAGACCATTGCAATAACTAATATTATGTATTGCTTTAACAAAAACATCACTGAATGGCTAATGAGAAGAGATCACAAGGAAATTGGAGAACTTGTTATTCTTCATGCATTGCCACATTGCATAATGTCTTTGCATTTTCACTTAATATAATAATTATCTAGTCGTCGTCTCTTTAACCATATGTCTGTAGTGGTATGCGACTAGAATAATTCACAGTACATCCGAAAGCTCTCAATCATCAGCTGACCAGGTCCGCCGCACCTTCGGCTTGTTTACTCACTGGAGCTTCAGGAAGTAAGTAAGCCGAAGGTGTTGATCTTCGGCCTGGGGAATTGCCACCGATCATTTCCACCAATTGTGTCGAGCATCGGTTCGGAGTCATCACAACGTCTGCACTGACTTCAATAAACACCGTGATATACTCACCATCTTTCACTCGTCTCACCTTACCGTCCCTAAAGTTGAAATTCCCCAGACCAATGGTCAAACCCTAGAAGCGGTCTTTAATGCCGTCCTCTACTGCCTGTATAGGCACGAGTCTTTAAGTACGTCCTCTACTTCCTGTATAGGCACGAGTCTTTAATTCCGTCCTCTACTGCCTGGATAGGTACGAGTCTTTAATGCCGTCCTCTACTGCCTGTATAGGCAAGAGTCTTTAATAATCTTTATTTTCTCAACATTTTCAAACACGCAGCAAATTATTTGCTCGATGACCTAGGTGCGCCCTTTGCAATCGGTTCAATGAAATGACTAACCGCAATATCCCAACTCCTGAGGGGAAATGCGGCAAATTTCCTTACCACCTCTCGCGACCATTATGATTCAACGGAATTCCCAATTTCTAAGCCAAGGCCCACGGGTAGGCAAGTAGGAACCTAAGTACCTTTACAATTCCTATTAGTAATATACACCGTGTCTGGAAACTCGTAGTACAAGCGGGAAACTGTTATATCTGCATCACTCGGAGAAAACTACCTTATAAAAAATGTTGCTAATTTATTAAGAATCTCTTCAAAATATTTGTAATCCGGTTAAAAATTAGATTTCAGGCTCTTAATGGAAGAATTGATAGGTTTCCCGATAAACTTTTAGAAAAATATCAAGAGGTATTTTCAAGATTTCGGAACACGTGTTTGTAAAGATCCTAACATTTTCGCATTTCGCCATTATATATTATCGAGACAAACGCAAGTGAATGAACAACTGTTCCGATATTTCTATGAATTTACTAAAAGTTTATCAGGAAACGGCCTGAAATCCTGTTTTTAACGGGATTACAAAGAGATTCTTAATAAATTAACAATCTCATTTTTCTACGTGTTATTATTATTTCTATTTATTTATTTATCTAAGAGTAAGACGAGTTTCCGGACAACATGTATAATAGGTAGTTTCTGCAAGTGGGGCGCCAAGTCGTATTTTTACGTGAATCATTTTGATTATAGCTCGTGAATAATTCGAGATAAGGTGATGATAATTTATAACGAAGGTGGATTTGTAATAAATAAGTCACCTTGTATGCAACAGCACTGAAAACAGTAAGATAATTAAATTTTAAACATCAATGGCTGTAATCTGAAAACCTCGAAGCAAATGGCGCTGGGGTGGTTGGATATTTTTTATTTTATTTTAAAAGAAAGACAAACATTCCCGGGTTACAAAAAAACCTGGCAATATTTGAATATCTCCTGCTACCACCACAGTAAGCGGAAAATGTTGCTTGTGTTGTGATGGACGACAGCCGAGATGTCAACTCAGCCACCGACTGGTCTTTTGTCTTTTTTATCCTTTTCTTTTTTAATTCTAAAATCATGTAGAATCACTTCCCGAAGATAGTGCACTTTACCCTCGGATCCCCCGTAAGACAAGGAACTATTTTAAAGAATGCATCACATAATTAAATTAAGTTAATTCATGTTTACTACTTAAGTCTAATTATAAAAATGTTCAGTTTCCAATCTATATTTCCATTATTTTAAGAAGTTATTTATTTATTTTGATTTAGGGAAAACAACAGTTTATGATAAGGTTGGTTGTATTTAAGGCGATGCACTACGTCGTGTAATATTTTAATTTGAGCCGCTATCAATAACAACCCTTACGTAAATGGCGATATGATTTAAATTCCCGCTTAACACCATCCGCCTGTTTTGATTTATGCAAGGCAAAAAAACATGGCCAAAAAGTGCCTTTTATTTTATTTTGTGGATGTTCAGGCATAACTATTTAATTTTTTTTGGATCATTTTATAAATAACTTAATTTTCCACATTATACAATAAAATCATAACCGAAAATAGGTTCGAAAGTAGGAGATTTTGGAATTTAAAGCAGTTTTCATAGGCCTTATACATTATTTTTTTCTGGGCTTATAAAAAGACTTATCTAAAAAATACTCGATTATTTCAAAGGCCAAAATATATTCTACTCGCAGTATTAAACTAAAGCATCTGAAACATTTCTAGGCGACCAAATTTTCAAACCAAAAAACACATTATTTTGCATTACTACGTATGGCATCGACTTAACAAAATATTATATTTGACAATTAACAGGTTTTAATCACAGACGCACATTCAAAATGTAAATATCAACTATCTATATAACCAGTGTAACTAACTGGAGACTATTTAATGCGGATAAACCTTTTTGAGTGATATCCATTGAAGATAGGTGACAACTAAGATAGAATATTAAATTGATATTCGAGACGCATTATGAAATATCCCCAATGACATGGTGCATCAGCGGATGCCATAAAATATATTATATTTGTTTTATAAATTGCTTAGGTATTATATCATGCACGTATAAACAAAGTATTGCTTACCTAGTTGACAATTCAAATAACAACTGAATAAATAACACGAACGAAACAATACTCGTCTATTTTTATTCTGTGTAAAATAAAGAAAAATGCTCCACTAAACACTCAATGTCGACCATTGAAATAAAAAAATCTTTTGTACATTTTTGTCATTGTTTTGATGCAATGTTTTATATTATTATATAAATTTTATTATATAATAAGTATAATTAGTAAAATTGATGTTATTGACATATTTAATGTGAACTTGGCGAATTTTGTGGCCAAATAAAATATGTATCCCAACACCACTCTTAAACATTCGTTGTATTTTTGTAAATCTATTTAATCACTGTATTTTTATTTTTGTTTGTTGTATTTTTTATCTATTGTAATTTTATTTTTACTATTTCTTCTTATGTTTCAAAATTGATCAGTCACTTTAAATTTGTACTACCTACATGTAAAAGCGTTAAATAAATATACAAATAAAATAATTAATTAAATGCTCAATTTTAACGGTGAACACAATTAGTCGTTATTTTGGGTACAATCTGGTTGCAAGTATGACACGTATTTATAGCAGTTCAACAATAGTAAGAAAGTGTAATAATCTTAACAACCACTTTATGGATTCACTGAGGAAACATGTTACACCTGTATCATTTCTCCCAACGGAACGTAATATGTTCCCTTCCCTCAACCGTTTGTTCTACAAAGGGGTTTCAATGAGTATTTTCTCCCTCTGGGTTAGCTGGTCTCCGAAGCTAACGATTTATCGCTTGAGTCAGTCCTGCCAGACGTAACCGAAGTCAGGTAAGTTAACTTTCTAGAGCAAAACATGGCCTTTTATCGGTCATAACAGCTGTGACATCCCTTCCCGGGATCTTATCTGGAAGCCAGAGCGGCGCGAAAACAAAACAATAGCATCACTCGACCTAATAAGTAAAACGCGAAGCGATGCGGGAATGAGAAAGTTGTCGTTCGAAGAAATTAGCACAATTACTAGATTGCTTTTTATAGGATATTATATTAGTAGGATTGATAACCGCCTGAGCCAGTGAGACTACGGCATCCCCAATTGGGGTACGTTGTGAGGCTTAAGGTAGTGAGGAGGGGAAGGAGATGGGGAAAAGGAAGGTGGGAAAGTACCTGGCCATTCAGATCGGGTCACCATAAATGGCCAAAGCCATTTCAAGCAAGGTTTCAATTCTGAATGGTGGTCTTATGGTGGTATGTTCCACTCTGGAACGTGCCGCAAATACATATTATTTTTAATAACACATTGTGAAATTACACAGATAAAATTTATTTATTTTTTAGTTTTTATCTTCCAAAAGGCTATTTTATACTTAAGAGAGATAAAGATCTAAAGTCACTTTTTATTTCAAGTTTAAAAGTGGTTATTTTTGTTCCTAATACTTGATCTTCATTGTTGTTATTATTTAAATTTAAATTTACGATCTTTTGCGCGGTTTTATTTCGATTACTGTATAATAATGACTGGCCATTTAATAAATTAAGATTTGAAATTTTAAAATTGGAAATTCATATGTCATACGGCATATATTCTGGTCTAGTAATGTGTAATTTCTATCACCTAAGAAATTCTAAAAATATAGTACTATAGGATTCATATGTCTGATACTGATTTATAAATGTGTAAATTCTAACTATACAATTGTAAATGTTCTCCGAAATGCCCTGGAAAGAATCTCAGACTTGTGATGTCCCGATAGAAACCATTCATCTGTTCTGAATGCAATTACTTATGTTATCCCTGGTAATAAATTACATATTTGCGATTCTTTCAAGGATAAAGAAACAATCCTGTCACTTCGAATGCAATCAACAATGTTCTCAAAATTTGTTTTGACAGCATCGCCATTCCATTTTAAGAATATTATGTACTAAATACACAATTTGGCTGTCCTGAAACGGGAATCCTTCCCAGTTGGACAGACAAAGGTTCATTTTGTTTTGTATTGTTTTTAATTTATATATATATAAAATAAAAATAAAAAAAATAGAATTTACTTGCGCACGCCGGGATTTGAAGCCGCAACATCTAAGAAGCTTATTATAAATATATTTATACATAAATTTTATAAATATCAACAAAGTTACTACGTTGCTCTGTAACTACTTTCATACAACTTTGTACTCTTGTTATTATATACCATTATTGAACTCCTTTCCTCAGCAGAACTCTCTATAAAAATTTGTATTGTACCTGCTTATATCGTTCATACTCAGTTTATTATGTTACGAACTATACACTTATTATTGTACCCCTGAACAACTTACACATAACAATGTATGCATGTACAACTTTCAAGGCGTGAATAAATACATAATTAACTAAAATATCTTTGACATTGGATTATTCCAGCTTTGAGGTTATTAATTCAGTTTGTGATTAAAATATCAATTAATTTCTAACTTTTGTTTCCGATTTTCCGGTCTGATCCGCCAGATTGAAGCGAGATTGGATTTCCTTTGAACTTTCAACTGACATGGGTTACCAATCTTAAGCCGGCTAGTCCCTTGTTCCTATATCTGCCAATTTCACCATCCCTTTATTAAATTTATTCTACCTCTTTGAATCAAATTTTCATAGCTTCATATTGTTGTTTCAAATAATGTATATATGTTTCGTCATCGTAAATAGTTTTGTTGTTTTTTTTAAATGGTCATTTTTGGGGTATTTTACCGTGATGCAATACCTCCTTCTTTAGCTGACGTTTCGGACGGCATTGGAGTGTCCATCATCAGGGCAGATGTGTAATCGATGTGGTAAAGAATATGCTTATATGTGTATCAAGGTGTGTAAGATATCTCAGTTATTTCCATTAAGGTGTTTTTATGTTTTTTTGTTTATTTTTTATTCTCTCTGTCTGTAACATGAATTTTCTATGGAAACTCCAATGATTCATGCAAACATGTAAAATGTAATTATTTATATAAAATTGTAAAACTGTTTGTTACCCCAATTAACTAAAAAAATATTTGTGATACCGTGTTGCCAACTCCAATTCTCTAAGAACTGGAATTAAAGTATAATTTAAAATGTTTTTTGTGTTTAGTTTTGGTGTAGCCGTCAATTATCGAATACCAAGAACTATTGAGCTTAACCCCGTCGTCTTTATTAATTCTAATGGGATTTTTATGAATTTCGATTGCCTTCGTAACTATGCGAGGTCCATACGTTTTGGTTCTTCCCAGGACTTCAGGAACAAATCCAAAATAATGGCTGGTTTCAATCAAATGCTCGGCAGTTGCCGATTTGTCAGGGTGGCCGAGTTTACATGCTCGAAAGGGTCCTGATATTCTTTTGAAGATCGTCCTTTATGTCTGGCCCACATAAACCTCGTCACATCCGGAACAGCTGAGTTTACGTCATACTTATATTGAAAGTAGTTCTTTCAACGGTGAAGCATTGAGTACATCTTTACTCTAAGGGTGAAACGGTCAAAGACTTATTATTATATATGTTTTTACCAGCTAAAGTCCCTGGCGTTACCAGAGCTTTAAAAATAAACCAGCTTTTTCCCCGTTGCAGGCAACTAATGGGTAAAAATTATTCGAGTAAGTGGATGTAAAAAATAAAAAATTATATGTATTTTGGTGTTGAATGTGGATGAAGCAAAGAGTGTGTTCCGACACTTTTGCTTTTTGCCCGAAAATAATGGGTAAATATTTGGTGAGTGGTGTAATGTTTGAATGTGAATAAAGCCAGGAGTGTGGTACTACAAAATTTAAAAAAAGAAATGTATATTTGGAGAAAAAATGGTGCCAAGGAGCTTACTGATCATTTTTTCACCGAGCCGTTCGGGTTGTGTAGGTCGAGACGCGTAATTTGATACCCATATAGTATGTACGGTATTTGTCACCGACACTCTTGAAAAGTCCAAGGGAGTTTTATTTTGGAAAAAGCATTGCTTAATAAACACGCAAAAATTTTTTTTTTTAAAATAAAACAATGTTTATATATGTAATATGTATGTTTGCATGTGAATGAAGCAATGAATGTGTGTCCACAAATGTATAGATAAATATATATGTATAGGTCGAGACGCGTAATTTGATACCCATATCGTATGTACGGTATTTGTCACCAACACTCTTGAAAAGTCCAAGGTAGTTTTATTTTGGAAAAAAACATTGCTTTATAAACACGCAAAATTTAAAAACTTTTAAATAAAAAAATGTTTATAAATGTAATATGTATCTTTGCATGTGAATGAAGCAATGGATGTGTGACCACAAATGTATTAAAATATATGTGTTTTTCGAAAGAAATTAATATTTTGAGAAAAAAATGTGCCAAGGAGCTTACTGATCATTTTTTCACTGAGCCGTTAGGGTTGTGTACGTCGAGACGCGTAATTTGATACCCTTATCGTATGTACGGTTTTTGTCACCGACATTCTTCAAAAGTCCCAGCGAGTTTTATTTTGGAAAAAAACATTGCTCTATAAACACGCAAAAGTTAAAAACTTTTATTGGAAAAAATTATATTAGAAAAACACAATTAAATAAACCGTTTTTAATAGTAAATTACTTTCCCAAACTTCTGTGCTCCTGGTAGATTACAGCGTCCTCGAGGTAACTTTTCGCAGAAATGGCTTTATTAGAATTATCTTTATGGAAGAAAAAAGTGGTCATTTCAAATTTAATTTAATTTAAAAAAAAAATTACCGAAAAAATATTTTCATAACGCAATTAGGTACCTACTCGTAAAAAAATAAAGAGATAAAAACTTTAAATATGAATGGCTCCCAGGCTAACCTTACCCAACTTCTGCGCTCCTGGTGCAATTTATAAATTTGCGTGACGCTATTGATGTAGTTTTTCACTACGGGGCGACGGTACCCGTGCCAAATTATTTTTATCAAACCTTATTTTATTTCGTTCAAAAGCATTATCGATTTTAAAAAGATAAACTGCCAAAGTAAGTACCTGCACAGATTTTATCGTTTCTTTGAATTCACTACACTAAAATAATACTACAACACTTCGCTGCTTGTCTATGATTGGCTGATTTCTGATTGGCCAAAAGCCTGACTGTTTAAAAATGGCATTATTTTTGTTAAAATAGCTAATGTCAAACTTTAGCCGGTTATTGTGAGACATTTTGAACCGAGCGCCATATGTAGGACCGCCGATTAACGTTCCTAAACCTTCGTACGACGATTTTTTTTCGAAAAACAGCAGACTACGCCATTTCGACGGAATTCAATCATCAGGATGACCATGTAGATTTTGATGAACAAAGCGAACCACGTGGTTTTGAGTGACCACGTGGTACTCTCTTGGCCAATGATACCATTATGCAAAGAAAAACATTTCCACTTAAATTAAACCTATTTCCCTAAAAATGGGGATATTTCGTAAAACTTTTTGTGAAATTAAAAAAAAAAAAACAACGATACCTGATTAAATCAAGCCCAAAAAAATCAATCGTCTTTTTAATTTACGTTAGAGTAATGCGATAAACGAAACATTTTCGAGCAAAAGAGGCGCAAGAAATTTTTTTTAATTCATTTCGCGTTCGGGGTGCGTTAGAATTGAATAAAAATATAAACGGTGAAGGAAAAAAAGTTTTACAGATCGATGGTGATCGATGAAAACGAAACATTGCGAAAATGAACCGAAATTTAGCCGTTTCGAAACCGTGCGTGTGGCAACACTCGCGAGGAAACGTTGATTTGAAGCTGTGCCAAATAAACGGCGACAAATCAACTTTTTGCCAGTGGGGCCATCCTGGCGGCCGAAAAGCGTACTGCGGCGCTTTTGTATGGCGCGCCGCGAGCGCTTCCAGTTTCCGCTGCCAGAGTTTCCTCAAATTTTTGTCGACATCGAGCCCCGAACGAATCCGGTCGAGATGGTCGAGGAAATATTTCCATACAAACTCGCACTGACTCGGTTTTTCCAGACCGAATTGAACCTCGGGTTCTATACGGACGGGAAGGCGTATCGGTCGACTTTCGCCTGAAGCCCGAAACAAATGAGCTCGAGTTTTTTCGAAAAACGGGGCGCGCGAAAACGAACCTCGAGTCGAAACGACTCTGGGGAAACGGCGGGCGCTTTTCGCCTGAAGCCCGAAACAATTGAATGGGATTTTTTTCTTAACGCTGCGCAAGCCAAAACGAACCTCGAGTCGTATCAACTTGAGGGGGAGAGTGGTCGCTTTTCGCCTAAATGCCCCCGGAAAAAAAACAAAGAAACTGAGTATACTTAATATATGTATTTTCCTCTTATTTTGAACTTTAAGTGTGCAAAATTTCATCAAGAAGTAAAAATTCTGCTTTAAGGGAAAGAAAAACGGGGTGAGGGTGATTTTTAGAAATCTCGTGTAAATATTGACATTCCTCCAATTTTGAATGACAAGTGCGCAAAATTTCAAAACTGTAGATTGATTTAAAAAACAAACCGAGGCAAATCTTTCTTTGTATAATATATGGATGGATTGATTGATAAATTGATGGATTGGTTGATAAATTAAGACTACTGTCCAATTAAAAAATAATTACATTTATTGGAAGGAAATTATGAATAAAGGTTACAGAAAAATAACAATACATAATGAATGAATTAAACAAATACATAAGTATGCCAAATAATTATTCATTCAATATAGGGAGAACATTTATCTTTGAATCTAGGTTCAATTGCCTTCAATCGATACTTGACTATTTATGTGGGATATGTTTTCCGGGTACCAAAATAAACGTTATGGGAATCATATCTCTTCTATTTTTAGCACAAACTATACATACTCGAAACAAGAGAGATGGGCCATAAACTATTACAAGTGTGTATCTGGTGTCGTTAACACCGTTCACCAATACCACACAAATCGCATCTAATTACGTACATCGACGCCCCGCCTTTGTTTATACCTACACACCAAACGCAAAAATTCCATTGGTTTCACCGCGTTGTAGTTCATTAGCTCGGCGACGCGACAGTCGGCACGCTCTTAAGCCAAGATTTCTTTTTTATTATCTTTGGCACAAAACTAACCCTAAAAACCCAATTAAAAAGGGTAGTTTATTCTCGTTTAAAAATAACGGCAATAATTTTTAATACTGTTCTGCCTAGACCTTACTTCAAAAGCATATTTATAATTTGAAACTTATATAGGTAGGTGTGTACCAACAACCTCATTTAAAATGTCCTTGAAGTATTTTTTTTACTAAAACCACGCTATCTTGACAATCCATATTTCATTAATGTTTTACGAAATACAACTTTTTTCAACAAAGAAAAAAATGCAACGAATTTTTTCCGGAAAATCTTAAAAACCGAATAGTCACGGCACGCTCCTGCGTCAAAACTTTAACCCTTGCAATGCCAGGGATAATATGACAATCGCCCGCCGAACGCCGGCTGACATTATTTTCGTAATAATTTACTTGTTTTTTTGCAAATTACATTTATTTGTAAATTGTACCGTTACCACGAAATATATTTATAAAAATCGTATACATATCTATCCTATGTAGTTTCCCCAGAATAGCTACTTATATTCAGAGTTTTTTTCTCTCTCAATAATTACACAAAAGACATACGAAAATATTATTGAGTTTTATTGTATTTTCCAGCCAAAAAGCGTTCTTCACAATCAACTAATAAGTCATATGAGGAGTTCCTGTAAATAAATACACCACATGGAATTTTGCGACAAAATACACACGATTACGTTTTATGTCCTCAATAACTTCGCGAGAGCTTTTAATTTTTCCAAGTGACAGGACCGTCCTATTATTACTCTATTAAACTACCCTTCTTCTGAGATAGACAGTCAAACCTTTCAAACTTTTTTAGTCAAACCTCACTGAATTCAAGATGAGAATTTTTAACACCAGGCTGCATCGTAACTGATATAACCAAACCATGTATGTAATTGATTAATGTACTCGTATGTATTAATTGAAAATGTTGTGAAATTTTATTGAAATCACTATTTTTTCACAATAAACCATAAATAAATATTAAGAAATATGATTTTCCTACAAAACGAATAAATTTTATTTTAGCCATGAGCATTTTTTAAGATTCAAAATATCATAAAATCGAGGCAAGTGCGGTGAGCTACTATGAAATCCTCGGTGGATTTCTTAGCACACTAGGGGTTAATAGCTTTTACCATTGCTTTGTCATTCGGAAATCAGATTACATTCCTCCCGGCGGCGATGACGATATGATGAACGGCAAGTAATGTCGTGTGGCAAATGACTCGAAACATGTTCCAAGCATGGCTATAAAATTTTATTACAACACAAGACATAACAAAAAGTTTTGATAAGTGGATCGGAATGTTGTCGGATGAAATTGTATAATAATTTGCCTTGTGACGAAACTAGTAGTATCTGGAGAGAGCGGTTTTATTTTGTGAATTAATTATCGGTTAATTCATAATGAGGTACAGCAAAAATTACCTCTATATCAGTGGCTTATTTAAAAAATATACATTTTTTCCTAAATTCCATTTTGAAATAAATGGAAAATAGGAAAATGCACTGTCATTGCACGCCACTATTTTGTACACATTATTATTTCAGGGTGGAAATTATCAAAGGTGCTCTGAATGTTTTATATATAAAAAATGTTTGTTTTCCCCCTTTGACTCAAAAACTACTGGACCGATTTTGCTGAAAATTTTAACTTTTGTTCTTATTATTGCCAGAATTATTTAGAGAGTGGTTTGATTGGTAAAAGACGCCGAGGACGCCTGGGAAAGACTTCGCATTATCTATGCACTGGAATGAGATAAGGAGCCAAATAAAAGTAGATATAATGTTTTTTTTTAGGATCACAGATGTGGTATACAGTAGTGAAGGGTGGAAGTTGGACACGCCCGAGGAAAACGTGGCACGATCATGTAAAACAAAAACAAAATAAATAGATACATTAGAATTTACAACCTCAAGATTTTACTCCAAACCATTCATAACCCCGAGCAACGCCGGGTACACGTCAGCCAATAGAATAATAATGAACATTCTTGGAAAATGGATTCATTAATCTGATAACGATTTATTGCGGCCAGGAAAGCAATAGAAGCTAATTAAATGTTTTTTTTTTAATTCGTTAAGAAGGTTTATAATTTTCATTTATTCTAGCCACGTGTTGACATTATTCATTACTTCATTTTATAAATGGCTATTTAATTATGATTTTTTTTCTGTAATAAAGGAGAAAGGTGGGGCAACAGGCAACATTTTATAGTACTAAAACACGCATCGATGTACCATTTTATTCTAGAAAATTATCAAAAACCTTACAATCTTTTAATATTATTAATTATTAATATTTTTTGTCATTTCTCGAACCATTAAAAATAAAAATAAGTAGTTATTTTTAAAAACGATGGTTGCGCTATTTAAGTCATCCTGTAATTTGATAATCATTTAGGTTATTTATGGTTGTAAACAGATTGGCATCATGGGCAAATAATTCTATTTGAGATTATTATTATTTTATCAAAAAAAATTCTTACCTTTTGTACTTATACTTATATTTGTATGATTTATATTTATATTAATGACACATGTTGGTCCTACAGATAGCTCTGTAAGTACTTTTATAGAACTATAAGTACTTATTTTGTACTCTTGTTTTTAAATACAATTATCAAAATTCTTTCTACAAGAGTACTAACTCTATGATACTTGTATTGTGCCTGCTTATATTGCTCATACTCAGTTTATTACGTTATGTACTAAAAATTTATTATTGTACTACTGAATAAATAATCTATAATAATATGTACTTTTAAATGCATTCAAGGCGTAAATAAATAAAAAAAGTACTTAAAATGTTGAAAATACCAAATTAAAAAAATAAATACATAAAATATTGTAATACCAAATTAAAAAATAAATACATAAAATGTTGTAAATACCAAATTAAAAAAATAAATACAAAAAATGTTGTAAATACCATATTAAAAAAATAAATACGTAAAATGTTGTAAATTCCAAATTAAAAAAATAAATACGTAAAATGTTGTAAATATCAAATAAAAAATAACATCCCCATTTGGGGTATGTTGTGAGACTGTTAAGAGGGGAAAGTAACAGGGAAAACGAAGGTTGAGAAGTTGCTATTCAGATCTGATCATCAAATACGTTTCCATCCCGAATGGTGATATGTCACCAGAATGATACTGAAAATATCTTCCACTTTCTGGAAATGCAGGTGTACACCGTGATTTGTGATTTGGACCTCAAAAGTGATAGTTATACTTAATATCGCCCGGGTGAAAGACATGCTTAGTAATCAGATATGAATAGCCAGGTACTTCACAACCTTCCTCTGATTCATCTCCTTTCCCTACCCACTTCCTCCAGCCACACAACATACCCCATTTGGGAATGCCGTAGTCCTACTGGCTTTAGGCATCTGGGAAACTTATGTGGTATTCATTAAAATATGTTAACTTTTTGTGAATTGGCGTTTTTGAGTATGTGCCGCCACTGTTCTATACCATGTTAATAATACATTAAAAAGGGACGTTATATGAAAATGCTATAGAAACAATTTCTATAATTATCAAATAATTTCGTTATTATCAAACTCCAGTGAACAAAGCTCTAATACAAAATGTATGAAATTTATGCATGAGTAGGTCCAATCAAAGCATGTTATTTACGATTATTAATGAAGTACGTGTGATTCACCAACTTGTTTGTTACTTTTTATGGAATCTTTATTCAAATAATCATCTACTGTTAATATAATCTTACGCGTGTCTGATTTCCCGTTAGACCCCTGTCAGTTTGCCTAGTAAGGGTTGAAAAGGGATTTCAGAATCTTAGTGATTTACTCGACCCTCTTCGATGTGTCTCAGAGACCAGAATAAATTACAACTCTAGTGAGATTGAAACCTGTACACACACTTACAAAGCTATATATGAAAAAGATAAAACGTCAAAAAGGGCAAGAAGGGGGCCGCTTGTTGTCAAGACTATTATTATTTATTGGACAATTTGTATAGCGCCGCTTTTATGAGATATCATCTCAGGGGCGCTTTACAGTTGATGCAGGTACTACAGAAAATATGGATATTACAAAAATAAAGTGAATTTAAGTTAAGTAAAATGAAGTACAGGAACAGGTGATACGAAAATAGAAGGTGGAGACTCTGCAGCAAGAATCCTAGTTGGTGAAGAAACTGGACCAGCTGCTGCAGCGAAAGAGTCCACCGCGTCCACCAACAGTGCCAGCACGAGGTTCGTCATCCGTCCAGGTCTGTTTGTTGCTAATAAAGCGCTTACACAATATCCTCTCACAGATACCATACCTTGGCAGCACCGCTGTGACGTTCTAAGAAGATAGAAGATGGAGACTCTGCAGCAAGAATCCTAGGTGGTGAAGAATATGAACCAGCTGCTACAGCGAGAGAGTCCACCGCGTCCATCAACAGTGCCAGCCCGAGGTTCGTCATCCGTCCTGCTGCTAATTAAGAGCTGACACAATATCCTTACATAGATAACAGACTTTAACATAATAATACTACATCGCATGTAAAAAGGGTCATAAAACGCGAGGATGAAGTGATTTCATATCAATAGTATTTTAAAGAAATTTTTCGATATGTCTCAGAGACTCAAATTACCGACTCAACACGTACTGAGATTTGACCCCCAGGATAATTTGTTCACTTTTGAGAACAGCTCATATAGGTCTCACACAAATCATCATGTCTCCGTGGTGAGAAATATGACTTAAACGATGTTAGAAAAAGAAAACACTATGGTTTACATTCAAATCTAAAAGTTACCAACAGAAGTATTAAAATGTTAATATAAAGAATTGAATGCGCCTCTAAGAAACCAAAGTTTACGATCGGAATTCGAGAGAAATGAATGATATTTCGAACATTTTTGATACATTATTTTTATATGAAACGATAACAAAGTGAAGTAACTGTAAATTTTTTAATATATTTGTCTGATAAAATGTGTTTGTTTTATTATCGTATAAAACAGAAATACCAGAATTGATAAACGTCGCTACGCACCCAGTATCTTTGAGCATTTGCGGGGTAAGAGGGGACTGTGGACGCTTTATTTTTAAATTTTGATACAATGGGTGTACTTAAAAACATTCGAAAGGGTCTTCTTCAAAAGAAGTTGCCTGTATCATACCACATTAAAGAATGACCTACACTAGGATGGGGTGATTTACTCGACCGTATTTGATGTCTCACGAACCAGTATGGATTACTACTTTGGTATTGAAATTCAAATTTCGAACGGACTCTTACAAAACTACAAATGTACATAATAATATAACGTCATAATACCACTTCGCATAAAAATAGCACATGAATTGAATATGAAATGCCCCTGTATTTCAGTAATGACCGTTACTTTCTTGGTTCCAATGACATAGGCAAATGGGCATGTACACGTACAGGTATAGTTAGAATGGTCCGAGTGGAGCCATTATTCCTGCTATGAGCTTATCAATTCTTAGAACAAATAATATGTAGGGGCTATTTTTTGATATTTTATTAATACATTTTTGGACAATGAATAGCACTATTGACGTAAAGAATCACATGATGTATGAATAACTTAATTCGCCTAGATAAAAACTGTTTTTTTTTGTTTCCATATACAGAATTTAAAATATTAATTACGCATTTCAAGTACGTACCTAGTGAAAAAAAAAATTATTTTAAAATATATCATAACCATATACTTATAATATTTTAAAAGAGTCTTTTTTGATTCTTACATGTACATGTACTACCTATGTACATATTTTTTGTACATAAGTTCTAAACAGGAGGCCCTGAGGAAAATGGTTCCATGATAACACAGTGAAAATTCAACACACTTTTAAAAAGTGATATAAAGTCATTAGAAACGATGATTTTTTTTTAACCTAACCTAACCTAACCTATGTAACCCAGTTAATAAAGTTTTTGTTTCATCACTTTCCATGACTTTATATAACTTTTTAAGGATGTGATGAATTATCATTGTGATGATTTATCCGGTCACCGAGGAAAATAATTCCCCTCAGGGCATATGTCATCTTTGGGGATGCTGTGTGGGGGGTCTTTTTAAAGAAAGGAATCGTGGGAAAGAAATTCTCAAAAGGGATGAGGTATGACGTATAAATCTTCCACTGCGGTGCAAGGCGATGGGTCGAGAGAGTCTGGTTGAAGAGGTTAAAGGGTCTCCTTCAACCAGTCTTTCCCTATCCTGCCCACCACGAAGCAATTGGGCAAACGAAGTCCTAGACAAACCTCACCACACAAACCTGGGCAATCCTGCTAATTCATCAAACGTAGCAAACCACTTGTGGTGACCTGTGGCAGAGGTGTCGGTTATCCAGTAAAAGTTTCTCGGGGCGGCGGTACCCATACCCGCCTCCCAAACTGCAAACATGTAGGATCAGTTCCAATTTTGGAAATGCCAAATTCTTACAGGTAAATTATTTTTATGAGACCATTGCTTGGTTAGTGGTGTACTGGATGGATAAAAAAATTATTAAATTAATGACAATTTTTTATGTGTTGGAAAGCTAAACGTAATTGAAAAAATTCCCTACGTACCCAGTATCTTCGGACATGTGCTGGGTAAGAGGGGACTGCGGATGGATGTTTGAAACAAGTTAATCAAACTAATAGTATGTATTTATTTTGATATTACGTATGCACAAAGACACCATAATAACACTTCGCTCCAATAACATTGAATGATGTTTGCATAATGTATTCGTTTCCTCTCAAAACATCAAACGAAGTTAATGAAAAACAGACCGCTGTTATTGAATTATAAAATATTTGTAAAAGTACCCCTTTTATGCCAGTTTATTCATTAATAATGTCATTCTAAACAGAAACGATGTTTTAACCTCCTTCCAACTGTTTCTCATTATTCCACGCCTTAAAATTTGAATTGAAAACAAACAGGGAAACTGTGGTGTAAAAAATAGGTTGGTGCATATATACATGGGTTCTTCTTAAGGAAACTGTGGTGTAAAAAATAGGTTGGCGCATATATACATGGGTTATGCTCAGGGAAACTGTGGTGTAAAAAATAGGTTGGCGCATATATACATAGGTTCTGCTCAGGGAAACTGTGGTGTAAAAAATAGGTTGGCGCATATATACATGGGTTCTGCTCAGGGAAACTGTGGTGAAAAAATAAAAAATAGGTTGGCGCATATATACATGGGTTATGCTCAGGGAAATTGTGGTGTAAAAAATAGGTTGGTGCATATATACATGGGTTCTTCTTAAGGAAACTGTGGTGTGAAAAATAGGTTGGCGCTTATATACATGGGTTCTGCTCAGGGAAACTGTGGTGTAAAAAATAGGTTGGCGCATATATACATTATACATGGGTTCTGCTCAGGGAAACTGTGGTGTAAAAAATAGGTTGGTGCATATATACATGGGTTTTGATCAGGGAAACTGTGGTGTAAAAAGTAGGTTGGCGCATATATACATGGGTTCTGCTCAGGGAAACTGTGGTGTAAAAAATAGGTTGTCACATATATACATGGGTTCTGCTCAGGGAAACTGTGGTATAAAAAGTGTCAGCACTGACTCATATGTTCGTAATTACCTTTGAATCCGTAGTCTAGCAGTGTTTTAAATATATGTAATAATAATAATAATTGGTTGAATTTTATAGCGCCGTTTTAGTGACAAATCACCTCAAGGGCGCTGTGTAATAATAATATCTGTATACTGTACACTGCGTCTCCCTTCCATGTATGATTAAGATTCTGTGTTACAAGCTGGAAAAAAAATCATCGAAATCAATTTTATTTGTGAAAATCATATCCGTGAAGAGAGATTTTTTAGCTAAAAATAAAAGTAAATACGTATAGCTTCTAACGTTTTTATCAAAAACTTTTTTCTGTTAAATATATATTTTTTCGAAATTCATTTCCATAACTTGACTTAGAAAACATATATCGAAGGGCCAGATATTATGAAATAGCCGTAAACCCGTTCTAGATTATTAAACTAAATAAAATTAAAATATTATCTCATCTCAATCCCGTGATTTATCAACCGGGAGGTTTCCGAAAAATAGATATTTCTGTGGCCTTCAGTACTTTCATCACATTTGTTCAGTTTGCAATGTTTTCTGTGCATTTCAAATGCGCTATTTACATTTTAATTTTCCCTAAAAGAAATACTGTTTTAGAAACTAGATAATTAAATTATATTTCCGAGGTATGCATTTAAAATAAACATTATTATTTCTAAATAATAAAATTTTAATATCAAACTTGTCAAAATGTTGTCAAAAACGCTAACCACATTTTTACTTAATTTTTTACTATTTTATTTTATGATTGGTCACAGAAAAATTGAGACAACTCGAAGTTTAGAAAATAGGTCAGTTTTGCTTGGGGAATTTGTAAGATAACTGTAATTTCACTTTTATCTCGTTCATATAATAAAAAAAAATTGAAATAATTTTTTAAATTAAACCGATTGTTACGATAGCTGCGCGAAATATGAATTATTCATTTTGGCTATTTTTAGGATTTTATTAATGGCATTTATTATACATATTTGAGAAAAACTGCAAAAAATTATCATTTTTCTTTTTAAGGTCAAAAAAATGACGTATTTTCGGATGATGGAAAAAAAGATAAAAATTCTTTTATAAAATATGGACGCCCGGTCATATATGACCCTAAAACGTACCTGTCAATTAGATGCATTTTATGTGATATTATTGTATTGTAATAAGCATTTGTTTGACTTGATCGTGCCATGTCTTCCTCGGGCGTCCTCGACCTCTCAACCATCCACTTCCAAGTGATACATTGTCCTCACACCTTTTTCTACGTTCATCACGTATGCTTCATTTAATCAATTATTTGATTCGTGTATTTTCTACCTTTCACTATATGGAATATAATTTTTACTTTTAAAAATCTACATTATATCTACTTCAATTCGACTCCGTATCACAATCGGGTGCAGAGATAATAAGTAAAGTCTTCTTTGGGGCCCTTAACATATTCTAAAATTCAAACTACTCTCTAAACATTAATTTTGAGAAAAATCGTCGAGTAGTTTTGGTATCTATAGGGGACAAACAAAGAAACATTAATTAATTAATTTTCATATATAGCTATAGCTTATAGTTCCAGTGATAAAGGCTTAGGCTAAATATTATAGCTAGAGGCTATAGGCCCCAATGTGCTCCAACTCCCGACTAACGGGGGGATGTCTGGTGTCTGGAGGGGGAGTAGATCCGGGGGGGAGGCTGCGGGGGCAAGGGAAGGGAAGCTGGGGAGGTGTGGGTGGTGGAGGGGGTTACGCAAGCCTCCTAGGCCTGCGCCGGGTGGAGAACGAGCCACCTGCCATCGCGGGATGCTATTAATTCATCTCGAATGAGATGCTGATTCGGCTAGGAATTTTATATTCTATCTTCAGGTCTTTGGGTTGGATAAGACAGAAATTAAATAAAATGTGCATAGAGAAAGCCCGTAAACAATTTATATAAATGTTTTAAACAAATATATATTTATTTAGTTATTTCAAAATAATACAGTAGTTTTCAATATATTTTCTAATTATTCTACTACTCCATAAGGTGAGATACAGGAGCTCGTGTTAATGGTAGGGGTATTTACATAAAAAAGAAAATAATGCTTAAAAGGCGATCTATAAACAATATTTAAAGACTTGCTACGAACTACAAACGTAATTCAACACACAAATTAACATTATGCCAAAGTTTTTTAAATTGCTTGATAGTACATAGTAAGTAAACGTACTTTAGGGGTGCAATATATCGCTATCCAATTTCAGGGAGTTAATTGGCTTTAATATTGTTTTTAGTCAACTGTACAAGAGTCCCAACAGCTCCTAACTGTCTGGAGCCAGTGGCATCTGTGGCAACTCCGATTGAGGCATGTTGTGAGGCTGAAGGCAGTGGAGGGGAAAGAGATAGGGAAGATGAAGGTGATGTAAGTACCTGGCTATTTAGATCTAGTCACCAAACATGGCAAAAGCCTTTTCAAGCAACGTTTCAATTCTGAATGTTGGTATTACACCAGGGCGATACTGAGAGTATCTTCCACTCTGGAACGTGCCGCAAATATGCTATATTTTACTTTAAATGAGTAAATTGTAAAATAACACACATAATTTAATAAAAATTTGCTTGAAGAGCTTTAGATCTCTACCACGGAGACCGTCCATGCTGTTTATGTAACCGTTTGTTTATCAAATGAAATTAGGCATTCCATTGAAAGTTCAGTATTGGTGGCCTCATAAAGTTGCAACAATTCTCTTAGCGGCAAGGTCATAACTCATAACATTACATTAATTACTAAAAACTTTGGAATTATTAATAAGCTTCACATATCATACTTTAAAAATATTAACACAATAATATGCGATCGAAATTTTGAAACATAGACAAACTTGTTTGAAATGGCATAGACCTGAACAGGCAGGTACTTAACTTCTTCTTCTCCATATCCTTCCATTCCAAACATTCTTCACAACATTTCTAAATTAGGGAATACCAATGCCCTTTTGCTCTGAATTCTGAACACTTTTACTTGATACATAATCACATACAAAAATTGGGGTGGGTAGTATCTCTGCCGTACCATTACTTTTTGCGTGAAAAATTCTTTCGTTCGTCACTGGGCATAATTTATGTTTTTTTGCTCATCTTCATTTTTAGAGCACCTCAAAATCTACACGACGCACAACTCATGTAACCCTTTTAGTTGCGACGATTTCTTCGAATTTTGAGGCTCTTAGCTAACCCCCTCCCCGTTCGATGACGTAAGCGCACTAACGAGAAATGTTCTATTTTTAGAAAATACACGCCACTTTGCGCTACAACCCTTGGGCCACGAGATATATTTAACAATTTGGCATTATAAAGCGTTTCTGAGCTAACCCGGGATGGACCTTTGTAAGGGTGCCTTTATTAAAACATTTTCATGTTAAAATGGATTTATTTGTGTGCACATTAAGCAAAGGCTTTCTCCATTTTCTGAAACTATTAGCACGATAACGTGTGATCCACTTTGACGCTCTTTGGATCTCTTTGAACATTTCTCGATGAAAAGTGGCAAAGTATCGTGGCTGACGGGTCGGCCCGCTACGCGACCTCCTCCTCTCGAAGGCCGTGTGGAGAGCGGCCGCGCCAAGCCAATGGCAGTCGCGCAGCCCGCCGGGTCATACATTCGCTTCACGCGGTGCCTCAATCGTGCGTGCCTCTTGCTAACTGCCTACCATCCACCTTCCGCTGCGACTCATAGGTATTAACTACTACCTGACCAACCAAACTAATATACTTACCTGCCGCAGATACCACACATACGACAGTTCTACCGCGAGTCTCATCGCAGGCTCACGAATTCAACAGAGTGCTTGGCGCCCTTTCACACTGACTCAATTATACTACATTAAAAACGGTTTAAACAATGAAATAAACGTAAGAAATTAACAATTGTTTTATAATTAATTGAATTGAACAGTTCTCGGTTTGTTTGAGAGCAGTTTTAGTGGTATTCTAGTGTCGGTACTCTTGTTTTCTCGCGAACCGGCATTTTTCGTTGGGAGGCTTTCACTACGTTATTTTGTAACAAGTGTGTTAATGAAACTCTCGAGTGTTTGTTGATCTCCGCTGTTGAATTGTTGAATGCTCTGCGTTTGATTGATCGCCGATAACCGGTAAGTTTGGCAATTGTATTATTATATGTTCTGTTTCATTTGGATAGTAGACCCGCTCGAGATCTCTGCCATGCTCACCCGGCGAGGAAATCAAACACATTATTTATATAATAATATTTTTTTTTCATTGTGCTCCCAATGTTGAGTGTCGATAGTGTGGAATTTTCATTCTGAGAATGCTCGTTATAAACTGGATAACATGCGTCCTAAATACATTACTTTCGATAAGCTTACCAACTCTCGTAAGCGTTCAGTAATATATACAATATGTAACTTTAGCAGAGAGGAGCGGAAATATACGTAATTGTAATTACCAATACATGAAAATTTTTATTGATTTTTAAAACCGCTTAAAACAAAGCGTTCTCATTTCATATTTTAATAGTTCTTAATTATTCTCGTTTTCAATTTTGTGAACTGTGTCTTACTAATCTAAGCCAAGTAATAAATAAATAAATAAAATCTCTTATACATACACATTATTACAAAATTCTTCGCATTCTTACAAGCTTATAAGAGACTGAGCGTTATTATTTGATTTCTCTTGAATTATATTACTGGTAATACCAAGAATTGTTTTCTTCTTTAAGTAATTTATATATTTGTCCTTCGATAAACACCGTATTTAAACAAGAAGACAAGAACATTGTTAAGTATATTTATTTATATTTTGATTGTAATTAAATTAGTTTTGTAAATCGGTAGGCATCTAATTGTAATTCAGTTAGTGATTATTCATTGTATTGCTATCCGCTTCTCACGCTATCTAATGAAGTAATTCTATACACGCCTCTAATAAAGAAAGGGAATGAGAAATTCATTGAAATGTAGATTGCGTAACCCTATACTCCATTGAAGACTAAATTTTCATTATTTATTCGACGAGGAAGATTAGTAAAATAAAAAGTTCTACTGAGTATTACATTTTATAACGTCTTAAAAGTTATTTACTTTTTCAACTCTTAAAAAATATTTAGGAGATTTTTAAATTACAAATCTGTTCTTTAAGCATCCGCATTCCCGATCTTTCTAATAATAATACTATTTGGATGATTTGTATAGCGCCGTTTTTGTGCAAAATCACCTCAAGGGGGCCTGATTTATAACAAGTTTCTCTTTAACTCTTTAAGATTTAAAGTTTCAAAAAAACTTATGTTATTTTTTTAGATAATTTCAGTACATTTGTTATGCTGAAACGTTAATTATATGAAATTCCCTCGATACAAAAAAATCGCAAATAAGGTCCGAAAATTATTAAAAACACGATTTTTTCTGTTATTTAATATGTTATGGCATGAAAAAATTCACAGTGTATCTTTAAATGCAACTAAAGCATTTGGCGAGAGTTTTTGATTTATTTCAAGCGAGTCGTGTTTTATTAAATATTATAGTTTTTTAATATTAGCGCGCTCCCTCTAACATTCATATTTACATATCTCGCTTTCAACCCATATTTGAACACTTACGTACAAGTATTAGGTATTTATAATGAATAAGATAGAGCTTCAAAATGATGTAGTGTCTAATATGTTATGATATAAATATTTATAAAATTACATAAGTTACCAGTGCTATTATATGTAAATTGATTTATTTATTTTATTACTAACGCAGACCAGTTAAAAATAACAAGATAGTCTGAATTCCTGACAAATCAGTTCCAATTTTGAAAATGACGCAATTAAAATAATATTCTCTAAAAAATATTATAGGCAGAAAGTTACTATATCACTTTTCTGAAATTTTCACACCATCAGTTCTAATTTAAAAAATGACACTTAAACTCTTAGCAAATTTTAGTTCATTGAACCAAAGATACTCAGGACGTACAGACAAAATTAGTATTTTTTAAGATTTTCCATTACATAATGTATTGATATTTATCTACCACTCTACTAGGTATTCAAGTTTCAACTCTTTCTGTGATTTTTTTTCTTTTAAAAAAAATATTTTAACAATTAACTCGTACTAACTTATTTTGTAACTGTAAAATTTATTAAATTTTTATTTTTTTAATTTATTTGGTACAATATTTATTACATTTCAAAGTTTTCCAGTAATGTTGGCCTCACTGGGTGGCTTGCCCCTGCTGATGCCTTCATTTTATAATCTACATAATACATTTAAAGAGAAAATAATACATTTAAAATATAATCTTGTGTGTTTGTGAGTGATGTGTCTTTATATTGGTTTTGTGTGTTACGTGTAGGTTTTATTTTTTTGTTATACTATGAAATTTTGTTAATATTGTCTTTTTTGTTCTTTAATCCATTTTGTAATTTAATTTATATTCAAAAGCTTCATATCTTACGATGGAAATACTAATGTAATCTGAGTATTTAGCGCGATCGATCGATAAAGGTTTTATCGATAACCTCGGTAACTTGTCATCGTTCCCGAGCATGACTGCAGATCGCCAAAGAACAAACAACAGTTCACAACGAATAAGTGTTCTTAATTTATTTGACTAGAACTGTTGTTTGTTCGTTAGCGACCTGCAGTCATGATGCCAAGTTATCGACATTATTTATTTATTTATTTATTAATCTTAAGTTAGCTCACATCTTCGTGTGTGCTAATAGTTTTATAAACATATAAACATGTACATTGTTTGGCAAACATAATCTTTCTTTAAATATTTCAATAAAGTCACAAAAAAAGAAACATTAATAATTGAGATAGACATATTTTCTTAATTCATTTTTGAACTTATTAATATTTTCTATCACAGCAATTTCCTTCGGGATTTTGTTATAGAGTTGAACGGCCTGGTACATCAGAGATTTTTGGGTGCTTGTTTTTTTTCTTGTTGGCAATCTAATTTGCTTAGAATTTCTCGTCCCGTGTCCGTGTATCTCGTTATTGTAATTTATTTTTCTTTTCAGTTCCTTAGACATCATCCCTAATTTAATTTTATGTATAAAAATAAGTACATTTAGAAATTGATAAATCCTTTACCGATCGATCATGCTAGATACCCTGATAACGTTAGATCTACCTCACGAGAAGAAAATTTTACTGTTCTGTACAGTATCAGGTTCCGATAAAATTTATAGTTCGGGTTGGTGGCCTATGGGTTTGGCTCGAATATAAGCTTTCTTAGAGTAACTATCATAATACTATGCATACCGACTTAGGGTACTTACTACAAGCGAAATGAAGAGGTATATATGCGATCAATTTATTAAGAAATAATGATCAGTTATTGATGCTAAGTAATGGTTTGATTTCATACACAGGTAATGTTAAATTGATGGCTATCTACGAATATGTAATCATATAATATATATTCCTTGAACATCGTGGAATATATATGTACTAAGATGCAACACGACAGCTGCACAATACCATTAAAAATACCAAGGCCCGAAACTATTACGATTTACCTGATGTAAATAAAAAGTGAGAAAATTATTTTTAATTTAAAAAAAAAAACAATGTTATATTTTTATCCAAAACGAATTGATATTTTTCCGAACTTTTATTATATTTATTTTCTACTTCCGATTTTATGTCCGGGTTAAATCTTTCCCATAGGAAAAACTAAACCCTTCCACTCACTTTTCCACAAATGATCATCTAGTCAATCAACACTATGCAAGTGCATTATATAAGCACAATAAATAGAAAACAATACAAGAACAACACGTCAACTCACCAGAGATCAAATGGGAAAATAATTCACCGATTCCAGATATTTTCATATCAGAGGGTTCGGCTCGGTAGAACTTCTAACAGGGCCTATAAATCCTACTGATCCCTCAACATAAATATTTAAAAAATCTTTCGTTATCCTAGATGAATTCAAACATCATGAACATCAAAACCATTACAACTTACTATGCTTTATACAATTATATACATTGCTTATTTTGTTATTGCTTTTAATAACTGGCGAACTCCTTCTCGACTATTGCCAACAACAGAAACCAGTGGTACAACTTATTTTAATAATATTCTACATATTGCAATACTTAAATGCAATATTACTTTAATTACTAACAAGAATGAAATTAATATTTTAAATTTTATTGTTTTTAGTTCTGCGAACAATAAGAATTTTCGGAAATATTTTTTTCTTACATTACTTAACCGTGCGTTATTTTTACCTACAAACAAGATTTTTATCTCAAAATCATTATTTCAAATCCCATGTATACCACATATTCATAATACCATTGCTTTCAATTCTTATTTCTATAATCTTCCTAATTTCAAAATGACCAAGTATAAATTATATTCTTATGTTACATCTTCACAACAACTCAATACCTATATTACTAATAAAGATATCACTGTCACTAAATCTTTACTATTAATAATTAACGCAATGCAAAAAACCAAAAAATGGAAGACTTAGCAGATCTACTAGATAATACAACACCTATCCCATGTTCATCAACCAACGATTCTGAAGATGTACGTCAATTATTATTAATTAATTCTACCCTTATGATATTTTCAATGAACATTAGAAGTATTAACAAAAATTTTGATGAATTATCCATTCTTCTTACTGACCTTGCCTTAGATTTCGATGTAATTGTCTTGACCGAATGCTGGATTCAAAAAAACTTCCTTCCTAAAACAATAAAAAACTACAATCACTATAACACACTACATAACCAAACTCAAAACGATGGCGTTATTGTATACATCAAAAATCACATCCCACACTCAGTCAAAGAGGTCAGAATTAAAAACGCCAACTGCCTTCAAATACAACTTGATAACCTCATAACAATCCTTACTATATACAGATCTCCGAATACACATAATATAACCCCATTCTTATACTCACTACAAGAAATATTAACAAACATAAAACACTGCGAAAACACTTACATAATTGGTGACCTTAACATAAATATAATCAACAAAACGCATCCTCAAGCCAACGAATACCTAAATGCACTAACTTTATTAGGATATTTGCCAGCTGTCACCACTCCAACAAGAGAATCAGACATAAACAATAGTAGTTGTATAGATCATGTGTTCGTTAAGAGTAAACTAGACAACAAATCCATTGTATATCAATCAACTATAACAGACCACTATGCAATCATTACTTCCATTACCAAAAAAAATCACAAACCAACTCAAAATGCTCCACCCCAAGTAATGATTTCTTATGAAATTCTCCTAGATCATGTCTCGAAAGAAAACTGGGAACTCGTCTATTCTTGTACTGATGCCAACTCTGCATGCGATTTATTTATAAATACTTTACATAACCACTTGGCCAAAGCAACATCATATTCAAAAACTAAAACAAACCGATCGCAAACAAAAATTAAACCATGGATCACTGCTGGTATTCTCCACTGTATCAGAAAGCGTGATAAGATCCATCACTTCTGTAGGAAAAACCCTAGCGACTATGCATCTCTCATATTCTACAAACGTTATAGAAATAACTGCAAAAAAATAATTGACACTGTTAAAAGGGATTATTACAAAAAAAAATCAGTGAAGCTACCGACGATAAAAAAAATTTGGAA
Organism: Hesperophylax magnus; assembly: GCA_026573805.1. NCBI lineage: Eukaryota > Metazoa > Arthropoda > Insecta > Trichoptera > Limnephilidae > Hesperophylax > Hesperophylax magnus. Next base: position 3,573,178 of record JAIUSX010000088.1, read on the forward strand.
TATCATAAAAGATATAGCCAACATTAATAAAACTGACACACCTATTGTTAAAATTAATATCGAAGACACAACAATACATGTAAATTCTGAACCTGAAAAAATATCCGACCATTTCAATCAATTTTTTTGCAATATCGGTCCCAACTTAGCAAAAAAAATTTTAGCCAGAAAAAACGTCTCAGAGAAAGATCTTGCAAATGGTATACTTATCAGTACTCTTACCTACAACCCGTTTCACTTCACTCCCACTACTGAATCAGAAATTATGGAAATAATAGCATCTCTCAAAAACAGTAACTCCACCGGAATAGATCACATCTCGGCAAAAATTATTAAACACCTCCAAAAATTTATCGCCCCCCCTCTTAAACACATAATCAACTCAAGCTTCAAAACTGGTACTTTTCCTAACTCCTTAAAACAGGCTACAATAATCCCAATCTTCAAAGCAGGTGACAAATTATCTGTAAATAACTACCGACCGATATCCTTACTAAGCACAATATCTAAAATTGTAGAAAAAGCTGTGAAACATAGACTCTGTAAGTTCCTCGAAGATAACAACATATTATCAGACAACCAATATGGCTTTCGCAAAGGTAGAAGTACATCTGATGCAATAGCTGCCCTGACGAAAATCGTTTCCTATAATCTTGACATTGGTCGCAAACCACTGGCTGTCTTTCTCGATCTTGCGAAAGCATTTGATACGGTCTCTCATTCCTTACTGCTAAAAAAACTACATCGGGTTGGAATAACAGGAGTAGCCTACACATGGTTTGAAAACTATCTAATGAACCGAACACAACAAACTCTCATCCACTCTGACAAAACACATATAAGCGAAAAATTACCTATGTCCTTTGGTGTACCTCAAGGCAGTATACTAGGACCAATTTTATTTCTTGTATACATAAACTCACTTTGTGCCATGAATATTGGAGGTAAAATATTATCATTTGCCGATGACACTGTTCTAATATTTGAAGATGTAACATGGGAATCAGTCACTAACAAAGCTAATAATGGTCTATTAAAAGTAAAACATTGGCTGGACACAAACCTCCTCACACTTAACATCGACAAAACCCAAAAATGACATTTTCCATCCGCAAACATAATGTACCCAACAACTGCCCTAAACCTATTATTCACTCGTGTTCACTCAATTTACACACTCACGAAATCACACCTAATATAAATTGCACGTGTTCTACCCTTAAATCATCAAATGCAGTTAAATATTTGGGAATAATCATAGACAACCAACTACGGTGGGAAGCCCATATCAGTGACACAGTAAACAAACTCTGCCATGTATTCTGCTCCCTTAGGTCCATCCTTGATTTACAGACTTTAAGAAGCGTATATTTTGCCCTTTTCCAATCTATAGCAACGTATGGTATAGTGGGATGGGGTGGTTGTGCTGAATCCATTATTAATCCTATTATTACAGTTCAAAAACTAATTTTGAGAATTATATTTAAATGCCAACCTACCCATCCCTCTAATGAACTCTTTGCTAAAATCAGGGTCTTAGATATACGACAGTTATTTACTAAGGTAAGCATTTGTTACATACGAAAAAATAACCTACTGTTGGCTCCACAACACCAAGCTCACACCCGCTTTTCATCAAACCTGGGTTGCGTGGTTCCTCAAACTAAAACCTCTTTCGCTCAACGGCAATTCTGGTTCATCGCGCCTAAAATATACAATGCATTGAGTACCGACTTAAAGTTAAGTAATTCTATATCCATATTTACTGCTCGTGTACATCAATGGATATTTGAAAGGGGACGACCTTTCTTTAAAGATTATATGAGTTCCTAACACAAAAAAAAATTAAAAACTTCTTTTCCAACTTGTCTCATATCACGAAAATTAAAATTAAGTGTTGAACATAAACATGTTGTCTTATAGATAATACCTAAGATAAATAAACTTGCACACAAACAATTATATGCATTAAACAATCTATATTAATTATGTATAAATTTTAATCTTATTGTTTAATATTTTTAATTTTTATTTGTATCTTTTTAATATACATATACTTTTTCTTTATTTTTCAGTTTACTATTAATTTTAATATACTTGTTTTTAGTTTTATTTATCATTAAATTTGTTTTTCTTTTTTTTTTTCTCTAATTCTTTCTTATGTTTCTATAAAATAGTATTTTTTAGTTCTTCTAAGTTATTTTTATTATTACTTCATTATGATTTATACTTACATACTTATGTTACTATAAGTATTTTTTAGTTCTTGTATGTCATTGTTATTATTATTTCATGTATAACTACCACAACACGGGCATTCGCCTAGTATGGTAGTTAAAAAAAATGTCTAAACATGTAACTTGTAAACATTTATTAAATAATAAAAAATAAAAAATAATAATTCAAAATGACCGACTTTTGCATCTTTATATATAAATTTTTTGATAGATCTAATACGTCTAAATTTTTAATGAGAGAGCTAGGTATAATGCCAGTAGCCGAAATAACGAATGGTAATATTTTTATAGTCTGAGAATGCCAAATTCTTTTTATTTCATTTCCCAAATCTGTGTATTTTGTTATTTTTTCATTAGCAGATTTTTGAATGTTACAGGAATTTGGAATAGCGACATCAATGATATAAGTTATTTTTTTTAATTTTGTCATGTAAAACTATATCGGGTCTATTATGACTAATCGTTCGGTCTGTTAGTATAGTTTTATCATAATAAATTTATTATTTTTATCGTAAAACATAAATATTAATAAAATTTTAATAATAACAAAGTAAAAGTAGTAAGCCACAAGTCAGCTTGTCTACAAGTTCTACAATTTTTCTTTAATTTAATAAACATAATAAAATCATAATCACATAATAAACATAATATTATAATCAAACATTCACACGTAGCAAACACTTTATGGATATACATAATTTTAATAAAATAATTTTGTTTTTAATACCATTATATTGTATATATTTTCTAAATATATAAAACCAACCGGTTTTGGTTCACCTTGAACCTTCGTTAGGGTTATATAAAAACAAATTTGTTAACACATCTTCGGATCTACCGGATCTGCCCTGATGATGGACACTGCAACGATGTCCGAAACGTCGGCTAAAGAAGGAGTTAGCGCAACACGGCATAACACCCCCCAAAAAACAACAAAAATTGTTGACTATATGTTTTTAGATAATCCTGTTGAAGGTTCAGGGTGAATCGAAATCGGTTGATTAAATATATATTGAAAATATATACAATAAAGTGGTATTAAAAACAAAGTTATTTTGTTCTAATTATTATAATATATAATGATTTTGTTGGTAAACTTAGTTGAATTTAAATTCACGACAATGTCTAATTTATTTATTGTCCAATATTTCCAATATATTAGATACTTACTGGATTTTTTTGTAACTATACCTACCACTTTTAAGAACCCTGAAAGAGAAATGAATCTTTATTATTTTTAAGTATTAGTAAATAACCCTAGAGTAGCAAAAGGCAGCCCGCTCACCGATAGAAAGATTATCTTCTAATTTATACACCTCTACCCACAGTTGACGCAGGAAGAGGGACGACGTGTTCCCCGGCCCTGTACCTATAGTATTTTTTTACATTACGATATATAGTATTAGTAAATAGATTAGATCACCACTTAGTTTGAATTTCAATAAAAATATTAATAATAGCTAATGAATTTTCACAACTAAACGGATTAGGTAGATTCTAAATAACCATATTTTTGATTAGTTTGCGGTTGCGTTATCAGAAGTACCTATTATAGATTTTTATATTTTACCAGAATTTAAAACGAACTAAAAATATTACTAATTAATACAACCATCGTAAATGATTTTGACGAGAGATTAAATATGTAGTGAGTTGCAGTCGCTGGTTTCATCTGAACAATGTTACTCGTTAAGCCATTCATTTCGACCAAATTAGTATCAGTATTCAGTATTTCAGCTGGTACCTACCCTGATGTATCGTAGTGAGGCATGGAACTGGTAGAGGAAGGATAGAAGTAAACAGAATGCTGTTAAAAACATATCCCTGAGGCGAATGTAGAATGTAAAACTGTTTTGTATGATCATGTGAGAAATGTGGAGATACGCAAAGAATATAAGGTTCATAAAAAAAATACGAGTAAGATTAAGAAAGGTACTTTTAGATAATTTCTGCATTTAGAGTGAATTTGAAAGGCGTGTAAGTAGAATATACCAAGCGAATGTGAACGGTCGAATAAGTCGGGCCATGTGAAGAAGCAAGAAGTGTGTGTCAAGACCGAGTTGTTTGGCGGTCCATCCTCTCTACCAATCCCTACGGCAAAGCGGTGTGTTGCTTAGATTATTTATTTACGCCCCATTTGAGCTTTTACCCACTATTATATCACATGCCTGATAGGTACATAATAAAATATTAAATGATATAATAAGAATACAATTAAAAATAATATGGATTACACATAATATTAATGAGATACGTGCAGTCACAAATTAATCAAGGACTGTCAAGAATGGCAACATTTTTTAAAATTTCAGTATGAAACCTTCACCGGCGTTCCACAGGGGTCACATTTGGGACCAGTCTTATTTTTCTTGTTTATCAACGATGTAACTACCATTTTTGATGGAGTTATGATGCTCCTATTTGCCGATATTCTTAAAATTTTCAAAACTATTGCTAATCGCAATGACTGTAACGTATTACAATTAATCTTGTGGGGCTGCACCTTTGTACAACAGAACTTTCCATGATACATTATACTCGTATTGTACCTGCTTATATCGATCACACTCAGTTTAGTATGTTATCTACTATACAAGTATTATTGTACTTCTGAACAACTTAGCTATAACAATGTACACATGTAAAAGCCTCCAAGGTGTGAATAAATAAATACATAAGTTGACGGGTTTTCCATAGCTTTTACTTAGTTGGTATCAGTAAAAACATATACAAATATGTTTTATGGTCTTCATTTCATTGATAAAATTACGTTTGCATTATAAACTCAAGTTTTTAATAATGGACATGTTCTTTTTTGATTTTCAGCTTTAAAATACAGCTGTTAAACATATTATAATATTTAAATACAAATTAGGTATAATATGTTCAACAGTTGTATAATTTTTCGTTATTTCATATTTGCTTTCCAATATCCTAAGCTGAACATTTTTCACAACTATTAGCGTACCAGGTTTAGCCAATATAATTCGACTAGAATGTTTTGCAGCGTTGATCAACATGTTCAGAAGGCGTTGAACTTAGCTCATAAAATAACAATCTCGGACGCAAATCGGAATTTCGCAATACGAGTACGTATTTATTGATTTGAAGTGCGTTCATTATTTTAAAGACTTGCCACATACAAGCTTGATTCATACCGGCTACACAAACATAATTTGTTGATATTTTGCTTTTTCGTAAAAATGTGACATAAATACTGAAACATCGAACATAGGAATAAGAAAACATAATTTTTATCAGAATTTCTCTCTTAACCTGGTGAAAACTGGGATAAATATGTGCTAGTGTTTGTATCCGGCGTGGTCGGGCCCGTCCGTTTTTAAATATATCTATTTGAATTCGGATTTAGTTTTCGTGAGCGAATGAATGCAAATCTTGGAAGTGGAAATAAACCCACTTCCTGACATTCGATCAAGATGAAACTCGGCAGATAAACTCTTTGTCGATGACAATGCATTTTTTCAACTTTTTGTGGTAATCACATTCACACTTACGGATATATAGGCATTTCTCTGTCATTGAATAACATTACAGTAGTAAATGTAAGAAATAAATGTCGGTCCTACCCAATTGGCATTTGGCTCATTTACTATCCAGTCCCTAGGGAGAAAGGTTCAATCCTCAGTTAATTTTTTTTGCACATCTACTTTATAATGGTTCTTGTATAATAAAGTAATATTAACAAAACAAATATTTCAATAACAATAGCTTCGCCTGAGATTTGGATTGAATTTGTTTTTACAACGTGTCTTCTTTTTCGACATTACGAAGGAAATAACAATGCAAGCTGAACATTGACTTGAAGCTCTGCAAATTTCACTAAGTTAGCGCACACTGTTCGAGAGTTTCACCTCTGATTCTTGTTAGATTCACCTAGCTAATATATAGGTATTATGTGAGCCTAATTAGTTACACGTACACCACGGTAGATTAAGAAATTATGCTAAACTTAGGACGTACGTTCTCGAAATTGTTAAACTTCTGGATAACTGTAATTATAAATTTATTAAACTACCCGCTATTCATTCCGATTATTGTAGGTATTTTCAAAACACGGAACAAACAGTAGATCATTTCAAAGCTTTTTAGCTCACGATGGATCACACGTTGTGATCTTGAAAATCCAGGCAGGAAAATTGGTAATTTCATTTCGCCACCGTTCGATATTTTTTCCTGCTTCGGACATAACGACCACCACTCTGATCTCTGTTTTAGAGCTTAGATTTTTAACTCTAGATGGAGAAAAATGATTAAAACTATTGGTAATACTGTTAAAAACAGGACTGCAAGCAACTTCCTGATAAAATGTTAGTAAATTCGTAATAATATCAAATAAAATGTGTTCATCATGTAATATGACTTAATCATATCATGACGAAATGCAAAAATGTTTGGTTTTTTATTAACAAATATTCGGACATCGTGAAAAAACATTGGTATTTTACCTAAAGTTTATCAGGATCCCTATGAATTCCTTCATTTTAACAGAAATACAAAGAATTTGAAGAGATTTTTAATAAATTAGCAATATTTTTAATCAGTTTTCTCCGTGTGCCAAAAAGATTTTGCTAATTTCACGTCTAGTTTAGTCACATCTGTAGATCAGGGAATTATGCAAAATGTGGAGAATATCGCACGTGCCTTGAATTGCTCAACTTCACAGACAACTGTGATTGTATTCAATTTGGTTAGGTTAGGGTAGCTTAGGGATATCATTAAGTTTGCTGTCCGCTTATTTGAACTAATCAAAACTCCTTTTAATTGTTGTGGAACATATAAACGTATGTATTTACACAAAAATAATAAGATGAGAAATAAGTTTTGCTGATTAATTTCAAATCGGCGGCGTGCAACAGAAATAACAATTTTCAAACGATTTTCTAAAAACCAGAATGTTAAAAAGTGGGGTTAACTCATGTTTTAACAGTGGCGCACTAATGCTTATTTTGTATTGCCATTAAAATAGCTTTTTGCACAAATTGAACTGTAATTGCGATTATAACAGACTTCGGAGGCATCACATGATCTGATGGAATAAATATGACTGTAATTACGATTATAACAGACTCGGGAGGCATCACATGGTTTGATGGAACAAATATGACTGTAGTTAAGATTATAACAGACTCCGGAGGCATCACATGGTTTGATGGAACAAATATGACTGTAGTTAAGATTATAACAGACTCCGGAGGCGTCACATGGTTTGATGGAACAAATATGACTGTAGTTAAGATTATAACAGACTCCGGAGGCATCACATGGTTTGATGGAACAAATATGACTGTAGTTAAGATTATAACAGACTCCGGAGGCATCACATGGTTTGATGGAACAAATATGACTGTAGTTAAGATTATAACAGACTCCGGAGGCATCACATGGTTTGATGGAACAAATATGACTGTAGTTAAGATTATAACAGACTCCGGATGCATTATATGGTCTGATAAATATGAGGATTTTTTATCCGTTAATATTTATGTAATTTTAAGGCACAATTCACGTTTTTCTTAATTGTTAATCTCTTAAAAACCAATGTCCAGACGTTATCGAGAAGCATGAAGGCACAATACAACATTGAGGCATTTTAATTCATATTATTAAACCTCGCTAAAAAAATATTCGTCATTGCATAATACAATGATTGGCGGCTAGCATGACCGGCAATTCACTAGCGCCAATGGATAATTCGAGTGATCCAGATAACCTGTCGTGTCAATATTCTTAGTAAACTACGGACGGGTTGTTTCACAGAAATTGAGGAATTCATCAAATTTCAACGTAAATTTTCAAGTTTTATGAAAGTCTTATTTAAGTTTTGTTATTATATCATTATGGACAAGTTGTTTCACAGAACTGAAATAATAACAGAATTTGAATAAAACTTTCACAGAACTTGAAAACTAACTTTGAAACATGAAGAATTGTTCAAATTCCGTGAAACAACCCGTCCTTAGTATTTCATTAATTTTAATAAAGTTGTTAAGAAATGGTCAATTACCAAAATTCCTCCTTGAAAAGATATTCAATTTCATTGTCTTGTCTGAGGACTAGAAGTCAAAAGGTCTTATTTAAGCTGGCAACATTAGATATCTTTAAAATCGCCATAAATTGCATTTCTAGGGATTATTTTCTCAGTGGCTAGAATACTCTATTGGGTAGAAAATTCATAAGTTAAAATTTTTAATTTTGCTGTGGGCAGTTAAACAAAGCAATAACTACCACCTCGCGCCTTCGTCAAGACGTGACGTTTAGGAAGTTTAACTCAGATAGGCTATTCTAACGAGAGAAAAAGCGCCACATCCAGCCTAGTGTGAGACCGTTTATTTAATATCAGCTGACGCCTTAGGGGAGGCTTTAGGGTTGTCCCTGGCAGAACCTTTCCCTAGGAGTAGCCCTCCTAACAAAGTCTCCTTGCTCTCCCCTTTATATCCGTGCTGTCTAGACAGGGGTCGCAAAAGGACCTAACGAGGTTCACGCAGGGGTGCCTTCACAGGATTATAGGGTGAGGTTTCAAGTACCTATTATTACCTACGATAAGAATTATGTATTTAGATTCAATAATCAATGAAACCCTATCTCGATGAATTACTTATGTAAAATTAACATTAAAAAAAAGAATTGAACAAATCGCTTCGATAATTAGAGAGAAAAATAATTTAAGCATTCAAAGATACTAAAAAGTACTTCGTTTTGATTAATTTATTTTTTATATAACATACTTTGCAGAGTAGTTTCGTTGCTATGGTAACTCGTAACATCGTCAGGGCAATGCATATATAAAAAATCTTTAAATATTAAAATACAAACTCTGAAAATATTAAAATATAAAATCATGTTTTTATTTTATACGACATTAGTATAGTGCACGGAGGAAAATTACTGATCTAGAATATTGCTAATTTATTAAGAATTTTTAACTTTTAGTAAAATACTAATGTATTATCACGATGTCGGAACACGTGTTCATAAAAATCCTAATATTTCAACATTGCATCATTGTATATTTTCGAGGCAATGTCAGGCAACGCTCCAATTGCACGTGTTCCGATATATTAGGAATTTACTAAAAGTTTATGGCCTATTATAGTTTATTATTTAGGCCTGCAATCCCGTTTAGAACCGGATGACCCATTATTTAAGAGATTTTTTATTATTAATTAGCATTTTTTTTTTCTCAAAAAACATTGCATGCACCGAATTTAGTTATGTTTAGTAACTAGATTTGAACCTCCCGTTACTGTCCATCTCCACTCTTCCCTATTAAATTCTGCTTCTACTGTTGCCCTCCAATTGCAACCGCCTCACAATATTCCCTATTAAATTCTGCTTCTACTGTTGCCCTCCAATTGCAACCGCCTCACAATATTCCCTATTAAATTCTGCTTCTACTGTTGCCCTCCAATTGCAACCGCCTCACAATATTCCCTATTAAATTCTGTTTCTACTGTTGCCCTCCAATTGCAACCACCTCACAATATAAATAATTATCCCAATTCACTTTCTAAAAAGCTAATAGATTAGTCAGCATCAACCAATAGTGTCAGCTTAAACTATTCGATCCTAACCACAACACATTCCATACAATGAAAATATTGTCACGCCACATAAACGAGCTGCTTCACTGCCTAAACTGGGTCGATAAACCAAATCTCAAATCTACCCCTTTTTAAAAAAACGGGGTTGGAAGTTTTTTCAGTTTTATCTCAGAAAACACATCAGAATGTTCGGAAAACACCCCTTAAGGAGCGTCCCTTTTGATCTCCCAGACTATTGACGATTCTAGAAGGGTGGGAAGTGAGATTTAAAGGAATATTCCAGAATATTTCCTGGAAGTTATCAACCCTTAGTTACGTAACGTGTTGCTAGGGACCGCTCTGCGTGGGAGACGTAATGTATTCAGCCTCGGCGCTGAGCCGTTTTACAACGGAAAACTGAAAACTTGAAATAGTTACGAAAACAATTCTTTAAGTAAGAATTGCGAAGGTTTTGCGGGAGTTGAGTTTTCAATGGTACTGAGACTTCTTTTGTGTGATTAAAACAGTCTAGGAGGAGTAGTGCTTTTGATTGTAATCTCAAGGTTGTTGATTTGAAAACTACCGAAATGTAAAGAACATTAATTTTAATACACTTATTTTACGTATATAAAATATTTTAACTCTTTGGTTAAGGTAGAACATTTTTCAAAAGTTTTTGAAAAGTGATTTTATTGATTTATTGTAATACATACGTTATGCCATTAACATAAGTAAAGTATAATGTGTAAAAAAGTATCGAGTATAAGATAACTAAAAAGCATAAGTTTGCATAGTATTAAATAATACATAAAAGTGGGTATAAAAAACAAGTATGATGTGTAAAAAAGTATAAACTAACAAAAAAAGTATAATTACATGATCAAAAAGTATTAACTAATACGTTATAATGGTAGGTTCCCACCTTTTCACCTTTCTCCACCTAATTTATAATTCAAAGTACAAAGTATAAAATAACAAAAAAGTGTAATTATACGTACAAAAAGTATTAATTACTATGTTATAAAGGTGGGTTCCCACCTTCTCACCTTCGTCTACTCATTCTTATTCCCTTCCTCACTACCTTTGGGAGCAGTTGGGACTCTTATGATTGTTTTTGTACACATAAAATAAGGTGTAAAAGAGAGAAAAAGACCAGAGTTGAGAAGCCAGGTTATTACATTTCAACGCGTACTTTTCAGAATTTCCAACAATTTTTTCAATATTGTGGAACGTAATTTCATAATGCAATTCTTTTTTTTTCTTTCATCTTGGTCCCATATAAATTAATAGTTTATAATGTTTTTTTTTTACAATCAAATATCGACACATAATAATGACTTGGGATTAGCTTAATTGGTACCCAGTTTGAAGAAACATTAATTTAACAATATTGATCTCTCAATGTATAATCTATGTGTTATTTTTATTATTTTGGAAAATTATTTTGACCTTAACACAGGCTTGTCTTAGTGAGGTAAAAAATTCTAACATAAACAGTGATACAATGTAAAGAAACAATAAAAAAACAACAATATCAACAACACATTGTATTGTGTCCCATCAGAGACCATGCAAGATTACAAAAGTGCTTTAGCTTTTAAATTTAAATATATATTTACATATAAAAGATCACAATGATTTAATTTATTGTTTTTATTGGGAAATATTATTTATATTAGGGTAATATTATAATATTGCCCAGTGAAACAATAAATTGCCCAGTAAATTTATTGTTTTCACTGGGCAATATTATTTATATTATTATGATTTAAAATTAAACAATAAATTTGTAAACATCACTTATAGGTAAATACTTAATGCCGACCGGGTTTCGCTACAACCGTAGCTTCATCAGGACAGTATAATACTAAACATCTAAAATATAAATTAACATATGTTGATATCACGGTAAGTAGACAGTCTGAGCTACAGTGGAAGAGGTAGGGATAGGTGGGAGATTGAGAGGCGAGTGCTCTTTGTCAATAGGGAACAATCTGAGTATAGGGCTTTTATTTAGGTTTATTTGGTTGTTGATGACATTGCTATTGACGTTTTTGGCTTTCCTTAACTCTAGCGCCTCTAAGTTATCCAACCTAAGGCCTTATAATGTCACATCACAAAGTAACCGCTTCATATGAAGAAAATATATTATTATGTTTTAACTAAATTTAATTCTTTAATTTTTCTCATCAAAATTTAATACTAAAATTTAATGTATATGTAAAAAAATAAAATAAAAACTTTGTATGTAAATGGCACTTGTGCCGTAAATTCTAAATATTGCCTAGTGAAACAATAAATTGCCCAGTGAATTTATTGTTTTCACTGGGCAATATTATTTATATTAAGGTAATATTATGAATTTCGGAATCAACTATTTTGGTCGCTTTTTTGAGATTCAGGGTCACATTACATCGTAGTCTTGAAATTATCATAAAGTCCTAAAAAATATCAACCAGATACGTTAGCTCTTAATTAGTGGGAAATCCATTGCAACACAACGCTGTGGTCAACAAAATGAAAGTAATAATTGAATGCAATGAAGAGCTACGATACCACGGACATCGCTTAGATTAAATACATCATCGCGAAAGATCATTTGAACAAAGAATCTATTGGCTTTTACTTATAGGAATATCTTCAAGACCCTTATTAACTTATATCTTACCTTGCTACGGTGAAAGAAGAGCTAAATAAATATTAATAGCTGATCCCCTGCTTTGAATACGGAATTACAGTCCCATCTTAAACATGTTAAATATGTTCCCCCATTATTTTGTAATGCCAAGTTAGTATATTTTGTCCCGAGGAATGAATGGTTGTTCCGAAACCGGTTGGTATTTATAAAATAATAAGTATAGTAGTTCAAATCAAACAAAGTCGCATTGTTTTATTTATTTATTTGCGTAATTTCACAATTTATTAATTTGAAATGATTTGTAGTATATTTGCGTCACGTTCCAGAGTAGTAGATACTTTCAGTTTCGCCCTGGTGAAAAACCACCATCAATCAAAACGTTGCTTGAAAAGGCTTAAGCTGCATTTGATGACCAGCTCTGAATAGCCAAGTACCTATATCCCTACCTTCCTCTTCCCCAACTCTCTCCCCTCCCTCAATACCTTCAACCTCACTACCTATCCCAATTTGGAATGCTATATTCTCACTGCCTCCAAACGGTTGCGAACAGTTGGGACTCAAATAGAAAACAAACGCACAAGACGACACTACCTTATTCTTAATTAGGGAGGTATTAATAAACAGCATCAAACATATATTATATATATACCCTTACGCAGATATTTGAAATAACATACTTTTGTATACTATTGGACGGTTAGTTTATATACTTTGTTATTACATTGTTATTTACTTAACGGTAATCGTCTGCTGTACACTTACTGATATATTACATCTATCAATATTTGTTATCACTAAATTATTATTGCAATGAACATGTATGTGTTGTTGTTCGTGTTTTATATACTTTGTAGAACTTAATTAATGTTACATCCTGCCTTGTGTTTGTAATTTGATATCTTGTCTTAACACGACGTCTTCAATTACCACCAGGATAAGCTCCATATAATACATGTTTTTCTTACTTGTCATTTCATTATTTTTATTTTTAACATGTTGTCATATTAGAAGTAAAGTCAGAAAAAGGAAATCCATTAAGAGGAAGCTCCAAGCCAAAAATGTGTATATTCTTGGTATACCTTATATTGTAGGTAATAGGCATTATAATCGCTTGAAAAACGGAGTCTGAAACTGGTTTTTATTTATTTTGTAAATAATTTTATAAGAAAGCAAAAAAGTTAATCAAATAATGATAATGTCACAGATAATTTCAGCTATAATACTGTATTTTTTAAGTTGTTTCCTTTACGCGTTCATGCATTTCTATTGAAAAAAAATTTTTTTTAGTAAGTAGTTTAGTTTATATTTTTTATTAAGTAATTTATTTTTTTTATTTGTATTCTACTCAAGCGAAACGATAGGAAGACTTTCAATTTATCTAAAGCATATTTTTTGGTATTCACAATGTAAACCAATTCGTTATAAAAATTGATCAAAATAGTGATTTAGCATTAAGCTTCGCCTTAATGGTTTATTTTAAACAAGCACAAACTGATGTGAAAAATGTGAACTGTCGATTTCCAGAAAATTAACAAATAATACATATTTTCTAATAATAAGACATAAGACATCAGTGCTAGGGTATTGTTTAAGTAAATCACTTTCCTTCTGAATTCCTTGTCATGCACCTAGAAACGTTGCACATCGCACAGCGGACGCATACGAATGATGCATTTTCCATGTCGGTGTCTTAGGATGTCAAATTGCATTCTTAACTCTGCACATATTATAAAGATATACACCCACATGCTGTCGATGTATGCACTGTCTCGCTCTTGTTATGGGTCTGGCAAAAATAACAACCGAATGACTATCATATTTTAATTATGTTTCCAACATAGGTACACGTCCTTAAAAAGTTAGTTTTTTTAAATATTTATTAATATTAAAACTTGCTAAACTAATTATGTAGTTTGTTAGAAGGTTTCTATTGACAACATTTAATCTAATTACATGGAAAATTTTCAAAAGATATATATGTATAATAATTATTTATTTATTATATTTTACGCCCAGAGGGCTTTTACATATATACATAAAGGCAGTACAATTTAACATGAGAAAGAATTATGATGATAGATTAAGAATTAATCAATGGGTTAAATTAATTTATTTATTTCATAGATATAGGTTGTAATTTCAAATCGTTTTTGACGGATCAAAATCTGAATCACTAATGATTTTTAAAGTTAACTAATGCTGGGTTCGGACCTGATATTCTATGAATCTCCAAGGTCAATTTACAAACGAAAGTTTAAGTCGAATCGACTTTGTCTTTATATTCCATGGAAAAGCCTGTTCTAGCTGGAATATTTCATAGATTATATGCAATATATCAGAATGATCAGGTGTGATCAAATTATAAATGTAAATTACTGATTACCTCTCTAATAATTGATCCTGTGGCAAATATTTGATAAATTATTTCAGCTTCACAAATCCTACGAGGAACTGAAGTCCATTTTTTATTTATTAATTTTTTGTGACACCTCACAAGAGCGCCCCTCTCTGTACATTGAAAAGGCAGGGGAGCTATATCACCACCCGGTTAGGCACAGTTGTGAAGCGGGTTAAGGTATAGGTTAAGGTATGAAGAGACTTATTGATACAGGTCTTGAAGGAGGAAAAACAGATGCCACATACCGTCTTACACAAAAACGAGGCGAAGAAGCGGCCCATTTTCATGGAGCCAACATCAACTGTGCACGGGTGTTTAGCTCGTGTACGTCGAGTTTCAAGCATGTGCACCGGTGCACCGGGATCAATCCTGCTAGCTCCTTAGAGCAGGCTCCATTAAAATACCTGTAGAACTTACTCAGCATGCCCACATTGCGTCTGTGCAGTAAAGATGGTAACGGTCTGCTAACAATGGATTGTCAATCAGACAGATCGCACGAATCTCAAAATTTTGCTCAGTTTATCAAATATTGTGGGGCTCCAGGCTAGAGGTGGCTCCCAAATTCAATTGTTGGCCGTACTTGAGATTTGTATAGGGAAGCTGCCGGTTACTATTGAAGAATCTGCTAGACTTATACAAAACATTCCTCATTTTACACTAATCACTTTGCACGTAAAAATATTATTTTAGGTATAAACTTAGCGTCGATTGTTTGTTTTTTTAGGCAAAACATGCACTTATTTATTTAACATTCAAATAAAATTAGTTTATAGCGCATGTAAAAAAAACATTGTAAATATTATGGTTAAAAAAACAAAACAGCTAGTCAAATAATTTTATTTTATGATAGTAATAATATTGTCCAAAGCTTACGGTAATTGTTAATACTTATTTTATTTGTGTTCGCTAGCTTTCGAATAGCAAATGACTGATGACTACTGACTAATAACTAATGACTAATGACCCTCCATGTTCTGGTGGGTGATGCAAACTATTCGACTAAAATGATTTCTATTTATTGATGGACGTCTAATCATAGTTGTATGTGTATATTTTTGACATGTGTCATGTAGTAAGCGGTTTGAAGCGGTGGACAGCGGTAAATTGATTTAATAATACCTAAAAAATACACGTTTTCGGATTGGTATTCATACAAAGGTAAACAAACGAAAATACTTAGAAGTAAAGTGCTGCGGACATGTTGATTAATTTTTACTTGATAATTTATACTAGTTTTTACCCAGTCTTGCTCGATATTTTTTTACTGTTAAATTTATATTTTTTAAATACTTTGAAGGATGGAATATATACCTATACAATATTACACATATTTTATTGATTACTTGTTACATAATGTATCATTAAAAATATGTATATATTGACGGCCTCTGAGGTCGAGGGGCAAGGCTCTCGCCTAGCAATCCGAAGGTCGCGTGTTCAAATCTTGGCGTGCGCAAGTAAATTTTATTTGATAAATTTGTGTTGTTTCATAATTTATTCATTTGAAATAACATGTGGCACGTTCCAGAGTGGAATATACTCTCAGTATCGCCCTGGTGTAAGACCACCATTCAGATTTAAAACTTAGCTTGAAATGGCTTTAGCCGTGTTTGGTGACCAGATCTAAATAGCCAGATACTCCCCCACCCCCTTCTTTCCCGTATTAATCCCCTCCACACTTCCTTCAACCTCACAATATACCCCAATTGGGGATGCCATAGTCTCACTGCCTCCAGACGGTTGGGAGCAGTTGAGGCTCTTGTGCGGTTTTCACATAAACAAATATAAAAAGCATATTTGCTGTACGTTCAATAGTGGTATCGCTCTAGTGAAAGACCACTAATCACAATCGGAACGTTGCTTTCAATGGCTTTAACCGCGTTTTGTGAGATCTGAATAGCAACTCCTCTTTTATTCTGACTTACCCTCCTCCCTCTTTCTCATCTCCTTCTCCTCCACACTACCTTCATACCCCGATCGGAGATGCCATAGCCTTAATTGCTCCAGACGATTGGGAGAGGTTAGCGGTTGAGGTTCTTGTACGGTTTTACCTAAAAAAATTCTATTAACACAAGCCATTAAACTGTTATACATATCTCTAGTTAGAAGCATAATTGAATACAACTCAGTAGTTTGGTCTCCCTCTTAAAAAAATCACATTTAACATTGAGCGAATAAATTAAATTTTTTAAATTAAATATCCCACTAGAAGACTTATAATATCATTTCTGGTAAGTTTTTAGATTCTCACGGCCAAAAGCATTTTTTTGTTTGTTTTTGGGGTGTTATGCCGTGTTGCGCTAACTCCTTCTAAAGTAAGTAAGTCTCCTTCTAGTTCTTCCTAAGGAGTTAGCGCAACACGGCATAACAGCCCAAAAACAAACAACAAAAAATATCATTTCTTATTAAATACTCACATTGGAAATTTGGAAGGCAGGCGTAAAATAAACGACTGAACTTTTTTATTCAAAATTCTCAACTCTAAATTCGACTGTTGCAAACTTCTGCAACTCATAAACTAACGAATACCTACAATAACAACACGACAAAATACACTATTCTACTGCAATAAACATAAGAGCAATTTCATTGTGAACTCCCAAATACAACGGTTTCACACTATTCGAAACCAATACTTAGGTGATGTCGATATATTTAATATTAACTTTGCGAATTTTGTGGATCACGTAAAAGATTTATTTTAACACTATTCCTAAATGGAAGTTGTATTTTTGTAAACCAGTCAAATCACTGTATTTTTTAATTTATATTCTTGTTCTTTTTATTTTTGTTTCTTGCAAATATTATTTTTAGTGTAATTTTATTTTTATTATTTCTTTCTCATGTTTCAGAATTGTCTGTCATCAAAATTGTACCACCTAGATGTAAAAGCCCTCTGCGCGTTAAATAAATAAAAAAAATAAAAAGTAAAACACCCAAAAAACATTTCACGCAACGCAAACACAATCTGACTTTATCTGCCTACTGATAAACTTTGCTAAAATTGAATTAAATGAAAAAATGAATTGTCTGATTTTCGACAGATAGATGGGATATTAAAAGCTCTACGATGTAAATGATTTTGCGCCCAGAAAATAATCAAATTTACTTCAAATTCAAGTTAGGAAAAAGTGCTCTTTTTATAACGCCAGACGCTCACAATTGGATAGTTTTGCTGCTTCAGATATTCCACAAACAGATTATCTGATTTACGTTTAATGTAGTTTGAATAACCTGTAGCGTAAAAGCCTTAAAAAGCGATATGGTAAAGTACGACCATAAACATGATTCTGCTATAAAACTTCCCTTAATCAAACAATATATAGTCAGCCCATAAGGCCATGAGGTGCCCAATATTCTCAAATAAAAGCTCCCGACCGACACACTATGGTCCCCTTAGAGGAAACTAGCTAGACAAAAAGATTTCAACGATGTTTTTATTTATGTACAAAAAATTCTCACAACATTGAAAAATGTCCATAGTATTATGTTCACATCGATAAAAAATTTAAAACAATACGCGCGATACGTGGGAACGTTGTAAACACGACACTTCGGATGTGCCAATCGTTCGCCCAGCGGTCAGTCGCTTTCGGGTGTGCACGCTGTTCGATCGTTAGTGTTGTTATTTGAAATCGGAGAGAAATCAAACAAAGATGGAAATTGAAGTATATTGTATGTTCTTTTAAATTATTTTATAATTTGCCTATTCAACATTACTTTCATTATTAATTAAAAATCGTGAAAAAAGTATCAATATTTACCATTATTTGCCAATGTTTGATTAAACTTTCAAAATCGTGTACTAGTTTTATATAAAACCATTCTTTATGTATAATATCTTATAAAATTTGTCTGCTCAAACTTGCTCTTTTGTCTTTTACAGAGCTTCTACCTACAATCTATCGTTAGGATATTTTGGAGATTCTAGAAGTAAAGGGCACGTCAAAGTTGAATTATGCGGCAATACGGCAGAGTGTTTATGAATATATAAAATATTTATTGAAGAAAAACAGTTTTAAAAGTCTCGAGGATAGTTTACTTTAAAAAAAATCCCTTCGTTTATATTAATATTTTGAAAATGGTTTGAAGTCGGAAGAAGTACTTTACAATTGAAGTTTAAACACGCAAAATGGCTTAACACAATTTTTATTCTTCCTGTAGAGACGCGTGATGTTGGACTACGTGGTAGACCAGAAAAAAGAATTTGGTTTAAGCTCTTCAAAACGCAAAACAAGAAAAATGAAATGTCTTCTGAACTCTCGAAGTCCACAACTACTACTACTACTACTACTACTCAAATCAGCTTGAGGTCACATGGAAAACGGGATGCTGCCTAAATATCAACAACACATTGTGATGTCTTATCTAGTGGTGTCTTAAAATTATTATCGATTCCAGAAGTTCTAGCGAAGAAAATACAGAAGTCTGTTAACAAAGCCAATGTTGGAACATTAGCATTTAATAATAGTGACGATAGCGACTCGGCCAGTAATTCATAAATAAAAAATGTCATTCGGTTTTATTCATATATTATGTTAAAAAAATATTTTTTAACTAATAACATAAAATAAGTACTTCGTTATGACTTAACCGAACCATAATACTCTAGGCATTTTTTTAGTAATTAATTTTGTTTTAAAAAATCTGTAACAATGGCTAAAATAAATGTATAATTTTTTAAGTATTTTTTTTATTATATTGTGACCCTTTTGCATCAAATGAAATGAAAAAATATTTTTGTCTAGCTAGATCGGGATTTGGGACCACTGTGCGACAGAGCGAAAATATTATCGCCTTGGATTTGTTTTCTCTGTGTATTTCAATATAATTTGGATTTTAAGAAACTGCGTATATTTAAGGCCTATAACTTCTAAGGTATTGGGTAACCGGTCGATCGTTAATAAACGTTTTTTAACAAATAACATTTTTTCCTTAAAATTTTCTAAAAGCAAAAGGTATATATTTAGGGCTGATACTTTTGCAAAGTAATTATGGCACGTAATATGTACAAGCTTTCTTAGGGTAGACGATTAAAATTTAGTTGAAATAAAAATTTATGGTTTTGTAAGGAAAATTTAGTACCGTCCGGGCTTTTTTGTGAAGGCATGATTTATAATCCCTTTTTGAAACAGTTTTTTTAATGACGTATTAAAAATATAGTTAAATAAACGCGTGGGTTGCAATGAAATAAATGTGAGGATCACAGAGGTAAACTCCATGGCTCTATACCAGAAAACCCTGATTTATTTATTTTTTTATTTGGTACAATATTTTTTTTTTACATTTCAAAGTTTTTCAGTAATGTTGGCCTCACTGGGTGGCTTGCCCGTGCTGAGGCCTTCATTTTATAATATGAAAATAAAAAAAATTAAATTCAAGAGGGACAGATAAAATCGAATGTGTTTTTTTATGAGCTATTTGACACATAATTATTCGAACCTGATTCCAGAATTGACGAGACACTACCATTCATAAGCATTTTAGTGACGAGATCTGAAAAGCCAGATACTTTTCAAAAGCAGGTTGGGTTCTTAGGTTGTAGGTTCTTAGGTAGTATGTTATTATGTAGCAAGTTCTTAGGTTCATAGGTTCTTAGTAGGTCTTAGTAGGTTCTTAGGTAGTAGGTTCTTAGTTAGTAGGTTCTTAGTTAGTGGGTTCTTAGGTAGTACATTATTAGGTACTAGGTTCTTAGGTTTTGGGTTCTTAGTTAGTAGGTCCTTAGTTAATAGGTTCTTAGGTAGTAGGTTTTTATTATTATTTTTTTTTAATGATAAACTAAAATTGATAAGATAATGTTTTTTTATGCATAGCACAAAGGATAACAAATTATTATAAGCAATAATTAGTCGCCTGAAATATCCATACTAATTGAAATTATTTTCCGATTAAAAATTTAAGACGACTAATTATTGCTTATAATAATTTAGTAGGTTCTTAGTTAGTAGGTTCTTATTTAGCGTGTTCTTAAGTAGAAAGTTATTAGGTACTAGGTTCTTAGGTATTAGGTTCTTAGTTAGTAGGTTCTTATTTAGCGAGCTCTTAAGTAGAAGGTTATTAGGTACTAGTTTCTTAGGTATTAGGTTCTTAGTTAGTAGGTTCTGAAGTAGAAGGTTATTAGGTACTAGGTTCTTAGGTATTAGGTTCTTAGTTAGTAGGTTCTCAGTTAGTATGTTCTTACGTAGTAGGTTATTAGGTACTAGGTTCTTAGTTAGTAGGTTCTTAAATAGTAGGTTATTAGGTACTTGGTTCTTAGGTATTAGCTTTTTAGTCTATAGGTTCATATTTATTAGATTCTTAGGTTATAGGTTCTTAGTTCATCATCATCACTTTTTGTTCTACAACCCCTGGTGGGTCTTGGCCTCCTCAAGAGTCTTCCTCCACTCATCTCGGTCCCGCGCCAGTTCTCTCCAGTTTCGAAGCTCCAAGGCAGACAAATCTTTGAGGACGTTGTCGCTCCATCTTAACCTTGGCCTTCCCAGGCTCCTTCTCCCTATCGGTCTTGAGCTCAGCAGGGACTTTGGTTCAGGTTCTTAGGTAGTATGTTATTAGTCTATAGTAGTAGGTTTTTAGTTAGTAGGTAAAACAAACTTTTTAACTATAACCCAAACCAAAAAGAGTATACCAAAAAAAGAACTTACTAAAAATCACAAAACTGTACGAAAATAACATTAATCTACAAAATCTAGAATAGATTTATACACACGAACACAACATTTATGAAACATGACAAGTATATGGACGCTACGTAAAACAATATAATAAACTATACACAAATTCAGCAAATACTGAAAGTGTTAAAAGAAACAAAGGCCATGAGGGTGTGCAGGTGCAGTGTGTGCACATATGACCGTGTGTGCGGTCAGTGGCCGAGTTGACATCGCGCTTGGGTCCCACTCGGACGTAGTGTGTTCAATTCCTCGGCTGGCTAAGTCCTCCATCACAACACAAGCAACATTTTCAGCTTACTGTGGTGGTCGTAGGAGATTTTCAAATATTATCAGGTTATTCGTAACCCGGGAATGTTTGTCTTTCTTTAAAAAAAAAAAAAAAATATATATATATATACAATCTCCTTCCCGATAGCTTGACAGTAGTAAATAAAATGAATATATTTAACGTTCTTAGGTAGTAGTTGGTTTTTCGGGTAGTATACTTTTCTCTTCCATTCCCATTTCTTTCCGCATCTCAACATTTTCCCCAAAAATGGTAACGTTCCCCCAATAAATTCAATAAATGTCCTGTGTCCGAATAGAAGGATCCATCGTATGGCGTGACTTAAAAATAAAATTCTCATATTTACAAAACCGCGTTTCGAAAAGTTTAAGGCGGAATGAGGGTTAGAAAATAATAATTTAGCCTTATTTATAGTCGGCAGAAAATTCGATATTATTATGGTTGAAAAACAGTTTGCTTGAAAATTAAACTGAAGAAATTGTGTGTTTTTATGTTGATTGGTTCTCGCAAATTATTATTAAACCATACAGTAGGTACATACTTACTTTGCTTGAAAATTCTGGTGTTGCAAGTGAACCTGTGACCTCTATGAAGAAAGAAATGTACCGATAAGTTTTATAATAAATACTATTTCACAATTTCTAAAATCTCACGTCAAAATGCGTATTCGAAGGCGTGTTCAATAACTGAGATAAACTAATTGTTTTCCAAGAATATCAAAATAATGGTTCTAAGAAGAAAATGTTATTGGATTAACACTGCGTGATTCTTATCTTGTTGCGATGGTTGTAACTTTTTTTTGCAAAAATGTACGTTTTGTTTGACCTCGCTCCTATCAAATCGCAATTCTCAATCGAGTTGTTCCCAGAACAAGGTTATCAGGTTCTATTGCCTTTTTCAACTGCCTTTATTTCACGTGACAGCGCTGTCTTGTTGAATTTAGAGCAGTGATTATTGTCTCACAGAGACCAGCGACAGACATAATCGAATAAAAAAAGCCTTGTAAAACGGGAAATCAACTTTAAAAACAACTCTTTTCATAAAATTTTTAATACCTTAGACGTCTCTGTTCAAAATGTCGTAAACTTTTCTTTACAACACTCTTTTAAAGGTACGAGAACTGAATACTTAATGAGAATTTTAAGTTTGGTATCAAAATTTTCCATTTATTACAAATGTACTAGTTATTCTGGTATCCTTAGGGGGAAATAAAATATTTTATAATTATTTGAACGCACAACTTATAAAAGTTGCATAAATTAATTGAATAAAGGTTAATTGGGAAAGGTTATACAAATATACTTTGAATGTATGTACTATAACTTTGAGGTTATTCATTATAAATAAAGGAAACAGTGTTTCTTTGTTTGAACCACTATATTTTTTTTATTCTACGGGTGAAAAAAAAAAATTGTTGAAGTGGGGGTGGAGGCGTGACTAGGGATTAGTGAAGAGTGGGAGGAGACAGAACGGACGGTGAAAGGGAATATGTCTAAGGTGGGAATCCTCGAGCCCAGGCTGTTGCCACGCCACTGGTTGCGTGACTATTATAGGAAATATTCCATTTAATAAATAGTTGATTCGCTAAACGACCACTCTCGGTGAAAACCACCCACGTCTCAGTTTTACGGCCAAAGGTATTATTTGGAACGTTGGGGAAAAAAGTCAGGCATTGGAAATATTTGTTATATAATGGCGTAAAATTTTATGGGCGTTCAGGGTCTGTTTTTTTTATCAGACTGGTATTTACACGTGCGAGTATGGGAATTACGATATTCCTACAACTAATGGTGTAATAATATAATATCTAGAGTGTAGAAAATTGAAAGTAACACTAAAAAATTATATTTGTATTCACGGTATCATAAGAATTACTAATATACTCGCTTGTGAAAATTTTACAATAAAAGTAGTTACAGAGCAATTTGCAGTAACTTTGTTGATATTTATAAACATAAACATAAACATGAATAGTTTGTTGTAAAGCATGTTTTATTACGCCAAATTAGGTGCTTTACAGAACATAGTTAAGTTAATACAGCGACAAACAGTGCATATTATGAAATATGCAGTGCATATGAAGAAGTATGAAAGATATAATGATTATATCGAAAGCTGTAAAATGTTCTCTTATTATTATAAAGTACATCCTACTCAGATTCAAAAGGTAACGTTTAAATAAATTGCAGGAAAGTGATTTATTACTATTGAAATACCATCAGTTACCTTACAACTTGTCCTGTGTAGTACTTATATACAGTACACAATTCACATTTGCAGCTCGAGCCATCAGTTTTTGTGGTCATACATTGACAAGCTCGATATCGAGTAAAACCGTCGAGTAAGTACTTACGCACTTGATTGCTGATTGCAGGCCTTAAAATCATCACAAATCAATTTTTCCTTTTAAAAATACCTACCAAGGGAGTGTTGAAAACATTTTTTAAACTTGCCTCGAATGAAAGCGCTGTTCAAACTTCACTTAAATACCTCACAAGAGTCTCAGCTGCACTCGACCGTCTGGAACCAGTGGGACTATGGCATCCCCAATTGGGGTATGTTGTGAGGGTAAAGATCGCGAGGAGCGGACGGAGGTTGGGGGGAGGAAGGTGGGGATATAACTATTCAGTTCTGGTCATCAAACACGGCCAAAGCCATTTAAAGCAACGTTTCAATTCTGAATGGTGGTCTTACACCAGGACAATACTGAGAGTATATTCCACTCTGAAACGTACCGCAAATATACAATATATTATTTTTAATGAATTAATTGTGAAACATAAAAAAAATAATTAATAAAAAATTAACTCGGCGCAAGCCGGGATTTGAATATGTTCTAATAATTACATATTGGAAATTCGGATTAACTTTTCATTACAGACTCGAAATAATACACACATTCGGCCTTTTAATATATGTGTAGCAAAATTTTACACTACTGATAAACAACCGTTTTTCATACATGCGAACAATTGTTTTACAATTGTGTAAAATTTAAAACAGGTTAATTAGTAAGGGCTTAATTTTTATTGGTCGAGCAAAATCTTTATCTCTACAATTAAACTGATTGATCAGTTTTGTAAGATCTAAGTAAGAGAAAATAATGTACAAATAAAAAAAACTGAATAAAAAAAAAAAAAAAAAAATCTTTTCATTTATTTATTTATTTTTGACCTAATTCGACCCTGTCCCCTCAGAACTACCAACATTATCTTCATCTTATTTATGTACGATTGCAATATTCCTGCCGAATTAAATGCAATATAGATAGAGTCTTGGATAAATTTTTCAATTTTTATTTTAATGTGCGACATCTATTGACTTTTCAAGTATGAATATATTTTTATTTAATTTTTGTAGTATATTATGATAGTTTGAGAAATGAGGAGACTCGCAAAAAATGCTAGGCTGATTGAAGAGTAATGAGTAAGATTAAGAAAGGAACCATTGGATTGTTTGGGCATGTAGAGCGAATTAACGAAGAAAGGAGTGTAAGGAGAATACATGACGCGAATGTGAATTGTAGAAGAAGTCAGTGACGCCCGAGAAAAACATGGCACGATCAATGTACCAGATACAGTCGGAATAATAGGAGAGTATGTATGAGACGGTTCTATGATAACTCAACACAGTGACAACTCAACACACTTTTAAAAAGTGATATAAAGTCATTAGAAACGATGAAAACATTTTTTTTAACCTAACCTAACCTAACTTAACCTAACCTACTTAACCCAGTTAATAAAGTTTTTGTTTAATCACTTTCCATGACTTTATATAACTTTTTAAAGATATGATGAATTGTCATTGTGATGATTTATCCGGTCACCGTATGAGACGATGTATGAATATGAATGTGGCAAGAAGTGTGTCAAGACCGAGTTGTTTGGCGGTCCGTACTCTCTGCCTACCCCTACGGCGAAACGGCGTGATGTTTAGTTAGTTAGTTAGTTAATCTTACGTGTTACTCTTCCCACAACCTTAATCGAGGTTGCGAGAGAAAAACTTCCATTATAAACTTAATTACACAGAAAATGGAAGCCTTCGGTGTTTTATTAAGACAAATTAAGGGATGTTTAAAAAAGTTCCGATCAGGGGCGTGCCTTGATTTATTGTACCGATTTTCGCAATATTTCAAACGAAAATGTTTTTCGAAAGTATTTTTGTACGAGATTTAAAAAAGTAAAGAAGGTAATGTTTTAGGATTATCAAATTAAATACGAAATTTTTTATGTAATTTTGTATTTTTTCCTAGGAACACGGAGTTCATTTATTTTTATTTACCAACTTTGTTCATAAGGTTTATAAACAATATTTTTTACAATACAGTGGTTTAAAAATGGGAAAAAAAACTGAAACCATTATTGACATAAAAAAAATGTTTCAGTTAGTTTTGAACATTGAATTTGTTACATTAAAAATGTCGATTTCATTGTTATATTCATTTGCTTAACTATGTAGGCGAAGAATTGTCGAGTTTGGTGATATTGAAATAGGTCGAGTAGTTACTCTTAAATTGACCAGACTATTCAGATCTGGTCACCAAAATCTGATAATCTAAAGCCATTTCAAGTAACGTTTCGATTCTGAATTATGGTCTTTTACCAGAGCGGCACTGAAAGACGTAAATAAATTTTTTTTTTTTTTTTTTGCATCTCACTATTCATAAATCATTTTTTTCCTCATAAAAAATCAACCTACTAGGACTAAGCCTCTATAGAAATTAACAAATTACATTTGAGTGAAGCAAACATAGAGTAATCACAAACATAAAGTAATACTACACACAAACACAAAATATTTTTATAAGAAACTAAAACTATGTATTAGATGGGTAATTTCACAGTATATTTTAACAACATCTGAATCATAACGACTTATTAATCAGTATTATTGTTATTCTTAGTGAATACATTTTTAATGAAATATCACGAATTAATTCCAAGCATACAGAAAATCTATGCCAAAAACATTTAGGTACAACACCTCAAAAATAATTCTCAGGAAAACACCTCACATACTCATAAAACCAGAGCCAAACAAACAGAGATACTAACTATACCAAAGTGTAACTCTACCTTTGGACAAAGAAGCTCTGAATTTTTAGCAGTAAAGGTATATAACAAACTCCCACTTAGTATCAAACAAATCAAAACAAAAAACAACTGCATTAAGAACATTAAATCTTGGCTTAAGGAATTACCGGAAAAAGAACTTACTAGCATATTTAAAACATCGTCGTAGAAGTTTCTGGAAACCCTTACCCAAAACATGGAGTCATACCATAGAAGTCGCTGAATAACTTATCCAAAACCTAGTCCCCCTCAGCACAGGATCTCCTAGTGAGGAGGACTACGAATATAATCAACATCTATTTTTTATATATATATTCTTATAAAAATGTAAAAAAATGTATAATATAGCTACTAATAAAAAAAAAATAAAAAAAAATTAAATAAAACGCATGTCGGTATTTGAACCTGCGACCTCCGGATTCGTAGACGAATACAGAAACCACTCAACCACAGAAGCCGTCAAGTAAATACATACTATATTACTAATAATGAGCGTCCTTGAAACATTTCTTACACACCTGCTCTCGTAACCGACTAATCTCGAGGTCTCTTGATTACAATATAAATTCCTCACCAGAGAAAAATAATATTCCGTGTGTCACGTAGCTAACAGAAAACTGGCATGACTTATTTTATATCCTCGCTACTCAAATCCAATAAACTCTTTTCGCACCCTATTTCTTATATCCTCGAGCTCGTAAGAAAATAGGAAAATTGACAGATAAGCTTTGGCACACTGTTTTATTACGTGAAAATGGCTCTTTAAACACGCAATGTCGAAACTACACATATCTTGTCAAAGATATAATAAAATTATAGAGAACTGATATGTGTACCTAATATGGAACCGAGATTTGCCTTCGAATTATACGACACTATAATAATCACGGGATATTATAATCATAGGATTTGTGAAGCTGAAAGTATTTAAAAAAAAATATCACTGCCTTCCAAAAGAACAAATTTAAATTGAGAATGTTCGCAAACTTTAAAAATTACAACATCTTGATCATCTGTCAAACATTAAAAAAAATACACAATTAAAATAAAGATTTATTGATTAATACTCGTAACATACTTTTCGCGCCTACTTTATCGTTTGTCTGATATTTTGATTTAATACTTATCAATCCGAAAGTTCATTGAATCTGAATAATTTTACGCATTACGCAAAAATACGTTAGAATATTTTATGTCACGTACGCACCGACAACCGATATTGTATGTTTTGTTATAATAGAAAATTATATTAATTGTTCAGTAAGAAAACCACACGAGGAAACGCTTTTTGTCAAATCTGGGATTTGAAAATCGAAACCTTCCGCAGGACGAGTGCTCTAAACTCTTTACCTCTGAGCTACCGTGGAATCCAACAAACTCCTGTTGTATTCAAATACCCACATAGGTATATATTGATTATATTTGGATGGAAAATACCATTTCAATATACTCATATATATTAAGGATTCTGATTAAATAGATAGATTATACTCTCAAAATAAAAATTCCGATTAAAAACTAATAAGCCATCAGAATTTTTCTCTACAGGGATACGCAGAGCGCTTTAACTACGATAAGCTCCATTTTGCACAGATTGTTTTATTCACATTCATGTATCGTCTCAAAAACACCCCTGTTACGCAATGGCGTCTCGTTACATTTGATTGTTATAGAGTGCTAAAAATTGAAAATTTCGACATTATTGATGTTGTTGAATTCAAAACGATTGTTTTTTTCGAGAATTTGATTTTTTAAAAATATTAAATTTTTCAGGAAATATCAGTTAAGCTTTTTTCTTTTTCTGAAAATCTTCATAGAAAAAACTGAATTTTCGAAAAAAAAAAACGTTTTCGGCTGCAACATACCATATATCAATAATGCCATATTTTGTAATATTAGCATTCTACTACACCTAAAAGTCACGAGCCGCCAGTGCTAGGTATAACAACGTCTGACACGACCAGACCCAAAGCATTTCATTTACTTGATATACCATGTTTTTTCAGAGCGATCAAAAGATCTTTTCATACCCACTTTAATTTTTTAAATTTCCGACTTTTTGTCCGGGTTAAATCTTCCTCATAGGAAAAACTAAACCCTTCCACACACTTTTCCACAAATGATCATCTACTCAATCCACATTATGCAAGTGCATTATATAAGCATAATAAATACAAAACAATACAAGAACAACACGTCAACTCACCACAGATCAAATGGGAAAATAATTCGCTGACTCCAGATATTTTCATTTCAGAGGGTTCGGCTCGGTAGAATTCCTAACAGGGCCTATAAATCCTTCTGATCCCTCAACATAAATATTTAAAAAATCTTTCGTAATCCTGCATGTATTTAAAATGACTGATTTTGGCATTTTTATATATCATTTTTTTGAGAGATCTAATATTATTATTATTATTGCTATTCACGAAATTAAACATTTTGCTAGTTGTTTTAGGTAGGGGCTATTCCAGTACTCAGATTAGAAGTGAAAATATTAAATCTTTATCAGTTTTAAGGCTAAGATCAAACGAAGCGGATTCATCTTCTATTTTATCAACCCTTTGACATGACCCCACTCAAGAGCATTTAAAATTACGCGTATAGTCGTCAATCTCCGTCAGATAAGACAAAATATAATGCAATAGCTATAACTAAAGTTGGATATAAATTGGTTTCCTCACGCAATTTAAGCCTGAAGGCTTTATCACGGATCAAACCACGCTGAAATGCTATAATGTAATCCAGAGAAAATCCCAAAATATTTCAATTTAATCCTGAAATTTTTCGTTCCTGAAAAAATGTATTTATCACTGAATATTTAGGTTAGTACGCTGTTAGAAGAAAATTATTTTATTTGGGATTGCGAGCTGTGGGAATATTGATTAAGAACTTCGCTTTTGTTCGCCGAAGTAGGTAGTCGAATAAATTAAATACGTATTTCGAGTTGTGCTAATTTAGGATCCTCGCGTGACGACCAGTGCTTTTTCTTCAAAGAAAGTATAATTAAAGTTAAACCACCAAACAAAAAAGGTCATAAAGAACCTCCCATATCCCCCTTCCAAAATAAAAGAACTTTGTTTTCAAATCCGTTTTGTAAAGAAAATTATTTTCTCCAAGTAACATACAAAATAACAAATATGTTCGTTGGTTTCTTCAAAGTTTTATTTTACATTTTCCAATTACGCACATGTTTGGAGTTTGGAAGAAAAAACAACACAAATTTCTCAGCTGATTAAAGAAAACATTCCGGGAAAAAATTATTCCGTTTTCGCATTAGTTTTTGAACTTTTCTTTACGTAAGTATTTAGGTTATGTTAAATAATCATTAGAGAATGATTGATTTTAGGTTTGTACTAACAAATAAATGCTTCATGAAAATAATACTTTTACATGTAGGAATCTCAAAACTCGAAAAATCAGTTTTTTTTTATAAATACATATTGTATACGTATTTATAGAACAACTCTGTGTGGCTATATGGCTATTTACTACATTTATAGAACAACTCTGGGTGGCTATATGGCTCTTTACTACATTTATAGAACAACTCTGGGTAGCTATATGGCTCTTTACTACATTTTCCTCAAACTGAAAAATATGGGTAGCTATATGGCTCTTTACTACATTTTCCTCAAACTGAAAAATATCCTTCAAAATCCAATGCTACAAAAGGTTTGATAGCATTGGTTTTTGAAGGATATTTTTCAGTTTGAGGAAAATGTAGTAAAGAGCCATATAGCTACCCAGAATTGTTCTAATAATCTAGTAAAGAGCCATATAGCCACCCAGAGTTATTCTATAAATTTAGTACATAGCCATATATATCCACCCAGAGTTATTCTATAAATGTAGTAAAGAGCCATATAGACCCAGAGTTGTTCTATAAATGTAGTAAATAGCCAATCAGTTCTCCAATATGAAATAATAGGCTGGGGAGGAGCATATAAAAGTAACTTAGCCCCACTGGAAGTGGTCCAAAGATGACTCATTAAAATAATTCCTAAAAAACCGTCAGATTATTCAACTCGTGAATTATTCCAAAAATTTTAAGTTGATAAATTATATAAAAAAAAGGCATTACTTAAAATCCACAAAGATAAACCAATAATAGAGTCACTGAGCACCAGACAGAGAACCACGGGACAAATAATAATACCTAAACTCAATACAACAAAGGCACAACACCATTACACATACTCAGCCATTAAATGTTTTAACATTTAATTGGCAATTATTGAATTGTTGAAGTTTTGCTTTGATCAGAAAACAAACGCAATGTTTGTTATTCGATTGGTCATAGAAATACGAGTGAATCACCAGCAGAACAGTTTGCAGTGAAGTTTGACAAACTTGATTACAGACTATATGGACCGCTTAAAGTTAATAAATATTCTATACATACAGGGTGTCCGGTGGTAAAGTGCAGTAACTTCGGGAGGTGATTCTACGTGATCGTAGGAGTAAAAAAGATAAATAACTTTTTCTGACATTCCAACTTTTAGATGTACTTTTAAGCTAATAACGAAAAATTTCTCCGACGTGCCTAGACGGCATTATTTTTTTCGTCGTTGCCAAATCTACATCCCGCGCCTCCTCGGTAACTAATCCCCGCTACCCGAATTCAGTCGGTCAGCTGGTAAACTGTCCCCCGCACCCCCTCCTGCACCCCCCGCTATTAGTAAATCGTGCTTTGAATGTAATGTGTCCCAAAATTAGACGGGCGGAGTAAACAACTTTGAAAATTTAATTTATCTAAGAATTTTTGAATTCGTTCACTAGATTTATTGTTTGTTCTCTGCGAACTTTTCATTTGGTTTGAATTTTTGACAGATGTGAAGAGAACCCCGTACAATTTAGATGTCGGTACGTGTTTTAGAGGTATAATGGTTATGGTGCTGATTTTATCAAAATCAAATTTTATAATATTCTTATTATTATTATAATTTACAAGTACAAGTATATTACATTGGATTTATTAATATAGACGTTGTACATTATAATGATTTATGATCAATAAGATGGATCAAGGAAAAAAATATTTATGAGATGTAATATTTTTGGTATGCCTCGTTATTCTGCTGTGTCATTCGTGTGGAAAACGTTCTTTTTTTTTTAAATGATTTTCGGCTATGTAATCATTGTTTTTTCTCACCTATAAAATTATGTCCCGTCTTTCCGGTTTATAAAAAAAGGTCTGATTTTTCGGATTGAAATTTTCAAAAAATCCCCAGGGTTTCAAAAATACGATTAAAAAAATAATAATAATACAGAATGTCTTAGAATATTTTCCTTAACCGGAAAAAAATTTAAAAAATATGATGCAAGTGGCCTATTAGTAAAAAGCGATGAAATTAGTTAAGTGTTCAATGAGTTATTAATATTTTTTATAATAAAAAGTGTAACGTGATTTTAGTGCAGTTCTCTTTTTGAATTTGGTAAAATATCAAAACATACGGCGAACTCTGTGTTGTTATTGTTTACAATTCACATGCGGTTTCCATGGATACGCGCCACTCACAAATATGCAACGTTGCCACGTTCACACTTGCGAATTTATCGGGTAAGTTTGCACCTACACTATGGCTTTTTAGCAGGTATGTCTTTTTGTATGAAAAATAAAAAATTGGAATTTCGGAAAAAGTTATTTATCTTTTTTACTCCTACGATCATGTAGAATCCCCCCACGAAGTTACTGCACTTTACCCCCGGACACCCTGTATATTAGATTTATAATGAACTAATTTCATTACCCAGCTTTAACCAAGTTTAAAAATTCTTTAGAAAAAGAAAACCGAAGCAAAAACTAATATTCTATAATTAAAAAAAATATATGTAATTCCGGAAAGAAAATTTTGAGTTGAGAATTATTCTACCTTAAATGAATTACACGCCTCCCTGCAATCGGAGGCAATATCGTGGCAGTGATCACTTGTTATTAGACAAACCCCAAGATATTAGTTATAATATAAGATATCGATATAAGTCATTCAGGTCTGCTGGTTCCAGTACTCCCATTATATTCATGTCGTTAAATAACAGCGATTCATCAACCAGTTCTTCACCCAAATCTTCCTTTTTTTATACATAATTGCACGCAAGAAAGCGCCAGAGCCTTTCCTACTTTCTGATGTTTGAAAAGTGTTGGCGTCGTCTTGGTCAACGAGCGCTTTGTTACTCCCTAAAGAAACGAAAGCACAAAAATTTAAAAAATTGCCTTAATAAATATATTATGACAATTTTTATATGTTATTGTTAAAATTTTCCAATTTTGAAAATGACACTAAATTCAAATTAGTGTTTTTAAATTAAGAGTACATGTTCCGAGTCTTAACAAATCAGTGCGTCCACGAAAACCTGGCAGGAGTGGTTTTGGCTATATTGCGATGATATATCACCATTTATATTTGGCTGAGAAATTGCATGTGTGAACTTTCAGAAATACGAGTAGCATTACTTGCTGATGATAAAATCGTAGATTCCTAAGCCAACTTAATAACCAATCTATTGTACAATCTGTTTACGTAATGTTTTGGTTTATTGTTAGCGGATTTAAAAAAAAAATCCAAATCCATTTTCACCTCCCACATTTCTTTCTGCTTCCCAACACAACTCACTATTGAAGATTCCACCATTTATTCCTGAATCCGGTCAGTTGGACTGACATGTTTACCTATATCACGTAAAATAATAGATCTGCTTATGTCACAAGTACAGTAAACCTTGTTTTGAAGGGGGTTATAAATAGGTAAGAATTAATTAAGTGATGCCAGTTTTACTTCCATTAAGTTGTCTGTGTTACTGTCACTCTGGATTTACATTTTGACAGTTAGACAGTGGTGGCTTGAGCATTTGTTCAATGGTAGGGACTGACAATTTTTACGTGTAATGGAATCTACCGGGAGAAAATATAAAAATTTTCAAACAAGTCACGCACCTAACCAGATGTCTAAACACAAAATAATTTAAAATCTCTTTAGGTATAATTACTAATTTATATAGTAGATATCAGAATAATACTTTTTGTGAAAAATCCCCTCAGGGGCGCTGTACAATTTTTTTTCAAGGTCCTATCCTATTAGTATCTGTAGTCGGACTCCGCGGTCGAGAGGAAAAGCTCTGGATTGGCAATCCCGAGCTCGAGGGTTCAAATCCTATCAGCATCATGTGGTAAAAGATTGCCCGCAGAATTCATTCCCCGGCGGGATTGATGATATCCACAGGGCGACGCCTGACGCCCTAGACTGGCTCACTGACCGAGATGTTCCCCTCTGACTCCCCTACCATGCGTAAGAAGAAGAAAAATAAAGAAAACTTATCACAGTTCAATAAAATTAAAACTAAAATTGTATTCATTGACAGCAATATATTTTTTTCAAATAATGTTAAGGGTTTGAACGAAATCGGTTTGAACGAAATGTATTTTTGTTCAAACTGTTCTGTAACCTAAATCACGTCACGTAAAACACGTATGGCGTAGGTAAAAAGATTATAACCACCGACTCCTTGACCTTTTAGATTTTATTTTTGTCTAGAGTCTAGATTATTCAACTCATAAAGCATTTTGGAAAAGCAAACCCTCGTTGTGGATTAGGTATGTCGCTCGCGTTGGTAGGTGTCTCTACCGTGTGAACAATTTAAAAAGTGTCACGAGATAATGATAATATATTGTATCAGATATTTTAGTTTGCAGTGACGGGTACTTTTTCGGATTACCTAATATGAAAAAAGATTTCGTGATCTTACACGGTAGATACTTTAGTCCTACCTGCTCGTAGCCAGTGGTATCATAGCATCCTTGATTTAGGTAATGTTGTTTTAAACTGAAATAAGTGGGGTGAGGATGGAAATGGGGAAGAAGGGGGTTCGAAAGTACATATCTGACTCACTAAAAATAGCATAAGCCAATTCTACAAATCTCTCACAAAGTCGGTAAGAAGAGCAAGTTCCATCATTGAACAAGGTGCAATTATATAACTTTATAATTCATTCAAATATGTAAATAAAGTCCACTTAAATTAAATAATTTTTCCCCGATTGGAGTTTGATCATTTGAGAAAGGTGGAGATTCGCAAATAATGAAAGCGTGATGATTGATATTAAGAAAGGGATATTTAGATTGTTTGGGCATGGTAAGGGAATATAATACAAGGTGTCCGGGGTAAAGTGTACAACTTCGGGAGGTGATTCTACATGATAGTACAAATAAAAAAATTCATTACTTTTTTCGCAATTTCAAAGTTTTAAGGTAGTTTTCAGGTAAATGAGTTGAATATTGTTTGAATGAAGAAACAATATTCTTCTAAAACAACTAAACATCAATTTTTTTTTTTTTTTTACTTCTACCATCGTGTAGAATCACCTCCCAAAGTTTGTGAACTTTACCCCCGAGCACTGTATATGCCGTGATTGTTGAATGGTAGAAGAAGTCGGGGACACCCAAGTCATTGCACAAACAAGAGAACCAAACGGGCCACTAATTATAGTCGGGTAATGTCAAGAGTCAGAATAACAGAAGACTGTGTATGAAATGATGTAGGAAAGTAAATGATTTAAAGAGTGTGTGCCAAGACAGAGTTTATTGTCGGTTCGTATTCTCTGCCTACCATTGAGGAGAAACTGTGGTTATTGTGTGTAGCCAAAAGTTTTATTTACATCGTTTCATAGATAGATGAACTAGTTGTTTTTTTAGAAATTTAAATATCATTTTACGAATTCATTCGGTCGAAAAAATTACTCCAACCGCTTCTTGCAAAATTTATTATTTATTTATTTTATTTATTACAAGATAATACATTTCAAAATGATAACAATGTAATAATGTATTTTTCCCAGTGAGTTTATAAAACTCATTTCGCGAAAGACAACATTAGATTAAGGACAAGACAAATAAATAAAATACATTAAAATAAATAAACGCAGATGTTATTATGGAGTTCTAGAGAAAGATTGTGTTAGTCATTAATGAAACTGCTGAGGAAATAGCTTTTGAGAGCTTTTGCCAATGTTTTTTTGTTCGTTGTCGGAAGTTTTAAATTTCTAGGTAATGCGTTATATTGTTTATGTGCAATGTATTGTAAGGATTAATTCAATATGAAATCACATATTTCTCCTCCGCTATTTCATAAAGGAGATGAAACCTGTGTTTTTTGGGTTGTATTTATCATCGGAAACATATCTATTGTTGTATCACTACTCCGTTGCGAGTTAAACTTTTAATTGGCAATTATTGACTTGTTGAAGTTTTGCTGCGATCACAAAACAAACGCAATGTTTGTTATTCGATTGGTCATAGAAATACGAGTGAATCACCAGGAGAACAGTTTGCAGTGAAGTTTGATAAACTTGATTACAGACTATGTGGACCGCTTAAAGTTAATAAATATTCTACATATATTAGATTTATAATGAACTAATTTCATTAACTAATAACTAATTTCATTTAACCAAGTTTAAAAATTCTTTAGAAAAAGAAAACCGAAGCAAAAACTAATATTCCATAATTAAAAAAATTTAGGTTTTTTTTATTTTTATTTTTTTTTTATTTATTAAAAGTATACAATACAGAATATAGTATATTATATAAAGCATTGTACTCCCAGGAGTTAATAAACTCATTGCGGGAATGATACGCATTACATGAAACATATAGCTGTATGTATTAAATGGACATATGATGGGACATACACAACATTATTATTTCAGATAGTCATTAATAAGATGAAGTTTGAGCATGTTAGTTTGGGTCTTTTTACATTGACTTGCACATTTGATCTCGTTGGGTAGTTGATTATATTTTGTGTGAGCTATGTATTCTAGGGATCTTAGTCCATATTTTGTTGATTTGATTTTTGGTATATGTAGTTTGTTGTGATTTCTTGTGTTGTGTTGGTGTACGTCGTAATTTTAATAGAGTGTAGTGTTGGAATGTGCTGAGTGTTGAATTACTTGTAATATAGTTTTCGTTATTTCAAAAGTGGGAATGGTATTGAAAGGAAGTATTTGGGTGTTTCTGTAGATGACTTTGACATGTGTGTCCCAAGGTAAACTGAAAATATTTCGCAGGGCTCTATTTTGGACGACTTGGACTTCTGAAATCATTTTTTTTTGTAGCAAATCCCCAGATTCCGGCGAGATATATTAGATGTGAGTGAATCATAGCATGGTAAATCGATTTTAATAGAGAGGGAGGAAGTAACCCGCGAAGTCTATATAAAACACCAGTTATAGGAGTAATTTTGGATAGAACATGTTTAAATAGGTGATTCCATGTGAGTTGTGAATCAATGAAAAGGCCAAGATATTTTGTAACATCAGCCCTTTCAAGGCGGTTATTATCAAGACTTATATTAAGACTTACATTTTTTTTATTTGCAAACAGTATGTAATGTGTTTTTTTTATGTTTAGGCTAAGTTTGTTTAATCGCAGCCAGTTTGCCAGGCAAGCTACATCCCTTTCCATTTCCTTTTCAAGTTCGTTTAAATCATTATTGTGATAAATAATCACTGTGTCATCTGCATAGAGTTGTATTGTACCCTTAAGTCCCCATTTAGCAATATCATTTATATATATATTAAAAATAGTAATGGTCCAAGTACGGAGCCCTGAGGCACGCCACATTATATCGTTCCCATGCTGCTTGTCCCTTTTCCAACAAAGGTCTGACAGTGTCGGTTAGAGAGGTAGCTACACAGTAACTTCAGGGGAGTGCCTACTATGCCTAGGTGTTCTAGCTTCTTTAGTAGTATCCCATGGTCAACCGTATCGAAAACCTTTTTTAAATCTATAAATAAGCCTGCAGCATGCTTACCCTGGTCTATATGCTTTTGGAGGGCGTATACAAAATCGAAGGCAGCACATTTTGTGTTAGATTGGTTTCTGAATACATACTGTTGGGATGCGAGTAAATTGTTTGATAGGAGATATTTAGTGAGCCTAAGCTTAATAACCTTTTCAAAAACTTTAGAGACAACAGAGAGGATGGATATAGGACGGTAATTAGAAGGATTTTTTTTGCAATCATCTTTGTAAATCGGAATTATTTTTGCTATCTTTAGTTGATCTGGGAAGATTCCACTATCCAGGGATTGATTAATAAGAAAAACAAGGTGGTCAGCTAAAATATCTTTGCAAAAGTTCAGGTACACTGGTGTAATTCCATCTAAACCTGGAGATGCATTAGACTTTAGTTGAGAGATGATACTGAGAACTTCTGTTTTATTTGTTTTGGCCATGTATAAGGACTGGATTGCTTTTTGATCCGTGTTTATAGTGATAGAATCATCTGGATATGATGCAATTGTAGCTGCTAAGTTTTCCCCAACTGATATAAAGAAGTTGTTAAAAGTTGAAGCTATCTGTGTTGGGCATGTTATTTCTTCATTCTTAATGAGAAGACATTCAATTTCATCTTTCTGGGGTGTCGAGCTATTTGTTAGAATTGCATTTATTATTTTCCATGTCGGTCGCGGATTACGCAGGTTTTCTTTAAATATAGTCGTGTAGTATTTGGTTTTAGCATATCTTCTATAGTTGGTAACTTGATTTCTTGTTTTATTTCTCAGTGCTGTGAATATATCACTTTGCTGATTTTTTTTCCAGATTTTAAACGCATTGTTGCGCTGTTTGATAAGTGCATTTAATTTTGCATCAAACCATGGAGTATTACCCCTCCGTTGGTCTCCTATGCGTAACTCAGATTTATGTTGGGATGATTTTATTGCTGTTTTGATGTATTCATTAAAATTATTATAGTTTTCATTGGCATTACTGGTGGTTTCGTGTGGAAAGTTGTGGGATTCTACATATGTTTTTAACACGTTTTTATCGGTTTTGGTGTTGTTTGAAAAATAATGTATTCTATTATTAGTGTGCTGTTTCAAGCTGTTTTGGTAATCTAATATCAAAATGTTATGATCACTTAGGTAGGCATCTATATTTGCAGTAGTTGAGGAAATATTTTGTCTGTTTGAGATGATATGGTCTATTAGAGAAGTAGAGGTATCTGTTACTCGTGTAGGATAGGATGTGTTACATATGAAACAGTTGTATGAGTCTAGCGTGTTGATGTACTTAAGAGATGTATTATTTTTTTGAAGAATGTCAATGTTGAAATCACCAAAGATAAGGGTATCATTTCTACAGTTATTTAAAATAGATTCAAGATACATTAAGAATTCGTTAATGTTTGAGGTAGGCTTTCTGTATATAACATAAATATTTAACGGTTTAAAATGTCTATTACGGATATTAATTCCTAAGAAAGAATTTTCACTACAATGTTTTTCGATAGTTGTAGCATTTAGTGAATGGTGCGTGTAGAGAATCACCCCTCCTCCTCTTTCATTGGTGCGAGACGCAAATGTACTTTGGTAGCCGTCGATGTTGAAGAAGCACTCCTCACCATCTTCCAACCAGGTTTCGGATATTGCAAGTACGTGTACAGTGGGTTTGATGCTCTTTAAAGTTTCTTCAATCTCGTCAATTTTATTTTTGATACTTCTCGCGTTAAGATACATTATTCGAAGGCTATTTTTTATTGGCTTATAGTCTTCAATTTTCTCATATTTGTATTCATTTATACTGGCCTGGGTCCCGGATGCTGTAGTTACAGTTGAGTTAGCCATAGTCAACTCTCTCCATTGTGCGTGACATCATTATGGTACGGTAGGGGCAGTCCCTATCTTTTGATCTGTGTTTTGGTGCCTCAATTTTGCCTTTGGCCATTTTAAAGCAGTTCCAGCAACGGAATTCTTCTTTTTGTTCCTTTTTTGTGCAGTGAGATGATTTGTGTTCACCAGCACAGTGTAGACAACGATCTTTTGATTCAGTACATCTCGCGGCGGAGTGACCGTATCCCATGCATTTATAGCACTGCATGATTGGGCAGCTGTCTTCGACTCGGACTCGCTGGAAACCTATATTTATTCTTTCTTGTTTTAACATAGCTGAATGTACTTCTTTTTTGACGATCAGAATAACATTTCGTAGCCTATCATTTTTCCTGTTGTTTGTGAATCTTAGAATTTTAATAGCTTCCTTATCATTTCCAGTGGCTTCGTAGATAGTATCATTTTGTTGCAAGATCATGTCTAATATTTCAGAATCTTGTGTTTCTTTTTCGATCCCCTTCAAGATAACATTAGGTCTAAGACGTTTGCCCTCATGAGCAACCAAGTTACCATTGGTCAGCCCTGGAATTGCTGTTAGGATCTTTTGTGCATCTGACTTTTTAGGGCAGGTAATTATGACCTTGTTATTTTTGGCCTTTGATATACCACTGACACCCACTCTGAGGTCGGCTGGCTTGATAATATCCTTTATTGTTGAGGTGATGGATTCTGACGTCGCTTCTTGGTCTGATGACGACACTATTATGGCATGTCTGGTGCGATCTCCTCGATTCCTACTGCCGAGGCGTAACTGAGTACCGGTTCTTTTTGAGCGTTGGCGCAGAAAGCTGACATTTCCCTACAGTGTCTTTCTTCCATCTTCAGTTGACATTTTGCATTCTGCATCTTGGTTTCAAGTAATTCGACTTCCAGAGCATGAAGTTGTTTTCCCAGTGTGGCTCCTTTCTCAATTATCTCCAGTAAAGATAAGATTATTGTGTCGCGGACTTCTTTGGTTATGTTATTTTTGAGAGGCTCGGCTGCTTTCAGTGCCAGAGTGGCAATTTGGACAATATTCATGGCTGTCTCGGACTGTTTCGTTTTCTGGAGAGAAGTATATTGGGGGATTTCAGCAGAAGTCAGAATCGGTTTGGTTTTGAGAGGAGGAATTTTGTCTTCATTGATAGATGGAAGCGCTGGACTGGGCTGGTGTGTTATTGGTGAGGATCTTGTAGTAGAGGAGAATGTTGTTGCGGTGGTGGTAGAAAGAGCAGAGTTGGTGTTAGTGGGGATTGACGCTTGTTTATTAGTCTTAATTTCCTTATTTTGTCGTTTATCCACAACTTTTCTGCTTTCGGTTCGGGTTTGTCTTAGGGACTTAACTAGTTCTGGACTGCTACTGCTCCGGATTATCGGGGACCTCGGCGTGGTTCCCGATTTTTTAAAAGGATCTTTAGCCCCTGGGGGGGGTACACGGTGTAATGTATATGTAATTCCGGAAAGAAAATTTTGAGTTGAAAATTATTCTACCTTAAATGAATTACACGCCTCCCTGCAATCGGAGGCAATATCGTGGCAGTGATCGCTTGTTATTAGACAAACCCCAAGATATTAGTTATAATATAAGATATCGATATAAGTCATTCAGGTCTGCCAGTTCCAGTACTCCCATTATATTCATGTGGTTAAATAACAGCGATTCATCAACCAGTTCTTCACCCAAATCTTCCTTCTTTTATACATAATTGCATGCAAGAAGGCGCCAGAGCCTTTCCTACTTTCTGATGTTTGGAAAGTGTTGGCGCCGTCTTGGTCAACGAGCGCTTTGTTGCACGATCAGTTTCACATTGCGGAAGG
This sequence comes from Hesperophylax magnus, assembly GCA_026573805.1. NCBI lineage: Eukaryota > Metazoa > Arthropoda > Insecta > Trichoptera > Limnephilidae > Hesperophylax > Hesperophylax magnus. The sequence continues at coordinate 3,614,493 of JAIUSX010000088.1, forward strand.
GGTGTGTAGAGAAGACGTCCTATTTTACCCCCACCACCTCTCTTCCTAAATTGTCCTTCAATTGCAGGGAGGTGTTCGCGAATTCTCTGTAAGAGTAGGCAGATAAGATCTAAAGCCAAATGACTCTTGATACACATCTAGCATGTTTTGCACACATCTTTTTAATGCCTACTCTACGACGTTATTTCAACTCTTCGTCAAACCGCATCCTCCTCTTTTTTTAAAGTACAGTATTCTAACGGGGTGCCATAGAATAGACGTTAGATTTTTAGTAAATTTCTCAAAATAATCAAAACCGTTTCGGTTTTCCAATATAAAGATTATTATTTAATACAGTGTTGCGGGAGCTGTTTCGTTTTTCTCAAATAGTCCTGTATTGTAATCATTTCGCAAATGTTTTTTGCGGGCGTAATAAACACGTTTTTTACTTCGGTTGTCCCAAAATTCGCGAAACTGTTACAGCCGTTTCAGAACCGGAAAACGGGTTTAAGTTATTTTACCAAGTCGTCGCACGTAGGACCATCGGGTAAGTCGTGAGGTTGAAGGGAATGGGAGACGAAATAGATGAAGTACCTGGCTTTTCAGATCTTGTTAAAAACACGGCTTAGGTATACCATTTCAATTGTGAATGGTGGTCTTTTACTAGGGCGATACATAAACTGTAAGTGCCCTGCAAATATACTATTTCATTCTTACTTATTAAGATTTCCTACTACGCCGTTGCAGCGTTAGTATAGCTACCCTAAAAAAAGTATAGTGATCCTCGGAAATTCGGGTATTTTCAAATTTCGCGTTTTGTTGCTAACTTCACATTTCTTCAGATAATATTTCCGATGTCGTTGACCCGGTCTGTTTTGAATTGCTTCGAAATACGGCTAATTCGATTATGCTTTCCGTATTTGCTTTGGAAAATCGATATTTCGACTAACGAAATATTCCTCTAATAGTGCTGCAAATGGGTTTTACTGCTTTTTTATCATTTTCATCGTGCGACCGATTGATATTTATTTGTCAAATCGACTAGATTGTTGACAAGTCAGCGATCTTACTACGATTGTAATACGTTTCTATACCTGGGGATTGGGCGGTTCTAAAATTATAATCTATTTTGAGTAAGACGGACGAATGGATATGTATTTTTATTGTTATTACACGTATTTGATTGTTAATTTAATTTTAACTGTACCCGAGATGTTCCTAACTATTTGTTCCACCCACTTGCGCTTTTTTGACGCTGCCAGGTTAATGTGAAGTGATGTTGATTGTCTGAACTTATAAACATGGTTTGAAAGCTGTCGTCACGAGGCTGCATTGCTTTGCTGTAGTATAACTCAAAGCGACGTATCTCAAAATGACCCTAAGTTGATTAAAAGTTGACAAAATTATTTTTGCTTAAGAAGGCCCTTTTAGTCCATTATAATAAATATAGAGGGAGCGTTTCCAAAAAGTTTTCAAGATAAATTGGCATTCCTGAAATAAAGCCTTCGAAAGTAAGGCCAAGCGGACGTGTTATTAGTCAACTTGTGTTCTAAATGTCAAAAAGTTTCTGAGATACCAACTAAAACAAATCGGCCTAACTTCAATACAATACTTTGCGGGTTATTACACTTTGTTTTCGTTTCAGAACTTTCAGTCATCAACGCGACGTTTCGTATTATTATGTAATATTCATAAATATATATGATTTGTTGTTTTCTCTAAACAAATGCAACTTCATTCACGAATGCGTTTTGTATTTTGGAATATGATATGTGAAGCGTTGATATTAAAGAACGTATTGATGACGGTTCCACGATAACTCATCAAAATGACAATTCAACAAACCTATGAAAAGTGCTATAATGTTATGAAAAGTGATGAAACAAATCTACATTTTTCATAAATTTATAGCACTTTTTATACGTGTGTTGAATTCTAATTTTGATGAGTTATCCGGTTATCATTGATGACATGTTTTTCTTAATATACCATTCCAGCTTACGTGTTCCCGGGGTTGCTCGGAGACTTATAAATGGTTTGGGGTTTCAAGTTATAGTGTATCTGTCAACTGTGTGCATTTATAGAGTGGAAACACTATAATTGTATTATAATAAGAATTTGTTTCACTTGATCGTGCCATGTCTTCCTCGAGCGACATTGACTTCTTCAACCATTTACTTAGTCATACATTGTCCTCACACTTCTTTCTTCGATCATCAGGTACATCACATCACATCACATTTTACCACAAATAATTACTTGATTCTTGTCTTTTTTACCAGTCACTTCACATAATATCACGAAATCCACATTTTTACTGTTAAAAAACTCCTTTTTTACTGTTAAAAAACTAAATTTTTACTGTTAAAAAACTATATTTTTACTGTTAAAAAACTACATTTTTTACTGTTAAAAAACTACTTTTTTACTGTTAAAAAACTACATTTTTATTGTTAAATAACTACATTTTTACTGTTAACAAACTACATTCTTAGTGTTAAAAAACTACATTATATCTCATATAATTTGACTCCATATCTTATTCCATTCACATTTACCAGTCACTATACCACATTGTTACTTTAAAAAATCTACATTAAATCGACTTTTATTCGACTCCATATCTCATTCCAGTGCAGAATAATGTGTAAAGTCTTCCACGGGCATCCCAAACTTCTTCTACAATTCAAACTACTTTCTAAACACTCCTGGCACTAATAAGAACATTCTTTGAAATTTCAGCGAAATCAATCTAGTAGTTTTTGAGTCTATAGGGAACAAACAAAGAAACATTAATTTGTATGTGTATACACAAACAAATAAATCCACCATCTGCCCATTCACACTGAAATGGAAAATTAGTTATCCATGTGAAATTTTGACAAAATGAAAGTTAGTTATTTCTTTTGAGTCAGCCATTATTTATTAATTTTAAAGTTTATTTTTTTGGAGGATATGATTTGAGATTTTCACGTACAAAAGTATTACAGTGATTAATGTTTGGATTGTTATTTCTCCTTCTTTAGCTAACGCTTCCGACAGCGTTACTGTGTCCATCATCAGAACAGATCTGAGACCCTTTCGATGTACACTGTGACGTTTCCGAAACGTTGGCTAAAATATGAGGAAGCGCAACACGTATAATAACCCAACATAATCACGACAATTTATATCGTGATTGATGTCATGGTGTATACTGTCGATTGTGTGGTGTATACCAAAACCTCCTAGATCACAAGGCCAGGACACTCAATCAAAGCAGCCTCCTAACATAGAAAAATATTAGTTTTATTTAAAAAAAAATATTTTTAAATTTTAAAACATCTTAAATTTTTTTTTGTTAATTTAATAAAAAAAATTAAAAATATTTTTTTTTTGAGGTTATCATACAAGTTGGGAGGCTGATTTGTTTCAGTGTCTCAGCCTTGTTTCAGGCTTGTGATCTAGGAGGTTTTGTGTATATCCGACCCTTCAAAATTTGATGTGAGTGTATCGTAAGCATGGTTTTGATGAAGGTTTTTTCCAACTGTATTAGTGTGAGAACGTGGTAAAAAATATCGTGACAAAATGGCATTAAAAACATAACTTGTATATTTTCAAAACAATATTTCAATTTTATTTGTGCTCGCACCTACAATAAATCAAACAAATATATTTATTTTCGTAGTATGAATGCACGTAAAATTTTATTACGCCATTAAACAAAACATGGCAGTTATTTTCATAAATGTAATTATTGATAAAGCATCAGTAGTTTAATTTGGACATAATAATCTTATTTGAGTCAATAATCTTACCGAACCAAATAGGAGATTCCATAAAGACACATAATACATAATCATCATTTTTCTAGAGTATAAATGTCCCCCTAATCTATGTATAAATAAACATGTATATATGTTCGTTTGTTCAAAATCTTTCTCCGAAAGTTCTTCACAGATTGCTTTGAAATTTGGTCACAACGTTGCATTCGAATACGTGTGTGTTTTTATGTACCTATATTATATAAATGTCACTTACGACAGGTAAAACACTTTTTTTTAAAAACAGCGCCATCTGTTGGACGTAAAAGCAACCCGCGCTATTGTTTCTATATCTGCACACACTGAGCCACAGCAACGCGTGCTCAGTCTGTCTCAGTCAAAAAAAAAATCATCGTAGACTTGTAAAAAAGTCAATAGATGTCACACATTAAAAAAATATATATATTTATCCAAGACACTATATAGATTGCATTTATTTCGGGAAGAATCTTGCAATCATACATAAAGATAGCAGCCAATAAAATATGCGTCAAGCAGATGAATAAGATGTTGTTAGTTGTTAGTTTCTACGGTTTAATTCTTAAATGTTACTGAACCTTATTATGATTTTTTCGTTTCATAGTTTCGTTTGAGAGACGTCAACATTGTCTTAAATGATTAAATATTACAATTTGTGGTTTTACTCATTAGGTTATTAAAAATGTATTTTCTCGGTAATTTGTTATCGGCTGCCAATCGGTGAAGTTTCCAGTACGATTGTCTAATATCTAATATCCCACGGCTCAGGGCCCAGGTTTGGTTACACGCGATGGCGGAATTACCCACACGGCCGATAAGGGCCCCAACTCCGGCCGCAGTAAAACTCTGACGATAAAAGCTACCTCGATCGAATGCGAAAATGGCACCTGCATTGATATTAAATAAACAAGATGGCGTCGTATTGTGATGGAGTTTTGGGATATTCAACCGTTTTGCACTTCCTTATTCTTTAAAAACTCCATCATCTGAGCGGACACATATGGTATCAAACTGCTCAGATCCCCGATTGAAATTCCCAGTAAAAATAAACACTAGGATTAAAACGGAAACCAATGTCGCCATTGACAGATGGTACCATTTGGTTCTAGTCTAGTAGTTAGTATATCACCCCCCCATTTGAATTGCGAGACTGAAGTGAGTAGGAAGGGAATCACATGGAAAGCAGGGGATGGTTTTGACGTACCTGGATATTCAGATCTGGTCACCAAACACAGAAAAAGCCTTTTCAAGCAAAGTAGCGATCGTCAATGACGATATTTCACCTGGGCCAGGTGTCGGCAGACTTTCATGTGAGAAGAGCCAATTTGTTAAGGAAACAGGGTAAAAATTGTATCAAAGAGCCAAATAATAGTCTCCTGACCTGGGCGATACTTATGCCTGATTTACACGATACAATTTTAATACATACTATTCATACCGATCCCCATATCGGGACCCATACGAACATTTTTCTCTTTACACTATCATTATTTTCACATAATATATAATATAATTATTTTTATAGGCCTTCGCAAAATTGCCCACCTAAACGCTGTATCTTGATCGATACGATATTCGTATGATATTTGAGGTAAAATTACCAAAAAACAGCAGGGTAGATACCAAAGCTATAACTGTCACAACCTCCATCAGTCTCTATTCATTAATTAAAAGTATGTTACAATATGACGTTGACACGCATAGGTATTCTTTATTTTATGAGTTAACAGTACGTATGTAAAGTTCTCGGGTATTATTTCCTCAAAAAATGTCAAATCTTCAAATATACGCGCGAAGAATATTTAACAATAATACACACTTACAATCAGTAATAAATACATATTGTAGTCTTTTTTATTAATATTTTAAATATAAAACTAAACAAACTTTTCAGGTAATATCGTTACATAAAACAATGAGAGATGATAGAAACAAAATGTTAAATCATTAAAGACACGCGAAATTCACAATACCTAACACTAATACACATTCATAATCAGCAATAAACAGATATTGTAGTCTTTTCGTTAACTTTTTAAATATAAAACTAAATAAACATGAAATATTTTCACGGAATGCAGTTACGTAAACAATGAGAGATGGCAGAAAATAAAATTAAATGTCCGCCATCTTAAAACTGTACGAAAATCGGTAACACACGTCACTCACGGTACCAACTGCCAAAATAGAACACGTCCCTTTTTTCATCCCGATTAGACAAACTGGATGAAAAAAGGTATCGTGTAAAACGTGTATTAGAGTATCTACAATTCTTATGCAGAAATGACGAACACTGCAAGGATCGACCAAAAAGTGAATCTTAAGGCTTTTATGATATCTAACAAATATTCTAATTTAAAATGGATTTTTTTTCCAAGCTCACTAAATTCAAGTAACTAATTTTAAATTATTTTCAATGCATACCCCTCTTTTACGAAAGTATTATTTTAAAACATATGGTTGAACAGCTGGCGGTGGCTCTATACGGAATTCAATCCATTTCTATTCGGGACTAATTTATTCTTTGAAGTCAGCGAGCCACATTTGAATACATTGCGAACAAAAAAGCACTGCCTATGTAAAGTACCCACCCTAACTTGTTACTATACGAGAGCCAATTACGCGGTTCTTGTTTTAGTAGTTATGTAATAAGAGAATTACGGAATTGCATAAATTAATTATTTAACACTTGTTTCCAAATTTTTTTTTTCTTATTAGCACAATTCTGCATATGAAATTTAAGCAAAGAATGGTCACACTTTTTGATCACGAAACACGCCTACATGGCATGGCTCTTTTAAGTTAACAATTTTGCAACTCTAGGCACGTCTAATTTATTGGTGATAAGAATACATAGATTGCAAAACTTTCTTTATATTAAACTTTTATTTTTATTTAAATAATATTTACTGGTATCCACATGGACCTTTGAGGAATTGCATACCGTACATCAAAACATTGAATAAATCTTAGTAATTTTATTTACGTAATATCTATGTGTTCACAGATGGCGTTAATTTAATTATTTTATGCAACTACACTTTTTGGAAGTTATTGTATCGGTGATTCAATCCACTATTGAGTTTGTATACCTTTCTTGAAAGAATTGAATTTTTATACCGATAAAAGTATTTATTCATATTCATATTGTCTTAATATTTTAAAGCTTATCTTTAATAAATTGTATTTTCATTAAATTAGTTCTTTTGAAAGTAGCTATAACTTGAATAAATAATTTAACTTGGTTTGATATATATATTTATATTTATTTTTCAATGAAAGATAACTGGTTTGTTGGAACAACCGTTCCTTCCTCAGGACAAAATATATAATTCGGTTTAATGCCATCTATGAACGCATAGATTATAATAAACGTTACGTTGAACCATAAACATATGAATATTAGTAGACCTGCCCTAAGTGATTAAAAGCGTATTATTCCCCACTCCCCATACCGGTTCCATTGGAGCCGGCTGGGCTCGCGTATGGCTTCTCGTGAATCTTGAAAACGTGACGTCATCATTCTTATGCGAACTAGCATCGAGCTATGGTCGAGGCATCATCGGTTTATTTTACAAAATAACACGGCAAAATGGTGGCTTGTGCTATGAAAACTTGTAAAAATAGATGTGAAAAAGAGAATAAACCAATTGTCGTATAACATTCCATATGTAAGCATTATTTTAAGCATATTCACATCGTATAATATGGATCAGTTGTAGAAACATATACTATCACATCGAGATATATCTGGACGCAAAATAAAAAGCCGTTTGCATAAGATCAGGGATGTGCCTTCGCCTTTTGCGCTTTGTTAAAATCCATAATCGTATCATTTGGAACTTCTATTTTTTCATCTGTTATATCTTGCTGGAACTCCGTCGTATTAATAAAGGATAATAAACCAATCATTTTTAAATTTATTCCACTTTAATGGCGTTATTACTAAACGAGTTTTGATTTTTGCACAACTCATAAACAACACTTAATATAGGATAAATGGTTGGTTATCAATTGTGAAAAATTGGTATGTTTGGAAGTAAAATGTAGATACATAATATCACACGTCGCAACGGACCACGTGTTAGGTACGCGCTTGTTTCGTATGTACGGTACTGCTGGAACGAGAAGGAGTGCATATCACGTAATGCGCTAGGTTATACCGAGTGGCGATGTGTGATAGAAAATCATGTTTTTTGTTTTTAATTGAAAAGTGTCATCGGAAGGCAAAATGATGTCCAAATTTTTACTCCAAATACTCTTAGGAATCGCTGGTAAAAGCTGTGTGTATATAATTTCATTTGTTTTTTTAGTTGTTTTACTTTTCTATTATCTTCTTATAAGTGAAATGTTATATATTTTCTTAAGGATTTCAATATTTTATTATTAATAGGAACAGAGCGGTTGTGACAACCCTCCAACATTGGTCGAATGTGGCGATTCTCAAGTGTGCGCATCTTTGGTTACTGGGAAGTAAATTATGAACATTTATAAAAGTGTCTTAACTAAATACGTAAACAAAATATTCGACTATGAAAATAGAAGAATTTTTTTTTGCCGAATTTGGACTTCGCAAATTTGTTCATAACGTGGCGAGTAATTTGCGCTCCCATGTAAAAATGTCTATTCTTTCAAAAGCAGATTTTACTTTTAAGAACTAAATGGTGATATTATAATGCGAGGTGCCTATATACTGTCAGATTGATTTATTGACGAATCACAGTCAGCTTTACCCCCCGCGTTCTTCAACGGTTGATTTTACTCCTCATCTTTAAGTTCTAGTCTATTAATATTCATATGTCTGTGCGTTGAAGCGATTTCATTGTTGCCTATGACAGATTTTATATTTTTCAGAGCGACAATATTTTCTTCGTCTCCTTTATAATAATAACAATAATAATAACATGGCATTTGCATAGCGCAGTGTAGTGTCATTTCACTAAAAGTGCGCAACAAACTTAAAAATGGTAATTTAGTATTCGTTGTCGTGTTCTTAAAATTATTCCTACAGTGTGCCTTACCCAATACAGATCTAATATTATAACACTAAATATACTGTTTACAAAGTGATGATAAAACTTAGAATAACAATAACAGCAGGACAGGACAAAACAAGAATATTAAAACTAAAACATAATATAAAACAGGAGGCAGTTTAAGCTCAGAAATGAGAATCTTTTGATCAGACATTTAAAAAAGGTACAATAAGGAGGCAACCAAACCAAACAATTACCGGAAGTTTTAGAATATGGCTTATTGTAAAATATTGAAAAGAAGTTAAGATTTATGATTGGTAAGATCGTATGTAATTATCTACTGGCGGCAGTGTTATTGGCTATTAAAATAATTATTTAGAGGGATTACGGACTTCTGCAGTGAAATTTGACTCCCCCAAACTTTCCATTCAGAAGAAGTTGAAAGAATTAATAAATACAATTCTGAAGAAGTTCATAAAGTATGCAATTCCGTTTTCACGACAACGAGTTTTCGCGTACGTACTGTAGGTGTGCATAATAAGTGACAATTTCTCGTTATTCGTAGTTGAAGAGCCTACCCAGTTTATTCCATTTCAACGAGATCGAACGTAATTATATACGCATTTATAGTGGCAATTAATTCTTCATAAAAGGTTGGATAATATCAGGTAGGCCTTTGAATTATTCCGTTTACTTTCCGCAACAATAGGCTAATGGATTATATTTGATAAAGAAATAACCTTTAGCTTTGTTAGATAATCTTGTAATATTATTTTTAGTTGTTTTATTTGACATTCACGAACAGCAGCAAAGGAAGGCTTTTTAAATCTTAAAACTTAATTAAACGCAACATTTAGGTTTTTTTTACTCTTATTTGTAAAGCATCTCTGAGGTAGTTTTGGACAAAAAACGGCTCAATGGAATTAAAGTATTTTTATTTTTAGTAATGTGATTCTTTTAATGCGTATATTTCGATAAATATTCTAAATCAAATGTGAGGTGGCAATGAAATTATCCGAGGACATTGAAATGTCAAATTGACAGATAATCGACAATCAATAATTGAGCCCTGGAAAGTAAAAAACGTCGCGTCTAATGAGAATTTTTGTTGGAAAATAATTTTACCTTTTCTGTAATATATTTTATACTTGCTGACGTGTACCCGGCGTTGCTCGGGGACTAATACATAGTTTGGGGTAAAGTTTCGGGGTTGTGAATTCTAGTGTAGACAACTGGTTGCATTTTTAAGGTGAAAATAATATTATTGTATTGGAATACGTAATAATCTGTGGCCTCGAGAGAAGCTGGAGGTCGCGGGTTCAAATCCCAGCGCGTTAAGTAAAGCGGCTGGCTTGTCGAGAGCATTACCCATAAATAAACCACCCACTAGATCGATATTTTCGGGCTTTCTGTACGAAACAAATTGGACCTAAAAAAACCATAGATTTGTCAATATATAGACAGTTAAATTCTCATTCGGAGCCTACTGATTATACTATACACCAATGAAAAACTTGGAAAATTAATTACATAGACTTTCAGAGTTTTTCATTGGTGGATATAGTTAGGTACCTAATCATATGACGTCACAATATTTTGGTTCCAATTTTCGATCCGAGTTATACCCCTCTAGCCTTAGATATTCCTCGACCACGGAGACCGTCTATATTAAATAATAAAAAAATTGAAAATTATGACAGTAGTTGCAAATCCAGAAAATATAAACAGATGAAAGGTGGCAACGTTCAAAACTTGAAAATCTAATAAATATTAATAAATATAAATAATTCACAAATCTATAAATGTTTGTTCGTTTGTCCCTTTAGACTCTAAAACTACTGGACCGATTTCAATGAAAATTTCAAAGTTTCTTCTGATTAGTATCAAGAGTGTTTAGAGAATGGTTTGAATGGTATGAGAAGTCGGGGACGCCCTACGAAGACTTAGACGCATTATCTCTGCACTGGAATGAGATACAGAGTCGAGTAAAAGTCGATATAATGTAGTTTTTTTAATATAAACAATGTGGTATACAGTAGTGAGTGGTAAAAGTCGGAGACGCCCGAGGAAGACATGGAACGATCAAGTGAAACAAAAACTTATAAAAAGTAAACTTTTTCATTATTTAGAATAATTTTAATCGCAGCTTAAAAAATATACCTAGTTTTCAGGTACAACGGAATTCACAACCTCAAAACTTGACTTTAAACCATTCCTAACCCCGAGCAACGCCTGGTACACAGCTTGTTAAAACAAGACTATTTGGTAAGATTATTCTGGGCAAATGATAATGTTTCATACATATTCAAATAGCAATGTAATTCAGCTGTACTAGGGCTGTTTGATGTACCTACCTAGGTCTCTGAATTATAATACACAATATGGTAATATGTAGGTAATGTTTAAATTCTCGCCCTAAACTTTCCAAGCTCATCGTACAATATGGAAATGATTGCTCCAAACAGGTCTGAAACCAAATAAGGTTCAAAGAAAATGAATTCAACATGGTACCTCAGAAAAATTAAAAAATTCTATTCTTACCGAAATGTTATAGTACAGTATGGTAATAGATTTTGTGCAGTAGCTAACTACAACCCTAGTAAAGCAATAAATAGATTTTGTGCAGTAGCTAACTACAACCCTAGTAAAGCAATAAATAGATTTTGTGCAGTAGCTAACTACAACCCTAGTAAAGCAATAAATAAATAAAAATATATTTTAATTTAAGTGAATAAGATTTGAAATTTAAACAAATTTTTCACTTTGTTCCACTTATTTTCACCAGGACTGGTTTCATCTTACTACGGATATTTTCAGACTGGTAGTTGAAATTCTTATGTTACGGAATTTAAACAAACTTAGGCAGGGGTACACAACATTTTCTACCCATCTATAAAATGAATAATTATATTTTTTGTTTATTTAAGGTATTTGTAACGGTGTAGATGTAAAGTAGGAACATTCCAAAGTTTACATGTAATAATGAGATCTACAGGATCAATTATAGGGTACAAATACGGTAGAGCAAAGATCTCAGTCTCATGATTGTGGGGTTCATTTTCTGTCAAGTAAGGTGGAAAATCAGAAATAATAAGAGTAAATACTTAATCGAAATTATATTGAAACCATCAAAAGTTACAACAAGGGAATATAAAAGATACCAATGTAAACATAGGAATAAAAGTAGGCACATACCAGATGGACTCCTGAACCAAACTAAGCTAACTAAACGTGGCCGAGGAACGAAGGAATAACAACGGGTGGCGAACGAAAACTTGTCTCCGGTAGCGGGGAACGGACCCGTGACGGAAGCCAGGACATCCTTCACTTAGTGGAAACGGGAGGGCGCAACTCCTTCAACGCGCGCCTGTAGGAACTTCAAGTCCGCAGCACGTGGTAACCAATCAGACTCTTCTTAAGGAGGCAGGACATCCTTCACTTAGTGGAAACGGGAGGGCGCAACTCCTTCAACGCGCGCCTGTAGGAACTTCAAGTCCTCAGCACGTGGTAACCAATCAGACTCTTCTTAAGGACTTCGGGAACAGCAATCCGTACCATTGCGACGCGGGGACACTCAGCCATCAACTTCTAGCCACAGCTAGGACCAATCCATTTGCGGTTTCACAACCGAAACACGAGTACTACAAATATGACCACCGGCCAACACTGGATAAAAAGCGGGATTCCATAATCACCAATAATAATCAACACGAACAATTCGTGAAAGGTAAAACACCCCGCGCCCTTTTTAAAAGAAAAGCATGACTTCTATTCACATGATTAACTAAGATTAAAACACCTTGAATGGCGAGTGACTCGATCCGCCGAACCGCTGGCCAAGCAGACCGGGGAGGAAGTGCTCATAAACAAAACTGTCCTTCCTTCCTCAATAAATATTGCCAAACTTAAAAAAAAACACCATAGACAAAATAACCCCAAGACATATTATAAGCTATTTTGTTAATTTAAGGTACGTATGGGTAATTATAACGTTTATTATTACAGTTATGAATGATGTTACATAGTAGATAGATATTTTTAATTCACATGAGTACAAATTAATTTATATAATTGGGAAGGTTTCATATTCTCTCCTTGTTGGTTAGGGCTTAATTGACAAATATTGATAACACTATGATAATTATTGTTATTAGGGTTCTCCATACATTTGGGTTATTACGTTTTCATTTACATACTTAAATTATAACACTGTTCTCTGAAGTAAAATTATTCTAAGTGAATTTGAAGATTATAATGGATATATTAATGGTGATTGAGCGTTATGTTCCAACTGTTTATTCATTATATATATTTTATTAGGCGATTAATTTCTAGTGATTTTAATCTGTCTAATTTTTGTCCTTTGTTGCAAACATGACGGATTTTGACATCTCTTTATCAAAAGTATTAAATTTCAAATCTAATACAACGGAATTCCACCACGAAATAACAGTCCAAAAACTAGACTCATTAAATGAACAAGTGTAAAAAGTGTATATTATTCAATACTTTATTCCGATTGGCGAGTGGCGTCAAATAATATTCTCAAATTTAACAGATTCGTTCTCATAATATGACAGAGCAAAGCATTCGTCATTAGTTTTTCCACTCTGTTTCCCCCGCACACTCCTAATCTATTCCTGCCTCCTCCATGTGTTACACCCATCTCCGACACATAACGACTTCTCTCTGTATAGTGTTGTTGAAGGGTTCTTCCGAAACCGGTAGAAAGGGATAAAGCAAATCAATAATTTGTTCTTGTTAAGCAAAACGTTTCTTCTAAAATAAACAAAAAACAAAGCAAAAACTGAACACGCGTAACATCATTAAAAAAATGCAGGAACTTCATTTCAAACCATATTTATATAATGTTATAATGTTATAATATACATATTGTTATAATGTTTTCACATTCTGTACTATCATAAACTCTATGATATTACTTTTTACTCCTACACCAAACTCAAGAGCTAGTTCTCTTCATTGGTGTAGAAGTACTAAAAACATATTTTTTCATTGTTTTTTTTCTTATGCCATTCACTATGTATTTTTGTAAAAATATTATAATTTTTTATGTCTTATGTATTTAAAAGAATAAATTGTGAAAAAAGGTAATTTTTAAATTTATTTCTAAATTTTTTATGTGAATACTGCACAACAATCCCAATTGATCCCAACCGTCTAGAGCCAGTGAGACTATGGCATCCCCAATTGGAGTATGTTTTGAGGTTCAAGGTAGTTGGGAGGGGAAGGAGATGGTGGAGAGGAAGGTGAGGAAGTACCTGGATATTCAGATATGGTCGCCAAACACGGCCAAAGCCACTTGAAGCAATTCTGAATGGTGGGCGATACTAAGAGTGTCTTTATGCTATATATTATTTTAAATGAGTAAATTGTGAAATAAAACAAATTAATCAAATTAAATTTACTTCCGCACGCCCGATTATAACCCGCGACTTCTGACTTGTCAATCGAGAGCTTTACCCCTCGACAGCGGAGGCCGTCAAGGTCAAACGCAAATATACTTAATATCCGAACTTTGATAAAACGTTGAATTTTTTCCCTGAATTTACTAAACGATATCTAACACAGAAGAACACACTTCCGAGAATCATAACTGTCTCAAAATATCGAAGTTTTCACCCAGAAGAAAGGATTCTCTTTTAGCCAATTTACTTTTAAGTCTAAGTAGATGGAGAAGTTATGGTACGGTCAAGATAATGAAATATTTAAATAGCATAATAGCGTGAATTACACTGCCAGAATATACACGGACGAAATTACACATGGAGAGAAGTACACACAATTAAATTACACATGGATAGAATTACATATACTTAAATTAAACACGAAGAAAAAAACAAATTCTTGAATTACACATACTTAAATTACACATGGAGAGAATTATACATACTTACTTAAATTAAACTTGGATAGAATTACACATGGAGTGAAATACACATATTTAAATTACAAATGCAGAGAATTACATATACTTAAATTACGAATGAATAGAATTACAAATTCTCAAATTACACTTGGATTGAATTACACATACTTAAATTACAACCTAAACTAATTTATCTTTACCAAACTTTGTATTTAAAAAAAAAATTCTTACGTAATTGGATGAGTTGTACAAATAAGAATACATTGTAGTACATAGCAAAAAAAACTCACAAAAGTAAAGCCAGGGAGTGGGTATTATAGTATACTATAACATTTATTTAAGTTAAGGTTTAAGGCGATGCACTACGTCACGTAATATTTTAAATTGAGCCGCTATCAATAACAACCCTTATGTAGATGGCGATAAGGTTTAAATTCCCGCTTAACACCATCCGCCTGTTTTGATTTATGCAAGAAAAAAACATGGCCAAAAAGTGCCTTTTATTTTATTTTGTGGATGTTCAGGCATAAATATTAATTTTTTTTTCGATAATTTTATAAATAACTTAATTTTCCACATTATACAATGAAATGATAACCGAAAATGGGTTCATAAGTAGGAGATTTTGAACTTTAAAGCAGTTTTCATAGGCCTTTAGAAATTTTTTTTCTGGGCTTATAAAAAGACCTATCTAAAAATACTCGATTATTTCAAAGGCCAAGATGTATTCTACTAGCAGTATTTAATTAAAGCATCTGAAACATTTCTAGGCGACCAAATTTTCAAACCAAAAACACATTGTTTTGCATTACTACGTATGGCATCGCCTTAAGTATAAAGCATGATATTAAAGAGTACATTTTCTTTGAAGGTAAAATAAATAAAATTAAGAAAATGAAACGCCATGTGCAAAGTAAACCAAAAAAAACATAAAATAAAAATACTTTTTCAGTGTTGTTGATGTCTAGTTCAGTTTTAAACTAGACATCAACAAATGGTACCTTCTATTTTTTTATAAAGCATAATTTTAATTTTCTAAGAGCGTATAAAAATTGTGCAAACAAAAACAGTTGTTTATTTTCAAATGTGGAATTTTTTTGGAAGAGAGGAGATGCAAAGTTACTTGAAATTCAACTCCAGATACTAAAAAGAACCAATGTTATATTATATAATGTAAATAAGTAATTTCAGGAAACATTCATTCACCCATCCGTTCTTCCCAGGGACAAGGTAAATGGACAATTTTATTTAATGACGTAAAGCTTATCGTGGTATCTTTTTGTAAGAGTAGGTATACAAAGAAAAGCGCTTTTCTTACTGGTCTCTTACAGGAGGTCATCATATAAATTACTGAATTAAATCGGACCCTGTATAAGCAGCTAAAATGCTATCACAATAAAGCAGCGAAAATTCGAAATTAGATCTTCATAAAAAATTTAAGTATAATAAAAAATATATATTTAGAACTATGCAAAATGCAACAAATTTAATAAAAAAAATTAAGAGCACTGTCTAAAATAGAAATAAATAAAATCATTTTTAATCTCCAATCACATTTATAGTTTTTCTACTCGCATATTACAAAATACTCTTTATTAAAAGTATATCTTTGTTTACACAATATATTTTCACAATTTTATTTATCTAATATACCCATACAATATAATAGATAGATTTGTAGATAGATACATACCTATATAATAAAATAGACAGATTTATAGATAGATATCTACCCATATAATAGATGGATTTGTAGATTTGTAGACCTACCAATATAATATAATAGATTTACAGATAGACACCTATCCATACAATAGATGGATTTTTAGATTTGTAGATTTGTAGACCTACCAATATAATATAATTGGTAGACTTATAGATACATACCTACCCTTATAATATAATAGATAGATAACTACCCATATAGATAGATACCTACCCATAATAGATAGATACCTACACATATGATATAATAGATAGATACCTACCAATATAATATAATATATATATTTATAGATAGATACGTACCCATATAATATAAGAGATAGATTTATAGATATATACTATCCATATAGTATAAACACCATCTTTATTCTAGTACATAAAAAAATACGTACGCTTTCTACCATGTATAAAAACAATGCATTAAACAAAACGTTTCACAACATTTTGTTCAATAAAAAAAAAAAAACGCAAAATTCTTAAAATACCCACATTTTAATGCAAAGAAAGAACTCTGACACAACGGGGTTGATTAAAAGAAATCTGTTCTGTCCAAACATAAATTTGTGGCATTTTTCTTATTAGTCATATTTTATCCAACAAATTACGTATATTATGATTGTGTTTCAAAAATATTATGATAAATTTTCGATGTTTTACGTAATTTTCTTTGTGATTTTTTTGAAAACAAAGTTTTGTTATCTGCTTTGTAAAATCACTTAACACCCTCCATTGCTTAAGGATTAAACAATAAGGTATTTAAGTGAAATGAATGTATTTATTGATTTAATAACACGTAAATTAACCCCACAAATTATGTACAGAAGTAAAATCTAGTTACAAAAACCGATAAAATTACGGCTTTTGATGTTAAAATACAAATACATAACAAAATATAGAGTACTCAAAGCGCAAACCCGAATTCTAAACTTATGAGTTATGGTGGAGTCTTGGAGTTATACTTACCTATAGTAATGGGTGAGAAGCAGATTAAGATTAAGGTAGCTGACATTACCTTCGCATTCTACACACTCAAATGGGACTATACTACACATGGAGCACGACTAACCGATGAACCTCGGTGTTCTAATATCATTTTATTGTCAACGATGTGATTGGATGAACCTTCAAAAGAACAAAAGAATTGACTGATGGGTGACAGCCGCAAAGAATCGGCAAAAAGGGGAATGCCAGAAGGCATATAAAGAAGAAGAGGAACAAATGGAACACTCAGAACATGAACCATAAACTCAAAAAAAACGGTGACCGGATAAATCATCACATCTTTAAAAAGTTATATAAAGTCATGAAAAGTGATGAAACAAAAACTTTATTAACTGGGTTAAGTAGGTTAGGTTAGGTTAGGTTGAATTTTTTTTTTTATCGTCTCAAATGACTTTATATCGCTTTTTAAAAGTGTGTTAAATTGTCACTGTGTTGAGTTATCATGGAACCCATTTAAATTTTGACGGCCGGCATAGTCCAGTGGTAACGCATTGGACTGCCATTACGAAGGTCGCGGGTTCGAACCCGGCGTGCGCAAATAAATTTTATTTGATTAATTTGTGTTATTTTCACAATTAATTAATTAAAATAATATATAGTATATTTGCGGCACGTTCCAGAGTGGAAGATACTACCAGTATCGCCCTGGTGTAAGACCACCATTCAGAATTGAAACGTTGCTCCAAATGGCTTTAGCCGTGTTTAGTGACTAGATCTGAATAGCCAGGTACTTCCCCACCTTCCTCTTTCCCTTCCCCACTTACCTTCAGCCTCACAACATCCCCCAATTGGGGATGCCATAGTCTCACTGGCTCCAGACGGGAGCAGTTGGGACTCTTGTGAGGTATTCACTATAAAAAAAAATAAATAAAACATTACGTACTTTCTCAAATTTATTTTATTTATTTAATATTTGTAAACCTTTATTAACAGGTACTGTGAACTTTCTCCCATTTTTGAGTATAAGATAATTTTCTAAACAAATATACAGGGTGTTAAGAGACGTACTTGACTTACTTTAACTAGTGAATCATAGGATTGCTTGGAGTAAAAAATGTAAATCAAATTTTGGTCTCCGGTGACATTTAAAAAAATTGTTATAGCTAAAAATATAAAAAAAAAATAGGGATTATGCAGCTAGGGTCGATAGGAGTTGATCACTCGGCTGAGCGACCAGTGACAACAAAGATAAAAAAAAAATTTAAAAGACCTAAAATTTTAGTTTTCATTTTATACTCAAATAATGTCAGGAATCACTGATTAAAGTAAGTCATGTACGTCTCTTAACACCCTGCCTATATATTTATTTACACGTTTCTTTCTTTAAATGACATTAAAAAAATATTTTTAAGGATTGGTTATTATTTTTATGCTCGTGCCTTGATATGCCTTGATAATATATCACGACGAAATGCTAAAATATTCGGATTTTCGTGAAGATGATAATACGAGTATAATCGCAATTTACTAAACGTTTGTCAGGGAACCTCTTAATTTATTCTTTAAGGCCTGCAATCCCGTTTTTAACCGGATTGCCAATCATTTGAAGAGATTCTTAATAAAGTAGCAATACGTATTTTTCTTCGTGTGGGAACATCCAGGAACTGGATAAAAACGGCAAGGGACAGTTGTAAACACTCGTCTGAAATATTTAAAACCCGCAAAATAAATTAAAAGCCATTCATCTTGAACAAATTATTAATTCTTAATAATTGAAGGAAATATTTTTCACTTTCAAATGCCCGCCACCTAGTTATGGATTAGTTATTATGTATCAGTGACCTGAATTTGTTATTAATTGCAACGATTGTGGTAAATTCCTTTGCATGCACGTGACGTGACGTGACGTAAGTATATTAAGTTTAACGAGTACAACAGTGAAGGACTTGAAAACAAAAACGGAAATTCATGTTGTTTTTTCAGTGTTGTCATCCAATCTCCGTAACAACGATTCAAGAGACATGTTTTTTTTGCCAATATCAAGTATCTATTACCTATTATTGTCTTTATTTAATATGAGAATAATACTTTAAATATGTGGGTAATTAAAAATAATAATAATATTTGGCTAATTTATCAGAAATCACCTCAAGGGCGCTGTACAAATATATTTCTTAAATAGTTAACACTAGAACTACTGACTTAAAACTAGTGACTTACGTCTGAGACTTATATCTAGAGACTTACGACTAAGGCCTATAACTAATATCTTAATAAAATATATATTTAAACATGTAGAAACTTATAACTAAAATTTACAATCTAATTTTACAAGTGCCAGAAGAAGGAGGAAGTTCTTTTATATTAGGGTGTTTTTAAAATTAGTTTTTTATTATTAGCTGGAAATATATTTTAAATAAATGAATAAAATGAATCGTCAATCTAATTAATTGTAGGTAAAGACAATGAAAGAAAGATGTTAATGTAGGTATCACTGTTTGTTACTTACATAGTGTTGGTGTATGCATCATGTCGGTATGCATTTCAAGGTTAGGTTAGGTTAGGTCGGGATGTTGATGTTTGCTCAGTGATATTTTGGTTATCTTCCTGGTTGACTACAACCTGAATCCTTGGATTTTCCAGGTCCTCCAGTGAGATACTCGACACCGTGGATTGTGGAGATGTGGAGATGAATGTTGGCAAATTTACAAAGCTAATATTAATAATAAAAATATTTAAGAAATGAAGCCAAAAATAAATCATAGTTCACTTTACATAGAACTTGATGGAATTAACGCAGCAATCGGGAAATAATTGCATTTACCACCTATAACTAATCCAACACTACACCTGCTAAAAAGCTGTGTTAATTCAACCTGAGCTAACCGTTTGAGAACTTTTATTGAAACATACTATTATGAACCAATTTTGAGCTAGGACTGCAGCTTTGTAATGCAACATCTTAATAAAAATATAAGACAAAAAATTCATTCATTTACACTTTTGGAAAAGTCACATATAGTTCGAGACAATATCTAAGTTATATTCGTAACTTAGATATTGTCTCGAACTATATGTGAAAAGTCACATATAGTTCGAAACAATATCTAAGTTATATTCGTAACTTAGATATTGTCTCGAACTATATGTGAAAAGTCACATATAGTTCGAGACAATATCTAAGTTACGAATATATTTTTTTAGATCTTTGTAATCTTTCAAAAAGACAACAGCCAAAAATATGGGAAAAATTACTTGATCATAATATTGTTAATTCTGTATTTGAAATATGAGATCTTCTTAAAATAATTATGTGCCAATGGCCGAGTGGTTAGAGGCGTTGTCCCGTTAAGACAGAGATCCTGGGTTCGATTCCCAGTTGAGACCGTTGCCTTTTTTTTTTCTGTGCCTATATAAAGGTGAAATATAAATCTTTTATAAACAACCTTAATTATTTAAATAATTCTAATTAATTTATAACCCCTTCAGCACGACGAGTCACTGAAAGCAGATTTATTTTTATTTATTTATTGGCTCGCCAACAGAATACATCACATAATTTTAACAGTAATTTACATTTATACATGGTTATAATGATGTTTCTAATTATAGGTGAGCACAACATTCATCTCAATATTATTTGTGTACTAATACATTGAATATAACACGTCCGTAACCCTTTCATACATCAAAGAGGCTTTATTAAAATAATCCTTTGAGGTCTGCCAATTTGCTTAATTCAAATACCTACATTGAAACGTGAAAATTAATTTGAATCAGAAATTCACCTTTGAACATGTTTGGAATGTTTGAAACAAATAATTACCATACATCACATCATTATTTTTCGTGGCATTATTGCAATAATTATTATTAACTCATTAAAAAAGTTTTACTTTGTCTTTTATATGATGTATGTGTTCTCGAATTATATTACACCCCGTAATTTATAAAATAATGTTATTTTCTCTAAAATACGTGCGAGTTAAATATATTCATTTCGTAAATCTGAACTTAAGAACCATCGTACTAATTTTGAATAATGGCAGGTTAACAAAAGTTATTATATTACATTTGAATTTCAAGAAATATAGACAATCTGTATATTGTACTTATAATACAGTAAATCATCTCGAACGGTGAGTTCTGATGCGTCGAAATTTGGACAGCTTTTTTGTCTGTAAACAGGGTGTCCGGGGGTAAAGTGCACAATCTTCAGGATGTGATTCTAAATGTTAGTACAAGTAAAATGGATAATTTTTTTTTCTAAATTTCTACGATTTTATTTATTGTTTTTGTGTTTAATTTGTAGAACTCAGTTTATTTTTTTCTTAATTTAATTATTAAGCTCTGCAAGTATTGTTTGGTTGACATTGACATTTTTTCGCCCAATAATTTTTTTCTATTTTTTTTTTTTTTTTTTTTATAGTGAATACCTCACAAAAGTCCCAACTGCTCCCGTCTGGAGCCAGTGAGACCATGGCATCCCCAATTGGGGGATGTTGTGAGGCTGAAGGTAAGTGGGGAAGGGAAAGAGGAAGGTGGGGAAGTACCTGGCTATTCAGATCTAGTCACTAAACACGGCTAAAGCCATTTGGAGCAACGTTTCAATTCTGAATGGTGGTCTTACACCAGGGCGATACTGGTAGTATCTTCCACTCTGGAACGTGCCACAAATATACTATATATTATTTTAATTAATTAATTGTGAAATAACACAAATTAATCAAATACAATTTATTTGCGCACGCCGGGTTCGAACCCGCGACCTTCGGAATGGCAGTCCAATGCGTTACCACTGGACTATGCCGGCCGTCAAATGAAATTCTATGAATCTATTGTAAGGCAAAACCGGTTGGAAAATACACAAATGAAAACTACGTTCGGAAATTGGTTTTAAGATGAAAATTTTACTGAAATTGAAGATTTTTTAATGAACATTGTTATGATTATAAATTTAATTTAATTTTGTTAACATTTGAATGACATTGTTACCGTCACTATTACCGGGTTTTCATTTTAATATTATTGTTATGAGTTGAGTGATAATAATATTACTTGAGTGACATTGTTACCCGTCGCTATTGACGGGTTTTCATCTAAGTATTATTGTTATGAGTTGAGTATTAATAATAATAATTAAATGACATTGTTACGCTTCGCTATTGGTCGGTTTTCATGTTCATATTATTGTTATGAGTTGAGTGATAATAATAATAGTAATTGAATGACATTGTTACGCGGCGCTATTGACCGGTTTTCATCTTCATCTTTTTGTCATGAGTTGAGTGATAATAATAATAGTAATTTAATGACATTGTTACGCGGCGCTATTGACCTGTTTTCATCTTTATCTTTTTGTCATGAGTTGAGTGATAATAATAATAGTAATTGAATGACATTGTTACCCGTCGCTATTGACCGGTTTTCATCTTCATATTATTGTTATGATTTGAGTGATAATAATAATAGTAATTGAATGTCATTGTTACCAGTCGCTATTGACCGGTTTTTATCTTCATATTATTGTCATGAGTTGAGTGATAATAATAATAGTAATTGAATGACATTGTTACGCGGCGCTATTGACCGGTTTTCATCTTCATCTTTTTGTCATGAGTTGAGTGATAATAATAATAGTAATTGAATGACATTGTTACCCGTCGCTATTGACCGGTTTTCATCTTCATATTATTGTTATGATTTGAGTGATAATAATAATAGTAATTGAATGTCATTGTTACCAGTCGCTATTGACCGGTTTTTATCTTCATATTATTGTCATGAGTTGAGTGATAATAATAATAGTAATTGAATGACATTGTTACGCGGCGCTATTGACCGGTTTTCATCTTCATCTTTTTGTCATGAGTTGAGTGATAATAATAATAGTAATTGAATGACATTGTTACGCGGCGCTATTGACCGGTTTTCATCTTTTTGGGGATCAATGGTGAGGCACGAAATGAAAGAAAGTTGTGAAGGTCACATGTGTTTTATTGGTGAGTCAGTAGCCGTGACAAGGAGATGATGAAGGACAAATGTAGAATACTCCGGTTGCTGGCTGATGATGTGCTGGTCAAGCGCGGGTCAGTGAGTCGACGCCGGGCGCTGGTGACCGGGACTCGATGTAGGTCAGGCACTGGCGAAGAACGTAGGTCTTCAGGCACTCCAGTGCTGACGAGACGGCCGAAGGTGCGACGGACCTTATAGGCGGTTGAACGGGAACGGCGTGACCAGTGAGGATGCTGCGTGTCCTCGTGGTGGTCATGGTTGCGTGGAAGAAGCGCTGGTCAGAGACGCTGGAACCAGGGCGCTTGTAATCCGAGTAGCGCTGGCCGCGGACGTGGCCGAGGCGCTATGATGATGTCCCGATAGAGTCCATGATGATAGGGGCGAAGCCGGGTACGTGTCCCTCGCGCTAGTAAGAAGAACGCTGGTCTTCACTCGTTGAGCCTTGTAGACTGGCGGCAAAATTATGACTGACTGACTGACTCGCTGCGTCGGGCTTATTTATACAAGACGGCCGACGGCGGCAGTAGGTAGATGGATGGCAACTAAATCGAAGACACTCGCTCGATCTGGATCATTCGCGAACTTTCGACGGCTTGGCAATTATGCCTAGGCCGTAGGCTCGAACCTTCTGGCGAGTTCTCGTAGTATTCGAGACGGACTGCGGTGTTATTGTCATCAATAGGCAGGTCGGTACTTGAAGTACGTAGATTACTTTGTTTACGATTTAACGATGCAAATACATAATTCGGGAGTAGATACTAAGTAGGTCAAGCGGTTTATTATTAATTATTCAATGGATTAATATCGACGCTACATCTTTATCTTTTTGTCATGAGTTGAGTGATAATAATAATAGTAATTGAATGACATTGTTACCCGTCGCTATTGACCGGTTTTCATCTTCATATTATTGTTATGATTTGAGTGATAATAATAATAGTAATTGAATGTCATTGTTACCAGTCGCTATTGACCGGTTTTTATCTTCATATTATTGTTATGAGTTGAGTGATAGTAATAATAGTGATTGAATGACATTTTTACCCGTCGCTATTGACGGGTTTTCATTTAAATGTTATTGTTATGTGTTGAGTGATAATAATAATAATTAAATGACATTGTTACCCGTTGCTATTGACGAGTTTTCAACTTAATATTATTGTTATGAGTTGAGTGATAATAATAATAGTAATTGCATGACATTGTTACCCGTCGCTATTGACCGGTTTTCATCTTCATATTATTGTTATGAGTTGAGTGATAGTAATAATAGTGATTGAATGACATTTTTACCCGTTGCTATTGACGGGTTTTCAACTTAATATTATTGTTATGAGTTGAGTGATGGTAATAATATTAATTAAATGACATTGTTACCCGTTGCTATTGACGGGTTTTCAACTTAATATTATTGTTATGAGTTGAGTGATAATAAAAAAAATAATATGTAATTGGATAATTTTTGTTAAGCGCTGTTTTCGTAAAAAATCACCCGAACAGCGCTGTGATGTCTGACATATATTAGCTCTAACCGCAAAATGTTTGCCTGCTGAGGAATTTCATTATTGGCCAAAAAAATTAAAGAGGCAAACAGACGACGGACTCTCCGCACACCACTGTACGTGGTCGTTTTTCTTGCTCTTCAAGAAAACTTTTCAAAGAAAGATTTTTTATTATTCTATTAAAAAACCCCCCTCAGGAGTTATTACGATTACCTTCTGACTTAATTTCATTAAAAACGTGTAGGCTAGGCCCACTGAAGAAGTAAACTGATAGAAGTGTTTTGTGGAAGTGTCCGTGTGACCGAATTTGGCTAAATTTTATCTTACTTACGTAAAATTTATTATTCTATCATTTTAAAATGAGTACAAAGAAAACCAATTTTTAGCATTTTTATTTAATGCCTTACAAATCTCCCTGTAATCGAAGGCAATTTAGGGAGAGTGATGGAGGGGGTAGAAATGGCGTCTTCTCTACACACCCGCCCCTGCCGCAGTGTAAAACTGATTGTGCAGCAAAGCACTCGCCGATCAAGATGGCGCTAACGATTTCCAAAGAAATAGAAATGGCTCGTTTTATTGGCATTATTTTCGAAATGGTATCGTGGTGTAGTCGGTCCTGATTTCCCGAGCCGATTTGTGTGCTCACGCGGTGATCGAAATCCATCTAGAGTGCTCTTCACCACTGCCCCGATATTGCCTCCGATTGCAGGGAGGATTGTGTAAGGCCTTCAAACGTTTTCTGACAATGACGTCCGACTTCAGACTAGTACATTATTGTTTAAAATTATATATTGAACAAATAATAAAAAAATATTATTTTTCTCTTATTCCGCTTCACTCTTAATACGCAATATTTCACTTTCAAATAAATGGATTTAGCTTTATTAATTCAAAACATGATTTATTATGTCGGGGGGACCGAAAAATACGCACTTTTAATTTTAATTTCGTTTATTAAGTCACTTACGTGATATGTCAATTAGTATGCGGCGCCGTTATAGTCGCAGCCGACGGCGACTATGTTCATATCAAGAGTTGGATTATATTCATAATATCGTTTTAGAATTAAATCACAAACCAGTCTATACACACCTAGCGTAGCCCACAAACTACTTGAAAACTGGGATATAACTCTAAAGGGGACGCGAGCAGGCGTTATTAAAGGTTCCCCAACATTTATAGTAACTTTTAGTAATAATATAACTAAATTCAAGTATTAATTCAAAGTAAACATTCCATATTTACCGTGAAGCGGAATTCGTAACCCTTACCTAAAAAATTATATACGTAAACACGAAAAAAGAAAATACATTAGTACAAAGTTAATGAAAGAAATGAAGAAGAAACAAAAACAAAACAAAAAACGCGTTACGCAGTGACCTCGTTAAAATATGCACTGCTAAAATGTGTATTTATTACCTACAGCTTTATACTTCAATACAAGCATATTAAAAATATCAGCTTACGTAATAATTACCATTGGTGTGTAATCCATTTAAAACATAATTGTAGCCAGAAACCGTAGTATACTTGTAACAATAATACATACTAGTGATCTAATGGTAGAAAAATGAAAGTAAATCAACATTCATATATCATGGATATCAAATTTTAATTATTTAATTTGAATTTTATCCTATTATGTTTTATTCGGAGATTGATGAAATTTTGCACACTTCACCTTTAAAACTGGGGAAGGTCATCGTTTGGGATAGTTCGAAAAACCACCCCACCCCCTTTTTCCACGCCTTAAAGTAGAAATTTGAAGCTTTCAAAATTCACACTTGACATTCAAAATAAGAGAAAAATGACTGTCTACATCTAATTTTGGTAAACTGTCCCAGGCGATTTGGGAGGCGGATTTAGGCACCGCCGCTCCGGTAACCATTGATAGATAAACAATACCCCTGACATAGGTCACCCTAAAAGTTTTTCTACGTTTAGACTTAGCAGGGGTGCCCGGGTTCGTGGGTTGAGGTTTGTCTAGGTTTTGGCGGTGAATGCGTTTGCCCACCTGTTGCGTGGTGGACCGGATCGGGAGTGACTGATTGAGTAAGACCTTTTGACCTCTCCAGCCGGACTCTCTATGTATCCATAAGAACAACAAAAGAAAGATGTATTAATTAGAACAACAAAAATCGATTACATATAATACGTCAGTTTATTATTGTATATAGTTATACTAAATAAACTGTAAGCACATTAAATAAACAGAGTGATAAGATTATCTTTAGCAGCGAAGTTTACTAACAGACAGCACTTCGTAATTTGGCGATCGTGCTTCCAGGTCTTTGGATGTGGACACGTGATGTCATGGGATGATACTTTAAAGTAAGCAAACCAAAAGTTACCCTGGAACTATTGTACTGGACGTAATGTATTAATCTCTAGGGAATGTTTATTTAAAGCTCATTATCCCATAACAGTGTCAGGTAAAACCTTGTTGTCGAAGGATTTGAATTTTTGCATCCCTTTCAGTGGATCATTTTTACCCTGCTATGATAATGGATAAACCGGGACTCGAACCTGGTTATTAAATTGGCTAAGCTCAGATAAAATGGTAGAGCAGGCGACTCGTGTACAATCAGGGGTGGGCAGTTCTTTGATCAGCAGCTCGTCCATCGGTCAGGAGGTTGGAAAAGGACATCACAATAATAACACATAAGTAAAAGGCACAAGGTATATTAAATGTCTCGAGAAATACAGGTTAACATGGATCTCCCTACTAACTCTCTCTACTAATTTATGACGACCAGATAAAGCGTGGATTCTACATGAAATTTACGAGAATTGAACACAAGAAAAAGGGGAAGGTTGAAAGCTTACGAATCGTCTCGATGAGGTAAGGGGCATCATGTTGAGCCAGAGGTACCCGCGCTCACAGGCGGCGGGTCAGTTGAGGCGGTGAAGTGCACTCGGGATTTTACGCGGGAACGGGACTCCATTGAGTAAGCCCGAACCGTAATAATAAACATGATTGTAAGTTTGATGGCGAAATGCATCTAGTAGGAAACTGGCACGAGATCGCGTCTGTTTCTATTATTACGTAATTCCGCGCGCTCGAACATTGTGAGCGTTTGTGGTTCGCTCTGCGAGAAACACACTGTTGCCATGACCGAGGTCCGCTCTCGACTGGCGGGGCTCGGCGGTGGCGGGCAGTGTTGAGCCGAGAACGCTCCCTGGGTGGTCTGTGCCATCACGCGGCGGCTAGCTGCGTTTTGTCACGTACGCCACGATCGTTTGCATGGGGAAAGCGAGGCTAAATTATGCATCTTTTTTATAGGGTGACTTGTATTACGTAACACATTCCCCCTCCGCCAGTAAAAGGCGACGTGGTAATGAAGCTTTAGGCGCTAAAAATCCTCTTCACCTTGTCGTGAGGGAAGTAGAGAGAGAAGAAAAAACAGTGTTGATTTACAAAAAAAACAAAGAAAAAAAATACATGGTTATGCAATGATGAAAAGACAACATACAAGGTTATGCAGTGATGAAAAGACAAACATACAAGGTTATGCAGTGATGAAAAGACAAACATACAAGGTTATGTAGTGATGAAAAGAACAACATACAAGGTTATGCAGTGATGAAAAGAACAACATGCAAGGTTATGCAGTGATGAAAAGAACAAAAAGGACTCTAAAATTTCATTGGTCTGTAAGCTAAGTTTGAAGAGCGTAGTGTTTTCGTAGAGTACCAAGTAGACGTAATTTCACTGAAGTTATAAAGTTACATTTTCACTGTAACTTGACCCATTTGAGATTGCACTCAAGTATCACTAGGGCCATAGAAATTGAACTGTGCTTCTTGGTTGTGGTTGAGGGATGGTGATGCGGAGGGCCAGAAGTATCCGGGTTTTTGTTGTTGTACCAGCGTGAATTCCATTATGCTGATGCGGTGGAGCAGTGGTTGTCAAGGTGAAATGAAGTTGGTAATAACATGGAGTAATACCAATAAGTTGATTGATGGTTGATGCGTGTAATGGTTATTATGTTGAGTTTGCGCATCGGCAAGTGGTTGGTTTGTACAAATGGCAAGTGGTTGATTTGTATGACTGCCAGTAGTTGATTTGCACAAACGGCAAGTGGTTGATTGCACAACGGCAAGTGGTTGATTTGCACAAACGGCAAGTGGTTGATTTGCACAAACGGCAAGTGGTTGATTTGCACAAACGGCAAGTGGTTGATTTGCACAAACGGCAAGTGGTTGATTTGCACAAACGGCAAGTGGTTGATTGCAGGAACATAATTAACCTTGAGCTGGCATGCTCTGAGGTTGGTTCTTTTGAATGTGGTTTGAATGATGAGACAACTTGATTTGCAACTGCACGCACGACTCACACCTAATTTGGGTGCGGTCGGGTGTTTTTGGTACGCAGAGATTGGAGAGATGTGAGTGATGGAAGTGAAGGCGGCAAAGAAGAGAAGCTCAGCTTGCAGGTGATGAGAAGGGCTGCTGGTCTTCTTTTTAATCCAGGGACAGGTTATTATTAGAGCCAAAATTCTTGAAGTTTACCTGCCTAGTAGACCAATGATGCAAAACGTTTGGAGAGAAACAAATTGTGTTCAAGAGAAAAGACAAAAAGACAAAAAAACGTCGTTGGTTAGAGAGAGTAGAGAGAGAGTAGAGAGAGAGTAGAGAGAGAGTAGAGAGAGATCCAATATGCTGACTATACCATGAGTATCCCGAGATTGGGGAGACAAAAAACTATCACGACTGGCGTGAGGTTACCTATTTGATATACAAGGTATAGGTAGGTGGTTGTACAGTAGTAACACCAAGTTTCTGAAAGAAGTTGGCCTTCCATGGCCGGTGTTAGCGCTTGAGCGATAACAACTTACGACTTTCAAAATTACAAGAAATGTGTTGATTACCTAGGAATAGGGTGAAAAGGAGAGATTTGAAGCAAATTTCATGGATAAAGATTGTCTTATAGACAGACGATACGCTATGTGCGTAGGGTACACCTTCCAGATTCATGAAATTAACCTCAAGGATAATGAGGGAGAAAAAAAATGGCGATGAGCGAGAAGGTCTGCTGGTGATGGAGCTGATTCTCCGTTCGATCTCTTTCAGAGAACGAAATGTGGTCAACCAGCAGATTTCCTAGCTTTTACAAATGTACAAGAGTTTGATGGAGGGGAGAAGGATGGAGGATTGAGTAGCGAAAATTGATAGTGACTGAGCTAATTCCCAATTCGATCTCTATGTGAGGACGAAATATATCAACCAGCAAATTTCCTAACTCTTTACACAAATATGCATGAATTTGATGAAAAGGTGAAGGAGAATACACAGTAATAACAATCTAATCTTTCACGTGTATTTGGTGAAAGATTAGGGGTCGTATTTAATCTTCTACAGTTTGTGAGAACATGACAGACCCTTGCTCAAGTTTCACAAACCTGGGAGTTTTTCTTATTCGTCTCCCAGACAACGAGTTAGGTGGTTTTGTGTCACTGTCTCAATTAACTCCCACGACACGATACCTCATAACCAACAGTGAAGCTGATGGCTAGTCCATGGTCAATGGATAGTGGATGGTTCTTGGGTCCGCTGACAAGAAGTCCACAGGTATCAGTTAGCGTAAAAAATTGCTGAATGCACAGCTTCATGTTTGTTTGAAGAGAACAAAAAAAATTCTCACTACAGTGAAGGACATTTCCCTCAGTGTCATGAGTAATACAAAAGGGTCCCAATTAAGGGCGACAAGTCAGGGTAAAATGATCTACGTCCGGTAGAACAAGTACATAGTGTCAACTTATTTAAAGAAGACAACAACAAGATATTGTATCGTTCGCACGAATCATGGTAAGTATTATAACGTCTTCACGTCTCATGTAGAAATTGAACGAATTACGAAAGAACCCTAGTATTGAAAGGAAAGGTACAACATAGATATTTATAACCATTTAATGGAACAAATTATCTCTTTGGCCACAGTGTATGTAAGCCAGTAAAAAAGTAATTATAACGAACTTCTCGTATCATGGTAGATATTATAACATTCTCATGTATAGTGTTAGATTTTATAACGATCCCTCGTCTCATGGTGGATATTGTAACATTCTCATGTATCATGAAAATAATATATCAACGTTCAATAATAAAAAAGTACCATTTCAATACCGGAAAAAAAAGATACATACACAATGTCAAAAACAATCAAGTAGTGGCTATTGGTATTATCAAAAAATGACAACGGCATAACCTTTGGTTGGGTTTATGCGTTAAGTTGGCAATAATACAAGACATATGCCAACAAGGATGTCTTAAACAAGACACAAATATAGCAAAAGAGACCTATTTGGTTTTACTAACTCTTTGCTTACAAAATGTTGTGATGGCATAACCTTTGGTTGGGTTTATGCTTTAAGTTGGCAATAATACAAAACATATGCCTACAAGGATGTCTTAAACAAGACACACATATAGCAAAAGAGACCTAATCGGTTTTACTTACTCTTTGCTTACAAAAAAGGTTTGTAGTGGTTTATTTAAGACCTGATTGGGTTTTACTTACTTAAAATGACCAAACAAAAACAAGGAAACACACTTGGTGTTACCAAAATTGCCACAAACACGAATGTTGTGAACTTTATGTTACAAATTTGATACAGAAGGCACCTAGAGACACAGGATGACTTAATATGAGTGACCTGGCTCGGTGTATTTGACAAGGCAAATTAATGCTTATTTAAGTCAAAATATAGTACATAATATAACAAATTGGGGTCAGGAAGTTGAGATCTTAAGATTTTACATACTCAATGTGACCGAAAGGTGTTATGTATGTAACATTGTTATTGATGAGGAGGACAAATCGGCGTTTGTTCTCCTTTACAACAACCTTTTTCAGAATTGACGTGTCAATATCAAATTCTGAAAAAACAACAAATTAGAGCAAATGGGAATGTTGAGCGCCATTCAATTTTTTAGAAAAAACTGAAAAAACTTTAAAACAAAGTTATTGTAACTTTTTATTTGTTACACCTATGTAAACTTGAATCAAATGACGATACCAAACTGGAATTTACACACGCATTATGATTACAAGTTACAGGGGTAGAATATTCACCTCAATTGGGTGTATGTTGCAAAGGGGCCATTGTTTTATGTACGATGGAACCCATTGGAACAAATGTGAAGAACAAATGTGAAAGAACAATGTGAAGAACAAAGTGAAAGAACAATGTGAAGAACAAAGAACAGAAAAAATATTTACAAAACAATGTTGTACGTGACTTTTTGTGGTATTTATGACAAAAAATAGTTATGTATTTAGTGTCGTAAGTGTCAGAATGGTAACGACTAACAAATGATGTCCAGGGTCGACTCCGGGAGCATAAATTGTTCGGGAAGTGGAAAAAGTCTCTTGACTGGAATGATATCAGTTCCAGAGAAGATACGTACAAAATATTAGTACAATTTATAAACATTACACGGTGAGGTGTGACAAAGAAACAAAAATAACAAAGGGTTTATACAAAAGAGCATAATAGTACAAGTATTGGTGAGAAATGATTTAAAACCACAGTTGACACTTCTGTGTTTTAGAAAAAAAAGGTTACCTTGCAGAGGTCGAAAATGCGAGTTTTTATATGAAACTAACGCGTTAAGACATGCTGTTTGTCTGCACGAGGGCCAAGTCTCGTGGGACAAAGGTAGAGCCAAAAGTTTGTTAGTTATGTGAGTGTGACCTAGTGAAGGTGGTGTCTGTTGTGTCCACACTTCCTAGTTTGACAATATCTTTCACGTGATAGTTGCCGATGTGTTTCCCAGAGGCATCCGATAGGGTGTACACTACATCGGAGATTTTTCTCAGGACTTTTGCTTTAACAAAGCGAGGAGCTAGTTTTGCAGAGAAATACAGAGCACCTTGTGAGAGTGTGTTGTTGCGTCTCCAAACTATGTCGTTTTCCTTAAAGGTAACATGTTTCCTGCGTAAATTGTGTCTGTTTGTGACAGAGATTATACTGCCGGGTTGAAATTGCAGCCCTTTTATGTATTTCCTGTTGTAAAATGTTGCGTGTTTGATCAGGACGTTTTTGGTTTTGTTGAAAGGAGAAATATTCCTGTCTTTCAATTCCTTTTCTAAACTTTGCGTACTTCGAGAGCAGATGTTGGTTATTATGCCTAAGGTGTTGTTTTGAGGATTCATTTTGTGGCTAGTTGAGTTAGACATTGTGAAAAGAAAAAAGAATTGTCAGAGTGTTGTGGCTTAGTTTTTTCAAAAAAAGATGAGCTTGTGATGATGGGTGAAGAATTTTGTGAAAAATTTTTTGAAGTCCCAATATGGAAAAAAAAATGGCCAGCGGTTTCCTTGTGTTTTTGATGGAAAAGTTTCTGAGATGTGCGTTTTGAAAAATTTCTCGAAAAATTTCAAAGTCCTAGATGAGTGAAGGAAATTTTTTTGAAAAATTTCCAAGTCTTTGATTTGAGAAAAAAAACGGCCAGGGGTCTCCTTGCAATTTTAGTGGAAAAGTCCCTGAGATTGTGCGTTTTGAAAAAAATTTTCGAAAAATTTCAAAGTCCTAGATGAGTGAAGGAAATTTTTTGAAAAATTTCCAAGTCTTTGATTTGAAAAAAAAAAAACGGCCAGGGGTCTCCTTGCAATTTTAGTGGAAAAGTCCCTGAGATTGTGCGTTTTGAAAAAAAATTTTCGAAAAATTTCAAAGTCCTAGATGAGTGAAGGAAATTTTTTGAAAAATTTCCAAGTCTTTGATTTGAAAAAAAAACGGCCAGGGGTCTCCTGGGATTTTGATGGAAAAGTCCCTGAGATGTGCGTTTTGAAAAAAAAAATTTCCAAAAAACAGATTTCCGAAAAAATTAAAATTTCCGAAAAAATTTCAAAGTCCTTGATTTTTGAAAAAAACGGCCAGGGGTTGTCCTGGGATTTTGATGGAAAAGTCCCTGAGATTGTGCGTTTTGAAAAATTTCCGAAAAAACCAAATTTCCGAAAAAAAATTTCAAAATTCCGAAAAATTTCCGAATACAGATTTCGAGGAAGTATTGTTTTTTCTTTCAACAATTAATGGAGGGTTGTTTGTGATTCGTGACCAATTGTCTGAATTTAGGCAGAACCAGCTTTTGGTTATTTACACGCAAGCATCCCTTTCCCTGGACACGACAGGCTCGAGGCGGAGAAGGGCCGAGAGTCGGGGATTTACGTCAATCGCGAATCTCAATTATATGTAAAGGGTAAGTCGGCTTTCAAGACTTTTCTTTCAAAAAGGATACTCTACCCACCTTTATTACATATAAAGCGAAATTATCAGATGACAGAAGGGCGTTAGTTTTCCTTGTCTATGAATTTTGCAGAACGATGCTGGCTTATGGCTCCACTAACAAGGAATTTATTTTGTATCATGTACAAGATTTGAAATTGTTGAATTGTAGTTTAATGTAGCTCGTTTCCTCTAATAGTTGTACTCGGAAAGTAAACCTTCATGGTTAAAGATCACTATGTGATGTTTGAGATGTCCGAAAAGAAGTAAATGTTGGTTGCGCACCTTGTGATAGAATACCGGTAATTAAATTTTGTCGAGTGACGATTCGTAGAACTTGTAATTTAACACAGAATAGTTTTAATGTGACACGGTTGTTTTAGATTTGACGCGATGGTTTGTAGAACAGCTATGATTTATTGGAAGAAAACATAGTTATTCAATTGTTAATACAAAGCAAGACATAAAACACAGTGAAAGAGTTCAAGATTATTTCCAATTTGACCTCCCGATGGACGATTAATAATCAGAGAAAAACCACGTTTGCGCCAGTGCTATGATAATGGATAAACCGGGACTCGAACCTGGTTATTAAATTGGCTAAGCTCAGATAAAATGGTAGAGCAGGCGACTCGTGTACAATCAGGGGTGGGCAGTTCTTTGATCAGCAGCTCGTCCATCGGTCAGGAGGTTGGAAAAGGACATCACAATAATAACACATAAGTAAAAGGCACAAGGTATATTAAATGTCTCGAGAAATACAGGTTAACATGGATCTCCCTACTAACTCTCTCTACTAATTTATGACGACCAGATAAAGCGTGGATTCTACATGAAATTTACGAGAATTGAACACAAGAAAAAGGGGAAGGTTGAAAGCTTACGAATCGTCTCGATGAGGTAAGGGGCATCATGTTGAGCCAGAGGTACCCGCGCTCACAGGCGGCGGGTCAGTTGAGGCGGTGAAGTGCACTCGGGATTTTACGCGGGAACGGGACTCCATTGAGTAAGCCCGAACCGTAATAATAAACATGATTGTAAGTTTGATGGCGAAATGCATCTAGTAGGAAACTGGCACGAGATCGCGTCTGTTTCTATTATTACGTAATTCCGCGCGCTCGAACATTGTGAGCGTTTGTGGTTCGCTCTGCGAGAAACACACTGTTGCCATGACCGAGGTCCGCTCTCGACTGGCGGGGCTCGGCGGTGGCGGGCAGTGTTGAGCCGAGAACGCTCCCTGGGTGGTCTGTGCCATCACGCGGCGGCTAGCTGCGTTTTGTCACGTACGCCACGATCGTTTGCATGGGGAAAGCGAGGCTAAATTATGCATCTTTTTTATAGGGTGACTTGTATTACGTAACAACCCATTTTGTTCCAGTTTTCTCTAAAAGACCTAAGACAATAGTTTTTTTTTACTTACCATTTTCTACTAATTGGATTATTATCGTACCATTAGCATGAATAGTTAATATTATTCCTCAAACATAAACAAAAACAAATCGATGTACGAATAGGTACATTTATGTTCATGTTATAATTTGATTGTCTGTTAAAATAATATTCTGAAACACGGAAAATATAAAATACAATAAAAACTCTTTAAGTATTTTATTATGGAACATACGGGTGTTTGCTTAAACAACGACTGTACAGGATGATGAAAAAGTTGGTAGTTTTTGTTCCGTTTTTAGACTCGAATTCTCGGAATCCTAAAACAAAAGCCGCTTTATCAATGATTCCCAGAGAACAATGGGTAAGTTTTTATTCCTTTATTTTATATTATTAACGACTCCAAAAGATCTGAGCTCATCAAATCTCACTCAGCATAAATATTAAACGTATAACGCACAGCCCTGCAGTCATTAGCAAGTTAAATGATTTATTGTTGGCACCAGTAAAAGGTTCAAATAAAATCATAGTATAATAATATGAAATACATTACATCGAGATTAGTCTGTTATTTTGGATTTATCACGCTGAAATCTATCATATTTAATAAGTCTCTTTCAATACTGTATTTAATAAGCATTATTAAAAATAATTGCGTTAATAAAACCAATTCGATTGGAAATCAATTACGATAAACCTGATTGTGCGATGTAGCGTCGCGTCGTTTGCAGTATTATTATCATCACGTTTGATACATCCATCTAATTCGATCATATGTGAATTGCATTCATTTTCAACTGGGACACATTGAAAATGTATTAGTGTTTTTTTTGTCTTCCCGGCTGCTGAAACTACCCACTAAAACTACAGGGTTTTCCAATAAGAGGTGTTATTTTGATATTCAATCGTAAAAGATTAATGGTTTCGCTGCTTGTGTGGCATGTGCGCCGTTTTGTTGAAAGTAAACGTTGTCCAGATTAATACCATCCAATTCCAGCTATAAAAAATCATTAATCATCTCTCGATAGCGCAATCCATTCACCGTAACTGTTGCTCCAGTCTCATTTTCGAAAAAGTAAGATCCTATGACTCCGCCGGACCATAAACCGCACCAAACAGTCACACGTTGAGAATAGAGAAGCTTTTCAACAATAACTCTTGGGTTTTCCGAGCCCCAGATGCGACAATTTTGCTTGTTGACGAAGCCACCGAGATGGAAATGGGCCTCATCACTCAAGATGATTTACATTTGATTCACTCAAGTGAATTTTAATAATTTCAATGCGTTGTTGAAGCGTGTATCGTTCCATTTTTATTAATGAGGTAGTTTCTATTTGTCAAATGTCAAAAAATGACAGCTTCAAAAGTAACATCTACCGAAATAGCGGGCTATTCAAAATAACACCTCTTATTGGAAAACCCTGTATATACACACATATATTCATGCTCGATCGAACATGTTAAAACCATGCTAGTCGTTGCGTCCACACCCTCGAGCAGCTCGACACAAGACGGCATAGACAGGGCCGACAAATCCGACAGACGCCTAGGTAGGATCACTGTAATCAAAAATATTTGGATGATTTGCATTTTTGTGTTGCGCGGTTTTAATGAAAATAATCTTAAGGGCGATGTGTTAGGTTAGGTATTATCAGCGCATTTGAAACTCGGCGCCCGAAGCGGACTGCTCCAATGGCCAGCCCTGGGCATAGATTACCATTAAGACGATAAGTGAAAACTTTAATTTCTGTCGATCATCAAGCAAAAATTACGACCCATGAATCTTTTTCGCATCGAGCCGTTCGCTCTATATTGAACTAAACATCATCAAGCGAGAAGGTACACACGTTGAGCCATGTCTGAATGAGCGTAAAACCATCGAGCATGTGTGTGGGCACATAGCTTAAGGAAGGCAAACATATGTGTGTCGTCTCTCGCCGAAAATATTCAGTTTCATCTATTAAAGATCAGTTTTACGAAAATCATGGCGGCCGGAGAAACGATTTGAAGGAATCGATGTATTTGATTAGTTTGTATCGCTGTCACTTGTGATCGATTATTCTCATCGAATTTACGATGATTTCCAATACATACTCTTCTGATATTTCGACTCTTGACACGAAATGATTGTTTCACTTGATTTTACGATTATCCATTTTTACTTGACTGTACATTTTTCTTCCATAATTTAATCTAAATTCTGTAATTCCTACACTGGACCCGACCCGAATTAAGACTTTTGATACAGGTATCACATAACATCTCCACGTATTTCAAAAACAAATATTTAGGTTCTAACGATTGGACACCTACTATTTTCTTAAATCTTATTTATTTATTTATTTAAACGCCATAAAATGGCTTTTACAATAGAGTGATTACTGAAGCAATGTGTATACAAAAATATTATTGCAAGTGATACAGTTGTTAATAGAAGTGCAGTTAAACAATACATAATTAAAAGAAATATCTACTAGTGTAGTAATAATTGAATGAATACTAGGTTTGTATAAGACCTGACATAAATCGAGGTAAGAGGTGTTTATGATAATGAATAGTAATTAATATAAAGTAAATTCTATTAAGGCCTAGAATTTTATAATAACAGAGAATATTTTATTTGAACAGAATATTAATATGTATAAAAAAAGTGATGAATAATAAATCTTACGCAGATGACATGGTGGTGATGACGCAGTTGACAATAGCCCACTTATTCTCTTAAATCTATATGAAGAATTTTCACTTGAAACAACTATACTGCCCGAAAAAACAGCATTATTGGTACTCAGATACTTGCAGGGTCCCAAAAGCATTCCACCATTTTTCCTGAAACATCGTTGTTGGTCGTCAGATATGGGCAGGGTCTGAAAAGCATTCCACCAACTTTCCTGAAACAGCGTTGTTGGTCGTCAGATATAGGCGGGGTCTGAAAAGCATTCCACCAACTTTCCTGAAAAAGCGTTGTTGGTCGTCAGATATAGGCAGGGTCTGAAAAGCATTCCACCAACTTTCCTGAAACAGCGTTGTTGGTCGTCAGATATAGGCGGGGTCTGAAAAGCATTCCACCAACTTTCCTGAAAAAGCGTTGTTGGTCGTCAGATATGGGCAGGGTCTGAAAAGCATTCCAACAACTTTCTTGAAAAAGCGTTGTTGGTCGTCAGATATGGGCAGGGTCTGAAAAGCATTCCACCAACTTTCCTGAAACAGCGTTGTTGGTCGTCAGATATAGGCGGGGTCTGAAAAGCATTCCCCCAACTTTCCTGAAAAAGCGTTGTTGGTCGTCAGATATGGGCAGGGTCTGAAAAGCATTCCACCGACTTTCCTGAAAAAGCGTTGTTGGTCGTCAGATATGGGCAGGGTCTGAAAAGCATTCCACCAACTTTCCTGAAACAGCGTTGTTGGTCGTCAGATATAGGCGGGGTCTGAAAAGCATTCCACCAACTTTCCTGAAAAAGCGTTGTTGGTCGTCAGATATGGGCAGGGTCTGAAAAGCATTCCACCAACTTTCCTGAAAAAGCGTTGTTGGTCGTCAGATATGGGCAGGGTCTGAAAAGCATTCCACCAACTTTCCTGAAAAAGCGTTGTTGGTCGTCAGATATGGGCAGGGCCTGAAAAGCATTCCAGCAATTTTCCTGAATCAGCGTTGTTGGTCGTCAGATACGGGAAGGGTCTGAAAAGCATTCCGCCAGCATTCCTACATGATGAGCTTCTGAAAGTAGTATAAGAAACAATGTATTCTGGGCACATCATCAACAATAAAATGATGGACGATGGTGACATCAAGAGGCAGAGACGAGCGCTCAGCATAAAGTCTAACATGTTCAGTAGAAAGTTTCGGCTTTGCAGCCTACTTATTCAAATTATGTTATTCATTACGTCCTGTACCATACTTTTACACATGCGAGCTTTGGGCCAACTTTAAGCAAAGCTGCATTTTTTACAATATCCCCAAACAGGTGTCCCTCAGGAAAATAATTGGAAAGGCTTCGCGTGCAATAGAGCCTTGCCATATACTACAGTTCTTCCAACATGCTCACTTTGGTGCCAGTTCCTGGTTTTGCTTCCCTCATAAAAATCGGGGTGACACAACTCCGTATATGTCCTTAATATGGAATCCCGCCAGACTCCAGCATCGAAGCACACTGGATAGCTATTGGCCCCGTCAATCTCAAATATTACAGATCTATAGTTTTTTAAAAAAAATTTTCATTAACTTAAGTATAACCTCTAATTGTAATACTTAATTATTGAAGACAATATTATCCATTTTCAAAAGAAAATATTAAACGGAAAAAGATACGGTCCCATCTAGGATTCGAACCCAGGGTATCTATTCCCCAGTCTCGATCGCTCGCAATTTCCGCCGAAAGTACATACACTGGTAGAGTTTGTTATTCTTGAGTCTCACCGAAAGTACCTACTACACGCCATACGTCAAAATTCATTCGACTTAAACAAAGAGTGGGTCGAAGCAGTAGAGATCGGCAAAACTGTCAAAATCTCATTGCATCCTGGTGAATTGCCTTATACAAAAAAAAAAAATCGTTTCCCGCGCGCTTTTGAAGTTGGTATCGGAATCGTTTAGTTCTGCAAAGTTGTTTTAACCATTTTTCTGGCATTTCGATATGTATCCACCACCGCCATTCATTTCAGAAAAAGTGCGGTAGCAAATAAAAACGTTGACAGAACGACGCGGCAACGGTTTGTTTTTGACATTTAAAATTAACTCCATAGAAACCTCAATCGTATTTAACTGTATCATACTTCGCATAAGAACTACCAACATTATCTTCATTTTCTCAACGCACTTCCTTTTAGGTAGAATCGCTAATATTGTCTTTATTAATTAAATAAACAAAAATTGTTATTATTAAATAACCAATAAACAAACACCTTATCACTATTATAATAGTCAGTGAAAACATCAGTACAATTGCCAATCACTCAACAATC
Source organism: Hesperophylax magnus (assembly GCA_026573805.1). Classification (NCBI taxonomy): domain Eukaryota; kingdom Metazoa; phylum Arthropoda; class Insecta; order Trichoptera; family Limnephilidae; genus Hesperophylax; species Hesperophylax magnus. Next base: position 3,654,873 of record JAIUSX010000088.1, read on the forward strand.
GATCGCAATTTTTATCCGTCTTATAAACATCCTTCCGTTGGATCGAATTATCAACAAACATCGTTGTTTGATGATACATCCACTATCAACAGTATTATAGTTTTGCTGTTGCTGGAACCACAGGTATTTGTTTATACCAAATAGTGTTTATGCGTTCACTCGTCATTCTCTCAATCGAATCACTTTCGTTGTCGGATAGTTGTGATATATTCAAGGCTGTTGGGTTGGAACGCCGATCGCTGTAGACAGCCAGGGGCGTAGCATCTCTGTATTTAAAAAGTGCGGCGCACTCGGGCGGTCGAATCGAGGGTTGGCCTCTTTATTTTGCGGTTGCTACCAAAATCAATGATCAACGCAACTAATTCATTAATTTCGTACAAAATCATTATTTTATATTATTTTTTAGACAAAAATATAAATAAGATCCCCAAGTCGGGTATAAATGAAATGGGTGACACCGTGTACGAGCACATTAAGAATGGAGAGATTGAAAAGAAATGCAACGTTTACGAATCTATGAAATATGAGATATATGAATCAGACTAAGAAAAACATGTGAACACGGTTTGAATAATTGGAAGATACTATTTTTACTTAAAGCAATTTGCGTGCAAAACCTTTATACATTGTAGAAACTTGTACTCAAAGCCTGAAAGCTTTCGACAGCTGTCACACATAAGTTTTGCAATAATGGTACAAAGTATATATGGAATATTTCTATCCTAAAGGGAGTTACAATTTGCTTATTTTAAGGAGAGTAAGAATACTGAAAAAGCGAGCAAAATGCAATTTTGACAGTGTTTCAACAGTGATAGTGTGCACACAAGAAACTCGATGTTTTTACTCTGAAACATAATAGTTCTTACATTAGCATCCCAGTAGCTTGGGAGAGCTCTTCTTGGTATTATTTTAAGTGATAGTATATTAAAATAGGTAAAGTAATATATATTTTCTACTTTTTATTAAAAATTTTCCAATTTTCATCAAGTTTGTATATTTAATTCATATATTTACACTAGACTTAATACAAAATAACTATTCTCCATTGGTCACCAAGAAACTCGCAGCAGCCTAGTACGGTGATTCCATATATCTGCTGTCTGTAAAAGTTTGTATTAAATATCGTGTGTTTATAAATTAATTAATTTATAATACATTATTACCAATGAGTTTAATAAAACTCATTTCGGGAAAGACAACATTATGCAATGAAAGAATTTTTTATCAATAAGAATACGAATTTAAAAGGCAGCTCAGTGAAAAGTGTACATATATAAAACAGACTTAACACAGTTAATGGAAAAATATTTCATAAATAAAGAATACAGAAGTTAGAAGATACAAAGAAATATTGTATCATTGGTTAATAAAACTGCTGAGGAAATATCTTTTAAGGGCCTTTGCCAATATTTTTTCGTTTGTTAAAGTTTTAGGTTAGTAGGTAATGTGTTGTATTGCATTTTTGCAATAAATAAATTAAATTTAGAATTAACTCATTACAATAGTAATGATTTAATTCTAAATTTAATCGTTCGAGTTAATTTCAATAAGTGCATTTCATTTTTTGATCGTACATAGTGCTGGTGTATGAGATTTAATGTTATTTTTGACATATTCGTAAAAGGAAGTATTTGTGTCTATTTTTGTATGTTTTTATTTAGTTACATTTTTATATGTAGTTTAAACCTTTTAAAAACTTATTTCTATGACATTAAGGACACTTTAAAATACATCTAAAACTAATTCTTTATAGTATTTAGGCATAACCAACGAAAAGCAGTAAGGCTTTTAGCTTCTTTAACATCTGTCAGTAATTCATTATAAATCTTAAATCCTTTGAAATAGAGATTATTTTGGGTTCCCGACAAATTTGTTTTTGGAAGTCTCATCTTCTCTCCTATCTATGCGTGTGTGTTTTAATACTTTATACTTTCTGTGAGTATATAGTTCAAATAGGTATATATTTTAAATAAATATATTTGATTCGTCTTATACTTCTGTTAGGCAGTTTCTCAGTGCAGCTCTGTGATTAAAACACATTGCCGGCGTAACTGGAACACGGCGAGGTAACGCGCCCAGACTTGCGCGCGGCGGCCGCTATTTATTGATAAAGGTATCGGCCAGATCCCCGGTGTTCATTTAAATATTCCACTGTATAAATTATTGATTAATCGACAGGGCTGGATTTTACGGTAGGCGTCGTGTGGGTTAATTAGGCCGTTTAAATAATATAATATGCGAGTCAGATTAACCGAGGCTTTGATAAAAATGATTTTATTTTTGATTTTTTGATTTTTATGAGTGTTTTATCAACGGTAAATTAAACATATTAGATGTCTGCACAGGCTGACTGGTAATAAAAATATTTAAAACCGTTACTAAAAAAAATTGCATCACATGTTTCCATCTATAATATGAGACGTGCAATTTTAATTCTAATTAGGTCCACCGTTGACTTGATAACGGAATAATCCGTGGTATCGCTGCGGAAGAAAATATTTTTGGGGAGGGGTCGTTAAAAAAATACTTATTTCACAAAATGTATTATATAACTTCTTTGATTTTACATAAAACTAGCTGACCAGGGGCTTATAAATGTTTGGGGTAAAGTTTTGAGGTTTTGAATTCAATTCAAGTACATTTTTGTACATTTGCATTAGGTGAATTTTTAAGGTGGAAATAATTTTTTTTATTTATTTTTTTATTTTTTATATTATCTCCACACAGGAGGCCCTGAATAAAATAATTTCCCTCAGGGCCTATGTCATCTTTGAGGATGCTGTGTGGAGGGTCTTAATGTAATATTATTGTGTTCTAATAAGTATTAAAATAATACAAATACTTATTTGGTTCATGTCTATTATTATATTCAATATTATTCTATTATTACAATACCATTCAAGATCTCTTTATTATATATTTGGTTCATGTCTATTATTATATTCAATATTATTCTATTATTACAATACTATTCAAGATCTCTTTATTGTATAATTATTGGCTAGGGGCTTCACAAAACTGAAATACCAACAGAACTTGAAAAGAACCTCCACAGAACTTAATAATCAACTTTGAAATTTGATGAATTGTTCAAATTCTGTGCAACAACCCATCCTTAGTAACGAAGATTTACACTATTTTAACATATCTATTTGCATCTAGATGTAATTTTATTCTTATTATTATTGTCGAGATCTGTGTATTTGCTAAAGAAGAAATATCTTTATGTTTGATTATCTCAATTTAATGGACTTGGTTCATTTAGAAATGTGCCCCCCATATCTCAAATGGACTCGGTTCATTTAGAAATTTGCCCCCCATGTCTCAAATGGACTCGGTCCATTTAGAAACATGCCCCCCATATCTCAAAATACCATAAAATTGTAGACGAAAAAATACCAAAATGGTCCATTATGTATGTTTTAAAAACACGAAGAAAAATGAAGAGATTTTTGTTTTTTGTTATTAATAATCGTAAAATTCATCATTTACTTTCATAATATATATTTTTTAATTATTTAACCTCGCATCGGATATTACCGTATTAATTAATTAATAAAATGTGATTTCGTTCCTAGGCTTCAGGGACATCCATAAATACTAATTAAAGATCGTTAACCTTTAATTAAATTAAGTGCTAGCTTCCAAGGAACACAATAAAATTATCTGTCATATTTCTTTTGTGGTGCCTAATAAATTCAAATATAAACTTTGTAGGTAGGCACACACCTAAAATAAACGAACGCTTCTATTTTGACGACTGGGATATTTTCATGGAATGGTAATATTTCTTTAAACAATCCTAGATATGCTAATATTTTGTTGAATGTTAAGTACGTGGGCGGTTCGTTAGGGCGGACATTTCGAGCCCTTATAAACGTGAAAATACCAGTTACAGTAAAAGTAATTTGCATTTTTTGGAAAATGGTTTTCAACAAATATTATATATATGCGATCTTTCGCCTCTCTTGAAAAGCTCTGCAGTGGATTTTCTGCCAGCTTTTTATTTACCTTCCGCCGGAAATATGGGTCTCTTCAAGACCCTGGCTCACTCTTTACTTTAATTTAATTAAAAAAATATATTTTTAAATGTCTTTATTATGTAAACAGCGAATTTATCAAAGAAATTGATCGTAAACAGGAAATTTTAAGCTGATAATTGACTGAATAAAAATTTCGAAATCCAGTACTGTGATGAGCTCCGCACTTTATTTATTTATGTATATTCTGAAAATGCCAAGGCCTGCGGGGAAAATGCTTTGGCAATGGAGAGACAGGGTAAGAAATTATGGGGATTTTTAGAATATATTTTCGTAGATTCGATATTCACAGACTGTTAAATATTTCGGTATATTTATGACTATATTTTTCTAAGAAATTGATTGTAATTGTTCAATGAATGTAATGTAATGATTACATCGTGATGGATCCAGTTTGATAAAGCGGGAACAAGACTTATTAGTATGGTAATAATTATAAAAGTAAAACTTTTGGTTTATAACTAGATAAACATTAACATTTTATGTATTTACAGTTTGCGTTCCCCGATACAACGTTTACACAGTCTTAGTAACACAAACTACAGGCTGTCCGAAGGTAAAGTGTGCTAACTTCTGGGGGTGATTCTGTAGAATAGAATACTAAGATAGTACAAGTAAAAAGAGATTAATAACTTTTTTCGAAATTATATCGTTTTAAGGTAAAAAAGATGAATTGTAAATATTCTTTGGGTAATTCTAAAAAAGTTATTTGTCTTTTTTACTTTTACCATCATGTAGAATCGCTTCCTGAAGTTAGCGAAGTTTACCCCCGGATGTAGTTGAAAACAATTTGAACTTATAAAACCTCAAACCCTGTTTGTACGAACTATTTAACAACAATTTTATACATTTAAAATATGTATTTTAATTGATTTTGAGGATATTGGCAGACAATCTATTTTCATATTATTTATTTATTTTTCAAGATGTACTGCAATGTATGGAAAAACCTTCTGTACCTACGCTTAAATAAAATGAAATAATAAAATAAAATAGACGAGAGTAAAAATAAGAGAGAGATATATAGAAGCGACTAAAACAGAACTTATTTAAAAAAAATGTTTTTTAATTTATGGTTTTTATGAATATTTTTATGAAAACATATTTTATATTTTATATTATCAGGAAGAAAATGAAATAATTCATAATGATTGATGTTATTGCAGTATCTTTTATACTTGTAAAAATATAATATGTTAGTTTTCACAAATAACGTTTTTACCACCTTGGGTCTCCATTTTTCAAGGTTTTAGTCGCGATTCTTTTCATCCTAGTTCAGCCTATGTTTCCGACAGCTTTACAAAATTCATCTTCATCAGATGTCATCTGCTCTGGTGATCAAAATTCTTATGTTGAAGCTTTAGTTGTTGAACAAACAACACTCCATAAATCTCATGTTTATGACAGGAATTAAACAAGTATTCTCTTTTCTCCGTAGAAAATTATATATTATTAAAGAAAGGTTCTATATTGAGTTCTACTGCTTGTTACAACATATTTTGTTCTATGTTTTCGGAGAATTCAACAGACGATATCGAGTCAATATTCAGTTTTTTTTTACATCAAAGATTAATAATTAATAATAATTAATTGGAATAACTTAATGAATAAAACCTAAAATTATAATATTTAATTACTGGAGACCATATTAGCGATTGTGAAATGAAAACTTGACAAAGAAAAATTTTGATGACAAATTTTCGCTTAATAATCGCTAATATTGTCTTCAATAATTAAATAATACTAATAGTGAAAAATAAAATAAAAAAATTATAAAATAGCACTAATAACAATAGGATGAAATTGGTAAAAAAAAAAAAATGGATAAAATTTGGTCTCCAAAGACGGCTGAAACCATTTTAAGCAACGTTTCAATTCTGAATTCTGTTATTTCACCAGGGCGATACCGAAAGTACCTAACACTTGACTTTGAACATTACGCCATTGGGAAATATCAATTCGTCTTTACATCTCTTTCTGATATGTGAAACGGAAGATGATATCTGATGAAATCTAGGTTTACGACAGCGCCAAAAGATACAAATGAACAGAAAGGTACAAGTGCAATGTAAAAACGGCAATATGTGTCAATTGATGATTAACTGCCTACCGGTTATATTAAATGAGCAGACGTATCTCAAGCCTTATTCACAAAAGGAGTCTTTTGACGCGTGACGGATTTGTTTGTAACCCTGATGCTGTATGTAATCTGACATATTTTGCGGATATCGTTGAGATTTAAGTTTGATAAAAAATCGTATCATATAATACATTTATTTTTAATTTTCGATCTACGTGCGCCATCTCTTTGGCCGGCTTTGAACCTTTCTCTCCGGGGACTGGAGTCAACCGTGCTAATAAGTGAGCCAAATTCCGATTTGGTATTACCAACATTTGTTTAGTATATTAACTGTTGTAATGTTATCCAATTTCAGAGAATTGCATATATATCCGCGTCAGCATTTGTGATTTCTGCCAAAAGATGATAGAATTTACTGTCGTTGACAACTATCTGTAAGTCTATCTGTAAAGTTTCAGCTCGATCGGATGTCGGGAAGTAGGTCAATACACACTTCTAATTCCATTACCGAAATCAAAAGTGAAATTACTATAGATGCATTTAAAAAGATTACCCTAGTTTCTGCTTCAACGCTTGTCTTTTCATTGGTGAAAACATAATAGAAATATAATTTGCGAATGTCTGCAATAAAATTAAATATGTGAAATGTACCCACTTAGAAATAAGACTTACTCATGTACACATAATCATACAATGTTATAGACATAGACTTAAGATATTTTGATTCGGTGGATCCTGCAGACAAGCTGGCATGTGACAGCTTTGTTGGTCTACCTATTTTGTTTAATAAAAAAAGTGTTATACATATTGTTATAAATAATAAAAAAAAAATAAAAATAAAAATAAAATATAAATTGAATTAACTTGACAAATAATGTGTTGTAATACAAATACTTGTAAAAATAAACAAAGTATGTGGAATTCGATCTTCTATGCACGCTTCATCCTTTGAAAATTCATGATTAAAATGCAAGCGTTGTGTATGCACTCAAAGTGAAAATGTTAAAGTCACCAAGCGTCAACGCCCGTAACAAAAAGGTGCCATGCCGATAATTTTACTCCCTTGTGAATGAGGGTTTAGTGGCCAAACGTGCAGCATTTAGTAATGTGTTCATTACACGAAGCCTCTCTGGCTGGAAATGGCCATTTTCAAGTAAAATTTTGACTTTTGTCCGTTGACATTTGTATACAATATTTTTGTTTCCGACTTAGATTGCATTTTTAAAATTATTAATGGATTATAGACAGCCCTGATTTACCGAGCTTAATCACCTTCAATATACCAACTAGAAATAATCGATCGAAAATTCTTTTTAATTGCAACAACAATGTCAGGATTGAGTCATTTAGATATTGCATACAGTTGGCAATTGTAGATGTATTCAACTGCATGGAATATAGTAACAAGAAGGCTATAATAACATAAATCAATATTAATTATAATAAGTATCATACTATTCATCTGCATGGGTTCTATATAGTTTTAAATGCTAATTTTACTTCGTGATTACAGTTCCACTGAATTATTATGTAGGCACATATTGTCACATGTTTTGTAAAAGCCTGTATGGGCGTATAATGTAAATAAATAAATAATTTATAAAATAAGGTGAACCAATAATACGTCATCACTGATTTTTCTTAATTATTAGTAAATATAAAACGGAAAAGAGTTACAATTAATAGCCTATGGGGATGAAATTGTGGGAGAGAGTAGAAGGGAATGCATCATTGTCATCGATAACGAGTCTATCTGCCGAGTTGCAGCTCGATCGGATATCAAGAACTGGGTTAATTTCCACTGCCAAGGTTTGCATTTATTCATACATTTATGAAAAGAAAATTGAATTTCAAATAAAATACGATAAACGCAATTGGTATATTATTTTTGGTCGATTCATAGATTTGTCGATGGCCCACACAAGTTTAGTGTCTAACGGTTTTTACATGTTCAGTGTATTGACTCTGTAAATATCAGAAAAACCTAGAACTTTATTGACGAAAAAAGTTTACTCGGAAACTTAACTTTTTCGGATAAATAATCTATTTTGGTGACCAAACTTCTAACACAAGGTCTATTTGATTCCCCGGAGGAATAATATTTATATAAAAGGAACTTAAAAGAATACTACACAATGTTTTATTGATTAAGATTTACCAGGAAGCATCTCTTAATAATGTTAACACAAATGTTTGTTTCTCTCCGAGTCATGGAACTAAGGGGTTTTCAAATAAGAGGTGTTATTTTGATATTCAATCGTAAAAGATCAATGGTTTCGTTGCTTGTGTGGCACGTAGCGCCGTCTTGTTGAAAGTAAACGTTGTCCAGATCAATACTATCCAATTTCGGCCATGAAAAATCATTAATCATCTCTCGATAGCGCAATCCATTCACCGTAACTGTTGCTCCAGCCTCATTTTCGAAAAAGTATGGTCCAATGACTCCGCCGGACCATAAACCGCACCAAACAGTCACACTTTGAGGATAGAGAGGCTTTTCAACAATAACTCTTGGGTGATATTGGAATAATATTTAAAAATTACATTTCAAAACGACTATGGATAATGATAATTAATTTAATAGCATATAATCTCTTCTCTGATATACTTACGGTAGGCAAATAAAAGAGCAATGGAAATTTGAATGGAGTCATGGAAGTTTTTTCTTTCCGGAATTACAAAGAATTTTCAAAGCAACGCTTTTGTGACTTTTTGAATATTCAGTCTTAATAATGCGTTTTACCATTTTTCCATCATAATATTTGTTCGTTTCATAGTTTTCAAGATTATTTAAGATTGTTTAATGTTTTTATCGAATTAAAAAAAATCAATTAATTTCTTTCATCAATTTTTGATTATTTTTTTATAAACTTTTTAAATAATGAAGAAGAAATAAGAATAGTTTCCGAGCCAGATAACAGTAAGATATAAGAGAACATGAAGTTAATATACATCTGTACGTCTTTTTGTTTTTTGTTTTTGGGGTGTTATGCCGTGTTGCGCTAACTCCTTCTTTAGCCAACGTTTCGGACAACGATACAGTGTCCATCATCAGGGCAGATCCGCAACACGGCATAACACCCCAAAAACAAAAAACAAAAATACTTTTGGCCGTGAAAATCTTTAATCATATCTGTAAGTCTGTATTAAATATTTGTTTAGTAAGGGTAATCGATTATTCCAAAATGTTAAATATTTCGATTTTGTCCTGAATTCACTTTAAGGCGTTTTTGAATGATTTCTTGTTATTTGAAAGTGTATTTACTCACTCGACAGAGTAAACAAATTTATTTATCTACGATAAAACCCACATTTATATATATTCTAAGAATCTATTCTGTGACACCGTCAAGCCGATGTATTGACTCAAATAACCGGTGGAAATGTTATATTTATTTTCTGAGAGTGATAATTGACCTCACGCCATTTGTGATCGAACCTATTGATAGAGAAAACCATGTTATAAAATACCAGGGTATCTATTCCCCAGTCTCGATCGTTCGCAATTTCCGCCGAAAGTACATACACTGGTAGAGTTTGTTATTCTTGAGTCTCACCGAAAGTACATACTACACGCCATACGTCAAAATTCATTCGACTTAAACAAAGAGTGGGTCGAAGCAGTAGAGATCGGCAAAACTGTCAAAATCTCATTGCATCCTGGTGAATTGCCTTATACAAAAAAAAGATCGTTTCCCGCGCGCTTTTCGAAGTTGGTATCGGATTCGTTTAGTTCTGCAAAGTTGTTTTAACCATTTTTCTGGCATTTCGATATGTATCCACCACCGCCATTCATTTCAGAAAAAGTGCGGTAGCAAATAAAAACGTTGACAGAACGACGCGGCAACGGTTTGTTTTTGACATTTCAAATTAACTCCATAGAAACCTCAAACACATCAGAAACATAGACAATATTCACAGGGTTGCCAACACAGTCATCTCTTCAACCGTGCGACACTCAAGAATGTATAAATATAGAACTTATGACAAAAGTCGTAGAGATTTTCGTTCGTAGATGGCGCATAGCGAGTAATTCGTGGTAGAGACCCTGGAATAGATACCCAGGTGTTTTGTTTTGACTTGCTCCCCAAGGACTGAAGTCAACCTCGCTAACAACTGAGAGAAATCCCGATTTCGTATATTAATTGCTGTAATGTTAGAATGCACCATCATTGACAACGAGCCTATCTTCCGAGTTTCAGTTCGATTGGATGTCTGAAAGTGGGGTTAAATTACACTTCCAAGATTTGCAAGCGTTCATTGAAAAAAAAGTGAAATTCTTTATTTAAAAATTGTTTTTGATTCACCATAGTAAAATTTTTTTTTTCATAACTTTTTTTAATGAAAATATATTTTTAAAACAACACTTTAAACAAAAAAATTGACTAGACTTTTACGGAACACGAAGGAGTAATTGATAATGTTTTGTTTCATGCTAGGTATAAGAAATATAAGTAAAAAAATAAATTAAAGATTATTTAATTTTTTTAATCTCTGTGATTTCACATTAAAAAAAAAAAAAGTGTTTACTAATTAAAAAAATGGCATTTGTGAATTAATCACCAAATGGAAATAATCACGGTTTATAAATTTGAAATTTAAAAATTGTTGATTTTGACTTGTACTCTTTACGCTTAGCATGATAGAAAAATGTATTGTCATTTTTTTATAATATTTTATTTTATTTATGGATTTACATTTTCAATCTTATTTATGTACCGAAAACATAAACTGTAAAAATGGATAATTTTAGAGAATCTCACCGGTCGGCCGGTACGCGTATGACTTCACGTTACATGAAATAACTGGCGCGGCAGTACACCATTCGAATTGTTAATTGTACTAAATTGTACTGAATTGTGTCTCGCGATGTCACGGGTATTTGTGCGGTCGTTTTGCCAAAGTTAATTGTTCTGAATTGTGTCTCGTGATGTCACGGGTATTTGTGCGGTCGTTTTGCCAAAGTTAATTGTTCTGAATTGTGTCTCGTGATGTAACGGGTATTTGTGCGGTCATTTCACCAGAATTCATAACTTTATTGACGATTTAAATAAATAAGAAACAAGCTGATCATGTCTCATAAAATTAAATAAGTAAATAAGAAAAATATCCTTAAAAATTTCATAATTAATATTGTTATAGCGAAGTGAATTTGAATTTTTTCAGTATTAAAATACCGAAAAACCTTTTGGCTCTAAAAAAAAAAGGTTTATATAATGTTGATAACTCCATTGGGTAACAAAAAGGTACAGAGGATTTATTCAAAGGGCTCTTTTACTTTGTCACAGACTGAGCCTTGTACCTACGACCTTTACGAAATTGAGGTATAAAGTTCCATCATGGAGAAAATTCAATCATCAATCTCGTGTGACAGATTAACACAACCTTGAACGCGATTATATTTATACATACTATAATAAAAAACATATTACCAAAATTCTTTTCAATTAGGTTACCAAAAAAGGACAAGGTCAATAAATAAAATAGTTTACTATACAACGGAATGCAATATTATAATGCGCTGCCGGAAACCATAAATTCTGCACCAATTAATAGATTCAAGCTGTATTGTAGAAGACATATTAAAGTCTGCACCAATTAATAGATTCAAGCTGTATTGTAGAAGACATATTAAAGTCTGCACCAATTAATAGATTCAAGCTGTATTGTAGGAGATATATTAAAGTCTGCACCAATTAATAGATTCAAGCTGTATTGTAGGAGACATATTACAGTCTGCACCAATTAATAGATTCAAGCTGTGTTGTAGGAGACATATTAAAGTCTGCACCAATTAATAGATTCAAGCTGTGTTGTAGGATACATATTACAGTCTGCACCAATTAATAGATTCAAGCTGTGTTGTAGGAGATATATTAAAGTCTGCACCAATTAATAAATTCAAGCTGTATTGTAGGAGACATATTAAAGTCTGCACCAATTAATAGATTCAAGCTGTATGGTAGAAGACATATTAAAGTCTGCACCAATTAATAGATTCAAGCTGTATTGTAGAAGACATATTAAAGTCTGCACCAATTAATAGATTCAAGCTGTATGGTAGAAGACATATTAAAGTCTGCACCAATTAATAGATTCAAGCTGTATTGTAGAAGACATATTAAAGTCTGCACCAATTAATAGATTCAAGCTGTATTGTAGGAGATATATTAAAGTCTGCACCAATTAATAGATTCAAGCTGTATTGTAGGAGACATATTACAGTCTGCACCAATTAATAGATTCAAGCTGTATTGTAGAAGACATATTAAAGTCTGCACCAATTAATAGATTCAAGCTGTATGGTAGAAGACATATTAAAGTCTGCACCAATTAATAGATTCAAGCTGTATTGTAGAAGACATATTAAAGTCTGCACCAATTAATAGATTCAAGCTGTATGGTAGAAGACATATTAAAGTCTGCACCAATTAATAGATTCAAGCTGTATTGTAGGAGACATATTAAAGTCTGCACCAATTAATAGATTCAAGCTGTATTGTAGGAGACATATTAAAGTCTGCACCAATTAATAGATTCAAGCCGTATTGTAGGAGATATATTAAAGTCTGCACCAATTAATAGATTCAAGCTTTATTGTAGGAGACATATTACAGTCTGCACCAATTAATAGATTCAAGCTGTGTTGTAGGAGACATATTAAAGTCTGCACCAATTAATAGATTCAAGCTGTATTGTAGGAGACATATTAAAGTCTGCACCAATTAATAGATTCAAGCTGTATGGTAGAAGACATATTAAAGTCTGCACCAATTAATAGATTCAAGCTGTATTGTAGGAGACATATTAAAGTCTGCACCAATTAATAGATTCAAGCTGTATTGTAGGAGACATATTAAAGTCTGCACCAATTAATAGATTCAAGCTGTATTGTAGGAGACATATTAAAGTCTGCACCAATTAATAGATTCAAGCTGTGTTGTAGGAGACATATTAAAGTCTGCACCAATTAATAGATTCAAGCTGTGTTGTAGGAGACATATTACAGTCTGCACCAAAGATATTAGAAGAACGAGATATGCTATGTTGGCCGCCGGACCGTAGCCGGAGTACTACCTAATTAGGGTACTTTGAACGGTATCGGGACGTGTACGCACAGAAATCTGTTCTATGTATTAGTGCGGATACCTTAGCGATGCCTTAGCGTAAGCGAAGGTGTGCAGTAGTATTGGTGAACAAAACCGGCGACACTCGGCAAAACAATTCCACTCAGTACGAACTGCGCATAGCACATCTCGTTCTTCTAATATCTTTGGTCTGCACCAATTAATAGATTCTATTGTAGGAGACATATTAATCAATTCAAGGGAAGTGGAGCTAATAAAAGAAACATAAATGTATCTTCAGTAGAATCATTTTAAAGAGATTTTCGCATGTGTAGTGGTGTATTGTACCGTGGGGCTACTGCGGGGTAAGAGGTAACTAAGGTCGGATGTTCCAAAATATGTCGAACCAGTTTGAACCACGATCGGTGCGTAAAAAAACATTCAAATGAGCATTCTGTTAAATGATTTGCCTGTAATTTATTGGACGGTACGTAAACATTAGAAAAAAGTATAAATAAAATCATAATAATAAAACTCAAATAAAGGTAGTTCAGAGTAAAAAATGAAAAACAATGATGTAATTGAAAAAATTAAATCAGAAAAACTAGATCAATGTTGTCTAATAATTTCATTCTATGATTGCTTTTTATAATACGGTACACTTACGTAACACTATAATATGTTGTAATAATTCAATTTGTGGCCAACAATTGCACATCAATGTCATTTATTTCAATATTATGTGTATTATTTTTTTTTAATATAGGTCACAGTCAATAAATGATTGAATGATAATAATAAAAATGTATTGTAGGCCCGGTATATCAGTCGGTCCGTATCCTCGCTATATGCCACATTTTTCGTTCAAATTTAAGCCCGCTAAATCGAGCACTCAAGCCTTGGTAGGACGCAGAATAGTTCAATTTTAGGACGCCGAGGCGCTAGCAGTAACAGTTGTCAAATATGACGTTTACGTAAGTAATTATGTACTTCCATCTTACCGTAATTTGTTGTTTTAAAGTTTGTTTTCAACGTTTAATTTCATGAATAGTGACGCATAAGGCTTTTTATCAAGATACTTTTAAAAATGTGACTGCATTTCCTAATAAAATATTAGTCATTCAGAATGTATCTGAACCAGGCAGTGCAAGTTCAATGCAGGTGGCCTTGTCCAAATAACTAGATGCGTATTCGTGCTTCACTGATAGTTTATAATGAAATTTGTCAAATCATTCGTTATAGACCTCTAGTCCCGTTTTTAACAGGAAAACGAATAATTTTACCATATTTTTCACAAATGCTATTTAAAATGAATATCATCGCATATAACACGATGCTGCTTGAAGCAAGGAACTTTAATAAAAATGAACTCAAAAAAACAAACCTCTTAAATATATTTTTGGTAAATGGCCGTCGTTAACATTTTTAAAAATTGCGCCGATATCCCGATGACAGTATCTACCACTCAAGTAGACAATAGTTTGAAAGAAAAATAAACACGTTCCACTATTAAAATCTAGACTATCCGTATAATACTGGTGATATCGATGTTCGATTGAGTCCAAGCAAAACCTCCTAGATTTAGTCCAAGTCGCACTAAGCTCAACATTCCAACCAAGCCGAGCTTATAATCAACTGATATACTGGGCAATAGATTCGAGCTTCACAAAGATACTAACCAACTAAATAACCATCACGCCATTTCCCCGCAGGGGTAGGCAGAGAGGACGGACCGCCAAACAACTCGGTCTTGACACACACTTTTTGCCTCATTCACATTCATACATCGTCTCATACATAATCTTCTATTATTCTGACTCTTGAAATGGCCCGACTCGAGTATCTGATTCACTTGATCGTTCCATGTCTTCCTCAGGCGTCCCCGACTTCTGCTACCATTCGCATTTGCATCATATATCCTCCTTACATTCCTATCTTCGCTCATTCGCTCTACATGCCCAAACCATCTAAGCGTCCCTTTCTTAATCTTACTCATTACGCTTACATCAGCCTTGCACTCTTTGCGGATCTCCACGTTCCTCACACGATCAAACCTGGTATTATCACACATACGCCTCAGGAATCAAAGATACTGTAGATTTTAAGTAACATAACATATTATACAACTAGTTGATTAACTACAAGTAATCTTTACGTCGTGTAACCTAGTTACTGACCTCTTTCAATAATCAATTGGGTTGGAATTTAAATATTGTTTAGCAAACACGATACATTACTTATTGTTTGCGATTACAAAAGAATTACACAATTTTGTCGGGCCACTTCGTTTTTCTTGTAACGTTAGATTTTTAATTACCACTTTTATGAATAATTCATTGATCATATTTATTTTCATTATTAATCGTCGCATTGTCGCAGTAAGTATAATAGGCCACTTGCATCACATTAATTTTTTTTTTGATTAAAACAAAAATTCTGAAATATTCTGTGTCATTTAAAAAAAATCGTATTTTTGAAACCATGGCGATTTTTCAAAAATTTCAGTCCTCGAAATTGAACCATTTTTTTATAAACCGGACACAACTTTTTACGGATGTGAAAAAAATAGCCAAAAATAAATTTTAAAAAAAGAAGCAAGCAAGAAGCGTACGAATTTTACATCATAATATCTTTTAAGATTCTGACAGGGAGAGGTGTTTTATTTTATTGTTTAAATATTGATTCATTATTTACCGTGGGGTCAATAAAGTTTCTTTGTGAAAAAATACTTAGACTTTACATAAAAAAAAATATTTTTCGCTGTACCGAGAAATGAAGGTGTCAGAAATGCAAAACTTCAAAGTCATCGGAATTTTAATGTTACTACATTAAAAAAAAGAAACAAGTGGAATTTAAAAAAAAACATAATAAAGAAAATCGTGGACCTGACATTTTTATATAGTGACGTCACGAGCTAAAAAGAACGTGTTTGTTTATTTTATTACTAAAGAACAATACATTTCAATTTATTTTATAAAATTTTGGATATATTATTAGTATGATCTATCCACACGATTTTTTCCATGTCAATAAAATTTAAATTATTCGAATGTTTTTTTTTTAAATTTTGAAATGTGTGAAAAATCACGGGAAGCTATATAGACATTAAACACTATCGTTTCTCTATAATCTAACCCTCTAGCCAAGGAATATTTTCGTAAGAGATTTATAAAACGCTCAATCAAAAATACTGGTTAGTTTCTGTAACTCCAGTTCAATGAACTCTAGAACTCGGATTTCCTTTGAATTTATGTGAAATGTTTGAAATCGGAACAGTGGTGGTAGGTACTTTATTGTAATTAAACAGCAGTGGTGGTAGATACTTTATTGTAATTAAACAGCAGTGGTTGTAGATACCTTATTGTAATTAAACAGCAGTGGTGGTAGATACTTTATTGTAATTAAACAGCAGTGGTGGTAAATACTTTTTTGTAACTAAACAGCAGTGGTGGTAGATACTCTATTGTAATTAAACAGCAGTGGTTGTGGATACCTTATTGTAATTAAACAGCAGTGGTGGTAGATACTTTATTGTAATTAAACAGCAGTGGTGGTAAATACTTTATTGTAATTAAACAGCAGTGGTGGTAGATACTTTTTGTAATTAAACAGCAGTGGTTGTGGATACCTTATTGTAATTAAACAGCAGTGGTGGTAGATACTTTATTGTAATTTAACAGCAGTGGTGGTAGATACTTTATTGTAAGTAAATATTCCATTTTTATTCAAATGTGTTCTATTTTCAAAGTGTTCTAAACATAATCAAGGGGTCGCTTTGACAGATGGATTATTGGAGGGAAAATACAGCTTGAGCGGGAAAAACTGTCGGGAAACAGTAGGGTGGTGTTAATGGCGTGAAAAAATGTGATTTAATAATTTGAGATTAATAAAGAGGACCGGAAGAGGAAACACACCATAATTTACATGCCACCCAACCCTAGACCCGGTCATTAAAACATCATTTA
Organism: Hesperophylax magnus; assembly: GCA_026573805.1. Taxonomy (NCBI): domain Eukaryota; kingdom Metazoa; phylum Arthropoda; class Insecta; order Trichoptera; family Limnephilidae; genus Hesperophylax; species Hesperophylax magnus. The sequence goes on from JAIUSX010000088.1 coordinate 3,672,025, forward strand.
CCATTTTACCATTATGCTTTTTTCAGCTCAGTCTTGCAAGGAGAAAAAATGATTATATTATAACTTATTTAATAAAATCCTGTTAAAAACGTGATTACAATAAAATATTACTTCGGAATATATCGGAACATGTATTCATGCAGGTGTCCATTTCCTGAGATATATAATAAGGAAATGTTACAATATTAGAATTTTAATGAACATGTGTTCCGACATCCTTATAACATATTCGTGTTTTACCGATAGTTTCATAGGATTCCTGTCAATTCATTCGTTTAAGGCCTGCAGTCCCATTTTCATCAGGAATACAAATAATTCCATTTAATAATAATAATTCCCATAAACACGAGCTCCTTGAGCTCAACTTATGGAGTAGTAGAATAAAAAACGAAAAAATTATGTATCTGTCTGCATATTGTTATCATTTATAATGTTAAATAATTTACAAGTAATAAATAAATAAAAAAAATAATTAGTCCAGATTTTTAATAAATTAGCAATATTTTATGTCAATAAGTTTTCTCCTTGTGCCTAGATCTTCTCGCGTATATTCTGTGTTGCATCATTTAACACAACAACAGCAGTTTAATCGTGATTTAGGTATAGACGAAAGACGCTAAGGCACTCGCCAGTGCCGCTTAATCGGTCATGACCTTCATAGCCTCTACAGCGTAGCCTACGAAATAGATTTTGAGTGGGGAACACCACAAAACAAACAACACCACAAAACAAACAACACCACAAGACAGCCTGCGTGGTTGTGTGGTTGCGATCCTCGGCTAAGAATTCGGAAGTTGAGGTTTCAAATTTGGTCTGCGCGAGTAAATTTTGTTTCATTAATTCATGTAACTTAATTTGAATGAATATATAGCATATTTGCGGCACGTTATAGAGTAAATCACTCTGATTTGTAATAATAAAAAAAAATATTTTTAAAGTATAATTATTTTTTTAATACAGTTACAATAGAAGGTTTTTATTTTTAAATCATTAACACAAAAATAATATTTTTTTTTAAGTTCATTTTCTTATATGCTACATAAAAATGTCATAATCGAGTGACAGCTGTGTTTTGATCTGCTCCCGAAATAAATAGTTAACAATCTGGTACAGCGAGAAAATTTCCCCGTGGATGTGTCAAATCCGATGAGAATTGTTAGTTTTACTAAGTCAGTGTTCGATTTGTCAGTGATTGACCAGTGAATAAATAATTATCAGTATTTTAAAATCGAAAAATTAACAGTACATCTCAAGTCAACCAAAAGGGTAATAGAGGCAGTGTTTGACCTACAGTGTCTACCAAAATGGCAAATTCAGAAAAAAATCTGAGAAGCAAAGGACAAACGACAGCTGCTAACCTTTCATCTGAGCCCCACGTTTTAAACTTCGACAATCTGCTGGAAAAAATTGAGATGAAAATGGAAAAAAAATTGGAATTATTTTAACAAACGGACTGCAATCTTTAGAGCACAGGCGTCAGGTAGGTATGCTGTCCTTGTTCTATCGGTATTACAATGGAAGATGCTCTGAGGAACTAGCGTCATTGATCCCTTCGGCACCGGTGCGTAGTCGGGATACACGCCAAACGCTCGCCCAACATTTGTACACGGTTGACATTTGTCACATGAGAACGGGTCGCTTCTACGATTCGTTCTTAAGTTCAACAGCTCGGCTGTGGAACGAACTGCCGGCCTCTGTGTTTCCTCCCTCCTACAACATGGGACTCTTCAAGACCCATGTTCACTCCTTCCTCTCCACAAAAAGACCCTCCACACAGCATCCCCAAAGATGACATAGGCCCTGAGGGAAATTATTTTCTTCAGGGCCTCCTGTGTGGAGTTAATATAAAAAAAAAAAAAAAAAAAAAAAAAACAAGCAATAATAAAGAAAATAGATGATGAAAATCAAGAAACCAGAAACACAAGGGACTTCATCAGCCGTCAGTACGATGACATTCATCTTAAGATGGAGACCATTATCAAACTGGTTTCGGAAGTTGAATTAATGAGAAAGGAGCTAACGGAAAAGGACAGAATAATAAAGAGCCTGGAAGTCAGACTGGCAGAAGTGGAGCAAGTAACTCATGAAGACACCCTTGAATTTACAGGGTAAAAGAGTAAAAGAGGGTGAGCAGCCTGCAGAAATGATTAAACGGGTTGCCGCAGTCTCAGGCATCGAATTAAAAAGCGATGACATCCTCGACATCAAGAAAATTCCGGACCGACGACCTGGAGTCCCCCCAAAACTCCACGTCAGATTTACTAACCCCCAAAAAAGACGACAAATTCTACTGAACAAAAGGCAACTTAATACAATTACAGCACAAGGAAACGGATTCCAGAAGATTTTTGTTGGTGAAATCCTTGGTCACTATTTCAAAGATCTTCTGTGGAGGTCTAAAACAAGGGCAAAAGAAATGGGCTTCAAATATGTCTGGTACAAAGACTGTAAAATAATGATTAGGAAAAATGACGGCGACAGACAAATACACTACATCAAACATTCTGATGATCTTAAAAAAATTGATTAGTTTCTTTGATTGAGAGCCCCACTTTTACCGGTCATTCACTAGGTCGATTCCCCCAATATTGGTGAGTCATATCTTTTATGCTTATTTTCGCACTGTAACAATAATGAACTCCTGCACTAGCAATGAAAGGTTGAAACCCCCAGTGATGGCCACGGATTAGTGGAGCTCTCATTCAAGGGAATTAAACAATTCTTTTTTTTGTTTAGTATAAATTTTATAATGGCTATTAACTTTAATCGCATGTATGCAGAACATGGTGATCAAATCAACCCTTTTACTACTTCAGATCCCAAAATTTGCAAATATCTTATAGCAGAGGTAAAAAACACTACAATTATGCACCAAAATATTAGGTCAATTAATAAAAACTTTAACGAACTCCAGATACAGCTTAACCACCTTAATATAGACTTTGATATAATTATTCTCACGGAATGTTGGTTGTCAAACATTTATACTCCAAAATTAATAAATCACTACTCTTCCTTCAATTCGACAAAACATGATAGCCAGAACGATGGAGTCGTGGTATACACAAAAAATGATCTTAACCCCATTGTAACGGAAATAGACATTATTGGCGCGAACTGTTTTCAAATAACATACAATAATGACACTTGCATTCTAGCAATATACCGCTCTCCTTCGAATCGTAATATTACACCATTTCTAAATAGTCTTAATAGCATATTATCCAATCTTTCCCATACTAAAAATTTGATAATTATGGAAGATTTAAATATCAACATACTCCCAAACAATTCACATCACCAATGTCATGACTACCTAAACATGTTAGAATTCCATGGATTAATTAGTACCATCAATACACCAACAAGAATAGTCAATGAATCAACTTTATGTATTGATCACATAATGCTCAAAACTAATAAACAAAACAAAAGCATCATTTACAAATCAACAATTACAGATCACTACACAACAATCTTCACTTTGCAATCCGACACCACAAAAAATAGACGAGATCAGTCTCTTATATACAATAATATTAACTTTGAAAATTTAAAAGCCTCAATTAAAAATAAATCTTGGCAAGAGCTTTTCCAAATAAAAAACTCAGATGATGCATGGATATATTTTGTTGACTTTCTGAAAAATGAATTAAGTAATAATACCACAATTTTGTCAAAAAAAATTCCAAACAAAATTAAACCCTTGAAATCATGGATAAGTCATTCAATCATCAACTGCATTCGTAGAAGAAACGCACTACACAAAAAAGTGAAAGAAAATCCATATGACATAATAGCAATAAACATCTACAAAAGATACAGAAATACGTGCGGTGACATCATCAGAAAGGCAAAAGAAATCTATTACGGAGTCAAAATCAAAGAAAGCAACAACGATCCCAAAAAAATATGGCAAATTTTAAGAGAAGCCACAAATACACAAAACACTAAAGACAAACAAGACATAAGTAAACTCTGCATTGATGGAGAAATTATTGATACCTCAAAAAACCCAAAGCTCGTTGCGGATCACATCAATAATTTTTTTATTAATATTGGGTCACATCTTGCTTCTCGTCTACCAAATTGTGGGAATGCTCAAACTTCTGAAATAGGACTCCAATTTTCTCAAAGAAGATTTAACTTTCAAAAAGTGTCTGGGGAAGAGATTCTAAAAATAATTAATTCCCTAAAAAACACGTCTAGTGCCGGAGTTGATGGGTTATCAACCAAGATTTTAAAAACGCTGTCTACGGAAATTGCATTGCCCCTAGAACACTTAATAAACTCTAATATCATTCAGGGCCACTTCCCCTCAAACCTGAAACAAGGTATTGTTATTCCTATACATAAAACAGGTAACAAGACAGACATAAACAACTACAGACCAATAACTCTACTAACTAGTCTATCTAAAGTATTTGAAAAGGTTGTCAATGCACAGTTGGTAAAATTTCTCGTGAGCCATAAACTGATTTCAGAAAATCAATACGGGTTTCACGAAAACAAGAGTACCTCAGACGCTATTGCTGCTGTCACTGATTTCATTGTTAAAAACCTTGATAAAAGCAAAAAATGTATTTCAATCTTCTTAGACCTATCTAAAGCCTTTGATACCATATCGCACAGTAAATTAACAAATAAACTTGAAAAAATCGGTATTGCGGACAACGAACTTAAATTCTTTAAAAGCTACCTTAATGGGCGTAAGCAACAAGTTAAAATAAATAACATATTAAGCAACACCTGCTCAACTAATTATGGTATACCACAAGGAAGCATTTTAGGACCGATTTTGTTCCTGGTGTATATTAACGACTTATGTAACATTAATATTCAGGGGAAAATAGTTAGTTTTGCCGATGACACTGTTCTTCTGTTTGAAGCTGACACTTGGCCAGCTGTCTACAAAAAAGCTGAAACGGACATAAAAAATGGTTGGATACTAATACGCTCACACTGAATGCCGAGAAAACCAAATACATCACATCAAGCATTAATATTACAGGTCAACCTCATGACGATGCCTCTATTAGAATACACACATGTTTGAATTCTGAAGAATGTTGTCAGTGTCCCTACATTGAGCGCACTGCTCAGATAAAGTACCTCGGCCTCACCATTGATCCATACTTCAAATGGAATCTTCACACTCAAAGTATTGCAAACAAAATAAGAAAAACCATGCACTTCTTCAGAACGATACGAAACTTCCTCAACTTACAACACTTGAAAATGGTTTATTTTGCACTCTGTCAATCTATTATTGAGTATGGTATCATAGCGTGGGGAGGTGGAACTTCATCTGCACTAGACCCAATCATAAGGGCACAGAAAACTATTATAAAAATAATTCTTAGGCTTCCTCTAATTACTGACTCGAACTTGATCTTTAAAATTATGAATGTGTTTGATGTTCGGCAGACATACGCAAAAACAATACTCACTCACCTATACACAAATAAACATACATACTACGAAAAAAGATCTAATACTCGCTGTACTCGAAGCAATAACAAAGACTTACTTCAAATTCCTGTAACGCACACTACTTTTGGACAACGAAATTTTAGATATCTTGCGACTAGACTTTATAACATTCTTCCTGATAAAATAAAAACATGTCATTCACAAAAAAATTTCAAAGTTAGCGTAAAAATTTGGATTAAAAGTAATGATAGGGCCTTTACCGGTGCACTCATCCAAATTCGCAGTCATTGATGCAACCTAATTATTGTATTATTTTCATATAATTGTAGGTATATTATTAGGACTAGAAACGAACTTGGTATATGATGTATTGATATTGATGCTACCTAACTATTGAGTGTTCATATTTTTATATAATTGTAGGTACGTTATAGTACTATAAATAAACTTGGTAGATAGCTGCCTCAACACAGGCTAAGCCTAGTGAGGCGGGCTATGATAAACCTTAACATATAACTACATTAACATTCCTATTATTTACATTTATTTTACCTACTGTTTATATATTAATTTCCATTGATAAAATTATATACTCTTCTAATTTATAAACCAATGTACACAAAACAGTCTTACACGTATTTCCATAGTTATAGTTTGAAAATTTGTCACAATAAAGATATTTATTATTATTATTATTATTCAGGTATCTCTTGAGCACAGGCAAACTTATATTAAATATGTCGATATTTGAGGTGACTTTGTGAAAGCGAGAAATACCAATTTTTTATAAACTTTGGGAATATTTTAAATGGGGCGTTAGCATCTCATCTACATGTGATGTTTACATTAGTAAATGCCGCCTCATGTCGGTGTACTATAACAATGCTGACAATCTGTAAAAGTTCAGTAAAGTTTGTATTAAAACTATTACATTATTGTAAAAAAGCAATATATAAATCACGTAGGTACCTAATTACATACGTAGCTAAATTGATTTTTCTATTTTCTAGTTTAAACGCGGCCACAAAATGGCTTGGCGTCTTTAAATTGCCTTCCTTATAAGTACCTACCTTGCTAAATTGATTTTTTTCTTTTTTCAGTTTAAACGCGGCTACAAAATGGCGTCGCGTCTCCAAAATGGCCTCCTTTTGGCGGCAATCTGTCTGATCTCCCGCGTTGCGGCCATGGACAACCTGAGCGTGGCCTTCGAGTGGAAGCAGTTGGACTTCGCCTACTCCAGCGAGGAGGCCCGCCAGGAGGCAAAGGCCATCGGGGAGTTCATACCAGAGAACAACATTCCAGTGGGTCTGGAGGTGTTCGGGGATAGATTGTTCATCACCATACCCAGGTGGAAGGCGGGGGTGCCGGCGACTTTGGCTTACGTTACGTTGACAAGTGAGTATTTAACTATTAAGACGACACAAGATATTAAAAATCACCAAACTTTCCTGATCACTAGACCAAAATTCCTACCACACTTCATTGAGTTCTGATATTGCTCCGCAATGCTTCGACATCCATTCTGATGTTTTTATACCTTCTGATGTTTTTCAACCTAAGATTTATGGTTATGCGCCCCTGAAGCCTGTCTGCTCATTAGGTACATCACTACTGTAAAGCGTATCACATTTGTACGTCGCACACTAACTCTGTGTGAAACTTGGTACCTACTACGGTAATGATTTATAATAAATACATAACACAATATGGCGCACGAAGTAATGCACCAATTTCACCAAAGTAGCACTAAATCAGGTACTATGTATTTATATTCATAGTTTATGTTTCATAGTTTATATTTCTATCTATATATATAGTTATTGTTTTTACATTTTAGCAGTAGTTCAAGAAATGAGCGCGGTGTATATTCGTATTGTCGTATAATATAATTTGTTCTGAATTCATGTTTTAATTCAGTGAAAACAATCATGCACATAATTTATTACACATTCTAGTTACAACGCTTACCTCATACTCTGTAAATTTTAATATTTTATGTTACCAGGTTAATTCGGTAAATCCGATTATAATATATGCTACCAGATTAATTTTTTCTACTTCTCACAAAACAATGTATGTGTACTTATATTTATTATATACATTTTCTTTATTACACAACTTAGTTTCAGAGAAAAATGAAACTTTTTTTTTTTTGGTTTTTGTTATGTAATTATGTACATTTCAGTAATAATATGAACTAAACATGTCAATTTGTCTGTCCTAGAACGGGAAACTTTCCTAGTTGGACAGGCAAAGCATCCAATATGTAATATGTACTTTCTTTTGATAAATAAATAAATAAAAAATAAAAAAAATAAAAAAAAATAATGACGGGGGTTTGTTCGAGGCTCTATGTAGACCGCATTTTATAAAGACATCATTTTTTGTAGATTGCCTTTTATCTATTGTCGGATATTTTATGCATTTGACATAAATAGAATACATGCGCAAGTCACATCCATAGTAGATATTGTTTTGACGTTTCATTTGATATCGATCATTTCAGCAGATTGTGATTATTGTTCAGTACGATAGAAACTAAGTAAAAATGCGATCGGTACCGTTATATACTCTTAAAACTACTTTCAAGTATAGGTATGTCTTTCACAGTGTGACATATTGCCGTACGAATACGATCCATAGAAAACATTTTCCATATACATTTTTTATTCAAGTGTAATAAATAAAAAAGAAAATTATTTTTTATTTATTACACTTGAATAAAAAGGACGGGTTGTTTCACAGAATTTAAGCAATTCATCAAATTTCAAAGTTGATCTTCAAGTTCTGTGAAGGTTCTATTCAAGTTCTTTCATCATTTCAGTTTTGTGAAACAACGGGCCAATTATGATATAATAACAGAACTTGAATAGAACCTTATATTACCATATTGAGGGAGGGGGGGGGGAGGTGTAGACAAGTTAAATTTGTAGTTATTTTTGGATGATATTGGCGGTTTCGGAAATTAGCGTGTACGAACACAGTGAAACGTGATTATTTTATTAAACGTTTTTCATGTATAAAATTAGCAGTAAACATTAAATGTTATTTTTCAAGAGGATGAATCAGTTACTTCTCGAATGATTCCTCTGGAAACATCTGAAATTTTATTAATACGTTCATCAAAAATAATAAAAACAAACCTCACCGAAAAGTTAGTTTTCTTCGGCTTGCTAGGGTAAATTCTACTCTATTTACACGACTTCATCACTTATTTCCTACTTAGAGATTTGCTAGGGCAAATCCAACCTTAGGTCTGTCCAATACACAAGGCCGCGCGTCGCATATTTTTGTGCATGGCTTTTTCACTTACGTCGTAGATTACCACTTTATTTTAGGGTATTGCGCGACTACTTTTAATTATTATTCCAAAACTGGGACCCCGAGCTTGCTATATATATATATATATATATATATATATATATATATATATATATATATATATATATATATATATTATCCCCTCTCGTACTATGTTGATCTCGCGCGACGGTACGCCAGGTATATGTTGATCCGTTTGCATTTGTTGATCCACCCCGGATATGTTGATCCATTACCCAAGTTGGCATACATATGTAAATCCTCATAGATCAACTTGTGTCATCGAGATTTAGCTGTAAGCCACGCCCATTTTTCGGTCGCATATACATTTTACACGATTTATTTTGTTGATCTATATATTTCTGACAGACTTGACGGCTTGCATCGTTGTAACTTGTAACCGCCGATTTCGCGCGCGTTGTGGTACTTTTTGGATTCTGTTAGAACATCTATATTCTATGAAAATGACTTTTTACTTAAAGAGGATAGACTGCCTCACGCGTATTTATATTGAAATGGAACTTTCGCAAACGTCAAATCCATGCTTAAAAAATCTTTTGAACTTGATTAAACAAAAATGTAACTTTAATGCATCATTTACTACGTTTCGTGACTAAGCAGGGGTGCCCGGGCTCATGGGGTGAGGTTCATTGAGTCATTTTAAAAGAGAAATTTTGAACATTGATTGAATCAAATTTTATTTTAATGTATCTTTTACCATCTCTCCCGACGTAAGTTTCTTGTAATGATTAAGTTGAAACAAAGCGTAATATCCATAATTTGTGCCTATTAAAATTGCGGCGATTAGATTGGTGAGAATTTAATTTTTCAAATTTTAAATTAAAATTGCTGAAAAATTTATTCCAATTTGTTTTTTATTAAACATGGCTAAAGTCATTTCAAGCACCGATTCTAACCAACGATGTTTTCGTATATTAAGTTCGTCAATCAACAGGAGCCATAATGTCTGTACATCAGAGCCCTCGAGAATTATTACAATTATGTGTACCGCCGCCCCGGGAACCATTTATTAGATAACCAATACCCCTACCATTAGTCACCGCCAAGGATTTAGCGAGATAGTTGTTTATTTTTTGTATTTTTTTACATCGTCTCCACACAGGAGGCCCTTAGGAAAATAGTAACTCTCAGGGCCTATGTCATCTTTGTGAATGCTGTGTTGGGGGTATTTTGAAAGAAAGGAAGGACAGTGAGTTATGGGAAGGAAATAGGTATGATGGGTGGGTAGTAATCTGGGGGTCAGTGTGTTCGAGTGATAACCATAAGAATCCAACTCTCCTATTGCGTTGCAAGGCGATGCGTTAAAGAGGAATAATCGATCCGGCCCACCACGCATTTGGTAGGCAAGCGCATCCGCCGCCAAGAACCGAACAAACCTCACCCTATAAACCCGGGCACTCCTGCTAAGTCACCAAACATATCAAACTACTTGAGGTGGCTCTCGACTAGCAATCCGAAGGTCGCGGGTTCAAATAAATTTTATTAAAATTAATTTGCACTATTTTACAATTAGTGTTTGGTGACCATATCTGAATAGCCAGGTACTCTACCACCTTCCTCCACGTCATCTCCTTCGAGGTCTCCTTTGAGGATGCCATAGTCTCACTGGCTCCAGACGGGAGCGGTTAGGACTGTATGACTCTGGTGCGGTATTCACACAAGTTTTTATTTGTAAAAAATGAAAACATAAATATATTGACAATATTATATTCAGATATCATATTTCCTACAAAAAGCCACAGCTATACTAGCTTCGAGAAGTTGAATAAAGTATTTTTAGCACACAAATGGCAGAAGTAGAACTAACACGTGCAGTTTATAGTAATACCAACTAAAAGAGAAGATAAAACACTTCAATATATATTTTTTAAATTTTGATAATTCCTTCATGTTTCATATTAGTGTTTAATAAAAAAATACAAATCATATCACACTACATCTTAACTTAAAAGCAGCTATGTTTTTATACACAAAAAGGTTTATTTGTATATTCTCTGTATGGAAACCAATTTCGTTAAAAAATAACACTGTATTGAAAATGTGATCAGACCAAAACTTCGTTGTTAAGAGAATGCAGCTGCAGACTGGCCGGGATTTGTCAACACCCTGATTAGAATACATTTAACTCATATAATAAGTATAATTTAATTTGTCTTTGATAATCAACGGCTATGGAATTTTACGTCTTGCCACCGCGTTCCCGGATAATATTGATTATAATAATATATATATACATGTTATTTGGGGGAAAGTTTTATCTCATTCATAAAAAAAACTTTTTCTCCTTATTTTTTTATTGAGATTAAACCAAACTATGATGTTAATATAAATTTGTTTTGTTATTTTATTACATTAAATAGTTACGGTTCGCGATTAAACTGATTTTCTTGAGGCCAGATAGTGTATTACGTTAAACATAATTGAAATTTTGAAAAGTAATTTTTTCAACTTATTAAAAAAACTTATTTTCCTCGTCATTCCGTAAAAGCTGCAATGACCCCGGGGTCGGGATCATTGCAGCTTTTCACTCGATCGGTTTATGAGTATATAGCTTAATTTATATGAGATTAACAAAACAAGAATTTGGTAGGCATCTAGTTTTTTGCCGTTGATTATGAGTATTTTTATCGTAAACCTAAGTTTTTATCGCAAGACGTAGAAAATGCTAAAAGTCAAATTGGTTCAATTGGCCCCATGTAATATTCATTGGGCCACTGTGAAAAAAACTTCAGACAAAAAATAATCGATCAAATTGATTAAATATAATTGCATTTGTAGCCACCTTGTAGCTGTTTTTTAGTTTACGCTTTATTTTATTTTGAAAGATGCCGACTTCCGGTCATATTGTTTTGTAATATAAAATATGAGATGATTCTTTTAAGAGCATTTCATTTTATTTAGGACGGGTTGTTTCGGAGAATTTGAACAATTCTTCAAATTTCAAAGGAGTTTTTCAAGTTATGTGATGGATTTTTTCAAGTTCTGTTATTATTTCAGTTCTATCAAGCTACTAGCCTGTAATGATATAACAACCGAACTTAAATAGAACTTTCACAGAACTTGAAAATGAACGTTGAAAATTGATGAATTGTTCAAATTCTGCGAAACAACCCATCCTTAGAGAACTTTAAAATTTAAACATTTCCGGTAAGGGTTCTATGATAACTCAACACAGTGACAATTCAACACACCTTTAAAAAGTGATATAAAGTCATTAGAAATGATGAATAAAAAAATTAAACCTAACCTAACCCACTTAACCCAGTTAATAATGTTTTTCTTTCACTACTTTCCATGAGTTTAAATAACTTTTTAAAGATGTGATGAATTATCATTTTGATGATTTATCCGGTCACCTCCGGTAAGATGTAACAATCGTTTATACAGAATATTAATATTTGAAGTTGAGTTGAGTTGTGCGATTATAAACTTTAGGATTTTTTTTACCTAATAAAATGTGACAATCGATAAAAGATGGGTGGATTCATTCGTTATAATATAGATCATTTTGTATGACTCTATATTCAAATTCGGAGGTATGACTTTTTTATGTGACACCTCTCACAAGAGTGCCCCTGTCTTTACACGTTAAATACAGAGAAACTATGTCGCCACCCAGTTGGGCAGCGTTATGGGGCGGGTTAAGATAGGGTCTGTAGGAATGAATTTATTAATGCGGGTCTTAAAGAGGCCCGGATTATATGGAGGAGGAAAAACAGATGCCGATAGCTCGTTCCACATGCGAGCCGACTTACGATAAAACGAGTCGGAGAAACGACCCGTTCATATATGTATAGATAACATCAACTTAACTGTGAACGTGTATTTTGCTCGTGTCCGTCGAGTATCAAGCACGTGCACGGTGCACCGGGGATCAATGCTGCTAGCTCCTTTTAACAGGCTCTAATAAAATACCCCTAGAATAGACACAGCATACGCACATTCCGTCATACATGATTTTACCGCACATATGCCTCAGGGATCTCATTTCTACAGTATTCAGTCTACTTTCAGCCTTCTTCTGCCAGTTTCATGCCTCACTTCCATATATTAGGGTAGGTACCAGCACTCCATTGTGGACTGCTAGCTTCGCTTCTTTGGACAGTTTTTTGTTAGCTCCAACCGCGTCAAATCATCAATTAATTACCCATTATAACCAAGAACCCGGCCTCCCCTGCTAAGTCACGAAGCGTAATCAGGAGAGATGGTAAAAGATACAGGTTCAAAATTTCCCATATAACATTATTCCTTTTGCCGCCATTTTGGATTTTTACGGTCAAAAGGTATCCCTCAACCAGTTTATTTCGATCCGGCCCGCCACGCAGTAAATGGGCAAACGCATCCGCCGCCAGGACCTGGACTAACCTCACCCTATGAACCCGTGTACCCCTGTTAAGTTATGTTTTTTTTTATGGATTTGACTTTTGCGAAAGTTTCGTTTCAATCTAAATACACATACATTTCTTATAAATAGGGATGGCAAAATTTAGCATTAATTTTCAGATTTTTTAGCATTAACAATTGGAAATTTAGCGTTTTATAGCATTTTGAGGCATAATTTAGCGTTTTGTAGCAAAATAGAAAAAAAAATATTTCCTGAATGTTTTTAGCGCATATTTTAAGTATTTTTGGTAAAATATATGTATAACTTTCATTTGCAAGTATTTCCATGTGAAAGATTATAAATAATTAATTTTAATATTAAATTAATAAGGAAGGAAACTCTAAGTACGGGTCAAACACAAACACAACAAATGCAAATTGCGATTAACATTAATAGGCGTAATTTATTTCGCACAATTTGTGTAGTGTCAAAAAGCAATTTTAGCCTACAGTACAAAAATATTAAATATTTACACATAAAATAGTAACAAAATTATAAAAAATCGTAATGTAAATATCGATTTTTTGAAATTCTCACATATTATTTTAATACCCGGTATTTTCGGGAAATTCGCGCCTATTTCGCTAAATAGAATAATTTAGCTGAAATACGGCCAAAATCACGTTTTTCGCGTTAATTCGCGAAATAGAAATCACTGGAAACACTTTCAAATGCCTTGAAACGCAAAGAAAACTTATAAATGCCCTATTTTCGATCCATAAATATTTTTTCGCGTTTTTAGTTAAAACGAAATTTTGCCATCTCTACTTATAAACAATTCAAACAACAAACAGTCGAAGGATCACGTCATTTTGATATGAAACGATACCATCTCACAGTCATTTCATGCGATATTCGACTCTAGGGACTAATGCTTTGAGTTCAATATCACAAAAGATTACGGAATCACATAAAACCTTGTGATGAACAGTCCGCCGATTGCCCTCTTGATTGGTTCATTTAGTAAAACCAGATATATGGACATGGATCAACTTTGTCTAATAACTTCTTACCTGGATCAACATACTACGGGAATATATCAATATATATGAGATCAACATAAGTATGCCAATTTGGGTAGATCAACATAAATTATGCATCCGATTTCCATACAAAGTTTGAAAATTTTATGAACAGTATATCAAATGGTTTTTCTGGCAAACTGGCAACATTGATAATCATTGTACCACCGTTGCCAATTCATTCAGATGTATTCCACAATAGCCAAGTTATATGGTGTTAAAGGTGGATCAACTTAGTCTAACAACTTCTTACTGGATCAACATACTACGGGAAGAGGTCAATATATATATATATATATATATATATATATATATATATATTAAATTGTAAATATATCGATAAAAATACAAATAAGGATGAGCTAAATACCGGCACCAAGTACTAAATAAATTCAATTTATCGCCATTGATTTTAGTAGTTGTTACGCGTGTGTATGACAAATTTCAGATGATTAGCTAGAACAGAACACTACTTATTTGATAAAACGAGCCAGGAGCAATATAAACACATCTGTGTCTGAACAGTAGTAAATAAACTCATCGTGGTACGAGTCATATTACGTCATATTATTATTAGTCATATTATCATATTAAGCAATACAGTACATTTTTTAAATAAAATATGTTGGATTCTAACAAAGTATCACTTTAACACTACTTCCATAACGTAATTTATACGAATTATTGAGCAAATATTATAACTGCTTTTGAAAGGTGATAAAGTTCGATTTCAAATTTTATTATTGTAAATAAAAATGTAATTTTTGAAATGTGAATATTTTATATGAACATATATTTTTTTAAATGGCTCGCCTTATGTTTTTTTAACTAAAATACACTCATATTTTATCTTTTATCTTTCTTAAAAACGTTACTGTCACCTCAATTTTTGGTCGTTTCGTATAAAAATAATTAATAAAAGATTTGTGAAGTTTGATAATTTTTTTTTCAAATTGCATTTGGATCCTTAGGTTTCATAAAGGTGCACATTTTAATTTTTCTGTTCATAACTTCTAGATTTGAATACAAAGCGTGGTGTTTTCGCTTTCTGACACCGTTTATTTAATTTTTTAATCTCCCTGACAGTAAGGGAGAAACAACGATTTCTATGAGAATATGTGAGTTGTTCTCAAAAGCGAATAAATAAGCCTGAAGGGTGGCGTGAGCGAAAATATTTAATGAAGCATAACTTATTTAAACAGAGCTAAAATCTCTTAAAAGTAGCATTTAAAGAAACATTTCATTTTTAATAAAATAACGAAATGTGTTTTTTTTAATTTTTGGAGCATACTTTGCGATGTTTTCATATCGAGAGAAATTTTGCATAACTACTTAATCAGCTCGGCAAATATATAGTGATTATCTTAAAAATAACATGTTGAATAAATGTTCAAGGAAATTATGTTTTAAATTTACTAATATCTCGTTAATACATACTGAAACTAAAAGCATTTATTCATTACAAAAGACCGACAATATTTGTGTAATCCCTAAAAAATTACCAAGCTAAAAATTAACATTACAATCAGATTGTTGTTTTAAATGTCAGACTATTTGCAATGTCAGTGAACTCTGGTCGGCTTGAATAGAAGGTCATGTCACCATTGATTTATTATATTTAGATGCGACATAAAGCGAAAAATTGGTTCCGATTTTTTTTACCTCCAACTGACCTCCAACTCTCACAACGCTCTTACTAAACTACCGAATTCGGTCTACGCGCACCGCTTATTGCGTTCTAATAGTGGAACAAGTTTTGGCGAGGCATTAGTACGCAGTAGCGCCTCTGATTGTAGCTGTTTGTCACCTGTACAAGTGTACAGTGTACCGCATAGACTAACAAAGTCAGCTAATGATTAAGTACGGCTAGTTTCGACTGACTGTACGAAATATTAATAAAATTGTATCAATAAAGGTGGTAATGTTACTGTTTATTTAATGACGTTTGATGTACCATCAGGTTATTACAGGTAAATCACAATGAAGAGATTTTTGCTTATGTGGTGGTGTACTATATTGTAAGACTACTGTGGGTAAGAGGGGACTCCGGGTGGATGTTCCAAACTACTTCCACCAGTTTGATGCACACTCGCGATACATTAAAACGTGCTGTATTTAAAATGATTTGCATGTACCTAGTTGTTACTAAAATAATTTACACGTCTCTTTCTGTCGAAAATGTCCAGGTAAAAATATTATATTAAATTAACGATTTTTATTAAGTATTTGAATGTTATCTTAAAAAAGTTTTTACAGTTGTTAAGTAGTGAACAAATTAAAATTTGACTAAATTTACAGAAAACGAAAAAACACATATTTTATTATACAAACGTTATTTTCAATACACTTTTTTGTGGTTGGACATAAAAATAATTAATAAAAAAGTTTTATATATTTTTTTTTAAATTGCGGTCTTAAGCTTTTGTTTCATAGTGATATATTGTAATACTTCCGTGGTTAATTTTTAGATTTGAATGTAAAGCGTGGCGATTTCTCTTTCGAACACCGTTTAGATCATATTTCTCACCATGATAGGAAGGGAGACAAAACGATTTCTAAGAAACCTATGTAAGCTGTTCCCGAAGGCAAATAACTTAGCTACAGTGAATGAACGTATCAAAAGTAATGCAAAAATTTTAAAATTACTAAAAAGACTGTTGAAAAAATATAGTTAAATCCAGTACGGAATGCCCCTGGTTATGAACAATATTTGAGAATTATTGATGAATAAATAAATAATTATATTAAATGAAAAAATACACTTTGTAAAACACCACTTTTATTTTGAATTAATATTAACAGCCAACCAGGTTTCGCTTAGCTAAAGCTTCAAAATTATTTAAAGCTGAAGAATCAAACTTATTTTCAATATAATAACATTATTTATCAACAGAAGGATGGATTGGCCATGGGGTCTCCAACGAGCCCTCTCATCGCCGACATTTTCATGAACAATCTAGAGAATAATATTTTTGCTTCCAAATCACCTCTCTTAAAAAATATATTACTATGGAGACGTTACGTTGACGACGTTCTTTGAATTTGGACAGGTACCGAAAGACAATTAGACTCATTTCTCAAAATAATAAATTCTTTACACAAACAAATTCAATTTACTGTAGAAATAGGTACCAACTCAACCTTGAATTTTCTAGACCTAACTTTAAGTATCATTAACAATAAAATTGATTTCGATATCTACCGTAAACCTACATATACTGATACTACCATTCACAATTCATCTAACCACTTGATATCCCACAAACATTCAGCTTTTCACTCGATGATACATCGATTGATTACCGTACCATTAAACAAAAACAATTTTAACAAGGAATTATCTATAATTAAACAAATTGCTGTAAATAACGGGTACGAGACAAAACTAGTAGACAATATTCTTAATAAAAAATTAAAACAAATAGCTTCAAATAAATTTCTTTTCAATAAATCTAATAACAATATGAATATTAATCACCAATTCCAGTGGCGTAGAGTATTGTATACAAATAACTTTTCTTCTTTAAGTGTAAATAAATTCCCTCCAGAAATAAAGCCCGCTTTTTATACTAATAATAACTTAGGTAAATACTTAATTAACACTAAAGATATAGATGATAAACTTAGCCACTCGGCCATATATAAATTTAATTGTAATGATTGTTCTGCTTTTTATATCGGAAAAACGGCCCGGAACGTAAACATAAGAATAAAAGAACACCTGAGGTGTTTAAATAATAATGATTTTTCAGAATTCGCGAATCATCTACTAGAAACTAACCATTCATTTGATAAAACCTCTGGGACTACAATATTACATAAAAATGGAATTGGAATTAGGTTAAACAATTTAGAAGCCCTCGAAATTAAAAAAAGCCGTCAATAATAAATCAAATATAATCAACAATCAAATCAATTTAACTGATAGTCCAATATTTAATTTATTCCGTTAACCTCTGATAAAACTGTTTCCTCCCTTCCCCCTCCCTACCTACCCATCCTGTAATCAGTCTACATCCTTTCTCGTTCTACCACCAATAAGGTGTCTGCTCTATTATTTTTATCTCTTTCACTCGTGTATTTTATTTCTATCTCTTTCACTCATTGTTTTATTTTCTTCTATATATGTATATGTGTCTGTATGAAAATAACTTTAGTTGATATAATAAGCCCTGACGAAGCTTGAGCTAAGCGAAACCTGGTTGACTGTTAATATTAATTCAAAATAAAAGTGGTGTTTTACAAAGTGTATTTTTTCATTTAATATATAATGTCACATCACAAAGTGTTTGCTTCCTTCGATAAAATGAATAATTGATACTATGTCACCTAAAATTGATCAAATTATATGAAATGTAAAGTGAACACTTGTTGATCATTTATTTATGCAAACATTCTAAGGCATTCGCGACCGGCATTTCCAAACAACATACACACTTGTAAACATTAATGTATTTGCTAGTACGAAGTGTACAATTGTACAATGTTGAAAAAAAATCTGCATAATATATGTTTGGTTCATATTACGCTTCACAAATGCGGGTACCTAACTATAATGTTATGTGATACATTAACAATTTGCATAAACATGTTTCAACTATCGGCGACGAGTGCTTTCATACTTTTACACTTACGTCTTATTTATAAATATTACCTAACACGCCGCTGTAGCGTTGGTAAAGTTATACGAGGAAGATGGTGACCGTTTACTGCTCGGGTTAAAATCGTTACTCATATTCATAAATAAACCACGCAATAGATAGATATCTTCAGGCTTTTTGTGTAAAACAAATTGGTCCTAAAAATCATAGATATGCCAATATATAGACAGTACAATTCTCATTCGGAGCCTACTTATTATACAATAATAAAAAAACTCTGAAAGTTTATTCCATAGACTTTCAGAGTTTTTCATTGGTGGATATAGTTAGGCATATTATCATACGACGTCACAATATTTCGGTTCCAATTTTCGATCGGATTTAAACCCCCCTGCTCGCATTCATGCCAGTTTTTTAAGACTGGTATCACTTTGTTCCAAACCTCAAAAACACGGTCAATTTCGCATTTCGCGTTTTGTAGTTAACTTCATTTTCTTCAGATGTCATAAATAATGATTTTTATAGAAAACCGGCCAATTCGTTTATGCGCCAAGTTTTTGCTTTGGTAAATGGATTTTTCGATATGAAATATCCTTCCGATACTGCTGCAAATGAGTATTACTGCTTTATACATTTTTATTACGTGATAGATCGATATTTGTCGAACTTCGAAAATTTTTTTTTAACAAATTCGGGCATTCTTCGTATTGCCGGCGCTATCCTGACGCTATACTCTGTACCAGGTGATAAAGATCTAACAGCTATTAATACGACCGGTATACGCATCCCACTTTTTCCACTATCCCGACCTTATACGCCCGTATAGTATTTATACCGCGATTTTGAGTAAGACGGTAAAAGAGAATTTAATTAGGTTCAATCTGGCACCTAAGATCTGAGATATTAAGACGCAAGTAAAATTGGCTAACGGAAGTTATTGGCTTTTATTAATTGTTTACTGACCTTAAACAAACACTTTGAGATTTAACGTCTTGTTATTATTTATTTTATACAGCGAATTTGATCAATAAACAACTGATAAAATTCCGCCACCAAATGCTTAGATCATAAATAATAGTCATTAAAACTAATTTATGAAATTAACTTGTTTGTAATGAATTCCTTGTTTTGATTTCAGATATATCAAGCACATCTCCCGAGCTGATTCCATATCCCAACTGGGCCGCCCACAAGTCAGAGTCAGGGGGCGTTCCCGAGCTGGTGTCCCCATACAGGATCCGAGCTGATCGCTGCGGCAGACTATGGACCCTGGACAGCGGAGTCACGGAGATCCTCAACAATTCCACCCAACTGGCTCCACCACAAATTGTCGTCTACGACCTCAGGACTGATACCCTCACTAAGAGATACGAAATCCCTGCTGACCAAATTGAACCGAAATCCTTCTTCGCTAACATAGCTGTTGAAGATACGTCTTGCGAAGATTCCTACGCTTACGCTGCTGATCAAGGTTCTCCTGGACTGATTGTCTACTCTTGGAAGTCTAATGAGTCCTGGAGAATCAAGCACCACTACTTCTACCCCGACCCCTTAGCTGGAGACTTCACTGTTTCTGGAATAAATTTCCAATCTAATGACGCTGTTCTTGGACTTGGACTATCTGGTCCTGGTGCTGATGGTTTTAGCACTTTGTACTTCCACCCTTTAGCGAGCACGAATGAGTTCTCCGTCTCCACCAAAGTCCTCAGGAACAAGACTGTGGCTGAAGAAAGCTTCGATGAATTCAAATTGCTGGGTAACAGAGGTCCTAACGCGCAATCCAGCGTAGAGTTTGTCGACAAGCACACCGGTGTTTTGTTCTACGCTCTTGTGAATCTGAACGCCGTCGCTTGTTGGAAAACAACCAACAAGGCTTACACCATCGAGTCTCAGGGCAGAATCTACATGAGCAACGTAACCATGGTGTACCCCAATGATGTGAAAGTGGACGATAAGGGGAGCCTTTGGGTTCTGTCAGACAGGCTGCCTACGTTCAAGTACGGCCAGCTCAACCCTGAAGAAGTCAACTTCAGAATCCTAACTGCCTCCGTTAAAGATGCCATCAGCGGGACCGCATGCGACGTGAATGTAAACAGTCTCGATATCATAAACAAGTTCAAAGAAATCACCAGTAATTTATACCCTGACAAGCTCAATCCATTCGCAAAGACCAACAAGTCTTCTATTGCCACCGGCTCTTCTGCGGTATTTGCACCCGCACTCAGTTTGATCCTCACCCAACTAATGTTTGTGGTTCTTTTCACTGCACGAATGCACTGACTGACCAATCTGTGTGTTAACTAATATGCCATATTTGAAATCCTTATGGATAATGTGAGAATGACTTAGAGTCGGTTACCAATATTAATTTAAGGATATATTTCTTGCTATCATCAAATGATTTATATAATATTATAATATGAACACCAAGGGCTAATTATTCATATACGTTTAACACGACGAATATCAAGTAATTAATCATTTCAATTTAAAGCTAAGGTCAAATATTTGTAAGTTTTTTGCGACTTGTTTGCTCACATTATTTATAAATAACACTTCAAAGGTTATATAATATGATTTGATATCTTAAAAGAAAATTATCTTCTCAGCTATTTCCACCTGTGAGAATTAATACAATACCAAATATTACAGAATAAATACAAACTCTTTACGTGAACACAAATGTTACTAAGTAATACGACAAAGAATCCAATGTTATTTGTCAAATATAATAAACAGCTTTTATTATATTTTTGATAAAATATTAAGAAAGCGAAAACTTATCTATGAAGTTGTCGATTGAGTCATATTTTCTCACTAACATAAAGCTTTGAATTTTAATAATCTCCACTTCTATTATTTGTTGTAATTTAACAGGTGTATAATGCAACGCAGTATGATAGCGATTGATTGGTTAGCATGATACCTTTATATACTTTAGTCAGACAGTAAATATATGCATAGTTTCAGAACAAAGTAAAAGAAAAGTAAATTGTTTAGTATGTTAAAATTAAAAATTATCGAATTTTTTATTGTTTATTTGCTTTAAAAAGCTGCAAATTCGATTATAGATTTTTGCTAATGAAATGTTAGCTCCATAAATATTAATTAAAAAACTAATTAAAAGCGGTTACCTAATCAAACAAACGCATTTCTTCAATGGCTTTATATAATTGGAATAAATTAATGTGTATTTTGCTGTGTCTGATTCTCAATTAAGTGTTTTTGCGTTATGAATACAAAATTGCCATTATCTAGTGAAACAATAAAAAACTGTTTAAAATTACTAATTATCATTTGCTAAGGCATTTTTTCGTAATATTTAGTTCCTAGGATAATGGAGGTAATGTTAGCGTGAAATAGTTTTAGTAACGCGCAAACAGCAAATAAATGTGTTAAGAATGCAAAACCACCATTTTAAATTATTTTTTTGCGATTGTTTGTGTATATATGCTTAGGAGTAAAAAAACGAATCACAGAAACACAAAATTTGTAATTCATTAGAAATATTTCCGTGGCTCCTAAAGGTCGACTAAAATGTTTTCAAAAATTGATAAATGTATTGTTATATTTATTCCGTCAAATACGTGGCTCTCCTAATTAACAAATGTAATGTTTTATGTATTCCGTCAAATACGCAGTTCTCCTAATTAACAAATATAATGTTTTATGTATTCCGTCAAATGCACAGTTCTCCCAATTGACAAATGTAATGTTTTATGTATTCCGTCAAATACGCAGTTCTCCTAATTGACAAATTTAATGTTTTACGAATTCCGTCAAATACGCAGTTCTCATTCATTCATCGTCAATACATTGGAAAGCTTGAGCTCTACAAAAATCTATTTCATGAAAATGTCCCTTTATTAAAACGTCAGTTTACGGAAACGTTAGTTTACGAAAACTTTAGTTTATGAAAATGACTGCTTCATGAAAATGTTCATTTTATGAAAATGTACATTTACGAAAAAGTTATTTTCTTCATTTTAGGAAATTGTCCATTTCATGGAAATGTCCTGTTTGTGAAAATGATGTCCGTTTTATGTAAATTTTCCGAAGATGTCCATTTCATGAAAATGTCCTTTTTATGATAAATTTGTTCTTCTTTGTTCCTTTATGTATTTTTTTTGTAAACTTCTTGAAAATGTCCATTTACGAAAATGTCATTTTTAAGCAAATCTCCTTTTTTATGATAATGATGTCCGTTTTATGTAAATTTCCGGAAAATGTCCATTTGTTAAAAATGATAATTTTATCAAAATGACCATTTCATAAAAATGTTAATATGATGAAAATGTCCTTTTCATGAAAATGATGTCTGTTACGTAAACGACCAATTACTTTGATATTTGACTTATTTAAATTTTTTCAGTATTCCAGTTTTCTTCATTACCGAAGACAAATTTTTAATTGAGCTTTCTGATGTACTTTTGTATATTATTTCAGGAAAAATACCATTCTTGCTTGGTTTTTTTTAATTGCCAGATTATATTTTGTATTTTTTGACTTAGAAATCGAACTCACTTTATCCAAAACCCTTACCTTATCAAGACATACTTTGGACTAATAAACCAATTATACAAATTATTGAAATATGTATACACTTCAATATTTTTATTTGAGGAATAGTACCATTTTTACGAGGCCTTCGTCCGGCAGTAATGGCTAATGGGGATGATAACATAGTTTAGTAAATAACCATGGGTTTTAAAGTATTTATTTGAGGCTTATATAAATATTGTAAGATTTAAAGCAATTAGTTTTAGTGCGGATGCTTTTAATAGTTATTCCATTTATTTTAATTAAACAAAACAATATTGTTTATATTGCTGAATATATGAATAGCAATTAACTACCTACTTTAAATAATTACACATTGTATTATTCAACATATCGTCGTCTTCAACGAAAGAATCCATTGCTTTGATTTAGATAGTAAAAAAATTAGAGAAAATCCCAAAAACAAAATATATTTATCACGAATTTTGTTTAAAATCAACATAATACTGCTTTATTTACAGTTACTGTCCACCTATTTTAATATGGTTTGATTAACCTATACTATAATATGTTAGACCTAAATGAATAAAATCATATATATTCTATGAAAATGTATCACATCAAAAGCAAATTGAGTTCATTTTCCGAACCATTTAAATTGAAGATTTGATGCAGAAGTAATCTTTAAGCTTTACGTTAGCTCGCATAGATGGCAGTAACCTTCACAAATCCATCCAATGTAACACCATTATAAATTATTATTAAAAGTAATAATGCTTATATGTATTGATAAAATATATAGTCTTTATTTTATTGTAATCATCAACGAATTAAATATTTAATTTTCAATTATTTTAAACAGGTTTCATAAATCTAGTTTTCTCGTTTTATACGGTCATTATGATTGTCTATTTTTCAAAATAAATATGTAACGGAATTTTTAAATACTTATGTGTTTTTTTGCAGTTGATTAAACAAATATTTTAAAACATTTGTTGTGTTTTATTTAATAGAAAATGTTAATTTCGAATTTAAAAACAAATGAAGTGTGATTTTTATTTTAATAAAATTTATCCAGATATGGTTTGAGATTTTTACGGCCAAAAGTATTATAGTGATTAATTTTTGGGGTATTATGCCGTGTTGGGTTACCTCCTATTTTAGCCAATGTTTTGGACAGTGTCCATTATCGAGGCAGATGTGCAAACTCGTTTATAAAGAAGGAGGTAGCGCAAAACGGCATAATACCCCAAAAATAATTCACTACAATAATATAATATAGCTATTTTAAAAGTTTTGAGGACTACATTTTTTTTTGTTTTGACATATTGAACCTTCCTTCCCAGGTTCTGGAGTCGACAACTCTATCAACCTCGCCAAATGCCGATCGGGTGGAACAGAAATTTATTTCTTATATTAACTGATGTAATGTCATCCGATTTCAGAGAATTGCGTGTAATTCCACGTGTTTGTACGTGATAGCAACCAAAAGTTGATAGAATACATTGTCATCAGCAACGCGTATATCTGCCGGGTTGTCGGGAAGTGGATTAATTTCCTCTTCCAAATATTGCATTTATTCATTCGTACATTTCCGAAAACAAAAGTGAAATTCATTTAATAATATTTGTATTCGTAATATGCAAAAGCAATTTCAGAACGCGAAAACACTCAACAATAATATTAAGGTTCTGGTTATCAAGCAAGATACATTGCCTATTATTGCCGAACAATATAGTCCTGCATGGCGGCAATAGCGTAAAAGATTGCCGTATTGTATAAGACAAATTAACAACACGCAAAAACGATCTACTCCAATTATAACTCTATATACAGAATGGGACAAAAGTAATCCCCCGATGTTCTTTTGCTGTAATTTTTTTATTTTATGAAACTTTGGTACTGCTTGTTATTCCGCGTTCTTGTGGAGTAAACCGATTCATGTTTTGTCGATTTGTTTACTTCACAAATGTCAAAACCGAATTGACATTTGGCGTCATTTGCAAAAGTTATAGCGTTTTCCAATAGGGCGATTACTTTTGCCCCAACCTGTACACAAAACACAAATGTTTCTTTGTTTGTGCCCTACAGATTCAGAAACTACAGGACTAATTTCGCTGACAAATTTTCAAAGTTTGTTTGTTTTTCAAAGTTTGAGGGTACTATTGATATATTTATTTACATTTACATTACATTCATAGGATAAAGCGTAATCTATACCAGCATTTCGTTGAATCCAAATGGTAGTAGCGTTGGTAATGTAGTTTTAATGATTTGTCTAATATGTAGTATTGTTCTAGTTTCTATAGTATTTTATGTTAATGTTACATTTTTTGCTAATATTGTTTCATATTCTCTGTTATCAGTTCATATTATTTCATGATTTAATTTTTTTTTATAATTATGTTCATTCGCCAATTAGTTATCTTATTTATTAATTAGCTATATCTGTTGTTATATTACTAAATGGTGAAATCGTCCGATATTTATTAACGGAAGAAAAATGATAATTTGTTAACCCTTGACTTTGCAGAAACCGAAAGCGAAGAGAAATTTTACACATAATTTGATATTTATTTTTATTTAATTTTATTTTATATACATAAATTACAAACAATACATAACAAAATGAACCTTTGTCTGTCCAACTGAGAAGGATACCCGTTTCAGGACAGCCAAATTGTGTATTTAGTACATAACTAGCTTTTTCTAGCTTCCGTTGCAGGCAAATAATGGGTAAATGTGCTAAGCGATTTGATGTTTGAATGTAGATGAGACGAAGAGTGTGGGACTACAATATTTTAAAATTATAACTACAATATTTTACTAACATATTTCATGTGCTAGCGTTGTACAGGCTATGAGGCAGTTATTGAGGGGTAAGGTAACTGGCGATCTGGAGGTCAGTGGTTCAATTTCCATGTAATTATTATTTGATTCACGATTAAATCATTTAATCGTGAATCATTAATAATATAAGGCTCCTGTGTCGAAGATTCTCTCAGTATTGCTCTGGTGTAAGACCATCTTTCAGAATTGAAACGTTCCTTGAAATGGCTTTATTCGTGTTTTGTGACCAGATCTGAACAGCTAAGCACTCACCCACCTTCCACTTCCCACCTCCTTCTCCTCCCTACTACCATTAAATGCAAATGGATAACGATTATATGATCAGCAGTTTCACGAGTGTCACTAGACAGTTTTATCGGGGGTCAATTTAGTGCTACACTTTTGGTAGACGTATCTACAGCGCGTTGTATTTCAAATATTATATTGTTTTGCGGCAAACGCAGTGGCGTACTGAGAGATTGCGCTATTACGAGGCCAGGGTTTTTTTTATTTCTCTCCACAATCATGAAATTAGTAGAAATCATTAAAAATTTCTTAAATCCATGCGATTAGGTAATTAATAATTATAAGCAATAATTAGTCGCCTGAAATATCAATACAAAATTGAAAATATCTCCCTAGTAAAAATAAATGCCGCTAACGGGAATTGAACCCGTACCTTCTGATGTCCGGTCAGGTGCTCTGAAACCACTGAGCTATGTCGGCTTATTTCCAACCCGCCAAATAATTCAATATGGACTAGTACCTCAATCAACAATTACTGCTTATTATATTTTTTTCCACCTGTAAACAACCAACTTTATTTTTGTAGGAAAGGCTTTGTTAGTACTAAATTTCTCACTAGAGGGCGTCGAGACACATTATATCTTCATTTGTTGGTGAAATATTTTTGACTTGTCATATATTACTATTTTTTTAAGGATAATTATCCTTTGTGCTATGCATAAAACCTTGTCTTATAAACATTAGTTTATCATTAAAATATAATGATTAGGTAATTGTTTTACATTTTTGCAAGATGGCACCAGTCAAATACTATTAATCGACAGTTTTCTGACTACTGTGCAAGTTGCTGATTCATTTATTGAATGAGTGGCAGTCTTAAGATTAAGATTCTGAAAAAGCAATTCATTTCACAAAAGAAAAATATAATCACATCATTTTCAACTGAAAATCGCACACTATAAAAACTCGCTTTTCCATCACATACATTATGTAACACTTCATTTGCGCAAGATCATGCATATTATATAGAAAAATAAATTCAACAGACTCCTGGTTTTCCAGGTAAATTAAAAAATAAAAGGTAAAATTTTCCAGGTAAGACGGTAAATGTCTAGTAACAGAGAAGAGCAATTAAAAAAAAATAATAATAATCATCAAAAATATCTAACTCCGGTTAAATAAACTCGGATTTACTTTGAATTTGAGTGTCATTTTCGAAATTGGAGTCGAAATTGTCTGAAACAATTTCAGACAAGCGATGAAGTACCTACCTCTAAAATCAGTGAACACTTTTTCATCATAATTCTGCAGCAATTGCCCTTATTCTGACTTGTTCTTTAATACATGCCGTACTTTCAGCTTCACAAATCTTATAATTATAATATCATATGATTTTACACGGGTCTGCCCTAGTGTACTGTACAATGTAGGTAATGTAAATCATTATGCTACGTATACTTCTGAACTGAACCTCAACTTATGGGAAAGAAACGAAGAAAAGAAGTTGATTCGTTCCTTTTTCGGTTCGCGTTTCGGTTCGCGTTTCGGTTCGCAAATGTATACGTCCCCTTAGATGTGCAGTTAAGAAGTCCAACGACCTGGGTATATTAAGATCAATCGATCAGAAGAGACAGACCAATATGAAAGATTTTTAATATCATCTTTGTAAAACAAAGGACATTTTCAGTTCTTGCTTGGGGTGTACCAAAACTTCATTCTTGCTATCAGCTTTTTATCAAATTGTGATCAGGTAATGTTTTTATGCATATCAGCTCGTCTCCATAGAGCTTAATCGTCCAAGCGACCAATCAGCAAATTGTTCAATCTCCATTTTAAAACCAAAAATAAAATACCAAAAACGATACTTAGTCACTTTACAAAGAATTACAGATAATGTAACATTTAACTTTACGAAAATAGCTTCATATTTAACATTTATTATAATATTGAAGAGGAAGATAATATAAATAAATCTAAACTTAACATGAAATAGAATAAGACACAGAAAAATAAAAAGATAACGGTCACAACTAGGAATCGAATCCAGGATCTCATGTCTTAGTCCAGTACAGGTAAAACAATGGTCGGTTGGTTTAAGCCCCGCCTTTTAATACCTGATTTCTACCGATTTATAGTAAGTTTCTCACTAACTCTTTATTGTTATTTTTGTTATGTTATTTTTGAAGATAATATCTGCACATTTGTTACGCCGAAACGTTAAGTATATGAAATTACCTCGATAGAAAAAAATTGCAAAGGAAGCTCCGAAAATTATTAAAAACACGTTTTGTTCCGTTATTTAGGGCGGCTTGCACCATAAGTTAAATTTGATTTAAATATAATTTTAAACACATTATTTGATTTAAGTCGACTTGGCGTCTTGCACCACAAAATTTAAGTCGTTAAATGCGTTTAAAGAACTGTCAAAGTTAAATACCCAAAAGCGGCCGTTTAACCGAGTTAAACGTGTTTAGCCCCACTCTAAGCAGTACTGTCAAATTTTTTTTAGTTTATCTCTTCGATTTCTGATTGTGGTTAAAATCTATCTCATTTTAATTTGTATTCACAATGAACATTTGGGATTTGTATTCTCACGATGATGAAGAAATTATGGAAATTATAAATAAATTATACTTATATATATAAGTAGACCGTTTATAGTCAGAGAAGTAAACACAAGAACAAATTTATTTGAAACACTCAGTGCCAAGAAGTTTCAAAGAAGATTTCGTCTCAGTAAAGAAACGACATCATTATTAGTGCAAGAAATTGAACCTCAGTTAAAATTCAACTCCAATAAAAACATCAGCGAGGTGCTCGTCACTTGGAGCTAACGCTCCTTATCGAGGAGTACTTTGCAAGGTTGTAAACTTCTAATCATACCTACAGCATTCTTATAATACTTTAAAACAATATAGTATGTAAAAGAAATAAAAAACAAAATTACTCGGATAATTGTTTTATTTTTAATTCCAACAACAGAAGCTCTTTTTGTCTTATTTCATCATTATGTCTATTTGCTTTAACTTTTTCTTCATAAAATAAATGAAAACACTATTAAACCACACACACAATCACAAAATATTTTGACACTTCAAGCAAAATGAAACATCGTAGCTGTTTTATTTACGCGTTAATGGCGGTAACCACGCGGTAACTGTTTTACCGACGCGTTAAACACGTTTAACTAAAATTGCCACCGAACTGCGTGGTGCAGGACGCAACTAAACGCATTTAAGTTAAATGTATTTAGGGTCTTAAATACGTTTAGTTAAATACAATTTAAGATAAAATTTGCGATAGTTGGTGCAAGTCGCCCTTAATATGTTATAGGCATGAAAAAAATCACAGTTTATATTTAAATGCAAATAAAGCATTTGTCGAGAGATTTTTGCTCTATTTCAAACGAGTCGTGTTTTATTAAATATTTTCACCATTTTCGCTTAATTATTATAGTTTTTTAATATTAGCGCGCTCCCTCTAACATTCGCATTTATATATCTCCCTTTCAAACCATCTTTGAACGCTTAGACGCCTGTCCCGATATGACAAGAGATCCTGGTTCGATTCCGAGTTGTGCAGTTATACTTTTATTTTTCTGTGTCTTGTTCTGTTTCATGTTTCGTTAAGATTTATTAGTATTATATTCTTCAATCATATTTTACATTGATGGGTATTTGGGGATCTATGGTGAGGCACGAAATGAAAGAAGGTTGTGAAGGTCACATGTGTTTATTGGTGAGTCAGTAGCCGTGACGAGGAGATGATGTAGGACAGATGTAGAATATTCCGGTTCCTGCGGTGATGTGCTGGCAGGTCAGGCGCGGGTCAGTGAGTCGACGCCGGGCGCTGGTGACCGGGACTCGATGGAGGTCAGGCACTGGCGAAAAACGTAGGTCTTCAGGCACTCCAGTGCTGACGAGACGGCCGAAGGTGCGACGGACCTTGTAGGCGGTTGAACGGGAACGATGTAGACCAGTGAGGATGCTGCGTGTCCTCGTGGTGGTCATGGTAGCGTGGAAGAAGCGCTGGTCAGAGACGCTGGAACCAGGGCGCTTGTAATCCGAGTAGCGCTGGCCGCGGACGTGGCCGAGGCGCTATGATGATGTCCCGATAGAGTCCATGATTGTACGGGCGAAGCCGGGTACGTGTCCCTCGCGGTAGTAAGAAGAGCGCGGGTGATCACTCGTTGAACCTTGTAGACTGGCGGCAAAATTATGACTGACTGACTGACTGGCTCGCTGCGTCGGGCTTATTTATACTACTCGGCCGACGGCGGCAGTAGGTAGATGGATGGCAACTAAATTCTAGGCACTCGCACAGACTGTGTGTTTCGGGAACCTTCGACATTGCGGCGATTAAGCATAGGCCGTATACTCGAACCTTCTGGCGAGTTCTCGTAGTATCCCAGACGGGCTTCAGTATTATTGTCGCGAGTAGGCAAGTAGGTTGCTTTGTTTTGATTTCGGCTCAAATACGTACCTAAGTAGCAAGTAGCAAGTACGTACCTAAGTAGGTCGAGCGGTTTATTATTAATTATTCAATGGATTAATATCGACGCTACAGGTATAACCTTTAAAATATGTTTTAAAAAAGTTGTGAATGATATTACCCAAAAATGAAACAGATCGGGGATTTTATCGATCAGTGGTTGAGCTTGAATTTCCTCATCCCTGGTGCGCCACTGGAGTACTGTCACACCATATGTTCCAAGCAACGGACAAGTAAATAATATTGCCCAAGTTATTTATGAGGCAATGTGTAATCGAGTCTGGAGAGGTATGAAGAAAATAATTCAACCGTTGAATATGACCATAACAAAATATATACAATACCAATGTAATATGAAATTGAGATAACGTAGATTGTTGTGTCTTTATTTTTTTGTAAATTCATCTCTTAAATATAAGAAACTTGTTAAAAATACCGGAATGGCGTGTTGTAAACAATCGTAAAAAAATCCTTTTGAGGCGAAGACCTACGAAGTAGTTCAAAATCATGTTTTTTTTTTGTGAAAACTTAATTAATATTATAAATAATTTTAGAAAGCTTTAATTAAATACTGTGAGCAGAATACATTTTGGGTTTGGAAACAATCGAGTATTTTATGGAAGTCGTTTTATAAGCCTAGAAAAAATAAAGTAGCAGGCCTAAAAAAACTGCTTTAAAGTTAAAATTTTCATACTTTTTTTGGTTATTTTTTATTTAATATATATAATTGGGTACAGGGTGTTATATGAGTATATATGGTTACAAAATATATTTATGTTCGCTATCCCACCAATGAAGAAACTGGTTTTTGTGCTTGGTAAGAGAGTTACACTAATTATAAGAAAAAATAGAATACCATTATGCTATTGGTAAGTATATATATATAATAGGAACAATATATGAAGAGACAACATCTAAATACAGTGGAGATGAGTATAGACTGACAATAAATATCAATAAAGGGAAAAACAGGCAATTATTTAGTTAATTATTTCTGAAAGTGTAACTTCAGTTTTAGTTTAATTATGTTAATATCCTTTAATTTCTTAATTTTAATCGGAAGGCTGTTGAAATACTTTATACCTAAATAGGTATAGTTATTTTGGATTTGTTTGGTATTACATTTAGGAATTTTGATATTGTATTGATATCTTTTAGATAGGTGGGTTTTCAAATTTTTTGATTATATTATCTTTATAAATTTGGATAATTGCATTTTTCTTGAATATATCTCTACTCCGGCCACCCCGAAATCTGTAAATAGCGTTTCTGTTGGATACGTGAAGGGTTTCTGGAGGATTACTTTGAGGATTAGCTTCTGGACCACTTTGATCGGGGCTATAATCTTATTGTATGACCCCCCCATCCAATAATTCCGTATTGAATTAACGACTGGATTAGTGCGTAGTATACTCTTTTTAGGTTACTTCTTTTTAGAATATTTCTTAATAATATCTTATTTTACTTGCAAACACCTTTTCGGTTATGGTTTTATTGCATTACTTGAAAAAATTAAGTTTTTTTAAATTTTTGGATATATTTTTTTTTCTTGCATGAATCAAAACAGGCAGCTGGTGTTAAGTGTGAATTTGTACCTTATCGCCATCTACATAAGGAGTGTTATTGTCATCGGCCCAATTCCAAATGTTACATGACGTGGTGCATCGCCTTATGGAAGAAACAGGGCCTCCGTTGTTGAGTTATTACGATCCTTGGCTACGAATCCGGAGGTGGTGGGTTCAAATCCCGGAGTGCGCAAATACATTTTGTTTGATTAATTTATGTGGAAAACCAATATGTTTATTTCAAATAATATATAGTATATTTGAGGCACGATCCCAAGTGGTAGATACTTTTAGTATCGCCCTGGTGAACGACCAGCATTCAGAATCAAAACCATGCTTCAAATGACCCCATGGCCCTACCTTTCTGTACCAATTTCCTTCCCGTCCCCACTCCACAACTTATCCTATTTTGGGATGCCATAGACTCAATGGCACTAGTCGGTTGGGAGCAGTTGGGACTCCTCTGCAATACTCAGATAAAAATTCAACCTTTCCATGAATTGGAATTAATGTTGCACCTGGAAAAAAAACACTCCAAACAACATTAAATATATCTTGAACAGAGAATACATTTTGTTGGCCTGTTTAGGGCCTACGAGTCGAAATGTCAGATGTATAATTGACGTCATTACTTTAGTTAACAATTCCATGGAGAATAATCAGTAAAATAATAAAAATGAAACCAATGAAAAATGTGCAAGCAATAGCATCATTTTCACTTCATCTTTTAGTACAAATACAAATTTATTTCCGAAGAAAATAATACTAATAAATCCAAACGAAACATAAAAACAGAACAAGACACAGAAGAATAAAATGGTAACGGTCTAAACCAGGAATCGAACCCAGAATCTGTTTGTACCTAATCATGTCATCATTTTTGTCGATCCCATGTACCAAATTCAGAATTAACAATATAATAATAATATTATCTTACAACTAATCTTTCCCATATATTTGGCAGCTATTTTTTTGAATTATTACAAACCTCTTGGTTTGTGACATAGATAGTGTCTCGGATAAACATAACCTATTTTGATTCATATGGGACATCTATTGACCTTTTCTAAAAGTATAAATGAATACTCAATTTTTATTAGAAAACTTTTCTTTTAATAACTTGAAGAAGAAGATAATACTACTAAACGAAACATGAAAACAGACAAATAATAAGGTAATTTATTATTTACCTATTGGTTAAATAAAATAATACTTAATACTCATCAATACATCCGTTTAATAAATATTCATATAAGAGTCACTGACAAACACTCTCTTTGAAATCCACCGTGGTTTATTATTTACAACTCATCCTAGCCGTAAATTATAATACCAACATAATTATGACCATGCTCTTCGCAACATTGATAAAAACCCAGTTTTCCCCCATTTTTTCCTTAGTACCTTGTTACATTTCAGAGGAAAAATAGGTCAAAAACAATTCCTAACCGACTGATAGAAATTGTATTAAAAAAGTTTTTAATAATAAATTGTATTAATAATAGTTAAGGAATAAATACAACAAAATGGTAATGTGAAAGAATGTGATTTTTAAACCAGGATTTTCCCGATACAAAGATTGGGAAAACGATTTTTAGATCGCACATTGTAAAATCCGAGAGTTTTAAATTATCATTTTTACTATTGTTAACTAAGATGCCATATTTTAATGTTTTTTTTACTGAAGTAATCAATACAACTTAAAATCTTTGCAATCTCATTATTAATTAAAAAAATATAATTTCGGAATTGTATTCATTCTTCACTTAAATTTTCAGTAGACATAATAAATAAATACCGCCGTTTTACAATAGTTGGTGGTGTAATGGTCAGCATAGTTGACTTCCAAGCAGTTGATCGTGGTTCGCTTCTGGGCCGTAGCCATTTCATTGTTTTATTTTATATTTTAAAATAATATATAATTATATTTTTTTTAAATAAACAAGTTAAAAAAAATTATATCCCGTGAAACTTCACGGATCTGCGCTGGTTTTTAAATAATTT
The DNA here is from genome assembly GCA_026573805.1 of Hesperophylax magnus. Classification (NCBI taxonomy): domain Eukaryota; kingdom Metazoa; phylum Arthropoda; class Insecta; order Trichoptera; family Limnephilidae; genus Hesperophylax; species Hesperophylax magnus. The sequence goes on from JAIUSX010000088.1 coordinate 3,706,442, forward strand.
TTGTTTGCGGTACAAGAATGATGAAATGTCAATGACAATGTCAAAGCATCAATTTTCAATATTAATCACCTCATACTATGATTATAAATGGTTATTACCCGATCGGATGTTTTTTGTTTTGAAATTTATCAAATCAATTTTAAACCGAACTTTGAACGGTCTATACATAATGATTTATTAAAATTAAAATAGATTAATAATGCAACAAGAATTAAAATTTTTCTCTATAACCTTAGTGTACACATGTCTTTAAAATCTGGCCTTCATTATGTCTTTGAGCCCTTCTCTGTGCTAGGACCTGGCATTTTAGCCGTCAGAATGTTTAAAATCCTGGCTGTATCATTTCTGCTGCTGTTTTCTTTCTCCTGATTCAATTTGTTTGTTTCTTTATAAACATTACATTTTAATTAGTTTTAAGTATATTTGTAAAATGGTATTACATAATAAATAAGCGGTGTATCAACTATACCAGGATCAATAGAGCTTGCCTTTTAAAGGCAGCTTCACCTGCAGCTAAATATGTCGATATCCGAATTGATTCTGTTCAACAGCAAGACTGCTCTCCCCACCGGCATGACCATTGGCAAGCTAGTCCTGCAGGTCGGGAGATAAAAGAGTCTATGCTGTCGGTGACGAAGATAATATCAGGAACATAGAGACTAATACTCTCCATGGTAGTCGGATTATTAAACCATCCACGAATCAGTGTGAAGAAGTGTGATACAATAAGCACATCTCTTCTGACCCGTAGTTGGTTCATACCGAGCATTCCCAAGAGAAAGTCAGTAGGTTAGAGCCAAGGGGAGTAGCCATACTCCTTCAGGTAGAGGAATCTCAAAAATTCTGATCTCCTCCTGAATAGCAGAGTGTTGCAACAGATATCTGTTTACAATTTTTCCTGGTATTTATTAATCGTTTCAGGTACATGCCGAAAACTTTTATTTGAAAATAAGATGCAAATAAAGTGCCATAGAATTAATTAAGTGATGGGGAGAACCAAAGAGATGAGTGGGGAGAAACAGAAGCTGGAAGAAGAGGAGACGAAAGAACCTAACTTTTCAGAGAAATGTGCCCAATGCTTGAGAGGCCCGAAGCAGATCATAAGGTCCATAGTTCTGATGACATGCATGGTGGTAGTTTTTTACCAGGTTTGTTGAACATTTTGCATAATTACTTGGAAATTTCAGTCCGGTTTTTGGTTTGTTCAATAAACTTCTCACCGTAATAGATGATTTTTTTAATGCAGGTTCTTATAATTTAGTTTTATGTTCTCTTTTAAATGATTTTAATGTTCTAAAATTGTCGGGCGTAAGGATTTTCACTGGCTTGGTATTTCTGTATAAAATTCTAAATGATGCGAGAATTGCTTGCGGAAACAAGCTTTCGGATTTCACCACGCAATACCCATTAGAAGACGGGATTTATTTCAGTGCAGAAATTCTTAAACTTAACTACCATAATATGTACTCCTCATTGCCCAAAATACAAATGGAGGGAAATAATTACGCTGAGTCATCTTCAGTTTATCGCAAAATAATTACGAAAGCTGGGGCAGCCCAGTTATGTACAAAAAGAATTAACAAAAATGTAAAAATCATTAAAAAGAGCGATAATAATTAAATATATAAAATATTTTGGAACGAATCGTTGCGCTTGTGTTCTTTACTTTAGGCCGGGTTCCCACTATGCCGGACCGGCAGATCTGCCGGAAACCGGACACCGGACAAGAGTGTTCACATTACACCGGAGCCGGAGAGATAATGGGAGGACATCGCTTCAGGATTCGAAAGAAAAGCCAACTTTCCTCACTGTGTTGGAGCAGTAGATGGCAAACATATTAGAATTTTGAAACCAGCCGAGAGTGGTTCTATGTTCTTTAATTACAAGGAATATTATTCTTTTGTATTAATGGAAGTTGTTGATTCAGAGTACCGTTTTATTTTTATTAGTGTGGGCTCATATGGCAAGGAATGCGATTCTACTATATTAAAGGATAGTAAATTTTGGCAAAAGATCAATGATGGTACTTTAAATGTACCAAAGCCTAGACCGCTTCATGAAAACTTGCACGAGGAATTACCGTTTAAACTAATAATAATAATAATATTTGGCTGATTTATATAGCGCCGTTTTCGTGAGAAATCACCTCAAGGGCGCTGTACAAATATATTTCTTAAATAGTTAATACTAGAACTACTGACTTATCTCTAAGACTTATATCTAGTGACTTACGACTAAGGCCTATAACTACTATATTAACGACATATATACGAGTATTTACATATTTAGCAACTTACAACTAAAATTAATATTAACCATCTAATCTTACTAACGCCAGAAGAAGAAGGAATTTCTATTATATTAGGGTGTTTTTTATTGTTACCTGGATATATATGTTAAATGAATGAAATTAATGAATAAAATCAATCGTCAATCTTAAACGCATTTAGATGATTCATCTGCCAACAATTAAACCGATTGACTTGTTATGTTCCCGCTGATATTGTCCATTATCCATTGGTAGGCAAGTCAATAGAAAAATTGAATGAACGGAATCGCTAGATAATGTAACAATTACAGTATAAAAAAAATGAAAAAAATAAATATTTGGATAGAATGACGGATTTATGAAAATGAGTGTCTGAACGCTTTAATCTCCTACGTCCGTATGGAGGTACACATTTGAATACTGATAAAAATATTTAAACGAGCAGGGCGAACACGTCTACTTTCTTCAAAAAATGCGAGCCGATGACGAGAGGGGAGCCCGGAGCACGGGCGCGGCGAGCGGGGACAGCCGGATACCGGCACAAACTCGTTCACATTACTCCGGTCCGGTGGTTCTACCGGCACTTTCGCAGTGACAAAACGCTCGGTAAAAATGCCGGGCTCGGCAAAAATGCCGGACCCGGGATAGTGTGAATAGCTACATATAAATTGTACAGCCACTAGCCCTTCCGGCAGTTTTACCGGCCTTGCAGATCTGCCGGTCCGGTATATAAGCTTCAAGAAGCCTTTGGCGAACAACACAGAAGTGCTGCAAAGAGCGGGAGCCCAAATAATATTCCACGTGAAAAACACATAGGTACTGAGAAAAAAAAAGAGTTTCAAATACTATTAACACCAAACGTTGCAAGAGACAGAAAGCATTTGATAGCATTCGTCGTTAGCCACCTTGGGTTCAGTTTTGAACATAACCTCCCCTTCGGTTTGCAAATTGAAGTAATATGTTCAAGAAATACTTTAAAACCTATTGTTTTCTGTGTATTTAGATAGCAGAATGCCTGCGGAAGATACAGAATCCGCCAACAACGACATACACTCATTTCGACTACGATGACACCATTCAGTACCCAGCTGTGACTGTTTGCAGAGATCCGCCATACAAATTGGAAGTTCTGGATGCAAGTATTGAAAATTGAATCATCTTTTCTGGAAACATAACTACAAAGCCAACTGGCGGACATTTACTGATTTAGTTAAAAAAAAATAATCAAAACAAAAAAGATATTGGCTATATGTTTGGGTATTGTGATACACACACCGACATGAGCTAATAACTTCATCGATTTCAATTAAATCTATTATTCTGGTCTCTAAGACTTGACACTCTGTTATTGATAAACCAACATCTTCATGACTATTGCATAAGAATACATTTATAAACACACAAATGCTAGCAATCTCGGAGGCGAATAAAGACAATTCAAATGTGTATTTTATACGAAGATTCAAAATAGCTTGCTTCAGTTGCACCACAAATTTTGATAAATTTTGCTTGTGCACCAACAGAAATACGGATTGTATGGACATCCCAGATTTACTTCTGAGTGGAAATACTTCAACTTTGATGAGGTGGACGTGGACCAATTTTGGCACAAGGCCACTTACGACAAGACTGAGAATTTTATTGCCATAGCTCTCAACTCCACCCCAGAGAGTGAGTATTTCAATATTGTGTTTCATTCGACATTCCTGCTAGAACATAACACCATTCTTTTAAATGTTCTCTGACCTCAATGGACATAACTAAACTGGGTCTTTATCAAATTTCGTCTAGTATTCTGACATTTTCTAATATTTCAATTATTTTTACAGAAGAATAATAAATTACACTTATTTTTCCAATGTTCGTAGTTTGAGTTAGAGAAATTGTTAGTAATAGGTGTAATAACCATTGATGTATTATATTTAGATTACACATGAAGTGAAAAAGTAGGTTCCAATTTCGTCCGTCCAATTAGTCCGATTTGACCTCCGACACTCCAAACGCTCTAACGCACCGACCGGAAACTACAAATTCGGTCTGCGCGCAGCGCTCGCCGATTATCGCTAGTGGAACACGTTTCTACGAGATATTAGTATGCAATATCGCCTCTAATTTTGTAGCTCGATGTTTAAATAAAAAGCTGATGAACAACTATTGCCATAATAATTTATTTGTTTTTGGTGTAACTGACTTTGGCGTATAAACAAAGGACAGCCCCGGCCGAGAACCAAATGGCGTCTGGATCAACTTGAATTTTGGCCCTTTTGAAATCTTAGGACGAGTTGTTGCATTTGAACAATTCATCAAATTTCAACATTAATTTTCAGGTTCTCTGAAAGTCCTATTCGAGTTCTATTATTATATCACAAATAGTATAGTGGAGATTTTCCCACGATATGTTCAGTTGTTTTATCGATTCGCGTTCAAACAATTCCGGATCCTTTTGATCTGATTTGTACATAATCAATTCATCCATCAATACAGCTGACTGGTGCAAATTCTAGACACCCTAATAAAGGACAACCTGCACTTCATCTCGGGCAAGTGCCAGACCATCTACCCTCTAGTGGAGATGCCCACGGCTAACAAGGAGACTGGCTACTCGCTGCTGCTCGACCACTCCATGACGGACATCAAGAATAGCAGCAGCACCATTCCACCGGGGTACCACGTTTACATTCACCAAGTGGAGGAACCATTCACAGGTGAACCCTCAATTAAAATTAAGGCGGCGTGCAAATGGAGTGCAAAGAACAAACATTTGGACATATTCTTTTGTTTGGGTTTAATCAAGGAGATAAAGGCATCGGAGGCTGCTTGAACCAATTGTGTCGTCCAGGATGAAAGAGTTCATCTATTGCAGAGCTTGATTTGGTCGTGATTACATATCTTACTCCATCAGATTTTTTTTTCATTAGAGATGAAAGAGTGGAGGGATGAAATACTCTTTGATGAATCTTTTTCAATAGTTGGTGTTGAAAATTGGCTTGAAGACGTTATGTTGATGCCACCTTCATTTGGGCGTGAAATCGGAAACCGTCATGGTGTTGGAGTCAACCATAAACAATGTAGAAGGACACTGATGATTTTGGTTTGTAAAATAAAGAAATAAATGTTTAAAAAAGTTGCAAACGCAGCAATCTAATTTCTTAACAAATATTTAACCAGTCACATATATTTAAATAATTTTAAAGGTTTCTTAGGACGAGTAGTTTTACAGAAATTCAAATGTAACATTGTCATCAAATGGCTTTAGCAGAAGAGGACAATCATGTTGTTAAGCTTATTGATTCTTGATAGAATCGGCGTTCAACGAGACCTTAAATGTAAAAATGAAGCTGAAGGGCCTTTTGATGACTTTGTCACTTTCTGTGGAACAACTGGGAATTAACGTGTTTCATAATTGCAGAAAAGACCACGGCCACCCAAATGGAATATATTTATGTTAACGTGGGAGAGCATGTCGACATAAAGTTGGAGGTGCAGGAAGTCAATATGCTCTCCGGAGGACCAGAGGTCTGCGACTCCAGCGAGGGATACAGCACCTCTTTGGTAAGGTTCAATGCTTGCTAGAAACTGTTCTAACTGTGTCAATAATAAATACAATCTCCAAACTCAAGTTGGACTATGCTGTGCAAGTGGTGCGACTTCTATTCTTAAGAAAGCTACTCGGTGGTTGCAAACAGATGAGATTGGCTGATGAAGTAAAGAGAAATGCTAGTTTCAGTGAGAGCAGCTAAAAATGCACAAAACTGGAGACATTCGATGGAAATCCGTGTTCAAAGCTGGACAAAAAAATGCGTATGAAGACGAATGAATTAGAATAATCAACTTGTAGGTATATATTTATTAGAAAGGTTTCGTTCATAGTGCAACACCAATGCATCAATTACTAGCTACTGTGTCAAACCTCGAAGCCAAGGGTCTTATACCTGCTAAAATAAAATTATCATACTAAAGATTTCTCGTCCAACTTCTTTCGCTGTTTGCATTTTTGCGATGAGGTGCCTTTGATCTAATGACGTGTGCATTTTGAATCTGCAGTGTTCCGAGAAGTGCCGCAATGACGAAATCTTGGAGGAGGTGGGATGTTCCGGGCCCTGGATGGATACCTCTGTACCGAGGTGCAGCAACTATTCTGACATGAAGGACTTGATTATCAAATACATCCAGTAAGTTGTAATTAAAATCTGTTGGAAAAATAAATCAAAATATAAGTGTGGTGTTCTTAAAAAATTGCCTGTAACATTATTTTTACTTTTCAACTTTACAAATCCGTTAAAACAGTTTAATAAAAAAAAACACCTCTTGCCACCCAATTCAGTTTTAAGACAGTCAAATAAAGATGCAAAACATTCATATCATTTTTGCATTTTGACATCTAATAAAGCAAACCTGATCATGTCAAATCTGTAACGCTGTCCGAAACGTTTGCCAATGAAGGAAGAAGCGCGACACGGCATAATAACCTAACATTAAATCACGATAATATGTAAAATTTTAAATTTAATGATTGAAACATTTAACCTTAACAAATACCTAATTTAAAAGTTAATCATTGAAGAAGATTAAGATCAGTCTTACCGGGAATGGCGTCTCCACCAATTGAGCTATTGTCACCTAAAAGCTTCAATAAGTTAATTCTAATAAATATCGAAATGTCATGGAGAAAACTTAATGATAAAAATATTGCGAATTTTTTAAGAATCTTTTCAAATAATTCGTTATCCTATTAAAAAAGGAAAGAGATTTTTAATAGATCAGCAGTAATTATTTTTCTCCGTGTCAGGTAACTAACTGCCTAGCTATCTTTTGCACACAATTTTCACAACTTTCTTGGACTTGTATATAATACCTACGTTCAAAAAACTAAATATTTACAAATATGTAAAATTATAAAGTAGGTACTGAGAATCTTTAGGTCTCCATAAGATAAATATGTGAACGTGAAGTGGGTGATCGGGCTGAAACTAGTTGAAAGACTGCATTGTCCATACATATCAACTTATTATACATTTTGTCCAGGTTAGTGGACGAAGTTTATACAGATTGCAACTGCCCGCGGAGATGCCGCTCTTCCCTGTACCGCGCCTACGTGGTCAACAGAAACTTCTACACGCTGTGGAACTCGCAGACCAAGACATGGAACCTCAAGACTGACGCTGACAGGTATCAGACGCAGGTGAGAAACAATACCACATGGAAATTGAATATTCTTTCCAGATATAAAAATATTAGTCGGTCAAATTTCATTGGTTTTATGCCTGGGCATGATGCCCAGGGCGTAAAGTATATTTTAAACTCCATAATTAAGTAAAATATATATTTTTTTAATTTTTAGTTTTTAGGTGTTATTGCGTGAGTTTTTTTGTGTATTTTTTTGTTTGTTTGTTTGTTTGTTTTTGTTTTTTTTTTGTTGTTTTTTTTTTAATAATATTAGAATATTGTTTTCAAAAGTGGATATATGTACCTACCTACCTAATTGTAGATTTTTTTAAAAATGTAGAATAAATTTTGGTTTAATTTATAATAATAAAAAGTCTAAAGTCAGATCTTGTCGCTTGTCACAAGCTTACATGTTGAATACGCGGCTTAAAGTTTATGGTTTTGATATGTTCCAGCTGTATATTTACTTCAATTCCAAGATAGTGTCGGTTTACCAGGAAACGCATGGCTACGACTGGTCCCTCTTCCTGGCTGACTTCGGCGGAAGTTTGGTAATATATTGTTATATTATGATAGGCAAGATGATTCACAAAATTTGTTATATCCGGGTACCGTTCATGGATACAAAAAAATTCTATTCGCCACATTAAATATTAAGTAAAAACTAGTTATTTTTTCATGTAAAATGAATTTACAAACAGGACAAATGTTTTTTTTCACCGTACCCTAAATCTAGATTAAAATAGAGATATAGAAAACGGTAATTAAGTTCCAACCCCGAAGTTCGCATTTTGCTTGTACATAGATTTAGTGTTTTTTTACAAATGTTTCTTTTAGAGGATCTTTATACTAAATCGTCTTCATTACATTAGTCTAGGCAGGAATCCTAGACTAATGTAATAATTTTCCCATGATTTCAAAAGATAATCAGATTCCGACCTTAAGGCTTGCATTTACTAAGGATATTTGATACCTATGTTTTTTGTGAATGTTCTATTGGATGATTTTTCAAAAGAAATGTTTTCAGACCTTCTTACACAGTCTTAGCACACATCCAAAGTTTCAGATGATATAATCCCATAGAGACTGAAAAGATCTGGTTCAATTCAATGGACATATTATAGATTCGGAAACACAGCGCACTATAACAGTCCTAATGTTTTGATGGAAAATTTATATTAATGTTGTGTCAGCAACTTCAAATTTCGATTGAAAAAAATCTTTGAATCTTTATAAAACAGTCTATGTTAGCACTCGAGTGTGCTGAAGTGTACATTTTCGTCGATAATTTATAGTTTCAGAAAAAATGTCCCGCTATTGCTCAAAAATATGTTTCTATTGGGTGTCATAATTTCTCTTTGTATTACATAATATTTCATTTGAGTGAATCTTTACAATTTTATAATTGTGTAATTTTTATGGATATTATGTATCATTTAACTGTGTAGGTCCTTGTATCTATGTATTTTGATAAAACCTTTCAAGTCTCATTTTTGTGAACAACCTTTTAGTAATTTCACATATCTTCTCGCCTTCAAAATAATTTTTCCTGATAAGGCTTTTATTATACTAAGAACTAAATTTATAAGTACAATTATTTTAGGCTATATCGAGAAAACCATAAACGAAATGACTCAACCCTAAAGTCTCCCATAATTATAAATAGATTAGCAATATATTAGATCAAAATTTTGTTAAACTAATAACCACTATCATATAAACTTCAAGATTTTTAAATTATTATCAGCAATATTTAGTCGCCTGTAATATCAATACAAATTGAAAATATCTCCCGAGTAAAAATAAATGCCGTCGACGGAAATTGAAACTGCGCCTTCTGATGTCCAGGTTCTGATCTACGCTCTGGACTGATTGGAGTATTAGTACAAATTGAATTATTTGGCGTGTTCGAAATAAGCCGACGTGGCTCAGTGGTCCAGAGCATCTGACCGGACATCAGAAGGCGCAGTTTCAATTCCCGTCGGCGGCATTAATTGTTACTCGGGAGATATATTCAATTTTTATTGATATAACAGGCGACTAATTATTGCTTATAATAATTTATTATTCTTTGTGCTGTGCATAAAATCCTTGTCTTATAAACATTAGTTTATCATTAAAACAAAAATAATAATTCAAGATTTTTAATTAGTTTTGGGAATTTGTAAATATTCTCTTTTATCGTCTCCTGTGAAATTTTCGTTTGAGGCTTGAAGGGTTTTACAAAACCACAGTCGATGTATAATAACTGAATATTTATAAATGGATTGTTTTCACGTAAGTAAGAACCTAGTATCAATTAGTAAATGAATTCTAGGGTTTCCTGCTCGGCCTCTCGGTTCTAGGGGTGATCACCATATTGGAGAACATCTTCAAAACCTTCATCAGACCGCTGGTGCCCAAGAGGCGTCCTCCAAGTGACGACAAGCTCTTCGAGAAGGAACGCCAGGAGATTAGGAGAAGGAAGGACACGAGAAGAGGAGGAGATGGGGATAGCATTAAAGAGGTTGACGAGAAAGACGAGAAGAACGAAAAGATTGAGAATGTTATGAAGAAGTATGATACTTTTAATGATAACAGGTATGATGAAAAACACTTTTACATCTGATAACCTTAAAATGACAAATAATTTATTTATTATTATTATAATTATTGATTTCAAGCTTAATTTGTAGAATCATTTAAATTTTTTTATGTATTAAAAAATCTATCAACAAAACATCTGATTTATAAACACGTTTTGTTGTGTAATTATTATTAATTGATTGCGTTATCAAACAGTGGTGAGGTCACTTACAACCAACCAACGACTTATATTACTTCTATACAGGATGTCCGGGGGTTAAGTGCGCTAACTTCAAGGAGTGATTTTAGAAGTTTCGAAATTCTAATGTTTTAAGGTATTTTTTAGGTTGAATTGTTTGTACCGGAAAATAAATATTCTTCTATGGATAAATATTTTGTATGGGAATATAAAGACAGGAATTTCGAAAAAAGTTATTTGTCTTTTCAACTTCTACCATCACGTAGAATCACCTCTCGAAGTTAGCACACTTACCCCCGGACACCCTGCATAGTTATTTATAATGAAAACCAAATTGATTTTAATTTTATTACCAATGTTCTTATTGATTTCCGAGAAACATCTGTAACGGTGTAAATGTAAAGTAGGAACATTCCAATGTTTACATGTAATATTGAGATCTACAGGATCAATTATAGGGTACAAATACGGTAGAGCAAAGATCTCAATCTCATGATTGTGGGAATAATCTCAATATCTTAGTGGAAACGGGAGGACGCAACTCCTTCAAAGTGCGCCTGCAAGATCATCAAGTCTGCAGCACGTGGCAACCAACCAGACTCGTCTTACAGACCTCGGGAACAGCAATCCGTTCCTTCGCGACGCGGGGACACTCAGCCATCAACTTCTAGCCACAGCTAGGACCAATCCATTTGCGGTTTCACAACCGAAACACGAGTACTACAAATATGACCACCGGCCAACACTGGATAAAAAGCGGGATTCCATAATCACCACTAAAATAATAATCAACACGAACTATTCGTGAAAGGTAAAACACCCCGCGCCCTTTTTAAAAGAAAAGCATGACTTCTATTCACATGATTAACTCAGATTCAAAACACCTTAAATGGCGAGTGACAAGATCCGCGAGCAGCTGGCCAAACAGATCTGGGGAGGAAGTGCTCAAAAACAAAACTGTGCTTCCTTCCTCAAAAAATATACCCAAACTTCAAAAAAAAAACACCATAGACAAAATAAACCCAATTAAGCAAGAACTACACTTGTCACAAAATATTTATTCATAAAAAAACACCATAGACAAAATAAACCCAATTAAGCAAGAACTACACTTGTCACAAAATATTTATGTGACACATCATAAAATCAATTTGATTCACATTATAAGTATAATATAAATAGATTGTCTGTAAGTGGCCTCAACACAGTTTGATAATGCCTTCAGAAGGTGAAACAGCTGTCACGCGTAGTACCAGTTTCACAACAGAACTTGTTAATAAATCAATTGGTTTTTTATAAACTGAATAATATTTATTAAAAAGGTAATGTTTGCTTATCAAAACATGTACTTATTATTAGAATGGATGTAGGTTTGATCCTATCTACAATATTCATAATATTTAATTAATTACCAAGTTGTTCCATTGATAATTTTACACCATAATTAAATGTATTTCTTTTTAAATTAACAAATATTTCAAAATGTACAGTGATTGGTCACTTGTTCATCGTAATTCCTACAATAATGTCAGTGATTGCCCACTTTGATGAAAATCGTTAATAAAACAACCTGGTCTCTCTCGACCATCGTCTTACACAGCAGTAAAAGGAATGGATTCATACGTTCATCACTCCCGGACTCACTGACTCCTAGATTTTAACCCACCCCCACACCTTTTCTTAGGGCCTATGTGTGGCCAGGCGCATCCTGTACACACCTCCCCCGATGAACCCGGGAACCCCTGCTAAATCAACAAACGTAACGAACCACTTGGGGTGACCTATGGCAGAGATATTGCTTATGCAATAAATGATTTAAACCGAAAAAGATAATACTAGCAAAATTGAAAAAAAATTGGAAGCGCTTAATAAATCTGATTTCACTTTTCTACAACGTGGCTGTTTTTGCCGACATGGCAAATTTTCGATTCATTTTGAACGATTCACCTTGTATTATTGACACAATTTTGTGAGAAAAGGACAATCACTCATCAAGTGAGACTGGGCAATTACTAGTTGCGGGCAATCACAGTCTAGTTTACCCTAATCTATAAATAAATACAATTTTTAAAATAAGTTACTTTCTTATTTCAATATATTAACTTGATTACACGTTCTTCAGTATCTGATATAATTATTGCGTAATTTTTAATTGTAAGCAGGGTAAACAAAAATATTACTATTTCCCTTTTGCCTTTACTGTAGCCCATAGAGAGGTCGTGTGCACGTCAATGACGATCGTTAACTTTTTTCTCACATGTCTTGTATGAAAACTAAAAAGACAGAAAAGAACGATGATGTCACCAACGACCTCTCTCTGAGACCACTTTAGGTACCTACTTGCTTACTATGTCATATAATAAAAATATATTACCCATGTATATAAAGTTTTAAAACATAATAATCGTGTTTTTAACAATGTTAAAATTAATTATTAAAAAAACAAATACTTTAAATCTCTTGTTTTTGTTCAAACATCACATTCCCATGTCAATGATAAGGAATAGGATTAAGCTCTTATCTGTCCTGATGAAGGCACGGTTGTACCGAAACTTTTGGCATATTGTTATAAAATAAAGTACCTATGTACACAGAATAACAGTGTTTTACTATAAGTTAACTTAGGTTAACTTAAATTGTTCGTATGTAAGGCCCGGTAAATCAATTGATTTTGAACTCGGCTTGGTTGGAATGTCGAACTTAGCGCGGCTTGGAACATAATCCGTATATAGGATGTAAGCCTAGATATCAGCAATATGTCTATGATTTTAGTAGAGGACTGTGCTTCTTTTTTCTATCTAAAACCAAATTACTGCCTACATGACTACCATATCTATGCTTTCTACTGTCATCGGGAGATGGAGTGCTTTCAAAATGTCAAATGTTTAGGCGGGTTTTATTTACGTTCATTAAGTTTATTTATTTAAGTTCCTAACTTTAATTAGCATGGTGCTATATGTGAGGACATTAATTTTAAATAGTATTTGTTTTGTTCGAGTCAATGCACTATTCATGAAATCACGGCAAAAAACCGCTGAAAACACTGTCCTGACATTGAAAATCTCTCTTATAATACCTCACAAGACTATTTGTATATATTAGATTGATTATCAATTAATAACATCAACATCTCTCATCGTTCGATGAATACGATAGTCCAAATTGATAAAATTAGGCAATTTGCTAAAATTTCGGTGAGATGGAAGTACGTAATTAATCACGTAAACTTCATATTTGACGTTGTTATTGCTGGCGCCTAGACGTATAAAAAGAGAACTATTCTGCGGCTTACTAATGCTTGAGCGGTCGATTTAGCCCGCTTAAATTTGAGCGAGAAATGTCGCACATAGCGAGGATACGGACTGACTTGTATACATGACCTATGCATTTATCGAATGACTGTACATTTTTTTTATTTTTTTATTTTTATTTTTATTTTTTTTTTTTTTTTATAATTTTACTGGTCTTCCATTAAAAGCCTTAGCTTGTGGATGGAAGAAGAGTTAACATTTCACATATTATGTACAAATAAAGTCACGTGTACAGTTAATACAATGCAGTTAATACAGTTAATACATTTTATATAATTATAATTACTATTTACTATAATCATGTATTTCAATATATATGTATGTGTAGGTAATATAGACACATGGCAATCAGACCCGTTAACTAAAATATGTAAACATATATGTATTCAGTAAGAAGAAAAACAAGTAAGATTTTTAGTGTGACATTCTCTAAAATACTTTTTGATGGAGTTCAGCAATTGAATTTTGTTCCTAATGCTTCTGATTTCTATTGGTAGGTTATTGAAAAAGAATTTTCCTTGGTGAGTATAATGGTGTTGTGCAAAAGAAGTGTTTAATTTGGGGCACACAAATACATGTTTAAGTCTAGTACGATTTTCAGTTATGAATGCGTATTTATCTTTTTCTTTTATAATTTGTATAATTGAATTTTTTATAAATAAGTTTTCAAATGTTGGAACTTTGAATTCTTCGAATATGCTGTCAGTTGGGAAGTCTGGAGGTTTTTTTAGTATAATTTTTATTATTAGTTTTTGAACAATTTCTATGGGGGTCAGATTAGTTTTGTAAGCTGCTCCCCAACTGATAATGGCATACTGAAGAATAGACTGTACTAATGCGTAGTATATTGAGTATAGGTTTTTCGTTGATAAAAAGTTTCGTATCCGTAAGAATATATGAATTAACTTCCTAACTCTTTTTATTGTATGGTCGATGTGATCTTTCCATTTTAGGTTTTTATCTATGATTATTCCAAGATATGTAATTTTATCCGCTAATTTCAGAAGTGAACATTTTTGTTGGCAGTGATTAGTATCGTGTTGTGCGAGAGAATGATTATGTAAGAATATTTGAAGATTTGGAGGAACAATGTTAGTGTTAATTTCGAAAGGAATGACATATGTTTTATCACTATTTAACAACAAGAGGTTATTGTCAAACCATATTTTTAGATTATTTATGTCTTCTGTAGCTTTTAGATTAAATTTTTCCCAAGTTTTTTCTTTTATTATAAGGACTGTATCATCAGCGTAAGAGATAATTTGGCCATGCAATGGTTGAATAAATATGTCGTTTACATACAAAATGAACAATATTGGTCCAAGCACGGTGCCTTGTGGGATACCAAAATTTGATGTTTCTTGGTCGCTAGTTTGGTCATTTATTTTAACAAATTGTGCACGATTGTTCAAATAACTTTCTATCCATTGGACGGCTTTATCATTGATGTTATTTAATTTCAGTTTTTTGATAAGCTTTGTGTGTGAGATACTATCGAATGCTTTTCTTAGGTCTATGAATATTCCTGCGCATTTATTTCCTTCATCAAGTGCAGAGTATATAAATGATGTTACATTTGCTATTGCATCTTGTGTGCTTTTTGTTTTTAAGAATCCGAATTGATTGGAATGTAATATTTTATTGTTTTCTAGAAAATCAACAACCCTTTTTTTTTTTTTGACAGTGACATGACAGTGTAATTTTACCGCTGTGATTTGCAGCTGATTCAAAAATTCAAAATGGTGCTGATCGTCAATTTGACGCGTTTCAAATTAATGTGATGGAGTTTTAAGCATCACAACTCATAAATTGAACGCAAGTGACACGATTCTGAACGATTGGCTAGCCTCCAGTAGAACGCACAGGTGAGCTTTCGCTGTATCACCTGTCGGAAAACTTTCTATTTGCTGGCCGTCGCCCCAGGTGTTAATGCTCTTGAACTATCTAATATGACCAATCAAGATTACCTTGAGAAGAAGATATACCTTATATTAATATATTAGATTAATATTTTGTGGGATATGAGCAGCGGCGAATAGTTCTATTTCAAAGGAAATTAACTGATTTTTTTTCAAAATAACAGAGGGCGCCACTTTCGTTTACAGAAATCCTAAACTGTACAGTCATTAAGATAATAATACGGCATGGACAAAAAAACGAGTTTGATTTTTTTCAGAAATCACCCTATTTATTTTTGTATTTATATCAGTTGTACATACTTTCAGTAACGCCCTGGTGAAAGACCACCATTAGGGCTTCCAAGAAACTGGGCGTCTTGTAGCGGATTCTTCAATAGTAACTAGCTGCTAACCATGTTCAAGTCTCAAGTACGCTCAACAATTGAATTTGGGAGCCACCTCTGGGCTGGAGCCCCACAATACTTAATAAACCTACTTGATTCTGTGCAAAGGAGGGCGGTCCGTCTGATTGACAGTCCATTGGGATTTGGGCATGCTTAGTCGGTTCTACAGATATTTTAATGGAGCCTGCTCTAAAGAGCTGGCAGCATTGATTCCCGGTGCAACGTACAAGAGCGGAACACCCGTACACAGTTAATGTGGGCTTCATTAGAACGGACCGTTTCTTCGACTAGTTTTGTGTAAGACGGCTCGTATATGGAACGAGCTACCGGCATCTGTTTTTCCTCCTTCATATAATCCGGGCCTCGTGAAGACACGTATTAATTAATCCCTTCTTTACCCATAAAAAAGCTACTTTCACATATTTAACTTCCTTTCGCTCCCCCTACCTTCAGTCTTACAACTTACCCAATGGGGGATGCCGTAGCCTTACTGGCCCCAGACAGTTGGAAGCAGTTAGAACTCTTGTGCGGTAGGTACTCGCAAAAAAGAATATTTTGACTATCACTTGTCTGATAATAATTAAAAATAATTTAATTGATCGAGTTGTCCACGAAACACATCCGCAAAGTAGCTGATAACGCATCGAAAGATGTCTTGTTACGCAATTATTGCTGTAAACATTCATCACCTTTTTACTATTTTATCATAATTTTAGAAACCATTATTTTTTATTACTATCGCAGACCATTGCCTTTCAAAGGCTGTCAAAAATTTACCCTTCGAATGAACACTGTTACTAAACTTGAAAATTTACGAGTTTTGTCACAAAATTAAACAAAAGAAATACAAAATTCAAATACGGTATTTTTAATTAGTAAAATATTTTATGGCTTATCTGAATCGTTCTCACAATAAGTTCCTATTTTTTTTTTAATAAAAGCACATCCCAGCTTTTATTACTAGCTAATTCGAAATTGGTTTACTACTAGCTGTACCCCGTCACACGTTGCTGTGGCTCAGTCTATCTGAGCAGATAGAGGAACAATAGCGCATGTCGCTTTTACATCCAACAAATGGCGCTGTTTTTTTTCATAAAAAATGTTATTATCCGTTACAGGTGACATCTATATAATAAAGGTATATCAAAACATGCGCGTATTTGAATGCAACGTTGTTCAACAAAATTTTAAAGAAATCGGTGAAGAACTTTCGGAGACTTAAGATTTTTAACAAACAAACATTTACATAGATTTAAATAAACATAGCACAACATGTGCCACTAACATAAATATAAAGTTAAAAAGTATATAGCATAAAGTATACGATATAAAGTGTTAAGGTTATAAAAAATAATGTTGAGTTAAGTATAAAGAATACATTATAAAAAAACAACTACAAAAGGTAATAAAAAAATATAATAATGACTTAAAAGAATTATTTGCCAACGATGCCAATCTGTACAAACTTTACATATACTAGATGATTATTAATATACAGGTGACTTACGTATTCCGCATTCCCAATTTCTAGATGATTATTAATATACAGGTGACTTACGCATTCCGCATTCCCAATTTCTAGATGATTATTAATATACAGGTGACTTACGCATTCCGCATTCCCAATTTCTAGATGATTATTAATATACAGGTGACTTACGCATTCCGCTTTCCCAATTTCTAGATGATTATTAATATACAGGTGACTTACGCATTCCGCATTCCCAATTTCTAGATGATTATTAATATACAGGTGACTTACGCATTCCGCATTCCCAATTTCTAGATGATTATTAATATACAGGTGACTTACGCATTCCGCATTCCCAATTTCTAGATCATTATTAATATACAGGTGACTTACGCATTCCGCATTCCCAATTTCTAGATGATTATTAATATACAGGTGACTTACGCATTCCGCATTCCCAATTTCTATATGATTATTAATATACAGGTGACTTACGCATTCCGCATTCCCAAATTCTAGATGATTATTAATATACAGGTGACTTACGCATTCCGCATTCCCAATTTCTAGATGATTATTAATAAACAGGTGACTTACGCATTCCGCATTCCCAATTTCTAGATGATTATTAATATACAGGTGATTTACGCATTCCGCATTCCACATTTCTAGATGATTATTAATATACAGGTGACTTACGCATTCCGCATTCCCAATTTCTAGATGATTATTAATATACAGGTGACTTACGCATTCTGCATTCCAAATTTCTAGATGATTATTAATATACAGGTGACTTACGCATTCCGCATTCCCAATTTATAGATGATTATTAATATACAGGTGACTTACGCATTCCGCATTCCCAATTTCTAGATGATTATTAATATTTTTATTTTTTTATTTTTTTTATTTAATAAATGTTTACAATTTACATTTTTAGACATTTTTTTAACTACCATACTAGGCTAATGCCCGTGTTGTGGTAGTTATACATGAAATAATAATAACAATGACATAAAAGAACTAAAAAATACTTATAGTAACATAAGTATGTAAGTATAAATCATAATGAAGTAATAATAAAAATAACTTAGAAGAACTAAAAATACTATTTTATAGAAACATAAGAAAGAATTAGAGAAAAAAAAAAACAAATTTAATGATAAATAAAACTAAAAACAAATATATTAAAATTAATAGTAAACTGAAAAATAAAGAAAAAGTATATGTATATTTAAAAAGATACAAATAAAAATTAAAAATATTAAACATTAAGATTAAAATATAAACATAATTAATATAGATTGTTTAATGCATATAATTGTTTGTGTGCAAGTTTATTTATCTTAGGTATTATCTATAAGACAACATGTTTATGTTCAACACTTAATTTTAATTTTCGTGATATGAGACAAGTTGGAAAAGAAGTTTTTAATTTTTTTTTTTTTTTTTTTTTTTTTTTTGTGTTAGGAACTCATATAATCTTTAAAGAAAGGTCGTCCCCTTTCAAATATCCATTGATGTACACGAGCAGTAAATATGGATATAGAATTACTTGACTTTAAGTCGGTACTCAATGCATTGTATATTTTAGGCGCGATGAACCAGAATTGCCGTTGAGCGAATGAGGTTTTAGTTTGAGGAACCACGCAACCCAGGTTTGATGAAAAGCGGGTGTGAGCTTGGTGTTGTGGAGCCAACAGTAGGTTATTTTTTCGTATGTAACAAATGCTTACCTTAGTAAATAACTGTCGTATATCTAAGACCCTGATTTTAGCAAAGAGTTCATTAGAGGGATGGGTAGGTTGGCATTTAAATATAATTCTCAAAATTAGTTTTTGAACTGTAATAATAGGATTAATAATGGATTCAGCACAACCACCCCATCCCACTATACCATACGTTGCTATAGATTGGAAAAGGGCAAAATATACGCTTCTTAAAGTCTGTAAATCAAGGATGGACCTAAGGGAGCAGAATACATGGCAGAGTTTACGAAGTTTGTTTACTGTGTCACTGATATGGGCTTCCCACCGTAGTTGGTTGTGTATGATTATTCCCAAATATTTAACTGAATTTGATGATTTAAGGGTAGAACACGTGCAATTTATATTAGGTGTGATTTCGTGAGTGTGTAAATTGAGTGAACACGAGTGAATAATAGGTTTAGGGCAGTTGTAGGGTACATTATGTTTGCGGATGGAAAATGTCATATATTGGGTTTTGTCGATGTTAAGTGTGAGGAGGTTTGTGTCCAGCCAATGTTTTACTTTTAATAGACCATTATTAGCTTTGTTAGTGACTGATTCCCATGTTACATCTTCAAATATTAGAACAGTGTCATCGGCAAATGATAATATTTTACCTCCAATATTCATGGCACAAAGTGAGTTTATGTATACAAGAAATAAAATTGGTCCTAGTATACTGCCTTGAGGTACACCAAAGGACATAGGTAATTTTTCGCTTATATGTGTTTTGTCAGAGTGGATGAGAGTTTGTTGTGTTCGGTTCATTAGATAGTTTTCAAACCATGTGTAGGCTACTCCTGTTATTCCAAGCAGATGTAGTTTTTTTAGCAGTAAGGAATGAGAGACCGTATCAAATGCTTTCGCAAGATCGAGAAAGACAGCCAGTGGTTTGCGACCAATGTCAAGATTATAGGAAACGATTTTCGTGAGGGCAGCTATTGCATCAATATACAGGTGACTTACGCATTCCGCATTCCCAATTTCTAGATGATTATTAATATACAGGTGACTTACGCATTCCGCATTCCAAATTTCTACCGATTCATAACATGTTTCTCTCAACTCCTTAAGTTACAAAAATATATATTTTTGAAGATAATGTCCATATATTTTTAATGCCCAAACTGTAATTATATGAAATTACTTCGATATAAAAAAATCGCAAAGTAAGCTACGAAAATTACTAAAAACACGTTTTGTTGTGTCATTTAATTTGTCATAGATATCGAAAAAATCACAGTGTATCTTTAAATGCAAATAAAGCATTTTTTCAGAGATTTTTGCTCTACTTCAAACGAGTCAAGTTTTATTAAACATTTTCACAATTTTAAGCGCGCTCCCTCTAACATTCGTATTTACATATCTCCCTTTCAAACCATCTATCAACGCTTACTACGGGGTCTATTTGTTTTCAGAATAACCAGTTATTTTACATGGTCCAAGAAATAACAAAAAATAACAATTGTAAATCAATTATCTGTTAAATGAAAACTATAGTAATTAATAATATAAATGTCACAATAATCAAATTATAAACAAAGCAGCCAAAATGCCTGTTTCAATAACAAGATATACAAAATAATTCACGAACATCGTCATGTCAAACAACTATACTTTACATATGCATGTAGCCATTTAGGGTTTCCGTCGACTATGTGTTCTCCATTTATGCATTACATAAATATCATATAAAAGCAAAATTGAATGGATTCAGAAAAAAAATCGTGAAATACGTCTCTTAAAACTTGCACAATCGATATAATAATATTCTTAATTGGTTGATTCATTGAGTGTGCGTAAACGTAAAAAAAATGCAGATGTTATTATTATTATCATTGAAATTATGTAAATATTATAATTATAATATGATTATTATTATATTATGTAAACAACATTACTGAATGACATGACTTATTAGATATAATTGATTTGAAAGTATATACATACGCGGTACACGTGTCGTTTTTAGTAAAAATAATTCAAATCAATACACTTGTCATATAAGATTGTGTTCGACATAATATAATAATATCCTTTCTGATTTAGATATCTTCAATTGCAACGAAAACAAGTATAAATTCTCTATTAATTAATTGATAATAAAACAAATTGGTACCTGATTCCACCGCTTGTCTGAATTAAAGCAGTTCTAATCATCAATATGAAATCAAAAGTTCATTGAACGTGGATAATTGCACACTCGAATACTTCATTAAAATTTATTAGTACTGCGGTAAACATCGTACTTATTTACCGAGCATATAAAATTCCACCTTTAAGTATTTTGTTAATTTTTCAACATGACAATGCTTTAAATATGAAATAACATTTTCTCTTCCGAAACAATGTTATTCTAGACAATATTCTTAAAAAATGGAAAATTACGAAATCCGTAAGAAGTTAATTAAATTGAAAATACATACCATTTATTATTGAATATTACATCAAATTTGCATTTTGCACCCGTAGATAGCATGCGACATTTCATTGGGTAACTTAAAAGCACTTTAGACTTTGTGTTTTTTTATATTACTTTTATTAAGTTATTTGTGTATGTTACTTTAACCGGTCAGTGGCTAAGTTGGCATCGCGTCTAAGTTCTCACCCTGGTGCCGTGAGTTCGATTGCTCGGTTGGCTAAGACCTCCATCACGACACAAGCTACATTTCCGCTTACTGTGGTGGTAGTACGACATTTTCAAATTATTGGCAGGTTATTCGTAACCGGGGAATGTTTGACTTGTTTTTAAAGAAAAAAGTTTTAAAAAAATATATAAAAAAACGATTTGGGCGTGAGTAAAAACATTTTGATAAGCGGTAGAAAGGTCGGTGATTATGGCGCAATCAAGTGAATCAACTATTAAACTTTGGTCGGGCCATGTCAAGAGCTAGAATTACAGTATGACTCAACGTATGAATGTGAATGAAGCAAAGAGTGTGTGCAAGACCAAGTTGTATGACGATCCATACTCTCTGCCTACCCCTGCGAGGAAACGTTAAATAGTTAATCATATAAATAATAAAAAGTGACTTTTTTAACAAAGTAAAGAATTAAATTCTAAATATTCCTTTTTAAAACTTTGAGTTTGGATTATTTTCTAGAACAAGCTTCCTGAAAGCCGAAAAATCGAATGTAGAAATCTCGAAATCCGAAATTTCGAAAGACGAAATTCTGAAAGACTAATTCCTGAAATACCTACCAAAATCCAACGTCTTTATGCCCTAATATCACATAATTAAAGCACAACATTATTTAGATACAGTTTCCCAATAGGGATAGGAAGAGAGGATGGACCGCCGTTAAAATTCTTAGCACACTTGATTACCAATAATTTAAAGGGATTCTTAATAAATTAGCACTACGCATTTTTCTCCGAGTGAGAATCATCACCAAACCCACTAATTTCGGTTGCGGTTGTGTCTGCGAGTCATTGCAACTCTGGTTCAATGAACTCGGATTTTTTTCGAACTTAAGTGTCATTTTCTAAATTGAAACTAAACAATCAGCTCCAATTTTGAAATTGACAAAAGTCAAGAAATCAGACAACCGATAAAGTACCTATAATTAATTACCTATTCAAAATACTTAACTCTAAATTCGACTGTTGTGAACTCCTGTAACTTATAAACATACATTCATCAACAGTAACAACACGACAAAATACAATATTCTACAGCAGCACACATAAGCGTAACTACATTGCCCACTCTCCGATACAAGACTTCACACCATGGGAAATCATTATTTGGGTGATGTTGACATATTCAATACCAACTTGGCAAGTTTTGTGGATCATTTAAAACATTTATTTCAACAATACTCCTAAACAAATCATGTAAACCTACAAATAGCTGTAATTTTCTGTTTTTGTTTCTTGTGTTTGTATGACTTGTTGCATAGCTTTTATCAAATGTAATTTTATTCTTTTTTTTTGTTTCAAAGTATCTGTCAAATTAAAATTATACTACCAACCATGTAAAAGCCCTCTGGGCGTTAAATAAATAAATAAATAATACAATGTTTAAACAGGACATTATTTTAACTATTAAATTGTAACTGATGTGCCAAGAATGCAGAAATAATTTGCTAACTTTCATAACTGAGAAAGACCAACAAATATTGCCCCAGCCTTTTTGAAGCTACAAAATATTTAGGACGATATCGACAGGCACAGGCGAGCACTGAGCATGAAAGGTAATATGCTTTGTAGAAGATTTCGACTTTGCAGTCCGCAGGTGTAAAGAACGCTCTTTTTAGCTTTTTGTACTACATTGCATCCTTGCGAGCTGTGGGCCAACTTCAAAAAGAGAACCATGGAAAGGCTTCGGGTGCAATACAACAATGCATACCGCGTGATGTTCGGACTTCCCAGGCACTGCAGTGCCTCTTCAATGTTCACGGAAGGGCGAGTTCCCGGATTTGCAGCTCTAATAAGAACCAGGGTGACGGGACTGAGGGGAAGGATCAACAACTCTAGAAATGTCCTTATCATAGAATCTCGTATGACTCCAGGAGCGAGCATCAAGGAGTGCTTGAGAAAGATGTTGGCCCCCCGTAATTGAAACCCCCTCGAACCGGACTAATAAAAACCAAGGTGGTTGAATATTTATTTATAAATATGTTCTCACAAATCCCTGTATGTTATAACTATGTACTTATACTCTCTACCGAATGTGTGGGATTGTACTTACCTCGCCACATTCTCGTAATAAAGAATTTATTATTATTATTATTATAACTGATGGAAAAAAATGTTAATTTTAAATAGTTGCTGTTTTATACCTTCTGCGGCCAAAAATTGTTTTGTACCTTCTGCAGTAATAAATGGTTTTATACCTTGCTGGTGTAAATTGTTTTATACCTTTTGCGGCAGTAAATGGTTTTATACCTTTTGCGGCAATAAATGGTTTTATACCTTCTGCGGCAATAAATTGCTGTTGTTCTGTTGTGTTTTGTACATACTGTCTCAGCTTCACAAAAATCTTACGATTATTGTACCGTGATTTTTCAGGGGTCTGCGATAGTCTTAAATAAAACTATTTAATTTTTTGTAGAATGTAGGTCAAGTGTAATCAATTTCCAGGGTACCTTATGTTCACAGTCCCCAATACAAAAACCCGCGAGTTCTAAGTCCAAAAAACATCGCCTGACCATCACACCATGCGGATTGTTAACTGGAATATTTATCGATAACCTTATCAGACGTATACATAGCTTGACAAATCTCATAGAGTATAAAAACACCCTCGCACTCTTCAGAAGTATTCAGTTTACTTACAGCATCCGTGCCTACAGTCAGATCAAGGATTAATCATCTACTCTTCTTCATCTCAAACTTTTACTCTGCTCTTCCAGGTAAATAAATTCATCACATTTTGTAAATATTTTTAAAGTGCTATTTGATTTTTTTAAATATTTAATGTGATGGCATCTTTTTTTGAACTTTTGAATTGCTCCTGGCTACGTTAAATATTATCAGTAATAATTCGATATATTATAACGGGCTCAAATGGGCGCAGTTGAACCAGTTTAAACTTTTATTTATTAAATACAGGAAACGTTTAAAAAATAGAGGTAGTCCAGCAAAGCCGCCAAATGGCTGCTTGTCCTTATGCCCTTATGTCTTAATTATTTAGAATAAAAAGCAGAATTTTACATATTATATTCACAGAAATGTGACACATTTGGTTTGTACTGTGTAAACATCAGAATAAATTATAGTCTACGGATTAAAAGTTATCAATTTATATTTTAGAATGTGAAATTAATAAAAAAATTAAATATTTTTATAGACTTACGATCTTAAATTAAATTATTATTATTACTTTTATTATTCTGACAATATGTTGCAAAAAAAGTTTAAGTTTTTCCATTTTTTTAAGCTTTATATTTAGAAAATCTTATTGCAATTATTATTATATATATATAACATTGAAATTACTCGAATTTTAATAATAACAAAGAAAAATAGTCTTTGATTGTAGCTGCTTCCTTTATCATGTTTCCAATAGTCTTCTCCTGGATTATCATTTGTACATAGGCATCTCAGATTTGCTCAGATTCAAGCACACTTGAACGAGTCCATTTTTATGAGTTTTTTAATTCCTCCAACACAGTTTGGTAAATTTTGTATCTCGAATTCCAATAAAACAATTGGATTTCATTTGTTTTTAATGGTCATAATATACATACGTAACCAGCGAAGTTGGTAGAAAAATTTCACCGTAAATAAACTTACGAGTAAGTGAACATTTGCATCAAACTGAGTTGGTTTTTTTAAGTATTTTATAATAGCAGGTGAATAATTATTTCTTACCATTTTAATAATTTGATTATTGTATTTTTTCAGAAACACCACAGAAAAGGAATACTAAAAATGAAGTACCAATTTGTATCTATCCAGGACTTTATTGCCCAGCACCAGGTAATCAATGGGGATGAGGGGTACGGAAAGGCAAAGCCCTACGACCAAAGCAAACCCTACGAGGTCGATCAATGCAAACCGTACGATATGGATACCACCAAGCCATACGAAGGCACTGAGCGTATTGAGCAAGCTAAGCCATACGCTGGAGAGTTCTTGAAACTGAACGTAGACCAGAGCAAGCCTTACGCTATTGACAATCTCCACCGTATGGATCAAACTAAGCCATATGATACATACCGCTTTGTGTCCCTAAATGAGATGCGCGATCAGTTGGAACGTATCGATCAAGCCAAGGTCTACGAGCAAAGCAAGCCCTACGATCAGAGCAAGCCTTATGACCAAAGCAAGCCTTATGACCAAAGCAAGCCTTATGACCAGAGCAAGCCCTACGATCAGAGCAAGCCTTACGACCAGAGCAAGCCCTACGATCAGAGCAAGCCTTACGACCAGAGCAAGCCCTATGACCAGAGCAAGCCGTATGACCAGAGCAAGCCGTACGATCAGAGCAAGCCATACGATCAGAGCAAGCCTTACGATCAAAGCAAGCCCTATGACCAGAGCAAGCCTTATGACCAGAGCAAGCCGTACGATCAGAGCAAGCCGTACGATCAGAGCAAGCCTTACGACCAGAGCAAGCCCTACGATCAGAGCAAACCCTACGATCAGAGCAAGCCTTACGACCAGAGCAAGCCCTACGATCAGAGCAAACCCTACGATCAGAGCAAGCCTTACGACCAAAGCAAGCCCTACGATCAGAGCAAGCCTTACGACCAGAGCAAGCCCTACGATCAGAGCAAACCCTACGATCAGAGCAAGCCTTACGACCAAAGCAAGCCCTATGATCAGAGCAAGCCTTATGACCAGAGCAAGCCCTACGATCAGAGCAAACCCTACGATCAGAGCAAGCCTTACGACCAGAGCAAGCCCTACGATCAGAGCAAGCCTTACGACCAGAGCAAGCCTTATGACCAGAGCAAGCCTTACGACCAGAGCAAGCCCTACGATCAGAGCAAACCCTACGATCAGAGCAAGCCTTACGACCACAGCAAGCCCTACGATCAGAGCAAACCCTACGATCAGAGCAAGCCTTACGACCAAAGCAAGCCCTATGATCAGAGCAAGCCTTATGACCAGAGCAAACCCTACGATCAGAGCAAGCCTTACGACCAAAGCAAGCCCTATGATCAGAGCAAGCCTTATGACCAGAGCAAGCCGTACGATCAGAGCAAGCCGTACGATCAGAGCAAGCCTTACGACCAGAGCAAGCCCTACGATCAGAGCAAACCCTACGATCAGAGCAAGCCTTACGACCAGAGCAAGCCCTACGATCAGAGCAAACCCTACGATCAGAGCAAGCCTTATGATCAAAGCAAGCCCTATGACCAGAGCAAGCCTTATGACCAGAGCAAGCCGTACGATCAGAGCAAGCCGTACGATCAGAGCAAGCCTTACGACCAGAGCAAGCCCTACGATCAGAGCAAACCCTACGATCAGAGCAAGCCTTACGACCAAAGCAAGCCCTACGATCAGAGCAAGCCTTACGACCAGAGCAAGCCCTACGATCAGAGCAAACCCTACGATCAGAGCAAGCCTTACGACCAGAGCAAGCCCTACGATCAGAGCAAGCCTTACGACCAGAGCAAGCCTTACGACCAGAGCAAGCCCTACGATCAGAGCAAGCCTTACGACCAGAGCAAGCCTTATGACCAGAGCAAGCCTTACGACCAGAGCAAGCCCTACGATCAGAGCAAACCCTACGATCAGAGCAAGCCTTACGACCACAGCAAGCCCTACGATCAGAGCAAACCCTACGATCAGAGCAAGCCTTACGACCAAAGCAAGCCCTATGATCAGAGCAAGCCTTATGACCAGAGCAAACCCTACGATCAGAGCAAGCCTTACGACCAAAGCAAGCCCTATGATCAGAGCAAGCCTTATGACCAGAGCAAGCCGTACGATCAGAGCAAGCCGTACGATCAGAGCAAGCCTTACGACCAGAGCAAGCCCTACGATCAGAGCAAACCCTACGATCAGAGCAAGCCTTACGACCAGAGCAAGCCCTACGATCAGAGCAAACCCTACGATCAGAGCAAGCCTTATGATCAAAGCAAGCCCTATGACCAGAGCAAGCCTTATGACCAGAGCAAGCCGTACGATCAGAGCAAGCCGTACGATCAGAGCAAGCCTTACGACCAGAGCAAGCCCTACGATCAGAGCAAACCCTACGATCAGAGCAAGCCTTACGACCAAAGCAAGCCCTACGATCAGAGCAAGCCTTACGACCAGAGCAAGCCCTACGATCAGAGCAAACCCTACGATCAGAGCAAGCCTTACGACCAGAGCAAGCCCTACGATCAGAGCAAGCCTTACGACCAGAGCAAGCCTTATGACCAGAGCAAGCCTTACGACCAAAGCAAGCCCTACGATCAGAGCAAGCCTTACGACCAGAGCAAGCCCTACGATCAGAGCAAACCCTACGATCAGAGCAAGCCTTACGACCAGAGCAAGCCCTACGATCAGAGCAAACCCTACGATCAGAGCAAGCCTTACGACCAAAGCAAGCCCTATGATCAGAGCAAGCCTTACGACCAGAGCAAGCCCTACGATCAGAGCAAACCCTACGATCACAGCAAGCCTTATGACCAGAGCAAGCCCTACGATATGTCCAAGCCATACGACATGTCCAAGCCCTACGATATGAGCAAGCCATACGACATGAGCAAGCCCTACGATATGTCCAAGCCATACGACATGAGCAAGCCCTACGATATGAGCAAGCCATACGACATGAGCAAGCCCTACGATATGTCCAAGCCTTACGACATGAGCAAGCCATACGATATGTCCAAGCCGTACGACATGAGCAAGCCATACGACATGTCCAAGCCCTATGACATGAGCAAGCCTTATGACATGTCCAAGCCCTATGACATGAGCAAGCCTTATGACATGTCCAAGCCCTACGATATGAGCAAGCCCTACGATATGTCCAAGCCATACGACATGAGCAAGCCTTACGATATGTCCAAGCCCTATGACATGAGCAAGCCCTACGATATGAGCAAGCCATACGACATGAGCAAGCCCTACGATATGTGCAAGCCATACGACATGTCCAAGCCCTACGATATGAGCAAGCCATACGACATGAGCAAGCCCTACGATATGTCCAAGCCTTACGACATGAGCAAGCCATACGATATGTCCAAGCCGTACGACATGAGCAAGCCATACGACATGTCCAAGCCCTATGACATGAGCAAGCCTTATGACATGTCCAAGCCCTATGACATGAGCAAGCCTTATGACATGTCCAAGCCCTACGATATGAGCAAGCCCTACGATATGTCCAAGCCATACGACATGAGCAAGCCTTACGATATGTCCAAGCCCTATGACATGAGCAAGCCATACGACATGAGTAAGCCATACGATCAGAGCAAGCCTTATGACCAGAGCAAGCCCTACGATATGTCCAAGCCATACGACATGAGCAAGCCCTACGATATGTCCAAGCCTTATGACATGAGCAAGCCCTACGATATGAGCAAGCCATACGACATGAGCAAGCCATACGACATGAGTAAGCCATACGATCAGAGCAAGCCTTATGACCAGAGCAAGCCCTACGATATGTCCAAGCCATACGACATGAGCAAGCCTTATGACTTTGGTTTCTTGAAGCGCTTAGACCAATGCAAGCCATACAACTTCCGCGAGGTTAGTATGGTTGCGTTTACTTTTAGTTATTTCTGTATTCTTGTTATTCCGTTTAAAAACCCCATTTTACAAATATGCGTTATTTAAGATAGAAATCTAAAACTTCTCGTGATTTAGTCTCTTTTTCCTCTTTTCTAGTATAAACGCTATTGTAATGTATATGTATTTTTTGCAGCTGTCGTGTGGCCTTTCTGAGTACAAGATGACTTCGCTTTCAACGTCGTGAGTATATTTAATCATATTATCCTAACATTTAATTGATATAACTTGAATCGTTCCAAAATTTACTAAACTCGTCCTCCGTGTACAAAAACTCAGTTTAAAATATAATCATTTCCACTTGCACAAAAATAAGAAAAATATTCTTCTATCTCTAGATATCTCAGCAAATCATAAACCAATTCCGATTGACTTAATGATATAAAAATTACATTTTTTACTAGAGTCACTTTTATTTTATATTTCATAACATATTAAGAAGAAGGTAATGCTAATAAATCTAAATGAAACATAATACAGAACAGACAATAAAAATAAAAATGTAACGTTCTCAACTGGGATACGAACCCAAGATCTCTGAATTACTAGGAGACAACGCCTCTATCCACTCTTCCATTGGGACCTTAATTTTTGTTGATCTTATATTTCAAATTCAGAATTAATAATACTATCTCCCTAAGTTATAAGGAATTGATTTGTAACCTAGATAGTGTCTCGGTTAAACATATCCGATTTATATTTATATGGGACACATAATGACTTTTTTTAAAAGTCTAAGTAAATATTTAATTTTAGTTGTACCTAATAACTTTTGAAGTTTATACCCATCAATATAAAATACATCATTGAAAAATAAGATAATACTAACAAATCTTAACGAAACATGAAACAGAACAAGAAAAAGAAAAATAAAAAGGTATCAGTTTTCATGTTTCGTTTAAATTTATTAGTATTATCTTCTACTTCAATGCTATATAAACATTCTACTTTTTGCATTAAACATTTATTTATTTATTTATTTACAGAGCATGCTGCTAATAACCATCGTCGTGGAATCGAGAAGTGTCTGAACATCTTCAGACAAACAAGGATGCGGCCTACATCTTCAAGTGAATACGTCTGTCTCGACACAAGTGTACCCTAGTGAGACAGATGTCGATAAATACACGTAAAAAACTTTATATTGATAGATAAATAAATAAATAAAATATATATATATATACGAGTAGAGTATGCTGCACCTATTGAATCAATTGTATTTAATGATAACAACGAAATAAACAATATATTTCTTTAAGTTTTTCTCTTTTCTTATTTTTTCCTATGCTTTTCGTACCAATAACTAAACACATGAAGGTGGATAGTTTTGAATAACCAAAACACATTTAATTAAATTTGAAACCTTTCATTCACGATGGAATTTCATTTCAATGTGACTGTTTTTTTATGCATCAAAAACCATTGTAACTTACTTCCACCATTTTATTACTGACCGGACTGGTTTCACTTTATGACGGACATCTTCAGAATGGTCTGAAGACTACCAGTCCAAATAATCTGAAAATGACCGTTATAACGTGAAAACATCAATCAACAAAAAAAATATTAGCCGTCACGAAATTGATTTTTTATTGAAGGAAGTGAAAATGAAAGTAAAAAGTCTTGATATTTTTGATGATAAAACAATTATATTATTATTAAAATGTAAAAAATTCGTCTTCATTTAGAATAGATCAATTGCCAACTTTAGCGAGAATGGAAGCAAATATTCCGCACAGAGTTTTGGCGGCTGGGCGGACAGAAACGAATGAAGCTCCGTGTGCGTTCCGTGCAAGAGCGTCGTCCTGCCTTACCACGCTTGCTATGAAAAAGTCGGTTTTATCCCTCTCGTCGCAAAAAGGGTAAGAAAGATATAAAGATGTTTTAATCCATAAAATAGTTATTTAAAGTGTTAAATTTTCGAAATGTCTTAAATCATCGAGTAAACTGATCTCACGATATACAAAACTCGGAATCATAACGATGAAAAGATTTTTAATATTATATTACATTAAAAAACCCGTTTGATATTATATATCTTTGGCCACTGATTTATTTATAAAATATACAAGTCATCGTCAGTACAATCATCTTTATCATTATCGCTGGCAGTATCAAATTACTTTTGACACAGACAATTAGCATTGACCACAATCATTAATAAATATAAAAAAAAAACAAACAACCTGCCTAATCTTCCAAGAAAAACACCACACGTCCTCTGTGTCCTCTGTGTTTCCTCCCTCCTCTATACTTGGTTCTCTTCATTCTTCTCTTCCCGTGTTCACTTCCTTCCCTCCAAAAAAGACTCACCACACAGCCTCCCAGATGATGTAGGCACTGAGTGAAATTATTTTCCTCAGGGCCTCCTGTGTGGAGTTAATGTAAAAAAAGACAAAAAACTGGAAACGTTGAGAATATAAAAATGGAAGTAGAAAAAGCAGTAGTAGTGGTCGAGAGGTACGGCTCCCGACTAGCAATCCGGAGGTCGCGGGTTCAAATTCAGGCATTGGCAATAAAATTTTATTTGATGGATTTTTGTTATTTCACAATTTATTTAATAAAAATAATGTTTATTATACTTACGGAACGTTCCAATATCGCCCTAGTGTAAGACCATCATTCAGAATTGAAAAGTTGCTTGAAATGAGTTTAGCCTTGTTGGTGACCAGATCTGAACAGCCAGGCACTTCCCTGTCTTTTTCGATCCCCATCTCCTTGTGATAGTGGGAGAAGATGCTTTTCGATTCCTCCTCGTCTAAGAATGAAGACTCTAATTTGATAAAATTTAATAGTGATGAAATCGAGTGGATCCGTAGGTCACCAGTCAAAAGAATGCCCACCACACTAGAGGAGAGGCGTACTTATCGTACCCAGTAAAAGTACCGGGTATTTTCAAGAGGTACATTGTACCTGTGACAAATTTCCAAAATACCTGGTTCCTAAGTATTTGTAAATATCACAGGTCTCGAAGAAAAAATACCTGTTAAAAATACCGATTACAAAATACCCCCAAGTATTTTATTCTGAGAATGAGTATTTATTACTTTCTGTCCCCAGTCCCCATGTTAAGTAGGTTTGACCTAGGGTACAAATAATAATTGTATAAACTTTGTTCGGTAGAACGCGCCAATCTAGGTTAGAATTAATCATCTAGAATGTTTATACTTAATGATCTCAGGTGTGAAGGTTCGCAACCAAGGTCGCGTGTCGGAATCCTGTTTTGTTCTTAGGGATGGTCTTACATAGTAAATAAAATAAAAAACGGTGCATAGTATGTTATTACATGTATTGAGAAACATGAAATTTAACCTGTGAGCCCTAGTATGACTGAAAAATTTATAAAATTATACATTTTGGACTTACCCCAAGACCGACCTGTATCCGTAATCATAATCTACTCTACGAGAGCGAATCACTACGTCTCCTATTACTGAACACTGTGACTTCTTATTGGCGAAGCGACGGAACGTCCCCCGGACTCCATCCAGCGGCTGACGTGACCCCGTGAAGCGTGGATCGGGCCTCCGAAAGGGGCAGGAATATATCTCCCGGCCACATCCACGATCTCCAGCTAATAACGCGGATGTATCCGGGTTCTGAGGATGCTGCAACTTAGGCCAGTAGCTTTCTCTCGGCCGCCGGCCACGTGCGGTTAGTATTCCCAAACATCACACGTCCAAAATAACGAGGCTCCCGCTTGACGGTTTTGCGTAAGCCGAATTTAGGATTGAATATAATTTCATCTCACGCCGGATGGGACAATTATTTACGGATTACCGCTGTCGGCTGATTACCGGATTACGATTGTCGCGTGGTTCGCTCGTACACCATTTCTTTCAAAGAAATCACCATTACCCACATCGGGAATGGTTGTTTAACAGGTTGCGGAAAAGAATCCCGTCGTGCCCGAAGCAAACTCGCATTTTACGGTACAAAAGAAAGAATGGAATCCATCCATACAACTAATTACTCCAAAATAAAAATCACCGTGACTGTCAGCTGTGCAGTTCACGATCCCACCCGTTGACTGCCCAGCCAAGAAGTGTTTTTGTTTCCGCCCGGTTCAGATGTTAAATTTTAAATTAAAATTCGAAATTTTACTAAAACTAATACCAGCGACAATCGCCCAGTTCCTAACTAGGTTAGAGAATCGGCGAGGATAAATGTGATGATGCAGAATAAATTAATGAATAAAATATTAAAACAAAAGGAGTCTAGCCCTGCATCATAACATTACCCCCCTCGCCACCAAATGTTTGCCCTCAAACATATAAAATTGTCTAAATAACCTAACCCTATTCTTTCCAGGTCGGTCCAAGGGTCTACTACAACAGAAGAACAAAGTTAACAATAAATATCAGCAGTAGATAATAATAATCAATAGGAATTATTCAAAGAACAAAAATTAAACCAAAGTTTGAATAGCGAATGGGCGTGCCGCAACTCCGGTCGCACTTCATCGAACGTAAGGCAGGATGAACAGGTTTGCGGTGCAGCCATTCTTACTTAAATAACTATAAAATTGTAGGAACTAAACTTAAAAACTTAATCTAAACATAACAACCAATGTTACGTGAACGGGATCCGCCAACACCCACAGCTTGAATATGCTGGGTGAAGACTAATTGACTTAGCGTCATGGACAACCGTTGACGTTACATTTATAACTAACGTAATACCTTAATGTCTATCACATTCATTTTACACAACCAAATGCAAAATTGCATCACTGTCCAAAAATAGGGTTATAAGCCCGTCAGGCAACACTTTTTAGGGAGCATAGCAACCCTCACTTATCACTGACTCTACTTCTCCATAGAAGATAAGAAAACACTTTGTCGATGTTTCTACCTAATCTACCTAACTAGGTCGTATGGGGGTGCACACAAAAGAACAGAGCAGTTAATGAAAATACACAATCTTATTTCAACAAAGAGTGTTAAGCAGTCAACAACCATCGCATAAGAATGGAGCCAAAGTAATATAGTATACAGCCATCAATATAGAAGGTGCAATCGTGTTAAGTGATATGCAACTATTATTAGTGCAGTGATCTAGGTATACGTCCAACAGTAACGAAGGCGTAATCGATATTGTTATGAAACAACTTATGGTTTTCTCTGTAAACCGTTGTTCAACAAAGTTGATGATAGTAATTCTCGCAGGACAATACCAACAAGTATGTAATACAAACTTATAATATTCATAATATGAATTCTATAACAATAGGAAAGGAACATCCCAGGTTACTTACATGATAGCAAGATTTAATACAAAAAAAAAACAAAAATTCATAAATTGAAACATTAATTGTAACAAGTAACACCATTGTATTTACAGACATAACTGATGAGAAGTAAATGGATCAACAATAAATAAAATTAACGTTTATCGAGAAAAATTTGACTCAGAACATAAGGAAAGGTCTCAGTACATCTCCCCATGTTCTGGTCTTAAGGTTAAATATAAGAAAATATGATTCAAGGATCAACATATCAACAAATTGGCTTAAAATGTGGAAGGATCGGTGGTGGGATATCGTTCCACATTATAAGTCAGAACCGTACTTATAAAGGAAAACAAGTAAGTTATGTCTCGTTTCATCAGCAATAAAGCGAACAGCTCCATTTTATCACTAGGAGATTAAATGTTCAGTGCACCGCTTGGTGCAGTCTTTAATATATTTTCAGGACCCATCAAGACATTTACTGTAAAACAATGACAAAAATATCCGTTTACATATCAATGATGAAACGAGAACCAGTGTTCAAGCACGTAATTTGTAGACA
This sequence comes from Hesperophylax magnus, assembly GCA_026573805.1. Lineage (NCBI taxonomy): Eukaryota > Metazoa > Arthropoda > Insecta > Trichoptera > Limnephilidae > Hesperophylax > Hesperophylax magnus. Next base: position 3,741,457 of record JAIUSX010000088.1, read on the forward strand.
ATGCTTCTTTGTTTTCACCATCATGAAACGAAAGAGACAGTGGGAATGTAACTCCTTACATTTCAAGATGTTATATCCTAACACATACTACATGTTAAGGTATATTAGCCAATTTCCTTATATAAAATTCATAATATTTTTAAATGAGTGTTCATTTGTTCACTTGGAGTCTGTTGTGTACTTAAGTTTAAGTAAATAAATAAATTATTACTAATAAATAAATACTACATTAATTATTACTAATTCTAAAAATTTTTATTTCTAGTCCATTCAATTCGAGCATTCATACCGGAGTTGATGGTTAATTGTTTTAAGCAAGTAGCTTATAATTAACAATAACAGATATATAAAAAAAAAAACGCCCTCGCGAGGTATTTAAACATTTCTTCCGAAATGAAATTATGACAGGACCAAAGTCTGTCAGATGGCATGGGAATTCTTCAACTCGGTTGATCAGGCCGGTGAAGTTTTCCGTGCTTAGAAATTCTAATAAGGAACCGAAGTTCCTAATTATTAATAATATCAATCCTCACGAAAGTTGGCCAGACCTTCGGAGGCACTGATGTTCGAAAAGAATTTATACCGGAACATTGTCCGTCTTGACGATATCCTTTACATGGAAATCGCCAGATACTTTTCCTGTAAGGTCTGCCAGGGTATACACTAAATCCGATTTCTTCTTTATTATAACATTTTGCACGAAGCGTGGGGACAATTTTTGAGAGAAGTAATTTAATGCGTTTGACTGAACAAAGTTTCGTCTCCACACGACGTCCCCTACTTGAAATGTGACGTTTCTTCTGCGTAAGTTATAACGATTTGCTCCCGTCTTGTAGGCTTTGAACAAAGCGTCTGAAACCTGCTTGTATATGTTTGCTAGACCCTGTAGCCTTTGAGCATAAGCGGAGGGCGAAGCTCCTCTTTCCGAGTTAATTTCCCTGTCCGAATTATTACCCGACGTTTCAACTTCGGAGTCACAATCTGAATCATTAATCTCTGAATCCGCGTTAGAAATTTGTTTTTGTCTTTTATTAAAAGCGCGCGCTTGTGCGCGTAACGCTTGGAATGTATTATCTGGTTTGATTGACCGCGCCGTTAGTTCCTTAATTAGCTCCTCCTTGGAAGCGTTGTTCACATTCGGAATTGGAGTAGACATGATGACGTCAGAAGTTATTCTTGATAAAAAATAGAAAAAGAAGATGACCGTTAGTTTCAAAAATCCGAAAGGATTTGTCTATAACATATTATGACAATACTAGAAAGCAAAAACTCAAAAGAAGTATATTAAGTAGAAACACATCATTATAGTGCGTACCTTTTTCCAATTAAAAATTAATAAAAATAAATTTCGCAACCCTGAAAAATATTTGTGGCAACCTTGATAAATAAGGTAAAAAAAAAAAAAATTTTTTTTTGGCAACCTTGATAAAATATTTATTTCTTTTGCCAGCCCTGGTTTTTCCGTACTATTATTATATTTACATTATTATATTTTTCCGTAGAATATTATTTATTCTCGTATTAAATCCACACGAGAAAAAAAAAAGAATCACTTTTCAAAATGAAAACAATTACCTAATTAGAATATACTTTTATTATTTGAAATTATTAGCGAAGACGCAACCCATGCTATGAACTAATGGCAATGAACCGACTCCCGTTACTTCGATATGCGTTGTTATTTGTGTATAATAATATTCAGTTGTCAACTGCATTAATAAATAAACATGTTTCAATTTATTATTTAACGGTACCATAAAGGAGGAATGATCCCTAACATTCACACAATTCCTAAAACAACGCACATAAGAAATTCATACAATCATGCGATAACAATTTCACTGCTGTCACTTTTACAGTTATCGGGTTAACATTTAACAAACAAGGTTAACATTTTAGGTTATGTATCAGAGCTCCAAGAGAACAAAATAACCCTAAACCATCCAAAAAAAAACATAATCCTGACACACGACTTACGCCGTTTTTTTATTAAAAACGCGGGCAGCCAATTGTTAAGTAGGTTTGACCTAGGGTACAAATAATAATTGTATAAACTTTGTTCGGTAGAACGCGCCAATCTAGGTTAGAATTAATCATCTAGAATGTTTATACTTAATGATCTCAGGTGTGAAGGTTCGCAACCAAGGTCGCGTGTCGGAATCCTGTTTTGTTCTTAGGGATGGTCTTACATAGTAAATAAAATAAAAAACGGTGCATAGTATGTTATTACATGTATTGAGAAACATGAAATTTAACCTGTGAGCCCTAGTATGACTGAAAAATTTATAAAATTATACATTTTGGACTTACCCCAAGACCGACCTGTATCCGTAATCATAATCTACTCTACGAGAGCGAATCACTACGTCTCCTATTACTGAACACTGTGACTTCTTATTGGCGAAGCGACGGAACGTCCCCCGGACTCCATCCAGCGGCTGACGTGACCCCGTGAAGCGTGGATCGGGCCTCCGAAAGGGGCAGGAATATATCTCCCGGCCACATCCACGATCTCCAGCTAATAACGCGGATGTATCCGGGTTCTGAGGATGCTGCAACTTAGGCCAGTAGCTTTCTCTCGGCCGCCGGCCACGTGCGGTTAGTATTCCCAAACATCACACGTCCAAAATAACGAGGCTCCCGCTTGACGGTTTTGCGTAAGCCGAATTTAGGATTGAATATAATTTCATCTCACGCCGGATGGGACAATTATTTACGGATTACCGCTGTCGGCTGATTACCGGATTACGATTGTCGCGTGGTTCGCTCGTACACCATTTCTTTCAAAGAAATCACCATTACCCACATCGGGAATGGTTGTTTAACAGGTTGCGGAAAAGAATCCCGTCGTGCCCGAAGCAAACTCGCATTTTACGGTACAAAAGAAAGAATGGAATCCATCCATACAACTAATTACTCCAAAATAAAAATCACCGTGACTGTCAGCTGTGCAGTTCACGATCCCACCCGTTGACTGCCCAGCCAAGAAGTGTTTTTGTTTCCGCCCGGTTCAGATGTTAAATTTTAAATTAAAATTCGAAATTTTACTAAAACTAATACCAGCGACAATCGCCCAGTTCCTAACTAGGTTAGAGAATCGGCGAGGATAAATGTGATGATGCAGAATAAATTAATGAATAAAATATTAAAACAAAAGGAGTCTAGCCCTGCATCATAACACCCACATACTATAATACCCAGGTTGGTATAAAATACTTGCGAGTATTTTGTAACTGGTATTTTTTGTACCTATACTCACTTTACCCAGTAGCGAAAAGTACCCCCTTAACGTACCTCTAATATGCATTACTCGGCAGTCGCAAGTCGCAAAATGTGGGCAATGTTTCGACAAGGAATTATCTTGTTACACCCCCCCTTCCCCATGGATTTGGATAGCCCCCAGGTACTATAATCGCCAGGAAGGTTAAAAATGCTGAGTATTTTGTAACCGGTATTTTTAACAGGTATTTTTTGTACCTGTACTCACTGAACAATTGAACGTATCGAAAAGTACTCACAGGACCCACCTCTACACTACACTGGGCTATTGAGCAACGAATTATTCCTGCTTCGATTTGATTGATTTCCTCAGGTTTTGTGATCCGATCGATGCAACCGATGTGTCCCAAAATATGTGTAAATAATAGAGGTCCCACATACATAAACGACAGATATATAATAAGTAGCAGGATCCACACACATTGTTACAAATCCTTTATGTAACATCTAAACGTATTCATTACGATTTGATATCTTAAGGATATAGTTTGATGATCTTATTCCAAATTGAGTGAACCTGATAATATTCAATAAATGGTAAATAGTTTGGTGGTTGCATTCCAAATTGAGTGAACCTGATAATATTCAATAAATGGTAAATAGTTTGGTGGTTGCGTTCCAAATTGAGTGGACCCGATCATGTTCAATAAACGGGTCTTAAGAGATATTCATTACGATTTGATTCCGTAATGATATAGTTTGGTGGTTGCATTCCAAATTGAGTGGACCCGATCACGTTCAATAAACGGGTCTTAAGAGATATTCATTACGATTTGATTCCGTAATGATATAGTTTGGTGGTTGCATTCCAAATTGAGTGGACCCGATCATGTTCAATAAACGGGTCTTATGAGATATTCATTACGATTCGATTCCGTAATCATATAGTTTGGTGGTTCACTCCAAAGTGGAGGATTACTCGTTGGCTTTGGGCCAGGGGAGATCAATGGCGGGCCCTGATGTGGTCCAGCAATAGAGACGAAGTGATGCGAGGGGAGATGTTTAATTGGCTACCGCACTGGCACTGGACACGATTCGCTACATCACCTCTGCAAGCTGTTATAGAATAACTCAGCAAGATATTTGATTGAGTGGTCTGCTATCGAAGGGACTAGATTTTTAAAATTGTTCAATCTTATTTTTAATTTAATAATTTTATTCCTATGCATTAATACAGTTTACAAGTAAATAGACGATAAGTGCAAGTTAAATATATAGTTTTCCACATATAAAACATGGTAGTAGGTGTAAAATGATCAGTAACTCTATGTAAATGGTTACTTAACCCTTTACGGCTCAAAAACTTTTTTTATGTTTATTTTATTACCTCCAGGTAAAACAACAACTATATATAATGGGAAAAATAATAAAAAAAATCCTATGTAAAAACATATATTTTTTTTTGAAAAAAAACACTGTGATGCAGAAGTGCATCATGGTGTCAAAACACACCAAAAGTTAGGAAGTATGAAACATTTGAAAACAGTTATTATTTTTGTTAAAACATAAGGCCACACCACATTTTTGACATTCTGTTTGGGCTGTTCCTTTACATCCTGGAAGTTTGCATCTCAGCCTCTTTTCAGTTCATATGGGCCAGTGCCCTACCTGGTCTAATCTGACCTCTTTTGGTGGTATGTACTGGCATGGTCCTTTCTTCTTTTATACTGAATCAGTGATTCTACATCACTGGTACGTTTGAGCCGGTTCGTTTTTTATATTTTACTAACCTCTCGTCTTTACTAGTTGTCAAAAAACAATCAATAGTTTTGGTTGTCAGGCATGTCTCTGGCAAGTCGACACTCTGGCCACTACGTTAGATAACGCACCTAACTGAGGCTCACCATCTGCGCATATGTTCTCTTGGCCACTGTAGACTTCTAACTTGTAGCCATATCCAGATACACCACAAATCACAAACAGCTTGAAGCCCCATTTGTGAGGTTTATCTGTCAAATATTGCTTTAGGGCACTTCGCGCTTTGGTGGAACACATTTGTTCATCAACAGACAAATGTCGTTCAAAAGGCACTCTAGCAAAATTATGGTTTTATTTCTCAATCATAGGTCTGATTTTATACAATTGATCAGAATTTGGCTAACCATATGGTGTCATTTTGGCGTTATCATTGAAATGTAGCGACTGTCTCAAAAACTCGAACCGTTTTACCGTCATGGTCTCGCGTATGTGGGCGCAACCATATTTCTCTGACCAGTACATTCGCACATTAGGCATATGAATTATGGACATGAAGAATATAATTCCTATGAACTGTCTTATTTCCTGGCTTGTAACATTTATTTATTTCTTGCACGCTATACAGGTTTGTTTCCTCTCTAAAAGATCGATAAAGTCGTCAGTAAATAAATATGAAAATACCTGATAAGGTGTCTGCAGCTCTAATATTTCATTGGGTAAGATAGAAGATCCCCGAAACTTCATCTGGTCTTCGCTAAACCCTAAGTTTTTATTTTACATAAAATATTTGTCTTAGGAGCACGTGAACTTCTTGAAGTAGTAGTTGAACTGGTACTCGGTATTGGAATACCAGGCGGTGTCTCATATTGCGCGACTGTAGTGTTGATATTGTCCTCCAAGTTTGGTGACAAGATGTTGTTGTCCTGTTCTTCTGGATCTGGTATTTCTGGTTCCTCATCCGAATCTTCGCGTAAATTCTGCCCATTTCCTTCTAATATGTACGATGATCAGCTATGTCTTCGTCATCTGAGTAGTCTAAGCCATCATCACCATCTTGCCAATGGCCCAGAATGTCTTCCGATTCTTGAGTCGTCAAAGATGGAACTTTGGCACCTAAACGTGGAAGCCTCGAACTCATAATGAGACTGAAAGAAAAAATATTCTTTCTAGAAACAAACTAATGGATTATGATCGTTTAGGGCAATGATGCATTACTGCATCATAACAAAAGTGTAGCGTATCCCTGTAAATATAGTAAAATTCATTGAAAGTACATTAAATTTATGAAAACGAGGGACTTACTGTTACTTCAGCACAATTTCACGGCGAAATTTTCAATATCAGTAATAAAAACAAACAATTGAACACGCGTGCAAACTACACGAACCGGTTAAGACAAGTTTTTATATTCAAATGACCACAAAATGTAAAGTACGCCATTTAGTAAAAATAAAACTAACTAATTCTTAAGATAGCTTTGCTGTGGATATGCAACGCTGCGCCAAATGGTATTTTTTTGTTTCTTTGAACAATTGAAGGAGTTCGAATGGTATGATGCAGATCTGCAATTCAGCGCCGTAAAGGGTTAATAATGTTTTGTGAACACCTCACTAGGAGAACCGGTGCTGAGGTGTTCGCATTTTTTTCTTTGTTTGTAATGTAAGTTTCTGTACATAGTTGTACGTTAATGTAAGTTCCCGTTTAACAATAATTTGAAGAGATTTTTAATAAATTAGCAATACTTAATTTTGGCCGTGTAATAATTGTCAAATATACCGTTTTGTAAAATACAATGTATTTGTATATTGACGAAATCTATAATTGGCTTCTCATGAAAACCCAACTTAACCTAACCAAATCATATTGTAAACTGTTGATTTCCGTGAATTAAAATAAATAAATAACTTAACTAGAAGAATGCAAATATAGATAACCAAAATAAATTTTAGTAAAAAATGAATAATAGCAAATTATCTTATTTTAATGATGTGAGGCAATCTTTAAAATTGTTCCTTCCTTTATGAATAACCATTTCCGAACACTTATGGTATAAAGATCATCAGTCTTACTTATAAAGATTCCCTAATACGTGGCTGCAGCGTTGTATAGCTATGCAGTGAAGAGGGCCGTATATTGCTCGGATTAAAATCTTTGCTCATAATAATATTCATAAAAGATTTGTTTGGACTGGTACCACATTGTTCAATCCTCAAAAACACGGTCATTTTTGCATTTCGCCTTTAGTTGCTAATTTCATGTTTCTTCAGATGAATTGCTTAAAAAATTGGCCAATTACGTTTTCGTAATTTATTACGTTTTAAAAAGTGGGCGGTTTAAAAATCTGTGAACTACTAATACTATCTTATTACGGCCGGTATGCGCAGTTTACATACGCTTGATTATAAGTAACGTTTTCTACTAACGCGTTCTGATACCGCCGTATTATCTATTATGAGTAAGAAGGCATAAATTTTCGAATTCCAGGTGTATGAATACTCAATAAGTTCAACATTTTGAGATTTATGAGAACAGTGGCCGCGCGAAAGCTGTTTTCGTTCAACATCTTATTTTATGTATATGAGAAATGTCTTTGTGTATACTTGTCGAATGTCTAAGATTAAGATTTTTTTGGCTCTGATGGGTAAAAAATGATTACAATACATAGCAAGTGTTTAAAAAAAATTAAAACAATGGATGTTTTAGAAAAATATTATTGTACATTCGATTTTTTTTTCATTAACCCCACACATGAGGTCCTGAGGAAAATAATTTTCCGTAGGGCCTCTGTCATCTTTTGGGATGCTATGTGGGGGGGTCTTTTTTAAGGAAGGGAGGGAAAGGTAGTTCTGGGAAGGTAAAAAATATTATGGTTGAGTAGGAATCTAGGGGTCAGTGTGTCCAGGATTGACGGACATAGGAATCTAGGGTTGAGTGTGTCCAGGATTGACGGAAATATGAATCTAGGGGTCAGTGTGTCCAGGATTGACGGACATATGAATCTAGGGGTCAGTGTGTCCAGGATTGACGGACATGTGAATCTAGGGGTCAGTGTGTCCTGGATTGACGGACATATGAATCTAGGGGTCAGTGTGTCCAGGATTGATGGACATATGAATCTAGGGGTCAGTGTGTCCAGGATTGACGGACATAGGAATCTAGGGGTCAGTGTGTCCAGGATTGACGGACATATGAATCTAGGGGTCAGTGTGTCCAGGATTGACGGACATATGAATCTAGGGGTCAGTGTGTCCAGGATTGACGGACATGTGAATCTAGGGGTCAGTGTGTCCTGGATTGACGGACATATGAATCTAGGGGTCAGTGTGTCCAGGATTGACGAACATATGAATCTAGGGGTCAGTGTTTCCAGGATTGACGGACATAGGAATCTAGGGGTCAGTGTGTCCAGGATTGACGGACATATGAATCTAGGGGTCATTGTGTCCAGGATTGACGGACATAGGAATCTAGGGGTCAGTGTGTCCAGGATTGACGGACATATGAATCTAGGGGTCAGTGTGTCCAGGATTGACGGACATATGAATCTAGGGGTCAGTGTGTCCAGGATTGACGGACATATGAATCTAGTGGTCAGTGTGTCCAGGATTGATGGACATATGAATCTAGGGGTCAGTGTGTCCAGGATTGACGGACATAGGAATCTAGGGGTCAGTGTGTCCAGGATTGACGGAAATATGAATCTAGGGGTTAGTGTGTCCAGGATTGACGGACATAGGAATCTAGGGGTCAGTGTGTCCTGGATTGACGGACATATGAATCTAGGGGTCAGTGTGTCCAGGATTGATGGACATATGAATCTAGGGGTCAGTGTGTCCAGGATTGACGGACATAGGAATCTAGGGGTCAGTGTGTCCAGGATTGACGGAAATATGAATCTAGGGGTCAGTGTGTCCAGGATTGACGGACATGTGAATCTAGGGGTCAGTGTGTCCTAGATTGACGGACATATGAATCTAGGGGTCAGTGTGTCCAGGATTGATGGACATATGAATCTAGGGGTCAGTGTGTCCAGGATTGACGGACATATGAATCTAGGGGTCAGTGTGTCCAGGATTGACGGACATATGAATCTAGGGGTCAGTGTGTCCAGGATTGACGGACATATGAATATTTCTCTCCCACTACGGCGCAAGGCGATGGGTCGATAGACCAGTTGGAGAGGTCAAATTGTCTACCCAAACCAGCCTCTCCGATCTGGCCCGCCACGCAGCTGGTGGGCACGAGCATCCTGAACACACCTCACCCTATGAACTCGGGCACCCCTGCTAAATCACCAAACTTACTAAACCGCTTGGGGTGATTTATGGCAGGGGTGTTGGTTATCCAATAAATGGATCCGCGGCGGCGCACAGTGTTTCGTTTCATACAAGCTAGACGGAAAAAAACTCTTTTATAATTATAAAGTGTTTGGAACCCTCTTGTGGGGAGTATTTAATCCGAATGTATTGAAAATTTGGGTTGAAAGTGATTAATTTAATTTTTTTCTTAAAAAAAAAAATCTTTTAAATAATTAATACCGTATTTGAGGTTTTTAAAGAAAACCAATTTAAACAGTAAAACATATGTATATTTTGTGAATAATAAATGGGTAAAAGCACAGTCAGAAAATATAATACAAATCACGAAACAATTGCGAAAGTATAAATAAATGATAAAAAATAGCTAAAAAATAATCAAAACAATCATTATTACTAATCTAGGAATGTTAATCTTAATCTTCATTGTTAATTCTAAAATTTATCAACTTGTTTAGTTCTTCTTGTACCTTGTCTATTTCAGATTTTGAGTGTCGGTCTCTTTAGCAAAAATAAATTTAATGGGACGGCAATTAGTAGTCGAGGAAGGGCTTGGATTTTGCCAAATTACTAAATTCGGGTCATCATTCAGTCTCAATTGAATGAGAACGAATGACATAACAAATAAAAATTCATCAGTTGCGTGTTCCGTGCAAAATTTCTGTTTATAAGTACTATGTCCTGAGCTTCCATCCCCACCCCACTTGCAAATTAGGGTTAGAGTAGAAACCGAATGAACACTAAGCAAACGTTCCACAGTGTGATTCAATATCGCCTGTAATTGAATTTCTGCACGAGTTTCGCTAATTGTGATGAATTCCTCGCTCGGACCACATGCTTCTTTTGCTTTCCTCAAGCTATAAAATGACGGATATAGGTAATGGCCGGCTTTCATGGCGTTTCTACGCATGACTTTGTATGAATGCGAAGTTAGTTTGCAATCTACATAAACACTTAGCGCTTCTTCGATGGTTAATGTGCGCTGTTCCTTTAATTGTCGACGATCCCTCCATACTTTTGCCACTTCATCAGAAGAAGCTTCCGAGATTTCCTTCAGGAGATCAGAAACGGTACGTTTTCCAGTTGCACGAACCGACATCTGTGCGGCAAACCATAGTTCGACAGATGTCCTCGTATTCACTAAGTTACACACTTTCATTATTTTGCTTCGATCACTGCACGCCTCAAAATCCTTTGCGGGCCTTCCAGTGGATGTAGATGGCTGATTTCTGTCCAATTGAGAATTTTCACGTAATCAATCAATTCAAATCTTTCGAGAATCTGCGAGGCTGCGATCAACTTTGTGGTTATATTCAATGATATTACCTGTACTTGGCTTTTCAAATATTTTTCACTGCTTGCACTGAGATTTTGACGTTCAAATTTATTTTAAATATGTTATATATTCCCTGAAACTTTCTTTCTTGGATAAACTTCTCAACGTCTCGAATAATTCCTGCATGGATCTGCAAAATCTGGTATGTGGTGCCTGTGAAATGACAAAATATGATTGGTGAGCATTAATGAGCAAAAATATCGAAACTGATTTCAATAGAAAATTAATTGTTCAATCTACAAAAAAAATCACGGAATCTTATTGATACTTTATCCGAAATAAATTCTCGAGAAATTATAAATTAAATATTTTTAAACCACAAAAAAATACACAAGTTAAACATTATTTAAAAAAAACTGTAATATTTTATATTAAAATTTTACAATTATAACATACTCCTCTTCTTCATCCTGATGATCAATTTGTATGCCTTATTCGAGAGATGATAGCCTCCATTCAAAGCTCTGGTAAAACTGTAACTCTGATTTGGATTCCTGGACATGTTGGTGTCATGGGTAATGATATTGCGGATGCCTTGGCAAAACAAGGAGCGTCTAACCCTGTTGTTACCCTCGTAAACCACATTCCCCTATCTGACATTTTTTCCATCATCAAAGATAGATCCCGCAATGTTTGGTCGGAGTATTGGCACATTGCTAGTCAATCCAAGGGAGCCAGGAGGGCGATTCTCGTTCTTTTAGCCTTAAGCTAAATGATAGCATTCGTCAACGACTGCTATCGTTTGCGAAAGATAGCTGTCCGTCGCTTGTAACATCTTTTCTTAACTATTAAGCGATTCTCGTTCTTCTGATAGCCTTACAAGATCGATTTTTGAGAGACCTAGTAAAAAATCCTAAAGAAGCGTGGTTAAGAGCATCTACGATGTTGTTAAGAGATTATTGAAAACACAAATTGGTAAAATATAATTAAGTGACGCAAGGTTTCTAACTAAAACTTAAAAAAACAAATACTTTGTATTATAATGCATTTTAATAACTGCTTATTTTATTTATGAATGACATAAATAAGCCATTTATCGAAGATTTACGTTTTGTGAAAAGGTACTTACCTCGCTGGATAGTAATGACTTTTTTACAGATTCACCACTTCTAAAGTGACGTTTGCTGTCAAACTAACGCTGCCGAATGGCGCTAACTGTCACCCAAGTTGATTTAAGAATGAAAGGGATTCTTATTTCGTTGTGGTTAACTTCAAAACCCACAATTTCGAGCGCCAGCCAGAAACTTATTATTATTTATGTAGAAATCCTCAATGGTATGTGTAGTTTATTGTAAATCAAATCACTTATCTGGCTTTCGACATGTTACGTACTTTACAAACATCGCAATTACCTGATTCAATTCATTTAATAGCATTATTGTGCCACAAACAAGTCACTAATCATGTTTACAGTCAATACTTACGATAATATTAAGTTTTCTCTTATTAAAACTACGCAAATATTGCTAATTGTCAAAACTTCACAATTAAATGAAGCAAATTCTCTGCGAACGCTAGCGTTCGGCCGCCGAATGACAGGTCTAGGGGTACCCTTCGCGTAAGGCTAAAAATTTTGGCGCGCAATCGAAAATCTAAGGATTCCATCTGTCAACGAGAGAACCGGAATCGCTTCATACGAATAAACCGAGAAAAATCGTTAATTTGAATGTAAGGACGATTTTAGTGTCGTTAAGTAGAACGAGAATCGCCCTCCTGCTATGCCTCAATACAAAGGACTATTCCATCAAAACCGTGGTTTCAGCAATTCCCTCATTTTTCCAAAAAATAAATTTCTTCACTCATTCGAATTAGGATCGGACATTGTTCTGTTCCTTCCCATCTTTTTAAAATTCACATCCTTGACTCCCCAGATTGTACATTCTGTGGTCTAGAAGTGGGAACTTTAGATCACATATTTTTTGGTTGTCCCTCTCTAAACAAATATCCTCTCTTCTATCAAGCCTTATCTAAAATTGCCTCCCCTCCATTCAACATCTCATCTCTTCTAAGTCTGAACTCGACTCCAATTTTCATTATAATTTTGAAATTTGCCTATTTAAATAAAATTAATATTTAAATTCACCTTTCATTTCTCAATAATTTTAAATGATGGCCAAGAACACCCTTGAGGGGTGAAAGCCAGAAATAATGAAAAAAAAACATACTACATACCTTCCAAAGTAGCCTCCATTTTTTTAGAACAAAAAAAAAAACTTTAAACACATAAACAACCTTACAGCTCGCGCGACAAGATGCGAATAAAAGCAACTGATAATTCCTTAATTTATTTACTTAACTTTGGGGCTCTGGTATGAGTCAACCCGTGCATTAATTACCCCAATTACAAAAGCATTTGTCACACTAACTACCTGTTAATACCCCCATGACGTCATTTTTCAAGAATTCCAACGTGAGTTTTTTCCGTCTAGCTGTATGAAACGAAACACAGTGCGGCGGTACCCAAATCCGCCTTCCAAATTGAGGTTAGTAGCAGTTAAAGTAAATCATAATAGTACAGTACGTATAGACGGTTCCATGATAACTCAACACAGTGACAATTCAACACACCTTTAAAAGGTGAAATAAAGTCATTAGAAACGATGAAAAAAAAAAAATCTAACCTAACCTAACCTACATAACTCAGTTAATACATTTTTTGTTTCATCACTTTTCATGACTTTACATAACTTTTTAAAGATGTGATGAATTATGATTTCGATGATTTATCCGATCACCCTTATAGACATGTAGCTTTAGTAACCATTTAGTGAAAAAAAGAGAAAAGGATACTACGTGAAGTGAACTTGATGAAGCAAGAAAACGAAAAGAAGATAAGAGGATACTACGTGAAGTGAACTTAATGAAGCAAGAATACGAAAAGAAGAATAGAGGTAGATACTACGTGAAGTGAACTTAATGAAGCAAGAATATGAAAAGAAGAGAAGAGGATACTACGTGAAGTGAATTTAATGAAGCAAGAATATGAAAAGAAGAGAGGAGGATACTACGTGAAGTGAACTTAATTTAGCAAGAATACCAAAAGAACAGAAGAGGATACTACGTGAAGTGAACTTAATGAAGCAAGAATAAAACAAACAAAACATTTAATTATTTTCTTTCAAATCGGTATAGATAACAATTCTAGCGATTTTCTGTTCTGTGATCCGTAAAATGACTACTTTCTCATTCGTTGATTCATTGTCAAGGAGTGGGTGCCATGAAAAAATGTGTGTCGGTCCATCCTCTGCATACCCCTGCTTAGAAATGGCGTGATAGTTCGATGGCACAAATTTGGATGTAATAGAACATCCGGGATAACTAGATTAATAACAATCTTGTACTGTTTCATGTTTCGTTTAAATTTATTAGTATTATATTATTCTTCTTCGATAATAAACTTAAAGTTCAAACGAAGTAAGTCAACCGAATAATTGATATGCCACAAGAAAGATAACCCTTTGACTTAATGTATAAAGATATGAACAAATTAAATCATTATACGAAATAATTTACAGACTTAATAAGAATAAAAAAATATGATAATAACTTCAGATTATAATAATCACTATTTTTTTAAATAATTATTCTCAGTTGGGCTCCTGTATAATTCCTGTGACTACGGCACGGTAACGGCACAAAAGAACATAAGACGTACGCTATTATATATACTGCAGCTCTTTCATACATGTTAAAATACATATAAAATATTTATGTAATTGTTGTGTTCGTACAGACAGCTATCCAACTCGTCTTTTAAGGAGTTTATTAATAAATGGTTCTTTTAGATTAATCAGGGATATATTAATACTCCGCGTATTATATTGGTGACTCGATAGTCGACCTAACTAGAAGCTGGCTAATTGGATTCTGAAATAGTAAGTTTCTCTGGGATCCTTCCCACTGGCCCTGGCGACTACTGGCCACTGGCTCCATCTTGCGGACTTCCACGTAAGCTCTTTGCACTGCCATCTGTGCGTGCATCTATGAAGCTCTTACTTCCCAACAGTAATGCATAATTTGAGAAGACAGTGTCGACGCAAACACTAAATGGCTACAAGGATATGCAAAGAATAGTTGTTTGACATGACGATGTTCGTGAATTATTTTGAATTTCCTTTTATTGAAACAGGCATTTTGGCTGCTTTGTTTATTATTCGATGTTTATATGATGACACTTATATTGATACTTACTTAAGTTTTCATTTAACAGATAATTGATCTACAATTATTTGCTGTTTTGTCATTTCTTGAACCATATAAACTAACTGGTTATTCTGACTATAAATAGACAGTTACGCTATTTAAGTCACCTGTAAATTGATAATCATTTAGGTTAGGTCAAGTTTTTACAGATTGCCATCGTTGGAAAATAATTCTTTTAAGTCATTATTAACAATTTTTTTTCTTACCTTTTGTACTTGCTTTTAATAATTTATTCTTCATACTTAACAAAACATATTATTTTTAACCTTTCACTTAATACAGTATATTATACTTTACTTTAAACTTTTTGCTTTATACTTTATATTTTATGCCTTAAACTTTATACTTTATACTTTACATTGTACTTTATACTTTACAATTTATACTTAATTCTTAACGCTTTATATTTTATACTTATACGTTGTACTTTTTACTTATATTTATATTTTATACTTATACTGTATACTTATACACTATACTTATACTTTATACTCATACTTTTACTTTATACTTATACTTTATACTTATACTTTATACTTATACTTTATACTTTATACTTATACTTTATACTTATACTTTATACTTATACTTTATACTTATACTTTATACTTATACTTTATACTTATACTTTATACTTATACTTTATACTATATTCTTCACGCTTTATACTTTATGCGTTGTACTTTATACTTGGTAATGTATGCTGTATTCTTTATACCATACTTTAAAATTTTATATTTATGTTAATTTGTATTTAAATAAATAAATAAATAAAAATTTGTGTGTAAGATATAGCTCAGTTCTAGATAAGATTTATTTCTAAATACCAGTAAATAGTCAAATAAGCTTACCTTCTGAACACTACGAACATAAGTTTTATCATTGTCGTCTGACAATTCATGGTCATGCGGGAAGTCACCTTGGATACTGAGATAGTTCAGTGTGGTTGGAGAACTAATGGAAGAATTCTTGTCTCTGATTAGTTCACGGTGCTGAACAACTCTATTATTGGTCAAGAAATACAGTTCTCTCTGGCTGACTTAGATTATCGTTTGGTGCTATTATTTCAAGTTTTAACCAAGAAAATGCAAAAATTTAGTTAGAACACTATGATTTAAGTCGATACAAATAAAAGTGTAAACGAAAGAGCTGAAAAACGAGACAAACGATGTGCTTCACCCAATGGAAAACAGAAGTAATCCTTATCACAATACGTAATTAACGAAATGAAATGCCGTTGCTGAATTATAAAAGTTCCCATTGGGTACCTATTTTTTTGGCTGTTTTTATTTAGTTATAAAAGTTAAGTTTTTCTATCTAGTATAAACCTTTTAACAACTTATTTCTATGACATTAAAGACACTTTACCATACATCTAAAACTTATTCCTTATAGTATTTGAGCGTAACCCTCGAAAAGCAGAGAGGCTATTAGCTTCTTTAACATCTGTCGGTAGTTCATTAAGAATCTTAAATCCTTTAAAATAGATATTATTTTGGGTTCCCGACAAATTTGTTTTTCACAGATTCTCGTGGGGTACCTCTGAGTAAAATGTTTAATAATAACTCATCAAATAACTTTAATCGTAGGATTAACACATGTGAAACAGGTGACCGTTTCACCACTGTCAAGTACCGACCTATTAGCAGGATTGATTATTATGTAGGATTGAGTACTGAGCAGTTTAGACAGACATTTACTTGTCGGCAGTGCTACTTAGCTATAAACGCTACTCGTTAGAGCTAATCGGGTGTCAGGACGAAATTACGCAGGTGTGAATTTCAAGAACCAATTACAATATCAGAATTACACTAGGACGGAATTGCACTTGAAGAGAATTAAATAGATATTAAATAGATTTTGGGAGGGGGTAAAATAGAATCATAAAAATAAGCCGTCTAAACGTGGTTAAAACCACATTTTGAAAATGGCCTATAGCCGAAATAGCCGAAACAGCTGTAACAACAACAAAAACCAAAAAATACTTGAAGAATTTAATAATAATATTATAAAATTTGATTTACATTACATAAAAAAATAATAAATTGAGTTCTACGAATTAAACACAAAAACAATTAATAAAAATATTATGATGAATTGACGATTATAAATTGGAGACATTGAGGAATTAAACATAGAGACAATTTACAACATGTAAATTTGTTAGCTCAAACATCATCAGGGTGAAAATTAATACTCCATAATAAGAATAAACGAAACCGGTGGGTCAATAAATTAAACAAAATAACTGTTTTATTTTTATTAAATATGTCAAACCACAAAGTGATTGCTTTCTATAATAATAGATATTTTTTTATTAAACAAACATTTTTAATTTTTTTTTTTTTTTTTTTTTTTTACATCCTATTGGGCTTTTAAGTACATAAAAAATTACAAATTTTAAATTACAACAGTATAAAACAAACAATAGAAAATCGAAATAAAATATAATGATTTCTCATACATTATTTACATTTAAAAAGTGGTGGACTAATTTGGCTTTAAATGTATTGAAATTTAAATTAAATATGTCAGCGACATCACTAAGTTCATTGCCCAACCTATGTATTCTTTCTAACACAGAATTCGTAGCGAAGTTATTGTTGTAGAATAAAATATTCCGTCTTGTATATTTTGGAGGTATATGTAAAGATAGCAAGTTTATAGTGTCAGGGCAGTCTAACATTGAATGAACAATTTTATATAATAAAAGGAGATCAAATATTTTTCGCCTTTCAGATAATTTCGATAAGTTAAGTTTACTGCGTAAATTGACATAATTGATTTCAATAATAGGAATACCAATTTTGAAATTAATAAAACGTAAAAATTTATTTTGAATTTTTTCAATTTGTAAACAATGAGAGTTGAAATGAGGACACCAAATGGTTGCATTGTATTCAACCTGACTTCTAACCAGAGACGTGTATAATAATTTTATAGTTTTTATGTTATTAAAGTCTTTAGCAATTCTGAGAATAAATCCAAGCATTTGTAATCCCTTACTGGTAATGCTATTAATGTGATTCAAGAAGCGTAATTTGGAGTCAAAGATAACTCCAAGGTCATTGAATTCAAAAACTCTTTTTAGATTGGCATTGTTAATTGAGTAGTCGAATAATAAAGGGGTTTTAGATCTATGGAAACTGATCGTTTGGCATTTGTTGATATTAAGATGTAATTTGTTTACGATGCACCATTCATAAAGTCTATTTAAGTTAATTTGTAGAGTTAAACAATCAGAAGAATTACCGATCGATTTAAACATCTTTAGATCGTCGGCGAATAGAAGAAAGTGAATATTATCGAAAATTAGTGAAATATCATTAATAAATAGTAGGAACAGAATTGGTCCTAGGTGGGAACCTTGGGGGACCCCACTTGAGGCAAAAAAGTGTAAGAAGTTGTGGATGTAATTTTTACAGATAATTTTCTGTATGATAAGTAACTTCTAAGCCATTCAAGAAAGTTGCCGCCTATTCCCAAGTGTTCTAATTTTTCCATTAAAATGCGATGAGAAACAGTATCAAAGGCTTTGCTAAAGTCAGTATAAATTGTATCAACTTGAAAACCCTTGGACAGTGCATTAGAAATAAAATTTTCGTAAAGCAATAAGTTAGATGACGTAGATCTGTCTGGCATAAAACCATGTTGAAATGTTGATATAATTGGTTTAATTTGATGCATGATTTTACTTAATATAATCTTTTCTAAAAGTTTAGGTAGTGATGACATAATACATATGGGTCTATAATTTTCAATTTGGCATTTATCTCCTTTTTTAAAAATAGGTGTTATAAAGCTACTTTTCCAAATTTCAGGAAAACAACCTGTAGATAAGGATAAATTGAAAATTATAGTAATAGGAAGAGCTAGAACATGAATACAGTTTTTAAGTAATATTGAGGGAATCATATCTGGCCCCGAATTTGACCTGGTATCCAGCTGTTTGATAAAAGTCACAACATCATTTACTACCACATGGATGTTATGCAAGTTGAGTGAGCTTTCGATAAATTGGGGTTTATCAGATAATATGTTGTCATTGTCTTCAACATATACACTCTTGAAGAAATCTGCAAATAAGTTTACAATATCGTTTTTGTCATGACCCACTTTTTTCCCGTAAAACATTGTACCGGGAAAGTTAGAGTTATTTTTCCGAAAGGAGTTAGCGTAATTCCAAAATTTATTAATGTTTGTTAAAATAGAATTTTCAACATTGTTGGTGTATTTCTTGAAACATACTTTCGATTTCCTAGTACAATCTTTACGCAGAATGGAGAATGCGATATAATTATCTAGCGTTCTATTTATTTTATAACGTTTGTGGGCAATTTTTTTATCGTACGTTAGATTAATTAGTTCAGAATCGAACCATTTAGGGAATTTAGAAGTGTAATATTTTTGTAGGGGTACAAATCTATCGATTGCTTGATAAATTACATTGTAAAAGTATTCTAAGGCCTCATTTAAACTTGAGCTTTTACAAGTGAGATCATAAGCACAATTATAAGTAGATAAAAATTCTATTATCTTTGGGTAATCTGCTTTTTCAAAATTACGCTTGACAATCGTGGGGTCAATTACCTTAACATAAGTATTGATGTAATTGATTATTAGAGGGGGGTGGTATTTATCGAATGGAAGAATCATTTCATCAGAGGCATACACATTAACACTAGAAGAATTTGTAAAGACAAGATCGAGAAGACGAGAATTGATGTTGTACACATGGTTTTTCTGATGCAGATTTAAAAAGTTCGACATTTCTATAATTTCATGGGAGCCATGATTGATGTTGTCCGGACTCGAGGACGCGATGTTCTCAATGTCCCATACAATATTTGGGAGGTTGTAGTCACCCATCAGAATAAATGTAGCATCAGGAAATTTTTTTCGCATAGTTTCAACTTCAAGGTGGTGCTCCTTATATGTTTGCAGGCTGGAGGATGGTGGTATATATGTGCAACCGATTATAAGTTTTTCATTTTTTAAGGAAACCATTACAAACACTTGTTCAAGATGTTTGTGAAGGCATTTCAGTTTCTTCGAATTCAGTTTGGTAGATACTGACAATAGTACGCCGCCACCTCTTGTTTTATTGCTGGAACTTTGACATCTGTCGTTTCTGTAAATGAAATGATCTAAAAACCCCAGTTCTTGATCGTTTATGCCAGCATTTAGCCATGTTTCAGTAAGGGCATAAATTTCGTAATTCATCGTTGGTAATGTACATTTTAGTTCTTGAAGTTTCGTTCTCAGTCCTCTTACATTTTGATAATATATTATTAGTTTGTGGGTCAGTTTTTTGGATTTAATTTTACAATTGTTGGGTGATTATTAATGTACTTGATTGTAATGTCTTGCTCACCCGATGATTGCCTATTTTTTAGTTCGATTCGTAAATTATTTAGATAGTTCCTTTGAGCAACTGATTGATCAGGGTACATGCGGATGTTATTCTTCAGCGAGTGTTTTTTGCCGAGTAGGATTTTTGGCCATTTAGACTCAGCGAACTCGACTTTTACACCCCTCGGTTTATTAGTATCCCTTTTCCCGATTCTGTAAACTTTCAGGTCAAGAGAATTGGTAGAGTTGTCCAGGTCGAAAATGATTTTTTTTATGCTGGTAGTGTCGTCTTTCATAATATCAGTCTGGGTTATTGCTTTGCTCTCGGGGAAGTTACATATTATAATATTTTTTTCCCTTAAGTTTTGGTCATTCATCTCAGCAATAATATCGCAGATGTTATTTGTTTGGAAATTAGTAGTGGTAACAGCAGGAGGAATATTTTTGTACACTGATAATTCGCCTTCTAGGGTAGCCATTCTTGCAGCCATTTGGCCTATGGACCCTAGGATATTATTAGTTTTGGGCATTATTTTGGCAATATGCTCCTTGGTAAATTTGTTATTGGGATCCATCACAATATTTGTTAGTGCATTGATGGCATCTTGTGCAAGGGATATGTATGTCTGCGCATCCATGATCAGTTCGGATTTAGGTTAATAAAAATTAAAAATGAATAGTAGGTTGAACTCCCCTGATTACTGATTGGAATCAGGTTCACTTACAGGTAGTATCAGTACCTACTACGGTCACAAGGCGTGCGGAAATGCAGGTTACCTGCTTTTGGTGCTACAATAATATTAAATATTGAATTTAAGTAAAGTTATTATTATTTCTTATTAAAACTTCGGGCTTTTATTTTGTTGTTGAGGACACAAAGAAATGAACAGATTCACAACTTTCACACTGGAACACAATGGCACAGGAATAGTGTGTTAAGTTTTATTTTAAATATTTTGTGGACAGAAATAATTCGTGACTGGTTTAGTTTACTGTTGTTGAGTGAGTGTCAAATGGAGTGAATTTTAAACCAAATAAAAACACATTTCACTTCTTCAATAACTGCAAAAATATGTTGTGGCGTAATTTTAAATGAAATGAAATTAACAAAATTCGAAGAAGATAATACTAACAAATATAAACGAAACATGAAACAGAACAAGACAGAGAAAATAAAAAGATAACCGTCACAACTCGAAATTAACCTCGTACCTAATTATTAAACTTAGTATTTGTCGATCTCATATTTCAAATTCAGAATTAACAATATCTTCTTGTAAACCAATTTATCCCGAATTTTTGGCAGCTCCCTTTTTAAATAATCACATAAATTGGTTTCGTTCCAATGAATTGGTTTTGTAACCTAGATAGTGTCTCGAATAAACATATCCGATTTTTAACTAAATGGGATCCTATTGACTTTTTATAGGATCCCATCCTATTGACTTTTTATATGATCCTATCCTATTGACTTTTTATAGGATTCCATTCCAAAAAGTTCAAATTTCGATTCCTTATTGTGACCATTATTTTATTTTAATTTTATGTGTCTTGTTTTATTTTTGTTAGCATTATCTTCTTATTCAACGATATATTACATTGATGGGTGTAACCTTCAAAAAAGTTAAAAAATGATATTTTTAATTCTGAATTTGAAATATGAGATCGACAAATACGACGTTTAATAATTTGGTTCTGTGTTGAGGGTCTTTTTAGGGAAAGGAAGGAGAGAAAGTTTTCGAATGGAAAAAGTATGAGGGGTGGGTGGTCAATGGGTCAATGTGTCCAGGAGTGACGGACGTATATATCCATCCCTCCCACTGCGGTGCAAGGCGATGTGTCGAGAGAGTCCGTCTGGAGTAGTCAAAAGATCTACCTCAACCAGTATCTACCGATCCGACGATCGACCGATACGCAAACGCATCCATCGCGAAGACCTAACAAACCTCTCAATAATGTAAATCAAACGCATTCCGTGCACGTAACAGCAGTAATTGAAAGTAAACTCCGTTGGCGAGGTGCCAATCTTACTAGTTCATTTCCCGAATAAATTTCGGGACGGGAAGTTATTTCTGTATTGAGAAAATGAATCAGCGAACCTTGCGAAGCTAACTAAATATTTCTAAAAGCATTTTACATCGGATTTACGTACACGCTTTCTCGAAAGAATCCGAACCATTAATTTGTTTAATATCACATGAAATCATTACAAGGAATATGAAAAACGATGCGGAAAATATGTCTAACTTCTGCAATCAATCGTGGAGATTTGTAAATATTTATTATTCGCCTAGGTGCTAAATTTAATAAATGATACACATACATTTAATCTAACCAGATTTTCATGTCTTCGAGTGAAGATAGAATAACTTGTACCGGCAATTTGCTACCTAACAATTGTGCACCGAAAATTTCTGTCCGACTGTAACAATAATGATAAGAAAATAAATGTGTACATTTTAAATCCTAAATAACTTAACCAACGTATCTTATTAATGTATAAATCATGTTAAATTAATGGGGTATTTTCTGTTCGTGCATTGTTTAGCAAACTTTCAGATTGGCCTTTCATAAGAGCAAAATAAATATTGTTAAAGCATCGAAATTATCGTCGTTGTAGTTGTATCATCTCCATACGCGTTAATTATTAAAATTCGAATATCGTCTTCTTGAATACCTATTAATCCTTTGTCGCTATTCCAGTTCATCATTAATTTAATGGCGTCAAGCAAATTTACATTTGGTTTGTCTCTGTCAGTTAATTTTCTAGTCCATTCCTCAATGTCTTCAATTTATATTTGTCAATTCGTCATGTTTTATTTGTTATGTAATCAAGTTAAATCTTCCTTTAACCGTTTCTTTCATAATTTGATCCTTCGTCAATTTTGTCGGAATTACAACCGTTGTATTAATATTCGCCTACCGTATATCTCCACATGGAGTGAGGTCCTTTCGCTTTAAAAGAGAATTGTTTCCTGTTATTTTTTTTTTGAAACATGCTTTGCGTACTATACAGAGATAAGATGTTTTTGAGTTACAGCTTAAAGTGCTTCATGTGTGTTCAATAGCCCAACAGCGGCTGACAAAGAGTCAGAGAACTGAGGTCAAATGAGACCTAAAATTTCTTCTTTGTCAGAGCGTGTTAGGTGACATAGAATATCGTATAAAGCTGGGTTATTGACCAATGATGTAGTAACATTTATGAAATAGAAATGACATAGAAATGATGGGTGAAATAGAATATCATCTAAAGCTGGGTATTGCTAATTTAAAACAGAATTGCACGCCATTTCCACATAAACTTTTAGTAAATTCTTAATAATATCGGAACACGTGTTCAAACGCCTGTGTTTGCCTTGATAATTTACATATAATGACGAAATGTGTAAATGTTAGAATTTTTATGAACCCGTGATCCGACATCATGACAATACATTGATATTTTACTAAAGTTTATCAGGAAACCTAACAATTCATTCGGTATGTAGCTACAATTCCATTTATAACAAGATTACGAATAATTTGAAGAGATTCTAAATAAATTAAAAATAGCGTGAAATAGAATACCATTGAAAGCTGGGTTATCGACCAACAATAACTGAAATTAATGAAATAGAAATCAGGGATGAAATAGAACATCATTTAAAGCTGGGTTATTGACCAATAATGAAGTAACATCAATGAAATAGAAATGAGGGATGAAATAGAATATCATCTAAAACTGGGTTATAGACCAATAATTCAGTGAAATTAATGAAATAGAAATGAGGGATGAAATAGAATATCATCTAAAGCTAGGTTTTTGACCAATAATGGAGTGAAATTAATAAAATAGAAATGAGGGATAAAATAGAATATCATCTAAAGCTGGGTTATTGACCAATAATGCAGTAAAATTGATGAAATAGACATGAGGGATGAAATAGGATATAATCCGAGGCTGGGTTATTGACCAATAATGCAATTACACTTTTTCGAACTGCCAGTGTTTTGGGAAAGGCCCTATACTTTACATAGGGATGGTCCCATAATACAAACACGTGTCATCAAAACGTTTGAGAATATTTTCCACATCTCTTTGGTGTTTTGCCAAATCTTGACGCTAAAACCCAATAAATTCCTGTGGCTTCCAGTTGGTTTGAGGTCATTTTGGAATTTGAAAAGCAAAATATATGACTCAATGTATTACGTGAGTCACGATATTACAAACCAATTCGAATCTTTATTTTATTTTTATTTTATTTTATTAGGAACATTAACAGGTTTATAACATACATGCATAGAGAGAGAGAAAAAATAAGTAAAAGAATTAGGTTACAACCCAATAACCAATGTTCACATCATGCAATTAAGATAAAGAAGGTTAAAAAGCAATAAACAAACAAAGAAAGGTTAAAAACAAAGAAATGTTAAAAACAAGGAAATAATAAGAGAAAATGTGTATATATATATACTTGTATAAACACATACATACATATATATACATACACATGCATATACACATATAAATACATACGTACACACATACATATACATAGTTTCATACATACATACGCATACATACATGCATACATACATACATACACACACGTACATTTGATATTAAATAGAAATAATATGTAAGAGTGATAATGAATAAATGATGAATGTAATGTATTAAATTTAGAAAAGGGTTAATTATTACAATACTCTGTTAACAATTTTTTTAAAAGCTCCTAAGGTACATGACAGGATATCAGCATCAAAATAAGTTTTATTATAATGATTGCAAGTTCTTAGTAAGAAAGAATTTTGCCTGAGACTCGTTGAAGCAATTTCGATATGAAACAATGATTTGTCTCTAGTTTTCTTACTTGGGACTCTAATATTGATTGATGACAAAAGGGCTGGACAGTCAATATGACCACTCAAGACTTTGTGTAAGTAAATCATGTCCGCAGTGTCTCTCCTGCTTTTTAATGTTTTAAGTCCGTAGTGCTTGATAGTGCTTTCCATATCGTAATAACGTAATTGTCTCCTGAAGTTCAAGTGATGTACAAACTTTCTTTGAACAGCTTCAATGCGTTTTGTGTGAATGTTATAAAAAGGATTCCATATGGCAGAAGCGTACTCAAGATGACTACGGACGTAGGAGTAATACAAAATTTTGAGTGTATGGATATTGTTGAATTCCTTTCCAATACGGAATAAAAATCCTAACATGCTCAATGATTTCTTGACAATCTTATCCACATGTGCCTTGAATGAAAGTTTGTCGTCAATCAGTACACCGAGGTCTCGAATTTGATTGACTTTTTTGAGTGGTTGACTGTTTGTAATATGGTAATTATATTCAATTTTATTTTTATTTTTTGTAAAGGTTATTACATAACATTTTGCAGTATTCATGTGGAGATAGTTGAAAGTACAATAATCATTAAGCCTATTAAGATCTTGTTGCAGTTTATAACATTCAGTAATAGAGTTAATAGAAAGAAATATTTTCATGTCATCAGCAAAAAGTAAAACTTTAGCATGCTTAAAGCATTTTACAATGTCATTGATAAATATAGTAAAAAGCAACGGTCCCAGGTGAGATCCTTGAGGGACACCTGAAGGTACATTGACAATCTCAGAATTGAAACCATTTACTGCTATTATCTGGGAGCGTCCGTTTAGGTATGAAACTAGCCATCGGTACAAATTACCGTGTATTCCTAAAGCTAAAAGTTTAGACAATAATAGGCTGTGGTCGATTTTATCGAATGCTTTGGAGAAATCTGTATATATAGCATCCACTTGGATTCGTTTGTCCATTGATTTTGAAATATGTTCGGTGAATACTGCAAGATTGGATACAGTTGATCTTTTTTTCATAAAGCCGTGTTGATTATCAGTTATAACAGACTTAACACAGTCATAGAATTGCTCATGAACAATCTTTTCAAGAATCTTACTGAAGATAGGTAGTTTTGAAATTGGCCGATAGTTCTGGACGTCGTTTTTAGAGCCGGATTTGAATACTGGTGTAATGAGAGCACATTTCCATCGGTCTGGGAAGATGCCTTCTTTCAGTGATGATTGAAAAAGCAGTAGGAGAGGCTTAGATAATTGCTTGCTGCACATTTTTATAAAGTAAGATGGTATTTTGTCATATCCTTCTCCCAACGACCATGAGATATCATTAATTATTTTTTCTATCTGTTCCTTGGAAATTGAAATAGTAGAAATATTTATAGGATTATCAGTTTGGGGATTATTAGCGAAAGCCTTTGGAGTAACATTATGATTATAAGTGGATGCAAAATGATTTGAAAACATATTACATATAGCTAAAGGATCGTTAGCAGTTAAATTCATTAGTTTCATAGTGTTGGGTAACCCCGTACTATTTCTTTTATTTCTAACATAGGACCAGAAATTCTTTGGGTCATGCAATATTTTGACTTCTGCATTTATTATGAATTGTCTATGACATTCGTTTGAAACTTTTTTTTGTCTCGTTCGCAGAACACAGAATTCATGATAATCTAAAGGATTTGACCATTTTTTCCACTTTTTAAATATTAAAATCAAAAAGATTATTTTATGTAATATCTATCTGTCCTAGATTTTCTGTGGAATTTTACAAAAAAATGTTATTTCACTTTCAGACCCTGCAAAACTATGTGCCATAGAAGCCAAATAGTATCTTATTTTTTAATAATAATAAATGTTGTATTGTCTTCATTTTTTTACAAGTAGAGATATAATTTTTAATGGGATCTCCCGTGCTGAGGATTTCATTAACATGGTCTAATTAAATTTCATTCATAACATATGAAGTTACTGAAAGAATTATTATAAATGTACTGCGAAGTGTTTTTAATGCAGTCGTGTAGTTTCTGTTTCAGAATGTATTTTGTGTCACCATGTTTTCTATTAAATTTCTGATCTGTCTATGTTTTGAATCCAGATTTTTATTCGAGTTTTATTTTTATTTGTGTTCTAGAGTTTAATAAAATAATAAAATATGTATTTTGCCCAAATTCGAAATAGTTGCTTGTTAGGTTAGGTTATGGAATTCGTAGTTGCTTGTCAGGTTAGGTAATGTATTCGTAGTTGTTTGTTAGGTTAGGTTATGGAATTCGTAGTTGATTGTTAGGTTAGGATATGGAATTCGTAGTTGCTTGTTAGGTTAGGTTATGGAATTCGTAGTTGCTTGTTAGGTTATGTTAAGTATTCGTAGTTGTTTGTTAGGTTAGGTTAGGGAATTCGTAGTTGCTTGTTAGGTTAGGATATGGGATTTGTAGTTGCTTGTTAGGTTAGGTTATGGAATTCGGAGTTGCTGGTTAGGTTAGGTTAAGTATTCGTAGTTGCTTGTTAGATATGTTTTCTAGTGTTTCTAATACGCGTGTTTATTGTTTCTTGTGTATATGAATGCAAAGGAGTATTGTTTTAGAGTACCTAGAGATGTTGATTACTACGGTTTTAAAGTCAGTTTTGTAGGGTTCATCCCACCTACAAATTAATATCACAAGTTTGTTTTTCTTGCTTGGTTTTTTCTTTAAAATAAAGGTATTTCCTTGACTAATTTAATGCACTCCACCATTTTGAATTTGTTTCCAAAACGGCTTGTTTTTGATAAATTATTTGTAAACTAGACATTCGCATTCTTTTCTACCATCTTCCTACGAGATTTAAAAAATTGACAAATACTGAACAATCCGTTTAACGTCTATCTACTATCTCTATTGCTAGTCGAATGATTATATTTGGTATATATTCATTCTTCCTTTACTATGGTACTAAACTCTACAGCAAAATCAGAACTCAAAATCAAAACATCTGAACAAAAAACACCACATAATTTATATATAGAAAAAAGCACTACTTAATACATTTATAACTACTGCGTGTTATCCATACAACAAAATTATAATAGAATGTAAATTAAATCCTCGGCACAGGAGATCCCAGTGAGGAAATCATTATCTCTATATGTTACAAAAAAGAAAGATAATAAATTCATAAACGTTGCGAACTGACAACAAATGTTTGGATCGACCTAAAAAAATTTAAATTATATTCTGTGCAAATTTTATCTGCGCAAATTTTAAATCTTATAATAACTCACCGTTATTATAAGATTTCTACACAAAAGAATAGTTTTTTTTATTATTTATAAAATAAATATTTCTCTCATTTTAATTTTGGAAATTCTATAAGGAGCATTAAACTTCAATAATAACAAGCACACTAAGTTGATGGCAGCCGTGCACTTGTTTGTTGATATCATTTAATAAACCTAACTCGATAAACAAAGCTGTGTGCCAATAATTCTAAAACCATTCGCCAATTAATGCTAAATATTAAATATCGTAATATCTTATCTACTGATACTGAGATTCATAATTTTGAAGGATTATAGATGAAAATATTATCGCAAAAAATATTCCTAACTAAACGATTAAGTACATATACGAGATATCTAAGCATTATAACTCACGATGGAAATGAGATTTGTTGATCTAAAAATTACACACTGGAAAAGTTTGGCTTTTTCAAGATACCAGAAATCCTGTTCGAGAGTTTTTACTGCTTCAAGACAAAACAGGATTGCAACAATAATGTTTGGCTGTCATCAGTTGTTTTGTTTTACTCTATCTGAAAATAATTTTATACCATTCTTTTTGGTTTTCTGGCAACAAAAAAAGTGTAGTGTGTTGTGCTTTGAGGTTTCTTCTCCCTCCTGATCTACCAGGAGTCACTTTTTGCTGCTGATGTCCAGATATTTATTAACTTTTTTTACTTCTGCCATTTTCCATACTATTGTTGTAGTTGTTTACTGTTGTGAATAATGTAGGAATATTTCCCCCCTGGACTCCCTACAAAGCCCCCAGATCCCTCTCCAGACCCCCCAGACGGGGAAAATGTAGAAATTTCTGACAGTGATTCTGTCATTTTGACTTCTACCAAAAAAAGGAAATTTACGCCCTCTTCCCCAATAAAACTTGACTCGCCTTCGACTTCACAGTCCCTGGTGGGGACACTTTCTCAATTTCCTCCAACAAACTTTTATTCTCCTCATTCCCGTGGCACATTCCTAGTATACGCCCAAAAAACTGAGCAAGGAAAAACCATCCACCCTCTTGAATTTGGCAAATTCCTATCAAATAGCAAGAACCTTTCAATCAAGCATAGAGGTGTAAAAGCCGAGGGTCGCTTCCGAATCTCCGTCGAATTCCTCTCAGGGTCAGCTGCCAACAATTTCATCTAATTCAAAGTTCAAGCATATATTCCTTCTTTTAATGTCACTCGCATGGGCCTGGTCAGAGATATCTCGACCGATCTGTCCATCGCAGAAATTCTGTCTTCACTTTCAACCCCCCAACACATTGGCAATCCTATAAAATCCAGGAGGCTAAATTACAAGGACTCCTCTGAGGATATGATTTTCTGGAAGCCCTCCCAATCTGTCGTTATCACCTTTGAAGGTCAATCTCTTCCTTCCCATATATATTTATTCTACAACTCATTACCAGTTGAAATGTATACTTATCCCACAACTCAATGTTTTAATTGCTGCCGTTTTGGTCATACCAAAGCTGCATGCAGATCTCAACCCAGATGTTTTAAATGTAGAGAAAACCACGCAGCTGACTAATGTCCTTCTTCCTCCTCACCTTAATGTTTTAACAGCTCAGGCTCACATACAGCTATCAACACTTCTTGCCCATAACAATCTCGCCAAAAAAATATTCAAATTTCTATGGCCTCTCAGAACTTGTCCTTTCTGCAGGCTTCTAAACTATTCCCGCATGTCAAAAAATCATTTGCTGAGGCTTTATCCAGCAACTCCTCATCCAACCCTCTTCCCTCCTCTACAACTACTTTTTTTCGTTCAACTAAATTCACATAAAAAAACGCTAAATCTAAACCGGCTCCTGGATACGATCAGCAACAACACAACTCACTGCTCTTAAATTCCAATGGTTCATCTCTTTCAAATGCCACAAATGGGTGTGAAAAAAATTATAATCCATCCTCAATGAACTCTTCTCTAAAACTTTCTGAAAAACTCTCCCAAGACAATTCTTCATTTATCCAAACTCTTATTATGCTTCTAATTGACCTTATTTCTTCTCAAACTAATCTACCGTCCAACGCTGCTACTATTATTTCCACATTAAAATCATTTATTCAAAATGATTCTTCAGGATGTCAGAATACTTCAGTGGAATAGTCGAAGTGCTATTTCTAACAAATCTGATCTCCTTAACCTATTAAATTTCAATTTTATTTCCTTGGCTGTTATCTCGGAGACATGGTTTACTCCCTCCACCCACTTTAATGTGGGAGGGTATTCCTGTCTCCGCGACGATCGCCCGGAAGGTACGGGTGGTGGTGCTGCCATTTTTTATTAAAAAATCCATTTTCCCCAATAAATAATATCAAACCCCCCAATGCTGACTTCCAAATGGTTGCAGCTAAAATAATGGATACATCCTTTATTTCAGTCTATCTTCCGCCAATAGCCCGCTTCAATAAACAAATTTGGTTGCAAATTGTAAGTCAACTAAGCCCTCCTTTCTTTATATTAGGCGATTTTAATGCCCATTCCCCAGCCTGGGGTTCTGCTTTCTCCAACCGAGATGGTCGAAGTATGATGGATTTCCTAGATCAATCTAACCTTTTCCTTTTGAATGATGGATGTCCTACTAGGATCTCACGCCCCAGCATAAACCTCAGTGCAGTGGATCTCTCGATATGCTCTACTAGTCTGGAATCTCTCTCCTCGTGGGTGGTGTCCCCCGACCCTTGCTCCAGTGATCATTTCCCGATCACCATTACTTATCAAACTTCTTTCCAATCAGACAAGTCTCATATTTCGACAAAGATTAAAACGAAACACACCAAATGGGATGAATTTAACTCTCATAAGTTCCTACTAAATTTACTAGCCACCGATATATTTTCCGTCAAAGATGATTATAATAACTTCAAATCAATGCTCGTAACTGTAATAAATAAATCGAATCCTCCCCCTAAAACTAAATCTCTCGAAAAACTCCCTCCAACTCCCTGGTGGGATGAGGAATGTTCCAAAGTAGTAAGAATTCGGAAAGCTAAATCTCTTTCATATCGTTACAATATGACTATGGAGAACTATCTTATTTACAAAAACGCTGAATCCAATGTCAAAAGGGTATTGAGGTCAAAAAAAAGATTTCAATCCTCCTTCAGTTCATCATCTCCTCGAGCGTCTCATTCTAAATGGATAGATGAATTCTTGGACAAAATTGCCCCCCCTTATGTACCTAACTTAGATGAAATAACGCCTATCTATAATACTCCTATGTCTAATCATTGGCTAGACTCTCCATTCACATTAATTGAGCCAAAAAAAATATTTATCAACAGTCAAGGACTCATCTCCAGGCAAAGGTGGTATACCTTACAGCATAATCAAAAATAGTAAAGATAATCTTCTAATTCACTTCCTAAGCATCTTAAATGAAATCTTCCAGACTGGTATAATGCCCGATGACTGGAGTTGTCAAATAATCATCCCTATTTTAAAAACAAACAAATCACCAAATTCTGGATCTAACTACAGGCCAATCGCTCTTTCATCCACCCTCAGTAAACTTTATGAAAAATTAATTAAAAACCGATTAGAATTTTTTGTCGAGAGTAAACAGCTGATCTCTCCATCTCAATTTGGATGTAGGAAAAAAAATCCACTCAAGATAACCTTGCAATCATCAGCACTGATATTAATTTATCAATTTCAAAACAGGAAGTTTGTCTTGCCGTCTTTATAGATATAGAAGGCGCCTTTGACAATATTTCCATCCCAATACTGAAAAAAATTTCTAGGCCGTGGCATTCCCCCCATGGTTGTCCAATCTATTATTAATCTATTTCTAGATAGAAAATTTTTCATTGAACTTCCAGATATTTCTCCTCAAAGTAGGTCTATTTGGAAGGGTTTCCCTTAACCGAAAGCTATAACCGAAATTCCCTTAAGCGAAGCCGCATTCAACAATGGAGTGCTGATGTTTACTCCTATGTTTTGCAGTGAGTCATGAAATTGGAAGAGGAATGGTGAGAGTAGACTGAATGCTGTAAACACGAAATCCCTGAGGAGTAGATGTGGTAAAACATATGATCGTGTGAGATGTGTGGAGATTTGCAAAGAATGCATCGATGATTTAAGCGTAATACAAGGAGAATACTTATTGATAGAAAATATTGCTAATTTATTAAGAATCTCTTCAAATTATTCATAATCTGGTTAAAAACGGGATTGCAGACCCTTAACGAATGAATTGATAGGTTTCTTGTTAAACTTTTAGTAAGAGAGGAATGTATTATGGCGATGTAGGAAAACGAGTTAATAAAAATAATAATATTATCACATTTCGTCATTGTATATTATCAAGGCATGGTGCAGGTGCATGAACACGTGTTCCGGTACATTATTGGGAATGTACTAAAAGTTTAACAGGAAAAGGTCTGCAATCCCGTTTTTAACCGTATTTCGAATAATTTGAAGACATTTGTAATAATCATGCATTACTCATTTTTCTCAGTCTAAGATTAATTAAGGGAATTTTAAATAGTTTGGGCATGCTGAGCAAATGAGGAGAAAGGAGTTTATATTTCATTTACTTATTTTTTTAAATATTATTCATTACATTATATGCAGGGAAGCTTTTGAATGTCCAACTAGGAAGGTTTCCCGTTTTAGGACTGTCAAATTATACTAGAGGAATACAGGATTTAATAATAGAGAATATAAATATGTAAAAGCGAAGATACCGCTAAAGGTTTGTGATAAATAATTATCAGATTATATTTTTTAGTAATATTTCGGAATCAGTCCTGCCTAGATTTAATAACCATTTTGTTATTTTTGTACCGAAGGATGACAATTCACACAGTTTCAGCTGCGAGGGGATTTTTAAAAATATATTTTAGGACCGAGATATGAGAATAGTTTTTGATAAGCCGCTCTGTTGTTTGTTGGAACGGAAAGGTAATTTCTTCCCTTACTTCTGGTTTGATGTTTGTGTACGGCTGTTTTCGTTTTTATTTTTATGAACATGGATTACTATTTTTTTATATGACGCGAATGTGCGTGGTAGAAGACGTTGGGGACGCTTGACGAAAACATGGCACCAAATACTTGAGCCGAGTCATGTCAAACAGAAAGGTTAATGGAGTGTATACCAAGACCGGTTAAACTCTCACCCTATTCCCGCGGGAAACGGTGTGATGGTTTGTTAGTTAGTTAATATTATATATGATACACAACACAACATTATACTTATTTTTATGGGTGTGGAAATAGCATTTTTGATTTTGATTCAATTTATGTCAAAATATAAAAGTTTTTTTTTTTATTTTTTGACATATTGTTGATTGCATAATTTATTTTCGTGTTCTTGCAACATTTTGAGCAGGGACTTAATAAATGGCACGATTCGCTTCGGTGAGATATATTTTGAAAAGGTGCCGACAGTGAAGCATTTAATAAATCACCTGGAGTCATAACTCAGCATTACGTCTGTCGGAAAAATGAATGGAATGAGGAAAAATAAGACTTTTTTTATAACTACATAAATCACTACAAATTACCTGTTAAGTTTTTCTAACGAATTACAGTTATTAAATTTGATAGACCTAAAGGGGAGTGTGTTCTCACTCTGAATTTTTTGCTATTTTTCTGTTCTGATGGAACATTTAACAAATTGTATGAGATATTTAAGTCATGTCCATAATTAGGAAATTTTATGAGGTATTTAAGTCGTATCCATAAATAGGAAATTTTATGATGTATTTAAGGCATAAACATAATTAGGAAATAAATATGAATGCCAATCGTGAAATAATTCTAATTTGAACATAATTTATAATTTATCGTATTCGTGGAGGTTCTTGGTCTTTTTCACTGGGGTTTCGATCAGAAATTCAAGGGAAGAAGATAAAAGCATAGGTACATTAAAATCTATTGGCGTTACTAGATTAGCAAAATGCCATAAAAATTAAACGATGGGAAAAATGCAAAAACAAGAAATTAAAAAAAAATAGAACTTTACTTTATTCAAACTTAAATCATATTTAACTTTCTTTTTGTCCTGCAAAGACTGCAAAGTATGTGTTTGGTTTTGAAATAAGAATATGCTTATTTCTACCGGGATATCATTTATCTAGTTCCTACCTATCCCTAACCATCACCTTGCTGGAAAATTATTTGAATTTTGGAACAGTGGCAAGAACATAGTTTAAATTCGAGTGCGTTTGTTTTGAAAACTGAAGAAGGAACCATAAGGAAGGGACCATATTGGGACTACCTAGAAGTTGTTTTTTTTTTCGTGTACATAATCCCGTCGGAAAGTAAGAAGAAGAAAGTTGACTATCTTGGAAGTGCATAATATGGCGATAGACATCTCGAGGTGTCGCGGTAGAACTCACTATGTTGGGATTGTGCTGTGTAATCCTTCGCAGAGATGCAATGGTAAGTGATTGGTTATACTTCTTTCAATATCTTCTTCATTCCTACACATACTATCATCCAATTACAGCAAACGCCAATTCTTTTCGTCTCATTTAAATTATTTACAGTCCACTTTCATATATCCATCTGAAGCTGTAATTCGTAAGCAGTTTCGGATACAATTGTAAGGAACCTCTATACAGGCTTAGTCCTAGTGATACAATAAAAAAAAATAAAAAAAGGATATGATAGGGTTCTGGTAATCCCGATGAAATTCGTCAAATTCTGAAGGTCATATGTTGCCAAGCATTCCAAAACGCTGTGCACAAAAATTGTCTGGTTTTTGCTTAGGTTATTGAAAAGTCTATTATCCACTGGAGCGATTTTTGTCATATTTTGCCAAGTTTGCAAAAACCTTTGAACCGCAATAAGCAGTTTCGTATGTTTCCATATTAATATTTTGAGGAATGTTAAATTAAATAATATGGTAATTGCATATACACCAATCGCTCGAGTGGATATTGTGAAATAAATTGTGAAATGCAAATATTAATCCTCCGTTCATCATCAGGGCGCATTGATGAATAGACACTTCCTTGTTTTGTATGAAGTATTTGCCTTAGACCGTGTGTCCATATGTGCTATTTTAATAACGCACCTAATGGGAATATTGTTCTTCGACCGTATTATTCGGTCGCGTGGATTTAAAATGCGGAATTTGAGTGGCGCGCTTATATAAGTATGGCAACATTATAATGCAAGTTCGTATTATGTTTTTAATAGGAGTTTACAAACGTGCTTTAGAGAAAACCGATACTGGTCATAAAATAGGTTTTCAAAATCTTAATTTGTTAGATATAATTCATAGTATATATGTTCATCCCTTGCGATAAACATCACGTTGAAATTTTTCATCGAGGTTTATATGTATATATTAATTGCGCATTTATTAGAGTTGACCAACAAAAAAGGGGCGGATCTAATTGTGAGCATTTCAGAAATTGCTGACTGCCCCCTTCCTCTCTGCTGGGCCCCTATGGGATCCCCTTGCAGTTCCTTCTTTACCATATTTACCTGGGCACGAGCCCAGGGGCCCCGGCCTGAGAGGACCCCGTAGACAGGGTCGGCGAGAGTGGTGTTCAGGGGGATATAAATCATCAAACCCGGCCTAAGCCGGCCGGAGCCCTAGTACCGCGATATTTTACTAATATTTAAAGCATCCCTGAGTTTATTTTGTCATCACCCGGTGCTCTACAAATCATCCAATTATTATAAATTATTATTAAAATTCATACAGTAAATTGAAACGTTACCTTAAAGATAACACTTCAAATTTAGTTGTCATGCATATTATATGTAAATAATACAAAGTCTATAGTCGTCCACCTAGATATTATTTTTTGACATTAACTTCACGCATAATGTCCTGATTGGAAATAATTACTTTCTGTGTCTTGAGAGTTTTAATAAATTTTCCACTCCCTGTGTATCCTAAATAAATTAACCCTTAAGAAAAACCCATTGATTTTCACGTACTGTATGAACAATCAAGTCTTAAGTATCTGTACCCGAAATTAAAGACCTGGGGATAATATTTGACACCAAATTAACATGTATTTCCCACATTAACAATATAACCACTAAAGCGATGCAAATGTTGGGTTTCATATTAAGAACTTTAAAAGATTTCAAAAATTTAAAAACTTTAAAAATATTGTATTCATTCATTGTCAGAAGCCATTTAGAATTCAATTCAACCATTTGGAATTCATTTTACAATATCCATGAAAAATCTATCGAGCGAATCCAACATAAATTTTTACGAAGCATAAATTATAGATTAGGAATTCCTATTGAAAACATTAATTACACCTCACTGTTGAACGTCATGGGCCTTGCCACATTAAAAGAAAGAAGAATAGGTTCTGATCTATTTTTTTTAATAAAATTGTTTTTTTTTTAAATTTATAAAAATTTTTATAAAATCTATTTTTTTTATAATTTTTTTTTTATAAAATGTTTGACTCTCCTGAACTCCTTAGGCTGATTGACTTTCATGTGCCTAGTAGAACGGTTCGTCAGAAGGTACCTTACCATTGTAACATTGCAGGTTCCAAAGCCAAACTAAATTCAGTAATGAACCGACTGCACAGTGCAGGGAAAAAATATCACATGAACACCAACGGTACTGAATGTCTATCAGCCTATAAAAACATTGTTATTAAATCTGTAGGTATGTCTATCTTGATAGCTTTGTAATGTTTATAAATTTTCAATGTATCTAAATCTATAGGAATGTGCATCCTATAGTTTACTCGGTTTGTTGCTTTTAAGTTAATATTTTATACTCGGTACATATTTTAATTGTTATATCTCTTTTACTCTCTGATTATATCAAATGAATTTTTGATTGTATTATATGTAAAAGCCCTAATTAGGCGTGTACAAATAAATAAATACATCGCGCACAAAAAAATAGAAAAAATGAACCCAGCACGATGGATAACATAATATACTTGAACATACCCAATATCGATGAATTACATAATATGCAATATGTATATCAAAATAAGTGACGAGGAAACGGTCAAAGTCCACAATAAGCAATAGATATTTTGGACCACTTAAAGGTTTTTTTTTATTAAAATCAAATTCAAAATTGATTGACCCAAATAACACTTATTCAGAAACATGAGAAACAGCATTTTGTCTCGCTTTATCCTTTACTTATTGTTTTATCGAAGAACGGACAACAAGAGTATAGACATTGTTTAGAATGTTTTGAACTTTAGAATTTGAAAATCTACGATTTGTTATTTTTATAATATTAAACAAATCATTTTGTGAAGTTGAATAACAAGTATGAAACTTCCCCACAGCATGTTATGCATGAGTACTGCAATCAACTGTAGCTGCACTATTCAAACTATTTAATGAACGTACTCGTACATATACTCACATACACCAATACACTACACACGTCACACAATAACTAATAACTACTGAATATAGGTACATACCACATACATACCGCGAGTCCCAACTTATCCCAACAGGCTGGAGTCAGAGAGACTATGGCATTTTTGGTAATAACCTAAAGAAATATTGATATGAAGTAATGCGTACGATCGATAATTAATATGAGAGTATGGAATGTATCCGGAGCATCTCCTATCCTCTCCCTATTTTCCTCTTCCTCTTCCCTTCCTTTAACACAAAATTAATTTTAAGATATTAAAACTTCATTTCCAATAAACTTTAGCATAAGGAACTTCTGTGGCTTGACTTCAGTTAACTTGTATATTTATATTTATCATTGTATATTATGTAAAAGCTGTTTTTTTCTTACAAATGAATAAATAATCATTGAACAATAAACCATCCCTAAGTTGTGAGTCTGAAGGTAATAATAATAATACTAATGATTGGATCATTTGTATAGCTCCATATTATAATTATTTGTTATCCTATATGCTATGCATAAAAAAACCTTGTCTTATAAACATTAGTTTATCATTAAAAAATAATAACATAAACTAGATAATATTTCATTTTGTAACTTAAATAAATATTTATTACTTACTTTAATACATTCATTCTTACTTCATTCTTCAGACTTTCAGGCATTTCATCAAACATCTTTAGTCCTTTGTACATTAGGCAGTTCTGTGATTTTGAATTCTTCATATGTGGCATTCTAATTCTATTTACATTTCTGTTCAAAAAACAAAAGCAAGTTCATGACTTTTTGCACAAAACTTAACACATTAAATAACAATCTCTTTTTTATTGGAATCCAATTTAGCTGCTCTCTCATTTGATTAATGCTTAAAAACACAAATTATTAATCCGGATTGCTAGTTGAAAGCCTTCCTCATCGAATACGAAGGCAGAATAATCCAGACAATCTACAAAGTAGGTACCTACCTATAATATCATGTTTTAATAGAAAATTATCTTAAATGTCTTAGATAAATGTCTCTAGAAAATTTCTGTTCTGAAGCGGGTACATATATATGCTTACACATACACATACATACATACGTACGCAGTTATTTATATATCTGTATATATACCTATTAATCGATATATACAAATACACTCATACGCATACATACCCATATATGTACACATACGTACACACATACAATCACATACGTATACTGTATACTCATGCATGCACATAATCATAAAAACACAAGTATACAAAGTTTAATTAAAATTATTGGAAAATGTTTCATGGTAATCATAAATCCAAAAATCTGAAAGAATAAATGGAGATTATTACAAAGTTATCATTGAATGTACATAGTAATCATAAAACCAAAAGTCTAAAATGTATTCATGGAACATTCTATATATATATATATATATATATATGTATATATACAGGGTGTCCGGAAACTCGTAGTACAAGCGGGAAACTGGTGAATCTACATCACATTTGGAGTCGATTTTGTAGTATATTTTTTTTTGATTTGAGCTTTCGTTATCGAGTAAATCGAGTTAGAAGTTCATTTTTTTTTTTTTTTTTTAATCAAATTCTTATAAATTATTACTGAAGATCAAAGTACCCAACTAATTAAAACTATTTGAAAGTAAAACAAATGAAGAAACTCGGATTTGAAGCATTATTTTGAAATCACCCTTCATTTTATCCGGTGTAATCATAAAATATTTCTGCTCTGCAGGGTTAAAACATCTGTTGTTCAACCCTAAACACCAGAAAAAACTTTAACCCAAAAATAGCCGAAAAATATTTTTTTTTGGTTTTTTTTTTTTTTGTGAAAAAGCTCAAATCAAAAAACTTTATGTTTTTTTGGGTTCCCCATGTGGTGTAGATTCTCCAGTTTCCCGCTTGTACTACGAATTTCCGGACACCGTGTATATAAAGTTACACAAAAACAGGAATTTTGTAGGGACTTTAAATTTACATAAATGGTAGCGTCTAAATTTAATAGGTGCCCCTGCTAAATCACCAAACGTAGCGAGCCACTTTGGGTGACCTATGGAAAAGGTGTTGGTTATACAATAAATGGTTCCCGGGGCGGCGGTACGCAAACTAACCTAATTATCTGCATTAGTTATAATTATAAATGCACACGCTTTAAAAATCACTCCTGTTGATGGCACAATAGACTGGCTGCAAGATTATCGGATAAAAATACTACAAACCTTGATTATTATTCGTTACAATCATCCTTATTCTCTTGTGTTTCATGGGCTATAATTGCTTGAAGACGGAGTTTTCCGGGCGCGCTGAAGGTGTTTGTATTCCCGCTTTCTATTTTGGTTATCGAGTCAATCCAAAGAAAACTAAAATTATGTTTGAATCAGATAAAATAAAGCATCTTGCTGAAGAGGCTTGGCTAAATCGTTTCGTTTCGACCTGAAAACGATGCAAATAGTTTGCACTTTTTACTCATTGGTAGAATATTTTCAGAAAATTGAGAAATAGTTGGTATAATAATGGACACCATCTGTTGATTTGTGGTGCAGCTTTCGTTTCGAAATAATTATTTAACGTTTTCGGAGGTTTTCAAATGGTGGAATATACTCTCAGTATCGCCCTGCACGGAGAAAAATGACCATTGATAATTCATTAAAAATCTTTTAAAACTATTGGTAATTGCTGTTAAAAACGGGATTGCAGGCCTTACGAATGAATTAACCGGTTTCCTGATAAACTTTTTTGTAAATTACGAATATATATTCTTGACATCGGAACACGTGATCCGTACCAATATCTGAATATTTTTGCATTACAGCGAAAATTATTTGTATCGTTTTGATATATTATCAAGGCAAATCGATACAAATTAATAAGGAATGTTAATTATCGAGAGGGTAAAATTCGATTTCTCTTCGTGTGGTGAAAGACCACCATTCAGAATCGAAACGTCGCTTGAAATGGGTTTAGCCGTGTTTGATGACCCGATTTGAATAGCAGGTACTTCTCTAGCTTCCTCTTTCTCGTCTCCTTTCCTTCAGAAGGTTGGGAGCAGATGGGACTCTTCTGCGGTACTCACATAAAAAAAACGAAAAACAGAGTTTTTAATGTTTCGTTAAAAAAAACTCAACACAATGACAATTCATTTTAATTCCCCAGTCAAAAAAACTCAACACAATGACAATTCATTTGAATTCACCATTAAAAAAAAACTCGACACAATGACAATTCATTTTAATTACCCAGCCCAAAAAAAATTCAACACAATGACAATTCATTTTAATTCACCAGTCCAAAAAAACTCAACACAATGACAATTCACTTTAATTTGCTAGTCCAAAAGCTACATAGGCTTGGAAATAAATTCAGTTCCGTTTGATATTTTCATTTGTTCCATACTAAAATTTAAATTATAAATTTCTAATATTTTGTTTCGCTAACATACAGCTTGTTAAGGGACGTACTTGACCTACTTTAACTGTAATTCCTGGCATTATTTGGAATAACAAATGTACATGAAATTTTGAATTGAACATTGATTACACATGGTTAAGCAATTTGGTTTAAACTATTGTGGTTCTTGATAAAGCCCCACGGCAATTTGAATTGGCCATTGATTACACATTGTTGTGCAGATTTGTTGTTGGTGCTATTGATAAAGCCCCACGGCAATTTGAATTGGCCATTGATTACACATTGTTGTGCAGATTTGTTGTTGGTGCTATTGATAAAGCCCCACGGCAATTTGAATTGGCCATTGATTACACATTGTTGTGCAGATTTGTTGTTGGTGCTATTGATAAATCCCCACGGCAATTTGAATTAGCAATTGATTACACAGGTTGTTTATTTAATCACTCTTGGTGCTATTAGAAAGCCCCACGGCAATTTGAATTGACCATTGATTACACATTGTTATGCAGATTGTTTTAAAATCACTCTTGGTGTTATTGATAAAGCCCCACAGCAATTTGAATTGGCCATTGATTACACATTGTTATGCAGATTGTTTTAAAATCACTCTTGGTGTTATTGATGAAGCCCCACAGCAATTTGAATTGGCCATTGATTACACATTGTTATGCAGATTGTTTTAAAATCACTGTTGGTGCTCTCTATAAAGCCCCACGGAAATTTGAAATGGCCGTTTATGAAATGTATTACCTTGATTATTAAACAGGTAAAGAGTGTGTAGTGTAATTTGAGTTTAAAAGTATAAATATTTGGCAACAGAATTGTAAGCAAAATGTGCGACCAGTGCCAAATTGTGCGTTGTAACGTTGACTCACTACATTCTTCGTTCTGGCTTTTGGAAAAAGGTAATTCATTCATTTGCCGAACACACTTAAATGTGGGCGCAGGTGTATCGGACTGGCTATTATTGTAGTAGTTTGTCACGTACGGCCCAAATTATGGAATGTAGTTATACATATGGTCTATGCACGCCTGGATGCGTCACGCTAGTATGAGATTTATTTATTTTTATTATACTTTGTATTCGACACCTTGCAAGTGCGCCCTGCTTGCATTGTTACCGCCACGGTAGCTACTAGCTATATGGATACAAACATTTTTAAATTGTGAGGCGGGCTACGGATTCCCAGAAAACGTAAATATTACTGAAGATGGTTTAAAAGGAAGATATTATGTAAATGCGAATGTTAGAGGGAATGCGATAATATTATTTTAAACAATCGAGCAAATAATTCATCTATTTTAAAATGCGTTTTAAAACTTTGGTTTGACTGCAGTCAAATCTCTCTAAATGCCGATTGGGTAGGACCGACATTTAATTCATATATTAACTTCTGTAATGTCATCCAAGTTCAGAGAAATGCTTAAATGTCCGCGTGTGTGCATGTGATTGCCACCAATTTGATAGAATGCATTGTCATCGACATCAAGTATATCTGCTTAGTTTCAGTTTGATTGGATGACGGAAAGTCCAAGATTTGCATTCGTAATGGATACCGAAACCAATTCAAATAGATGTATTTAAAACGATTATAATCAATAGGCGTAAGCGACTGTCGTGAAAATATTTAGTAAAACACGACTTAATCACAATAGAGAAAAAATTACTCGAAAATATGTAGCATTAATAAAAACACAGAATTTTATAACAATAGATGTGTTTTTTTTTAATAACTTTCGGGACATACTTAGCAATTTTTTTTTCTATCGAGGGAATTACTTTTTCAACTCGGCTAAATTATAGAGTCAATAAGTAGAGGTTATCTTAAAATAAAATATGTATTTCTTGAGAGCTTGACATCTTAATATGAAGGAAATCATGTAATATGTCAGTAGAAATTTGGAATGCGGGGACTTGAGGAAGGGACTTGTTTACAGGAACTTGTTTTTGTGGGTCTTGAAGAAGTCTAGATTGAACAAGGGGGTTTGAACAATCGAATTATATCAATTTATAAAATCATTGTTAGCATGTATATATAAAAAAATAGTATTTCTTTGTTTGTTCCCCACAGACTCAAAAACTACCGGACCGATTTCGCTGAAAATTTTGAAGTTTGTTCTTATTAGTGTCAGGAGTGTTTAGATAGTGGTTTGAGTGGTAGAAGAAGTCGGAAACGCCCTAGGAAGACTTAACGCATTATCTCTGCACTGGAATGAGATAAAATGTAGTTTTTTTAATAGTAACAATGTGGTATACAGTAGTGAACGGTACAAAAAGTCGGGGAATTCTGAAGAAGACTTAACGCATTATTTTTGCACTGGAATGAGATTTGGAGTCGAAAAAAGTCGATGTATTGGTTTTTAATGTAATGTAA
The DNA here is from genome assembly GCA_026573805.1 of Hesperophylax magnus. NCBI lineage: Eukaryota > Metazoa > Arthropoda > Insecta > Trichoptera > Limnephilidae > Hesperophylax > Hesperophylax magnus. Next base: position 3,784,844 of record JAIUSX010000088.1, read on the forward strand.
TGTGGTATATACTAGTGAATTGTGAACGCCCGAGAAAGAAATGGCACGATCAAGTGAAACAAAACTTATAAAAGTAAACTTTTTCAATTTTTTAGAAAAATATTATTTCCACCGTAAACATAGAGACATTTTTCAGTTACACTAGAATTCCCAACCTCAAAAGTTTACACCGAGCCATTCATAGCCCCGAGCAACGCCGGGTACACGTCAGCCAGTAGTTAATTAATTGTTGGATTGCACCTCTATTGTAAAATAGCACAATAAGATTTGAATATTTTTTAACTGGGATAAGTTTAAGAATGTTGAAATATCTGGCGTAAATAATAATGAGATTTTCATCAGATAACAAATAAATCAACAAACTTGGAAGTTGTCGTGTAACACAAAGTAGAACATATTAATTTTGCAACCTTTTGCCAATATGCTTGCAATTAACACGTTTACTGAAGATTTTCTTTGATTTTTTCTCGTCTGTCTGCACTGGATAATGATGCAGGCAATGTTTGCAATATTGCGTTTGTCTAAAACATATTCATGAAAGAGTAACAAACATTAAGTACCGCTCGTCAACATTTTATCATCACGAGGAATAATAAATTTTACGTATTTAAAGCAAGTAGAAAAAAAAAACGTTTGTACATACTGGAAAAATAACCAAAGTCCACACGGAGAAATATGTATACTAATTTATTAAGAAACTCTTTAAATTATTGGTAATCCGGTCAAAACCGGGATTGCAGGCCGTTTTTTCAGTAAATTCCTAATATATCGGAACAAGTGTTAATGCACCTGTATGTGTTAGGATTATAAAACTGGAGATATAAGGATTTTTATGAACAAGTACTCCGAAATCGTGAAAATGCATTTGTATTTTACTAAAACATTATCAGAAAACTTATTCTAATGAGGATCGGACATTGTTCCGTTCCTTCCCACCTTTTTAAAATTCACGTCGTTGAATTCCCAGATTGTACATTCTGTGGTCTATAAGTGGGAACTTTAGATCACATAGTTTTTGGTTGTCCCTCTCTAAACAAATATCCTCTCTTCTATCAAGCCATATCTAAAATTGCCTCCCCTCCATTCAACATCTCATCTCTTCTAAGTCTGAACTCGACTCCAATTTTCATTATAATTTTGGAATTTTCCTATTTAAAAAAAATTAATATTTAAATTCATCTTTCATTTCTCCATAATTTTAAATGATTGCCAAGAACACCTTTGAAGGGCGAAAGCCAGAAATACTAGAAAACTTTTTTTTATCAGAAAACCTAAAAATTCATTCGTTAAGGGCCCGCAATCCGGATTTAACCGGATTAGAAATAATTGGAATTTATTCCTAATTAATTAGCAATACTCATTTTTTCCGTGCAGGATGAAAAATTTGTGGAAAATATGTTCTTGAAACCGAAATAATAATAGAACATATAAAACAACTTTTGTTTTTCAGTAATATTTATTTTATATAATTGCTCAAAACGAAACGGTGGATAAAATTAGAAGACGATTGTTGAGAAGTACCTGGCTACTCATAACTGCTCACTAAAGATAGCTAGAGTTATTTCAAGCAATGTTTCGATTCTGAATATTGGTTTTACACCGTGATATGTGTATCTACTCTGAAACAGTACTGTAAATAATGTTAATTATAATCTTATTAACTTTATGATAATGAAGGTATATTTGTTTTATTTTTATGTTGACGAATTTATTTTCAGAATTTAGAATCATTATGAGATGCCAGTATTAGAGGGAGTGAATCTGATTATTTTAGATTTTCCAAATCCCGACATGCTTATATATTATTTGAGAAAAAAACATAGCATTTTATTTACCTGCAAATTTTGTAACGGTTAACTCGGTTAAGTTTAAATCCATTACAAAATTATTTTCTTACATGTTACTAGAGCTCATTACAAAACACAATTCAAGTAACTTGTTACTAGAGCTCATCACAAAACACAATTCAAGTAACTTGTTTCTAGAGCTCATCACAAAACACAATTCAAGTAACTTGTATTATTGGGCTCCCTGATAACTTAACACACCTTCAGGTAATTATTCGGGATCGCTGGCCACGCTTAATACATTGAAAAAACCTTTTGATTAACCTTAATCACTATAAAAGGAAACTGTCTGCATTTGGGAAATTTTTAATTTTAGAAATTTAATTTATAATACCGTAAAATTAAAATTCAGTTCCGTTATATGGGATGACAGCTAAAATAATTTTTATTGATGAAATTTTCTTATGTTACTATTCCTGATATCATACGAGTGGCTAGAAGTGACGTTATTACAATTCACTCTATGCAAATTAGGTAGGTACTATTTTGAACGAACACTGAAAATAAAATAAAGATATTTAGGCAAGTTTTATAAATAAATAAATATTTTCAAAAAGGTTAGGTCAGTATAGCTTAGGTTAGGATAGGTTCAGTTAGGTTAGATTAGTTTAGGATAAGTTAGGTTATGGGTAGTTAAAAATTAGAATGTTAAAATTAAAAACTTCTCAAATGCCGATAGTTTCCTTTTATAGTAATTAAGCTGAATCAAAATGTTTTGTTTAAAAAAATCTAATGTTAATCGTGGCCAGCGATCCCAAATAATTACCCACCTTTAAAAAGTCAATAAAAGCAATGAAAATCGAACCTATAAACCTAACCTACGTAACCTATTTAACCTAGTTTTTGTTTCATCACTTTTCATGACCTCATATCACTTTTTAAAGATGTGTTGAGTAATCCGGTTACCGTATTATTATTGTATTTGGTGGAACGTTTTATTATTTTTTCTCACTCTTGCAACTCTTTCTAGTGACTTCAGTTAATACATCCAACCAGGCAATTTTATTAGACGTGAAGCGCATGGAACTCAAAATCAGTCCCAAGCATCGATTTCTTTGGTAACGCGTGAAACACAGGATAGTGTTAATACAACTCATTTCTTCCCCCGCTCTTGAAAAGTGATAAAAATAGGGTACATTGTCATTTCACTTTTATTAGACGTGAAGCGCATGGAACTCAAAATCAGTCCCAAGCATCGATTTCTTTGGTAACGCGTGAAACACAGGACAGTGTTAATACAACTCATTTCTTCCCCCGCTCTTGAAAAGTGATAAAAATAGGGTACATTGTCATTTCACTTTTATTAGACGTGAAGCGCATGGAACTCAAAATCAGTCCCAAGCATCGATTTCTTTGGTAACGCGTGAAACACAGGACAGTGTTAATACAACTCATTTCTTCCCCCGCTCTTGAAAAGTGATAAAAATAGGGTACATTGTCATTTCACTTTTAATGATTTTATATCACTTTTCAAAAGTGTGTTGAATTACCATCGTCCTGAGTTGTCATTTAATTTCTTGATGTCACACATGTTCTCTAAAAAAATGACCAACAAAACAAATGATTTGTCGTGTGATTCTAGTAAGGTTTTGTTGCCATAGTGGTGTCATTAGTGTGATTTTATTCTGTTTCTGCCATGACAGTGGTGTTCAACGGTGATCATTTTACTGTGTGATAATTCTTTCATTTAGAATAAAGTCTAAAAATCACGTAATTCACCGCTGTGAAGGTCTTCCAAGAAATACCGACCAACATAAAATAGAGGAAAATTTGTTTAACTTCTAAGGCCTCAGGCGTATTCTGTCAGAAGGTCAGAGTATTTCCGCTATGCAATAAAATCCAAATAAATGGAATATTTCTGAACGTATCCGATTTAAAATTTTATTATCAGAAATAAACAATGAAATGTTGAAATTTTGAACGCAAACGCAAATATTTTTTAATTAGGATCACTATAAATGACTGATAACGAAAAAAAATATAAAAAAACATTTTATGTTTATGTATTATAATATTGTATGAAATAAATTTAAGTCCCCTCTGATATCGTTAAATAGGTTATTAACTACTGTTTTTTTTATTTATAAAAAAAATGTGATTTATTTTTTTAATAATTATAATAATAATGTGAGTGTTTTTTATTTTTCTTATCTAAATAAGAAAAATAAAAAACACTCACAAAAATAAGCATTTTTGTTTAAAAAACAACAATATAATTCATTTTTAAGAATTAACATTAAGGCGATGCCATATGGAGTAATGCAAAATCATGTGTTTTTGGTTTGAAAATTTGGTCGCCTAGAAATGTTTCAGATGCTTTAATTAAATAATGTGAATAGAATACATCTTGGCCTTTGAAATTGTCGAGTATTTTTTAGATAAGTCTTTTTATAAGCCCAGAAAAAAATAATGTATAGGCCCATGAAAATTGCTTTAAAGTTCAAATTCTCCTACTTACGAACCCATTTTCGGTTATGATTTTATTGTATAATGTGGAAAATTAAGTTATTTATAAAATGGTCGAAAAAAAAATATTTATGCCTGAACATCCACAAAATAAAATAAAAGGCACTTTTTGGCCATGTTTTTTTCTTGCATAAATCAAAACAGGCGGATGGTGTTAAGCGGGAATTTAAACCTTATCGCCATCTACGTAAGGGTTGTTATTGATAGCGGCGGAATTTAAAATATTACACGACGTAGTGCATCGCCTTAACATTATTTCCCAAAGCCCTGTTGTTTACTATAAACCATGTTTAGTAAGGATGGGTTGTTTCACAAAAATTGAACAATTCATCAAATTTCAACTTTTATTTGCAGGTTCTGTGAAAGTCCTATTAAACTTCTGTTATCATTACATTATAGGTTAGATGCTTGAAAGAACTGAAATGATAACAGAACTTGAAAAAATCTTTCATAGAACTTGAAAATTAACTTTGAAATTGGAAGAATTGTTCAAATTTTTCGAAACAACTTTTGGCAGTAACTCCATGATATTTGTACTATTTTAAGTTAAATATTTTGTTATAATATGTCATCTCAGGCGATGCTGTGTGGTGGGTCTTTTTAAGAAAGAAAAGAGAATCTGGGGTCAGTGTGTCCAAGAGCAACTGACGTATGAATCCATCCCTCCCACTGCGGTGCAAGGCGATGTTCTGAGAGAGTCCTGATAGAGAGATCAAAATTTTCCTTCAACCTTTCTCTCCTGATCTGGCCTGCCCCGCAAGTTGGTGGGCAGACGCACCTGAAAAAAAACCTCACCCCATGAACTTGGGCAACCCTGCTTACCAAACGTAGCAAACCACTCGAGGGAATGCCAATTGGATATATATATATATATATATATATATATATATGATAATGTAGTGCTTCTGGTATGATATTGATATGATTGTGGTATGACACTGGTGTGATTTAGCAATGATTGGTGTAAGCTCTCCTCGCGGTGTCTGGTGGATTCGTGTTGGCCTAATCGGTCTCGGCGCGTACACAGCGATAGGCGGGCAGCGGGCAGCGGGCAGTAGGTGGCAGGCATAGGCAGCCGCAGTCGGCTGCGCGTCCTGTCGCGTCCCGGCCCGGTCGATTGTTCCTCAGAATAGCCACCGAGACGGGAATAGCCCGCTACGATACCGGAATACCCGAGGAATCAATCGCCCGCCCGTTCACCGTCTCCCGTCGCCCGTCTCTCTCGGAACTAGGAAATGTTAACTGGTGAATTGACCAGTCACTCGACCGACGATTATTTCTACCTATATGCTTTTAAGGATGACCTCCGTGGCTGAGCGGCAAATAACATTTTATTTCTTACTGACTAGATCTGAAAATCCAGACAAATCCAACCTTCATTCTCTATTTCTCACAAAGTTCTTCAAATTGGGATGCCCCTAGGAAGTTGAGACTCCCATTATACTTGTTGATAGTTAGAACTCTAAGTACCAACCTAACCTTTACGGCCTCCGTGGTCGAGGGGTAAAGCGAGGGGTAATGTAGCAATCTGAAAGTCGCGGGTTCAAACCCGGCGTCCGAAGTAAATTTTATTTGATTGATTTGTATCATTTCGAAATTTTTTCACTTAAAACTGGCTCGTTCCAGAGTGGTGAGAAGATACTCTCAGTATCGTCTGGTGAAAGACCACCATTCAGAAGTGAAATGTTGCTTGAAATGGCTTTAGCCGTATTTGGTGATCAAATCTGAACCAGGATCTGATCTGATCCCCTCCACACTACCTCCAGCCTCACAAAATACCCCGATTGTAGATGCCATATTCTCACTGGCTCCAGGAACTCATGAAACCATAATTTGTTAAAACCGTGATGTTTTATTTCTTTTAATTAGATAGCCAAATATTCATAATTACATTCAATTTAAGTAAAATTTTATATGAAAAAAAATACCAACAGTAACTACAGAGAAAACATTTTTGGATTTGTTTTTGTAGAAACCACCGCAGGGTGGTATAAACGGTCTGTTCCGAGGTAGTAGAAATTAAATTGTATTTTATTATCCTAAAGTTTAAGTAAAAATGAATAGTTAAAAATGTGAGAAATAGAGGCGTAATTAAAGGCAATCATAAAAATTCCAGTCTGCCTCCTAAAACCACGCAAAATAGAATATTTTACTCGTCCATCATTAAAATCACTTTTTAAATGATGGACAAGTAAAATACCACATATCCTCGATACTTTGCTGTACATTTTAATTTTAAAAAATACTTATGTTTTCTGTAATTGCATAATTACTTTGTGGCGTCATTTTGATTTTATGAAAATTTTTTTTTTATCCTGACGAAGAAACTATTGGTTTCGAAACATGTCGATCCTTTTGATAAAATGGTCGTGTGTTCAAATTATATTATTTCATACTAGCTGTATCCCGCCACGCGTTCTCAGGTCTGCTGTGGCTCAATCTGTCTATGCAGATAGAAAAACAAAAGCGCGTTATGGCACTGTTTAAAAAAAATATATATATTTACCTGTCACAGGTGACATCTATATAAAATAGGTATATCAAAACACACGCGTATTTGAATGCAACGATGTGTAAAAATTTCAAAGCAATCGGTAAAGAACTTTCGGAGATATAAAATTTTGAACAAACGAACATTTACAATTTTATTTATATAGATAGATAAATAATTATGTAGTTTGTTTGGGTACTTTGGCCTCAATTCCAAATTTAAGTTTTGTATGAAAAAGGCCCCGAAGTTTGTTGTTATATTGTAGAAGTTCTGATTATTATCTGTCCGCAGTCGATAAAGCATTTGTGGACTTTCTACGTACGAATTTTGTGTTTGAAATTAACCCTATTAATTATCACTTGAATATCTTTTTCAGGTGAAGCGTTTTTCAATTAATTTTTTAAAAATTGAGCCAGATGGAGCTTGTGTTTTTGTTGTGTGCATGGCAATTACATTGTTAAGCAATTGTGTTATGCAGTACGATGGTTAGTTTGAATTATAGATAATTTTGTTAATTTTTTTAAAAACATTATTGTTTAATATTTGTATTTTTTACAAGAAATACACAACTTTTACAAGTCGTACAGTATTATAATGTTAAACAAAAAATAGCCTTTCCTCACCCTCGAGAGACAACATCGTGCTAATATAGTTGATATATGTTCAGTACAGCGAAAGTTTTTATTTGTATTTTTTTCAGTCTCCATAATAACAATTAAAATGTAGAATACATGAAGGAATGTAGTAGATTCTTGGCCTGGTATTTTATTTCAAATGTTTTTTTTTTTGTATTATATTTTTATTTATTTATAATTTTTTTTTTTAATTTTTGTAAATACGAAAATATATGTATTTTTGTCAATTTAATAATTAAGTATTTCTCATCCCTTATACCTCATATATTATATTATAAGTATTTGAAAAATTCTTCATTTGCGTTTTGTTAAAAATTTTCCGAAAATAAATTAATATTTTGTATAAATTTCATGCTTCCTCAAACTAAAGCAGTTTAGTTTTCAAAACTGTCCAAAACATTTGGCTATCCATACATTATTGAATGTAACATAAATGTTCTTATTACATTTAGTGCCAAATATTTTTTTATACCTTGTTGAACTTCCCCAATTCTTAATACTAATATACTTATGGTCTACATTTACACATAATTATAAGTGTTTATTTCGTAATGTGGGGTGGTTTGTGCAATCCCACACTTCTCAAAAAGCATTTTCAATAATAAAACCATAATCTAAAAATAATATACAATAATCTCTCTTTGACTCTGGCGGGATTTCATGATAAGGACATTTTTAAAGTTGTTTGCCCTCTCCCTTAAACCTGCTACCCGAACTCTTATGAGGGCTGCAAAATCTGGTACTCGCCCTCCCGTGAGCATGTTGGAAGCACTGCAGTATCTGGGTAGGCATGGTTATACTGCACGCATAGCCTTTACATAACAATAAATAATGTATTTTTCTATTATACGCCTTCTACTCCATGGTCCTACCGCTTAGAATACCGTTGTAACCTTTTTTTCTGTTTCAATATTTTTGTTAGTATTTAATTTTTCTTTTTTACAACTGTTGAACACGTCACATTGTACGTGGTAATTTTTTTTGTGAACATGTTCATTTTTCAAGTAGGGTATTGTAAGCTTGCCAAAATATTAAAAGATGAAAATTATATAAAAAAAAATAATAGAATAAAAACATAACAAAGCGTGTGTATAATCCATAGTGACTAAGGCGGGAAGAGTAGTTCTACCTTTTATGCCAGTCCTACTCTAATGGCGGGAAAGGAATTGCTCTCCGACAATTTAATATCAAACTCTTTGTGTCCAACAATATGTATTTGAAAAATGTGAACCAAGTCTTCCCCATCTTCAACTTCTTGTATTTTGTACCCGTGAAACGGGTAATATACATCCTTTAGACTTATCGCGCCGGAGAGGCTGAAGTTTTTTTTGTAATGTAATAAAAAATTTACACTTTTAATACATAAAATATCACTAGATGGCCCAACACCGACTTTAACTTCAGTTTATGGGGTCTTATTACAAAAGTAGGCTTTAATTTCAGACAATTATTTTGCAGTTGGGGTGTGGTAAGTACTGTGTAAAAAAATCATTAAAATATATGTATTCATTAAAAGATATAGCTGTTTAAAACAAAAACATTTTTTTCGGACGTGATCACTTGTTTTCTGTGTGTTAATATTTCTTTTTAAGTCCGTACTTAACCCCATTGAATTTCGTTTATCTACGAGAGCTAATCATTCCAAAAGAAGGCTATACTATCATATCTTTTCAATCAATATTATTTTAACCTATATCTGCTTATATCTTGGGTATGTACTTGTACCTCTTACTTTTATATATTCTTTAAATCATTCTTTTAAATCTTCTCTTTGAGCTTGCATTCAGTTTATACTTTCTGATGTAATTGTTATTTGTAATGGTTTTATTTAATTGTGAAAAGCATTTACATTATCTAGTATATTTATACCGTTGATATTAACAGTTTATGGGAAAAAAGAAGGGTTATTTAATCTGCACATTGATAATTGTAAGCAAGAATTGAAAGAGATGAGATAAGGCGAGAAATTGAGTAATCTGAAAGTATGCTGCCTATTGATGCGGTACTGATAGAATGATGAACAGAATAGAAGATCTACAGTCTCTTGTGTCTAGGATGAACGAAGTATGTATGCAGAATGAGTTAATGATGAATGCAAGTAAGTCTAAAGTCATCATATTTGAAAGTGAGTTGAATGAAAAACAGTGTGCAATATAGTTGTGAATGATGAATACTTGGAGCAGGTGGATGAGTTTGTGTATTTGGGAAGTATGTTTACGAGAGATGGGAAGGCTGATAGAGATATTGAAACAAGGGTAAATACAGAAAAACCATTAATGGAGTACTGAACTCGGTTGGTGAATAAAAAAATGTGCAAATGACGAAAATAGACGGAATGCTCTATAAATGAAATGGCAAGTGTAGTGAAAGCATGTATAATCGTATGAGAAATTTGGAGATTCGCAAATAATGAAAGGCTGATGTAAACGTAATGAATAAGATTAAGAAAGGGACGCTTTGATGGTTTGGGTATGTACAGCGAATGAACGAAGAAAGGAGAATATACGACGCGAATGTGAACAGTAGAAGAAGCCGGGGACGATCAAGACCGGTCAGTGGCTGAGTTGGCATCGCATTTGATTCCCACCTAGGCGTTGTGAGTTCAATTCCTCGTCTGGTTAAGTCCTCTATCACAACACAAGCAACCTTTCCCGCTTAATCTGGTGGTAGCGGAAGATTTTCAAATATTGTCAGGTTATTCATAACCCGGAAATGTTTGTCTTTCTTTAAAATTAAAAAAATAAAAAGTGAACCAGATTGTTGAGTTGGGCCATGCCAAGGGTCGGAATAACAGAAGAGTTTGTAAATATAACCTGACAATACTTGAAAATCTCCTACTACCACCACAGAAAGCGGTAAATCATACTTGTTTTGTGATGGAGGACTTAGCCAGCCGAGGAATTGAATACACCACGGCTGGGTGGGACCCATACACGATGCCAACTCAGCCACTGACCGGTCCGAGTAAATCAGTTTTATGTGTATTTCGATTTAAAATGTTTTATATAAAATAGGGTATTCGATCTGGTATTGTGTTCAGGACAAGTTAGATGGGATAAAAATGGATCTATCAGCGGTAGATTTATATTAGTATACATAATATTTGCGTTCATTATGCGGTCGATCGTCAAGTTCCGATTAGCGATGTGAATTTGTTTTTCGTATGAGTTTTCGGCAGATTATCGGGGACCGGCTGCCAAAATCTTAGTTTTAAATACATTTTTGACAGGTCATTCCCTCCCCGCAGATTGGGAGTCGATAATTAACTTTGTTCTAGATTCTACTTTATCAAATTTCAATGTTACAATTTTTTCATCACCGAACTAACTCATGTATAAATATGCATCTTTAAAAAACAATGATGTTACATAATATTATGATTGCTTTAAATTTAATTACCTAAGTAACTAATTATTTTTTATTTTTATTTTATGTATTTAAAAAAAAAAGTGTTTGAATTAATTACATTCATCAGCATAAGCGGAAAATGTTGCTTGTGCACGACTTGTTGAGTAGAATATTGAATCCGCGACGCCTGACACCTTGTACCACTCGATCATTTAAAAATCGATTATTTGTATATATATATATATTTGCCATTTTTCACCATGAAAGCTGCGAAGTAAGTTGTTCAGGTCTGCAGTTATTGTAATATTTTTGATATATTGGAATCCTGGAACATTAAAATAGTATGGGAAAAAAAAAGAATTGTTTTTTTTTGCAACTTCTTACATGATATATATCTGATATATTGGAACAATTTTACTTGTAATACCTTTAAGTATATCTGATAAGTTGGATATATTTTACTTCTTATACCTTTAAGTATGTCTGATATATTGGAACAATTATTGCAATACCTATAAGTTTAATAAACTTGTAATACCTATAAGAATAATAAACTTGTAATACCTATAAGTAAATCTGATATATAACAATTTTAACTTTTTTTTTTTTTATTAGGAACAATATTTTTTACAATTCAAGTTTTCCAGTAATGTAGGCCTCACTGGGTGGCTTGCCCGTGCTGAGGCCTTCATTTTATAATATGAAATATAAACTACATAATACATTTAATGAGAAAAATTATACATTTAAAATTAAAAGTACATAATAATATATTTAAAATTAAAAAAAATAGTACATTGAAAATAATCTTGTGTGTTTGTGAGTGATGTGTGTTTATATTGGTTTTGTGTGTTACGTGAAGGTTTTATTTGTATTTTATGCTATGAAATTTTGGTAATATTGTCTTTTTTGTTCTTTAATCCATTTTGTAATTTTGTGTGTGAATTTATTTTTACTTTCCTCAATTTTAATTTCAAGTTTTAAACTGTTGAAAGCTTTTATTGCATGGTATTGGTAGTGTCTTTGTCCAAAATTTTTTTTTCAAATTTTTGTCTTTGTCTTTTGGGGTGTTATGCCGTGTTGCGCCTTCTTTAGCCAACGTTTCGGACAACGTTACAGTGTCCGTCATCAGGGCAGATGTGTAATTGATAGAGGTGAAAAGTGTGTTTAAGTACGTCTGTGCGATACCGTGTTGCCAGCTCACTACTTTACGAGCTGGTTTTCCAGTCAAATTTAAATAGGTTTTCTGGGTTTAGTTTTGGTGTAGCCGTCAATTACCGGATACCAAGAACTATTAAGCTTAGCTCCGTCGTCTTTATTGATATTAATGGGATTTTTGTGAATTTCATTAATATCAATAAAGATATAGCATAGCACCCCTAAAACAAATAACAAAAATACTTTTGGCCGTGAAAATCTTAAATCAATTTTAAATTTTTTCCACTTTTTTTGATTTCTGACCGTTAACGGTTTCAGCCTGTCATGGTCATCTTCAGACTGGTCTGAAGTCTAAATTGTGACTTAAGTGTGAAGAGTGACTGAAGTCTGACTATAATAGGACTAGAATAGGAATAGAATTATCGAACGGTATAAATTTTACTAAGCCCTAAAATAATAGTTAAATAATCACTTAATTGTGGTAATAAAATGAATACGAACAGAAAATAATCCATATGTATTTACGCTTCGTTCCAAAAGATGAATACGTTTACCCCATCGCCATGCATTTATATAATTATTTACATTGTAAAAGTAGAACGAAATTAATTTTAAGTTGAAGGTGGCATGAGTGGAGAGAATAGACGAGGCGCCCGGAACGAAAACCTGGCACGATCAAGTAACCCAGATTTAAAAAGACGCCCTCATTAATCACAGTGTACACGCATTGCTGGTGCAGACTTTTTTTTCTAGGCAGCGACATTCGTTTTGTATTATTATCTCTAGATTCCAGTTATTAGATTTTTTGCATTAAATTTTTCGTAAAAACCATAGACATATGAATATTAGTAGACCTGCCCTAAGTGATTAAAAGCGTATTATCCCCACTCCCCATACCGGTTCCATTGAGCCGGCTGGGCTCGCGTTTGGCCTCAAATGAAATTTGAAAACGTGACGTCATCATTCTTGTGCGAACTATGGTCGAGGCATCATCGGTTCATTTTACTAAATAACACGGCAAAATTTTGACTTGTACTATGAAAACTGGTAAAAATAGATGTGAAAAAAGAGAATAAACCCAATTGTCGTATTACATTCCATATATAAGCATTATTTTACTTTATTTTAAGCATATTCACATCGTATAATATGAATCAGTTGTTACTATCACATAGAGAAACGTCTGGACGCGAAACACAAAGCTGGTTGGTTGCTGGGAAGTAAATTATGAACATTTATAAAAGTGTCTTAACTAAATACTCTGAAACTAACTACGACTCTGAAAATAAAAGCTGCCTTACTTTGCCGAATTTGGACTTCGCAAATTTGTTCATAACGTGGCGAGTAATTTGCGCTCCCATGTAAAAATGTCTATTCATTCAAAGCAGATTTTACTTTTAAGAAGTAAATGGTGATATTATAATGCGAGATGCCTATTTACTGTCAGATTGATTTATTGACGAATCACAGTCAGCTTCACTCGTTCCCTCGTTCCCTCGTTCTTCAACAGTTGATTTTACCCCTCGCCCATATCTTCTCGTCTATTAATTCCTATGTCTGTGGTAAAAACCAACGATTCATTTGGGCATATAGCAAAGAAAAAAACTAATAAGACACTTCATTAACTAACTAAAACATCACGCCGTTTTCCGCAGGGGTAGGCTGAGGATGAACCGCTACGTAACTGTAAGTATTCCACAAGATTAATCAAAGAATTTCCATTTATATATATTTAAATTTATTTAATTAATTTTTAATATTGTCACCATAAAACACAATACAAGGTATAAGAACAAATAGGGAAACATATATTATTATTACAATTAACTGAACTAGCTCTTGCATCCCCAAATATGACAAAGGGAAATTATTTTCCTCAGGGCCTCCTGTGTGAAGTTAATGTAAAAAATCTCAGTTATGAAAAATATAACTTTTAAAAAACAATTAACGCTTTTAATTGTAAAATAAATCGAAGGCTCGATAGAAGGTCTTTTTTAATATTAACTCCACAGGAGACCCTGACGAAAATGTCATCTTTGGGGATGCTGTGTGGAGGGAGACTAGACAGAAGAAGACGCTAATCCTCAAAGTATTTAAATTTAGGTGGCTAATGTGAGCAATGTCCTTTAGAGGAAGCTACACGCCAAAATATGTATATTATTGGTATACCTTATATTGTAGGTAATAGGCATTAAAATTGCTTGACAAATGGAGTCTAGAAACGTCAGATTTCAAGCACAAAACTGGTTTTTATTTATTTTGTAAATAATTTTATAAGAAGGCAAAAAAGTTTATCAAGTGAAACTGTCCCAGATAATCTTGGCTATAATACTGTATTTTTTAAACTTGTTTCCTTTACGCGTTCATATATTTATATTTAAAAAATATTTTTTTTAGTAGTTTACATTTATATTTTTTATTTAGTAATTTATTTTTTATTTGTATTCTACTCAAGCGAAACGATAGTAAAACCTTCAATTTATCTAAAGCATATTTTTTGGTATTCATAATGTATACCAATTCGTTATCAATCAAAATAGTGATGTAGCATTAAGCTTCGCCTTAACGATGGTAAGTATCCAAAGCTATAATGAAGTTTTTCCCCAGCACATGAAAGTTTTACGCAAAAGCATCCGAATCTCATATTAAAAATCATGCAAAAACTGTAAATAACCTCACGTAAAATATTTCTTTATACATTTAAGAGATGAGCAAAATAATGAAAGAATCAGTTCTTGCTGCAGGAAGTTCATTTTTAAAACAGTAGGTATGCTTGATGCTGGGGCTTAATGCCGAGAAATGAAAGCTCAGTACTTTTATTAAGCTCGTTCCGTTTTTTTAGTCCAGACGCTGATCGTGGTCTAAAATTATCACAGTTCGTACGAAATACTCGTATGTGATAATCGGATATAAAAAACACAGATTGGATCAGTGTTTCTCAACTTTATTTATGTCATGCCCACTTCAATGCTTTATTGAATGGATGAAAAAATTTTATGGTTGAGAGTTACAAATGTACTGTTGCATATTTGCAAGTATTTTTTTTGTGAAACCGCACAAGAGTAGCAACACCTCCCAACCGTCTGGAGCCAGTGAGATTATGGCATCCCCAATTGGGGTATGTTGGCAGGCAAAGGTAGTGGGGAGGGGATGGAGATGGGAAATAAGAATGTGTGAAAGTACGTGGCTATTCAGATCAAGCGCCAAACACGGCTAAAGACAATTCAAGCAATGTTTCAATTATGAATGGTGGTTTTAAACCAGGGCGATACTGAGAGTATCTTTCATTCTGGAACGTACCGCAAATATATTTTATATTATTTTAAATGAGTGATTTGTGAAATAACACAACTTAATCAAATACAATTTAACTGCGCACGCCGGGCTTTGATCTTGCGACTTCCAGTTTGCCAATCGAACTCCAAATTATTTAAATTATTACGAACAATCAAAATTACTTATTTTGTTTCTCTGAATAGCAAAGACAAATGTAAAATAATGGAATAAAAGAAAATAGTAAAGAAATAAATAGATAATCGACCTACAGTAATGGAATCATACTGTCACTTTCAAAATTGGAACTGATATCAAGCATTTAGATTATCCCGTGATTAGTCTTGGTCTGCGCTAGTACATATTATTACGAACATACGAATTTACTTTAAGGCGATGCACCACGTCGTGTAACATTTAGAAATAGGCCAACAATAACACTCCTAATATAGATGGCGATTAGGTTTAAATTCCCGCTTCACACCAGCCCTGTTTTGATTTTTGCAAGAAAAAAAACATCGCCAAAAGTGTGTTTATTTAGCTTGTTCAGGCACAAATATTTAAATGTTTGACGATCATTTTCTAAAGAACTCAATTTTTCACATTATACATTCATACCCACAAACATTAATCCATAACCGAAAAGGGGTAGGTCTGTATGAGATTTTGAACTTTAAAGCGGTGTTTATGAGCCTGATACTCATTTTTTTCTGGGTTATAGAAAATCTTACCAAAAAAGATTATTTCAAAGGCCAATTTGTGTTCTACTTGCAGAATTCAATTAAAAAAACTAAGATATTTCGAAGCGATCAAATTGTGAAACAAAAAACACTTGATTTTGCATGACTTTGTAGTGCTTCAATAAATTTTATCGACAAAAATGAAATACAAATATTAATAATTTGATAATTGCGCCTTAAAAAATTCTAACAGTAATAGGGGGAAGTAGGGCGTGTTCCCCAAGTTGAGAAACACTAGATTAGGTGCTTAGGATCTTTTCTAAAATTAAGAAAACTTAACGAGTTGTTATTACAAACTACAATACACACTTTTGACGAAAGTTAAAAGTTTTTTTGAAGCCCTGACGTTGTTTGTACGATCCGTGCAACAATTTATATACATTATTATATTTAGCTTTAAGAATACTTGGGTTACCCGCATTAATAAATCTCTTCTCACGGCTTAAAGGCTACCTACCTTAAGACGAGACAATACCCTAAAATAAAGCCAGAATCTTAATGACGTAAGTGAAGCAGCCGTGCACAAAAATATGCGAGGCGCGGCCGTCGTATATTGGACAGACTTTGGTTGAATTTGCCTCATCAAATCATTAAAATAAAGTGGCAATCTTAACGATATAAGTGAGGAAGTTGTGTAAAACAATATTCGACGCGCGGCCCGGCGTAATGGATGGCCCTGCGGTCGACTTTGCCCTAGCAGGCCTAGAAAATCGATCTTTCCGTGGGATTCATTTCTGATGAACGTATTACTGAAATCTCAAATGTTTCTAGAGAGATCCCTCGGAAGTTACTAATTCATCGCCTAGAAAAAAAAATTGTGCTTACCGCTAATTTTAAGGTTGAAAAACGTTTTATAAAATTTTCAAACAGTTTTATATAAAATATTTTATTGGTAAAGTTCTGTTTTTATCATTTTTAAATATAAATAACTCACATCCGTAAGGAACCCTCTAGAAAAAAATGAGATTTTAGTAATACGTTCATCAGGAATAATTAAAATGTGAGCGTCGAGCGAACTCCCGTTTATAGAGTCTTATGTCGCCTTAACTAGTTTCACAGTGCTCTTGTGAGGTGTCATATAAAAAAACAGAATTATTAATTAAATGAAAATTAATCAATTTTCACATTTACCTATTTTATCGCATGCCTGAATTCAAACAACTCATCAGTTCTGTAATATCCTTGATATTAGTGTAAGAGCTCATCTATAGATGGCGTTTAGCTGTCAAGTATTGTAGAGACCGAGTGTACCTCAAGGTCAGAGTCCGCATTATTCCAACCGATATCAAAGCCCATTACCAATCTACCACATTAAAAGTTCAAGTGTTTTGTTAAGCCGGAGTTTTATTTAATTAGAGAGTTTGTGATAAAAAAAACTGGAGATACAACACCAATTTTGAAAAGTTAAAGTAGATTTCATTACTCTGGAATATTTCACATCGCAGACAACCAAAATTAGTTTTATTAACAATGCGGTGCATATTCATAAATATGTATTTTCGACATAAGTTAATTTTTATTTTATGTATTTCACAAGTATCTAAATCTATTCACATGAATTTTATCAGACTCATAAAAATCGCTGTGCGGCCTTTTCGTTTAAAATATGACCCACAATTTACCATTACAGACCATTCAACATATTTATATTATCCAAATAAAAAATAATTTGACCTGTACTGGAGCATCAATATATCATTTTTAGAAATAATTTGACTTGTACTGGAGCATCAACATGTCATTCTTAGAAATAAATTGACTTGTACTGGAGCATCAACGTGTCATTCTTAGAAATAATTTGACTTGTACCGGAGCATCAACATGTCATTCTTAGATATAATTAGACCTGTACTGGAGCGTCAACATGTTATTTTTAGATATAATTAGACCTGTACTGGAGCATCAACACGTTATTTTTAGATATAATTAGACCTGTACTGGAGCATCGGCATATCATTCTTAGATATAATTAGAGACATAATTAGACCTGTACTGGAGCATCAACACGTCATTCTTAGATATAATTAGACCTGTACTGGAGCATCAACATGTCACTTTTAGAAATAAACCTCAAGTTTTAAGGGGGTGACAGACTACGCTACAAGTTCAAAGCGTTTTATATAACTCCATATTGCTCGCCATACAATCCCATACAGATCTGTCACACCTAAAAAGATAATGTTATGGGTTGAGCATTTGGACGATATGATATTTGAAAATTATGCGACCCCTCTCAGAACAATTTACCGAGGGCCGTAATTACGCGGTTGTCATCTGAGAAAGTGACAGATCCCACACAGAGAAATGATATTCGGCAGCAGTTCCCCAATTGATCTGACCCCTTCTTCTTAGTAAGATTATAGCGTAGTGTGTCACCCCAACATATAATACGTACGTACCATGCCCAAATTATGGGCGCATAATATAGCGTAATTTGTCTAAGGCTTTATTGTGAATTTTTTTAGTTTACACGCTCATATTTCCTGCCAGAGTGGTAGATTATCACAGTATCACCCTGTTGTAAAACCACCATTCAGAATCGAAGCGTTGTTTGGTGACCAGAGCTGAACAGCGGGGTAATTCTCCTCATACATCTTCCACATCTCTTTCCGTTCTCTGTTGCATTCAGCCTCAAAACATACCCTAATTAGGGATACATAGTCCTACTGCTGTCGTCACAAAATGTTAATTTTTAAGACTTTATGAATTTCTTTGAGTTGTAAGCATATATTTCCGATAAGTGTAAAGGTAAAATATGTTTTGGCGCTGGCAGATTCACCTCTCAAATGCCAACTTTATAAATCACACTACAAACTCAATAAACATGTATTTCATCTCAAAATAATAATCATTATTTATCAATCTGAATCATTACAGTATCTGCCCCTCATCAAATAGCAAATAAATCATCGGACCAGCCACTCATCTCAGAGATGATCTTCAGTGGCCCGCTCAGACATCATTATCCGAGATAATTTGCCCACCGAGAGAGTGATTGATGGCTGCAGCTTCTCTACGTGGACCATTTATTTGGCATTTGCCTGCTACTTGGATCTGAGTGTAGGTCTGAGAAGTGACTGCATCTGAAATCAAAGGAATCAGTTTATGTACGCCGGGGATAAATGTAACATAGTTAGACAGGAAGCTTATAAAGGCGTTTCAAAATTTACCCTAAATTCTGTGATAAGAAGTAACATATTAAATAACGGTATTTAACATCAATTAATATTTACCCAAAATTCTGTGATAGGAAGTAACACATTAAATAATGGTATATAACATCGATACATAGTATTTTCCCCAAATTCTGAGATAGGAAGTAACACATTAAATAGCGGTATTTAAGATCGATAAATATTTACCCTAAATTCTGTGATAGGAAGTAACACATTAAATAACGGTATTTAACAGGGAGAAATATTTAAAAAACCGAAAACCAAAATACGATACAGATTATTCTAAAATCATGTTGGGAACTTTCGGTTGGAGTTTTTTTTATTTTATTTTTATTAGCTCCACACTACTGTGTAGAGCTAAAAATAAAAATAGCCTACTGGCCCTAAAAAAATAATTTCCCTTTGGTTCTATGTCATATTTGGGGATGCTGTATGAAGGGTCTTTTTAGGGAAAGGAAGGAGAGCAAGTTCTGGGAAGGAAAAAAGGTATAAGACGTGAAGAAGACGGAAGTATGAATCCATCCCTCCCACTGCGGTGCAAGACGATGGGTCGAGAGAGACCAGTTAGAGAGATCGAAGGGTTTCCCCAAACCGGTATATCCCGATCCGGCCTGCCATGTATTTGGTGGACATGCGCATCACAAACTTCACACAATGAACCCGAGCACTAGTCACTAGTACAGTAGTCACCATACGTAGCGAGCCACTTGAGGTGACCTATGGTCACTAGAGGTAATTAAGCAAGTAATTTATTAATTTAAACGCCCTGATGGGCTTTTAAATGATACATATTTTACATAATTTACTGCATAATACGGTGACAACAGAAGGTTTTTATTTTTAAAACATCAACAAAAAAAACATTTATTTGTGGGTTCACAAGATATCTACAAGAAAACAATAAATATACGCATGTTATAAAAATATTCTTCGTTATCCAGTAGTTCCCGGGGCGGTGGTACCCAAACCCGCCTCCCAAATTGCACTTAGCAAATTACATAATTGGATTACCTGTAGGACTTAAAATTGAATTTAACAATTGTCATGCACCACAAAAAACAAACGAAGTAAGGTTAATTACATTGGCAACATAAGATTGATATATTTAAACAAACTACAATTTTAGTTTGCTTAACATTTTGTTAAATTGTATAATTTCGATCAATATGCAAAAGCTACCATCTCAACTTATTTCTCCGTTTTCCGACTCCTACAGATACAAAGCTTTTTTAAAAAACAAGGTTTTTAGCTTTCTCGCTCCAATGGTGGCCCAGGATATCATTTACAATTATGTAGAGAGGGTAGGTAAATTAATGTACGAGTATTAATTTAATTTAAATATGTTGGTGCAAATGAATTAATGTATTAGAAAGACAGAGATAAGAAGCTCCAGTAAGTATTCATTTAACAGTGCACGGAGAGAAATCGCTTTTTGCCCTCACGATAAATTAATATGCCTTATTAATAAAACAACAATTTAAGAATATTTTATCGACTTTATCGATAAAGAATTTTTGAATTAATGCAAAAGTATTAGGATTTTCATGAACGTGGTAATATATTCGTAATTTACTAAAAGTTTATGAGGAAACCTGTTAATTCATTTCTCAGACTTGCAATCCGTTTTTAACCTGAATGATCAATAATTTTTAATAAATAAGCAATACTGATTTCTCTCCGTGTGGAAAAATAGTTGATGAAATTAAAATAAAAGAAATTGAAACGCAAAGAATTTTTTAAGCAGATGTAAAATTGTTGATGAAATTAAAAGCAAAGAATTTTTTAAGCATCTGTAAAACAGTTAATGAAATTAAAATAAAATAAATTTAAACGCAAAGAATGTTGTAGGCATCTGTAAAACAGTTGATGAAATTAAAATAAAATAAATTGATACGCAAATAATTTTTTAAGCACCTGTAAAACAAAAATTGTCTATTGTATATTTCATGAAAAATAAGTTCGCACGAAGACTGGTCAACCTCATTGATTTTAAACATCTTCTTATTTGTAAGACAAATGAGACGAGGCAGAACGAGGACATATATTAAACATAGTAAAGTGGGTCAAGTTTGGTGAACGTTTGTGTAGGACAGGAATATCTATTCAGTTGAAACAGATTCCCTGGAGCTGGGAACTAAAACGGAGAGAGAATGTGGATATTCGAGATTGGATTCTTTTTCAGAATATTTGGTATTTGAATATTGGTTTCATGTGACGAAATTACACATGAGGGAATTACACTATCATTATTACATTACCAGAATTACACATGTACGGAATATCCCATTAACGAAATTACACGTGAAGGGAATTACACCAACTAGAATTACACACAAACCTAACCTAACCTAATTTTTGTTGGTTTTTCCAATATGAAACATACTTAAATGCACTGTTTTTATTACTTGTGTAATTCTAGCAGATGTAATTATTCTCTTCGTGGTCGAGGGGTAAGACTCTCGCCCAGCAACCCGGAGGTCGCGAGTTTCACAGAATTTTATTTGTTTGAAGTGTGTTACTTCACACTTCAAACATTTCAAATAATACAAGGTATATTTGCGGCACATTCCAGAGCGGAAGATACTCTCAGTATCGCTCTGGAGTAAGACCACCATTCAGAATTAAATCGACCCGAACTGTCAGGTACATCTCCACCTTCCTCTTCGACATCTCTTTCCCCTCCCTATTGCCCTCAGCCTCACAACATACCCCAATCGGGGATGCCATAGTTTCACTGGCTCCAGGCGGTTGGGAGCAGTTACGACTCTTGTGCGATATTCACATTTTTTTTAAATCCGTAAGTGTGTAATTCTGGCAGTATATTGGTACTTGAAATTATTCACGCTTGACGCCTTTCCAAATAGATAATGTTAAAGCTTTAGATGCAGTTTATTTACATCCACGAAAAGAAAGTTCAAAGTGATAGGAACAGCAACGTTGAAAAAGTACTTTTCTCAAACTGTTTTTACTCTCAGTTTTATGAGGCGATCATAAACATTTGATCAGTCCCGAACCCACGAAAATCAAACGAAATGTAATGAATATACGTGTTTGTGCAAATATTGTCAAAGAAAAATCTTGACTGCAGTACAGGATGATAATGACGTCACTCTTCGGGTTATATTTTTTTAATACTAGCTGTACCCCGCCACGCGTTGCTGTAGCTCAGTATGTCTGTGCAAATAGAGAAAAAATAACGCGTGTTGCTTTTACGTCCAACAATGGCAATGTTAAAAAAAACATGTTTGTTCAACAGATAGCGCTGTTATTAAAAAAACATGTTTTTACCTGCCACAGATGACATCCACAGGGTTTTCCAATAAGAGGTGTTATTTTGATATTCAATCGTAAATGATCAATGGATCAAGTGAACGTTGTTCAGATCAATATCATCCAATTCCGGCTATAAAAAATCATTAATCATCTCTCAATAGCGCAATCCATTCACCGTAACTGTTGCTCCAGCTCCATTTTCGAAAAAGTAAGATGACTCCGCCGGACCATAAATCGCACCAAACAGTTACACGTTAAGGATAGAGAGGCTTTTCAACAATAACTCTTGGGTTTTCCGAGCTCCAGATGCGACAATTTTGCTTGTTGACGAAGCCACCGAGGTGGAAATGGGCCTCATCACTCAAGATGATTTGCATTTGATTCACTCAAGTGAATTTTAATAATTTCAATGCGTTGTTGAAGCGTGTATCGTTCCATTTTTATTAATGGCATAGTTTCCACTTGTCAAATGTCAAAAAATGACAGCTTCAAAAGTAACGTCTACCGAAATAGCGGGCTATTCAAAATAACACCTCTTATTGGAAAACCCTGTATATAATATAGGTATATAAAAACACACGCGTATTCGAACGCAACGTTGTCTCAAAATTTCAAATTTGATGAAGAAGTTTGGGAGAGTTAAGATTTGGAACAAACGAACATTTACACTTATTTATTTATATTGATTAAAGATTAGTGGTGAAAAAAAAGTATTTCATTATTCATGATTATCTCTTCATTTTTTCAATAATTTATTTTGCTTATAGTATGTAATATTACATATTTTTTTCTAATTATTTGCAAACCCGCAAAAATAAAAATAAATGTAAATGTAACTTAAATGGTTAATTTATTATTATTATTAATATGTTCACTAAAATATGTAAGATTAATTCACATGTATAACTAAAATATGTAAAATTAATTCTCATGTATAACTAAAGTATGTTATATTAATTCACATGTGTAACTAAAATATGTAAAATTAATTCACATGTATAACTAAAGTATGTTATATTAATTCACATGTGTAACTAAAATATGTAAGATTAATTCACATGTATAACTAAAATATGTAAGATTAATTCACATGTATAACTAAAATATGTAATATGATTATATTATTTATCAACAGAGTGCATGTCAAAAATTCGCTCCACTTAATAATACAAAATCTAAAGCCTACAAAACCTAATATCCATAAAATTTATCTATAAACATGTCCCCGAAGATCAGTGTAGAGAATAATCGAAGTTTGTGAAATCTTAACGCTCTAATTTTACAGAATTTACAAGTGTTTAATTCAAACTGTGAAGTGTCAGAGTGTTGTTGCCGAAATAATAACCTGTCATTCTAATCACTGTAAACATACCTGTGCGAAAATAAAAACAATTAATACGTATCATCAAAGTTTGTGAAATCTTAACGCTTTAATTAACCAGGTTTACAAGTGTTTAATTCAACTGTGAAGTATCATAGTGTTATTGCCGAAATAATATCCTTTTATTCTAATCGCTGTAAACATACCTGTGCGAAAACAATTTTATATTACTCTTAATTCCCGGTTAACCAAAAGCGGCAGCTAGCCCAGTGGTGAGCGAATCCGCATATAGATCCGAAGGTCCTCAGTTCGATTCCTAGTAATACTAAGTTTTCTTCCTCAATTTTTTTTTTTTCCTGCAATATTATTTAAATCATTGTGAAACAAGATATACGAGTTTAGCAGATCATCCAAATCAAGGCGCTGATTTAAAGTACGAATTATCATCAAGTACCCATAACTACTTACTGTGGCAAGTTAGCAATATTGCCTACATGTCAGCTGACAGGCGCAAATCATCGACTTATCAACTAAAGTGGTGAAGCGAATAAAAAAAAAAACACAAAAAAATACGAATTGTACAAAACCAATTACTTATATAAAAAAATCCAGTGTTCAAAAAATGAACCGTCCTAAAAAAAGACATCTGAGCACAATGATGCCCCGGATTATTGGAGAAAATAGCGTCTCAATTGAGGATACAAACGAAACCTCATCGATTGCGTCATCCAAAGGCTCGGATGATACCGAAGTAGAATATCCTTGCACCTCAGGGGTAGATAATATTTGATGTGCTTAATGAAGCTCAAACACATCTGACAGCTCTACAAGATGTCTTGGCAGAGAAGCAGTCGAAGGTCTCAAAAGACCAGCAGCTGAGAATTGCCAGAAACGTGTCGGAAGTTTTTAGATCCGTATCTCAGCTGTTGTTGGAGCGCGAGACCATGCGTGCTGATCTGGCTACAGTGACTGCCCAACTGAGAATGACAGAAATCAAAGTACGACACGTGAAGAGCGAAAAAAGACAACTTGAACAAAAAATTATTCAACTAGAGTCTGATCTTGGACCTGTAATGCGGAGAGTAGCGGAGGCAACGGAGGCTAGCCTCTCATTTGCTGACATCGCCCGCAAACAGCCTAATGATGCTCACCAACCCCCTCCACTTACCCAATATGGACATCGTGTCGGAGCACCAAGACCAGGCGTATGCGTATTTCCAACAGATGCAGACGCCACCAAGGATAGCGATGGTACCAAAAAAATTATCCAGGACATGATTCGGCCATCTGAACTAGGCGTTCGGGTCACGGGAATAAAAAAGATAAGAAATAAAGGTATCTTGATAAACACGGCAACCGCAGGTGAGCAACAAAAACTATTAAATGCACCCTGTTTCGACAAATCAAGCACAATTAAGGCCCGACTGCCGACCAAGCGATCTCCGAGACTAATATTTTTTGGGGTACCGAGGGACCTGACTGACGAAGAATTTTTAAGGATCGCCTTAACTGGGGTTCCCAACATTCAAGACATTGAGGGAACTATAGCGTGCTGTAAATTAAGTCACTTAGCTGGTGCTCGCACAGGAAACACTTGTCATCGTATTTATGAAATGCCAGCTATCGTCCGTAAATTACTTATTGAACAGGAGAAAGTATTTGTGAACTGGACTGTTTGCCGCGTCAGAGATTTTATTGGCCTTACTGTCTGCACTAAATGTCATATGATTGGACACTCATACAAATATTGCAGAGATACTAAACCTACATGTGGACACTGTGCACAAGAAAAACACACCCGTGAGTCGTGCCCAAATGCAGCCATCAAACCAGTTTGCGCGACATGCACCAGATTTGGTAAGCCTGCTGACCATTCAACCGGAGATAGGGACAACTGCCCAGCTTACATAGCTGCCCTCAAGAAGGACCTAGCTACAATAGACTATGGAGTGTAATATACAAGAACACAAGTGCCTAACTATCGATGACTATACTCCCATGAAGAACTGTCTGCGAATAATGTATATGAACGCCAGAAGTATACGAAACAAGTTTGACGAAATTGAGGAAAAGGTCAGAAGATTATGCGATATTGTTCATGTTCTTGTCATCACTGAAACGTGGCTTGATGTCGGAGAAGAAAAGTTCTTTTGCTTAAATGGTTTTTACAGTGCTTTTTCTTCTCGCCCAAATGAAGGAGGAGGAGGTGTGGCCATATATGTTCTGGATTCTATGAAGTGCTCTATCATTGAAAATTTTTCCAACGAAAATTCATTTTTAGGTATTAGTGTTTGCAGCAGTAATAGGAAACCAGTCAACATTTATGCCATTTATCGAAAACCTAACCCAAACAACATGCACGATTTCCTAACACATTTTGAAAAAATACTGAACAAAAGCAGACAAGATACATTAATACTCGGAGATTTCAACATTGACACTTCCATAAACACACCTTCTTCTTTAAGTTTTATCAACACCTTATTAACATACAATTTCTCAATACAAAATAAATCATATCCCACGAGAGTCACTGATACAAGCAGCAATATTATAGATCACGTTATATCAAACAGACAAAACATTTCAACAACCATATCGAATATAGATGACCCGCTTAGTGACCATAATATACTAATTGTTGACTTTAAGAATAATTTAAAAAAATGGTTTAATAATAGAACTAAACCACGCTTTACTAAACCTATCATCAACAGTATGGCGGTAAAATCTTATATTGCGACTAACAAATTTGCTATCAACTCAACCAAACCCGAAGACGGTTACAAAGATTTTAATGATTATGTCAAAAATGCATTAGAAGCAGGTAAAACTACACCGAACGTAAAAACAGGAAGGCGGCAACATCTTAATACACCTTGGTTTGATTCTAAACTGAATTTTCTAATCAAGGAACGAAACCAGCTTCACAAGCAGTGGAAACAAGACCCAGGTAATATTACTCTTGCAATACGTAAAAATAAACTCAGAAACATAATAACTAATTATAGGAGAAGTCTGAAAAACAAATATTACATCAATAGCTTTCAACAAAGCCTAACTAACCCAAGAAAAACTTGGAAAACCATTAACTCAATTCTGTCTAACCGTGTACATAAACCCACCAACACAATTGAATCTCTCATCGTAAATAATTGTGAAATTAGGGAACCCCGTGAAATAGCGTTGGCATTTAATGAGTTTTTCCTGTCAGTTGGAGAAAAATTGGCAGCTGCCATTCCATCATTCCCGGATGACTGTAATACAATATATGTAGAACCAAAGGCACGACAATCCTTATATATGACTAGGACGAATAAGGATGAGGTAATAAAGGTCATCTCGAAACTTAGGTCGAATGCAGCGGCAGGAATCGATGGAGTAACACCGTGCATTCTTAAAACCTGTAAAGAAGAACTAGCGGGGCACCTAACCCAACTTATCAACTTCTCCATAGGCTCGGGAATATTTCCAAACCAGTTAAAGCTAGCAAAAATTATACCAATTTTTAAAGAAGACTGCAAGAAGTGTATTTCTAACTACCGTCCAATATCGATTTTATCGGTATTTTCAAAGGTGTTTGAGTCAATTATCAAAGATAGACTGATAAAATACATCTCTAGCAATGATATCCTTACACCACAGCAATATGGCTTTCGGAAAAACTCCAATACCCAATGTGCCACTTTCGACTTCATTTCTAACATTCAGCAGTACATAGACCAGGGCGAATATGTGGCAGCTATATTTATAGATCTGAAAAAAGCCTTTGATACGGTAGATCATGAAATACTTCTACAGAAAATGGAACATTTGGGAATAGTAGGTAAATCTTTAAATTTGCTCCGAAGTTACCTAGCTGATAGATTTTGCCTTGTCGATATCGGAGGGAACCTAAGCGGCTTTGGAAAAATCACATGTGGAGTGCCACAGGGCTCTATTCTTGGACCTCTACTTTTCTTACTATACATCAATGATATAACTAAATGTGGCATCTCGGGAAAACTTCAACTTTACGCTGACGATACTGTGATTTACTACCATTGTAAAAATCTGAAGGAACTTGAAGCTCTAATGAATAAAGATCTCGCAAAGCTGGCAAAATGGCTTCGATTAAACAAATTAAGCCTCAATGTTAAAAAAACCCATTACCTTACTTTCGGTAAAAAAGATAACATGGGTATGAATATTATTCTTGGAAATGAAAAGCTACAACATGTTCAAGTAACGAAATATTTGGGGTTACTCATAGACTCTAACCTCTCGTGGAACTCCCATGTTGAGAATGTAAAATCCAAAATTTCCCCTATAACCGGTGTACTTTATCGACTCCAAGGTGTGCTCCCCACATCTTTACTGCGTGCAACTTATTATGCTATGATTCACTCCCACCTGAGTTATCTAGTTAGTATCTGGGGCACCATTACCAAAAAAAAAGTTCGGAAATACAAGTAATTCAAAATAGAGCCGTACGTAATATATATAATCTGCCATGGGATACACATGTCAAAGATATATACTCACAGACACAAATACTTCCCTTTACAGTCCTTCCAAAGTATAACATCACAACTGCCATTCTACAAATAATTCAACACTCCTCACACACCAACACTAAACCAGTTTTTAATTCTGACATACACAAAAGCACAAAACACGATCACAAAATCAAATACATTTATCGTCATCTACTTACACGACCAAATTTGGAATTAACTCCTTACAATACATTGCACATAAACAATATAACGCATTACCTAGTAATTTAAAACTTCCGGCAACAAACAAAAAAACACTGGCAAAAGCTCTTAAAAGCTATTTCCTTAACAGTTTCATTAATGACTAACACAATCTTTCTCTAGAACTCCATAATAACATCTGCGTTTATTTATTTTAATGTATTTATTTTAATGTATTTATTTTAATGTATTTATTTTAATGTATTTTATTTATTTGCCTTGTCCTTTCTAATGTTGTCTTTACCGAAATGAGTTTTATAAACTCATTGGGAATAATACATTATTACTTTGTTATCATTTTGTAATGTATTATCTTGTAATAAAAAAAATAAATAAATAAATAAAAAAAAAATTAAAAAAAAATAAAAAAAATTAATTCACATGAATAACTAAAGTATGTAAGATTAGTTCACATGTGTAACTAAAATATGTAAGATTAATTCACATGTATTCAGGTATGTTTCCTTTATAAACTCAAATAGAAAAGTAAAATTATTGATTTAACTGTTGCAGCAATCATCATCAAACAAAATAATTTCGGTTGTGTGTCTGTCCTGCGTAACTCTGGTTCAATGCGGCAAGGCTGGTTTGGGGAGACCATTTGACCTCTCCAACTGGTCTCTCTCGACCCATCGCCTTGCACCGTAAGTGGGAGGGATGAATTCAAATGTCCACCACTCATGGACACACTGACCTCCGAATTCCTACCCACCGCTCATACAATTTTCCTTCTGAGGAAAACAATTTCCCTCGGGAAATGTGATCTTTGGGGATGCTGTGTGGAGGGTATTTTTAAGGAAAGGAAGGAGTTCTGGGAAGGAACAAGGTATGAGGGATGGGTAGGAATCTAGGGATAAGTGTGTCTAGGAGAGGAGAGACCAGTTGGAGAGATCAAATGGTCTCCCCAAACCAGCCGCTCCCGTTCCGGCACGCCACGAAGCTGGTGGGCAGGCGCATCCTGAACACACCTCACCCGGTTAACCCGGGCACCCCTGCTTAATCACCAAACGTGACAAACCACTTCGGGTGACCTATGCCAGAAGTGTTGGTTTTCCAATGAATAGTTCCTGGGGAGCCGGTACCCAAACCCGCTTCCCAAATTGTAGTGTAATGCGTGGAGCTAATGTTAAAAAAATACCTCGAGCTCGGATTTGCATTGAATTAAAGTGTCATTTTCAAAATAGGAACTGATTATGTGAAGAAATCACATAAGCGATAAGGTACCTCCTATCAATATAATATTCCAACAATTAATAGGAATTAAGATTCCGTGATTTTTCAAGGGTCTGCGCTAGTCATACATATATTTTTCTTATATTCAATCGTACATTGCAATGATGCCCACTTAACTTTGAATTGAATAATTTTTTTTTATTTTTGATTATTTTTTATTTTTTTTAGGCTGTCGAGAAGCAGATTGTAAATTTACAATTCTATATAAGCATAATATATGTATGAATAGCATTGTACGTTGTAATGTTGCACATTTATCTTTGAATTGAACTTTTTTTTATTATTGATCAATTTTTATTTATTTTCAGGCTGCCGGGAAGGTGATTGTGTATTTACAAGTACACCCTCATGGCTTATTATAGTATTGGTAACATTTATTTATAAAAAATGGTTTTGACGTATAACGTTATGACGCGATTTATTTGTAATTGCAGGTGAGTTCCTGAAATAATCCAGTAAAAGTTCGGAACCGATGGGTTTCTTGCTTCGATACAATGAATTCATGATCTTAGAAAAAGGCAAAAAACCTACATAAAAAATAGCATATTTTCGTGATTATTTTTTTATGTTCATTCTGCAGCAATTATCTTTGTTCTGATATGTTTTTTACATCAACTTTCAGCTTGAAAATCCTACTGTTATAATATCCCGTGTATATAATATACGGGTTCGCGCTATTCTTAACAATAAAAATCACTCGGATGCGTTCAACAGTAGCCTTAGCTCGTTGCCTTCAAATATAAATCGAACAATCCATCGGTATTCAAATATTTCCATTCCTTCTTCCCACCTTCCATTCAAAGTCAAACGCACAGATGATAAATCATAACTTTACAGAGGTCACTGTAACGTAACGTCAGTACTAAAAACCGTATAGAGAATAAACAGAATAAATCAGCCACCACTAAAACTGCACGAATAAATCATAAATATAAACAATATGAAGAGTAAAGTGTGCGTTATTTCCAGCGCTCCTGATCTATATTCCGTGAAAATAAGTTATAATATATATCAGTTGAGAGACGGGACGGGAGTGAAGAAATGAGAAGTCTAGCTTCAGAACTGCTCGCAGTGGAAAGTGAGTAATCCGTTTGGCGTCTCTAAATACATCTCGGCCGCTGCTAGTGACGCACATTCTCTGTGTTATTCGCTCTCTCATTCTTTGTCTCTCGTAATCTCTTCTTCTCTTATTCTGTACCGCTCGTCTCTCTGCCTAGAGAGGTAGGGTCCAAATTGTTAGCGTTTTCCTGAACATTATTAAGAGAAAACTGCTGCTCCATAAAACAGCGCAATCATTTTGAGATGCCAGTATGGGTACCGTGAACCATTATTCGGGTAACCAACACCTCTGTCATAGGTCACTCCGAGAAGTTTGCTCCGTTTGGTGATTTACAAGGGGTGCTGGGTTCACGGATTTTCCAACTGTATGTCGGGCCGGATTGGAAGGGGCCGGCTGAGGTAGACCCTTTCATCGAAGTGGAAGAAATTGATCCGAACGTGTGTAACTCCTGGACACCCTGACACTCAGATTCTTAAACACCCCTCATACTTCCCAGAACTTCCTCTACTTCCTCTACTTCCTTGACCACGGGGGGCAGAATAATTCAGACAATTCCTTGACTCCGGATTCGAAGTCGAGTACCTTACCAAGGAGGCCAACCTTAAGTCATTTCCGCCGAAATCCTGAAATAATTAAGCAAAGGTGCATTTTTCGGTTGAATTCCTGAACTAATGCAGCCGAAGTGCGAAATCAATTTCGTTCTTGCTTCTACATATCACGTTATAACTCGTTTTATTGCCAATTTAGGCGAAATCTGGCGAAGTATTGAGGTATAACAAAATCAATGTGATTCATGTTTCTGATAGGTAACTAGATCTTTTTAGATGAACTCCTGAAATAATGCAGTCAAATAGAAGATCAATGTTGACCTTACTTCCAAAAATTCCGCTATACTCGATCTGCCAAAAGTTTTTACTATCATAATATGTATTTTTACTCCATCTCAACGATTCATTTCTTATATAATGACAGAGAACAAAAAAATTGTAAATTCCCTAAAATAGAACAATGAGAATAATACTAAGGTGAAATAGATTTTCAAAAGTAACTAAAATGTTAAAGGAACTAAATTGGCTAACAGTGAAATAGATGATTGCACAAGGACATTCACAGAAATAACACAAGAATGGGCACTAAATATATACAACATTCGGATTAGGACATTAACAGACATAACACAAGAACGGGTAATAAAACTAGGCTACCAAAAAAGGACAGTGCCAATGCATAAAATGTTTTTTATGTCAAAAATGGCATATTATGGTGTGCGATCACTCAAGACGTTCTGCAAACTCGGCATAATATACTGAAAATCACTCGAGTGGTTATGCAACACCTCACATAAGCGGCCCTGTCTATAACTATATCGCCACCCGGTTGGGCAGCGTCGTGAGGCGGGTTAACGTAGGGGTTGTAGGAAGGGATGATTATAGGAAGTAGGAGAAACAGATGCCGGTAGCTCGTAGCATACGGTTATCTTGATTGTTTAAAATAACAGAATCAATGAATTTTTAAAAAATATATCACTTTCTTAAAATTAAATAAGCACATATTACAATTAAAATTTTTATCATAATATTATTCTTTTCAGGATACGTTGTATATAATGTTGCACACTTATCTTGAAAATTATCGAATTTTAAAAATGTATTTATTTATTAGATTTTTTGCTTTGAGAAGGAGATTGTAATTATGTGTTATTTTTTTATTTTTATTTCACCCCCGCAAGGGTAGGCAGAGAGGACGGGCCGCCAAACAACTCTGTCTTGGCACACACTCCTTGCCTCATTCACATTCATACATCGTCTCATATATATTATTCTATTACTCTGAAACTTGACATGGCCCGAGTCAAGTATCTGATTCACTTCATCGTGCCATGTTTTCCGCGGGCGTCCCCTACTCTACGTGCCCAAACCATCCAAGCGTCCCTTTCTTAATATTACTCATTACACTTACATCAGCCTTGTATTCTTTGCGGATCTTCACATTTCTCACACGATCATACATTGTTTTACTACATATACGCCTCAGGGATCTCATTTATACAGCATTAAGTCTGCTTTTCTTCTACCTCTGCGAGTTCCAAGCCTCACTGCCATAAATCAGAGTAGATACCAGCACTCCATTGTAGATTGCTAGCTTTGCTTCTTTGGACAATTTACTTACTACTTTTACTTATAACTGTACCATATAACTTTAAAATGAATTTGACCGGTTTATTTTATATTCAACATATTAAATGTAAAATTAATTCACATGTATAACTGTATATTTCCTAAAAAAACAAAAACAATAAATTAATCCTCATGGCCTTGGTAATTTATGAAAATGATTTTCATTATGGGAGGAATTCCCGTATCTGAATAGACGTTCTAACTTCCACACATACCGTTATAACACGATTTTGTTGCAATTTCAAGCGAATTCCTGAAATAATTCAGGAAAAGTTCAAAACCATTTGAGTTCTTGCTTCCTTACAAATAGCGCGAAAATACATAATAAAAGGCAAAAATAAACAGGATACAAATTGCACACAACATATTGCAGCCCATTTCACATTAGCAGAGCTTTGTGATTTCAGAAAAATACTGAAAGTCAGCAGGAAAAATTCGCTGCATTTTTACTGCCGTCAAACAAGTTTATTTTAAGAAACGCTTCGCCATCAGAATAAAAATTCTAATTTCAATGAACCCTAGAACTTTTGCATTAAGCATTTTAGTTCGTTTGAAGAATGCAGACAATCCCATTTATTTACAAATAGGAAGCACAATCAAACCATCTATTCCACATCCAACACTCAAAAACAACTACACACAACATTCATTTTTCAGAAGGATGTGCACAAAACACAGGAGCGATTGGTGTCATATGTATACATTTACCATATTATTTAATTAGTACCATTCCTAGAAATATTAATATGAAGACATATCAAACTGCTCAATGCAGTTTAAAGCCAATTAACCCAACTACATTTCGCCATTTATCCTATTTTTCAGACAGAAGATTTTCACTGACTTGGTATTTATATATTAAATTCTAAATGATTTGGTTGGTAGTCTGATATTGCTAGAATTGATAAGCTTCCGGATTCCACAACGTAATACTAGAAGTCAGGATTTATTTCAGTGCAGAAATTCTGGGACTAACTACCATATGTATTCATCTTTGCCCCGAATACTAATGGAGGGAAACAATTATAACAAGTCAGTGGACATCTTCAATTTATCTTTAAACAAATATAAAAAGTTGTTAATGAAGCAATTCAGTTGTGTACAATAAATAATGTATTCATCTGCAAAAGCCCCGAAAAAGGCCGTTAATTTAAAAATAAATAAATTTATAGGATTTATAAATTTGGCAAATTATGACAAGCGATCGCTCAAAACGTTTTAGGCAAACTTGGCATAATATGAAATTGGCAAAAAATCGCTTTTCCGTTTCTCCTCAGGTCAATTCACTAAGTGTATATTACCGAATTAGGTCCCCGTGCACTGTTACTCGCCTGATACTAGTGGAACAACTTTCAGCGAGGCAAAAGCGTCTCTATGACTATTAAGTGATTTTCACGGGTATGCACTAGTTATTACTACTAAATAAGACGAAATTTATTTCCAGAAAAAATATTGAAATAGTCAAACGAGAAACCTTCAGAATTGAGAATTGCCAGAACTTACTGGTCTGATGAACTTCTGGCGTCACGTCCGATCTGCAAATATTCCAAGGGTAGTGTATCTTCCTCAAAATATATGTATAGCGCAAAACTAAAATCCAACAGATCTATAATTTTTTTTCGTGCGCTTATTTTGTATTTAAATTATTTTTTCTAAATTCTGTAAAACACCCAATCTGGCGTAATAAAGGTTTACTAAATATAAACTGTTATTGTCATTATCTGTAACTACTTTCGTAGTACCTTAAGTACTTATTTTGTACTCTTGTTATTATACACAATTTTAGTTAACTCCTTTTTACAACAGAACTCATTAATATAGATAATTAATGATACTATTAATAATTAATGGCTCCTATATCATATTTTACTACATCTAAACGATTTACTTCAGATATCTTAAAGTGTTGGCTTACATATGTATTATTTTATTCAAAAATATTATTTCTTATCCATAAGTATCATTGAATCGCTGACAGCCCTGAATTGTTAATGCCAAGTTGCGATGCCTACTCAGCTATTCCAAGTACAATTAATTTTGTGGGTAACAATAAACTCACCACTGACTATTATCATAGACACCTCATACTTCGACTTATGACAGGTCTTATACGAGCTTAGTATAAATTAGTTCAACTATTGTTACACTGGTATATATTTATTATGAATTATGCATTGTCTTACTGCACTTATATTAATAACTGCATCACTTGCAATAGTGTTTTTGTGTACACATTAATTGTTCTTTAATTTATTGCTATTATTATCCTGTTTACCACTGTACTCTTGTAACTCGATTATCACTGTATTGTAAAAGCCGTTTTATGGCGTTTGAATAAATAAATAATTTGAATTGTACCTGCATATATCGATCGTAATCAGCTTATTATGTTATGTACTTATACACTTATTATTGTACTCCTAAACAACTTACCTGTAACAATGTTTACATGTAAACGCCTCCAAAGTTTGAATAAATAGATAAATATATTTGTTTTTGGAATAACTTAATGAGTAAAACCTCTAATTATAATATTTAATTATTGGAGACAATTTTAGCGAACACGACTTGACCTGTCATTAGGTTAGTTGGTAGAGCTACGCTCCAGTAAGGCGAAGGCCCTGGGTCCTAGGTGCGACCGAATCTTTTTCTGATTTTTCTGTTTCAAATTTTCCTTTAGGAACGGCTAATATTGACATCAATAATTAAATAAAAAAAGTTAACAAGTAAACTATTATTGAGTCAAAAGATTGCTGCATAATCGACATTAGTCGACATTCAACGAGCGAGTGAGATGAATCAGTGAGGCAATAAAAGATACTACTATTAGCGAAGATATTTATTTTAGGAGTAATAAAAACAGTGGACACAAAATTATTCGTATTTCTAGCCAATTTCATAATATTAAAAATATGTATTTTCCACAAAAATAATAATTCTACTTCTCTAGGTGCCTAATTAGAGTCCGGCCACAGTAAAGTTGTCAGATGATGTTATAAAACCCGAGTTAAAAATATCGGACGTGAGAATATTATTCTCTGCTGCTGTTATTTAACTTCTTGTTTGGCCGACTGATTCATAAAAGTTTCGAGAATACCTTCGCCAGGAATAGCCGCGCAAAGTGCGAAACAAACGATTGGTGAAACGCGAGAATACTTTACATTCCTGCTGATGGAAACTATCCCATCCACAGACATAGGAATTAATAGACGAGAAGATATGGGCGAGGGGTAAAATCAACTGTTGAAGAACGAGGGAACGAGGGAACGAGTGAAGCTGACTGTGATTCGTCAATAAATCAATCTGACAGTAAATAGGCATCTCGCATTATAATATCACCATTTACTTCTTAAAAGTAAAATCTGCTTTGAATGAATAGACATTTTTACATGGGAGCGCAAATTACTCGCCACGTTATGAACAAATTTGCGAAGTCCAAATTCGGCAAAGTAAGGCAGCTTTTATTTTCAGAGTCGTAGTTAGTTTCAGAGTATTTAGTTAAGACACTTTTATAAATGTTCATAATTTACTTCCCAGCAACCAACCAGCTTTGTGTTTCGCGTCCAGACGTTTCTCTATGTGATAGTAACAACTGATTCATATTATACGATGTGAATATGCTTAAAATAAAGTAAAATAATGCTTATATATGGAATGTAATACGACAATTGGGTTTATTCTCTTTTTTCACATCTATTTTTACCAGTTTTCATAGTACAAGTCAAAATTTTGCCGTGTTATTTAGTAAAATGAACCGATGATGCCTCGACCATAGTTCGCACAAGAATGATGACGTCACGTTTTCAAATTTCATTTGAGGCCAAACGCGAGCCCAGCCGGCTCAATGGAACCGGTATAGGGAGTGGGGATAATACGCTTTTAATCACTTAGGGCAGGTCTACTAATATTCATATGTCTATGATCCCATCCCATTATTAGTGGCTACAGAGACCTGCATACAATCATTTTATTAATACACAATATTAAACTTAATAAATAAACTTAAACTCAATATCTGGAAAACAATGTGAATGTTAGAAAATTAATTAAAAATAAACCAAAGGCAATGCGAGTTAGGAATGGCATTAAAGTGGATTAAAATCTTCTTTAATAACTGGTTACATGACACAAAAGTTAACTCTGGGAGTGTCTCAGGGGTCCATTCTAGGGCCACTTTTATTAATCATTTACGTAAATGATATTATTAGAGACATAAAATAGCGTCAGATAAGATCATTTGCAGATTGATGCGCTTGAAAGTCATAAAGCACATGATTATTGGTAAAAGAAAATATGATGAACGTCATCAAATACATGATAATTGGTAACCGAAATTATGATGAACGTCATCAAGTACATGGTTATTAGTAACTGTCAGTATGATGAACGTCATCAAGTACATGATAATAGGTAATCTAAAGTATGATGAAGGTCATCAAGTGCATGGTTATTGGTAACCGTCAGTATGATGAACGTCATCAATTACTTGTTAATGGGTAACTGGAAGTATGATGAACGTCATCAAGCAAAAATCGACGCTGAAACTTAGAAAAGGTTTATAAGATGGAAATAATATTAGACTCAAAGATATATTTATCGATGAAATTGCTGATTTTACTGCAAAACATGGCTGGGAAGGTATCTTTATTTGGAATAAATACGTTTTTTTTGTTGATAAAAAACATGTTTACTATTTTATCAAAAAAATTGCATCACACATATTACACCACTGTTATAGTATTCTCTATCTTAGTAATGTAGGTAGCTTAAAAACTCCAAACAATTCAGGATAAAGCAATAATACAAAATTTGATTTGTAATAAATATAAGATATACATAAAATGCTCAAGGAATATATAATGAGTGTGAAATAGGGAATTTTTTGTACCGTTTTATTTTTTATGTACAAAGTTAAGTTAAAAGACAAACTACATTACAATAAAGACGTTCATACACACCATTAAAGACAGAAATAATATATTAGACTTAAAAGAATGAACAAATGAAAAACAAAAAATTACTGTTATGTTAAATTGAAAATTGAAAAGTGATCCTGTTGAAGTGAAAGTATGCTAATTTCCTGTTAAAATATTAGTCTCTCAGAATATATGGAGAACACGTGTTCTGTACATAATAAATATTACGACGGAATGCGATAATATCAGAATGTCAATATTTGTATGAACAAAACATTCGCTATTAACTGATACTTTGTTGTGAACATCATAAATAATTGTCAGTAATAATAATAAATTAACAGTATTTTCAGTTAAGTTTTCTCCTTGAGAGAGTCAGTTTTACCCCCTGGGCGCGCCAAAAGATCTTTCAAATCAAAACGCCTTCATTTATAAATCCTGTGTTGGTCTTTTCCATAATTATATCAATACATTTTTCCCTATATTTAAGGGAATTTTATTAAATCACTGCACCAGAAATTAGAGACCTAGCACTAACATTGCAATGTCATAG
Organism: Hesperophylax magnus; assembly: GCA_026573805.1. NCBI lineage: Eukaryota > Metazoa > Arthropoda > Insecta > Trichoptera > Limnephilidae > Hesperophylax > Hesperophylax magnus. Next base: position 3,823,250 of record JAIUSX010000088.1, read on the forward strand.
GCATGTCATACAAAATGTTTTGTTCTCAATAAAAAAAGTTACATTTTCAGTAAATAATATATTTTTAAAATAATATTTCAATTTCAAGGCGTGTTTGGGTACCGCCGCCCGGGAACATTTTATTGGATAACAACACCTTGCAAAAGACCACCGCAACTTTTGGTGATTCAGCAGGGATGCCCGGATTCATCGGGTGAGATGTGTTCAGGTGACGAAGAGACTGGTTTGGGGAGACCCTTTGACCCCTCCAACTTGTCCCATCGCCTTGCGCCTCTGTGTGAGGGATATATTCAAATTCAAATTCAAAATTCAAATTCAAATTCACATTCAAAAAAATATTTATTGCACAAATAGAGTACAAAGGGTATAACTTATAGGTTACATCCTATTTCTTCCAGCTAACCCAACAAATACACATTATATCACATTACCCAACAATTACATGTTAACAAATAAATAAGAATAAATAACAGTAAATAAAAAATAAAATAATACAGAGGTATTTAATTCATGTAAGGTATTCATTCAAGGTGTAGTGACATTTGTTTAAAAGAAATGTTTTTAGTGTTGATTTAAATTTAAGTGTGTCGGTTATTTGTTTGATGCTACGTGGAAGGTTGTTATATATTTTAATGGCCATGTAGTGTGGTCCTTTTTGAAAAATAGTTTTGGTTGCTTTTGGGATTAATAGGTTTTCTGTGAACCTTGTAGCGTGTTTATGTGTTGAGTTTTTTTGTGGGAACTTTTCTGGAGATGATCGTACTAACAGGCATAATTCCATTATATATATGTCCGTCATTGTCAGAAGTTTAAGATTTTTAAAAATTGGTCTACATGAATCCCGGTGATCAGAGTTTGTAATTTTTCGTAGGCACCTCTCTTGGATGATAAAAACATCTTTGGCGTTTACTGAGTTTCCCCAAAAAACTATTCCGTATTTTATCATTGAGTATACGTATCCATAGTATGCGGTGATTACTGACTCGATGTTTAAGATATTTTTAAGGGTTCCTAGAACAAAAGAAAAGCTACTGATTTTTGCAACAACTTTAGATACATGTTCTTTCCAGTTTATATTTGCATCTAGTTCTATTCCCAGCAGTGAACAAGTTTGGGAAGGTTCGATATGATTGTTATTAAAGTTAACATTTATGTTTATAGGTGTAGCTTGTACTGGACAAAATTTTAGAAGTTCAGTTTTGTTTGTGTTAAGCGACAGATTTTGTGATAACAGCCAGTTTGCTATTGATTGACAAGTCTCGTTAACATGTTTATTAAACTCGTCAACATCTCCAGTACATTCAAATAACAGAGCAGTGTCATCAGCAAACATTGAACATTCTGTGCCAGCAATTATTGGAAGTTCGTTTATGTACACAAGGAAGAGGAGAGGCCCAAGAATGCTTCCTTGTGGCACGCCCTTGTTTATGGTTCTCCATTGTGATTCTGTGTTGCATCATTTTTTCGTCAATATTTGAAATTTGAACTTTCTGTTTACGATTGTTGAGGTACGTTGAGGTATTTCATATATGTCCGTCAATCATGGTCAATCTAGATCAGTGTGTCCTTCCTTTCATTAAACAAGACTCTCGAAACAGCTTCCCAAAAGATGTGCGTCTTGTGTGCGGTTAATATAAAAAAAAAATTTAGCACGATTTTCATCGAAAAAAAAAGTTGTTGGAGTTAAAGATAAAAAAAAGATCATACCGAAACGTTGTTCCGGTAAGACCCAGACCTTTTAGAGTTAGACCGTTGCCTTTTTTATTTTTCTGTGTCTTGTTCTGTTTCGTGTGTCTTTTAAATTTGTTAGTATTATCTTCTTCTTCAATAATATGTTACACTGTTCTGTATCTTCAAAAGTTATTAATAAAAAATATTTATATATTATTCATTTATTTGAATAATATTGATGTTTGTTACAGTTTTCTTCAAATAGGTCTATAACCGTAAATATATCTTGCTTCATGTTTGTAACTATTTTTCTCTGGCCTCTTAATGCTTTCAATATCTTAATTTTTTTGTATGTGTTAAGTGCTTTAATAACTACTATTAAGGTAGCTTATTGTTAAACTTATGTTCTCTTATTATCTAAACAATAGTGTGGGAGTAATTTTGTTAAAGAAAAGCACAAAAACACTGGCAACCTATATAAATTACTAGAAGTATTACTAATGTGATTTTAAATTTACAAGACAATCAATGAAATTGCATGCCCCTTGATCAATAAAAAGTATGATCCTGATCTTGATCTTGATTAAAATGTATGTTGTGATGGCCTCTTTGATCGAGAGATAAGTCTCTTGTCTACAAATCCCGGTGGGCGCAAGTATAAAGCAAATAATTTCCCTTAGGGCCTATGTCATCTTTGTGGATGCTATATGGAGGGTCTTTTTAAGCAAAGGAAGGAGTGGAAGTTCTGGAAAGGAAAAATGTGTGATTATCAGAAAATATACACTTTTTATTTGATTAATTTAAAAAAATATATCGTATTGTTGCAGATCGTTCCGGAGCGGAAGATACTCTCAGTATCGTCCCGGTAAAAGACCATCGTTCTGAATAGAAAAGTTGCTTGATATAGCATTAGTCGTGTTTTTGTGACCAGATCTGAATAGTTGGGTACTTTACCACCTTTCTCTCCCCATCTCCTTTCCCTCCCCGCTACCTTCAGCCTCACAAAATACCCCGATTGAGGATGCCATGCAATGATGTAGGACTAAACCTAAAGAGGAATTGAACACATCATGCCTTAGTGGGAACCACACGCATTTCTTCACTCAGCTACTAACCAGTGTCATTAGATAATTTTTCGCCTTACACAAAAGGCATTGCATTTTTTTCAAAAGGGTGCTTTTTATTTAACAAAGTAGAAATAGTGAAAAGGTTACATTCTTATTTATTGTCAATGTATTTGATTCGATAAACTTTGGTAATGTCACAATAATAAAGTTTAGTTTTTGATATTTAAAAATATAAGTTGATGCAGTAACTACTTGTCTTTCCTCGAGATTTGCTGGACGGTGTGTGTCAAGAGGAAGACAACACTGTGTGTGGGTTTGGGAAAAATTCTCGGAGCGCTGCAATAGCGAAGGATCCTAAACTTTATACAGTTTAGCAACAGCCACCTGGAAGCCATGCACATAGTAAAAAGTCGATATTTTAAATTATTTTTTTAAAACAGCAAACATATTGAGGCCACACACCGAAATGGGTTTGCTAAACTTCTTCATATTTCTCCCTTGCAGCATACAAATTCATTTTGATATGTTTATTTATAAAAAAGAATTTCGTATATCGTCATGAATACTTAAGTGAGTATTGCATTTGTACGTCCCTGGTTCAGAAAAAAACAGCAAATTTTACAAGTACCTACCTTGGTATAACATACATTTTGAAGGTATGTACATTTCAGACCTGGAATACCGCGTTACGTATGATTAATGGCTAATAACATTACAATGAAAGCCATAACTCACCAGAAAAACACATTCATGAAATCTAAGGTAAATATTGCAAACATCTGTGAGTCACAGCCACCTGTGCGTATGTACTACGCCACGCCAATATTAAAATGGAAGTGCGAAAATCTCCGATCTCAGGATGTTAAATTATTTAGGTTCATCACCACTAACTCAAACCTTGCCAAGAAACGGCTGCAAATGCTTATTACATTACAAATGGCATTCGATACTATGTACGACGCCGACACATCGGTAACAGTTGCTATAATACGAACAACGAAGATTAAAGAAAAATCATTTCGGCTCCTGATTATATCTGCCACATCACTATCATGAGATAATAAGCTCTAAATTAGCTATCCCTAGAGCTCAAATTAGCATGCCATTATTGTGTGTGATGGAACATTGCTTTTCCACGCGCAATTTTACCGCCAGAACGTATCATCTTCCCGCCTTTTCAAACGTCAAATGCATTTTCGCGCCGCGCAATAGAGAATGTAATGCCGTGCGGCCAGGTTGGTACTAGCGCTCCTTTGGAATAGATTCGGCCGCGCATTCTTCAACAATGTTTTGGCGTTGGTCACTAATTTCAAACAATACGAGCGACTAGAGTTGCTACAGTCCCATTGGAGGAAGTGAGTATAATATGACAAGGCTTCTAGCATAGGTACCGGGTAGCACAAAATAAGCTGCTGCGAGAGGCTATTAAAAGCTCGCAAAGCTAGATGGACAAAGTTAATGTAGTTAACCACACAATATTAGGGAAGTGGAACTACGGCATCTCCATAACTGGGAAAGTTTTGAGTTAAAATGATTTAGAAAAAAAGGCTTAAAGATCAGGTAAACGAATGAAAATTCAGATCCATTGATCATTAAGGTACTCAGTGAAAAATATTATGGTTAAAAAAATATGTATTCATATAGATAAGTGAACGCTGATTCTGAATATAAAAGTATTATTATTATTATGCGCAGAAATTATAAATCGTCATTTAAAAACGAATAAAACACCGTTTGGTTTGCACGACTAAATCTGCCTATTCTAACGCGTTCTAACATCACAACCACTCTACGTGAGTAATATACGAGTAACTATGGTTTATAATGTAGCAATGTAATTTCTTTCGTAGCAATGAAGATTTTTAAACACCGATAAATTGTTTATGAGGTGCAGTAAAGGATGCATTTTGCACTTTGGTTCAATACAATAACATTCGCGACGAGATGCTAATTATTTATCATTTTAGGGAAAATAACAAAATGTTATATAAAATGAGTATATTAGTGTAATGATCTTGAAAAAACCTTTTTTTGTTTGTTAACGGGTTAAGCTTTTGTAATGCACGAGGCACTGCAATGGTTTTATGATAAACCAGAACACTTTTTAAAGGTGATATAAAATCAGAAAAGTGACAAAGTCATACAAATCTAATCTTACCTAACCTAAGATAAGCTTATTATTTTTTTTTTTGGTAAACTAATGTTTAAGACAAGATTTTTTATGCATAGCACAAAGGGTAACAATTATTTTTATAAGCAATAATTATTAGCCTGAAACTAATTGTTGAATGAAACACAAGTATATATTGAATTATTTCGCGGATAAGAGATAAGCCGCCATAGCTCAGTGGTCAGAGCTGTCGACCGGAAATCGAAAGGACACGGGTTCAAGTCCCGTTGGCGTCATGTATCTTTTATCAGGAGATTTTTCAATGTGGATGAGTGTTTCAGGCTAATAATTATTGCTTATAAAAATAATTGTTAAGATAAGCTTATCTAAACTAAACTAACCTAGCTTATTATTGTAAAATTGTGTTTTGTTCAGTTACCCTAGTCTAGTACCTAGCTAAACAATTGTGTTTTGTCCAGTTACCCTAGTCTATTACTTAGCCAAATATTTGAAAAGTAATTTTAAATCAAATTTTTCTCTACTTATGATGGGTTGTTACAAAGAATTTGAACAATTCATCAAATTTCATCTTTAATTTTCGGGTTCTGTGAAAGTCCTAATCAAGTTCTGTTATTATATCATTATAGGGTAGTTTTTTGACAGAACTGAAATAATAACGGAACTTGAAAAAAATAACTTTGAATCTTGAAAAAATTGTTCAATTTCTCTGAAACAAAACGCCGTTAATCTTTTTAGTGTAAGTTTTGTCTCACCCATTACCCATTGTCTAGGGTAGGAATGCCAACTATTATATTAAGCCGATCAACAGTTCTATTGGCAGACATTCTTGCAGGATTATTAATTTTAAAATCTAGACATGGTAGCTTGTGAATGCGGAAATTCACTGAAAGATGACATCAAAAATGCAGTTAGATAATTAATGTAAAAATAAAATAAGTATTTACAGTCGTGTTTTAACTCGACCGTTTTGCATTTCGCCTGTCTATCAATTTATCTATGAGTTTGTACTCTCCGTTTCAAGATGGTGGCTGCTTTAATGGTTCAATAAAGTTAATTTTTTCAAATGTGAATTCGTCGAGGTTTATTTGCACTTTTAGCATTATGGTGAGATAGCGACGTTTCTTTAGAAAAATCGTATAATTCATTATTTGAAAAAAACGTTGATCAAAGTACACGGTTTATAATTAGTATGTGGGTATTTTAGTACCTAATACAAATCTCATGATTTCACAGGAAATTTTGGTTTTGATTTATTGAAGAAAATTAGAAACACATTTTTTGAACTCGAGGTCTACTGTTCACAGAACTATTAATAATTCATGTCATTTGTACAACTTTCAACACACATTTACATCCGTCAGTTACTTCTTCATGTGCACCCTACATCACTGTATTAATTTAACTATGTTCTGTAAAACACCCAAACTGACGTAATAAAGGTTTTCTACATGTTTTCTACGTGTTTTGTTCATTGTCATTCTCTGTAACTACTTTCATAGTACCTTATAAGTACTTATTTTGTACTATTGTTATTATATAGAATTATTGAACTCCTTTATACAACAGAAGTCTCTATGTGACTTGTATTGTACCTGCTTATATAGTTCATATTCAGTTTATTATGTTATGTACTAAGAACTTAATATGGTTCTCCTGAAAAACTTACCTATAACAATGTATACATGGCTTCAAGGCGTAAATAAATAAAGAAAATGTTTGCATTAAGGACAAAATGTTTCACAGAATTTGAACAATTCATGAAAGGTCAAAAGCTGATTTTCACGTTCTATGAAGGATCTATTCAAGATCTGTCATTATTTCGGTTTTGTGAAACAACTGGCCAGTAATGATATAATTACAGAACTTGAATAAATCGTTCACAGAACTTGAAAAAAAAATTGAAATTTGATGAATCGTTAAAATTCTATGAAACAACCCATCTTTAAAGCTTCAGCTTGATTGGAATAGTTACGGGATGCTTTCATAAAGCTGTACAATAACTGATGATAAAAAAACTTAATAAGGTGTTTAGACTCTTTGCAAAAAGCAGGTCAGAGTGTTTAGGCTGACAATTTTAATGGAAATAGAATTCACTTAATTTGTAAGAAACAAAAATTTTAACCGATTATTTCTACATAGGTCATTGAAAAACAGTACTTTCGTGCCAATGAGGGTATATCCATGCAAAAGAAATGGCTTCCACGAAACCAGAATTAGCCAGTATACTCGTTGGCCATTTTTAGATTTTGTATTTTTGTAATCGATATATTTTTATAATTATTCTTGGAGATCTTCGGTTGCAAAGAAATTTATTTGAAGAAAGCTCAGTTTTCCTGGAAATCCATTGGCGTAGTGGAAAACTCATGGACCCCTTGCAGATTTTTATTCGGAACAAGAATGCAAATAAAAATCAATCCTCTTTTAACATATTTTTTTGGTTCCATGATAACTCAACACAGTGACAAAACACACTTTTAAAAAGTGATATAAAGTCATTAGAAACGATGGATTTTTTTTTAAAATCTAATCTAACCTAATCTACTTAACCCAGTTAATAAAGTTTTTGTTTCATCACTTTCCGTGACTTTATATAACTTTTTAAAAATGTGATGAATTATCATTGTGATGATTTATCCGGTCACCATTTTTTTCACTGTTACCGGTGAATTGCACTGTGAGGCGGGTGTGGTTATCATATGGGAAACATTCATTGGATAACCAACACCTTTGCTATCGGTCACCCCAAGAGGTTCGCTACGTTTGGTGACTTGGCAGGGTTGCCCGGGTTTAAGGGGTGAGAATTGTCTAGGTCTTGGCGGCCCACCTACTATTTGCCGGATTTAAAGAGACTGGTTGATGGAGATCTTTTTATCGTTCCAGCAGGACTCTCTCGGCCCATTGCCTTATACCTCAGTGGGAGGGATGAATTCAAATACCCCTGAGGGATATAATTTCCTCAGGTTCTACCGTGTGGAGCTAATGTAAAAATAATCCTATGTTATACAAGTATCTCACGATAATATATAAATTCTTAACACTCTATCTAGGAAAAGTATTTGAATCCATTAACCCCATATTTAATCGTATGTAATATTACACACAGGATTGGCATATTATTTATTTCACATATTACTTTAACATTCTATCTAAGCAACTAAATATGTAATTCAATCCTTTCATCCCATATGTAATCATATGTTATATTACACACAGGGTTGGCTTATTATTTCTTTCGCATATTACTTTAACACTATATCTAGGAAATGCACTTTAATATGTAATCGAATCCATTAACCCCATATTGAATCATAATATGTTATATTATGACTACCACAATACGGGATTTAGCCTAGTGTTATAGTCGAAAGAAAATGTACTGCATCTTCGTGTAAATGTTTATTAAATAAAAAAATACACACGGGATTGGCTTATTATTTATATCGCCTATTACTTTAACACTCTAACTAGGAAATTATCTTAATGTGTAATTAAATCCACCATATCTCATCAAATATAATATTCACGCACAGAACTGGTTCGTTATTGTTTTTGCCTATTATACAAGGTATTTACTAGGGACGTACTTGACTTAGTTTAACCAGTGATTCCTGAGATTACTTGATTAAAAATGTAAACGAAATTTTTGGTATTTTGTGACTTTTTTTGTTATTTTTCAATTAAAAACATACAAACCAGTAGGTATTGGACAGCCAGGATCGATGTAAGGCTGTTATTCGGCTGAGTGACTACTGACAAAATATGGATGAAATTTCAAAAAAGTCTCCGGGTACTAATATTAAATTATTTTTTAACTCAAAATAATGCAAGGAATTATTAGTGAATTAATTATTATTGTAAGCCAAGCATGAGGATAAGGTTAATACGAGATATTTTCCGTATCTTTAAGATTTTAAATTTAAATAAAAAATTCTGAAACTCATTGTCATTTTCATTAGTTATACGTCGTATAAAATAACTCATGATGCATCTAAGAACACGTCTGATTTTCTTTTAAAATGATTATCCTACTATGGCAAATAAGATATTTTAAAGAAGTTTTCTTAGAACATGAGAAATGAAAACACGTTTCATTTGCAATACATCGGCGATATATTACATGGCGCCTTACAAGACTAAAGTGCTACTACAAGAATTTAAAAAAGTCTAATTAATTTAATGTCAATATATCATTAAGAATAAAATAATCCTAACAAATCTAAACGTGAAACAAAACAAGACACAGAATAAAATATAACCGTAACAACTAGAAATCGAACCAAGGATCTCAGTCTTAACCATTCAACCGTTGAGACATAGTTATCTATCGTCATATTTATCAATCTCATATTGCAAACATTATCATTTTGCAAACTAATTTTGCAGCTACTTTTTTAAATGATAACAAATTTCTAATGAATTGGTTTGTAACCTAGATAGTGTTTCGGATAAACATATCCAATTTTTATTTAAATGGTACACCTATTGACTTTTATAAAAGTCTAAGCTTATAAACTTTTTTGACTGTCATACCCATCAATTTAAAAAATCATTGAAGAAGAAAATGATACTAACAAATTTAAAATGAAACATGAAACAGAATAAGACCCGTTCGCCGTATTTGGGTAGTGACTATAAAAATGTTGTTGATATATTCAACACATCATTCACCAAATATAAACAAGTCATTACCCAATTTATTTCAGAAAGAAGAATATCAAATATAACATAATTTAACTATAGAAACTACGTAGCTCGGTTTATCTTACCAAAGTTTTGTAATTTTTCTAGTATTATATTTTTCCATCTTGCATGGTGGAGTGTCTAGTTTCCACTTTATTTCGTTTTGACATTATGTTTGTTTAAGAGGTTGTGTTTTATTATGTCTTCTATTTACTTTTTGATTTCAAGCTCAGCCGGGTGAGAATTTAGAAGTAAATAAATAAGTAAAAGACACAGAAAAAAATACGGTCACAAGTAGGAATCGAACCTAAGATATCTTGTCTTACCGGGACAGCGTTTTAACCACTCGACCATTGGGACCTAGTTATTAAACGTCATATTTGTCGATCCTAACATATTAAATAATGATTTCCTACTAATTAAAAACAGGATCATTAAACTGCAATAACTGATTGCTGATTCTGATTAACTCATAGAGATTTACCGTCTTGGCATGCGCGTTGGGGATTTGCTGCAATCTTCTTGATGTATGACATCTCCTGTAAGAAGTCATGTCTGGCATACTGGTCGACGTCACCTTTGATACACGCAGAGCCGAACAACCTACACTTTATCGTGTTCTGGCTCATATGTTATTAAATAAGACATGTTTGCGATGGCTCTGACTACAGATATGCAGATGAAGATTAACCGCCCTCTGACGTCAAAACCATTCATAAAAGCACGAGGCGTAATTCTAATTAGAAAAATATGCAGGTTTATTTTTACAAGTTTTGTTTTCGTAGGAGGGGAACGGATTAAAATCTGCAACGGCTATTCTGGAGTGAGATTATCTTGGTAATTAATTATCATAATAAGAATTTCATTTGTCCTTTGATAAGATTAAATTTATGTAATTGCCGTCAATTATTATTTTTCCTTAATGCATTTTCACTATATTTTATGCACAGAGAAAACTTACTGATATCAAAAATTGCTAATATATCAAAAATCTTCTCAAATTATTCGCATTCCTGTTAAAAATGCAGGCCTTTAACGAATAAATTGACAGATTTCTTAACAAATTTTCTTTTAAACACGAATGTGTTATGAGGATGTCGTAACACGTGTTCATAAAATTCTAATATTTTCGCATTTCGGCATCATGTTTATCATGAAAACATGCATGAACACGTGTTCCGATATATTCTGAATTGACTAATATTTCATTAAGAAATGGCTTGCCGTCACGTTTTTAACAGGATTTTAATAAATCGGCCATACTTATTTACTCCGTGTGAGCACAAGAGTTCCAACTGCTCACAACCGTCTAGGACCAGTGAAATTATGAAATCCCCATCTGGGTTATGTTTTGAGGCTGAAGGTAGTGGGGACGGAAAGGAGATGGGGTAGAGGAAGGTGGGGAAGTACCTGGCTATTCAGATCTGGTCAAACACGCCATTTCAAGCAACGTTTCACACCAGGGCGTTACTGAAAGTACCTTCCATTCTGAAACGTGCCCCAAGTATGCCGTATATTATTTCTATTGTTAGTTGTGAAATAACACAAATTAATCAAATAAAATTTTATTGCGCACGCCGGGATTTGAACCCGCGACCTCCGGCTTGCTAGTCGTAAGACTTACCCCTCGACCGCGGAGGCCGTCACGTTATCTCTCTAGACCTGAAACGTGAGTTATCTCACTAGTCAGTGTCTGTATAGAGAAAGTCTGTGGTAGAGAAAAACGCCATATTACATTTTTTTATTTTTTTTTTTTATAGTGAATACCTCACAAGAGTCCCAACTGCTCCCGTCTGGAGCCAGTGAGACTATGGCATCCCCAATTGGGGGATGTTGTGAGGCTGAAGGTAAGTGGGGAAGGGAAAGAGGAAGGTGGGGAAGTACCTGGCTATTCAGATCTAGTCACTAAACACGGCTAAAGCCATTTGGAGCAACGTTTCAATTCTGAATGGTGGTCTTACACCAGGGCGATACTGGTAGTATCTTCCACTCTGGAACGTGCCGCAAATATACTATATATTATTTTAATTAATTTTAATTAATTAATTGTGAAATAACACAAATCAATCAAATAAAATTTATTTGCGCACGCCGGGTTCGAACCCGCGACCTTCGGAATGGCAGTCCAATGCGTTACCACTGGACTATGCCGGCCGTCATGGCCTCGACACTACTCGTTATTTGCAGGGATGGAGGTTGGAGACATGGTTTTATAGCTAAGGAATGAATAGCTACTTGGAAACTTACGTGACTGGTGCGAGTGAGATCCGCTGGGCAAGTAATAAACATACGAAAACACTACGGGCCCATGACATTGAAATTGAAATTCATTGAAATTCATTGCACACATCAACTATATAACTAATAAGTCTTTAAAGATGCTTGGCTTCCTTTGCAGAACTTTAACTGATTTTAAGTCAATAGATTATATGAAAACCCTCATTATTTCATTAGTCAGAAGTCAATTGGAGCATAATTCACCTATTTGGTCCCCTTTATATAAAGTTCACTCCAATAATATAGAAAGAGTTCAGCATAAATTTCTTAAGTACGTAAATTTTAAGCTCAGAATTCCTATTGATTACATTAATTATGTCAGTTTGATGAATCAATTGCATCTAATAACACTGTCTGACAGGAGAATTATTTCAGACCTGATTGTGTTACACAGAGTCATTAACAACTTAATTGATAGTCCTACCATCCTTGCCACTATTAAACTCCATGTGCCGACTACGAATACAAAACAAAATATAACATTCTTCTGCAATACATACACGACCAACTATCAGACACACTCACTGACCAATAGGATGCATGATCTGGGCAACAAGTATGGGGGTGCTATTGATTTATTTATTGACTCCATTCATAATCTTTACCAACACTTTGTCGAATCCTACAAATTAGAGTAGCGTTGGTAAATTAGTTTTAATTATATTTCTTTTTTACTTTATGTTACTCTTACGTTTTACTAATATTGCTTCATATTTAGTTTTTCTTTTAATTATTTCTTAATATTTTCTCATTATACTTGAAATAACAATTTTATAATTGTGTATTTTGTACCTTCTTTACAATGGATTACATCAATTTACTGCCAGTATCTCCTGTATAATACAGATATTCTCCTATGTACTGCATCATATCACTTCTATGTAAAAGCCTTTTTAGGCGTATATATAAATAAATAAATAAATAACAAATAATCAAGTTAATTGAGTCTCAAGTTATAGAAAACGAAATGACATTCATCATCAAAGGAAGGAAAACTTCATAAAACATCCGTTTCGTCACGTGTCATTAAAATATTTGAAATTAAGAGATATTAAATTATTTACGGTGTCATTTGAAGACATCAAATTTTATTAAAGATGAAGAAAAATATTATTTTTAATTGAAGTCTCAAATCTGTCACAGACCACATTTCAATAAACTTCACAGTAATAAAAAAAATAATCATTTTGTGCGTCTCTTATTTGCTTTGATTTTCAAAATTGGAACTGATTGTCTGAACGATTCAGGCAAGCAATAAAATACTATCAAAATTATTGTATTAATTAATAATTCTTAACAGACGTCGTTATATTTCAATTTTATCAACGATATTTACTTTTAGATTCTCTAATCCTACAATTACAATATCCCGCGATTTTTACGGGTCCGCGCTTGTGAAATATATAAAATATATATTCATTATCACAATATGTGCCATAGCTCCACTAACTCCAAGCAGTTAGAATTCTTGTGTGGCGTAAAGAAAACAGAACGTTGTGGCACTTTGTGAAAAAAAAACTTCATACTTATAAGTGCATAGTGACAGAAAGCATAGCATAAAAAGCATAACATAGCATAGGAACAAAAAGTGAAGGAAAAGCGGAAATCATTTTTCTTCAGATTTTTCTAACACTAGACTAAACAATCTGCCTGCAATTTACGAAGTAAAAATGATCAAATACTACAAATACAGAATGATCGAATAAACATTGATTCTTTGTTTACTCAATAAGTTTTACGGTTACATGATTTTGCTTATGGGTCGTTATTACGGCAATGATTTGAGGTAAGTACTACTAATGATGTGGATATTGATGAATTTACCGCTAAACAAAATACACTGGTAAAACAACACGTCTTATTTAAAATATTTTCTTAGTGTAACATTCCGAATAATAAGAGAAAGCGGAATATTTAATTATTGAATACAATATTAACGACTAACAATCGAATGATGTGTAAATGAAAATACCGAAAAAGATTTAGTCGCATCCAGGACTTGAACTTAGGAGCTATTCCTTGACCGGGAAATGCTCTGAATACTGAGCTAATTCAACCATATCAACTTGCGTCATTTTTACTGTTTCATACTTCGACTGAGAGCTATTAACATTATATTATGATTAAAGTGATTTCTCATGAAAACGGCGCTATATAAATTAGCCAAATATTTAAATATTAATAGTTATGACTAACTCTTTTGTTTCTCCTAGTTGGAACAGATTCAATTGATATCGTCAAGTTATGCTTACTGTCAGCTTATCCGACATCTTGGAGGACGCGCTAAAAGCAGCGGAATCACATTCTGACCGTGCTCGCAATTATCGCTAACTGACCATAGATAACGGATTTCGTCAAAATCGTATTGCCATAGGGCTTTGTCGATCGTCCGGGCTAGATCTCCTGACAGTCCTGACTATAACGTCCATCACGAAGAAATAAAACGTTGCGTTAAGCGGCGCGTACCCAATTTCTACCGTTTAAGTTTTTAAGTTTTAAAAAAAAAGTTAATTTTGAAGATATTATCTATACATTTAATTATATGAAATTCTCTCGATAATCTCCGAAAATTATTGAAAACACGTTTTGTTCTGTTATTTAATATGTTACAGGCAAGAAAAAAATCACAGTATGTCTTTAAATGCAACTAATAAAGCATTTGTCTAGAGATCTTTGCTCTATTTCAAACGAGTCGTGTTTTATTAAATATTTTCACCCTTTTCGTTTAATTATTAGAGTTTTCTTTAATATTAGCGCTCTCCCTCTAACATTCGTATTTACATATCTCCCTTTCAAACTACTTTTGAACGCTTACTACGCGGCCTTAATGCGATGAATTTTGCTGACTTTGATGACCAGATCTGAGTAGCCTGGTATGTTCCAACCTTCCTCTTTCTTCTCTCCTTCCTTTCCTCACAACTTTAGCCTCAAAAATACACCATAGTTCCACAACGTATCGCAATAAATTTGGGTATATACGAGTACGTACAACGGCTGTGATTGATATTCGTATAGAACAAAGCTAAAAAGATATTGTTAATAAGGTGAAATCAATCACTTAAAATGAACCAAGCACAACTTCCAGCACGAACAACACACATAAAATTAAACCAACAAACATCTCTGTCGTGAAACTCCAAACTTCAGTTCAAACTGTTTTAACGCTTTCATCGTGATATATTCGATTATATAGAGAGAATTAAAATACCTCCATAGACACCAGTCCATCATCTGTGGCAGTGATTTACGAGCACGTTGATTGATACACACAGATTATGTACATAATAACATAATCGGACTTCCTGTCTCAACCACCTGTGAGGTGTCTTTCAATGCGAGGTTTAAACTTTGTATTGGAAGGTATGAGATATCCCTGAACTTACACATATGAAGAGGAAACGAGCAAATTTTACGTGTTTTCGTGGGTAACTTGTCAAAACATTATGACAAGAACGTATTTCAATCATTTTTACATTTTTTTTGAGTATGTTAATGTCAAGCCACAAAGTGTTTGCTTTCTTCGATAATTCGATGATTTTTTATTGACTCTGTCCTTTTAAGTTATTTTCAGATTTCCTAAATAAGTGTGTACAGATGGTTTTCTTCTTGACAACTATTTAACAGTTACTTTTAAATTTCAAAGTTAATGGAGCATCAGACATTCCAAATATTCCAGACGGAAAAAGCTGTGTAAATTTGTAGACGATATTGATCACAGTTTGCGAATTTTCACAGCTTTATTCAGATTGTCAGCTTTATGGTCAAAAGTTAGGTACGTAATGGAAAACGGTTTTCAACATAATTAAGTTCAAAACATCAACGTTTTATTTGTCACTTCACTTTAAATCAATGGGTACCTAATTATCGTATCGCAACATTAACCGAAGTACCAACGTTTGTATTTAGGTACTTTTAATTTAAGTGCCTATTTCTCTCTGAATCTACTTATCTATCATAAAATTGTAAGAGTGCACGATTTGCTTAAATTTCGTGAATTATTTTCTATTCAAATGGGTTTAGAATGATAATTTTACTAATTTATATCAAGTATGTCAGAAAGAAAAATTTTGATTTACGTGAATAATTAGTTATTGTTATTTTGTTTAATGATTGTAGAACTTAATAACGACATTATTAAATATGATTTACTTTAAACTACGAACAAAAAAAAGTAACGATTTGCCGACCTCTGTGTTTTATCCTTTCCACTAAATAAACGTGGTAAAGACCCAAGTCCACTCAGCATCCTCAAAGATCACATAGACCCTGAGTAAAATTATTTTCCTCAGGGCCTGTGTGGAATTAACGTAAACCAAAAAAATAAAAATAAAAGCTTGAGGCTGTTCAAGACCGATGTGCACGCCTTTCTCTTCTCAAATAAGACCCTCCTCACAGCAAGCCCAAAGATCATATGGGTCCTGAGCGAAATTTTTTTTATGTTCCGAATTAATGTAAAAACATTTGACAATCTGACTACTGAACTAAAAATGGATGAATTTTCAAGTTCTTTGCATTATGTTCATAAGTAAGTGCAGGTTTATGTTTGATACGAGTGTTAAAAGTCCTTAGACAATAGTGCATGGTGATAGATTGCGTGTGATACGAATGTTGTTCGTTTGGTGTGAAACCGGGCCGGAAAAGCCGCCGGAACCTGTGAAAGTGCGGCTCGCTCCCCGCCCTCTCGGGTGTCGCCATCGCAGATCTCCGCCTAAAAAGGGAGCTCTGATCCTCGGCCGCCCATTGGACCGCCCAGCCCCCCCTCTCGCAGTCCGGATCACGTTCCCAAGTATATAAATGCACCCCGAGCGAGCGCGCCGATCAGAACGGCTTTCGAACGTAAGTAGTTGACGTGCCGCTAACACCTCCTTCATACTATCATACCGTCGCGAGTGACCGAGGATTAACCGTGTGTACAAGTGCCCCAGGATATCCGCGCACCTATTACACCGGTGATAAGGCCTATCAGCTTCTCTGCTGGGCAGGTGTTTAGTGCCCCGCGCCCCGGTGTAATAGGCCGCGTGGATGTGCCGGGTGACAGTGTGTGCATTATAACCCTTGTTTCCATCTCCGATTAACCCCTTCGTTTGATTGTTCTCAACAGTTCACATTATCATCTCGTTTATCGTATTTACTACTGGTATTTGTGCAATCATTTTACTGACGTGCGACGCGCGATGGTTTAAGAATCTTTGAAGCGGTCTGGTGTTTGTTTACCCCTGTACACAACACACTAATCACACAACAACACTTTGCTCACCTGTGCATTCAGTTATCATGTTAATGTGTTTGAGATCAAGTTAAAACAACCATAAAGTTCAGATACACTTTAAGTTTGATAAAAAGTTTCAAAAGTGATTTAAACAGCTTTTCAACAACACAATACATCGGTTTTCAGTTCCATTCTTTTTTAAAAGTGGATCTTTTAAAAATATGCCTTTTGGGTGGTGCTTTGGAAAAATGAAGTAACAACAGAGACTCACACACTTTTAAATAACACCTTATCAAAGTAGCAATGACCATGATCGTTCACTAAGACTTGAACAAGAAGATCAATCCAAATCACAACCTGACAACCCCTTTGGTCGTTTTAGGAATGATAACATTCAGATAACTCAAATACTGAATTCAATTGTGACCATAGAAGTCATACAAGTTAATACAATTAGTATTTCATATCGGAAATTAAATTTGTGTAATTCTATAACCTATATATGGTTCCATAGAAGTCATCCAACTCAATACGATTCTAAATTCAAACGGATTTAATTCTAACGGAATTATTCTAAATTGTTCTGCTGGTTCCATAGAAGTTACACAACCAGATTCAAACAGCACTGTTTCCGTTTTCACTGGTTCTATAGA
Organism: Hesperophylax magnus; assembly: GCA_026573805.1. Taxonomy (NCBI): domain Eukaryota; kingdom Metazoa; phylum Arthropoda; class Insecta; order Trichoptera; family Limnephilidae; genus Hesperophylax; species Hesperophylax magnus. Next base: position 3,840,938 of record JAIUSX010000088.1, read on the forward strand.
ATTCATCCAACTCAATACAATTCTTAATTCAAATATCGAATTCTTCTGGAATTATTCTAAATTGTTCTTCTGGTACCATAGAAGTTAAACAATCAGATTCAAACAGCACCGTTACCGTTTTCACTGGTTTCAACTCAATATAATTCTTAATTCAAATTTCGGATTCTAATAGAAAAGTTCTAAATTGTTCTTCTGGTACCATAGTAGTTACACAATCAGATTCAAACAGCACCGTTTCCTGAGACCTTGACGAACCACTGGATATATATTGGCCAGTTCCCGGTTGTTCGGACATCGCGCTTATGGGTAGATAATAGGCCCAGCAGAGCTATAGCTGGCGTAGTCCAGAAATAGTCCGCCAAGCGCACTGGAAATAAACTGGGGCGAGGCGGAACATTGCCGGATTCCTTAATCTGCCTCCTTACGTCAAAGGAATGAGCAAATAACGAAAAACAAGAAAATTGTATTGCCCCTCGAAAATCTAATTCTAGATCACAAAATAAAATCACACTCTCTTACATCCATATAAAAGGTGAAAAGTAACAACTTATTCTAGATTTAAACATGAGAAATAGATTTTCAAGAGTCTTGAACAATTTTCCAATAGAAATAGCCACCCGCCATTTTGTTTCTTGAGCATGCAATTTGAAAATAATTAAAACGAATCGATTAATTTTATTGTTTTTTTAGTACGGAAATATATGATAACATATTCTAATATGGACACCAAATGTCATAAAGTTTTTAGAAACTTCCTAAAACCGTAACTATTTCTCCTAATTTGGAGTTAAGTTATAGACTTTTCTTGTCAATTCGTCCAAATTCAGTGATACGTCACAGACATATCTTGTAATTTGTCCAAATTCAGAACATGATTTGTGATTTGTCCAAATTTGGTGCTTTGTAAATAGTTGAAAACATTTCGTGACGCAAATGACACAAAACGGCGGATTGGTTTAGATTCGCTCTAAACAGGTGAAGCGGGTTTAGCTTGTAAAGCGGGTAAAGCTGGTAAAACGGCCGTTGCCCAATTCTGAAGCTTTCCTCGCCGAAGAATCCGTCGGCGGATAAGGTTTCCATCCGCGACTTGGCAGGCTTCCCGCGGCGCTCTGAGCTCGGACCAAAATAGTTCCAGCTCCGCCATGCGCCAAGCGCTATAGCCGTTCGCCATTGTCGTAGCGAACCAACAGGCGCGCGGTGTTTCCTCAAGTCTGTATCCACCTCGAACCATTATTCTCTTCAATCGACTTGTGCTTTTCTTCTAACTGTGTTTTATCTGTGATCGGAATCTTGTAGTGTCTACCAACATTTCGCCGCTTTTTAACTTGTGGTTGCTGCTTTCAAAGTACATCGTTTATCAAAGTGTAGTTTTTTAAAACTTATCCTTGTGTTCACGAACGATTGTAGCGCAATAATTCTATTGAATTACGTCTTACTTTATCCATTCCTATTGTTTCCTACCAATTCAAATAACTTCTTCAATTTTCATCTGCTAGTACCTAAATACAATACGAGCAACTTAAATAATAGTTTCTTGATCTAAAAGCAATTCAAAAGTTTATCACTGTGCAAGTTAAATCACATATTCAATTGTGACGTAACAATCAAAAGTTCCACAAGCATGATGCATGCAATTCTTATTCAAGTTAAAGAACATTGCTTCAGTTTCCGTGTGACTTATTTAGTGTTCAATGCACATTGACGCATTTTCTGTAGCTTAGCAACGGATCAAGTGCCTAGCGTATAATTTTTAGAGTGACCAACGCGCAACCATCAATCAATTTCACTCATCTAATCCAACTAACAAATTACATTCACAAAAAATAAAGACTTCATATTAATACAATTTTCCAAGATAATCTTTGATTTTATTGAAAACATTTGGTAGCTATGTGAAGAAACGAAGCATTTAACTTTTTTGTAAATAACTTGGTTAAGATACAAGTTGCGATCTAGTACCAAGACATAATTGGTTTTGTTTCCGGAATAAATATCTTAAACAAGCTCAATTTTGGATTCGTGCAGGCCTTTATGGTAGCCAAAGCTTTCAACGAGTTGAGCACGATTCTAAAACCGTATTGAAACATAATATATTATATTATTATAAGAAACAGGAATCAACATTGTGATTTTGGATACCTAATTTGTTAACCATCCTTAAAAAAGTTTGAAATCGCACAACTTTTAAAACTGTGATTCTAATTGTCTACTTATGTTATTTTTTATATTTTTAATTTTTATTGAAAGCTTTTAAAGTGTATTGTTAAAATAAATCTGTCATAACAACTTAAATGATCTTTACTTTATTGGTATCTTGTAAATGGAGGGAGATAAGGTTTTCAAAATCGCAGTTGTTGATTGATTTAAGTTCGGAAATGTGGAATTATTTTAATGTGTTGTATTATTTTGTTCTCAGGAAGGCTCCAGGGCTGTTTCTCGTGTCTCAATAGCTCCGTACTTTCGTCCGTCCCAACATGCCGAAGGTCGTCAAACAGGAGGGAGATGATCCCGACCCAGCGCCCTACCTGTTCGTCACACTCGAACAGAAGCGCATCGACCAAAGCAAGCCTTACGATGGCAAGAAGGCCTGCTGGGTGCCCGACGAGAAGGAGGGCTATCTCCAGGGAGAGATCAAGGCCACCAAGGGAGAGCTGGTCACCGTTGGCCTGCCCGGAGGCGAGGTAACGATAAATCTGAATATTCAATAAATCAAACAATTCAAACAATGGGGCATAGCGTAGCTAGTAAAAAAACAGAAAATAAACCCTTCCAAGGATCATATTATCTTTCTGGTCAAATATAGTTTCGTGTTAAAGAAGAGATATGAGTATAAAAAGGTTAAAATCATTAGAGTCTTACTGATTTTAAACATCTCGTTTAATAAGCGAGAGACTTATGAACCTTTTCAAAATGGACAAGTCCTTCAATTCTTCATCTGGCCTAAAATGGCTTTACGAAGAACAAGATAGCTTCATAGCATTTATAAATAAAAATATATTGCTTCATAGATATGCGGTAGCTAGTGGGAGATTTAAAAACTACCTTCCAAAGGTAAGGTAAGTCCTGTATTCTGTCAGCTGTGTAAAAATTGCTTTTCAGAAAAGCTTAAGCATAATAATCTGGGAAAAAAATGACTTCCTACTTACTCGTAGCTTACCTAGAGAAAAGATAATTTTAACACATAATTTTTAAAGGTTAAAGCAGACACGTCTGAAAAAAACTTATTCTAGACCGAGAAGAGATGGATATAAAATATAGTACACATTAGTGTAGCGTAGCTCCCTTGTAATATTCGTTGGATATATACACAGATTTTACAAAATAAACTGTTTTTGTTTAACCCAATAAATGTTCATTGTATGCACTTTATCAATGGATGAAAGATCGTAATGGATAATTTTACACTTGTAAGACACTCTGATCACGTAATCGAAGAAATAAAAAAGTTTAATTAAACATGCTAAGTGACATGATGCACAATTCATCACTTATTGAGTGTTACTCTTCAGTTAAAAAATATAATTCGAATTATGTTGGGAAATTGAAACCTCGACCAAAAACCTTAATGTAATTTATTTTCCTTCCATGATGATAGGAATAAAAATTACTAATTTTATATTTATTGAAAACCATTTCTTTGACTGATTTTCTCTGAATTTTTCGAAAATGTTGGTGCAACATTCACTCACATAAAATAAGCACAGTTATAGTAGGTACCTTATAATTTGATTGTCCACCTTCATAATATCAAATAAATGGAAGTACATGAAATGTATTAATGAATGAATATAATCATATTCCTATGTATGAGCAGGAAAAGGTCTTCAAGAAGGACCTTGTGGGTCAAGTGAATCCTCCAAAATTCGAAAAAGTCCAAGACATGGCAGACTTGACTTACCTAAACGAAGCCGCAGTCCTGCACAATCTCAAGCAGCGCTATTACAGCAAACTGATCTATGTAAGTTCCATTCCAACGAGATGCTATAATGAGCCTTTACTGTTTCTCACACCCTCAGAGCAAGGATTTCAAGAAGGACCTCGTCGCCCAAGTCAACCCCCCCAAGTACGAGAAATGCGAGGATATGTCCAACTTGACATACCTGAACGACGCCTCCGTATTGCATAACTTGAAGCAGCGATACTACCATAAGCTCATCTACGTAAGTTCGCGCCCGCCGCAGCGCCACGCCTGCCTGCAGCTTGATGTTGCCCTGTGATTGCCTTCAAACAAACACCTTCTCTCATGCATGCCTGAACCTCCCCAAAGCGATCCATACCTATCATTATATGAACACCACCAGAGTTTCAAGTCCTACCAAATTTTGTTCCTTTGATGACCAATTGATTTCCGCATGTTATTTGGAATGCATTTCATTTTCAAAAACTTTCCTTTGAATCTCATTTACCTGCGTCATGCAGCAAGATCACATCATCATGTGACTAAAGAAAACTGACGTAACTTTTGAGAGACAGATTTAAAATTAGCTTAATTCACGCTCCAAGCCAAGAGCTTTTTCGCCTCATCTATTTAAAAAATATTCTTTTTAGCTATCACACGAATCGAATGAACGTAATAAATCTATTGCGATCATCGACTCTGTTAAAAATACACTTAAGATTGGCTCTGTATTCTACTGAAGGCTATTCTTGCTTTTGTTTTGTAATGGAAATAAACGAGACACTCACATTGGCAATGTTGGCATTATGTCAAATGGCGCATTCCTTTTCATTAACGAATGATATAACAAACCTCCTCGTTGTACCTTTTCTAATAGATCTAATAGATGTGAATCATCTAATGAACCCACATTATTTTATAAGTTTATAACTTTATTACAAAGTATATTTAACCCGACTATATATATCTTAATTCCCTTCTTCAATGTATTTATCATTTCCTATTATCCTCAACACCAATTTAACAAATCCGCTTATCTCCTAAACTACAAATGCTTTTGACCGCTGCAAGCCACTAACAGCGGATTTTTGGTCTTCAGGACTTCCACATCGCCCCATGGACAGGCGCTGCGTTCCCGTTTGATGGTGTTTTTTTATCAACTGCAAATATCAACCAATGCTCTCATTATCTCCTAGTATTTTGTTCACAAAATACCAAGTATCATGATTCATGTTTGATTAACGAAATACATTTGAGCATTGGTTCGTGTTTTGTTTTCATATTTTCAGGACAGAGCGGGAAAGTACAAAATACGATACCCCCGTTTTTATGATTTTTTTGTATTCTTTTCTGTCTTAGCTTGTTAGTCTTAGAACTGGCTCATTTTTCATTCGACTGGAGAAGCGCTGACCGCTGATTTCAGACAAGAGTAATTTTAATATTACTTTATAAGATAAAAATCTACCCTCTTACACCTTTGAAACGTTTATTTTTTTTCTAAAAAGGTGTATTTGTTATTTGGGTAGATTTTGTTCTTTGTGCTTCTTCAATGTTAAAAAGTTCAAATGTTTTATAGAAATTACTGCGCGGGTGGACAATACATTATTCATCATTTAAATAAAACAAAGTGCAAAAAATTCCGTTGCTTAAAAATTAATACTTGTGAGCTTTGGGTGTCATGAAATTTGGACAGATTTTTTTCCTTATGGAAAATCATCACGATCTATGGAGCTTTGAAATATGTACTAAGCTGTCAAATAAAAAGCAAGACATATTTTATTATATATTTATGAATTGCTGAAAATTGTTGAAATTTTTGGGAAACCGGGTGGAAAAACTTGTAATTTAGAGTCTCGAATCAAATAAATTGCATTAAAAAATCACTTTTAATTTATTAAATTAAAATGCTTGTTTGAATGAAGTAATTGCATTTTGGGAAGAAAAGCTTGATAAAATCAGTCAGCAAAAGCTGGAATCGCAAGATGAAAATGTATGGTCACCACTGCTCGCGTTCCCTAAGACCCCTGACTGACTTGTGTGTTTATCCTACGCCATACAGACCTACTCAGGCCTCTTCTGCGTGGCCATCAACCCCTACAAGAGGTTCCCCGTGTACACCCTGCGTTGCGCCAAGCTGTACCGAGGCAAGAGGCGTTCGGAGGTGCCCCCCCACATCTTCGCCATCTCTGATGGAGCATACGTCAACATGCTCACCAACCACGAGAACCAGTCCATGTTGATTACGTAAGTATCAAAATGTCAAGTCATCTGTTGTTCTACTGCAGCTGATGGCTTATTTGAATCCTTTCCCTTCTCATCTCAAAAGAAAAAAGATGGCGGATCTGTATGCCTCAGTGTCCATTATCATAGCTAATATGATGATAGACACTCTAAGGCTTTCCAAAAAGTTGACTTAGAACGAATTTGTATTTAGTTCAAAAGTAAGACGTTTAACACGGTTAACTATTATTATCTATTATTTTGAACAGTTCTCTACTCAGCATTTCTAGTCATTTTGATTACCTTTAAAATTTCATAGCTATTCCGTGCTTCTGTACCCAGTATTTTCTGTGTTGCTTCGTATTCGATTCTTAGTCGGATAGTTTTTTATTTGTGAATTAGCTTGTCACCCATAGCTTTACTTCACGATTATTTACCCTGATGTTATTTACGAGTCCAGTCACCTCATTTATGACTCTTCTCCTTGTAATTATCGCCCTTTATCGTCCATGATTCTTTACCCCATAATTTTCACACTGTTACTTAATCCACGATTCTTTGCCTCTTAATTTTCACGCTGTTACTTAATCCACGATTCTTTGCCTCGTAATTTTCACGCTGTTACTTAAACCACGATTCTTTTCCCGGTACTATACACGGTCCACGTTTCTGTTCCCCGTAATTTAAGTCTTTATTTTGTTATATTGTTAGAGACCGTTATCTCCATTATTTATGCTTTGTTATTTGTTCCACGTTTTTAACCAACAAATGTACTTGTTAACCCACAGTGGAGAGTCTGGTGCTGGTAAGACTGAGAACACCAAGAAGGTAATTGCGTACTTCGCCACCGTCGGTGCTTCAGGAAAGAAGGAAGAATCCACCAAGAAGGGAACACTCGAAGATCAAGTCGTCCAGACTAACCCTGTGCTTGAAGCGTTCGGTAACGCCAAGACCGTGCGTAACGACAACTCTTCTCGTTTCGTAAGTATTTCAAACCTTTCTACATATTTAGAACTTTAGCTTCCAATGAAACAATGACTTCTTGCCTATGAACGCTTAGATAAAAATTATTTTGTACTTAGCACTTGCATGAGCTGAACTGGCCCAATTATGAAAAAATGATGATGCTTTTTGACATCAACCGTGTATTATTTCACAGGCTCTGGCACATTTGTAACTTGTACTTACAGCAACTAATGAACATGTTTCCTTCTTTTTCAGGGTAAATTCATCCGTATCCACTTCGGTCCCTCTGGAAAGTTGGCCGGAGCTGATATCGAAACATGTAAGTAAACATTTTTCAACGCTAAATCTAAATCACTGTTCTACAATCTGGAAGAAATATTTTTGTTGATAAAAGTTTGTTCATATTCAAATTCACTTTGAACTTCGAAACTTGATTGGAATTTAATCAGTCTTCAGTCAATGCTGGAAAGACCGATGAATATTATTAGCTGCTCATCATTCTTTGACAGATATTTTTATTATTTTGTTTCTATTTCATTTTGAAGCATTACATTTTATTCCAATTGGATTAAATCGACATTTCTTATCGGCTTTTTAGGATATTGAAATTAGAACTTCCCTTAGCCTAGAGATGTGATTTCGTCTTTGATGTCTGTTATGGTAATAATAATATGGTATTTTCTTCCAGACCTGCTTGAGAAAGCTCGTGTCATCTCCCAGCAAGCTCTTGAGCGTTCTTACCACATCTTCTACCAGATGATGTCTGGCGCCGTCGAGGGATTGAAAGGTATGAACAATTTTAAATGGGCCATTGGCTAAAACTAAATTAAGAAATTAAACTCTAAGAAAAAAAAAACAGCCAAAACGAAATCTTAGATTTCGGACATGTTATGTCAAAAAGACTAAATATATAATAGGCCAAAGAATGCAATTTTTTAAATTTTATAAACTCATTTGATTCATTACTAAGGAACGTTCTTAAAAAATACTTGAATCTTTTCTATTTTAATGAACGAAATCTAATTGAACTTCTCCAATTGGATGAAATTCAAATTGAAAACAACTATCTTAATTCTATTTCATAATCTTACATTTTTATTGTTTCATCATTATGTCTCATCTATATTAATCAATGACAAGAATAAAGATTCTGATTTATTTAATATGAATATAAAGTATTAATGATTAGTTTATCAAACATCAAGGAAGTTCATGAAATCAGTCAAAATCTTTAAACACTGTAGAAATCACGGTTGTGGTAACATACTTGTTACTTGGTGAAAAGTCAAATGGTGCTGGGTTATAACTTTTTTTCGTGATGTCTCTAGAAATTTGCATGTTGAGCAACGACATCCACGACTATTACTTCGTGTCTCAAGGAAAGACCACAATTCCCAGCATGGATGACGGAGAAGAGTGTAATTTGACTGATGTAAGTTAGCAGAACGAGAAGCAGACCAGCAGATGTTACAAATATTGGGCAGAATTACTGGTCCCAAAAGCTTACACTTTTTAGTAGAATTCTTAGCTAATTACCTGACACACAAACACACACAATACATACCACACAACCGAAACATTGAATTGTTTTGGGAATATTATTGGGCAAACATACAGCACCCAATGAGTTATAGAATTATGTAGACAGACATTGCCAGGACTTGGTAGTGTGTATGCAGCATTCTTGATTTGTTTTTGAAGATTTACCTTAGTCGGTGTACCGAACTTAAGACAGTTTTGGTGGCCTAGATCCTAGTTGTGTAGTTTTTAGTTGATTTCTTCTCCATCCTGATTATGAACCGATACTATATCGTAATCATCTATTTCATACCTTCATCTCATCCTGTTATCTGTTAAGAAATGAAGATTTGAAATTTAAAATTCATGAGACAAAATCAAACTAATAAAAAAGTTCATAAAAAATTTTGACGAATCTTGTCAAATGTCTTAATGATTTCTAAATTTCAACGCCTCATGATTCATAAGAATAATGCTACAATTCTATATGATTCATTGACAGGAAACTTTTCCTAAATTTTCCATGTTTGTGTTTTCTCTTTCCTTTTGGGAACAAACCGAATTTTTCGGCCTTCCTATTTATCACTTTCCTTTAGAACATGAAACAATTTTATTTTTGTCATTACCTCTGCAGTAGACTCGGTATTTCATTTAAGTTAACTGGCTAATCAATTTAAATACAACAGATTTCTGTTGAAATATGTCTTAAAATTATCATTTCATGATTTTTAGTGCGGTTAATATTCTTAACAGAATACTGACTTAACTGATTAAATGTCATTTCAATTGTAAGCATTTTTTGTAAGTATCCGAACTGTTTTATTTGAGTCAATCGTTGATCAAAAAGTTATTTATAATGTCCGTGATGGACATTTAACTTCGAACATTTAAAACGAGTATATATAATTCATGTAAAAACCATCATTTGCTCGTTTTATCACCCTATCAGAATGTACATTTCTAGAAAAGAAACTCAATCTGTGATGTTTTTTGATAATCTGTAGAAATAGCGCTATTGTCAAACGATATCTACGACTACCACATCGTGTCGCAGGGAAAAACTACCATTCCTAGTGTCGATGATCACGAGGAAATGGGAATTACTGATGTAAGTGCGGAAATGCGAACTCACCGCGCTCTAGACCATTTTAGTGTGACCCGCTTCTTAACGTAGTGATCCCACCCAACCTTAACCTGAACCCGTTTGATATCCCTACCATTCACCTTTCACCAAATTGTATTTGTAAGTACTTTATTGGAAAGATATCAGTATACATAACTGACCAAAGCAATTATTATGACTGTTGCTGTAACATTGTGTAGAACTTGTGCTGTTGTCCAATGACATCTACGACTACCACATCGTGTCCCAGGGGAAAACGACTATCCCAAGCGTCGACGACCACGAGGAAATGGGAATTACTGATGTAAGAGTGGGACTTGTACTTAACTGCTATATAGTGCTTACCACGCAGAAGACCACTTAGTGATCTGCTTACATAGAAATTGCTTCTTTTCTTGGCCATCGGCGCCGCTTGATTTGATTTGACCAACCAAAAAAAAACAATATCACACACAAAATCAATCCAAATTTAATTTATCTTTTCAAAATTTTAAAAAGCTTGATATTATTTCACATTTTAAAAATTTAATCAGCCTGATGTAATCATATTTTATGACATTTGATGATTTATTCTTGCGTAGAACTTGTGATGTTGTCTAACAACATTCACGATTACCACATCGTGGCTCAGGGAAAAACCACAATTCCCAGTGTTGATGACAACGAGGAAATGTTGGTCACCGACGTAAGTGCGGAACCATATGACTTTCCGCACCTGTGTACTAATCTTCCACTTCCGCATAACAATGTTGCTCCAATCAATATGCTAATCTGTTCTGCAGACTGCCCGTATTACTATCTTATACTTGTTACTGTAGTCTTAAAGTTAAGTAATGAAGATGGGCGTTGAACCATTTCATACAAATAATACCACTTATATTCAATGCATATAAAATTACTTTAGCAATACTCAATACTAAACACGTTATGGGTGACTTTGTTAAAGTTTGAATTAAATAGTAAATAATTCAAGTTAATCAAGCTTCGAGGAATGACGGAACGGCTTCGGGGAGAGTTGTGTTCATCAATCAAAGTGTTGGATTCCAGGGTCTACGTCGGTCGAATAATTACAACACACGCACACCATTTTTAGATCGCGAAACAATCGATATTGATTGAGAAACTATCATCATTATATTGGTGTTGATGGTTTCCTTTGACTGTGTCTTATTACTGGTGATTGTCGGTGTTGAGTTTGGTTTTTACCGTTCGCAGAGGTGACCTTGCTAACCAACCGCATCGGCGACTATCCTTTTATATGCAATGGTAAGACGCGTATACCCGGTGTGAACGACGGATTGGAGTTTGATGTCACCAACGTAAGTGACAGTTCACACGGCGAGAGCGCCGGCGCGCCTCCGCAAAACATCCACTAAATTTGGTACCGAACATGTTAACTTATGTTTTCGTGCTTTTTTTCTTAATGTATCAAACAATTCGCTCAATCTGGGCCATGCTTGTACAGTAAAATCACGTTTTTCTCGCAGACAGAGACGGATAGTAATCGATGCGTAAAATTTATTGGTATTTTTAAATAATCTAAAATGGACATTCCTACGCCATTGGAGGCGTTCCGCCGCTCCTCGCCCAACGCTTGGCTTGGCCCGTCCAACCGCACGCCTCTGGCGAGCACTACGTTTTCCTCACCTCAAAACTTTCAGCACATTTTTCAACTTGCAGCACTCACCTGAGTATTCAACACTTTTAATCCAGAAAAAAATCACCCGTAAATCTCCTGTGCCTTCAGAAGAACAAAAATTGAATGGATTGATCTAGTTGATCTATGATTGAATCCGGAGCAAATTGAAGGTCGAAAGAACGGGTGATTTTTTAATGGGTGAAACACGTTGCACAGAATTAATTATTCATTTCCAGGAATAAAAAAAACGATACACGTTTCCCAATTTTTTCTGGGTTTTCGAATTCGTCGATAGCGGAATATCATCAATTTGTCACATTTCACAATTTTAATTCAACGAACACATATTTGATGACTTTTCTTTTAATTTCTTTCCCAAAAGCCTTGTGTTTGTTGTCTGACAATATCTACGACTACTACAACGTCTCCCAGGGTAAGATCACCATCCCCTCTATGGATGACGGAGAGGAATCTGCGTTGACAGATGTAAGTCCTTTTTGGTTACTGCAAGGCACGGGAGATTACTTCCAACATCCATATGAAATGGCGTTGTCGAAGCTCCGCGTCTGACTGTTGATTTTACTCCCTTCGAGTGATCGTCAAGCCTTGGACATATTGGAGATGTACCAAGGATCCCCCCTGTTTTTGTCATCAATTATCCTGTATTTACAATCAATCCTTATCGACAGTGAACGACTGAAGATATTATGATACCCCATGTATTCGTTTGACGTAGAGTTCTTCCGTCATTGTGCTCAGAATAAGGTTTTCCAAAATAGTATCTGCACTAGAACTCTACTTGTATGATGTATGCAGTTCATGTAGTTTTTGTAGGCAAATAGTATGAGAATGACTAGATAAAAGTTCAGACTACGCTATTTTTGTTGATTGTGACGTTTTTTTTTCATTTGTATATCTATTAAGTTAGATTCCACTTAAAAATCCATGAGAAATTTTAGTGAACAGTATTATTTGAAACCCCACGGATTCCATGAGAAAATGTCCATCCTGAAAAAAAATTCCTAAAAGCTTTGAAGGACCGTGTTTCCAATACAAACACTCACGATCTAGCAATAACGCTCTAACCCACGGCACTCGCAATTACTAACTCCTAATAATGTAGAAATTTTGTTATAAATGTTGAATGTGAACTCTGGGGTAAGTTTTTCTCATTCTTATTTTTTTTATTCTTTTTCACATTTTTTTTTCTTGTTAAAGGCACAAAATAATGCAAAATTAAACAAAAAGCACTTTTCATAAAACTTGTAAAGTTACAAACTTGTAGTAATTATTGTTATTATATTCAAACTTGGTGTTATCGTAATTTTAAAAAGTTGTAAATTAAAATTTAATAAGAAGTCGTAATAAAATCCCTGTAAAAGTTTAGAATCAAAAAATATGTTTCTGTAATTCGTTCGTAATTTGTTGCATATGTACTTACGTTGATATTTTGTCGGGATGTAGCAAGCTTTCGACGTCCTGGGTTTCACCCAAGAAGAAAAGGATGATATCTACAAGATCACCGCCACCGTCATGCACATGGGAGGCATGAAGTTCAAGCAGAGGGGTCGCGAAGAACAGGCTGAAGCTGATGGTACAGAGGTAAACACTTGTCAATTTTCATAACTTTCATCAAACGAAATTCCACCCAATAATATTTCCTTACTCAAATCTTCTCGTTGACTACATATATCTAGTTTTTTCTATTAACTATACTTAATTTTTTTACTACAAGCCTCGTAAATGATCCCCGAGGAAACCATGACCACAGAGTTTTGTATTATTCCATCACAAATTTGCGGTGATAAAAGCTCAAGTTTAATAATTAATTACTTAACGGAATTTGTATTACTTACGGAGTTTGTGTGAAAGCACTACGAAATAATACGTACATAAAATCTAAGCGCTGTGATAAACGAACTAATATCATATTTTTCTTGCAGGAGGGAGAGCGTGTTGCCAAGCTTTTGGGAGTCGATTGCCAGGATTTGTACAAGAACTTGTTGAAGCCCCGCATCAAGGTCGGTAACGAGTTCGTGACCCAGGGACGTAACAAGGACCAGGTCTCCAACTCCGTCGGTGCCCTCTGCAAGGGTATCTTCGACAGGTTGTTCAAGTGGCTGGTAAAGAAGTGTAACGAGACACTAGACACCAAGCAGAAGAGGCAGCACTTCATCGGTGTGCTTGATATTGCTGGATTCGAAATCTTCGACGTGAGTACAATTTGGTTTTATCCGAACTTGAATTTGACTTTAGTTTTTTCGCTGTGGTCTGAAGACAATATCGAATCAGTAATTATTTTCTCAAAATCATTTCAGGCCAATTGATATTAAGACTTCACCTAAACAAGAATTCTTATTACAAAAACATTATTTGGATGCCACAAAGCTTAATCATTATTCAATATTTCCAATTGGTGGTTTTGTATTTAATTTGTAATTTATTTTGTATTTATTTTGTATTTAATTTAATTTGTAATTGGTTTTGTAATTGAATCTTTATCTAATTGTAAAAATTGAACTGGTTTTTTTTAAAATCACAAATACAATAATAATGGATTTAAAGATTTTGCTACCGAAATACGTTTGCAACAGATTTATAAAAATACCAATTCAATAAATTGTTGAACTTGTTTATGAGCAAATGTATTTCTTTTTCACACGAAAAATTTCACAGAAGCAGAAACGGGAGCGACATATTTAAGAGTTTTAAGAACTCAATGTGTGTTGAAAAACTTTCCCATACTATTACCATTCTAATACTGTACTATACTCTTCTATACTGTACCGTACCGTACATATGCTATTACTATAACCATATCCATCCTTACTAGCAAAAAACTTTCAGAACCTAATATGAAATTGATTTTGATAGTTGGTCGATAAGGAAGTCGGATAATAAATGTGGTCATACTGCTAACTTTAGCGAACATAGGAATAACAAATAATATAACTATTACAGGAAACGGGTACCTATTAATCTCTTATTCCATAATATTTTAGTACAACGGTTTCGAGCAACTTTGCATTAATTTCACCAACGAGAAACTGCAGCAGTTTTTCAACCATCACATGTTCGTCTTGGAACAAGAAGAGTACACTAGGGAGGGAATCGTGTGGGCCTTCATCGATTTCGGAATGGACTTGCTGGCTTGCATTGATCTCATCGAAAAGGTACCCCCGACAGACGGACAACGGTGCCTAAACCAACAAAAAGCCCAACTAACCCTGTTTAATTTAATTAATATGAACGTGAAACAGAAATCAAAGCGATTTGTGTAGGCGAACAGCGACCCAGAGGAATCTTCCGATTATCAACGCAGTAAGGTCATTGAAAATTATATAAACAAAAGCTTCTCATCACAACATACCTGTCAAATGAAAACTACATGACGGGCGTAGCAATAGAAACCACTCCAATAATGAATCAATTGGAGCTATGTACCTACACTCCTGAGACACATTACACATGCAAATAAAACAAAAACATTTTAAAAAACTGAAATATACAGAAATCATCAAATTGAACTACACAAACCACATTTTTATTAAGAAAGTCACTCTCATATTTGCAAATAATTGAAAAATGAATCTTTTTTCTTTATAAATCTCCACATCGTACAGTACAATGGCTTCGAGCAGCTTTGCATCAACTTTACCAATGAAAAGTTGCAACAGTTCTTCAACCATCACATGTTCGTCCTCGAGCAGGAAGAGTACAAGAAAGAGGGAATTAATTGGGCTTTCATTGATTTCGGAATGGACTTGCTCGCTTGCATTGACTTGATTGAGAAGGTAATTGTTTCTATTGAGTAGACATACCAAGCTCTTCATGTGTCTGGAGTCCTAAGTTACTGTCGGTGAAGGTTTGGTTACACCAATCACCTTGTGGCGTCGTTAAATGTCCTGTTACGTTCATATTATTATATGTTTATCCACGTTGTCGTTTTGTCACGTCCATCACACCCTTTCTACGTCGTCTCGTCCTATTTATCCTCGATACCCCATCTGCTATTTTATTTAGCAGACTACATCGTGTTCTTCCATACCAACACTCATATATTTGGGTGTCATTTTATATTTCAACCTGTGTTTTAATCATAACTCCTCATTGCAGTACGAAACATCGTTTCTGCCAAATACTCCTAATTAATGACCTAATATGCCACAAACAACCTGTTGAAGGAAATTGAACTAACTGTGACTGTCCCACCATTACTTCCTGCAGTACAACGGTTTCGAGCAGCTCTGCATTAACTTCACCAACGAGAAGTTGCAGCAGTTCTTCAACCACCACATGTTCGTGCTTGAGCAAGAAGAGTACAAGCGCGAGGGCATTGAATGGACTTTCATTGATTTTGGAATGGATCTCCAAAATTGCATTGACCTTATTGAAAAGGTAGTTGGCGGCCATGATATGACAAGGCTCCGCCTTCTAGCTTTTGTTTTCGAGATTTCATCATTCAATTCAAAGCTATTTGCTAAATTAATTAATTATGTTAAATACTGTGACGTATTGACAATTTGTTGAACACTGAGATCTCGAATTCAAAATAATGCAATATATTTGTTGTGTTTTATGTTTGTTTCCTTCAGTGTTTTCTCCCATCCAGGGGGCGATAGCCTCGATGGTATCGTCATAATCTCACCGTGTTTCCACTAATTACTCCTCCATACTCTTTGTGTTTCTTCATACTTCTTCTTCTATGTGTTTTGTGTTATTGTTTGTTACTGTTCCCTTATCTGTTCGGGCGGCCAGTTGAACGGTTTTAATCAGCTTTGCGTGAATTTCACAAACGAAAAACTGCAACAATATTTCAATCACTTCATGTTCGTGCTGGAACAAGAGGAGTACGAACGAGAAGGGATCGCTTGGAAATTTATTGATTTTGGCCTGGACCTACAACCGACAATAGACTTAATTGAAAAGGTATTCAAACTGGAAAATATAACTTTAATCAACTCATAACCCTTGCCAGAGTAGAGCACTCACGAAACTGCATTTAGGGCAGATTAATCGTACCTTGGAATCAATTTAACCATTTTCTTAGATTTAATAAAATACATGAAAAGTATGCGATTTTTTACGATTAAAATTCAATTAATCGAATGAAAATAGCAGTTTTATGCAATAATTATTAAAGAACAGTTTGTAGAAGTATATATTAACTTATCAAATGGTAGAATTAATATAATATCCGAAAAAATGTACAAAGCCCTTAATTCGTATCGTATTCAACGCTCGCCTTAATTTATACCTGGGGTTGGACTGTTAACCTTTAATTTACATTTTTTCTGTCAAATAGTTGACTCAGAGGCGGTTTTAATCGGTCGAAATTTTTAGTAAATACCGGGTTGGTTTATTACGTTCTGAATTTGTCCAGTCCGGCCCTAAACTAAATAGAATAGTGAAACCAGTCGACTGAGCCTAATCATGACGCTTCTATTTATCCAATCATCAAATGTTGCATGTTCTATGTACATAAATGTAACAAATGCTCGAACTAGCATTGCCAATGATTCCCCGCTGATAAATGATCTTCTACTGCATTGCTGATAAAGGTATGTTTTGCTTTGCACTTAGCAAATTTCGAGATGTTCTCCAGAACGCTCTGTATTGGCCAAAATCTTTAATTCTGAATCCATCAAGAAAATGTTCAGCTTCTATGCGCATTTGTCATATTTTATTTGAAATAAAATTTCTTAAGACATAAATTTCACCAAATATCAATTTAACGAAATATTGTTTTAAAAGAATTTTTCACTAAATCGTGATGTAAAATTGTCGTGTATAAGCATGTTTTTTGGTGGATTTGCAATTATTGGTGACTTGCAATAGTTACGTAAATACGTAGTTTAGAATTTTATAAAAAAGAAATTAAATTTATGTCATCTCTGTCCAAACTAATTCATTATTGAAAAACAACAGTAACCTAATGTTAAATTATTTAAAAAAATGACGGTTTACAAGTTTTATTTCTTTTTTGAGTAGAAATTAATATGTAGTAATTGTTTTATCAAATTTACCCTTTTTATGAAGTTTTTAAATTCATGTTTTTTTATCATTTGAAGTACACATGCTCTTATTAATAATTAAATTGATTGATTTTATCTTTATTAGATAAAATGGTAAATTCGCTCTTGAAAAATACAAAATAACGTAACAAAAAAAAAATAGTAAAATCAGATATGTGTTGCATAACTTTTTTAGAACTTACAGCCCCGGAGCAGAAATTATAACCACCTTTATGTTCCCTCTAGCCCATGGGTATCTTGTCCATCCTTGAGGAAGAGTCTATGTTCCCCAAAGCCACGGACAGTACCTTTGTAGAGAAGTTGAACAACAACCACTTGGGCAAGTCTGCTCCATACTTGAAGCCCAAGCCCCCGAAGCCCGGTTGCCAGGCCGCTAACTTCGCCATTGGTCACTACGCCGGAAACGTAAGAATTGTTTTACACTTATCATTTATTGTATTGTTCAATATTGATCTAATCAAGTAAAAGCTTTCTTTAAATTGATGTAAACAAATTTATTATTACTTTAAAAAAATTACTTACCTATTCCAATTACAAAATAAGCTTTTTCAAAGTTGTTCACATTTAGATTCAACGTAAACATAAAAACAAAAAGAAATATCAATAATTTCCTAATGGTTTTGGTATTTTACTGACCACTTTTGCAGGAAATTAGTAAAATTGAAAGTTGTTTGTAATGTTATGTTCATCGAGTAATGGTTATATTCCCAGGTCGGCTACAGCATCGCCGGATGGCTAGAGAAGAACAAGGATCCCTTGAACGACACTGTTGTCGACCAGTTCAAGAAGGGAAACAACAAGTTGGTGGTGGAGATCTTTGCTGATCACCCTGGACAGTCCGGTGGTGGCGCCGCCGAGAAGGGTATGCGACTCCTTCTCTTTATAGACCACAGATGAGGATGTTTCAAATCGTTCTTTCCAGTCTTTTCAGTCATCATCAATTTAAATCAAACGGTCTCAGATCAGATTATTAATCTTTGCAAAGTACACTTTCTAAACTTTTACTTACTTAACTAGTCTCTTCACCTAATATTGCAATGTTGAAGTGGGAGATATTTTGTAGAACTTCTTAATTAAAAAAAAAAAAAAATCTTTCATCAAAATACTTAGTTATACAATTTATTGTTAGAATACTACACTTGTTTCATTATCACTACCATGAATTCATAGAAAGCCTAAAATGTGACAAATGGCTGAATGAACCAAAATTCATCAATATTAAGTTTACGTACATAAACTTTATATTATTATCCTAATTCCCTTTATAGTAAATATTAAAATTGAAAAAAAATTCAATAGATATTTTCTACTTTTATAATAACATAATGAATATAATCGTTACGTATAATGCCAAATAAGAATTTAAAAGTTTTTGGTTAACGTTAAAAAATATTTTCTCTTCTCGTCTATCTCGACTAAATCTAACATTGTACCCTGATGACTTAGGTTCGACCGCTAAGCGTGCCAAGGGATCTGCTTTCCAGACCGTATCATCCTTGTACAAGGTTATTGCTCCTTATTATTTGCTGGCCGTTTTAAGGACTGGGTCACGCACACATTCCTCTTGGAAGAGGAAGATCGGATATACCAAAGCTTGGCTTTTTCTATATCTACCTAATTGTCCTATGATCTGTCTCAAACCTTTCTATCCAATTGCGGAACTGTTCATTTGCTTCTTAATAACATTTAAATATACCTTTACCTTCACCTCTTTCTTCCTTAATTTCTCTTGAATCAGTCTGCGTATCAACGTCTAATTTTCATTGTAAAGCTCTCTAACCCACGCGCATATATATCATCCGACCCATCTACAATCACCAACGGTAAAGTAATGGAGTTATCCCAACAAAGTTTAGCTCTCTTTCTATGTTCTCTGCTATCTTTGTTTAGGTGGACGTGGTAAGAAGGGTGGCGGTTTTGCTACTGTATCTTCAGCCTACAAGGTCAGTACATTGATATAGTATTTCAGCATCCAGTTTGCAGTCCTCTTGTGATCAGTTCATGGTTACCCGAAGCAACCAATCTGGAATTGGAGTCATGAACTTAATCGAATCATAACATCCTCCTCCTATATATGTTGAATTTATGGTATTGACCATCAAATAACTAAGTACTGACAAAGTGACTAAGTAGTGGTGCATGTGTTGATTCTCAGAGTCATTAAAAATTATTACAAATTGGGTAAAATGGGATTATTTGATCAGTAGTTATGGTGTAATGCTAAGTAATTTGAACGTTTAGATTTGTAAGACATAGTATTTATGCATGTCAAAATGTTTGGGTTTTGTTGTAGAAAGGCATTTTGCACATTTAGAAAACTAATTTTCGACCTGAGAAACACACAAGAGATTTTGCACTTTTATTTAATTTTTCTTCTACTACACTGTTATTACCAGAAATCATCTTTTATTTTATGTTACCACAAGAAAACTCCATATAAAATCTGGAAAACATAATTCATTCCTTTTTATCTTTCAACAAGAAGGAACCATCCGAAAAGACTAATCATGGTCTAATTGGGACAATTTATTAACAATCATGTAAAATAACATACAACATGGGTACAACTCATTGGACACCATTTTTTCGACTTGACCACCAGCAAACAGATGTTTGTATGTGTGGACCTCAGAATCACCTCATTCATAGTAAGTAATTTGATGAGACTTCGGAGAGATATAGAAACTACTTTATTTCTAATTGCTTCACTAGGAAATATTCACGTTTTATAAAAGACAATAAAACGAGAAACGTATGTATTCTACATCTATCGAGAAGTTTTGTGAACATATTAACGTTTGCAGTTTTGCTACTTACTAAAATTATTCATATTATATTATTTTTGTGAAAAATTCTAGCAATTGCGAATTTTTCACAAAGTACAAATAACAATTTGGACGAAATTCAGAAATCTAATGCATATTTCATTCCCATAGGAACAACTTAACAACCTGATGGCCACCCTGAGGTCTACCCAACCTCACTTCGTGCGTTGCATCATTCCCAACGAGTTGAAGCAGCCTGGTGAGTACATCAAACTTTTATGATCATTTCTAAACATAAAATTTTTATTCTGATGAAGACCACAAACAATCAGAAATCATCAGATGGCTCCAGCCCGAGGGTCAACTTGATCAGGTCCCTCACCGAGACAGAGTTGACCTGTTGTTCCACCTGTCAGAAACTGACTATATTTCTCGTTCCAGGTCTCATTGACTCCCATCTTGTCATGCACCAGCTGACCTGTAACGGTGTGCTTGAAGGTATCCGTATTTGCCGTAAAGGTTTCCCCAACAGGATGGTCTACCCCGACTTCAAGCTCCGGTAAGATTTCACTGTAGCAACAACACACTACTTTTATACATTGAGAACAAGTTAATGACTTTCCTACGGAGCATACTTAAATATTTTTTTCGTGTCTTGGTTTATGTTTAAATATTTAAAATAGGTATTCTTCAATCGAAACTGAAATAGACTTTAATATTTACCTTGATGCGGTGCAGCTGTTCATATTCTTCTTCTTTTTAATTTTGCTCTCTTTTATCTCTTTTGAAGTTCAAATAATATTCATACCTCACCGAGTTCAAACAATGTTTAAATCTTTTTTTCGCTTTTTAAGTTTTAAATATGTTGCGTTTTTAGTAATTGACTTGTTCGTCTATATAGATAAGATACGTCTCTCAGTTCAAATATTAAACTGTTTTTGTGTTCAACAAACAGTTACATGATTCTTGCGCCAGCCATCATGACTGCCGAGAAAGAGCCAAAGATTGCTGCAGCCAAGTGCTTAGAATCAGTTGCTTTGGATCCAGAGAGTTACCGTATTGGCCATACAAAGGCAAGACTGAATGAGTAGATCTGAATTGTTGGAGTTTACCTTCATCAGTATATTCATAGACCCATTCAAACTATTTATATAAATATCACAGTTTAGTGAAACCAGCCCATGAAGGACTGTCATTCCTTAAATAGAACATGTTAGAGCATCAAGATTCCAGTGTGACCCCTTCCGTATAAAATGCCTGAACATCACGAACATTGGTCATGGTCATGAATGAAATCGTGTTTATCTTTGGTATGTTGCTCCCTCCCCAAGAAAGTATCTGTTATTTATTTGATATTACGTCCACTTTTACCTCCACAATAATTAGTTTTCACCTGTAGGCATGTTGTTACCACAATACACACAATACTTAGAACCTACTGGAGTTTCTTGTTTAGAATGTATCATGTATAAGTGTGATAATATTTCATCCTATTGCTCGTTATCCTATGTAGATACAAAATCCTGGCTCCCCAAGCCGTGAACAAGGAATCGGACCCTAAAAAGTGTGCGGAAATCGTTTTGGACACCACAGGGTTGGATGCCGACACATACCGTCTCGGTCACACCAAGGCATGTCTAGTAGTAGTGTAACAGAAGCGAAGCAAATTCTCCTCTATGTCCTCCGTGTTTAGCTGCAGCTATTTGTACTTTGGTTGACTATGTGTTGCTCGTTGCCTTCCATGTAGATACAAAATCCTCGCTCCCCAAGCCGTGAGCAAGGAATCGGACCCTAAAAAGTGTGCGGAAATCATTCTGGACTCTACAGGCTTGGACGCCGAGTCGTACCGTCTCGGTCACACCAAGGCATGTGTTTTAGTCAAAGACACAGATTACCTGTTTACCCCTTTACCCTTAACCAGAGTTCCAATCGTAAATAACCAGTATTTTAGAAACGGTAGCCTTGACCAGAGATCGACCATTCAAACTATTAACCAACGAGCTTTGTATTAAGACTATCAAAGCCCCATTTGTATGACGTTATATCTGTATGAATTCACAACATTCAACCATTCCAATAACGAAATTAGTTGACTTGGAGTGTTTTCATTACAGATTAGTAGATTAGGTACTAAGGCATTATTTTTAGTGGTATTTGATTTTAACCATTGTTATATATCGGAATTCTTCATCTGACCCGAAGTAATGTTTGAATAAAACCTGTGTTTCGTCCCGATTAGAAAATAGTCCCCTACCCGAGTGTTGTGTGAAAGTAAGGTAAACATTTATCACCCCGTAATAATATACGAAGGTACCTATGTTAATTCTTTACTGATAATAAGAATGTTTAATTTACTAATGCCTTTTTCCCTGATGCTCAACGCAGATACAAAATTCTGTGCATAAGAGATTTAAAAGAGCCAATTTCACCTGAAAAGGCCTCCGAGAAAATTTTGGATCACACCGGCCTTGACGCCGAGTCCTTCAGATTGGGAAAAACAAAGGTAGAAATGACTCACTACCGCTAACAGTTCTCTTCTCTTTGAATTAGAGTGTTTTGTTTCTAATACTCCTTCCACCCTCCTTTCTGCTTATGTAGTACATTATTTTAGTAATACATTATACAATATTGTCCACCATATGAATGCCCAGTATATTTTAATCAGTTTCCATACCATTATTAGAGATAAATTTATGTCTGCACGTTAATAGTAACTGCATAACAAATTAAATCTTATCCCCCTTAAATACTAAACACATAATATTAAGTTCGCCTTCCAAATGAGGTTGGTTTAGTGTGTAATTCAATATTGAAATATGCATGCAATGAAGTATTTGAAAATATCAACTCAAATGGGGGCGAACTAATTGTGCGATGTGCGAAATAGGTGTTCTTCCGTGCCGGAGTCCTGGGTCAGATGGAGGAGTTGCGTGACGAGCGCCTGTCTAAGATCGTGTCCTGGCTGCAGTCATATATCAGAGGATACCTGTCCCGTAAGGAGTTCAAGAAGCTGCAAGACCAGAGGTAACAAACTATTTCTACCTACATACTATACCATTCTTAGAACCGTTCTAAACACCCATCTTACTCAGAAAACCAAAGACAGAGGTGTAACAGAAGATCATTTTGGAACTGAGTGTGTTTTAGAGAAATAGTTGTTGTAATGGAGTTCTCAGTGGTAGGAGTTTGCTTGTAATATGACTTCTGGTGACTAGGGAAACACTGACGATTCTGCTATTTGTAGGTTGGCCTTGCAAGTGGTACAGCGCAACTTGCGCAAGTACCTCCAGCTCCGCACCTGGCCCTGGTGGAAGTTGTGGCAGAAGGTCAAGCCTCTGCTCAACGTCACCCGCGTCGAGGATGAGATCGCCGTAAGTATTATTCACTGTTCCGTTGAATCATAATCCGTATTCTCGGTTCAAGGATGAAAAAAGTCTTATTTTTGCGTGTCTTTATGAGTGCGAGTCGCGCATTAAATTCCTGGTTTTATTTTTGCATCGCGTGATTAATGGGTAGAGCAAGGCGCTGCAGGCGTATAATATTGCAAGCGCTGGTTATGATGTGTATCCGAGCCGGTAACGGGTGGGCTAAATCTGTCGGCTGACAAGCCAGAGCCATCACCTGTGCCGCGCGATTTGATCCGCAACACCGTGCCCACTTTTAGGCAGAAGCATGCCCGCAAGCAATACCTGTCGGCTATTTTGGACGCCGCTCTCTGGAGTTTTCCGCGCGCCTCAGCCAATTTGATATAAATCTCGCAGTCATCTCACTCGTCACATCGGTGTGGAAATTAATTTGCCTATATTCTGAACGGAATCCAGAGCGGAGGGAGGGGGTGCAGATGCGTGGGTGGATGGGTGGACGGGCGGCAGGGGGGAGGGGAAAGCTGCCGGGGGGGCTCCAGTCATGGAACGCGGCGTGGGCGGGCTCCGGCGGTCCATCGCCAGTCATCTCCATCGGGCAGTGCTCGCTCCGCGGTCTTCGCGACATCAACATCGGCCTCTTCGGCCTTCCACCCTTTTGCACTTCGATTATCGAAACGAATCCCGCTAGCATCGCGGACGATCGAATTCAAATTACAAATTATAATTTAAACTCATCATCGGGTGTAGGATCATTTAATATATTTGGTGCGTGACATATTGTCACGATGGCGACTGTCGCTGAAATGGATTACAATCAAAAAGTTGAATACTTGCAGAAACTGGAAGAGAAGGCAGCCAAGGCTCAGGAAGCTTTCGAGCGTGAGGAGAAGCTCCGCAAGGAACTTGAGGTCCTCAACAGCAAGCTGCTCCAAGAGAAGACAGATCTCCTCGCTTGCCTCGAGGGAGAGAAGGGATCTCTGTCTGAATTCCAGGAGAAGTCTGCCAAGCTCACCGCCCAGAAGAACGACCTGGACTCCCAGCTCCGTGTAAGTACTAAAACCAATTAATTTAAATTACACTTTGAAATCTAGGACAGAATATCAGTGAACAATTAAAGAATTGCGTGTTAAACAAGCTTGTAAATCAGAAAAGCCCTCGGCACAAAAATCTAAATGAAGTGAAATTAATAATGCAATTTGTTGAAAGTTTTAGATTGCACATAGCGGAAATAAATTTCATTAAAATATAGTAAATTTGAACCATGAATAAGTTAGAATTTAGCTACAAATTTAGGGGGGAATGTGAACCTGGATGGAATTTTCATGAATATAACTGAAATATTTCAAGAAAATTGAGAATTTCCCTAATTATTATTTATTAATTACACTTACAATTACATTACACTACTGGTGAATTGGGAGCGTTTCTGCTCCATAATATCAGAAAGATAAACAAAAATAATTTATAGTAAGCTTTGAGAAAACATTGTTTATGTGTGTTGTCGGGAATAGATAAAACAGATACATTTAACGTGATTTCGAGTATATTTGCTTCTCGGCTTCTTAACATAAATCATCGTTTGAAATGTAACGAACGTGAAATTAAAGATTGTTTAGTTCTAGTTCTGGCGCAATTTGAGATGTTGAGTAAATGTAGCATAAATACTAAGAAAATGAAGGCTGGGTTATTTGTGGAGCTGGGAATAGGGATACTGAGCTTCCCACAAGAACACCATCAGTCTTCACTTTCGTGTGTCATCATTTCATCGCGCAGCTAAATAATCTTTTAAACGTGCCTTATTTAATAGGCTGGCATAGTTTGGCCCACATGATCCCTATTTATCGCGACGATAAATCTATGTGTCATGCAAATATATAAAAGTGTGAATCTTGGCTCCCGGCCAAAATATATTTTTTGATACGATTTACTTACATAAAAAATGAAGAGCGCTTTAAGCGTTCCGTAAAGGTGTGCGCCGTGAGATGTTTATAGCCCGTGAGCTATTTACCTACAATCGTGGGTGGGTATCATTCCCGGACACCGTTCTGTTAGCTTTTATAAACAGACTAATATCCTCAAATACCTGTTCAGTCATTAGTTCTATTTCGTTTTTACTTACATTTTATTGTTTGTATACAGGACACCCAGGAACGCCTCACCCAGGAGGAAGATGCCCGCAACCAGCTCTTCCAAGGCAAGAAGAAGCTCGAACAGGAGATCTCCGGGCTGAAGAAGGACGTCGAGGACTTGGAATTATCCGTCCAGAAGTCCGAGCAAGATAAGGCTACCAAAGATCACCAGATCCGCAACTTGAATGACGAGATCGCCCACCAGGATGAGCTCATCAACAAGCTGAACAAGGAGAAGAAGCTCCAGGGAGAATCTGGCCAGAAGCAGTCTGAGGAGCTCCAGGCTTCCGAGGATAAGGTCAACCACTTGAACAAGGTTAAGGCCAAGCTCGAGCAGACTTTGGATGAATTGGAAGACTCTCTGGAACGCGAGAAGAAGCTGCGCGGAGATGTTGAGAAATCCAAGAGGAAGGTAGAAGGTGACCTGAAACTTACCCAGGAAGCCGTATCCGACCTCGAACGCAACAAAAAGGAACTCGAACAGACCATCCAGCGCAAGGACAAGGAAATCTCTTCCCTGACCGCCAAGCTCGAGGATGAACAGTCCCTCGTTTCCAAGCTCCAGAAGCAAATCAAGGAACTCCAGGCCCGCATCGAAGAATTGGAAGAGGAAGTTGAATCTGAACGTCAAGCTCGCGCCAAGGCTGAGAAGCAGCGTGCTGATTTGGCTCGCGAACTGGAGGAGTTGGGTGAGCGTCTGGAGGAAGCCGGTGGCGCCACCTCTGCCCAGATCGAGCTGAACAAGAAACGCGAGGCTGAGCTGAGCAAGCTCCGTCGCGACTTGGAAGAATCCAACATCCAGCACGAGGGAACCCTCGCCAATCTCCGCAAGAAGCACAATGACTCTGTTGCCGAGATGGGAGAACAGGTCGACCAGCTCAACAAACTCAAGGCCAAGTAAGTACATTTTAAACGCTGAACATTATTTATTATTGATAATCAGACTTATCATAAATTTAAATTGCTGTTTAAATTTAGGGCTGAACATGACCGCGCTTCTTGTCACAATGAATTAAACCAGACTCGTGCTGCAGTCGATCAGTTGGCCAGAGAGAAGGTAAACTGAAAGCCCTTGTAGGGCATGCCATGACCCTAGTCCTCTGAATGTTGCACGTAACAAGGTTTTTAGGACGATATAAACCTGTCGACAAGTAGTGTTGTAGTTCTACACAAAATACATGTTGTATGTTTCTTCCTTTCAGTACCTATTGGTCCATTTAACTCGCAAGATAGCATTCGCATTTCCAGCGTTTCACACACTATGCACAACAATAAATACAAATACACTTAGTTTATAAACTATTCATTTGTCTCTAGGGCTGAAAAGGAACGCGCTCAATACTTCGGTGAACTCAACGATGTTCGTGCCGGAATTGATCACTTATCAAACGAGAAGGTACACTCGACTCCAACAAGTTTAGCAGCCTAACAAAGCGCCGCCTTTTTTCAGCTTTTTACGCAAATAGATCTTACCTGCTACAACTACCAATACGCCACTTCATTCAACAATTTTTCATTAATTTCATAACAATTTCATCATTTCATGTAAAAATTTTTTTTTGTTTTACAACCGTGTTTGCACTAATACCGACATGCTGAATCCTTAATAATACGTTAACATTATGTCAACCTCATAATTTATTATATTCCTGAATTAATAATTTAAAAAAAAACACCAATTTAATAAATACTTAACAGAGTGGAATGTTTAAAAACTAAAATTATAAATATTTGTGTTCGTTCGTCATATTACTACACTAAAATAAATGGTTTGCCTTCAATAAAATATTAGCAATCAATTAAATTATTTAAGAACAACAACTTAAATGTTATTTTTCAAACGTAGGCCGCCCAAGAAAAGATCGCCAAGCAGCTCCAGCACCAACTGAACGAAGTCCAAGGCAAGTTGGATGAAACCAACCGTACTTTGAATGACTTCGATGCTGCCAAGAAGAAGCTGTCCATTGAGAACTCTGACCTCCTCCGTCAATTGGAGGAAGCTGAGTCACAGGTGTCCCAGCTTTCCAAGATCAAGGTCTCCCTCACCACCCAACTCGAAGATACCAAGAGGCTGGCTGATGAGGAAGGAAGGGTAAGCTGAAGATATACCACATTTACACAATAGTATTCACTGTTAGCGTTGAACCAGTTGTTAATGAATTGTTTTATTTTAGGAACGCGCAACCCTACTTGGCAAGTTCCGCAATTTGGAACATGACCTGGACAACATCCGCGAGCAAGTGGAAGAGGAAGCCGAAGGCAAGGCTGATATCCAACGCCAACTCAGCAAGGCCAACGCTGAAGCCCAAATCTGGCGCTCCAAGTACGAGTCAGAAGGTCTGGCTCGCTCTGAAGAGCTCGAGGAAGCCAAGAGGAAGCTGCAAGCTCGTCTGGCTGAGGCTGAAGAGACCATCGAATCCCTCAACGTTAAGTGCCTGGCTCTTGAGAAGACCAAGCAGCGCCTGGCTACTGAAGTCGAGGACCTTTCCCTGGAAGTTGACCGCGCTACCGCTATTGCCAACGCCGCCGAGAAGAAGCAGAAGGCATTCGACAAGATCATTGGAGAATGGAAACTCAAGGTTGATGACTTGGCTGCTGAGCTTGATGCTAGCCAAAAGGAGTGCCGCAACTACTCCACCGAGCTGTTCCGTCTTAAGGGAGCTTACGAAGAAGGACAGGAACAACTCGAATCTGTCCGTCGTGAGAACAAGAACTTGGCTGATGAAGTCAAGGACTTGCTCGACCAGATCGGTGAGGGTGGACGCAACATTCACGAGATCGAGAAGGCCAGGAAGCGCCTTGAAGCCGAGAAGGATGAACTCCAGGCCGCTCTCGAGGAAGCTGAAGCAGCACTTGAACAGGAAGAGAACAAGGTTCTCCGCTCTCAATTGGAGCTGTCCCAGGTTCGCCAGGAAATTGACCGCAGAATCCAGGAGAAGGAAGAAGAGTTCGAAAACACCCGCAAGAACCACCAGCGCGCATTGGACTCAATGCAAGCATCCCTCGAAGCCGAAGCCAAGGGCAAGGCTGAGGCGCTGCGCATGAAGAAGAAGTTGGAGGCTGACATCAACGAGCTTGAGATCGCCCTCGACCACGCCAACAAGGTAATATAATAAATTAATTTAAAAAATGTGTAACTTGATCTACGATATAATCGAAAGCAAACTAATGAAATAATATTTTTCATTTAGGCCAACGCTGAAGCCCAGAAGAACATCAAACGCTACCAGCAACAGCTCAAGGACGTCCAGACCGCCCTTGAGGAAGAACAGCGTGCCCGCGATGATGCCAGGGAACAGCTTGGCATCTCTGAACGTCGTGCCAACGCCCTCCAGAACGAGCTCGAAGAGTCTCGCACCCTCCTGGAACAGGCCGATCGTGGTCGTCGCCAGGCTGAGCAGGAATTGGGAGATGCCCATGAACAGCTCAATGAACTTGCCGCCCAGAACGCTTCAGTATCCGCTGCCAAGAGGAAACTCGAGGCTGAACTCCAGACCCTCCACTCCGATCTTGATGAGCTTCTGAATGAGGCCAAGAACTCCGAAGAGAAGGCCAAGAAGGCGATGGTTGATGCTGCGAGATTGGCTGATGAGCTCCGAGCGGAACAAGACCACGCCCAGACCCAAGAGAAACTCAGGAAAGCCCTCGAAACCCAGATTAAGGAGCTCCAAGTTAGGTTAGATGAAGCCGAAGCTAATGCCCTCAAGGGAGGAAAGAAGGCCATCCAGAAGTTGGAACAGCGCGTCCGAGAACTTGAAAATGAATTGGACGGTGAACAAAGGAGACACGCCGATGCCCAGAAGAACCTACGTAAATCAGAACGCCGTATTAAGGAGTTGAGCTTCCAGGCCGAAGAAGACCGCAAGAACCACGAGCGCATGCAAGACCTCGTCGACAAACTGCAGCAGAAGATTAAGACCTACAAGAGGCAGATCGAGGAAGCCGAAGAGATCGCCGCTCTTAACCTTGCCAAATTCCGCAAGGCACAACAAGAGCTGGAAGAGGCCGAGGAGAGAGCCGACCTGGCTGAACAGGCAATCAGCAAGTTCCGTGCGAAGGGACGCGCCGGATCTGCCGCCCGAGGAGCAAGCCCAGCGGTAAGATACACTAATTGTTTTCACTTGTTGCCATCGAATACTTATTAATCAACTGAAAATAAATTATGTTTTTCTTGTTGGACCTTTAGCCTTCCAAGCGCGGACTTCTTGCCTTGGATTAACCCAATCACAGTTGTAAGTCATTTCAAATGACACTTTTGCCTTGGGATTGAGATACATATTTTGTCAAAACACAAAAAGCTGTCCAACATACAAGCAGATCATGTGGTGTCATGTTTTTACAATATTGTCCGTGTGTTTTTATAGTGATAGATACATGTTCTTCCTTGTTCACCAACCAACAGATCCTTCGTCCGAGCATGTCAAACCATCTGAGTTCAGTTTGCTACATCAGTGCTTAGCTTCTAATGCAAATCTGTGAATACAAGATAACTAATATATTTATTTAACATTCCAGCCTCAACGACATGGAGCACGTCCCCAGCTGGATGGCTTGGCATTTCCACCCAGGTTCGACCTAAACCCCGAAATTGACTTCTAAGACATCTGACTCAACATTTATACTATTTAATATTTATTACATCAAAAACCGAGGCTTTGTACAGAACAAGATTAATAAAAAAATAAGCCTTATTTTACAACAAAACGACAATATGTGAAGTATGTGAACAAATCAAGAGGGATGCCTGGGTTTTTAGATCTTGTCGAACGGTTAATTTATTTAATACTTTAATGTTAATTTATATACAATTTATTATTTTATAAATATTTTTTTTCTGTTGAAACATGTATTTATCATACACGAGTAAAACGTGACAGGTTGACAGGTGTAATTAAGGTTCAGGGATTCTGCTGGATTGGAAAGTGGTTGGTGATGGCAGTACTAAGAGACACACCCATCAACCAAATTTCCCCATCACCGCCACCCCAATCTGGCTCAATCCCACCCAACATTACCATTTAAGTATGTGTGACTTACATTATAAACATGGCTTCTTTCACGCATCAATAAACAAGTTGATATCGTTATCATAAATAATACCACGGAATTTTATTTATCATCCCAAATACTATACCCGTTTCAATTGAATTCTAAATTGATAAATAGTTTATATATAACGCTTGACATATTGCACTTTCAAAAGCTTATAGTCTAAACTCTTCTGTTGAAAGAGAAACATATGAGAGATGAAAGATTTTGTAGAAACAGATTCTACCTTAGAAACAGATCCTACCTTAGAAACAGATCCTACCTTAGAAACAGATTCTACCTTAGAAACAGATCCTACCTTAGAAACAGATCCTACCTTCTCCTAAATCACGTAGTTTTGACTACTGATACAGAAAACCACGCACCTTAAAAATTAAATAGGCCTCGTGATATCTTAGTTAAACAAATTTGGTCTATTTTAAATCATAATATATTTATATTTTGTCTCCGTCTTTATATTTATATTTGCCTCTTTGTGGAAGATACTCTCAGTATCGCCCTGATGTAAGACCACCATTCAGAATTGAAACATTGCTTGAAATGGCTTTAGCCGTGTATGGTGACCATATCTGAATAGTCACTTTCCAACCTTCCTCTCTCTGTCTCCTTACCCTCCCCACTACTTTCAACCTCACAACATAACCCGATAGGGGATGCCATAGTAAAATATGTAGTATGCCATAAAAACATTGCTTGAAATGGCTTTAGCCGTGTTTGGTGACCATATCTGAATAGTCACTTTCCAACCTTCCTCTCTCTGTCTCCTTACCCTCCCCACTACTTTCAGCCTCACAACATAACCCGATAGGGGATGCCATAGTAAAATATGTAGTATGCCATAAAAACATTGCTTGAAATGGCTTTAGCCGTGTTTGGTGACCATATCTGAATAGTCACTTTCTCCTCTCTCTGTCTCCTTACCCTCCCCACTACTTTCAGCCTCACAACATAACCCGATAGGGGATGCCATAGTAAAATATGTAGTATGCCATAAAAACATTGCTTGAAATGGCTTTAGCCGTGTTTGGTGACCATATCTGAATAGTCACTTTCCAACCTTCCTCTCTCTGTCTCCTTACCCTCCCCACTACTTTCAGCCTCACAACATAACCCGATAGGGGATGCCATAGTAAAATATGTAGTATGCCATAAAAACATTGCTTGAAATGGCTTTAGCCGTGTTTGGTGACCATATCTGAATAGTCACTTTCCAACCTTCCTCTCTCTGTCTCCTTACCCTCCCCACTACTTTCAGCCTCACAACATAACCCGATAGGGGATGCCATAGTAAAATATGTAGTATGCCATAAAAACATTGCTTGAAATGGCTTTAGCCGTGTTTGGTGACCATATCTGAATAGTCACTTTCCAACCTTCCTCTCTCTGTCTCCTTACCCTCCCCACTACTTTCAGCCTCACAACATAACCCGATAGGGGATGCCATAGTAAAATATGTAGTATGCCATAAAAACATTGCTTGAAATGGCTTTAGCCGTGTTTGGTGACCATATCTGAATAGTCACTTTCCAACCTTCCTCTCTCTGTCTCCTTACCCTCCCCACTACTTTCAGCCTCACAACATAACCCGATAGGGGATGCCATAAAAAAATATATACACATATGTTTATATTTAATTTAACTGCAAGCTTTCAAAAAAGTTTCGTTACGAATTAGACAAAACAAATAGGAATATTAAAAATGTGACAAATATACTTTGTCAGATTTTTAAATAGACTTTGGAGGTCGAATTTTGAAAATATTGGGATTTGGAAAGAGTTACACAAAATCTCTTTTTCTTTTTAACCGTCCAATCTTTGTGAGATTTTCAGAATAAATTAGTTTTATGTTAACTTACCTTAAATCCTACTCCAGATTATTTATGTATCTAATCTGCCTAGATCAAAGTATGAACCTTGAGGTACTCTTTATTTCGTCAATGGTACTTATTTCCATGGTAATGCGGTTAAATCACAAGAAGTTGGATTCAGAATGAACGATACTCACAGGACCCATCCTGCTGGTGAGAGACCATTCCTCAGAATCCAAATGTTGCTTAAAATCAATTGTTTCGAAACCATATCTAAATAGCTCGCTATTCCCATCCCGTCCCCTTCCTTAATTCCTTCGCGTTTCACAACATTCCCCTATTGATAGCGTTCCAATTCCACTAGCTTCGACCAGTGCTCTTGCATGGAAACAAATATTCATCTATGATTAGCTCTGTATTTACAGTAAAATTAATACTGGACATGTTATGAAAGTTACTTGACGTATTATTAATCTAAATACCAAGATGTCCACACTTATTTTCCGTCGGGCTTTAATAATAATAAAATAATTGGATGATTTGTATAGCGCCGTTTTTGTGCAAAATCACCTCAAGGGCGCTTTACTTCCCATACTCAGCTAACGGTACCGGGTTTCCGTGGACGCTCGATATTTATCGCGACACGCCCCTTCAACATCGTATAACGAACTTCTAATTATCCTTTTTACCAAAAAAAAATATTTTAGTTAAAAATATTCTGAAGATTTTTTTATTAAGGCATATTTATTTATTTATTTATTAATTTCAACGCCCTGGTGGGCTTTTACATAACAAGTTTTTTACATAACAAGCTTTTACATAACATAATATACAGAAACATTTTTAAATGGAAAAAGGTAAACTATGAAAATAAAAATAAAAGTAAACATAATATGAAAGGTAAGTAGGTGAATAGATAAGTTAAGGTAGAGTTAATTTATTGCAATAAAAGAGAAATAAACTAGTAGGTATGTTAACAATTACAAAATTACATGTGAATAGCTAAATGTGATACATGACAAAATTTATTTAGGTATGTATTTGTTTGTTCTCGCCTTGACGGCTTTTACATGCAAGGTAAATCATACAGGAGCATTATAACAAGTATATAGCATCATAAGTATAACATAGTAAATAAAATAATAAGCTGAGCATGAAAGACATAAGTAGGCACAACACAGGTAGGTATTAGTATACGATAAGAAATTGTATATTGTATAAAGGAGTTCAAACAGCAAATACTTATTTGGGCTTAGGCTACAGTACATTCAGCAATTATAATTGTCACAATATTACACCCAGCATAATTACAGACATACTCGAAGCATACCGGTTGGCAGTGGTGTAAAACATTTTCTAGCGATTTATAAAATAGTAAAATAAAAAAATGAAATAAAAAAATAATAGAAAATAGTTACAGAGTATTAAGTTTGTTATTGTTAACAATCAACAGGATTTTTGCTTAATATCTGATTACATATACGCTTTTTAAAGGAAGCGATGTTTTTATTAAAAAATATATCAACAGAGCATGTTTCATTCCCCACACGATGCAATCTCTGAAGACAAGAGTTGAACATAAAATTAGTGCGAGAAGCAACTATATTAAATGGAGCATGAAGTCTAGTGTTGTACTTATTGGGAACTTGATAATTTATCATATTCACTAGTTCAGGGCTGTCCAAATAACCGTTGATAATTTTAAATAATAATAAAACGATTTTTCTTCGCTGTGATAATTCAGGTAGTTTAAGCAAGTGCATTAAATAATTATAATTTAAATTTTCTAATGGAATATGTAATTTGTAATTTATATGCCTTAAAAATTTGTGTTGTATTCTTTCAATTTTGTTTGAGTGTACATTGTATAGAGGCGACCAGAGAGAGGAATTATACTCAAGAATGCTTCTGACAAGTGTAATGTACAATGTTTTGAGTGTATTAGTATACATTAGATCTTTGGACGTTCTTAATACAAATCCGAGACATTTAAGTGCTTTATTCGTGATTGCATCGATGTGGGGGACGAATGTCATCTTGTTATCAAAAACGACACCCAGATCTTTTATTAATGTTACTGTAGAAAGATTCACATTGTTAATATGATATTGAAAGAGTATTGGATTTTTATTTCGAGAAAAACTTATAGAATTACATTTGTTAATGTTTAAAAATAAATCATTTATGTTACACCAGTTATATAATCGATCCAAGTTTTTTTGCAATACAAGACAGTCCATTAAATTTCTTATAATAGTGTAAATTTTCAGGTCATCAGCAAACAATAGGAAATGGATACCTTCAAATATTGTAACAATGTCATTGATAAATAGCAAAAAAAGATTAATAATATTAATAATATCACCATAAATTCCACATCCTCGGCCAAGTCGGGTACCTACTTACTAAAGCTAGACACCCACACAATAATTATTATTGTTACAAAATGTGTAGGTAGATACCAACTCATCAATCTATATATGTATACAAATAAATATATTTCTTTATTTGTGTCCTACAGACTCAAAAACTACTGGACTGATTTCACTGAAAATTAGTGCCAGGAGTGTTTAGAATGGTAAAAGAAGTCGTGGACGCTCCGACTTAACGAAATGAACTCTCTGAACTGAAAGCAGACACGGAGTCGAATAAATATCCCCGAGCAAAGTCGGGTATACATGAGTTAGTATCATAATAAAAATAATAATGGATCTCCTTTAAAATTTACTATTACAATCTGATCTTTCAATCTGATCTTACAATCTGATCTTACAATCTGATCTTTCAATCTGATCTTACAATCTGATTTTACAGTCTGATCTTACAATCCGATGTTACAATCTGATCTTACAATTAATTTGATCTTACAATCCGAACTTAAAATGTGATCTTAAAATCTGTTCTTACAGTCAGTCAAAGAATTAATACAATTCATGATTTTTGTAATACACTTTTTTTAATAGTTTTCCTGTAGTACTTCTAACAAAGTGTTTGTATACTTGTAGAGTATAAGATATATTCATTTTGCTTGCTTTTGTAGTCCAGAAATTTTCCAATTTTTTTTGCTGCCGTAAACGTTTCAGAAGCAGAATACTAGGAGCAACACAAAGCAGTATAAACACCTCTTCGGTGCTAAACACCCACAGC
This sequence comes from Hesperophylax magnus, assembly GCA_026573805.1. Lineage (NCBI taxonomy): Eukaryota > Metazoa > Arthropoda > Insecta > Trichoptera > Limnephilidae > Hesperophylax > Hesperophylax magnus. The sequence goes on from JAIUSX010000088.1 coordinate 3,876,599, forward strand.
GCTAATCTTAGCTTTCTGACTTTGTTTTAGGTGGCTGTTAAAATTAGTTTGTATCGCAATAAGCTTTGATATGAATTCCACTAGATTGGACAGTGGCGGTTGCTCATGGGGTGGATCATGATCACCACCAAATATTCCCACCTACATATAAAAAAAGTAAACCAGTAAAATAACAAATTTTTTTACTGTAATATATTTATTTTTAAATGTCTTTTAAAACTATTTTTGGTTTGACTGGGGATTGTATGTTGAAGCTAAATGCACTAACAACCTAAGTCTGCAATAACGTTATCGACTTTCCTGTTTTACTCTAAACTAATTCACTTTAAAATACCACCCAGAACAACTAGGTTTTACGACGTTTTCCACTTTAGCCGGTGTAAGTCATCCACTCTGAAGAATGTGTAAATTGTTTAATCAAAATTAAAACCTGAAGGATTCCGACATATTTTTTGATTGCAGTACCTTTAGTAGAAATTTGAAAGCTGTTTTCCTATAAAAACAACAACCTTGACATAATTCCTTCATACATTATGTAATCTCTCACTTTTCTGTTTAATAACATTTTCGAAATAATTGAATTTACCCTCTATTCCCTAAAAATTATTTGTTAAAGGATATTGTGCACTTTCTCCTATTTTTTTAATTAGCAATATTGTTAATATAACTTACTTTGTAATATTATATTTGTAAAGGCTTATTATTATTATTTTTAAAGGTTACCGTGTTAAGGCGAAGCTTAATGCTAAATCACTATTTTGATTAATCTTTATAACGAATTGGTGTACATTATGAATACCAAAAAATATCTTTTAGGTAAATTGAAGGTTTTTATATCGTTTCGCTTGAGTAGAATACATATAAAAAAATTAATTACTCAATAAAAAATATAAATGTAAACTACTAAAAAAAAACATTTTTTCAATAGAAATGTATGAACGCGTAAAGGAAATAACTTTAAAAAATACAGTATTATAGCTAAGATTATTTGTGACAGTTTCACTTGATTAACATTTTTGCTATCTTATAAAATTATTTACAAAATAAATCAAAACAGTTTTGTGCTTGAAATCGAACGTTTCTAGACTCCGTTTGTCAAGCGATTTTAATGCCTATTACCTTCAATTTAAGGTATACCAAGAATATACAAATTTTTGGCTTGTAGCTTCAAATAGTTAGGACGTAGGACTGCTGTAATGTCTTCCGATTTCAGAGAAATGTGTGTATGCGTAATTGACAATGAGTCCATCTGCCGAGTTTCAGTTCTATCGGAAGTCGGGAAGTGGGTTATTTTAAACTTCCAAGATTTGCATTCATTCATTACCGAAAAGAAACAGAAATTCAAATAGATATATTTTAAAAAGGAGTTAATGCTTTGTCTTCACCAAAATGAATGAATTCGGTAAACATAAAAGCATTTAATATTATTTGCCGAAAAATAACATAAAAACGAATTTCGAATCATTCTTAAAGTCGAATTTTAATAAGAACAGATACAAATTCTCACAATGGACTGCGCTGTAAACCGTTACCTTAAGGCGATGCACTACGTCATGTAATATTTTAAATTGAGCCGCTATCAATAACAACCCTTACGTAGATGGCTATAAGGTTTAAATTCCCGCTTAACACCATCCATAAGGCGATGCACTACGTCGTGTAATATTTAAATTGAGCCGCTATCAATAACAACCCTTACGTAGATGGCGATAAGGTTTAAATTCCCGCTTAACACCATCCGCCTGTTTTGATTTATGCAAGAAAAAACATGGCCAAAAAGTGCCTTTTATTTTATTTTGCGGATGTTCAGGCAAAAATTTTTAATTTTTTTTCGTTTTTTTTATAAATAACTTAATTTGCCACATTATACAATAAAATCATTACCGAAAATGTGTTCGTAAGTAGGAGATTTTGAACTTTAAAGCCGTTTTCATAGGCCTTATACATTATTTTTTTCTGTGCTTATAAAAAGACTTATCTAAAAAATACTCGATTGTTTCAAAGGCCAAGGTGTATTCTACTCGCAGTATTTAATTAAAGCATCTGAAACATTTCTAGGCGACGAAATTTTCAAACCAAAAACACATGATTTTGCATTACTACGTATGGCATCGCCTTAATTTCGGATTTCATTATTCTGCGCGGCAGTCTGGAGTGGCGCGTGGTACCGCCGCTCCAAAGTGTTCGTATAAGTGTATTTTTGGTGAAAATTTGAATATCATTTAAAATTATATACATATTACAAGTGTGAACCTACCTACGATAAGAAAATAGAATATTTATGAAGTTTTTGTAAGTGTTACCAACCCCCGCCTCAGAATTATTTACAAAACAATAAGTACTTGATCGCTTAATTCTTCATCTGATGTTACAACTATTCTATCTAGATTCAGTTGTAAAACGAAAAAAAAAATTATAACGTCAAAAAGTAAAAATATTTTGTCGCGGTTCCGACACCGTTTGATGGATAAATTTCAAATCATATTCGATCGTAGATGTTTATTTAATGGGGGCTAACTTAGTTAAAACCATATCAAAGGTATTATAACATATGTTTCTGCTTATTGCTCACCCCAAAGCGCCCACACCACTTACAAAATAATATACAAACTCAGATTCTTTGGGCGTGAATGTTTAGCCATTTTTGTTTAGTATTTAGATTCGCGAATTGCTAAATTTAATATGGCGGTTGGTGAGATAATAATATACAATGCATTGAACAGATTATTCCTAGAAGTACGATCTACACAGATTTGAAAGAAAACTGTTGTCGCTGATTTAAATTAACCCTTCAGGTCTCTGGCATTTTGAATGTTATCTCTAAAAAGTATAAAATAAGGTTACTATCCTTGTCTGTCTGTTTGTGCGTTTACTTCTTCTAAACTACGCAATAGATTTTGATCGGGTTTACACTATCATTTAGAAAATTTCTTCCGGAAGGTTAATCTATATTATTATATGCATATTATATTTATAAAAAGTAGACAAAAGTCAATGTTTATCCTTGAATTCACAGCCTCAAATCTTTACTTCAAATCATTGTCAACCCCGAGGAACGCCGGGTGAACGTCAGCTAGTACAAGGTTTTCCAATAAGAGGTGTTATTTTGAATAGCCCGCTATTTCGGTAGATGTTACTTTTGAAGCTGTCATTTTTTGACATTTGACAAGTAGAAACTACGCCATTAATAAAAATGGAACGATACACACTTCAACAACGCATTAAAATTATTAAAATTCACTTGAGTGAATCAAATGCAAATCATCTTGAGTGATGAGGCCAATTTCCACCTCGGTGGCTTCGTCAACAAGCAAAATTGTCGCATCTGGGGCTCGGAAAACCCAAGAGTTATTGTTGAAAAGCCTCTCTATCCTCAACGTGTGACTGTTTACTGCGGTTTATGGTCCGGAAGAGTCATTGGACCTTACTTTTCGAAAATTCGGCTGGAGCAACAGTTACGGTGAATGGATCGCTATTAAGAGATGATTAATGATTTTTTATGGCCGGAATTGGATGGTATTGATCTGGACAACGTTTATTTTCAACAAGACGGCGCTACGTGCCACACAAGCAACGAAACCATTGATCTTTTACGATTGAATATCAAAATAACACCTCTTATTGGAAAACCCTGTATATCATAAAGATGTTGTCAGAAATTTGGTGAATTTGTGTGTATTTCCGTTTATCAATAAAATCCAAATAAAATGGATATTTATGAATGTGTCTAAAAACTAAAAAACTGTTTTTAAAATGTGATTATATGCGCTTTCAAATTTTGTTATTAGAAAAAAAACATATAATTTTTGAAATATTAAAAATTCGAAATCAAATATGAAATGGTTTCAAAAATGGCTCACGTTACGTGTTTTTGCATAAACATTAACCTAAAATTACACACATTTTATTAGACAAATGTATGTAAAACATTACTGCCACATTACTTTTGTGTCGTTTCATACAAAAATAAACAACAAAAAAGTTTCTTTTTTTTTTTTTTAAATTGCGGTCGGAACTTTTGGTTTCATTGAGGCGTAAATTTGAATTATTATGTGATTAATTTCTTCATTTGAATATAAAGCTTTGCGTTTTCTCTTTCTAACACTGTTTAGTTCATGCTTCTAACTATGAAGGTAAGGGAGACACTACGATTTCCATGAGACCTTTGAGCTGTTCCGAAGAAATTGATTCTACGGGTACTTGCTGTTTGTTCACAAAACCGAACCAATTAGTCTGAAGGGTTACGATAGGGTTAAGGCTTCCAGGCCATAGACAGCTCTATGAAAATGTTTAATCAATTTCAGCAAAAGTAAAGAAAATTTCAGAAAGGAAAAAGCAAATGGCTTGCCGGCTCATTTTTACATTAGTTCCACACAGGAGGCCCTGGGGAGCCCTTTCATACTTGGGGTTGCTGTGTGGAGGGTTTTTTTAGGGAAATGAAGGAGAGAATGTTCGGGGAAGGAAAAAGGTATTAGGGGTGGGTAGGAGTCTGGGGGGCAATGTGTCCAGGAGTGACGAACGTATGAATCCATCCCTCACAATGCGGTTCAATAAGATGTGTTGAGAGTCCAGCTAGATAAGTCAAAAGGTCTCCCTCAACCTATATAGAACAGACTCAGCATGTCAACAGTGCGTCTGTGCATTAGAGATGGTAATCGGTCTTTTAACAATGGATTGTTAATCAGACGGACCGCCGTTCTTTGTAAGAATCAAGTAGGTTTATCAAGTATTGTGGAGTTCCAGCCCAGAGGTGGCTCCCTTATTCAATTGTTAGGCGTACTTGAGATTTGTATAGTGCTGGTTACTATTTAAGAATCTGCTAGACCTATACAAGAGGTCCAGTTTCTTGGAATCCAGATTAACTTGGGCTTCTGTAGAGACCCGATACCGAGCCGGTCTGATATACTTACTCCAAGCATTTCGATGGAATCTTTATTGGGGAGTGTAGGTACTTACATATTTTCCATTATTATACAAATAAAATTATTGAGGTAATTTTTTTTTCATTATTGAAATATCCCCAATTATATAAGTACAGTATTATAGTACTGGTGATATAGTATCTACCAGTATTACAATAAACTGTTGCAGCACATTCAAATGCTGCCGCTCCTAGGTTTAGTTCGCTGATTTGCCGCCGTTGGCGCTACTCTCATCGCTTCACGAGTAGTTCGCGGTACCGCCGGTAATTTATAGAATATTTGTAGGCAAGTAATGAAGTAATATAAATCCAAAATCTCTTGAGAAGTACGGAGAAAGAACATATATATTGCTAAAATTTTAATATATCTCGTTATGTATCTTATATGATTTTTGAGGCATGGATTTATTAAAAATATTCATACGGCATTATTTCAACATTATTTTTCAAATGATTTGGTCATACGTTTTATAAAAATCATTAGAAGAGGATAGTAAATTTCGAAGAGAACATACCAAATTCCACCATGCAAAATGTTATATGTCCTCTTATAAGGACTATCTATCCCTTTGAACGACATATGTGATTTTTACGCAAAAGTACTAGAAACAACTCACAGTTATATAAGTAATTTACCCGATGTATAAAATGAAATGTATTATGTCAAGTGAGTCAAAACCTTAAAAAATGATTTTCGAATTTGGACGTAATTAATATTTATATTTTTTAAAGAAAGACAAACATTTCCGGGTTACGAATAACTTGACAATATTTGAAAATCTCCTACTACCACCACAGTAAGTGTTGTGTTGTGATGGAAGACTTAGCCAGCCGAAGAATTGAATACACTACGCCTGGGTCGGGCCCAAACGTGATGTCAACTCAGCCACCGACCGGTCAAAAGTAAAACATCAAAATTTTTTCATACTTCTCCGCCTACATCGAAATTCTTTCCCTTCCAATGAAATTGGTATCAAGGATAATAATTATAAGTGAATTTTTATGCGAAATTCGTCAATTTTACGCAAAATACCTATGTGAATTTTTTATTTTCATGCAAATAACACAAATATTCTGGTAGTATAAGAAAGTAGGTAAGTTCTAAATATTTACCATCCATGATTTTGAAAAGCTTGAACAGCCATAAAATGGAGGGAATTTTTTTTATTCGAGTAGCAACATTGACTAATTTTGACGTTTGGAATTGTCAATGTCGGTCTCGTATTGTTTATCTATTCGATTTGGTTTCTAACTCCTGAATTACCTATCATTCGTGGTCTGAATGTGCCGAATTTACTCAAAATGACTCTTTTTCGTCGTTCCTTCCTCATTTCTGCGTTATTTGTTTCATTATACCTGGTGAATTTCGTCGAATCAAAGTGTGAAAATGTGCGGGCTACTGTAACTCAAAGACTGATCAATGAAGGTTTTCATAGGTAACTAATTTTTTTTTTTTTTGTATTAGGCAATTCACCCTAAAGAGAGTGCTTTGTGCCGATTGGGTTAAGATATATGGTTAAACTGATGTGAATTATCTATAAGGGGACTGGACATATCATATATTAAAGTCATTCAAATCTATAAACTTATAAAGAATAGAATATACGCGAGAGTTGTTGAGAGACAGCAAATATGGAATACTAAGGGGAGACTGGTGGGTGATTTTAATAAGCAATCGATACATGCCTTTGAAAGTTCATATAGCATTCCGAACGTATGTCGACTCAATAGAGAGTGATATCAAGCATGATCCCAAGGCATTTTGGGACTACGTAAAATCACTGCGCAAGGATGGTGGTATAACAGACATCATGATGCATGGTGATCGGGAAGTTAGAGGAGCGGATGTAGCCAATGCATTTGCAACCCATTTCCAATCAGTGTACAGTAATGAGCCTACATTACTAAATCCCATTTCTGCTTCCAAGATGAATGTGAAGGGAGCCCAAAACATTGATATAAGTCATATAGACGAATCAGATGTTAAATCTTCAATTAATAACATGAAACATACACATTCACTTGGGCCAGACTTTCTTCCAGTATTTTTTTTAAAAGGATGTGTTGAATTTTTAAAAATGCCACTAAGTTTTATATTCAACCTATCTTTAGATACTGGTATATTTCCTGATTCCTGGAAAGTCTCGAAAATTTGTCCCATTTTCAAAAGTGGATCAAAGACATCTGTCGAAAATTTCAGGCCAGTGGCAATACTTTCCGCCCCGGCTAAGTTATTCGAATCGATAATTCATAAACATGTGCTGTTTCAAGTAGAGCCTTTCTTAATATCGGAACAGCATGGGTTTAGAAAAGGTCGATCAACAGATACTAACCTACTGGTACTCACAGATTATATTTCCAAATCTTTAGATAAGGGCTACCAAGTAGATTGCTCATATAATGATTTCTCGAAGGCATTTGATACCGTAAACCATGACATATTATTAAATAAATTGTCAACTATAGGTTTTTCTTTACGGTTTCTCATATTCTTTGCAAGCTATTTTACTGGAAGAAAGCAATTTGTATCTCATGAAATATTCTTGTCAAAATTATTCCTTGTGCTGTCAGGCGTTCCACAGGGCTCTAATTTAGGACCGCTCCTCTTTCTGATTTTTATTAACGATATTACAGAAAATATTCTGCATTCCAGGTCACTTCTTTTTGCTGATGACCTAAAACTATTCTTGGAAATTAAAACTTTAGAAGACTGCATTCGACTCCAATCGGACATTAATAGAATTGTTGACTGGAGTAAACGGAATCGGATCAAATTCAATGTTTCTAAATGTTTCATTCTTTCTTTCACACGGGCACGTCATACTTGGTTTTACCGGTATACCATGAATGCCCGAAGTTTAAAACGTGTCTCCACTATGAAAGATCTTGGCATCATGTTTGATAGTAGGCTGACATTTCATACTCATATCGAAATGACGTGTAGTGCTTCACTGAAAATGCTGGGCTTCGTCCTACGCACTGCGAGGAATTTTAGAGACACCCGGGTTCTCCAAGTGCTATACATTGCGTTGGTTAGGAGTAGGCTTGAGAGTGGGTCGGTGGTTTGGAGCCCACATCAGGTGAAGTATTCCCTTATGTTGGAGAGAGTGCAGAAGAAATTTCTGAGATTCCTCTACCTGAGGGAGTATGGCTACTACCCGTGGCTCTATCCTACTGACTTTCTCTTGGGCATGCTCGGTATGAACCATCTACGGGTCAGAAGAGATGTGCATATTGTATCACACTTCTTCAAACTGATTCGTGGATGGTTTGAAAATCCGACTATCATGGAGAGTATTAGTCTCTATGTTCCTGATGGTTACCTCCGTCACCGACAGCATAGACTGTTTTATCTCCCGGCCTGCAGGACCAACTTGCCAATGGTCATGCCGGTGGGGAGAGCAGTCTTGCTGTTGAACAGAATTAATTCGGATATCGACATATTTAGCATCGGTGAAGCTGCCTTTAAAAGGCAAGCTCTATTGATGCTGCTATAGTTTATACACCGCTAACTATTATGTAATACCATTTTACTAATGTACTTAAAAACGAAATAAAATGTAACTTTGTAATGTTTTTAAAGGAATAAACAAATTGAATTAAGATGTTAAGATGAATTAAGAAAGAAGAGTGGTTTTTACAATTGAAAAAGACATGGTCAAGAGTCTCATCCTCCACACCACACTGGTATAATGAACTTTCGAGCACCCGAATTTTAAACAAATGAGTTGCAATAGAGCAGTGGCCAATTCTCATTCTCGAGATACAGGAAATAAATCTTTTGGACTTTTTTTTGCCGTGGAACCAGGGTTTACTTGGAATATGATTTTGTATTCCAGCATAGAAAGATCCAGTTTGAGTTTTCGTGACTGTCCAATTTTCTTCCCAGGAACGAGACATGTTGGATTTAAGAATAGAGAAGACGTCAGAGACAGGAATTTTAAAATCTAAAGGAATAGAACCAGATACAGTTCCAAGTTTAGCGAGAGAATCAGCTTTCTCGTTACCCTCAATTCCTAGATGGCCAGGCACCCAAACCAGTATTGTCTCAAACATAGATTCGTTTAAAGAATCGAGGATGTTTTTAATATTACAAATAATATAGTCTTCTGGACATCGAACGATATTAGAGGAAATTTTTAATACTGCACTTAGAGAGTCAGTACACACTAAGGCTCGACGAATATTGAGGAGTTGGATTTGAATTAAAGCTTGTTCAATTGCGAAGCATTCTGCAGTAAATATGGACATTTCTTTAGGCAATTTATAAGACAGATTAACATTGAATTCAGGAATATATACCGATGCGCCACATTCTTTGTGGTCGGATTTGGAACCATCTGTGTATATGAGGGAAAATCCAGGAAACTTTGAAAATATAATGTTTTTAAAATGTTCTTCAACATTTTGAAAGTTATTAGCTGAAGATAAAATGTTCGTCCGGAAGTCAGAAATTATTACGTTTGGGATAAATTTAATAGCATTAAACGGGGTACTGTAAATAGGAAGGATTGGATCATTTTGTAGATTTTGAAGGTAAGAAGACAGAGATCTAAATGATAGAAAACTTTTTAATAAGAGAGGGAATCGATCTCTATCTATTACCCTCCTTCTGTTATTCAAAATACTGAACAAACGATCGAGACTCTGTTCCAATGAGTGACGCGATAAAGATAACGCTTTGAAGATATATCTATCCGCGAGGTATTGTCTTCTCAAAAATAAGGGAGGATCTACACATTCTATCTGAAGAGCATTAATTGGGGAAGATTTCATTGCCCCAATAATCATTCTGAGCCCTTTTGATTGGATTCTTTCAAGTTTTTTATCCAGATATTTAGGAAGTGGGTCGAAAAGAAATGTGCCATAATCCAAGTGACTTGGAACGAGGGAATTATACATTAGTTTAAGAGTAGTAGGGTGGGATCCCCACCATACTCTGGAAACAGCTCGCATCATATTAAGCCCCTTTTCACACTTAGCAGAAACGTTCTGAATATGCGGGAGCCAGGAAAGCTTATGGTCCAAAAGCAGGCCAAGAAATTTTATTTGCTTAACGATTTGAAGGGGGAAATTATCAAAAGAGACTGTAAAGTGAGGCAGTTTTCTTTTGCGAGTAAAAGCCACTACCTTGGTTTTAGAGGTAGCTAAATTCATTCCATTTGTCAACATCCAAACTTTAATATTATGTAAGGCCAAATTTAATTCCTTCGCAGCATGCGATAAATTTTTGTGAGATAAATATATGAGAAAATCATCCGCAAAATAAAGTCGCTTAATAGACGAAGGGATTACAATGTCTAAATCACTCATATAAATATTAAATAATAATGGACTGATTACAGACCCCTGGGGTAGCCCTTTCCAAAGTTTGCGCTTCAATATGTTTGAGGAAGAGTGGATAATAATGGATCTGTCTGTTAGCAAGTTGATAATAAATTGAACTAATTTTATGGGGATTTTTATTTTAATCAATTTTTCCTTCAAAACATCAATTAATACATCGTCGTAAGCTGAAGAAAGATCTAGAAATGTGGCCAATGTACAAGAGTTAAGGGATTGAGAAATACGGATATCTGTTGTTAACAAACTTAAATTATCCATAGTAGATTTCTTTTTCCGAAAGCCGTATTGATTAGGAGGGATAATACTGTGATTTTCAACAAACCATTCTAATCTGTTCTTTATCAAATGTTCCACTACTTTAATTAAACACGACGAAAGAGCAATAGGACGATAGGATGAGACTTCGGACGGATTTTTCCCTGGTTTTAAAACCGGGAGGATTTTTTGAACTTTTCAGACATCCGGAATAAATCCTGTTTCAAACATGTTATTAATTAAGGATAAGAAATATTCAACCGACATGTCGGAGAATGCTTTAAAGAAGCTATATAATATTCCACCAGGACCCGGAGAAGAGTCAGAAAGAGATTTAATTACTCGTTTTAGTTCACTAACTAAGAAAGGAGAGTCTAGCCAGTTAGAGTGAGATGGATATGAAATAAATGAGGGCATTTCTTCACATCTGGCAACTGAAGGAGGGGCAATCTTATCAGCAAAACCTATAATAATTTCCTACGGAATATGTTTGGTACGCTCCGGAGCATATGACGAACCGAATTTTTTTAAATTAGTCCAAACAGATGACTGGGGAGTTTCAGGAGACAAGTTTTCACAAAATTTTCGCCATCCAGACCGCTTTTTATTTTTCAAAATACGTTTAGTTTCTGATTGGACGCGTTTCACTGATAAGAAATTTTCAAAAGACATGCATTTGCGGTAAATGGAAACTGCTTCTTTTCTAGAGTTAACAGCACGAGTGCATTCTTCGTCCCACCACGGAGTCGAATGTTTAGTTTTAATGTTAACTTTACGCTTTGGAATGGATTTTTCTGCTGCTTTATAACTATACTAGGAAATAATTCACATTGTGTTCTGATGTTCCCAAGAGAAGATTTTACAGAGTGAACAAAAGAGTCTAATACAGAAAAAAAAAATCTCCAGTTCGCATCTTTCGTTTTAAATTTAAAATTATTGTTAATTGTAAAGGAATGAGAGGTGGTTAGATAGTGAAAGAGGATTATAATAGGGAAATGATCACTGGAAAGGGGGTCTTTAAGTATGTTCCAAGAACATTTACGTATCACCGAAGATGAACAGAGAGATAAATCAACAACACTTTTCCTTTGTTGAGGGGGGGTGAATCTGGTTGGAGATCCGTCGTTTAAAATACATAAATTATGGGAATCAATAAAATCTAAAAGATTACGGCCAGAACGATTCGTTAATTCACTACCCCAAGAGGTAGAATGAGCGTTAAAGTCGCCCAGTAACATATACGGGGGACGGATCTGAGACATAAATGATGACCATTCGTTTTCATCAAAAATAGTGGAGGGAGGGACATATATTGATAGTATTGTAATATCACATACAACAGCTGCTACTATCTGAAAATTGTCAGAGAGAGTATGAAACATGATTGGTTTGAAAGGGATAGAGTCATGGATGATTAAGGCAGCGCCACCTTTACCATCCAGTCTATCATGTCTAAGACAATTATATCCAGAAATCTTAAATAGATACGAGGGTTTAAACCACGTTTCAGAAATAGCGGCAACTGAAATTTCATGTTCATCGAGTAATTTTACAAGTTCAAATTTATTACAGATTAGACTTCTGATATTCCACTGAAGAATTCTGTTCAGTTTCGGAGACATTAGGAAGACAGGATAATAAAGATTTAATGCAATCGGCAGCGTTGGACGGTATATTATTGTTGTTTGAAAGAATAGAAATTAAGAGGGTAATTAAAGTCTGAATGAAAGCAGAATTTTCATTCACCACTTTCCCTAAATTAGGGGAAGATTGGGAACTATTTAAAGCACTCCCATTGAGTGTCTGAGATTTATAATTCCCATTTGGGTTAAACAAAATATCATTATGTTGATTTTTATCAATAGAAGCAATAAATTTTGGTTTAGGTTTTAGTGGTGTGAAAATTGTTTCCCTGTGAGAAGATGATGGAGGAGATGTAGAGTAAGATAGATTGCAAGGAATTGAGGTAGATGTTACCTCTGCAAACGATTTTATTGCAGGTGGGAATAATTTTGATGCCTGGAAATAGGAAATGTTGTCTTTGCCAATTGATTGTTTAATATTCCAAGCCATTGATTGTTTAATATTCCTTTGTCTGGTCAATTCTGGACAGGCCACACTTACCGCTGTATGATTTCCCTTGCAGTTAATGCAACGTGGATCATTCGATGATTTTTGGCAAAGATCAAAGGGGTGGTCCTCTCCGCAATGAAAACAACGTGGAGGGGAACGACATATGGGTTTTGAGTGTCCGAATCGGCAGCAGTTAAAACACTGGATCGTCGGGAATTTGTATACTTCCACAGGGAGTGCGTTGTAATAAATAAATACCCGAGATGGCAAAGTTTGGCCTTCAAAAGTAATAACAACCGATTGTGAGGGTTTCCATGTAGTGGTTCCATTAGATGTATCTTTGTAATTTAATCTACGTGCTTTTAAAACCTTGGGGGTCACTTGAGAATCATTAAGTGCATCAACAATTTCAGATTCTGAGAGATCGGTTGGTATACCTCTCACTCGGCCCATTCTAGTAATGTTGTAAGTTGGAATATAAGATTTAAATTTGTGGTGTGAAAGCGTATCAATTTTTTGGACAAATTCATTTTCAAAGTTTGCGGATTTAAATTCTAGGGATAACTTATAGCGGCCTTCCGGCTTAATAGATCCGTTAACTATGCCAAGGTTACTGTTTTTTGAACTAAAAATGAATTTCCCGAAATCCAGAGGATGAATGATTTTTCCTTGTTCAGCACTTTGGACATTGACAATGAATGGAGCCGAGGAAGATGGGGAATAACTTAGTTCAGTATTTTTAGATTCTGATAATATGGTATCCTTACGACTTTCCTTAGGGTTTGAGGTTTCATCGGATTGCGAAGGTTTAATTTTGGGTGGTACATTAAGACAGAGCGATGGTCTTCGTTTTCTGGAAGGGAGTATTATAGAAACATCCGATTCATACTCATCTCCAATATTAAATATGGACTCGGGGTCAGGAGGTCGATTTTCATCTTCTTCCATATTTATAAATTAATTAACAAAAAAAATAATTATACAGTCTATTTGATTGACTGTACACACTAATTTATCAAAACCTAAATATAACAAACAAATAATAGAAAACAAAAATGTAACAATAATTTCTTATCTGTACGAAGTCCGCGACAGCAGGTAGGCAATTCGTCAAACACAGAGCACGACTATCTAGGTAACTAATTCATGTTATTGTTGACTCCAGTATTCGTTTCGGTTAAAAAAATACAAATACACGGGATAAGGTTAATGAGCACATTTTATTATAAAGACTTATCATTTAGATTTCGTTCAAAATACGGATAATTTGACGTCTTTTCTTCACACCATGTTTTGACATAATATATATTTTTTAAATCAAACCCAAACTAAGAACCTGTGGTAATTTGTATACTTAGGTTCATAATTTGTGTTAACCTCTGAAATTTTTTTCCCGCCGACAAACCGTTCATGCGCTGCTGGCATTGGAATTTCGCCCTAGCTGCAATTTTTGATATGCGATTTAAACCTGTATGCCATGAGAAAGTGCATTTTTTTAAACAGAATCTCCTGCACTTGAAACACTTTACAGTTCATTTTTAATTCCATTTCTGAAATCCCTCAAAAAGGAGCTGGTGTTCCTAAAAAACTAACCTTAAAATTTTCACATCAATAACAATGGCCGCCAAGTGAACAGTCAATTTTAATTTCAATGAAATAACTATTAAAATGCATTATTTTACATTTCCGGTTACTGAAATAGTCGTTTTGGTAAATTTTTTAATTCAAATTATTGTCATCTTCATTTTCTTCCCTTTGTTCTAGTTGGGTCTGGAACCCGATCTTGCTTGCGATCACTTGCTACCAGTATTGCCAACATAGCTTCCTAGAGCTAGATTTAGCTCTCAATTGAGGCATCAGCTCCAAAAAATTGGTTTAGCTTCCTCGTTTTTTCAGATAATCTAGCTCCCATTTAGATATAAAACTCTTCAATAGTTTATTGAAGATTCATTTCTTTTGGATTTGATTATTTTTCTGTTGAAATTTTTTTTTATACTTTAGAATTTCTCTAGCCACCACCCCCTTCCCCCCAGGAAACGAAAATAATTTCTCCGTCGCCATCCTTCCCCCCTGGACACACGAACATTCGGATTTATTTATCCTCAGAATTTCTCCATACACCCCCTTCCCCAGGATGGTGATTGCTCGGTCCCAACTTAATCTATACCAGATCCTTTCGGTTCTGGCTTTATTTATAAAATCAAGTTGGTAACATTGCTTGCTACTTTGGCGGTTTTTAACCAATTATAATAAAACAAGTTCAGTTGTTGCGTAACCCAATCTATTGATACAAAAAGTATAATTTATCTGTCCAATCTGTGAGCAAAAGTAGCCATGTGTTTTTCTATACAATTCGATAAAGTTAATATTTCAACAATGGCATTCTTCGACCTCCTCGTTCCATAACCCAATCTATAAGTACAAAAAGTATTATTTATTTGTCCAATCTGTGAAAAAAAGTAGCCATGTGTTTTTCTATCCAATTCACCATTGTTAATATTTCAACAACGGCATTTTTTGACCTATTGCCACTTTTGTATCAAAATCTTAATTTGTCATCTTCTACAGGGTTTTCCAATAAGAGGTGTTATTTTTAATAGCCCGCTATTTCTGTAGATGTTACTTTTGAAGCTGTCATTTTTTGACATTTGACAAGTAGAAAGTACGCCATTAATAAAAATGGGACGATACACGCTTCAACAACGCATTGAAATTTTTAAAATTCACTTGAGTGAATCAAATGCAAATCATCTTGAGTGACGAGGCCCATTTCCAACTCGGTGGCTTCGTCAACAAGCAAAATTATCGCATCTGGGGCTCGGAAAACCTAAGAGTTATTGTTTGAAAGCCTCTTTATCCTCAACTTGTGGCTGTTTGGTGCGGTTTATGGTCCGGCGGAGTCATTGGACCTTACTTTTTCGAAAATGAGGCTGGAGCAACAGTTACGGTGAATGGATCGCTATCAAGAGATGATTAATGATTTTTTATGGCCGGAATTGGATGGTATTGATCTGGACAACGTTTACTTTCAACAAGACGGCGTTACGTGCCACACAAGCAACGAAACCATTGATCTTTTACGATTGAATATCAAAATAACACCTCTTATTGGAAAACCCTGTACATTCCTTTTTTCAAATCAATCTCTGTTTGGTGATATTAACTACAAACGAATATATTGCATTACATATGTTTGTTGCAGGAATATCCAATACATAATTAACTTCAATGAGTACAACGGAGTGGACCTTTGGACTCACGGAGCATGCTCTCTCAGTGTGGAGCAAGTGCTGCCTTCAGGGGCCTACGTTAATGCCGACGAGTTGCACGACATGAGGAGACTGAACCGGGTATTGCAGACTCTTCATTTTTTTTGTTGTTTTATTTGGTTTTAAGCCCAGCTGGCCGTAAAACCAAATAAAACACATGGATTGTAAGAATAGAATATACCTAGTGAGCTATCGATAATTATACACAAAGTTTTTAAAGCATGAAATAACATTAAACTGATAAACTAACTATGGAACAATATTAGTAAAACATGTAACAGTGACAAAAAATAAAATAGAAACTAGAATAACACTACATCATATAAGGCAAATCACTAAAACTACATTACGCTTCAACAAAGTGCTGGTATAGATTACGCTTAGTTCTATAAATGGTGTCAGTAAGTATATTAAAGTACCCCCAAACTTGTTGCCTAGCTCATGCATCCTATTTGTTAATGAGTGTGTCTGATAGTTGGTTGTGTATGCATTGCAGAAGAATGTTACATTTTGTCTTGTGTTCCTAGTCGGTACATGGAAATTAACAGTGGCAACCGTGGCAGGGCTATCAATTAATTTGTTAATGACTCTGTGTAATACAACCAGGTCTGACATATTACATTAAATAATTATTTGTATTATAACCTTGTTGCGGATTGACTGAGACATCGTAGTAAGTTAGGAAAGTTATCTGAAGGAGGTGGAATGGATTTGTTGCAGATTAACTTGGTTTAGTGGCCCACCCATCACATTGATGGCGGCAGTCTTTGTAGGTATAAATTATGATGTTTCGAAAAGGAAATAAGATACGTACCTGTTTTTTCATAGTGGGTGCTAAATCATGAATCACGAAATCGACTGTGTTTTGGTAAAACTCTTCAAGCCACAATTTTTGGGAATGTTACTTTTTAGTGATTTCGTATAGAATGGTCTTCAAAGTGCAACATGGTAAAATAATTTTTGCTGATTAGGGTATTTTTAATACTAAAAATTAAATTTATGCGTATATTTTCTTTTGGTTATTACTTAACCCTAAAATCTTCTATAATTTACAAATAGAATTGCAATATTGTTACTTCAAAATTTAGAAGAACAAATATGTAACCACTTTCATATAAACTTCAAGATTTTTAATTAGTTTTATGAATTTGTAAATATTCGTTTTTATCGTCTTTTGTAAAGTTTTAATCTTGTGGCTTGAAGGGTTTTACCAAACCACAGTTGAAATGTAAAAAAAAATGAAAATAATATATGTTAAGACACTTAGGGGGGGAAAGGTAGTTCTACCCGTTCGGTCGATTGATGCTTAGCGGAGGGAAGGGTAGTTATACCTTTTGCACCGGCCTCATGTCAATGGCATTCATTGAAAATATTGTTATTACACTGGGAAAAATAAAAAAAATAACTACAAAAAAAGACTTTTCAGTTTTACCCTAGTTTTCGCCCGCTAAAAGTGTGTGTTCTAATAATTATTTTTCTGGGCAGGTCAATGCGTGTCCAGTGGGAGACGTGGATATAGAGAAGTCGGCGCAACTGTCTCGTCCCATCATGGTGCACATGTACTCCCGCGTCAACTCCTCTCGGATCAAGATTACCCTCCCCATTCACTTGCGCTACCATAGCGCCAAGGTAGACGGAGGGTATGTCAAACATTCATTATTTTTTAAAAGAAAACAAACAGTCCCTTGTTACGAATGGCCTGACAATATTTGAAAACTTCGTACTACCATCATTACAACTAAATAAACAGACCCTTGTTACGAATGGCCTGACAATGCTTGAAAACTTCCTACTACCATCATTACAAGTAAATAACCATCACGCTGTTTCTTCACAGGGGTAGGCAGAGAGTACAGACTGCCACACAACTCTGTCTCGGCACACACTACCTGCTTTATTCACATCTTTAGATTTAGTAGAAAGTATACAGAATAAATTTTCGAAACATTTACTCAAGAAATACAACAAAACTACAAATAATATGTTAACTTTACAAAAAATACGCACATTGTCAGACCTGTTGTTTCTACATAATCTGCTAAATAATAAAATAGATAGTCCCGAATTGCTATCCGTCATTGGTTTAAATGTTCCAACGAGGCGTACCAGGCACACTACACTTTTTCATATTGAAGCCAACAATATCAATGCAGCAAACAACTCAGTAATTACTCGCGCAATCACAACATACACCCATTATGAAAAATTACTACATTTAGACATCTTTTATGATTCCTTTCTAACATACAATATATATATTTTGCACTCTGCCAATCAATAATAGAATATGGAATTATTGCTTGGGGAGGAGCAACAAACTCGGCTATCAATTACATAGAAACCGCACAGAAAACGATCTTAAAGGTAATACTAAAAAAACATAGACTGACTGATACAGACCAAATATTCAACAGCTGTGACGTACTAGATACGCCAATTATACGTTAAAACACTACTAAACTACATTTTTGACAAAAAAAAAAATTTCAACATACACAAAATAACACTAACAGACCAGTTAGACAAGCGTACAAAGAAAACATAAAAACTTCGACAGTAAATTCAAGCTTTGGACAAAGACACTACCAATACCATGCTATAAAAGCTTTCAACAGTGTAAAACTTGAAATTAAAATTGAGGAAGATAAAAATAAATTCACACACAAAATTACAAAATGGATTAAAGAACAAAAAAGACAATATTACCAAAATGTCGTAGCATAAAATAAAAACAAAACCTAAACATAACACACAAAACCAATATAAACACACATCACTCACAAACACACAAGATTATATATTAAATGTATTATTTTATCTTATATTGTAGATTGTATTTAGATTATATTTTCATATTATAAAATGAAGGCCTCAGCACGGGCAAGCCACCCAGTGAGGCCAACATTACTGGAAAACTTTAAAATGTAAAAAAATATTGTACCAAATAAAATAAATAAATACAAAACTAACTTATTAAATTTCTTAGCATGACATATTTCAAAAATATTTTCACATCATTTTTCAAAACTTCTATGTATTAACAGTCAATTACAATTCTTGTTTTCGATTCATTTATTATTATCTATCCACACACTTCCTTCCTTTTATAACAATCTCAGGCGAAATTACGTAATGATATTTTATGGACATACGTAATAGGTACTACAACTATGTAATAACTAAAAATATCTAACTGTATCTTATTGTACTGTGTATGTCTTAACAAATAAGTAAATAAATCTCATACTCTTCTGTCATTGCGACAAATGACATGCCCTGGGTATTTGATTCTCTTGAACATGCCATGCCACATACTGTTTATTTATATTATATATATATTTCACTGTACTGTTTTATGTAATTATAATAAGTATTTGTAATTTTGTCTTCTTTGTTCTAGCTTTGAGACATTCAATATAGGCTACCCATGGATCTTCCTGAGGTGTCCTAACAATGTGTTCAAGATGTGCAAACCTGCCGATACAGTCCTGGCTCCTTGCGGTGGTTGTTCACCTCACCGGTGTTCCTGGCACAATATCACCGTCACACCTGTAAATTTGAACTTTATTATTTTGAATATTTTTTTTCCATACCTACAAAGTCTTGAACTGAGCAACGGTGTTATTGTCAGTGACATTGTTAATTAGTGACTAACTTGTAATACTTCAGTGCATTGTCTGTTGCCTGTGTTACATATGGCAACTATTGCGTTTTGTCAAAAAAAGCACAGTTAAATATTGTCAACGTTGGCAGGTCGCTGTGCATTTAAAATATTTTTTTATGAAGTTGATAAAATATGACATCTTGTCTTATTTTTTTCTTCATTTAAATTAATATTCCTAATTGAAGAAGATAAAGAAGTGGACAAAGACATTGTCCCGGTAAGACAGAGATCCTGGGTTCGATTCCCAGTTGAGGCTTTTTGTTTTCTGTGTCTTGTTCTGTTTCATGATTCATTTAGATTTGTTAGTATTATCTTCTTCTTCAATGATATGTTACATTGATGGGTATAACCTTCGAAAGTTAAAGAAGAGTTGTTCCAATCAAAATGTAATATTTCAACTAGGAAAAGTTGTTCAATGAAAATGTAATATTTCAACCGGGAAAAGTTTTTCCAATCAAAATGTAATATTTCAACTGGGAAAAGTTGTTCCAATCAAAATGTAATATTTCAAAGATGATGGAACATGAACTTGACTTTGAAAACTACAAATAGCAGTGTTGACTGACAAATTTCAGATAGGAAAAGCTACAAAAATATCATTACTCTTAAAACTCACCGTCCAAGAGTTTTTGCTGCTTTAGTACACAGATTTTTTGCTTTATCCACTCGAATTTTCCAGGCGTTCGGTTTTGGATTCGACAACGCCCATTCCAAAAATCATACCTCCGAATATTAATCCGAGAAAACATGAACTGCTTACTACGGTTTAAAGCCAATGAATCCACCTATATTTCACTGATTATCCCATGTTTTCAGGTTTTTAAAATTTAAATCGTTAAATTTATAAACGCGAGCATTCTGTATATTAGTTACTTAGAAATTTCCCTGCTTGTACTTAATTGATGCAATATTGAATATTACTATTTCTGTATCTTGTGTAATGTCTACTGGAATTGACCATGATCACAGATATTACAAAAATTAAATTTTGAACACATTAAATTTTTTTTAAACAATTTAAAATGACGTCTACATGCAGACTTTAAGATTTTAATTTGGGAAGCGGGTGTGGGTACCGCCGTCCCGGAAACCATTTATTGGATAACCAACACCTCTGCAAGAGGGTTCCGTGGTAACTCATCAAAATGACAATTCAATACACCTTTAAAAGGCGATATAAAGTCATTAAAAGTGATGAAAGTGAACTAGATTAAATAGGTTACAATGTCATTTTGATGAGTTATCCGGTCACTCTGCAAGAGGTGTTGGTTATCCAATAAATGGTTTGGTGAATGCTTCGCTACTACCCAATAAATGGTTTGGTGAATGCTTCGCTACTATCCAATAAATGGTTTGGTGAATGCTTCGCTACTATCCAATAAATGGTTTGGTGAATGCTTCGCTACTACCCAATAAATGGTTTAGTGAATGCTTCGCTACTATCCAATGAATGGTTTGGTGAATGCTTCGCTTCTATCCAATGAATGGTTTGGTGAATGCTTCGCTTCTATCCAATAAATGATTTGGTGAATGCTTCACTACTATTCAATAAATGGTTTGGTGAGCTAGCAGGGGTGCCTAGGTTTATAGGGTGAGTTTTGTCCGGGTCCTGGCGGCCGATGCGTCAGCCCACGAACTGCGTGGCGGGCCGAATCGGGAGAGACTGGTTTGACCACTACAGCAGGACTTTCTCGGAATATGGCCTTGCACCGCAATGGGAGGGGTGGATTCATACGTCACCCCTGGACACAATGACCCCCAGATTCCTACCCACCCCTCCCACATTTTCTTTTCTTACTTTCCTCAAAAGACCCTCCACACAGCATCCACAAAGATCAAGGCCCTGAGGGGATTTATTTTCTTCAGGGCCTCCTGTGTGGAGCTAATGTAAAAAAAGACTACATGATACAAAACATTATCAAGTATATTCAGGAAAATTACTGCCATCTTTTGTTATTTAATAGAAGCTTAATCAAGCTAACGATCAAAATTTTTAGCTGATTACGGGGAGTTCAAAATAAATTAATTTTAATTCATAAAAAACACCTACCCAAATTTGGGTAGCTATCGCTCAAATGGTTATAGGTTAAGATTAGAGAGGTGTTCAAACTGCGAATTATTTATGTATATTTTTGCTTTGTTTCAGCTCACCAGCATCCTCGAGCTTGCTGTACCAGTTGGAGATTTGAACGATCTGACCCTTGTATCCATCGCCTCACTGTTTATATCTTTTGGAGGCTGTTTCTATATAATGTTTAACTTGTTTGCTATGATTTTAGTTGTACCGAACCAAAATAATCACATGGCACATAAGAAACATAAATAAATCTACACACTTTTCAAGTAGATGTAGAAAAAAGACTTAGGAATTATTCCAACCTAGTCAAAAAAAAAAAATCAATTTACTTACAAAATATTAATTTTGTATTATTTAAGTTATTTAAAAAATAAGAGAAATGAACATTCCCGGGTTACAAATAACCTGAAATTATTTTAATTCTTCCTACTACCATCATTATAAGTGGAAAAATTTGTTACCATGGAATGAGTTGTAAAATATTCAGTGCTGCTCTGAAAATGGATGGAATGTTATGATTTTGGAAAAAATATATTAATTGAAATAAATCAAAAGCATCCTAAGATTAAACTGTCTGGCAAAAGGGATTTTGCTTAGGGTGTGATACCGGCTGAAGCTTAGTTGATAAACAGCATGGCAGACAATAGAGTGACTTCCAGAGTGAGAGCAGCCAACTTAACCATGGCGAAAAGCCCGCGAGGGTCCAGGATAGAAATACGATTTCCGATTTCAATTTCTTCAAGAATCCAGTCTCCCTTCAGTTAGTGTTGTGTTTTATTTGCGATTTACGGATTCGTCGTCCGTCGCTCCAGATGTGTACCAATCTCTCGCCTGTCGTGCAACTTCTCAGGCCCTGTCCTTGTTCGCAGGTTTGATAACCGCAGAGTGTCAAAAAATCCAGTGTTAGCAATATGGCCAATACAAAATTGTCAATTGAATAAGTACGATAGGTGCCACACACTGAAACCATAGATATAAATCGATTAGAAGGAGCCACACCATCTTGTTACCAATCCTTTATGTAACAAGTTACTAATTTGATTTGAGGACTTAGCCCACGACGCCTGGGTGGGAACCCGACGCATTTGTTAACTCGGCTATTAATCGGCCAAGCTGTACTTTTATCTATGCATTCACTACTGTAGTCAATGTGAATTCAAATAAATCTATGGATTAATGTATTTACTAGTTTGTTCATTGTTCTTCTTTTAGTTTTCTGAACTGATGTCCTTGTAGACCTGTGCTGGAATATTGTTCGGGCATATAACCAATTGTTATTTTCAATAATTTAATCCCTACCTTCCCGTCCTGTTACCTTGTCACCAGGAGATGGGAAGTACCCCAGTACAATTTCTGCATCGCCTCTGATAACAGGTTGTTAGGTTGCAATTCCGGGTTAAGTACAATTACGCCGTGGAGTTTTTTTACATGCTGACAGAAAGAGGGAACATTGAGGACACCAGGACCAAAGGTAGGGCTTTCAGTATTCTGGTGGAATCCTCTCATAGTTCCATTTCGTTCCCCTTTCGATATTTTATAAAGAAACTCGCGGCCGGATATATTTCCGGAATATATGCAATATATTCCAAGAGCTATCGAATCAATTATTTTTTGAATTGTACAACAGAACACCCTAGTCTCTCCCTTTAAAGTAGAAGAAATATAGATTTTTCGCTTGAAAATATTATATAAATTCAGATTGTCTGTATAACCCCAAAATGTTTACAACTACTCTAAACAGATGTCAGTGAAATGTTATTTCTACTATGTAGAAGTCAGATATTTCAAAGAGCACAGATTTTGTATTTATTTATTAGTCTTATTTTATATACAGTACTCTCTCAGTAATCCGCTCAATAATTTATTATTGTTATTTTAGGACATTTCGATTAGTTCTCTGTGTATTGTATCGACTGCAGTATGTGTTTTCAATTTAGAAGGTGGGTTCGGGTACCGCCACTCCGGGAATCATTTATTGGATAACCACCACCTCTGCCATAGGTCACCCCAAGTGGTTTGCTACGTTTGGTAGCGTTTGCGTTAGCAGGGGTGCTCGGGTTCATCGGGCGAGGTGTGTTCAGGATGAGAGACTGGTTTGGGGAGACCCTTTGAACTCCAACTGGTCTCTCGACACATCACCTTGGGCCGCAGTGGGAGGGATATGTTCATATGTCTTTCACACTGATCCCTACTCAGCCCTCATACCTTTTACCTTCCCAGAACTTCCTCTCCTTAAAAAAGACCCCCCACTCAGCGTCTCAAAAGATGACAGGCCCCGAGGGAAATTATTTTCCTAAGGGCCTCCTGTGTGGGGTTAATTTGAAAAAAAAAACATTTGTTTCTGTTTCATTCTTCCACGTTTTTTGTTTGAGTATGTTTTATAAAATGGAGTCTTCTCTAAAGCTTAACCTCTCAGACATAGAATTTTATTTATTATGTGTCCCTTTGAGAACTGTCAGAACGTGATAATTTTTGTGTTATTTACGAGTTTTACTAAAAGCTTCATAACTCACGTTTTGGGAAACGTAGCCTCATTCTAAAAAATGTTTTGGAAAGATTATGAAATCCACTATCGCATTGTGTTATACGTAAATATTTGCGTTTCTAAATATACATTTTATGAAAACGTCAAAAATATGTAAAAATCGCTTACCATTATTTCAAAGCCTTGAAAAATGTACTTTTTTCTGAGTAGCATAAAGAAATAACACTTTATTTATTGAAGAAATATATTTAAAAACTATTAGTCACCTCAAAATATTAACCGTCCAAACTAAAATATTTTTAATAAATTATTTAGAAACGCAATAAATTATTAACGAACATCTTGACAGTTTCAATCGGCTTAGATAATGCACCTCTACGTTCCATAGATATTCTTGAATACAGACGCGTAGCGTTATTCATTATCGATACTCTGTTTTTTAAATCATGGGAATCCGTATACTAGTGATGGAAATAAATCAATTTTTGTAAAATCTCGCGCGTTTACGTGAAAAGACGTTCTAATGTCTTGACCGCTATTATCATATTTACGTTTTTTGACGTTCTAATGTTCTGAGTGGTTAAACATGACATCTTGACTTTAAATGGAAAAATTAAAATTTTTATAAAGTTTGTTTGTTTTAACGAAATTCCTGTTTTAATTTTTAGCATACAACTTTCCATGTATCCACCATAATACGCTGTAATTGGACACTTATCAGGTTTTGGAGGATGTACTAATTCAGAAAGGTTGTCTCTCATCAAAGCGGTACTTGAGGGTATCCTCTCCCTAGGAACAGGGTGCAAATAAAATTTATTTATTTAATGTGGTATATGAAATAACCCGTATATATAAATCAATTAATTTCTAGAAAAATAAAAAGCTTTTCAAAATGCAAATTTTTAGGAATACATAATACAAACTTTAAAATTAAAGACAGTGCATGGTTTATTTTTTTATTTTTCCTGAGTCATTGTATTAAAAATACAATTTTTTTACACACTTACGTAATATCGTCATAAACATTAGTTATAATTTGCTTAATTTCTTGCAAACATTTCAAAATCATGAACTTACATACAGGTCTTAATTTAATATTTACAAAACTTAAAGAAATTAACAGTACCTAGCATAATATTATTATCATCATCCATGAAGTTCAAATGACAAACATACAATATGAAGTTCAAATGACAAACATACTTTATGAAGTTCAAATAACAAACATACTTCATGAAGTTCAAATGAAAAACATACTTCATTGCATAAAAGTAAATAAATTAACATGGGCCAAAATCGCTGGACTATTTTCATATTTCTGTTAACACTACATTGTATTGCGGCCCTTGTTTTGCCTTTTCTCCTGACAATATCCCCTTTCCTTCAATTATTTTATCCTCCAAGCATACCTCAATGTAAATACTACAACCGATATGAATCAACTTTTGTATAGGAATCCTTGACATTCATTCAAAAAAATATGCAGGTAAAACCCACTTCTCCGTGCTATCATTTTTTCAAAAAAATGCTGCTCTTTTGTACGCTATTTCGCAAACCAATTATGCACACAACGTGAAGAGCTTCATTTTTGTTGCTGATTCATCATTTATTAACT
Source organism: Hesperophylax magnus (assembly GCA_026573805.1). NCBI lineage: Eukaryota > Metazoa > Arthropoda > Insecta > Trichoptera > Limnephilidae > Hesperophylax > Hesperophylax magnus. Next base: position 3,902,304 of record JAIUSX010000088.1, read on the forward strand.
ACATGATATTATGTATTGACTGATTATATTTGCCGTGGGCGAAGACATGCAGTTTCAATGCACCATTACTTCTGCCCCGCCCTGTGCTTTTGGACGTGAAAATCTCAAATCATATCTACTTTTAAGTAAGTAATTTTAAATGAGTAAGTTAGTAGGATAGTCTTATTATAAATACATTATCTGAAATAAGTACGTAGGAATCATATTATGTATTAATAACAATATTTTTTTGCGAAAGATAGGTAAAACTCTAATTTCTATAAATTTTATTCCACACTTTTTATTAAAGGTTTAATGTTCATGTAACCTCGTAATAATGTTTTTGCTTTTGCATAAAATACAAAAATGCAAGTTGTTTGAGACAACAGGAATGTACAAATGAATGCGTCCGACAGTCGGAGATATGTACTGACACCTACTAACTACGTAGAATCTTATTTTTCTCGTGGCATACCGGGGGAGCCGTATCGGGTGAGCACAGTATTCTCATTGCTCATATGCTCTGAGCTCACGGCTCCCGTTCAATTGACCCGACTCTTTGAGCAGTAGGGAAATATTAAGCTGGTACCGAGGCTCCCGCTCTTAATAAAATGAATCGTGACCCGTCGCCAATAGGTATGTGAGTGCTATTTAATATTTCAAATATTAAGTTCTGTTCCTTCAAATGCGATATTTCCATAAATATTTAGTAGAAGAAAAAAAAAAAAAGTATTATGCTTCCATCTCATGATTAAACGTGGTCAAACATTCTTTAAAAATAATCATACAATTCGTACGCAATATTCACATTCATGCATCAACATTTACATAAATATTATTTTACAAAACATTTTTTAATAATATTTATAATTTCTGACTGAGGTATTGATTGAAAGTACTCTAGCAGTAGGTACCCATATAATAATTTATTAATAATTACATTTTGTTCATATAAATTAATCTTTTTGTGTTTATTTTAGGGTTGATGGTAATAACTTACATTTAGATATTTAATAAAACACATCAAATTCCCAGCATTTGATAAGCTTAGTAATTGACGAATTTGACTTATTAATATGTTTTTTAAAAATCTTAAATTGCGAAAGCACTTAAGTTATTTTCTGACACTACTGTAAGTAGGTACATATTATTATATAATTGTATACTGTTCAAAATGTTTGAGACAAATTATAAAAAATGAAAACCGTGCCAGCCCGGTAAAACTAGAGAATCTTTATTTTTCTTCATTTTTTCTTTGTCTGTCTGATTCATATTTTCGTTGAGATGTTGTTATATTCGTCAATGATTAAATATTACAACAGTTTAGGAGCTTCAATAATGCTTTAATAAAATTGCAAAGTCTCAAACTGACCATTAATCTCCTAGGTACAGATAATATGTTATTTAAAATTAGTACAACATTGGTCCCTTTCATATAAATTAAATGAATTCATACGAAGTAAAATAATAAAAGTTAATGTCTGTGTTTATTGCTACAGTAAAAGGAACTAAACTTTCTTTTCGACTCAAAGAAAAATATTGCATTTTAACAGCATTACAGCTACAAGTCTTTTATTTTATTCATAAATTCTCTTCATTATGAGTAGTGTATTCAAAAATATCTGGGGGCCTACTCTGTATCTTTCGAAACTTTCCTGCGCCAGTTTAGCCACGTCTTTAACCCGTATTAACCCTTCCCTTAAGGTGTTAAAAAATTACACGTCCTCCAGTGCTATACACTCGGTAAATATTTATATATTGTAATAACTAAATGTATAGCGGAGGAATACCAACAAATTTGTACCCTGTGTTTAGTGTATTTACAGAGATATTTTATTAATTAGAGACAATGTTAACTCAGTTGACAGCACCGGCAAGGAAAGGTTAAACCACGAACTTACTGATTTGTCAACCCGAAAGATACATTGTAGGCCCCCTGGACTGTAATATAATAAATTTTGATGATACATATTGATTTGTGAAACTAAATAGTGAAGAGATACTGACAAATTATTTTAATCAATGACGTTACAATACACCTAGACTTGTTATTGTCTCACAAAATTACGATAAAATGTGGGGTAATTAAGAAACACTCCTATTTTTCCAGTGAATTCTTAATTCAAACGTTCATGTAAGACAAAGATAGACATTAAATGAATATGTGTGCATGAACGAACTAAACGATAGGACCAGGGGGTGTTATCGTATTTAAAAGTTGCATTAAATACTATATTCTACATCAAGAGTGTGAATGAGTGACAACTTACTCCCTTTGCAATTTACTTATAGGTAGCACACATTTTAAACCACGCGCGACAGTTTAGTACTAAAACTACGAAATTGAAAGCACGACAATCGACAATACGTCTATTTATATTGTAACTTCGTTGATTTTAATGCTAATATTTATAAAGAAGCAAAGAAAATTTCCATGTTTTTAAAATATTTTTTAACAAATAATTTTGCATTTTACAAAATGTTCCAGAAATAATTAATATTTTTTGATAAACTTGTCGAATGTAAGCTTATTACACAAAAAATGTATAAATAGCACTTGGTTTCAACTTAATTACTTATTAGTAGTTAAATTACTAATTCCAGATTATAATTTTAATACTTTTTAATATCGTGTTCGTTTCCCATGGCAACGTCTTGCTTGCTTAGATTCGAAGTTCTCTTCCCTTCTTTCTTACTATTATTTGAAAGTCTCGTAACATCTAACTTGCTTAGATTTGATGTTCTGATTGTTGCTTCTGTAAAGACAAAAATAAATGAAATTAATTTATAATAATTTACATAAGTATCAAAAAATAAGTAAACACAGTTTTTAATGTACATAACTTCTGGAACATTATAATGTTTTGTGTATTGATAACCATATAACTAGCGCAGATTCGTGACAAATTATGGATAGTCTGAATTCTCTACAATTCAGTTCCAATTTTGAAAATGGCAACTAACCATTAGCTGGCCTTAGACTTTTTAAAATCAATTTTTTTTTTCAAATCGTCCAATTTACCGGGCCATATTCCAACTTTGCAAGGGCAGCATTTCCATTTTGTCCGCCGTGGTGCATTTAGCACATCTGCGAACATTTGCTCTTATATTTACAAACATAATTCGTCAAACGTTTTTCAATTGACACATGAGTCTTACTAATAAAAAATCACTACAAAACCGTTGAACAGAGTTTTTGTTACACATTGTACACTGTTTATTTAGAATTATTACTAATAAAAAAGTCTCTCAACATTTTTTAGACTTATGCGCACAAGCTACTATTACGCATGCGCACCAAGCACGTCTGTTTCTCCGCGAATGACTGTAGGTTTGTCATGTGTGATAATCATGTTTTTAATAATAATCTATATTTTAATGACCAATTCACTATCATATTTTAATCCTTATTTATTATTTTTTAATTGGCGTTGATTTAATAAAAGTTCTATGAAAGTGATTTCATTTAATAACATAAATGCCTTATGATAAGTGTTTGTAAATACAAAAAAAAAATCAACTTTTATGTTGATAAAATCAAAAATGTCTAATTTTTTTAGGTTATTCTCTGGGAATTATCATTATAATTTTGAAGCATTTTAATTGTGTGAACGAGATAAAAAGTGAAGTGAAGTTACTTTGCAAAATCCATTAAAAGAATATTCTTTTAATTTTTAATTCTCTAAAATTTTTGTATTAAGCTTTTTTCGTGTTTGAATTTAAAAAATTGCAATCTTTAAACATTAAAGTATATTTCAAATACAAAAATCTATAAGGTAATTTTATTTAGTTTCTAAATTAGTATTGGTTTTTACAAAATCTTTAAAATAAAAAATATATTAACATTTAAAATATATTGGAATAATTCCGAAATTTGGTGAGAAATTATTATTATTTCAAGTTTATACAACAGATAAACAACCCCCTTTGACTGGTAAAGCAATGTATATATCTTATTTATCTTTACATTTACTACTTTATGTCTATTTCTATTTTACGTTTCAATTAGTAAGGTTTTTATATACACGGTCGTTTATCAATTGAATTAAATTTTCACTACATTTCTTAGTAAGACCGTTATGGCTTATATCAGGTTTAGTTTAGTTTTCTGCCGAACTTTCCGAAAAGGTTGAAGTTTGCCTTTTCTTATCAAACCTTCTACTATTGAAAATCTGAATGGTTTATAACATTTTTTGATCCGACAGATTCCAATGAATTACAAAGGGTGTTTAAGTAAGATGGATTGATGTTAACAGTAAATAAGACAACGTTATTTGTTAAACTTTTTGATTGAAACACGGCAATTATGTGTGAAAGATAATATAGTCCAAATGTTCGCCAAGGCTTCGACGGCACACCTCCACTCGATGGTCAAAATTTTTGATGCCATCTCTGTATAATTGCTCCTCGAACTCACTGATAGGGTAATGATTTTTTCGCCACCTTATGTAAGCAATTGTATGTCCTAAACCCAACAAAAGACCAGTCTTTTTTGGTGAGGTACAGCGACAAACTACATAACTTGTTTTATACAGGGTGTCCTATAAACTATGGATCAAAAAATGTGGGGTGATATGGGAGTTTATTTAAAATCAAAATGACCGAATGTCGAATTCTGAGCCCTTTCAATGTTATATCAATTTTTGATTTAAAAAAAAACCCATTTCCGTCTAAAAACACTTTCACAAAAAAAAGTGCGATGTTTTTTAGATTTTTTTTCCTAATAATGTTTTAATTACAATAGTAAATCGAGTATTTTGTAATATTATTTATTTATTTAAAAATAAAACCTAGCATTCGACAGGCGTAACAACCAAAAATTTTATACCGATTTACCGAGCATGGTCGCAGTGTTGATACCCAGACGCATCTGTCTATGAATTGACATTCCTAAATGTCAGACGGTTACGTAAAAGTTAAAGAATTCTAAGCCAAACGGCACCTGGTGCAAGTCGAAGCCTAGGGTAGTAGACACCTCGGGTAGAAGATCACTGTAATCAATCATATTTGGATGATTTCTGTTTTAGATAGTTCTGATAAAATAATCTGATGGGCGATGTTTTACACGAGGTATTACCAGCAATTGGTGCCTTGGCAATTTGGCGCCCGGAGCGAACTGCTCCAGTTGCACCCGCATGGGGCCGGCCCTGATTGTATATATTATTTCTTTCCATTCTAAGAGCCTAATTGTTCACCTCCATTTATTAATGGGCCAGTTATTTTGCATAACGAAAGACTTTATCTAAAAAGTTGTGCAACTTGACAGCTTATCCGACACCTTGATGGCCGCTCTAAAAGCAGCGGCTTTTGTCTACCGACTATCAGAATCATATTCTGACCGTGCTCGCAAATATCGCTAACTGACCATAGATAACGGGTTTCGTCAATATTGTATTGACATAGGGCTTTACCGATTGTCCGTGATAGACCACCTGATAGATCTAAGCTTGGCTAATAGTAGGTAATCTTATTATTATTATTGATTATAATAATATGTACTATGATATTGTCTGCAATATTGAAAAGCATAAAATTGTATCACTTTGAATTACCGAGTTGTGCAATGTCATCATGCTTCTTCAGGTAGTCGGGGTCGTTCCACACCTGCTGCTCGCTGGTGCCGAACAGAAGCCAGAACAGGTTGGTCAGGAAGTAAATAGCCGAAGAGAGGAAGAAGATTGGTCTCCATGCTGAGGCTTCTGTTTCATTCTGAGAACAAATCAAAATGGTTAAAATATGGATTAATTTAACACAGATAGATATGTTTTTTTTATTGTAGATGTACTTTCAACAAACACAACTGAATTTATTTGTCAAAATACATTTATATTTTACAGTGTTAGAAATTTTTATGTAGACCAAATTTAAAAAAAAAGGAAAATACTTCAATAATATGTAAGCAGTTCTAATAAAGTGCAACTTACAAAGACACAAAAAGTGTTTTTTGGAAATTGAATGTTATTTTTTTAAGAATGTTATGAATTTAATGGGGTTCGATCATCGATTCTATCGATTCGATGTCTGCATAATCTATTAAAAGTGAACAGTTTCTTCTTATAAATACATTTTCAAGATAATTAGTATTGCTCTTAGGGATATAATTTGTGTCTGGAGATAGAGTAACTCTCTGAAATTAATATTTTGTGATAGGTACGGGCTATCACTAAAATTGTGAATTATCTTATTAATTAATTGATTTACAAATTGTCCAATTTGTATAGCGCCGCTTTTGTGAAATATCACCACAGGGGCACTTTACAGTTGATGCAGGTATTACAAAAAATATAAATATTACAAAAATAAAGTGAAGTTAAGTAAAATGAAGAACAGGAACAGGTGACACGATGATAGAAGATGGATACTCTGCATCAAGAATCCTAGGTGGTGAAAAAACTGGACCAGCTGCTGCAGCGAGAGAGTCCACCAACAGTGCCAATCCGTCCAGGATAAAACATTATTAGGTCTCCAATATCTCGGCATTGATCAAGAGTTTTATGGTTCATGGAGACATAGTTTTCATCATTTCGCATGCGATAAGAAACTAATTTTAAACTTTATTTAATATCCTATCTGTTTGTAACAGTATTCCATTTTGAAATACATTAAAAAACATTGAATTTATATGGAATCAAATGTGATGCGAACATATTTTCTGCACAAATTGCATTCTGACAGTTCTACAATGCAAAATGTCAGAGACTTTAGGGTTTAATGCAAAATTTTGAAACGTACATCGGCAGTCAGCATGAGTCCCACTGAGAGCGGCGCGATGATAGACAGGACGTTGGCAGCGGCGTTGGTGATTCCAAGCAAAATACCGGCAAAGTTTGGTGCTAGATCAATGTGGTTCACCTGTAATTCATAAAAATATGGCACACTTATAGAAAGATCTCTTTGGCATCTGGTGTGTCTAGCAACACAGATGTTCTCTTTCATTAAAGAAGTTATGTATCAATGTGAACGGTATCAGTATGTTTGATATCTGGAGGAACATTATGTTTAAAATTCATTTTGTCATGGATTCAAGTTATTCAACCATTACTACTGTTAAAATTTGTCTAACCAAGACATCTAAAATTTGTGGGCATGTCAACACGAGTGACGGTTCGTGGCATGAGGCAGGTGAGGGTGTGCCTCCCCAAAAAAATAGAGAAATAGAAATAGTGTATCCAAAAAATATACCTATAAGCCTTAAAGTTACTTCAATTTTAATATTATCCATGGAACTCACATGAATTTCTGCTCGCCGAGCTACACAATACAAAATGTTGCGAGGCAGACATAGGGCCTGCCTCAGAGTGTTGCTGATTTCATGTATTATGGGTGTAGGGAATTTGAATGGATTCAAAATTAATGGTAGCTGATATGGTTACGCATTGTTTATTTAGAGGCTCGCCTCAAACATAAATACTTCCAATAGCACCGATCATTTACAATTTTTTCGATTGTTTTGTTGATTAATTCTTGATTGTTTGTTACATTATTTTAGATTTTTAGATCACCATAATGAGCACATGCCCGTGTTTTGGCGGTCGGATTACTTTGCCATTTGATTAAATGACCGATTATTTTGATGCCGCGAAAGATCGTCGTGTTGATTTGATCTTTCATATATTTAACTGTTATACAAAATACACATTTGCATTGATTATCTTACCTGGAAGCCAACATAATGACCAGCATTCATGCCAACTGTAACGGTAAGCAGAGCAAGGGCAGATCCAATATCAGCTGGGGCATATGACAGGCCAATGAGAGCCAACCCTGGTCCCCAGAAACCTAAAAATAAATAATGCTTAATAATCGTTTCTTAAAAACACTTAAAAAAAATATAGGTATATAAATAAAAGACACACAAACCAATCCAAAGCCTTTTAGGCACATATTATAGAAATTCACATTGTTTCAGCAATTACTACAAGCAACAACTATTTATATGCATAAAGTAGATTATTAGGTTCTTAGTTTGAGTAAGTTAAGTAATTTAAGCGTATTTAGATTGAAAAAAAACTTACACAAGTGTCATTCCATAGAAAAAATGGCAGCAAAGGTATCGTTTTATAAGGTAAATTTTAAACTTTGAATACAAATTAAATTATAATACATCTTTTACCATCTATCCCGACATAAATCGTTGTTACTTATAGTAATTAAGTTGAAACGAATTGTAATTTCCATAATCTGTTCCTATTAAAAGTGCAATGGTTAAGTAAATATTTACCGAATTAGGAATTTTTTCTAAGGGTTTATTCAAATTACTTCATTGTAATGATTCTTACCAATTGTGTTTGAGACTTTTCTGGCAACTGTGACTGAGACAACCTTCTTGTTGATGACATAGTCGGAAACAGAGCTGACCACGAAACTGAGCAGCCACATGACGAAGTATGGCAGAGCTGAGTAGAGACCATTCTGCAAAGATCCACCAAAACTTATATAAGAAACATGTATAATCTTATGCGTTCAAATATTAACATGAATTGTTTGTTAGCGGGAGTACATACGGAATAGAAAACTGAATAAATAATTTTGTCCATATAAAAACTCAATTCTTACAAGAAAAAAATAATATGTTGTATTGGTGATTCAATCTAATATTGTGTTTGTATTTGCAACATTTTAGGGAGGAAAATTGACCGAGAAATAGAAAATGTTTGGAGGCTATTGTTTCATTGTGAAAATTATGTAAAAATTAATTGTGGGCTGAAATTAATATTTCTTAAACATTTCAGAGTTGCCAGTTTACTTGTATATTAAATGAAGGCTGGCCCTATGCGAGTGCAATTGGTGCACTCCGCTCCAATTGGAGTGCCTGGATTACTCCTGAATAGGGCAGTATCTTCTGTAGATCTTCATACATGCAAGGTGGCACAAAGTGGCAAAGTTGTTTTGTATGACCAAACGGTGGGACTATTGCATTCCATATTGGGGTATGTTAGAAGGCTGAAAGAAGTGGGAAGGGGAAGGAGATGAGGAAGAGAATGTTTGGAAAGTTCTTGGCTATTCAGATCTGTTCGCCAACAAGGTTTTGATTCTTCCGCTTACCTTTTTGATGTCAACATCCAGGACAAGTTTCATGTACGAGGGCATCTCAGTGAGTAACATCCAGAATCCCCAGTTCTGACCGCAATGGCAGATCAGGAGAGACCAGAAGGGCAAACTGGTGAATATGGCCTTCCAGGGAGTTGGAATGTTCTGTAAAAAGAAATAAAATTATAATATGCAGAACAAACACGCTTTACTTCTACAGTATCAAATGGCAATATAATAAATGGGGTTACAGGAGATATAAGCTAATGTCGAACTTCGAACGACCCCCTCTGATCCCCCCACCATATAAAAGAACAAGAAGAATGGCAACACCGAGATGGTTCGAAGGAAAAATGATTAAACTTACAACACAAAATCACTTTGGTCCAAGTGCATCAAACTTTTGCTTTTCACCAAAATGACATCAAACACTATTAAAAAGTTAGTGGTTGCTTTCCAAAAGGATCATATGATGGTTTAGAGTAAAAATATTGTAAATCATAATATTGAGGATTATGCAACTCATAAACTTACGAATACCTACAATAACAAAAGGACAAAATACACTATTCCACTGCACACATAAGAGCAATTACAACGGTTTCTCACTATGGGAAACCAATACTTAGGTGATGTCGATATATTGAATATTAACTTTGCGAATTTTGTGGATCACATAAAAAATTTATTTGAACACTATTCCTAAATGGAAGTTGTATTTTTGTAAACCAGTCAAATCGCTGTATTTTTTAATTTATGTTCTTGTTCTTTTTATTTTTGTTTCTTGCATATATTATTTTTTAATGTAATTTTATTTTTATTATTTCTTTCTCATGTTTCAAAATTGTCTAAAGCCCTCTGGGCGTTAAATAAATAAATAAAATAAGAATAATAATTACATAAAAATAAGAATTTTGTTTCATATTATAGTAACTATATCTGATTAAATACAATATTTTGGCATGGACTTTCGTTTAGCATAAAGATAAATTATATTATTAAGGCGATACATTAAATGTTGCTTGGAAGATTTACAATTTATTTAAAATATTTATATCTTTTCGACGGTAGGTTTAGGAGATACAATATTTGAACTCAAAAATATATTGGCCATCTTAAGTACATTTCAATACTTAACTCATTTTTGACCAAAGTTGGAGATTCAATATTTTACCTCTAAGCCATTGAATTAATATTTTAAGGAAATTTAATATTCAAATTCAAATTCGAGAGAGTCAATAGTCAAAAGTCACAGTTTCTTATCATAATTTGTGCTGTAAAGAAACAAATACCTACCTATATAGTTTGTTCAATCATAATACACTATGTACTAATATGTATGTGATTTTATCAGTGTAATAGTGGATTATTAGTGTACAAATGATGTATGAGTTCATTGCGACATGATGGTTTTATGGATTGTTTGGAAGGCGGGTATGGGTACCGTCGCCTCGGGAACACCTCTGCCATAGGTAACCCCAAGTGGTTCGCTACGGTTGGTGACTAAGCAGGGGTGCCAGGGTTCATGGGGTGAGGTTCGTCTAGAGAGACTGTTTGAGGCAGATCTTTTGATCTCTCTAGCCGGACTCTCTCGACCCATCACTTGCACTGCAGTGGGAAGGATGGATTCACATGTCCGTTACTTTTGGACGCATTGACCCCCAGATTCCTACCAACCCCTCATACCTTTTTCCTTGCCAGAACTTCCTTTCCTTGAAAAGACCCATCACACAGCATCCCTAAAGATGACATAGGCACTGAGGGAATTTTTTTGGGTGAGGCCGGCATGGTTGTTGAGGCTACTAGTGGCGGGCTTGCTTTCAATACCTCCCTGTTACGAAGACATCACCTCCCCCTGAACTTGCTGGCGCTATTTCCCAGTTTGAGAATCACTGTTGATCAGTTGTTGCAGTACAGACAGGGAGTTCTTGTGAAGTATCAACTAAATAAAAGATTATGAATCAAGCTATCCGTAAAATACATTTTATGCTTACCACTTTTTCTCCGGAATGTCCCAGCGATGCCTCAATGTAGTTCTTTTCCTCCTCCGAGATGAACCTGGAGTCTTTGGGGCTGTTAGAACCGAGGAAGAAGTAAAGAATCACCCAGCAGAAGCCGGCAATGCCAGACATGTAGAAGGTGGACGGCCATCCCCAGTCGCTACCGCAAAGCTGCCCTACCACGGGTAGGAATACGACAGTTCCGAATTGCGCTCCTGTAAACAAAAAAAACAAAAAAATAAGCTTATGAACACATTTAGCTTTAAGATGTAGTGCAGTCGTGTTAGAAAATTTATCAGATTTACCGTATCTTCCTCTCTGAAGCGAGAACCGAAAAACTTAATTGATAAAAAAATGTAACAGAACATCAAAATAACGTATAAGTGTATTTTTTACTCCAAATTAAGTTAGCTTATGAATCGCTGGTTGAAGTCTGTCGAGTTGTTACACCTGTATAATCACCATGATACTAACCTGCATAGACGAAAGTGCTAAGACGACCTCTTTCTGATGGGGGAGCCCACTTGCCCAACAGTGCGTGGCACGAGGGGTAGAACAGGCCTTGAAAGAAGCCCTGGAACACGCGACATGCGCAAAGTGCTCCCCAACCTCCCTGGAAATCAAAGCATGTAGTACACATATTAGAAATTATGAACGAGTTTCACGAATTAAAAAAAAATATTACAAAGATTGTTCGGGAAGGCATGAAAACTGCTTCTTCGCACCTTCTTATACTGGGATACTTCAAATTGGTGTCCACCCCTACTATTTGAAATCTACTCATAGTAGTTCTGTGAAAATAGATCTCGCTTCCAAAGAAGTATGTTTAGTTCTGTGAACCTCTCGTCCGAAAAGAATATGTTTCTAATTTTTTCTTATTTTAAATGAAAACTATATGTTTTACTCTTATTTTAAATGAAAACTATATGTTTTACTCTTATTTTAAATGAAAACTATATGTTTTACTCTTATTTTAAATGAAAACTTTTTGTTTTACTCTTATTTTAAATGAAAACTATATGTTTTACTCTTATTTTAAATGAAAACTATATGTTTTACTCTTATTTTAAATGAAAACTTTATGTTTTACTCTTATTTTAAATGAAAACTATATGTTTTACTCTTATTTTAAATGAAACCAATGTCCGTTTCACTTCTTCACAACAATATAACATTTCTATACTATAACTTTACAATTTACATTATAACTTGCTTGATGTTGCATTTTAATATTTTATTTTATTTAAAAAGTATATTTCTGTTCTTATTTTGTTTTAGTAAATTTTTATTACACACAGGCAGTGTCTTAGTGAGTTCCCTTTCCTTATACGTAAATCACACAGTAATGTCTTCGATTATGTTAAATAAATATAAATAATATTTAGAAATAGAGTAAATGTGAATGTTCATTTTTAAATGGTGGAAGTCGGGGATTCCCGAGGAATACTAAACGCAATATCTCTGCACTGGAATGAGATACGGAGTCGAATTAAAGTCTATGAAATGTATTTTTTTAACAGTAACATTGTGATATATAGTTGTGAATGGTGGAAGAAGTCGAAGATGCCCGATAAAGACATTAGCAATAGCGAAGCATTGCGGGGTCCATTAGTATCATAATATCGATTAAACATCTGCCCTGATGATGGACACTGCAATGCTGTCCGAAACGTTGGCTAAAGAAGGAGTTAGCGCATCACGGCATAATACCCCAAAAACAAATCACTATAATATCAGAAGACTTACATTTTCAGAGGCGATGGGTATCAAAAAGCTGATGAGCCCGTTCATGGCGAGTGACACGAGGAGGGGGTATTTGCCCCCGAAGCGCTCAGCCAGAATACCGCCGGGTATCTGAGACACGATGTAGCCCCAGAAGAAAGAGCTGAGAATTAAATCTTGCGTTTTGCGGGGCCAATCGAAAATCTGAAAATAACAAAAATTATTCGTAAATTAAAATGATTTTTTTCTTCAGTTGTTGGGCAAGTACCTATTCTATAATACTAATATGTAATATGTATTTTTTTCGTCATATGAATACTGCATAAGAGTCCCTACTGCTCCCAACCGTCTAGAGCCAGTGAGACTATGGCATTCCCGATTGGGGTATGTTGTGGGCTGAAGGTATTGGTGAGGGGAAGGAGATGGGGAAAAGGAAGGTGGACAAGTAGAATCCAAACGGCGCCTGGTGCCAGTAAGAACCTTAAGGGTGCTGTGTTAGGTGTTATGTTATTATCAGCACCCTTGGTTCCTTGACTCCTTGGCGCCTTGCACCTGCACCTTCAATTGCACCTGCACAGAACCGGCCCTGATCGTGCACGGAGATAAAGGATTATTGCTAACTTAATAAAATTTCTTAAAAATTTTGGTAATTCCAGTTAAAAACGGGATTGTGGACCTTAAGAATGAATTTACAGGTTTCCTGATAAACGTTTAGCTAATTACGAATATATATATTATGATGTCGGGAAATTCCGTTTTTTATTACAACGAAAATCCTTTGTATCGTCATGATGTAATCAAGGAAAATCGATAAAACTTTCTTAAATTAATATTTAGGCCTGTTAATTTATCCCTACACGGAGAAAAATGAGTACGTTTTTATTAAGATACTGTTAAAAATGTGACTGCATGACTATTTCCTAATAAAATATTAGTCAATCAGAATATATCTGAACACGTGTTCAACGCAGGTGGCCTTGGCAAAATAAATATAATGCGCGAGATGCGAAAGTATTATTATTCTGAAGAACACGTTGTTACATATATAAAAACAGTAACATGGTTGTTCTGTGTATCCGACTTCCTCACAACATATTCGTCCTTTACTGATAGTTTGTCAAATCATTGGTTATAGGCCTCTAGTCCCGTTTTTAACAGGAAAACGAATAATTTGACCAGATTTTTAACAAATTAACAATATTTGATTTAGATAGGAACCTACTTCATAGCACAGGTGTATCAAGTCAGAATTATTATTATTTGGGGTGTACTTACGGGGACATCGGCCTCGGAGGAGGTGACGTCAGTCATTGCGACTATTCCCACACTCATGCTGACTCGGATGCCATAGGCTATCACCAGCCCGAGGAAGAGCAGGAAGACTTGAAGATGCCGGATTCCAAATAGTTTATCTGAAACAAATAATAACATTAGGTATATGAAATAATACGATTGCCAAATTTTACAGACTAACTTAGATAAACTTCATGAATGCTGTGAAAAAACTTAGATCAACCTTATTAATAGTGTGAACAAAATGCTTTATTTTACAGATTAACTTAGATCAATTTCATCAATGGTGTAAACAAAATGCTTTCTTTTACAGACTAACTTCGATCAACTTCATCAATGGTGTGAACAAAATGCTTTATTTTACAGACTAACTTAGATCAATTTCATCAATGGTGTAAACAAAATGCTTTCTTTTACAGACTAACTTCGATCAACTTCATCAATGGTGTGAACAAAATGCTTTATTTTACAGACTAACTTAGATCAATTTTATCAATGGTGTAAACAAAATGCTTTCTTTTACAGACTAACTTCGATCAACTTCATCAATGGTGTAAACAAAATGCTTTATTTTACAGACTAACTTAGATCAATTTCATCAATGGTGTAAACAAAATGCTTTCTTTTACAGACTAACTTCGATCAACTTCATCAATGGTGTAAACAAAATGCTTTATTTTATGGACTAACTTCGATCAACTTCATCAATGGTGTGAACAAAATGCTTTATTTTACAGACTAACTTAGATCAACTTCACCAATGCTGTAAATAAAATGCTTTATTTTAAAGACTAACTTAGAACAATTTCATCAATGGTGTAAACAAAATGCTTTATTATACAGACTATCTTCGACCAACTTCATCAATGGCGTATTAAATGCTTTATTTTACAGACTAACTTAGATCAACTCCATCAATGGTGTAAACAAAATGATTTATTTTTGAACATTAATATCAACATTAAAAAATGTAATACGATTATTCAAAACTCATTATAATATCTTAGATTAATATTGGTATATTAAATAATATTGAATTAATACCAGTGTAACAAATTCGTTACGGGTGTAATATTTGATGAAAACTTGACATTTATTGCACAATTAAATAACTAACAAGGCTTTAAAGATGCTTGGTTTCCTTTGCAGAACTTTAATTGATTTCAAGTCCTTAGATTGAACCCCCAAGTCAAGTGGGATATAATTCACCTATTTGTTACCCTTTGTATAGAGTTCTCTCTAACAATATAGAACGAGTTTAGCATACAATTCTTAGGTACATACATTTTAAGCTCAACATACCAAGTTAATCAATTAATTATGTCAGTTTGATGAATCAATTGCATCTAATAACGCTGTCTGACAGGAGAATTATGTCAGATATGGTTGTATTACATAGAGTCATTATCAACTTGATTGACAGCCCTGCCATTGTCGCCATTATAAAATTCCATGTGCCGACTAGAAAAATCAGGCAAAATGCAACATTCTTCTGCAATACATTAGACACACTCACTAACCAATAGGATGCCATCATCTGGGCAACAATTTTGGGGGTACTATTGATATATTTACTGACTCCATTTATAGAACTAAGCGTAATCTATACCAGGACTTTTTTGAATCACACTAATTATAGTTGCATTGGTAATGCAATTTTAATAATTTGTATTTTATATTGAATTGTTCCAGTTTCTATATTATTTGGGTGACTAATAGTATGAAAGATCTACAGTCTCTCGTGTATGCCTGAAGACATGGCACGATCAAGTAAATCGGATACTTGAGTAGGGTCATGTCAACAGTCAGAATAATAAGACTATGTAGACGTTGAATGAATGTGAATGAGGCAGGGAGTGTGTACCAAGACCGAGTTGTTTGGCGGTACGTCCTCTCTACCTACCCTTGTGGCCAAACGGCATGTTGGTTAGTGTTGGGAAGTGAGTTAGCTTAGAGCTTCACAGATGCACTCATAAAGGGCAGTGCAAAGAGCTTGCTTGGAAGTCCGCAAGATGGCAGCTCCTAGTTAGGTCGACCATCGAAGTCACTCTTGTAATACGCGAAGTATTGAATAAATCCCTGATTTAATATAAAGAACTTATTCTCTAAAATCTCCTTCCACGACGAGTCGAAGAACTGTTTGTGGGAACACAACAGTTAGATAGTTAATCAATCTGAAATCTTTCCTGCCAATGCAACCAAAATGCAACTAAGATGAAAGCTAAAATTAAATAAAGTTGTACCACAAAATCGACTCCATATGTGACGTAGATCCACCAGTTTCTCCCTTATACTATGCGTTGAGATAAAATGGGTTATTTTTAAATAGCAGACTGACTTGACTCAGTGTCCTGGCCTGGCCTGCTTTAGTGAGGTTTTGATGCAACACTCTTATACCTCCCCAATAGCTTATTTTTTCAATATTTGATTTAGTCTTTGCTTTGCACCGCGCGCTGTTGAAAGGTGGCAGTACGTAGAGATTTAAAAAAAAGGTTTTGTAACATAAGATTAATTACGATAGTATCGCCCAAAAACATCGTGCATTTAATTGATCCTTTTTTGTTTTATCGAAATTATTTTGTTATCGGCTTGTAGCTACCTGTTCAAATATAATAATAAAGCAAGAGTTGGTATAATCTATCGTCAAATCGATGCGATTAAAAAAACAATTAATTTGAGTGTTTGGTCAATGGATGTGATGCATTTGGGGACTAAGTAGATTGCTTATTGTTATTATATAATATACAGGCAGCATTCTGCTGATGCGCTCATTTCTGATTTCACAATAAATTTAACAGTATTTGGGTTTTTTAAATTTACAATTTAAATTAATCTTTTCTTCTCTCCAAATAAGAATCCAATCGAGCTTTAAATTGGTGGCTTAGAATCGATGACATGTTGAGGAAGTTTGTTCTATGCATCCGCTACTCTATTTACAAGGAATTGTTTTCTAGGATTGGATGACATGTTGTCGAAGTTTATTCCGTACATCCACTACTCTATGTGCAAGGAAGTGTTTCCTAGGATTGGATGACATGTTGAGGAAGTTTGTTCCATGCATCCACTACTCTATTTGCAAGGAAGTGTTTCCTAGGATTGGATGACATGTTGAGGAAGTTTGTTCCACGCATCCACTACTCTATTTGCAAGGAAGTGTTTCCTAGGATTGGATGACATGTTGAGGAAGTTTGTTCCATGCATCCACTACTCTATTTACAAGGAAGTGTTTCCTAGTATTGGATGCAAAAGGTGTTTTACTATATATTTTTTTTAATATCTACGGATATTTATATTTTTGTTGGTGGTGAAGATTTCTTGGATGCCAGGGCAACTATAATGTCTAGATAAGATTTTGAAAGTCTCAATCAAGTCACCCCTTTCTCTTCTTTATTTTAACGTTGGTAATCTTAGTTCCTTGAGTCTATTTTCATATTGCCGGTGTTTCAAAGCTCTTGGTATTTTTGTAAATCGTCTCTGTACTCTGTCTATTAGATATATATTCTTTCGCAAAATATGGACTCCATATTTGAAAAGCATGCAACTAGAATACCAATTAGAATGTTATCAGTTTTGATAAAATACCTGCTGCCCGATGACTAATACAATGTGTACAAAATACGACCTCATGTTATCTTCGCCGCAATGTACATATATAATATATCACAATAATGAAATGAAAAAATAAAATTCTCACTGTCACTGTGATGCGTTTCCTCAAATATTACATCAAACATTGGTCAAAATGTTTGTGCAAACATGAGAAATTGGGCGTGTCTGTACACATTTTTGTATGCAGACGCAAACTTTGTGCAAATATTTGGTTCATTGTTTATGGTAATATTTGCCGCAGTCGCAGGAGACCCGCCCTTAGACACTGCAGTAAGACCTGATGGTCGCTATCACTTATAAAAAATGAGAATATACACTTAGCGATGGATTACTCAATTTCATTTAAATTGATCATCGAGTGTTTTATCCATTTATTGAATAACATACATCTCTGCCATAGGTCACCCCAAATGGTTCGCTACGTTTGGTGACTTAGAAGGGGTGCCCAGGTTCATCGGGTGAGGTGTGTTCAGGATGATCCAGCCCACCAGCTGCGTAGCGTGCCAGATCGGGAGAGGCTGATTTAGGGAGACCTTTGAACCTCTCCAACTGGTCTCTCTTGACCCATCGCCTTGCGCCGCAGCGGGAGGGATAGATTCATAAATCAGACACCAGGAGTGACTGACAAACTGATCCCTAGATTCCTAACTACCAGAACTACTCGGACCTTATTTCTTTACCAGAACTTCCTCTTCCTTAAAAAGAACTAGGCCCCGAGGGAAATTATTTTCTTCAGGCCATCCTGAGTGGGGTTAATGTATAAAAAGTGTTAAATTTAAGTACGTCCCCGAGAATATTTAATAATTCAGATTGTGTATAAACGAAGAAGAAAAAGATTACATTTTTAGACATAAGGTTAAAAAGACGATAAAATATATTCTTTAAATACAGGGTTTTCAAATAAGAGGTGTTATTTTGATATTCAATCGTAAAAAATCAATGGTTTCATTGCTTGTGTGGCACGTAGCGCCGTCTTGTTGAAATTAAACGTTGTCCAAATCAATACCATCCAAAAAATATTAATCATCTCTCGATAGCGCAATCCATTCACCGTAACTGTTGCTCCAGCCTCATTTTCGAAAAAGTAAGGTCCAATGACTCCGCCGGATCATAAACCGCACCAAACAGTGACACGTTGAGAATAGAGAGGCTTTTCAACAATAACTCTTGGGTTTTCCGAGCCCCAGATGCGACAATTTTGCTTGTTGACGAAGCCACCGAGGTGGAAATGGGCCTCATCACTCAAGATGATTTGCATTTGATTCACTCAATTGAATTTTAATAATTTAAATGCGTTGTTGAAGCGTGTATAGTTCCATTTTTATTAATGGCGTAGTTTTTACTTGTCAAATGTTAAAAAGTGACAGCTTCAAAAATAACATCTACTGAAATAGCGGACTATTCAAAATAACACCTCTTATTGGAAAACCCTGTAGTATAAAATAAAGTCGCTATCTGTGTCTGTCTGTTTGTGCGATTAGTTTTTCTAAACTACGCAACGGATTTTGATAGGGTTTTAACTATCATTTAGAAATTTTTTCCCGAAGGTTTATGTATATAAAACATGTAATTTATATTTATAAAAAGTAGAGAAAAGTTGATGTTTTGTAATTGCTAACGCTGGATAAACCTTATGAGATCCAATTGTATATCTTGAATAGGCTTACAGAAAAGTCCGCGATGGTATATGTCTATCTCCTAAGGATAACTCCCAGAAACGCTAGGTACACGTCAGCTAGTAAAGAAATATTAGGGTACGTATACATTTGCGAACTGAAACGCGAAACGTACCACGAATTACTGGAAATGAATGAATCAACTGTAAGCGGCGTTTCGCGCGATTTGCGGTTTCTTCGTTTCATTCCCATAATTTGAGGTATAGTTCGGCAGTTCGGCTCGCGGATACGTAGCATTATAAAATATATTGAAAATGCAGGTGAGTACTATTAGCAATGGATAAAGAATAACAAGTCCTATTTCATAAGGTCTTCATTTACCTTGTGATCTTTTCTCGTTAGCAACGTAATAACGTTGACACCATACAGAAAATGCTTCAAGCATCGTATTTTCACTAAGAGTTGCCATTTGGCAATAAGTCCACCTTTACAATCTTTACGTAAAATATTAATAAATTATTCAAATTCCAACTTGTTTCGATATAGATAATGTCGTTCAAGATGTGCATATAATACATGATGAATTGATTCCTGAGCTTATTTTGAGTAAAAATAGTCTGTAATCAAGTGTCATTTTTATTGAATTAAAACAAAACATAAACATTTTTCCTGTGACGTGTCGCCATTGGTCACTCAGGCGAGTAACAACACACCCTGTCCAATGGTGTGAGTACCACGTGGTACAAGTGGAACTGTTCACAAATTAAGGGGAAGGTTGGGATGTTTCTAGCTAATCAGTTCTGGTCATCAAACACGGCTTAAGCCAGTTCAAGCAACGATTCGATATTGAATAGTGGTATTTTACCAGGACTACCACTCTGCACAATAATACAATATTTTGTATACATTGTAGTTCTTTTTATTGTGTTTAATTTGTAAAAAAAAAAAATTTTTATATTTAAAGAAAAATATTTGTTTTTGAAATTATTATGAATACTGCGAATATTTTCAGTATTTATTACTGTGACAGCTGTTTCAGCGTTCAAGGCCATTATCAAACAGTGCTTATGTTAATATCGTACATATTTATCATACATAACTAAACTGTCTCAGTAACAATTTTTTGCATTTGTTAAGAGATAAATTAAAGATGTCCGCTGACTCGGTATAATTATTTCTCTCCTATATAAGTATTCTAGGCAATGAGGAATACATATGGTAGTTAGTACCAGAATTTCTGCACTGAAATAATTCCGACTTCTTCGTATTACGTAGTATAATCCGAGAGCTTATCAATGCAAGCAATTCTGGACTATTAAATGCAGAATTTAGAACTTTATATAGAAATACCAAGTCGGTGAAAATCCTTCCGTCGTAGTTCCACAAAATTGCTTGAATACCCATTTTAAAACTTAGAAAACGTAAGAATTTATTTTGTATTCTTTCAATAGCTTGTACAAGAATATTTTAATGTGGGTTCCAGACAGGAGAATTGTACTCAAACTGACTTGTAACAAAAGCAAAATATAACAGTTTAATACACTTAATATTGTTTAAATTTCTAGTTAACATTAAAAAAAAATTAAAGAAAAATCAACAAGTATAATATATCTATTTTTGTTAATAAATGCATTAAAAAAATATTACAATTGTTTTTTTTTTGGTTTAACTGAGGATTGAACCTCCTTCCCCAGAGATTGGAATTTTTATTGACTAAATATAATATTATCTAATTTCATAAAAATGCGTGTGTGCGCATGTTTATGTATAAATGCCACCAAACGTTTATAGAATGCATTGTCATTAAATGCCGAAATTCAGCTGGATCGGATATCGGGAAATAAGTTAATTACCACTTCCAAGATTAAACTTCATTCGTTCTATCAAGAAAACAAAATAGAAATTAAAAAAGATGTATTTAAAAATAAAATAAAATGTATAAATAACAATAATCATTTCATTATCCGTTTTCAGGTTACTTGCACTTGAAAATCTTTGCATACCAACAAATTAATCTCAATAAAATTACATTCAAAAGATTAAATGAATAAATTAATCAGTGAAAAATGATTTTCAATAATCAATTAGAAAAGTGTACGTCAATTAGAAATGCGGGGAAATTTTGTAAAAATTGTGTACATTGTATTTCTTTCTAGCATAAGATCAAGTTAATTGGATCGATATGTTTGTCCTTGGCTCGTCTTTCAAGTGAAAAGAAAATGCTACCTGCTGACATATAAAGATGAGTTCAGATGAGAACTAGATAGTACCTACATATAGTGATACCACTATGAAACACAACTAGTGTCAAGGTAAATAAACATTAGAATCGATTAGTTCGATAATGAAAGTGGATCAGTGTTTAAGTGTGTTTCGACATTGAGTCCTGGCCTTGATCTAATGGCGTGTATACACTTGCGACCAGAACCACTAATAGTGGGAAAGGAAAAAACCAACCCCAAACGACGCAAACTGGTTTCGTCTCAAGTATATACGCGTTATAAAAGCTTGAGTTTCATAGTATATGCATACCTTTGTTTCTTTGTGTTTTTTTTTTCTCTAGTAGCAGCACACGGGCCTTCGTCATCTTTGGGGATACTCTATGGAAGGAAAATGTAATGAGGGGTTGGTAGGAAATGGGGGTCAGTGTGTACAGGAGTGACGGACGTGTGAATCCATCCCTCCCACTGCAGTGCAAGGCGATAGGTTGGGAAAGTCCTGCTGGAGAGGTAAAATAGTCTCCCTCAACCAGTATTTCCCGATCCGGCCCGCTGCGAAGTATGTGAACCACTCGGGGCGAGTTTTTAATCAAATAAATGGTTCCCGGGGCGGCGGTACCCATACCCTCCAACCAAATTATCGCATTGCATCATTTCACACAAAAAAACTTGTATTTGGTAATTATTATGCTATTCCGTTACATTTTCAACCCAGTGGCCGCACATTTGACGGAGAATTGTGTATAGGTGTATTAATTTGAACAAAATTATTATTCGATTCTTTTACGATTACGTCAAATTTAATATGTTTTCTTACAGCAATCACGTTGAAACAAAGTATTATTTTTGGAAATTATGCGTATTAATTATCACTTCGCTATTTTCTGCGCAGTTTTGATGGTTTTTTGATTTTGCCGATATTTATGCGTTGTTTCGTATAGCAAAACGTATTTTTTTAACAGATTAAGACATATATATTTCATGACAACAGAGCTCACGGTTCAAGATATTTGATTGCTGCATGCAAACTTAGGATTCTGATTCGCAGGTGAAATTAATCGATACCTAATCGATTTGGGTTAGCATTCAAACGATTAAAAAAAATCCCTCAAATCATAACATTTTTCAAATCTAAATTTAAACCTTAAAATATTTAAATCTAAATGGAATATGAAATAACGGTCTCAACTGGGAATCGAACCAAGTCTTAACGGGACAACGTCTTTGTCCACTCGACCATTGAGACCAAATTAGTAAACGTCATATTTGTCGATCTCATATTTCAAATTCCAAATTATAAAATATTTTCGTGCAACTAATTTTTCCCATATTTTTGGCCGCTATCTTTTTGAATGATCATAAAGTTCTAAAGAATTGGTTTGTAACCTAGATAGTGTCTAGGATAAACATTTCCGACATTTATTTATATGGGATACCTATTTACTTTTTCTAAAAGTCTAAATGAATATTCAATTTTTAATAGGACAATTTTTCTTTAACTTCTGAAAGATTTTTCTATCAATGTAATATATCATTGAAGACAAAGATAATACTAACAAATAATAAAGTAAAATATTTAGCCGAAGAATCAATTGAAATAATGTATTTACAAAAACCTCTCTATAACGTAATTGTTCACCATTGTTTCATCAAAACAATATGTTTTATTTTTTTAATTTGACCAGCGTAGATATCGCAAAATACTCGCTCATCTTTGGGCAGTATGATTGTAATTGTTTTTATTAACAGTTTGACAATAGGTAATTATTATTATTAAATTGGCCACTTTTTTGGACTACATCCGCTGCACGTGACGCCACTGTAAAAGAATTTGTTATTCACTCGATACAATAGCATTTAATTTCATATCAACATGAAGAACTTCAAGAAGTATTCGGTCAAGAATTCAAAACAAAAAAAGTGTTTTTCAGGCTAGTACCTACCACTGTACAGACAATCCCTAGAAGCGTCATCTATACCGATTAAAAAATATATATTTGGCCAGGAGGTCAAGCACAGTGAAATCAAATACAATATGGGATTGTTAGGCGTAACTATCGACGATTTTAAATAGATTTCCCGAGCACAGTCGCAGTATTGATAGCCGGACCGTTTTTGATAACGCCTTAGAATCAGAAATCGGTATACGCTGGCAGCACTGCCGCATCTCTCTGTGAATTGACAATCCTAAACGTCAGACAGCTACGTAAAAGTTAAAAGATACCAGTAAATTGATTATGTCGAATTTTTTCTGAATTTTTTTACACTAAAAAGGGAGTTAATTAGTTCATGACGTAATTAACCATAACTACGAAATTTTGTCTCTCGTAGCCGGAACAAAATCAATTGATCGCGTCTTAGGTGAATTAATTAAATCTATGGATCGTGTATACGATTTCTTTCAGTTCTGAGAGCTTAGTTAATTCACCCTCATACATTAATAAGCTAGTTATTTTGCATAACGAACGATATTATCCAAAAAGTCGTGCAAATATACAGCTATCCGACACCTTGGAGCAGCGGCTTTTGACAACTGCCTGTCGGAATCATATTCTGTGCTCACAAATAAAACTAACTGACCATAGATGACGTTTGACAGGGCTTCACCGATCGTCCGTGCTAGATCTCCTGATAAGATGAATCCCCAGACAGGATTGAGCTTACTTTAGGCAAACATACACGCCCACAATACACTTCTATCGTTAATCTCTTCAATGACTAGTGTATATTTACATAATTGTTCATTAATTAAACTTGGTTTATACAATATTTCTCAATTTGCGTCGATGATATTTCTCGTTTATAAAATACTAAAAATGTCAAGGTTTTTCACATTTAATTGGTTTTCTAGGTGTGATATTTTTCTAACTGTTTACGATTCGTGGATTACTTTTTGTTTATATTGTTTTTACGCGAGTTTTAAGGCATTTTTATTAACAGTATCTTGGAAAATGAAATGTAGATAATATTGCATCCCCAGAGAACTGGAATCTAGGTTAACGAAAAAGATATTAATTTTAAGGTTAAGGACAAATTTTGCTGTTATCCAAGAAAACTTGAATCGCATTTAGGTAAGGTCGTTAATAAATTTAAGGTCTTAACCTTGGTCTTAACTGCAAAATTGTTCTTAAACAGCATAACGGATGCACAGCAGGACAGAATGGGAAACATGGGATGCGCATGATGGACAGAATAGATGGACATAACTGGAATCTCAGATAGCGAAAAAGTCGTTAATAATTTGAAGGTTAAGAATAATTCTTAATCATTGAGTAGAAACTGAATCTTCTTCCACTGTTATGATTCTGTAATTTATGATATATTGTTCTGATGAATACGAAAGTTTTAAAAAGTAATCACCATTTTAATAGCAGATGTCAATCAATATTTTATGAGATAAGAGCTCACGAACAAATACTTAATTATTACTTATTTACTTGTAAATGTAAATGTTCGTTTGTTCAAAATCGTAAATCTCCGAAAGTTCTTCATCGATTGATTTGAAATTATGACACAATGTTGCATTCAAATATGCGTGTGTTTTTATGTACTGTAGATGTTACCTGTGATAGGTAAAAACACGATGTTTTTAAAAACAGTGCATTCTGTTGGACGTAAAAGCAAAACAAGCTATTGTTACTCTATTTGCATAGACAGACTGAGTCACAACAACGCGTGGCAGGCTGTACAGCTACAATAATATTATAACTTGAAATCGTAAATTTTCAGCACTAATTTACCATTTTCGACACTAATATTATGTAGAGAATCGGTAGGTAGGTACCTACAACATAAGTGTAGTTATTACATGTGACGATATATGGATGTGAATGAAGCAAGGAATCTGTCAGGAAAGACTTTAACATAAGTGTAGTTATTACATGTGACGATATATGGATGTGTATGTAGCAAGGAATCTGTCAGGAAAGACTTTAACATAAGTGTAGTTATTACATGTGACGATATATGGATGTGTATGTAGCAAGGAATCTGTCAGGAAAGACTTTAACATAAGTGTAGTTATTACAAGTGACGATATATGGACGTGAATGTAGCTAGGAATCTGTCAGGAAAGAGTTTAACCTTAGTTCAAATGATGGAAATAAATGTACCAGATAATTGTATGAATACGGAGCAAGCAATATATTATGGATAAATTCTCTTGTTAACTCCTCATGCCAATTTGTTCGGTTTTGGGAACAGACTGCTATTTCCAAAAGAGTCAATTTATTCGCTTGGTCTCATAGAAATCGTTGTGTCTCACTTCCCGTCATAGTTAGAAACATAAACTAAACCACGATAAAAAGAGAAAACACCAGGCTTTATATTAAAATATATAAGATAACCATAGAATAATTAAAATTTACACCTTTATGACACCAAAGGTTTCGACTGCAATTTGAAAAACAACGATGAAACTTTCAATATTTTTTATTACCTAATTATTTTTTAAACGATAAAAAAGTGACGTGGCAATAATGTTTATAATAATTTGTTTAATAAAATATGTATTTTATTCGTTATTAGTAACTTTAGTTCAGTGTTTCGACAAAAAACCCATACTTTAAAAAATTATATGTTTATATTTAATGATTAAATTAGAAAGTATATTTTATCAAGTTTCAAAAACAGTTTTTGGATACGTTCAGAAATATCCCATTCATTTAGATTTTATTGAGAAACTGAAATACACAGAAATTCTCTAATTTTCTGACAGCATCTTAATATAACGGTCAATGTGACAGAGATTTTAAAGATTAAAGGTTATGTTTGATACTAGCTGACATATACCCGGCGTTGCTGGGAGTTATCCTTAGGAGATAGACATATACTGTGGTGGATTTTTCTGTAGGTATTTTTAAGATATACAATTTCGTAGTACATTATTTTGATGTATCTCATGAGATTTAGCCAGCGTTGGCAATGTAAGTAAGCGCGCGAAAATATTTTTTTACGACTTGATTTCAAAACATCGACTTTTCTCTACTTTATATAAATGTAATATGTATGTATCATATATACAAACCTTCCGGAAAAAATTCTCTAAATGACAATGAAAACTCTAACGAAATCCGTTGCGTAGTTTAGAAGAACTAAGCGCACAAACAGACAGACGCGGAAAGCGACTTTATTTTATACTATTTAGAGATTTCAATTTCAATGGCGTATGTTCCTGAAAAGTGTTATGGTAGTCTTTATTTCAAGAAAGTTAAATTTTTACGACGCCAGAGCTCATTATAATATATTTTACTGCTTTATTAAATCTTGGGATTTTACTTCACAGTTAAGATCAGTAATAGAATTGGGTTTGCATGAATGTCATGTGATAAAATATTAAACTATGTTTAATATTCTAAACCAGGAAAATCCAAAATAAGCCTTTCTAAATTCTTAAGAGGAAGCTACACGCCAAAAATGTGTATATTCTTGGTATACCTTTTATTTAAGGTAATAGGCATTAAAATCGCTTGACAAACGGAGTCTAGAAACGTTCGATTTCAAGCACAAAACTGGTTTTTATTTATTTTGTAAATAATTTTATAAGAAAGCAAAAAAGTTAATCAAGTGAAACTGTCACAGATAATCTTAGCTATAATACTGTATTTTTGTAAGTTGTTTCCTTTACGCGTTCATACATTTCTGTTGAAAAAAGATATTTTTAGTAGTTTACATTTATATTTTTTATTGAGTAATTTATTTTTATATTTGTATTCTACTCAAACGAAACAATATTAAAACCTTCAACTTATCTAAATCATATTTTTGGTATTCATAATGTACACCAAGTCGTTATAAAGATTAATCAAAATAGTGATTTAGCATTAAGCTTTGCCTGCAGAAACTCAATGTTTAGGAGTTTCTGCAGCTTTTTACAAACAGATTTTTGTTGAATTCATTACTATTAGTATCTTGCAAAGTGGGTCAAATCTCAACACTGATTAGATAAATGTTATATTTAATGCAGTTGTTGCATCCAATTGCCCATCCATATAGTGTCAATTAATACCCGCCTACGGCAGCTAATAACTAACCTATTTAGCACCTCCATTTGAATCTTTAATGAGCGGATTTGAGATAAACTATCCGCATTAAATTGGTTGCCACGTTACCAAATCATTGAATCATCAGTGTATTGGACAGAACCAGACTTAGCATTTAACATAAGAAGCTGTAACTGGGGTTTAAATACGAAAAGGTATCAAGATTTGGCAATGAAATCAATATATATTGAATAATTTTCTCGGTTTGCCCGCGTAACGTAGTCCTTAAAGTTTCAGACAGATCTCACTGTCTATCTTCAGAGGCCTTATGTCTTGAGTTTTGTCTCAAACCGATCGCTTTCGCGTGTCTGTTCGATCCAGAAATTACTCAATCAGAATTCCCGACACCTGGAAAGTCTTAATTGATTAAAATCACCAAATCATCAAAATCATCCTACACCCGTGAAAACCTTAACCATATGACAGTAAAAAATAATGTACTATAACAAAACAAATATGAAACTTTTTTCCACTTTAATTTTATTGACCGTAACCGGTTTCAGTTCGTTAAAGCCATCTTCAGACTGGTCTGAAGATGGTCTGCCAGTCTGAAGATGGCTTTAACGAGCTGAAACCGGTTACGGTCAATAAAGTTAATGTGGAAAAAAGTTTCATATTTTTTTTATTATAATATATTATAATGGAATTCCACCATGAATTGTCAGTTTAAAAAATAGAAATAGTAAAAAATAAATATAAAAGTAAGTCTACAATGGGCGTGTAGCTAAAACTCAGGAACGAGTCCAGGTACGATCAAGGGAGTTAAATGGTGTGGTACCTTTTTTACCTGAAAGGCGTGCTTTTGAAGAAGTAAGGGCTGGAAGTTTCGCACTCTAGAAACAGTTTGGAATATTCGTGAGAATTCGGGAGCATACCAAAACATTCCAGAACATCCCGGAACATTCTGGAATGTTCGGAAATAGTATGGAACGTTCGGGAACATCCCGGAACATTCCAGATCATTCCCGATAAACTTTTAGTGAATTCGTAATCGCGACAATAGATTGGTATCTCTAGTGTAAAACAAAGTAACGTTCGCGTCTGTTTGTTTTGTGCGCTTATTAGTGCCAAGAGTGTTAAGAGGGTGGTTTTAATGGTAGAAGAAGTAGGGGATTCCCGAAGAAGACCTTGGCATTATCTCTACACAGGAATGAGATATGGAGTCGAATTAAAGTCGATATAATATAGTTTTTCTAAAGTAAAAATATAGCATACAGTAGTGAATGGTAGAATAAGTCGGGGTTTCTCGGGGAAGATACGAATCAAATAAATGGTTGTGGTAAAATGAGGCGTACTTCATTAACAAAGATAGAGGTGTGAGCAGAAGTTACGATGTGGAAGAGATTGGTGGAGGAAGTTGGGAACGCCCGTGGAAGGCATGGCACGATAAAGAAAAAATAACTTGTTTACGGTAAAATACTTGTGTTTGGTCAACATATTACTCCAAACCATTTATATTTACGGTAAAATCCTTGTGTTTGGTCAACATATTACTCCAAACCATTCATATTTACGGTAAAATACTTGTGTTTGGTCAACATATTATTCCAAACCATTCATATTTACGGTAAAATACTTGTGTTTGGTCAACATATTACTCCAAACCAATCATACTTACGGTAAAATACTTGTGTTTTTCCAACATATTACTCCAAACCATTCATACTTACGGTAAAATACTTGTGTTTTTCCAACATATTACTCCAAACCATTCATACTTACGAGCAACGCCGGGTACACAGCAGCTAGTGTCTTATATTATGTTAACATTCCAAATCCAGCAGGACTGTAGTATCCTCAATATTATGATATCCTCAGTTCCAAGAGTAATAGATACTCTCAGTGTCGCCCTGCTAAAAACTACCATTTGAAATCGAAACGGTGCTTGAAATGGCTTTAGCCTTGTTTCGTGACCAGTTTTGAGTTGCCAAGTACTTCCCGACAATCATCTACTTCGTATCCTTCCCTTCCCTAATCTCATCAGCCTCAAAAAATTCCTCAAATAAGGGTGCAATAGACCCACTTGTTTCAGACAGTAATGAGTAGTAAGATAATTGGGCGGTATTCATAAAAAATATTTTTTTTACGCAAAGATGAGCTTCTATTCGAAACGACGACGCACGGTTAAATGTTCAGCATAGGTTGATACATGAAAATCTTAAGCAAATACTCGCTAAGCAGCATCGGTGTGATTGTCACTACATTCTACATTTGTGCCAATTTTAACTTATTGATCGCTAGTTTGGTTGCTGAAAGGCGTCGGAAAATTCGTTCACATTTAAAGCTTCCAGCCTCATCAGAGATAAATCCATAACTGAACCAAACTCTTATCTTCAAAGGTATTTTTTGTTATGTAAATGTCAGCATTATATCATTTGCTGAGTGAAGTGTTTATCGCTGGTTTTATCATAATGATTATTATCGACGCTATCTGCACTTAGAAAGTTTTGCCTCTAAGCTCAATATAGATCAAAAAAGCTGTATAACCGTTGACGTCAGGAGAGACGTCAGAAGGTTTGCCCTAACCTCTGAAACCAGGAACCAAACCACCCGACGGTCATTCCGGAGTCGGAGACTTCCAGCATGTCTTGAAAAAACGGCGACATCATTCGTGCATTGATCACCGGCGAGCGAACATCAAAATAACGAGACCCTACACAGAAAAGTAAAGTTTGCTGAAGTATTGTGCAAGGTCTGTTTCCGCATTTGTGACAGAACAGACTAATACTGTCATATCGGTCTGTGTAGCGATATGAAAAAAAAACATTCACACTACTGGAGATTCAAGGATGTGCCTTGCAGCGGTGGCTTTTTTAATGAAGATTTTCAGGAAATCCGTGCGGTGCACGGCCAAACTGAAATTTCCTGAAAATCTTCACACAAAAAATAAATTTACGAAAAAAAATATGAAAAATCGTTTTCAGCTACAGAAACACCAATAGTGCCATTTTTTGTAATATTAGCACTCTAGTAAACCCAAAAGTCACGAGCCGCCACTGGTGCCTTGTGGACTTTAATCAAATACACAGCTAACTGTTTCTTTTGCTTTCGTAATTTTATGTATTCCCCTTGGTATTATATATTTTATGCTGCTTAATTTCAATATTTATTCAGGTTAAATTATTATACTTTTAAAGACATACCTATTCCATTTTTCATAAACCAATTCAAAAATACATTTAAATTTATTTTAGCATAAACCTATGACTATGAGCTTAGGTGTTTATCGTTTATTTAAATTAATTTATGTGTGAGAAAATTGACATAAATTGATTATATTTAAATAAGACGTCCACGTCACCTCCCGCACATCGCAACCTGTTTCTGTCTACTGATTCTCATGTCTATGTGTATATTGCGGAACTCTGTCTGTGTGTGTCTTTGAATTTTAAGCTTCACATGCTATGGCGAATTCGTTAACAATAACTTTATTACAAATTACAGGATATTGAAAATTTATGCACAATCATAACATCTCAAGTTTTTCGTTTGTGATGTACGTTACATTACATAATTATATATCGACTGTGTTTTGGTAAAACCTTTCAAGCCCCATTTTTATGACAATGTTACTTTTCAGTAGTTTCATATAGACTAAATAGTCTATAAAGTATAATATGATTATCACAGTTTTGCTGATTGTCATTTTTAACAATAAAAACTAAATTTATGCACATATATATATAAAAATATATTTGTTAATGTTGTTTCGAGTAAAAATAGATGAAATTACTCAGCCCTCAAATCTATCGTCATTATAAATCGAATTGCAATACATATTATCAAAATTTTGCAAAACAAATGACCGCTTTTGTATATTATAAACTTCAAGATTTTTATCGTCTCCTGTAAGTTTCCATTTTGTGGCTTGAAGGGTTATACCACAGTCCATTTAATGAATTTATGCCGCCATTCTTACAATAGTTTGGTGATGTAATGGTCAGTATAGTTGCCTTATAAACAGTTGATTCCCGGCAGTACCATTTTTTTTAAATTATAATTATATTATAGCCCTTGCCCGGAATAATGTTGCAAAAAAACTATCAATGCTGAGTTATTAATGGAATTATGCTGTATGTGTATCTATATATATATAAATACTAAATTTATGTTTATATAATCTAGTATTTTTTATGGATATGTAGGTACTAGTAACATAAAAAGCAAATAATATTTATTTTTCTTTAACTTAATTGATATGTTATTTAGAAAGACGTAATAAATACAATTTTTGTTTTTGAGATAATAGATCATTGTTTCGATTCTATAAATAATATTGGAAAAAGATTATTCCTCTTATTGCATCGTGAAACTATATGTACTAAATGAGGTAAGGTAAAAACCTACCTACCAAAATATATGGTTGAGTAATATTATCTATTTTCGTTTTTAATAAAAACACGTTGATGTTTTTTTTATCGTTCCTCTTGAATCCCAAATATTTATGGAAATGTTTTGCCTTCAATCTTGTTTTACTCAAACGATCTAATTGCTTTTAAATCTGTGACTATAATATATATCGAATTGTAACATTTGTAAACAGTGCGAGGGAACATTTCTCTCCCTTTTTTGTGTGAACTGTAGATCTTTTCTACCTGGTGAGCGTGCTGTCCGTATCCAGTGTTGCCGTTTGCATGGTTTTTACCATGTTTTCATGGCTTTTCGTGTCATTTAAATACAGGTCAACAATATCCCTGTTTTATGTGAGAGAAGACCCCAATTGCTCCGAACCAAAGATATTAGAAGAACTTGAATTGCTTGGAATTGTTTTGCCCAGTGTCGCCGGTTTTGTTCACCAATATTACTGCACACCTTCGCTTGCGCTAAGGTATCCGCACTAATACATAGAACAGATTTCTGTACGTACACGTCCCGACAGCATTCAAAGTACCCTAATTAGGTAGTACTCCGCCTACGGTCCGGCGCCAACATAGCATATCTCGTTCTTCTAATATCTTTGCTCCGAACCATCGGAAGTCAGTGAGACTATGGATCCTCAATAGGAGGATATTTTGAGGCTGAAGGTAGTAGGGAGGAGAACAAGATGGGGAAGAAAACAGTGAGTTACAAAATACCTAGTTATTCATATCTGGTCACCAAATACGGCTAAATTAATTTTCATTATGGCTAATAAAATTCTGAATGGTGGTCCTACACCAGGCTATACTGAGAGTTTCTCCACTCTGAAACAAGCTGCAAATATACCTGATTTTATTTTAAATGATTCAATTGTGAAATAACTAAAATGAATAAAAAATACTTGCGCACGCCGGGATCGAACCCGCGTTCCTCGGATTGCTAGGCGAGAGCCTTACCCCCGACCACGGAGGCCGTCAAAACGAATATCTTTACCAGTAAATAATAAGTATTAGGGGAGAGTATGGTATATCGTACCACTTCGCACTTTACTCTCAATACTGTATGATCGAAATGTGTTAGAGAATTGGAGTTAGGTTCAAATAAATACTTATTTTATTGGGTACGATCTTGATTTAAATAATATTTTACAGGCATCTGGAATGTTTTCAAATTAAACGTTTTATAAAAAATGGTTTTCGGTACGATTTAACGAACCGGTACGGTTAATCGTACCACCGGTATGGTAAATCGTACCTAGACCATTTTTCCAATTTACATCGAAGAAAACATAGACATTTTTTAGGCAGGCCATGTGTCGCAAATGTCTGGGTTACTGGTGCAAGCTTCATGCACCCATTTATGGCAACTACCGCACTGGATCCAGTCTTCTTTGGGTCCTGCCTTTTCAAATAATCTCCAGAGCATAGGTGGCATACGTTTTCTTTATCGTCATCATCAATATCCGTATCTGAATCATTCAAAACGACAATACTGTCAGCATCTTCACTATCACTGCCTCTGCAATTGGCCTTCTTTCGTCGAGCACACTTCTTACCCTTAATGGGCTTTTTATCAGTTTTAATAATCTTATTTTTATTTTTTTCAATTTTTAATTTGGGCATTTTGACAGCTGAGCGTCTACCAACAGCAACTTCTAGTCCTTTTTTATAGGCTTTGACGGGATCTCTGGTGTTTGTTGTACTGAACTCTTTAATTTAAAACTATAAAATAATTTACTTAAAAAACAACTACCACATTACGGTAAATCGTACCGGTACGATTTACCAAACCACTTGTGGTACGATTTAACAAACTCTGAGTTTTTATGAAAAAATGACAACAAAACATATAAACGACAGGTGACAATATTATTTTGCAATCGTAATTTGCAGAATACAAACATGCTAAGTGAACTTAATTTGAGAAAAAACTAACATACCTACCTTTGAACACGAAATCACCTTCCGCAGGAGCCGAAAAAATTAGATGAAAATTGTGAAAAAACAAAAATACTCCATTGCCACCGCACGCACGATCCAACACTAAATAAAAATGGCGGGACAACTATGACGCTTCTAACGGTTTGCAGAATATTATCAGGATTAAAAAATAGTGACCCGTAGCAAAAATATCGAGGTGGTACGATTTACCGACCGGTACGATATATCATACTCTCCCCTAATTTAATCGAATGCCTATAACATGTCACTTTACATCTACATCACGAAAATGGTGTTGTCCTGTTGATAAAAATAAAACTTTTTTATATTTTTATTCTTATGGTGTGTTTTTTTCTTTTTCTGAACATTTTTCTCAATTATTCAAAGAAAAATGAAAAAAAAATGTTTTTAATAACGCATTATAAACAAATATTAAGGTAGGTACCGTTGTTCCCCATTTAAACTATAAATAAAAATTTTACGAGAAACATGTTTTTTATCGTTCAAATCATAATTTTTAAATTTAAAAACTTTTTTTGCCCATGATTCACGGTTTTAAATTTTTGGGATATGGCAACACTGGAGCTGCCTGTTGCTATTGTAGGACTATAACATTAAGTAATGTACTGTAGTTTATGTAATTAGTTTTGTAAAAATAACGACGGCCTCTGTGGTCGAGCACTTAAGACCCTCGGCTGCGCCAATGCAATCTTCTTAGTCAATCGTTATTTGTAAAGGAATTTCAAATGAGAATATCTCATCGGTGCGTGAACAGAATTTAAGAAAAGGTATTATTACGTATGTCCGATCGATTGAACGATAAAAAGACTAACAATGTCGACTGTAAAGGGAAGGCTACACTTTTTATGTCTTGTCACGCCTCGGCCTTTGCGCGCTTCAGGAAAACCTTCAGCGTTCAGAAAAACCTACGGTGAAAAACGGGGCCACTTCTGAAAGCGAGGAAGCCATCAAATCAAAATGTGATCAAAATTGATCGTTTGTTGTTTTGAAGGATTATGGATTGATCGTTAGATGACTGTTTATTGTGGTTTGATTGTTTGTTGAGATAATTTATTGCTTCCGCTATGAATAACACTTGGAAATGCGATAAAGAGTCAATACATACTTCTGGTATAAACTGAAAAAAAACTCTTCTTGAGTTTTTGAGTTATACTTGCTTTAAACAAATATATTTTTTTATTTCGATCCTCACATCGCGACCCATATGAAATATCTTCGCTTTAAACGATCATTTTTTTCATACATTCGTTTTCATACAGATAGTTGCCATTAGAGTAGAAATAATATTTTGGAACGGTACTAAATCGTTAGAAAATGGCAACAATATTTTTTATTATTATTATAATTTTATGTGAAAATCTGTTATGGGATTTTATCTTTATTATTTAGTTTATTCTTATAGATGTAAATAATCTGTTGATTTTCCAAAATAAATAAAAAAAAAAATAAAAAAAAAACACCTTGAACATAACCGAATATCACAATCATGAAAGTATCTGTCACTGTCATTTGCGAGCTATGTCACATGGTTGGTCATAATCCAATAGATGTTCTTGTTTGCTCTTTCGTCGTTTGAACCTTCATCATAATGATTTTTATAGGTACCTGCCCTGGCAAATATAACTATTTTGCTCTGACGAAATTGCCTACCTGAACACCATATCTTGATTGATACGATATTCATAATACAGATGTATGTGAGGTGAAATTACCACAACACGGCAGAGCAGATGCCAGAGTAATGGCTGTCACAATTCTGTATTTATTAATTAACTAATAAAAGTATGTTACAATACGAAGTTAACCCACATCTATATTCTACGAGTTAACTGTACGTACTTAAAATTCTCAAGTATGATTTCGTCACAAAAAATATCTAACCATCAAACATACAAACAAAATTCACAATATCTAACATTAATACACATTCACAATCAGTATTAAATACATATTGTGGTATTTTTATCAATATTTAAAATATAAAGCTGAATAAACAATTCAATACAATATTTTCACGCAATACAGTTAATTAAAACCATGAGAGATAACAGAAGTCAAATATTGTCCGCGAACGTAAACTATACGAAAATTGGTACCAACTACCACAATAGAACTTAACTAGTCCTTTTTTCACCCCGAATCTTAGGAATAGACATAGACATGATGGAAAAACAGGATGGTGTAAGGCGGTCATTAGCCGAGTGCCTCATTTAGAGAAAACTTTTTATTTTTATTCAATTCCGTACCTCCTTTATGAGAAAGATGTAAAGGTTTCATATGTATATAGCGAGACTTGCTGAGAGAGTCGATGTGCCCTTGGAATGCAAGAATAATGAAAGAATTATGCAAGTATTATCCAAGAATTAAGCAAGAAGTATGCACGAATTATGCAAGAATTATCCAAGAATTATCCAAGAATTATGCAAGAATTATTTCGATATGGGTTTTTATACTAGTGTTATAATATATACCATATCTCGGTGATTATTTGTTAGTAAAAGTACTAAGTAGTTGGAATTGTAAGCATTTATTGGTACACGATATCAACAATAATTACTTTTTAATTCTCAAGTAGTCAAGGTAGAGTTGTTGGTTCTTTTAGCGATAGTGAATAATTATTGATGTGTTTGTTTTCCCGAGGTTATGTGTAGCTAATTTTAACAATATCGTCCACTGTGCGCATGCAGTCATGAACTGAGCGAACATGATGGCCAAATGGGGACACTCATGGACCATGCATTGTGAGAATTTGGACAAGTGCGTATCACAGAGTGCATTGTTGACGAGTGTTCATTTTACACGTTTCACGAAGACATCTACGTTATAGGTTGTTCAACGTAACGCTGGATACTGGGAAAGGCTGACAAACACCGTAGTGTCCAAATATAGCTAGTATAGCTACCTCCATCAACCATATGAATAAGGAAAATAATTAATTATCTATTATCGATTTCCGAGAAATACCACATTAAATCCTGACTTCGACCGTGTTAATAATACGTTTTATTGTAATAACATGTGCATTCAAATCTTGTAATGGTTTATGTCTTGCATTTGTGTTTTTACCTTATTTGATGATTTATTACCGACGATAGAAATAATTTTCTGCACTTTTCAAGTTCGGCTAGATATTTATTTTTAAGCGTGAAATTCGTTTCGCCAATCCTCGGAAAAAATTATGATCATCTTCGTAAAAAAGAAGAGTGTTATCCGTTAGAGCAGGTACGGTGTCTGGGAGTTTTCACTCCTGCTATATCAGAACTGTGGGTAGATTATACTGCTCAATGGCAAAAGCTAAAAGTCACCTACAATAATGCATATTGCCAATCTGCCTACCGAGATACTGCAGCGCTACGGAAATGTTCCTGGGATACGAGTTCATTCTTTTAGAACAATTCTCCGCCGCCGCATGGGAAGCTTATGGCGAGGACTACGCCAATCCACGAATGCCATCATCAATACCATGGCTTCCTGGCTAGGCCCGAGAACCCGACAGAAGACGGTCAAATATCCTCCATAATAAATATGCACAATTTCTATTTAACATTTTTTCACTTCTTTTCTGTTATTATTTTATGTAGTGTTATTTTATTTTAAACTGAATTGTGAAATATGTTGCACTGCACTACCCCTGCATACCTTATGATTCATATTGTTATTATTCCGAATGTCCAAACCTCCCGAATAAAACAAATTGGTTTCGGATTTCAATGACTCAAAAGAAACCAAATAACATTCAACAGAAGTAGGTACATTAGAAGCAAGACAAAGAGATTTTCAAAGCATTGATTTGGGGTTGTTCGTGTGCTCGAAGTTAAGGCGAAGTCTAATGCGAAAATAATTATTTTCGCTTAATCTTTATAATGAATCGATTTACATTATGAATACAAAAAAATATGCTTTCGATAAATTGAAGGTTTTCCTATCGTTTCTCTTGAGTAGAATGCGAATTAAAATTTTAATTACTCAATGAAAAATATAAATGAACACGTCTAAAAAAAACATTTTTTTAAACAGAAATGTATGAACGCATAAAAGAAACAACTTAAAAAAATAAAATATTATAGTTAAGATTATCTACGACAGTTTCTCTTGATTAAATTTTTTGCTTTTTTATAAAATTGTTTACAAAATAAATAAAAACTCCTTTTGTGCTTGAAATCGAGAGTTTCTAGGCTCAGTTTTTCCACCGATTTTAGTGTCTATTACCTATATTTGCGACGATTTAAGGCATACCAAGAATATACACATTTTTGGCTTGTAGCTTCCTCTTAAGGCCAATTTTATCTTACTTCTGGTGAAATAGATCAAACGTTTTAGGCTGGCCGCATACATACGTTTTCCGTATTCGATTTCCGAATTCGTTTTCCGTATTCGGAATTCCGTGAGACTAGCGCAAACGTTCGTTTTTCTTCATTCGGAATGTATAAACGTCAGTACCAGTGTTGCCAACAAGGACTATATATCGCCATTTAGGCTACTCAGAGCGAGAATCGGCGCCGAAAAAAAAATCTAAAAGGCGTCCCGAAATTCTCTAGCCATCCCCCCCCCCCCATGAAATTTATTTTTCTGGGGACAACTTTTATATTTTTGAAATTCTCTAGCCACCCCCCCCCCCCCACGAAATTTTTATTTTCAAGTAAAAATATCAATTTTAAACATGTCCCACCTAACAGCAAATTCGGCTACTTTACGCTACCTTATGTATGAGAAACGGCGATATTAGGTCAAGATCCGTTGGCAACACTGAATTACGAACGGAAATTTCCGTACGTTTGCGTCGGCACAAACAAACTGTATGCAATAGCTGCGTTCCACATGACGTCATTAGGTTTTTTCCATTCGGTTTCTCCGAACGCGCCGGCTCGCATTCGGAACGTGCGTAAGGAATTTGTTCCGTTCGGAACTAAAACGAACGTGTGCGGCAGTTAATGTATTTTCTACTGATTCCGTGCATTCGGATGTCCGAATACGGAAAACGAATTCGGAAATCGAATACGAAAAACGTATGTATGCGGCCAGCCTTAACAGATCGAATAATTTTCTCGAACAACAACTTCATTGGTCTGTATGAGGTCTAAGATTAGAGAGGTCTTCAATTTGGCGACACTAGTTTTCTTTCGAATCGATATTTAAAATTTTGTGATAAATCACACTTCTACTGTTATGCTTGACTGACTGATTTAAAATGTTTACACAAAATACTGCATTATGTCTTGCCAATATTTAAATAAATCTTCACAATATCCATTTTTAAGACGCCATAGAATGTTTCACCTGAATACGTTTAAAAATAATATGGCATATTTTAGCCGTTTGATCCAAATGTATCGACTATATGATAAGATAGAGTGTGCTGAGGTAGAAATTTTCGTCGATAATTTATACGGATTCAGTTAAAATGTTTTGCTGTAGCTAAAAAAAAAAAAAAATATTGCGCTAATTATATAATGTATTTCTTGTGTCTCTATTTGTGTCTTTTTTGTTTCTTGCTATCTGTACTATTTGTCATTTGAGTGAGATTTAGGATAATTTGATATTTAAGTTTAGTTTTCGTAATTGAATCATAATTTAGATGCATGTAAATTAATGTATACTATGTCTGAGTAGTTTTTTGTATTTGTACCTGTTTGCGTATTAACCGAGTTTTTATAACTGGATTGTTCTCATCTGTGAAAACCCAGTAAAAATAAATAAATGTTACCTACACGCTAGGTGTATGGCACTGTTTTTTTTACAACAGATAGATATTGAACAACGCAAAAGAGAAACACACGTCTAAGATGATAAAAAATAACAATATCTGTACAGAAGACATTATGGACATGGGCACTGTTGGTTTAATGTTATGGAGTAATAATTTGTGTAAACTTTACTATAATCGACGAAAAATGTGCCACTTATTCCGTTTTTGAAAGGCATGGGAAAATAAGCATTCTTCTGAAATTCACTGTAACTCCATTAAATTACATCTTTACTATCTATCTATATCATATACAGATATTTCCAATAAGTGGTGTTATTTTTATATTTAATCGTAAAAGATCAATGGTTTCGTTGCTTGTGTGTTGAAAGTAAACGTTGTCCAGATCAATACCATCCAATTCCGGCCATAAAAAATCATTAATCATCTCTCGATAGCGCAATCCATTCACCGTAACTGTTGCTCCAGCCTCATTTTCGAAAAAGTAAGGTCCAATGACTGCGCCGGACCATAAACCGCACCAAAAAGTCATACGTTGAGGATAGAGAGGCTTTTCAACAATAACTCTTGGGTTTTCCGAGCCTCAGATGCGACAATTTCGCTTGTTGACGAAGCCACCGAGGTGGAAATTGGCCTCATCACTTAAGATGATTTGCATTTGATTCTCTCAAGTGAATTTTAATAATTTCAATGCGTTGTTGAAGCGTGTATCGTTCCATATTTATTAATGGCGTAGTTTTTAATTGTCAAGTGTCAAAAAATGACAGCTTCAAAAGTAACATCTACCGAAATAGCGGGCAAAATAACACCTCTTATTCAAAAACCTCTTATTCAAAATAACACCTCTTATTGGAAAACCTTGTACATGTCAACTGTGACGGGTAAAACATGATTTTTTTTCAAACAGCTTAACAGCCTAACGTTTTAAACAGCGCCATCTGTTGGACTAAAAGCTACACGCGCTATTGTGTCTCCATCTGCACAGTCAGACTGAGCCACGGCAACACGTGGCGGGGTACATCTAGTGTAATAATATAAAATTTCGTTAAAATATCGCGTATTATAAATTTAAAAACTATTATCCAATAATAACAAAACATATAATACGAAACAATAGAAATATAGCAATATACCTGAATATAGCAATGACAATATGTACAAAAACATATACAGGAAGACATGAACTGGGGTATGTTGTGAGGCTGAATGTAGTGGGGAGGGGAAGGAGATGGGTAAGAGGAAGATTGTAGAATGATGAGTATAGCGTTGTAATGGTTTTTTCGTTAAAATTAAAACCGATTGTCACTTGATGGTCAGTGTTTAAAAGTTAGGTTTTTTTTCTCTGATTTATACTCAGGTTTTAGTGTGGGTATAATAAAAACAAAAAACAATTTTTTTAAAAAAAAAACAAGCATAAAAAACAAAATTAAAATTCACTATGTCAAAACATGGCGGGAAGAAAATATGATTTACTTTTTTTTCGAAATAGACTAAAATGTATTATTTTTCATTTCTGGAAACTGAAATACTTACTTCTCATTGTTATCTAACTGGTACACAGTGGTTTTTATAATAATTTATGTAGCGTATCAACCTATTGTCTGTATATTTATTACCGTGGTTCAACATCTTTTGG
Organism: Hesperophylax magnus; assembly: GCA_026573805.1. Lineage (NCBI taxonomy): Eukaryota > Metazoa > Arthropoda > Insecta > Trichoptera > Limnephilidae > Hesperophylax > Hesperophylax magnus. The sequence continues at coordinate 3,943,473 of JAIUSX010000088.1, forward strand.
TAGACAAATTAAAGCACATGAAAGTCCATAAAGAATTGCAACCATTGACGAAGTTAAAGATCGTTATTCTATTTATAAAACATTCTTAGATTTTTCAGATATTGTAAACAAAAATTGGTGCTTGTTTAAAAACACTTTTCAAAAGTAAACAAACAATTGAAGGCTTTTAAAGTTATTCCCGAAGCAAAATAAATAAATTCATCGTGTAAGTGGCCCCTACTGCAACGAGAATTCAAGATCAACCAAATCATCTACATAGAAATCAACCGTAATTTTTTTTTTATTAAATGTAATACAAATTATGAGACAAATGTCTTGGCTGCGAAATATACGAGAGTGGACCGGCATTAGAAGTGTGGAGGAGCTATTCCGGGCAGCGCAAGACAAAGAGACATTTTCCAGAGTGATCGCCAACGTCGGGGGGACCTGATACGGCACATAAAGAAGAAAAAGAAAAATGTAATACATCTAGTATTATTAATATAATTTCGTTAATTTATTTTTTTGGTTTGAAAGAGAATTAAACCTTGTTCCTTAGGGACTGACTCTTAACTGCTGTGAACTTATAAAATGTCTTTTAAAATTTACTTCTTTTAAATGTATTTTCTTATTTAAATTTTAGATTGACTGAGGATTGAAACATCCTTCCCAGGTACTGACTAAAATGAGCGAACCACGCTATCATTTAAGTCAAATCCTACTCGGTTGGTGTATGATGCGTGTGTGGGAGTGAGTGCCTTCAAAATACATATTGATGGAAACATTGTCATTGAAAACGGATCTGCAAAGTTTCTGCTCGATCGGATGTCGGGGAGTGGGTTAATTTCCACTTCACACAGATTCCATTTTATCTATGTATTCGAGAAAACAAAATGTGAATTTAAATAGATATATTTAAAAGATGGACCATATTTTACATCCTATTTAAAGCAGAACTTCTGCCATTGAAGATAATGACATCTCGCGTATGTCACAAATAATAATAATTGCAACAAATGATTGATATAACTCAAAATTAGTATTCAAGTAAGCATCGTCGGGTGGCAATGACTTTCTTGAATACTTCTCTATCGCTTATAGGGACCCTGGGCGAATATATGCAGGTACTGTGATATTTCTATGAAGTAAGAAGTTTATCAACCATGAAACTAAACTGAACTAAGTTGCGCCATGTCAGTACTTATTTTTGCGTAGTGTCAGTTATTCATGTCGAGGTTTCCGAGATTATTTCAATCCTTCTAATATATAGTACACTGTTTCCATGTCGTAATTGATCAAGCTTATGAGGAAGCTACAAACCAAAAACGTGTATATTCTTGGAACACCTTATATTGTAGGAAATAGGCTTTAAAATCGCATGATAAACGGAGTCTAGAAACGTTCGATTTCAAGCATAAAACTGTTTTTATTTTGTAAATTATTTTATAAGAAAGCAAAAAAAGTTAACCAAGTGAAACTGTGACAGATAATCTTAGCTATAATACTGTATTTTTAAAAGTTGTTTCCTTTTCGCGTTCATACATTTATATTGAAAAATATTTTTTTACTATTTTACATTTATATTTTTTATTGAGTAATTTATTTTTTTATTTGTATTATACTCAAGCGAAACGATAGAAAAACCTTCAATTTATATTAAGCATATATTTTAGTATTCACAATGTAAACCAAATCGTTATAAAGACTAATCAATTCGCCTTAAGTCGAATCTGTTAACTAAATCGAATACAGGTGTCGCATCTGCCCGAAACCATTGGGACTATCACATAATAAATATGGTAAGATTGAAAGTTAATAAGGGAGAAGAAACCTTCGATGGCTTCCGTGGTCGAGGGGTAAAGCACTCGACTAACAAACCGAAAGTCGCGGGTTCAAATCCCGGCATCCGCAAGTAAATTTTATTCGATTAATTTGGGTTATTTCACAATTTACTCATTTAAAATAATATATTGTTTACTTGCGGCACGTTCCAGAATGGAAGAGACTCTCAGAATCACCGCAATTTAGAATTGAAACATTGCTTGAAATGGCATTACTCGTGTTTGGTGACCAGACCTGAACAATCGGGTACTCCCCCACCTTCCTCTTCCCCATCTCCTTCCCCTCCCCACAACCTTCAGCCTCACAACATACCCCTATGGGAAATGCCGTAATCTCACTGGTTCCAGATGGTTGGGAGCAGTTTGGACTATTGTCCGGTATTCATATAAAAAAGATGCCTATGCAGATCGTGTTAAAAAACATAGTAAACATTTATTCCAAGGTTGATGAAATTTAGCACACTTGACCTTCAAAATAAGAGAAAGGTCACTGTCTACATTAGATTTCGAAAAACTTTGTGCAAAGCACGGGCAACGCCCGGAGGCATCAGCTACATCATAATGATATATAAAGAAGAGTGTCTGTGGCAGGCGGGCAGAATTTAAATGAAATTGTACACACAAGAATTTGAACTTCACAAAAAACCATCCCAACCCCCTTTCCCACCCTTTAATTCAGAATTTTGATCTTGGTGAATTTTTGCACGTTTAAAATTAGCGGAAAATAACTGTCGTAAAGCCCGGGCGAAGCCGGGGGCTTAAGATAGTCTTTAATATTATATGGTTAGACTAGTGGACCCCGAAATGCTTCGCTGATGATAATTTCTATCCAGGACGTCTCGGGTATCTTCCACCATTCACTTATGTGCACCACAACTTTACTGTTAGAAAATTACATTACATCGACTTTAATTCCGGTGCAGAGATATTGTGTATTCCTTGGACGAACTCGACTTCTTGCACCATTCAAACCACTCCCAAAACACTCTTGAACTAATAAAAGCAAACTTCGCTAACTTCAGGGGACGATTCCTATTTATAAGGTAGTTTTTTGGTAAAATGGTTTGATTGTATAGGAATATAAATATACTTCTATCGTAAACAATTTTTATATGGAGAAAAAAATTGGAATTTCGAAAAAAAATCTTAATCTTTTATTACTTCTACCATCATGTAGAATCACCTCCCGAAGTTAGCGAACTTTGCCCCCTGACACCTTGTATATAGATGGACTGGATGAAATTTTCATTCGTACGATGCCAATTTCTGTTATTATAATCTAAACACCATGTTTCTGTTCCGTAGTTTTGAACAGGTAAAAAAAAAAAAAAATATATATATATATATATAATAACACTTCGAATCATAAATAATCATTTTATTGTTAAGTTTTTGTTTGAACAATTTTAGGTTCCTGTCTGTGCACAATTCGAACAGGGTCAGCATTGTATTCGTGTTCCACATTAATTGCTTCAGTGATTTAATATTTTTACAATATGTACCTACAACAATGAATGTCATTAAACCGTGTTTTTTACGAAGAGAAACTGTATCTTGATAAATAACAATGGAGAATAAGATAATACTAATAAATATAAACGAAACGTGAAACAGAACAAGACACAAAAGAATTAAAAGAATACGGTCTCAACTGGGCATCTATGTCTTACTGAGACAACGTCTTTCATCACTCGACCGTTGGGACCTAATTGATATTCATCACTTATGTAGATCTCATATTTCAAATTCTCATCAATTGACAATACAATACACATTTAAAAGGAGATTAATGTCATGAAAAGTGATGAAGCAAAAACTACTAAGTAAGGTTTATATATGTAACTTTTTTTAATCCCCTTTAAAAAGAAAGTGGAACATGAACACAATACTAGGTTCACAAAAAATTTAAGAAATGCTTGTACCAAAATATAACAATAAATAGCGACAACGAACCCTGGAATACAACGTGCCCAAAATATTCAACATGTTACCAAGCAATATAAAAAATGGCGAATTACCTAAGAGATTCATATATATGCTGAAAACATGGCTACTAAGCAGATATACTCTATATTAGTAATACTATTGATTATGGCAGTTGTTAGTGATAAATATTATGTATAAGTTGTATTGTAATTAGTAATGATATTATGTACATATGTTATATTGTAATTGAACATGAACATCCTGTTGACAAACTTCTTAATTGCGGTTTAACGGGATCGTACTTTGAAGAACAATAAAAAAAGAAAATGACTTTATACAACTTTTAAAATTTATGTTCAATTTTCATTATGTTATTATCATAGAACCTTTTGGCAGCTATCTTTTTGAATAATTACAAAGTTCTAAATAATTGATTTGTAAGCTAGAGAGTGTCTAGGATAAACATAGGTACTGTTCCGTTTCATGTTTATTTTATTGAACTTGTTAATATCGGAACAAAAAATAAGGCGTGTTTTACAACGGATATTTTAAGAATCAATAGCTCGTTGATTAAATAACTTTGCCAGCTTAAAATATTTGAGATGATATTGAAATTTTAAACATAAATAACTGTGCAATAATTTTTATGATGCCCGAGCTCACTCAGATTTATAGAGAACTTGAGTAAGTAATTTTTAAGTTTGTAAACATCTCGTTATTTCCAAGATTTAACTAACTAACCATCACTCTAGGGGTTGGCAGAACAGGTAGGCATATGAACCAGCCATACAACTCTTTTTTGGCATACATTTGATGATTTCGTATTTATAAATCGTAAGATACATATTCTGTTATTCTGACTCTTGACATGATGTTTCGACTTTTTTTACCATAAAAATATGTGCAACACATCTTTAGCAAGGTGTCTAAGAACATAAAATGCGAACTGGGCGCGTGTACAGGTTTACATTAACAATCTAACGCAATAATTTTTAAGTGGGTGCAAATTCAAATCAATAAAGATGGTGTGAAATTGGTTTTCAAATAAAAATGATTTTGAACAACAGTTTTTCACAGCCAACATCCGTAATACACTTCCGCACGATCATTCAAAATAAATGGTGGCCAACATTAGCACAGTAAAATAGAAAAAAATTACTACGGAAGTCATCTAGCAATAATCATTTACACCGTAATTTAATACTGAATTAAAATATTACCCATCATTTGTCAAGTCCTCTGTGTGTCTGTGACAACAGTGTTGTATTCAGTGAATATGTAATCTTTACAAATGTAACTATATAAAATTCCCTCGGTAGACAAAAATCGCAAAGTAAGCTCCGAAAATTGTTAAAAACACATTTTGTTCTGTTATTTAACATGTTATAGGTATGAAAAAATCACAGCGAATCTTTAAATGTAACTTGGGCATTTTTCGAGAGATTTTTGCTCTATCTTCAGCCTGAGCACGGTAGCTCACACGTTGGCTTGGGATGGGAATGATGGGGAATTGTAAATAGCATTGATTTTATTTATGACAGAAATAATCACACAAACATCACATGACATAGAATTTTCCATAAAAATTGATTGGTCAAGATTTCTTTGCATTTGCACTTGTGCAGCTATTGCTAGTTAATTACCATAAAATTACCAACACTCTTGCTATATTGTGAAACTCAGTACAAAAGTAATATATTATGATAAATATTTAATCTTGCGACATGGTTGAACATTACCAGCATTGTGTATTTACCTTGGAAAACCATAAAACAAACGTAAATAAAAATGATTCCAATTATGTTTTGTAATTTAGAAAACGATAAGTTTTAATTTGTTTGGCATAAATTTTCTATGTTATGCTTTGATTGTAGATATATTAAATGGGAAAAATATATCTTTTTTTAATTCATAAATTGCCGGATGTTTTCAATACATTTTGTGTGCTTTTAATTTTGATTTTGAGAAAACAATATCTTTATCGAATAGTAGAATAGAATCTTACGGAGACAATTTAAATTTAAAATATATCATTAACGTTAATTGAAGACGGGACTAAGCTCAATAGTTCATGGTATCCGGTAATTGACGGCTACACCAAAAATAAACGCAGAAAACCATTTTAAATTATTCTGTAAAACCACCTCTTACACAAGGGAGTTGGAATAACGGTATCAGATCTAAATACATAAGCAGACACTTTACCACATCGATTACACATTTGTCCTGATGATGGACGCTGGAATGCTGTCTGAAACGTTGGCTATTAATTGTATATTCTCTCTGCCTACCACTGCGGATAACAGCTTAATTTTGACAGTCTCTGTGGTCGAGAGTCGACTAGCAATCCGGAGGTAGCGATTCAGACCCCGGCGTGCGCACGTAAATTTTATTTGATCAATTTGTGTTATTTCACTATTTGCTCATTAAAAATAATATATAGTATATTTGCGGCACGTTGAAGATATTCCCATCATTCAGAATTTAAAAGTTGATTGAAATCGCTTTGGCCATGATTGGTGACCAGATCTGATTAGCCAGGTACTTCCACACATTCCTATTCCTCATCGCCTTAACCTCCCCGCTGCTTTCAGCCTAACAAAACACCCCAATTGGGGATTGGCTCCAAGCGGTGTGTAATAGTTTGGGACTCTTGTGGGGTTTGACATTTAAAAAAAGTTGTTATTTAATTCGTATTATACCAACCGAGAAGAAAATAAAATATATATTTAATTATGTACGCATTATTTCCAATATATACTAAATAAAACCAGAAAGTTTTTTATCTGTATATAAAATCCTCACAAAGTGATCTTGTTTGATCAGAACATTCGCAATTAATCACAAGAATAATTTACGAATGATCCCGATGTTAAAAGTGCCCCATGAAATTTGTTGGGGTCATTGAACTTTTCGTCAAGTTCATAATTTATTGCCGAAGTCCAATTATGTCACCCGTTCGTGTCAAATTCAAGCTTTCTTTATGTAAATCGCATTGAGTTGTTGATTGTTAACATGTGTTTCTGTAATCTAATTACACAATTGAATCTTTGTGTGTCAAAGCTACAGATGATATTATAATCAGAAAGCTAAAAAAAATAATACACGATAAATTATCATCATGACACGCTATTTATAAACGTTATGTGATGCTACTGGGTGCTTAAAAATAATCGTTATACTTCGTATTGTGTGTAATTTGTTCATTCAAAACATAACCACTGTAAACAATATGTTATTTTGGGTTCCTGCGAATTGTTTTCTAGCCTGATTTAAATCTTGGATATTTCCCGTTGGTTAAAGTCTTTCACAAAATTAACATTTTATTTCTTTCCGAAAGCACATTATTAAAGAAAATACTAATATTTGACTGAATAACAAATTATTATAAGCAATAATTAGTCGCCTGAAATATCCATACTAAATTGAAAATATATCCCGAGTGCAAATTAATGCCGCCGACGGGAATTGAACACGCGCCTAAAAATAAAGTTGGATGTTTACAGGTGAAAAAATATAATACGCAGTAATTGTTGATTGAAGTACTAGTACATATTGAATTATTTGGCATGTTGGGAATAAGCCGACGTAGCTCAGTGGTTCAGAACACCTGAGCAGACATCAAAAGGTGCGGGTTCAATTCCCGTCGGCGACATTAATTTTTACTCGGGAGATATTTTCAATATTGTATTTTTTTATCCTTTGTGCTATGCATAAAAAACCTTGTCTTATAAACATTAGTTTATCATTAAAAAAAAATGGACAAAATTTTTCTTGTAAATATTTTTTATCTTTTAAATAAGTGAAATATCACCTCAAACGCGCTTCACAATATATAACTATAAATCTCTAATCAAAATTAGCGCGACCAAACATCGAATATTGCTAATTTATTAAGAATATCTTCAAATTATTCGTAATCCGGGTGAAGCCGGGATTGCAGGCCCTTTGAATGAATAATTAATAGGTTTCATAATAAAATTTTAGTAAAATTAGAATGTATTATCATGATATCGGAACACGTGTTTATAAAAATCATAATATTTCCGTATTTCGTCATTGTATAAATGCAAATTCATTTGCATAAACTCGTGTTCCAATATATTAGGAGTTTAATAAAAGTTTATCAGGAAACGGCCTGCAATCCCGTTTTTAATCGGATTTGCACAAAATCAAGTATTGGGGGCCTCAGGCCAAGGGGTGGCACTTAAAAGCTATGGCTAACAATAAACTAACTAATAAGGAAGTTGAGTGAAAAATATTTTGACTTATAAAAAATATGTTCATGTAGATAAAAAAATATCGATTCTAAAAATATAAATATATTTCTATATTATTATTCTTAGAATTAGTTAAACGTTCTTGAAAAGGCATTCAATAGCAATAGACTGTATACGCTCCACGATTGGTCGAAAGAATTCTGACGTCACATGTGTCGTGACTTGTACGTTCAACGGATCACCTATGGTGCATCTCTTTCTATTACATGAGAGATGGTCGGTTTAGATGAGAGAGGTGTATAGGCCAAAGGTTTATTTGGGTTTGTCAAATATATGTACGTATTTGTTGTTATTATTATATGAAATGGATTTCTAAAGATACATATTCGTATAGTGCTTTATAATAATATGTTGTTTATTGCATAACTTAGAAGTTTTTGTTATTATACATGTCACATAGCATGTGATACACTTCAGGCCGCCGGCCGCCCAGAAAGGTCTCACAGTGAACTGGGCTGTAAACCGTTATTTTACTTTTGGTCTTTACTTTTCTGCGCGGTGGTCCTGAATTAGCGCGTGGAACGTCAACAAGTAGCGACGGCAATACCGTACTAGTACCGTACCGGGCGGGAAAAGCAAATATTCTAACTTAAAATATTAATTTAACTATGAAATCTTAATCAATTTTCTTTTTTTTAATAACATCAATTCTAATAGACGGTTAACATTGGTAAAAAAATTACTGGAATTCCTTGATGAAGAATTAAATTTTTTTCCATACAAAATGCTTGAGCGTCGTGGTTTTCACAGTTCTAATGACGTCACACCACACCCCGCCTCTTACCGCTCGGATTCCGCTCGTTTTGGCGGGCTTAATAAAATTTAAACTTTGAGAATTAATTTAATTATGAAAACAAACTTAAAAAAAAAAAAAAAAAAATACCAGTATTTAAGTTTGAATGCGAACATTGATAAAAAAAAATAAAAAAAATGGACTCAACTTCCTTATTGTCAATATAGGTGTAAGATAAAGCCCACCAAATAATATTTTCACAGCGCCCTTGGGACGTTTTTCCACGAAAACGGCGCCGTACAAATAATTATTCAATCATTATTATAGTAGAAGCAATTTGTTATGAACGTGTTCGCAAATAAATGATATTTAAATATCTGAGGATAACATTAAAACCAGTTTTTGCTATCATTTAGTTAACCTTTTGTGTAATAAAGTTATAACGCAATTGAGTCTTTGTGCAATATAAAAGCAAATAATTAAATATCCACTCCCGTTATCTCTCCTTCGAATAAAAAATATTGTTTATTTTTTACGTTTTGAAGGGCATAATTATGTTAAATATTTATTTTTACATGTTAACATTTTTAATGGCATTTTTTAGCCTTCAATTTCTTATCGAAATTATCTTTGTTTAGTCTATATATTAACAAATAAAAATGTTTAATTAATTAATTTAAATAATCTTAAAAAAATCATAAAAAACGAAAATACAACCAACTTAAAAAAAATAATTTAAAACGGGATATCTATGTACTGAAAAGTCTCAAAGTTACAATTAAAAAATACACGGCTTCACCTTCGTATTATGTAAAGGTTTATGTAACTATATTTTAAGCTCGCAAAGTCATTTCCATCATGACGTACTAAGATCCATTTGAAACTGTCATATTGAAATAATTTGTTATATAATACTACCTGACGTATACCCGGCGTTGCTCGGCCTTGTGATTGGTTTGTTGTAAAGTTTTGAGGTTGTTAATTCTAGTATACCTGAACACTTTTTTATTTACATTTTTAAGTTGAAAATATAATTATTCGAAAGATTTGTTAAAAAAAATTTACTAAGTTTTTGATTCACTTGATCGTGCCACGTCTTCCTTAGACGTGCCCGACTTCTACAATTCACTACTGTATTCCACGTTGTTCCTATTAAAAACTACAATACATCAACTTTTATTCGACTCTGTATTTCATTCGACTGCAGAGGTAATGCGATAAGTCTTCCTCGGACTTACCCGACTTTTTCTACCATTTACACCTCTATAAACTCTCCTGAAATTAATAAGAACAAAACTTTGAAATTTTCAGCAAAATCGTTTCAGTAGTATTTGAGTCTAGAGGGGATAAACAAACATTCATTTTATATGTATATATATATAGATTAAATGTTTGATTTTAAACAAAATGGTGTTGTGTCAAATGTTTATGGAAATCTGGTTATAACTATGTTGAAATAATCAAATGAAATTATAATACATTGTAAAATATGATTTTTGAAGAGATCCACGCTGTAAGAACAAGTGTTCCGACATGGTGATAATATATTCGTAATATAATAAAAGTTTATCAGAAAACCTTTAAATCCTTTCGTTTAGGACTGCAATCCCGTTTTTAACCGGACTATCGATAATTTGAAAAGATTATTAATAATTTAGAAAATCTCATTTATCTCAAAAAGGTGGGAATACCTGAGGAAGAGATTCTGGTTAATTTAATTTTTTCTAGCCCTAGTAAAATGAATTCAGGGCTTCAAGATAGTTAAATCAAAACTTTCTAGATCAGAGATTCTAGGCCGGGAATATCAGCAATCAAATCAGCCTCCTAACTTGTATGGGAACCTTAAAAAAACGTATTTTATTTATTTTTTTAAATGAACTAAAACATTTTAAGATGTTTTAATATAGAGAATACATTGAAAAAAAAAATTAAAACGAACATTTTTGTAAAATCCCAAACAAGTTAGGAGGGTGCTTTGAATGAGTGTCCCGGGCCTTGTGATCGAGAAGGTTTTGGTTAAATACGACGTACCTATGGTCTTTATTCCTAGGAATAACAATAACGTTCCAGTCATATCTCATTAATTCATTAATAACCGGATTTTACCAACTTTGTCGATAACATTAGTATGTCTTCAGGGCAATATTTTATGATTATGTTATGAAATGTCTCAAAACATTTATTTATTAAGGTTAAATTATTATCGTTATCATAAGGTGAATTATATAAAGTTAACATCCACAAGAAATTAAAATACTGTAATTAATATTTTATACAAACAAGCCATTTAAGATACTCCTTAAGACGAGATACCTTAAAATAAAGTCGGAATCATAACGACGTAAGTGAAGAAGCCGTGCACAAAAATATCCTACGAGCTACCCTATGTATTGGACAGACCTACGGTTGAATTTGCCCTAACAAATCTCTAAAATAATAGGATTCTTAACGACATAACTAATGAAGTCGTGAAAAACAATATTATTTATAAAGTTTGGTACGTTTCATCATAAAATAAAGTTCAGGAGATCTATCACGGACGAAAATACAGCCCTATGTCAATACGATATTGAAGAAATACGTCATCTATGGTCAGTTATTTGCGATATTTACCAGTACGGTCTATATATAAATGTATATCGATTCTGATTTATTGCGCTATCAACATCAGTCTGGATATAAATCTTCGCAACCGTGCTCGGAAAATCCGATATTGTAAAGTTTTCGATTTCACTGTACTAGACCGTCAGGTAGCATAATAATAGAGTTACACTGAGATTGACATTAGAAGGCAACTAGTTGGTCATTGGAAATGTGATTTAATTGGAGGATGAAGAAATACAGGATTTTCCAATAAGAGGTGTTATTTTGAATAGCCCGTTATTTCAGTAGATGTAACTTTTGAAGCTGTTATTTTTTGACATTTGACAAGTATAAACTACGCCATTGATAAATATAGAACGATACACGCTTCAACAACGCATTGAAATTATTAAAATTCACTTGAGTGAATCAAATGCAAATCATCTTGAGTGATGAGGCCCATTTCTACCTCGGTGGCTTCGTCAACAAGCAACATTGTCGCATCTGGGGCTCGGAAAACCCAAAAGTTATTGTTGAAAAGCCTTTCTATCCTCAACATGTGATTGTTTGGTGCGATTTATGGTCCGGCAGAGTCATTGGACCTTATTTTTTTGAAAATGAGGCTGGAGCAACAGTTACGGTGAATGGATTGCGCTATCGAGAGATGATTAATGATTTTTTATGGCCGAAATTGGATGTTATTGATCTGGACAACGTTTACTTTCAACGAGACGGCGCTACGTGCCACACAAGCAACGAAACCATTGATCTTTTACGATTGAATATCAAAATAACACCTCTTATTGGAAAACCCTGTAGTTATGGATGTTACGAGTGTAATGTTTGAAAGCTCTATTCGTGGAATAGAGATAAAATTACTTAACGGAAAATTTTTAGAAACAAGTCTGATAACTTGAGTTTTATTATCCAATCGATATTACAATACATACTGGACTAGTGTGCGTGTTATATGTGACGAAACATTACGTTTCGCGATGGTTTTAATGCTTTAAAATAACTCTGCAACCACAATTTTAAACACCGCGCGTTGTTCCAGTAAAGAAACGGGTCATTTGACAGAGGTTCGGGCTTGAACTTTATATCAGATCATTTGAACGCAGCGTGGAAAAATCTATATCTTAAGTCGGAGGTCAGCTAATCTACAAATGCACGTTACCTTATGAGACTAAAAACTGCTGATAGTTACTTGAATGTGCCTACAGCACTGCAAAACCATTATGTACAAGTTGCAGTAATTATTATTAAACGTGTACCGGCCATACTAGCAGCTACTAATCACATGTAATGCATTGTATATGACAGTATGGTATGCATTATGCTTGAGTGATATATTGAATGTCTTTAGCGTTGTGACTGGAGAGGATTGTTGTTGAAGACGAGTGTCGAAAACTTTGATATCTTACTGTTTGGGTACGCAAAAATGGATAAAAAGCAAACTTAATAAACTAGATTGAAATGTAAAAAAATGATTGAATGGGTGATTGCTAATCATTGGAGTTAACTTGTATGATAGCTTTGCCAGGGAAAAAGAAACAGATGGACTGACGACCAAAAGATAATAATTTTCGGGCTTTTGATGGGTGGAGATTTTTGTGCGGGGCGCTTTGTGCAAAACTGCAGGTCAGGAGGGCTTCATATGTTTCCTTGTACTGTCTCATATGTGGAATGTATATTCAGTAATTACTGGGTTACATGTATAGTGTATATGTATGTATCTAGATGTGTGAGAGTGTGTATATGTATGCGCATTGAACAGTTTATAATATCATTGATATGATTTCACTTTTAAATTTGAACAATGGATCCGAACAAATGCCGATTTTAGAGTTTAGTAAGTTTCATATAACGATGGCCTAGCGCGCACATGTGTAATGCGCAGTTTTAAGTAAAAACAATTATGTGTTTTGAAAAGCATTTATCAAGATTACTTATTTTGTAGAACGATGTTTCGTGGTAATTTTAAGTTACTTATGTTATCTAGAATTGATAGAAAGCGGACATTCACATTCATTTTGTTGCTCTACATCTTATAAATAACCTGTAGTATTCTTATGGAATATTAAAATTGCACTTAACACAAGTGTGCGCTAGGCTATCGATATATTAAATATCGTGCACATCACTGGTAACAAATGAACACAGTTTATGGTTAAGGTGTTTCAAATATTGATAATCATCACTGATCAAATGACCGATTGGTTTGCTAAATATCGACATGTTTGTCGACTGATCACAATTTTTATCCAAAGTTGAAGCATAATAATAACATCGCATTTATATAGCGCAATTTAGTGTCATTTCACTTCAAGTGCGCAATTGTTAAGAGTTTTAACAAGGAGAAGGGGTCCTGAATGGCAAGTAAAAACAACCGGTTTTTTTCGGATACCATTCCCAAAACAAGAACGACTATGTAACAAATTGAGTAAGGAAAGAATTAAGGATAGAGGAGATCTTTAACTAGAACATAAAAATCAATGAAAGGTGGACAATTAGGAAAATTGTCAACCGTTCGCAGCGTCTTCATCCTCAAAATTGAAATGCTGCAAGAGATAAAATAAGGTGTTGTTGATATGGAAATAGACTGACCAATCTTAAGATAGGTCGATGAACCTAGATTGGCAGCGGGCCAGTCCATGTGTCACAGATGTGCAATGTACACGTGGACCAATCGGCCTAATGCACCAGACAAGTTACAACGTGTTTAAAATAGGGAGGAATTCTACTATGCAAAGATATCTCATGGGACCGGAATGTTTACTAATAGCTAACTTCTTGGATTTTCTATGTTCCTATCACTCGGAAAACTTGCTACTGAACGAGAGTTTCAACTGTCTCTGGAATTATCCCTTTTTTTGACTGTTAAGAAGCTGAAGATGGAGAAGAAGATAAAAAAGGAGAAGGGTGGGATGCACCAAGCTATTTAGATTCTAAAAGGATATCTTTCTCTAGGGCAATTTTGAAAGGAGCAAGAAATGTACTCCTCGTATATTACAGTTATTATAGTAACCAAACAAAAAACTTTTTTTTTAAATATAATACGTCGATTTACACCTTGATTGAACCTTGTATTGAACCTTCTTACCCAGGAACTGGAATTGACAAATCTAAGAACCTAGCCAAATGCCGATCGGGTAGGACCAACGTTTATTTAACATATTAACTACTGTAATGTCATTCAATTTCAGAGAATTTTAAATATGTCTGTGCGTGTGTACGCGATTGTCGCGATTGATAGAATGCATTCTCATCGACAACAAGTCTATCAGCCGAGTTTCAGCTCGATCGGATGTCGGGAAGTGAGTTGACGAAAACAAAAGTAAAATTAATTTATTTTGTTATAACTTAATGAGTATTACCTCAAATGCGGTTATAATTTTTCTGTTTCAAATTATCGTTTAAGAATCGCTAATATTGTCTTCAATAATCAAATAGATCTGTTTCAAAAGATTTTCACAGATCACAAAATACCTGGAAAAATCCTAAAGTTACTTTCGAAAACGGAAAACTTAAAGATTCACCCTTGGAACCTTGTAATTTTAACCGTAATTTTTCATAAGAGCAAACGTTTACCTTCATTTCTACGAATACATTATATCCATGCTACGATAATTAATTGATGTAATATGCATATTTTATATACATACATTTACTTCGAACTTACAGTTCTAATAAAAGTAATACTTAAAGTACCAATACTAACACCCACTTCAACCATATTTAAAAAATTCCCAGTGTTGAAGATTCAAAAATTATATTCTAAACAAATACTTACTTTCCTTTACAAGAACCCAAAGATATTAGTAATATCTTTGCAAGAACCTAAACACATTTAAAATTTCACAAACTTCTCTCAATACCAGAACAAGACATGCACACCAACTACTAATACCAAAAACCAACACATCCTTTGGACAAAAACACTACAGATTCCAGGCTATAAAACTTTACAATTCACTTCCAACACAATATAAAACATCTAATCTTACAGAATACAAAAAACACACATGGAACTGGCTACAATCCTTTTAATATTTAATTTTTTATATTTCACTTTTTTTGGAATAACTATGGAAAAACTATTGTTATAACTATGGAAAAATCGATTTTATATTTTAATTTTTAATGTTTCTCTGTGTAACCAACTCCACTGTATTGTTTTAGAATTATATAACTTTACAATTGAAAAAGTCCTCCACAACACAGGTGAACTCCTAGCGTGGAGGACAATATACTATACCATTGTATAACAAATATATTAAAGAATTAATAAAAAATAAAAAAATAATAAAAATAATTAAAAGCAATTTATAAGGTATTTTCCAGTACTGACAAAAAACTAGATAAAACCAGATTGTACGTAATAACATGTTTTCTGTGTGTGTGATTATTCAAAAATCATAGGAAAATAGGGAATCCCACAAAGTTTAGAAATAAAATGAAAGTTATGAACCGTATATAATTAAATAGCTGAGGTGTACCCGGCGTTGCTGGGGTTATCCTTAGAAGATACATATACCATTGAAAACTTTTCTGTGGGCCTTATTAAGGTATAGAATTCCGTAGTACATTACTCTGTTGTACCTCATGAGGTTTAGCCAGCGTTAGCAATGTAAGCGCCCGAAAATATTTTTTTACGACTTTCTATAAATATAATGCACAAGTACCATGAATATAAATCTTCCGGGGAAAAATTCTCTAAATGATAATGAAAACCCTATTAAAATCCGTCACGTAGTTTAGAAAAAATAAGCGCACAAACAGACAGACGCGGATTGCGATTTTTTTAAACTATTTTTAATTTGAATTAGTAATAATGAAAACAATATCTCAACTTTCTGTTTTTAGGCAAAATTGAAAAATAATGATAGATTTCATGAATTTTTCATCGTATGAAATTTACATGCCCTTTCGTGAGCTCATGTTTCAAATTTGATTGAGTAAGGCCTCTCCATTCTCAAATTGGGAGGCGGGTATGGGTACCGCAGCCCCGGGAACCATTTATTGGATAACCAACACCTCTCCCATATGTCACCCCAAGTGGTTCGCTACGTTTGGTGACTTAGCAATAATGAGTTTTTATTTTTATTTATGGCCTCATTGTTATGCTCGATTGACCTTACAATATACAAAAAATAAATCTCCCTATCAATACTGTACGCTTGATTTCGACATGTAGATAAACTGATACAGACAAAAGTAGATAATTGTAGTTTGATTAATTCAATATATATGTATATTTTTTTTAATTTAAAATATATTTCTTTTATATAAAAACATAAATATGTTATACTAAAAAAACTAATTACAATAAAAATGCATTCTTTTTAAAGTAACTACCCAATTCAATAGAGAAAAACGTTTCTCGTGTTTGAGTTGGGGAGTAGTGCTATTACAATATAGCGGGTTTTCCAATAAGAGGTGTTATTTTGAACAGCCCGCTATTTCGGTAGATGTTACTTTTGAAGCTGTCATTTTTTGACATTTGACAAGTAGAAACTACGTTATTGATAAATATGGAACGATACACGCTTCAACAATGCATTAAAATTATTAAAATTCACTTGAGCGAATTAAATGCAAATCATCTTAAGTGATGAGGCCCATTTCCACCTCGGTGGCTTCGTCAACAAGCAAAATTGTCGCATCTGGAGCTCGGAAAAACCCAAGAGTTATTGTTGAAAAGCCTTTCTATCCTCAACGTGTAACTGTTGGGTGCGGTTTATCGTCCGGCGGAGTCATTGGACCTTACTTTTTCGAAAATCAGGCTGGAGCAACAGTTACGGTGAATGTATTGCGCTATTGAGAGATGATTAATGATTTTTATGGCCGGAATTGGATGATATTGATCTGGACAACGTTTACGTTCAACAAGACGGCGCTACGTGCCACACAAGCAACAAATCCATTGATCTTTTACGATTGAATATCAAAATAACACCTCTTATTGGAAAACCCTGTACATAAGGTAAAGAAAAGAAAGAAAGTTTTTATTTATAAAGTAAGAAATAAACAAAATGTATATAGCATTATAACAAAAGTATAGATAAAGAAAATAGACTAAAATAGCAGTTACTAAATTAGATACACAGCAAATGTAAACAAATTTAAGAATATATTAATTTACATTTAAAATTAATTTAAGAATAAAAGTAAAATAAAAATAATATTATTACATTTCGATTATTAAGTAGGCAGTAGGTGGTATAAGTACGTTGAGTTATTTTATTAATTTGGAGTAAAGGTAATTTATTTAATAAATAATTGTAATCGTAATTTATTTTAATCATATTATAAAATGAAGGCCTCAGCACGGGCAAGCCACCCAGTGAGGCCAACATTACTGGAAAACTTTGAAATGTAAAAAATATTGTACCAAATAAAAAAAAATAAAAAAATATCGCAATCATAATGCGGGGTTTATTTTTATATTTCTAGACACAAATACAACTTAAATGCATGCTAATAGTACTTGTCAAAAACTACATCCAATGTAACGTATCTTTACTGTTTGATTGTCAAAGGTCTACGTAAATACCTACATACATTGCGTGATCCAATGATTATTATGTAAAACTCATAACTGTAATTATTTCCTCTCATCTATTGAAATCACGCAGAAGTATTAAAATATGATTGTTTAATCAAGTTACGACTGAGGAGGTCCGAATATTATAATTGCATGGCTGATACTTACTATTATTTATTTGTTAATACTAACCTGTTAGTATTTACCTATTTTTATTTTCATCTATATATTAAGAGTATGTTTAAAAGTATGAAAGAGACATTCGTGTTTAAATGAGATAGCATGATTGTGCTGAACGTATAAAAGGGTATGTCTGCTTTGTATCTCGTCAATTTACCGTTTGCCTTCCTTATAGTTACTAGTAACCGGGCGGCCCAGTCAAAAATAATTTCCCTCAGGGATTATGTCAGCTTTGGGGATGCTGTGTAGCGAGTCTTTTAAGGATACGAAGGAGTGAACATGGGTCTTGAAGATACCCATTTTGTAGGAGGGAGGACACACAGAGAAAGAGGTGTTTAACCGCATTACAAATGAGAACATCCGAAAATAATACACAACCGATAAATATAATAATAATAAAACATTAATTTGCCAATGGATAAAAATAAAAATAGAAATAGTAGGCATACAAATCAATGTATATTAATATAGTCAACAAAAATTGAAAATAAACAATGTACATAATCGCAACCACATGTAGCTAAGTATCAAATTCATTGTAACGATAGAAACATTCCATTATTTTTTTATGAACAAGATGAAGAAAAGAACCCTAAGATGTTTTGGATATTTAGATAGGATTAACGTAGAAAGAATATTGAAATAGTATATGATGTGCAAGATTGATAGAAGAAGTCTGGTACGACCCATGATCACATGGTACGATCGAAATAAACAATTTATTCGTTTAGTTTTAAGTAATTCTTCCTTTCAAGTTGATTATAATTGAATCGATATGCTTGAATTATGATAATTAAGTTGTATTAACTGGTCCATAGCTCTGATAGCGATATTTTTCAAAGGATGTATTTTTAAAATGTTGTCTCAAAAGACACCTTTAAAATATTACTGTATGAGGTTGACCTTGAAAATTAACAGCATTTAAGTGTATCACAACTTGTTTTTCAATGTAGAGTTGTTTCGGGTTACGATTTGCTCTGTGAAGATTGCCTTGATGGTGTCCAACTTCTAATAGGAAATGACACCAGAAGAAGAAGAAGTCATTTGATTATCATTAAAGAATCAATTTTTTTTATTTTTTTTTTTTTTTTTTATTAACATTCAAACCTGCTAAACTACTCATGTAGTTTATCAGCAGGTACATAATGACAACATTTTTGCAATAATTTTGTACAATGTAGTTTGTACAATGGTAAACAGTATGTAGGTATGTATAATGTTGATGATAAATTAACTTGATTGTTTAATCATGATTTATCGTAATTAATCATGATTTTTATTACATTCATTGAAATTGTTAAAGTTGAAGTAAGACAGATTTATTGAGGTTGAAGTAAGACAGAATTGAAGTAGAAGTAAGAAAGAATTGTTGAATTTGAAGTAAGACAGAATTATTGAAGTTGAAGTAAGACAGAATTGTTGAAGTTGAAGTAAGTCAGAATTATTGAAGTTGAAGTAAGACCGAATTGTTGAAGTTGAAGTAAGACAGAATTGTTGAAGTAAGACAAAAGTATAATGTTTGTTTTTTTCATGTTCCTACCGTTAGATCAAGGTTTCCCTAGGACGTTTTATTGTAACAATTATACTACGTTTCAGGCAACATTTCTATTTTTTTTTTTTTTTTTTTTTAATAATTATTTTTTATTTTTAATGATATGTTTTACATGGGACATAATTCATTTTACATCATTGGTTTTTTACTACTCTTCCATTGAAAGCATTTGCTTGTGTATGGAAGGGGAGTGTACATAAATGTTGTTGTTAGTTAGTACTTAAATAATTCATTGTACATAAATGTATGTTTGCTGTAATATTTCTTTGGAAAGTAGTGAAGGATAATATATTAATTTATTAATTTTTTAAAAAGAAAGGAAGCGATGGAAAACTAAGGATATTTGTAAGATTAATTAAGTGACAGTAGTTTTTTTTTCAGAATATTTTTAAAGTGTCTCTTGACAGAGAGCAGTATTCGGGTTTTATCATTAATGCTTCTGATTTCTTCTGGTAAACGATTGAAAAAAGTTCTTCCCTGGTAAGTATAATGATGTTGTGCAAAAGACGTATTTAGTTTTGGGCATAGAAAAACATGTCTAAGTCGCGTTCTGTTTTCATTTAAAAATTGATATTTATCTTTTTCTTTTATAATTTGGATTAATGAGTTTTTAATATATAGGTCTTTAAATGTAGGTACTTGAAATTCTTCAAACAGGCGTTCTGTTGGGTAGTCAAAGGATTTTTTTAATATAATTTTAATAATTGTTCTTTGTATAATTTCAATTGGAAGAAGGTTACATTTATACGCGGATCCCCAACTAATAATAGCGTATTGTAAAGTGGATTGAACTAAGGCATAGTAAATTAAATATAGATTTTTTATCGACAGAAAGTTTCTAATTCTTAAAAATATATATATTAATTTTCTAATTTTGTTTACTACTTGACATATTTGTTCTTTCCATTTCAGATTTTTATCAATAATTACTCCTAGATATTTAATTTTATTTGTTGTTTTTAGTACTGTACAGTTTGATTTGCAATAGTTTTGGCTGTGAATTTTAGTATTATTATGTATGACAATGTTAAAATTTTTAGGAGTATCATTTGTATGGATTGCAAATGGAATTACAAATGTCTTTTCATTATTAAGTGACAGTAAATTAGTGTCGAAAAAATTCTTGAGCGTGTTGATGTCTTCCGTGGCCTTTAATTCTACATTTTCCCAAGTCTTATCACTTATTATTAATACTGTATCATCGGCGTATGACGTAATTTGACCGTGTAAAGGTTGAAAAAAAATATCGTTTACATATATAGTAAATAGAATTGGTCCAAGCACTGTACCTTGGGGGATTCCAAAGCTTGTAATCTCTTGATCACTATTAACACCATTGATTTTTACTAATTGAGGACGGTTTTTTAAGTAGTCGGTGATCCATTTAATCGCGTTGCCTTTTATGCCGATTTTATTCAATTTTTTTAATAGCATCTCATGGGATATGCTATCGAATGCCTTTCTAAGGTCAATAAATATACCCGCACATTTTTTACTTTTATCTAGTGATTCGTAAATGTATGAAGTTACGTTAGCAATAGCATCTTGTGTGCTGAGTGATTTTATAAAGCCAAACTGGTTTTTGTGTAATATTTTATTATTATCTAGAAAATTTACCAATTGTTTTTTAACTATTTTTTCAAAGATCTTTCCTATATTAGAAATTAGACATATTGGGCGATAATTCGTTGCTTGATGTGGATCTCCAGATTTGTAAATAGGTGAGATTATTGTGGTTTTGTAGTTCATTGGAAAAATTCCATTTGTTAAACTTAAGTTTATTAAATGAGTGATAGGTTTTATTAAGTGAGGTTTCATAGTTTTTAACATGTGTGTCGTAATAGAATCAAAACCGGGGGACGAACCTCCTTTCATATTTTCTATTATTTTCGAGATTTCACATTCTGTTGTTGTTTCAAACATTGAAAGTATATTACGTTTCTGTATATTTTTATTTTTATCGTTTTCTTGGTTTGAAGGCTTATGAATATTTTTCGCAAGATTTTTCCCAACATTTGCAAAGAAGGAATTAAATATGTTTGCACATTGTTTAGGCTGTATATTGGCATCTATAATTTTTTTATCATGTTCAATGTACTTAATGTTTTGTGTTTTTTTTGTATTTTCTATGGCGAAATTAACAGTTTTCCACATTTGTTTATGGTTATTTTCTGAAGATAATATTTTATTTTTAAAATACTCTTCTTTACTTTTTTTAATATAAGATGTTAATTTATTTTTATATTTTTTATAGAAAATATATGCTTTTTCATCTTGGGGATTTTTTAAAGTTATTTTGTAAAGTTTTTCTTTATTTCTGATAGATATAATAAGTCCTTTGGTAATCCAAGGTTTTAAACATCTTAATTTTGATTTTATGTGTGTTGTTATCTCAGTTGTCGAATTTTTAATGTGTTGTGACATAATATTTTCGAAGTTAGTCGAACAAATTTCAGTATCATCACTGTTTAAAACATTATTCCAATCTTCCTTTTTTAATTTTTCAGAGAGAATAGTCATATCTATTGTTGATTTTTTGGTTAATAAATTATGTTTTTTATGTTTAATATTATTATTATACAGAAGTAAGCATGAGTGATGATCAGTTATGTTAGTTTTCCAAACAATTGATTTTATTTTGTGAAGATCTTTAATGTTTATATTTGTCCAAATGTGGTCTAAACAAGATGGAGTATGTTCTTTTATTTCCCTAGTATTTTTATTTATGCAAGATATAAAATTTTGTTCAGTCATACAATTGATGTATTCATTTTTGTTATTATTTTCTATTTTTTCATTAATATTAACGTTAAAATCTCCTACGACGAAGCAAAGTTTATTTTTTAATTTTAATAATATGTATTTGAGGTCATTAATAAATGTAATAATACTCGAGCCATGCGTTCTATAGATAGCTATTAGATGGTATATGGATTTGCCGAGTTTGAAATGTACTTCGATGCAGTTTACTAAGTGTATTGGATGTTCTAATATGTTAACAATACTAAATTTATTGCTTGCAAATATTATTATTCCCGAATTTTTATTGATGTCTACTTTGGTAGAAATATAGTTGTACTCAGGTAAGTGGTAAGACGGTGACTCAGCGTTCGTAAATGTTTCGGTTAACACTATAAAGTCCGGTTTTTTAATTAAATTATTTATTTTTAGAATTAATTCATCTAAATTTTTTTGAACGCTACGGATGTTTATGTGCATAATAATTATATCATTGATGTTTTTAGAAATAATTTTGTTACACGAATCGGTACATATACATTCATATTCTTGAATTTTAATATTTAACTCTAATTCGTTACTTAAGAAATCATCCATTTAATGCATTTTCGGTTGTATTTTACAAAATTATTTATAAGGTTTTTATTCAATGTCGTAGTTATTCAATATGTATTATTAAAAGATTACACACCATTGGTAACGCCTAGCTATTTTAGATGATGTTTTAATTATGCCTCTATTGAAGTATAAAGTTGTACCAAAGATATTTTCTAATATCTTTGAGTTGTACCAATTAAACATTTTAGCAGTGCATATTTTAACGAGATTTCTTTGTTATGTTACTTATAAATTTCTTTCACTAACTTTGTACTAATGTACATCCTTATATTTTTTTTGCTTTCTTTCTTATTTCTATATTGTTATACTGTGACTGTCAATAACTTTTAGAAAATAACTCACAGAAAAACAGCAAAGTTTTAGTACATCAATATAATTATTTAATATTTTGGCCTCTAGACCAAAATTTCCCACCACACTTCATAAACTCAAGTAATATGTACCTTGAACACGTCTTAAATCGGTTAAAATAATAATTCTAATCAAATATTTTTTAAATATTCCTGTAATATTAAAACATCTGTTTCTGAAAAAATTAGAAAATTTACAGATTTAGGAAAAGAGATTAAAATAATTTGGCATTCTCTGACTATAAAAATATTACCATTTGTTATTTCGGCTACTGGCATTATACATAGCTCTCTCATTCATAGGCGTATTAGATCTGTCAAAGAATTTATATATAAAAAAGAAAAAATCAGTAATTTTAAACACATGTAGGATTACGAAAGATTTAAAAAAAATATATTGAGGGATCAGTAGGATTTATAGGTCCAGTTAGGAGTTCTACCGAGCCGAACCCTCTGATATGAAAATATCTGGAGTCGGTGAATTATTTTCCCATTTGATCTCTGGTTAGTTGACGTGTTGTTTTGTATTTATTATGCTTATATAATACACTTACATAATGTGGATTGACAAGATGATCATTTGTAAAAAAGTGTGTGGAAGGGTTTAGTTTTTCCTGTGGTGGACATAAAGTCGGAAGAAAAAAAAAATAACACATATACATATTATTACACATCATAGAAACAATGAAATTTTTAATATGCTTTCCTAACTTATCTCTTATATTGTAAACATGAAAGTAATTTCCACAATGTTATGAATTTAATGTGATGCAAAAAGTAATTTCCACAATGTTATGAATTTAATGTGATACAAAAATGTAATTTCTACAATGTTATCAATTTAATGTGATGCAAAAAGTAATTTCCACAATGTTATGAATTTAATGTGATGCAAAAGTAATTTCTCCAATGTTATGAATTTATTGTAATGTATTTGTGTTACATTACATATTTAATATGAACTACCCCTATCAATTTAACGGTCCTGAAACGGGAAACCTTCCCAGTTGGAGAGTCAAAGCTTGATTATTCTGTACTTGTATTTTTTTAATTTAAAATTAAACAATAACTTTGTAAACATCACTTATAAGTGATGTTTGCAAAGTTATTGTTTAATTTTAAATTATAATGTCACATCACAAAGTAACCACTTTATATGAAGAAAAAAAATGTATTTTTTTAAATTTAATAAATAAATACATTTATTAAATAAATATGTAAATGGCACTAGTAACGTTAATTCTAAATAAATAAATAAAATGAACCGGATTCAGAAAGAACAAGAATAAACTACTTTACAAAACATAATAAGCACCTACAATTTGATAACAATTTCAAAATATTGTAAGCTCTGATTTTCAATAGAATATTAAATCGACACATTGACAGAATCTAGCAATAGAATCTTATCTTAGAAACTATTTACCACTTAAGCTACCTTTCAGATAAAAAAATATAATGAAAACATTTAACTTCGACAAACAATACAACATAATATAGGAACTAATAGTCTAATCTCATAAGATACAAAATAAATTCATACATTTATCTTAATAAGGTTATTTGTTTTATTAGTTTTAAAACATGGTTGAATGATATTTTTTACGATAAGATGGTGGCAAATCATATCTTAGCAAACTAATGTGGATGTAGTTCCACACAAGGACGTTTTAGCCATTTTCAGTTACAATCAGTGGGGGCTCGTGACTTTTGGGTGTACTAAAATGCTAATCTTACAAAAATGGCATTTTTGATGTTGTTGGAACTGAAAACGATTCTTATTTTTTTTTCGAAAATTAGATTTTTTTGTATGATGATTTTCAAGATATTTCAGTTTATCCGTGCGCAGCACGGATAAACTGAGAATCTTCATACAAAAAAAAAAAATTGAAAAAAAAAATGTCTCTTACAATAATGCTATTTTTTGTAATATTAGCACTTTAGTATACCCAAGAGTCACGAGCTGCCACTGGTTACACTCCTTCACATCCTCCATACACAGTGTTATAGTATTCTTGAAAAAAAAGCTATTACTATAATTATCACATAGAATAGAATATTTGAAGAATTATTTGACCATTTGAATTTATGTTTTGTTTATTATTATATTTCATACGTGCGTAATAAAAAAAATATAAGCACTTCGATATGTAAAAATAAAAGGAAAAATAATATATGTACTTAGTAATATATGGGTTATAGGCATAGGATATAACATCTAGAAAAAAATTGAACTTGATTTTTTAATTTTGATTACAGTAGCAATAAATAAAAATAAAAAATAATTTTGGTTGTGTGTCTGCCAGTAGGTAATCAAATTTCTGGTTCAAATACTCGGATTTGTTTTGAATTTAAGTGTCCTTATAAACATTGTAACAATTTTTTTCAAAAATCTAGACAAGCGGTAAAACATACCGATTGTATTATATTTTTAACCAGAAAATTATTTTCATTCTATATTTGAAATGTGAATTTATTTAGTTTAAATTTCATATACAGGGTTTTCCAATAAGAGGTGTTATTTTGAATAGCCCGCTATTTCGGTAGATGTTACTTTGAAGCTGTCATTTTTGACATTTGACAAGTAGAAACTACGCCATTAATAATAATGAGGCCCATTTCCACCTAGGTGGCTTCGTCAACAAGCAAAATTGTCGCATCTGGGGCTCGGAAAACCCAAGAGTTATTGTTGAAAAGCCTCTCTATTATCAACGTGTGACTGTTTGGTGCGGTTTATGGTCCGGCGGAGTCATTGGACCTTACTTTTTCGAAAATGAGGCTGGAGCAACAGTTACGGTGAATGGATTGCGCTATCGAGAGATGATTAATGATTTTTTATGGCCGGAATTGGATGGTATTGATCTGGACAACGTTTACTTTCAACGACAATACGTGCCACACAACCAACGAAACCATTGATCTTTTACGGTTGAATATCAAAATAACACCTCTTATTGGAAAATCCTGTATAATAAATAATCTTTAAAATAAGAGTAAGATTTTGTGATGTTTCATAATTATATTTATAAAATAAGAAGATACACGAGTCCTTAAATGAGACGTTTATTTTTATAATAAACAGAACTCCAGTATCAGCACAACAATGTACCAACACTATTAAAAAAACGATTCTGAGAAAAACTTTCGGTTTCCTAAACTGCTGTGAAAATGTATTGTTATTGGTTTGACATTGCCACATTCCATTATCACAAGTAATACTTATTCAAGTAAAATTTCAATTGATTGGTTACGTTTTTTGATATATTAAAAAAACTTGTCATTATTTATAATTACTAAGCCACATGACGTACTCAATTGATTCACGTGATAATAGCTTCTGATTTGATGAGAAGTGACCACAGGCTTTAAATGGATCATCACAGGTGAGATTGTGATTAATTTCATATATTAAAATGTTTGATAGAGTTATCAAAGATCTCCATTATTGAAGCTAACGTCATCAATACTAATTATTTGATACCCAGTTGATTTGTTATTATGAAGATATGAGAGAAAATTTGCGTTGTTATAATCCTTGATTACGAGTAATGAATTATGATTCTTGATAAATGATCTACTGTTATAAGTGGATGATTATTGTTGTTCTTTACTAGACTTTCAGATTTATAGATAGGATATTAAGTGCACAAAATAAATCAATCTCGCTTTAAGTACACACGTATGATTGTGAATTTATCAATATTGGAACTGACGAATGTGTTAATAAAATCATTCAATTACTAAAAATAATTACTGTAGAAAGCAATCGATTTGCGGTTAATCGATTACCGGTTTCGTTTAGCTCAAACATCATCACGGTGCAAATTAATACTAAACGAAAAAAGTGTGTGCTTATTTATAAAAATACAGATGTAGAGGGAGACAACAAGATACAGATATAAAAATACATTGAGTAGAATAAATTTATACTAATACAAAGGAAATGGAGAACAAACCAACAGAACATTATGAATACTGGGTTAAAATAATCTATTGGAAGAGAAAAAGCATAATCTGACTAGGAGTACTGGGAGATTTTGATGTTTTATTGGAAACAGACGTAATATTAAGCTAATGGATACGTCTAATTGATTATCTAATAAATTATCCAAGGTGGATATTTTCATCTGCGAACTTACCAAATACAAGAAGTCCATAAAATAATATTTCTCTGATGGTTTGTGAATAATGTTATGTCTCTATTGTTTATATTTCTATTATGATTTGATTTTTATCTACAACCTCTCTCCTTGGCTATAAATGTATTGATAAATGTTTAGTTTTGTAAATTTTTAGTTTTTTATAACCTTATGTTTTGTAAAAAAATTTGAATTCATATTCCTTTCTTACAAATTTAATTTACTTATTCCTTATTATGATGTCTCAGTAGAGGTAAAGTCAAAAGGAGGAAATCAATAATTGGTTTTATTTTGGCTATATAATACTTATGTACAATCTAAAATAAATGTAATCTGTCGATTTCCCGAAAATTAAGTATGTGTCTTTTGGTTTTAACGGCTTTTTTAATTTGAAGAGACTCTAAATTATTTAATCTGATACCATGCCCATTCTTATGTAGGATATTAGCACCGGTTCTATGATATTAAGAATGATCCTTATCAATCAGGTGTTTAGCGAATTCTGAAAAACCGTTATTTAGTAAATTAATTAAGTTAATAAAAAATCGTGGTTTTAAACAAAATAATTGCTTATTTTTATTAATAAAAGTAATCTTTTCTAATCCAAACAAGTGATAGAGAACCTAGCTTTAATACAGTTAGACGATGTTTTTTAATCCATATTTGAAATGTGCGTCCATTTGACTTACTTTTGTAGGCCATTCAAAAGTTTTACTGATATTTTAATGTGAAAATTATGTAGATCAACAATCTTATATTTTATAATCTTTATTAGGACAACTTTTCTTTTACTTTTGAAGGTTATAGCCTTCAATATAATATATCATAGAAGAAGATAATACTTATACATCTAAATGAAACGTGAAATAGAACAAGATACAAAAAAAAATAAAAAGGTTACGGTCTCAACTGGGAATTGAACCCAGGATCTATGTTTTTCCGGGAAAAAAATAACCTTCATTTCGATTTTTAGAAAAATTCAATAGTTACCCCGTATAAATAAAAATTAGCTGAGACACTATCTAGATTATAAATCAATTCCAGAACATTAAAAAAGAAAGCTGCGAAAAATATGAGACTAATTAGTTGCTAAATAATTGTAAATACTGAATTTCAATCAACTTATTTCATTGGCTTTGAATAATTAGCTTCTTATTTATTATTACATTAAACAACTTTATATAATTACATTTGTGAAATAATTATTTGTTGGTATAATTTGGCAATTGGTAATTGGTAATTAATAATTAGTTGTAACCATAGAATAAATAATAACACAAGAAGTGCTTTGTGGGCGTGTTTCGTGATCCAAATATTTGCCTAATCGAAGCTTAAATTTCCAATACGAAACTGTGATTACGAAATTCAAATGGTGCAATGAAAATGGGACAGATTTCATTTAAATTTGAATGGAAGGATCTTCTAGTTTTCACCGCAGGGATAGGCAGATAGAGAGTAAAACCACACAACTTTGGATTTGGATTTATATTTTTCAAAACTTATAAACAAATTTAAAATTGGTATTTTTTCTCTTTTTGATGCATTGAAAGTATTACGAATTAAACAATTATTAGTTTATTTTACCTAATTGTTATTTTCTTATGTTTTTATTTTTTACTTGTTTGTTATTTTTTACTTGTTTGTTATTTTTTGTCGGGGGATTCACTGTAGTCTATAATACCAGTCCCACGACTAGCACAAACGTCGTAGACACACGTTTTTGTAATAAAAAAGTGTTCACGAACAATTATTTATTGTAAATATGTTTTCATTGCTCACTGTTTAAAAAATGTACTATGCCTACGCAATTAGAACTTAGACTCCGTAGTCAAGTGGTAAGGCTATCGGCTAACAAGCTGGAGGCCGCGGTTTCAAATCTAATAATAATATAAAACACAATATTTCACAATTTTTTCATTTAAAATGTTGCTTGAAGAATTTGGTAGCCAGATCTGAACAGCCAGGTACCCCCCACCTTCCTATACACCCCATCTCCTTCACTTCCCTAATACCTTCAGCCTCACAAAATACCTCAATTGGGGATGCCATAGTCTCACCAGGCGGGAGCAGCTGGGACTCTTGTGCGGAATTCACATTTAAAAAAAAAAATTATTGTCAACACTATTCTTACAACCTAGGAAATCGGATTCTGATGAAATTGTGGGTAATGTTAGGTTTGCCTCGGTGGGGCTAGGTGAGGTTATGTTACGTTAGGTTATGTTAGGTAACGTTATTTAGTTAGTACGGTAACTTTTAAATTTTATGTTCTTGGTTTTTACTAGAAATTATTCCATTAAAAATCAAAATGCCATATGAACATAACTCAGATTTAGAAGGAAAATGTCTTTTCATTCTTAATCACATATGCCAGTTTCGTATCAACTTCTCCTACAAACGTTACGCAATAGTTGAAAGACGATAACAGCGCATTACTAAATGTAAATTATAATTTTATTATTAAATTACCTACTTAGAATTATTTAAAAACAATATGTTTTATTTATGCAAAAAATATAAGATATTAAATGATTTTCATATCAATAAAACAAGTATTTTTAGCACAGTACTTAAATTTATATTCTCAAGTGTAAACAACGTTTTGAGGTTGAACGACTGTGTATAAAAGCGTGATAGCTCACTCAGGTTAAATGATTAACAAAATAAATTTAGTTAAGAATAAATGTTTTGTGAATGACAAAATAATTATAAAACTTTAACTTTTGGTGTGCCAGATAAAATACTGAGCGGCACGCTACTATTTTCGTAATAACTTACTTGTTTTTTGCAAAAATAATGTCTGTATATCTATCCTGCGTATTTACACCGGGATAGCTACTACGCCGAGAGTACCTGGAGGACATGCTGGTGGACGTGCGCTGCTCATCATATGCAGAAGTCAAAAGAGCCGCACAAGACAGGGAAGAATGGAAGAGGAGATTAGATGAAATTGCTGCAAACCAATCCCAGGATTGAAACCAGAGAGAGAGAGCTAATAAAGTAACTTATTTTGGTCGATATGTAAGGCTCTCGACTAGCAATCAGAAGGCTGCGGGTTCAAACGCCGGCGTGTGCAAGTAAATTTTATTTGATGAATTTGTGTTATTTTACAATTGATTCAAATAAAATAATAAATAGTATACTTGCTTGTAGTATAATATCGTTTTTTCGTAAACGAAACAACGAGCTAGAATAATATTAATATACATTATTTCCTTGGCAAGTTACTATTTTTTTTAGTGCGTCGGACGTATTTTTTAAGGTTTAAAATACATAAAATCGAGGTAAGTGCGGTGTGCTACTCGCAAACCCACAGTGGATGTCTTGGCACACTAGGGGTTAAATGAAAATATTGGAAGGCCAATGTACGCGTGATAACAAAATTTAAAATGGACCGCTTAGAGGCTTGGATGGTTTGGACATGTAAAGCGAATGGACGGAGAAAAGAGTGACACGAGAATATTTGACGTAACATGGAACGGGGAAGACCCAAAAAGGATTAGTATGACACGATCAAGTGAATCAAATAATTGGGTCGGGTCAGTTGAGGCGATATGTAAAAGAAAAGAAAGTAAAGCCTTTATTTTTGGACATGTAGAGCGAATAGTACACAACTGCTGACCTTGTGCAAAACGCAAGTGCGCCCCACTGTTGGATTTGACACCCACCTGTCCGGAGGCCCAGAATACCTGAAAAAAACCCTTGACACTGCAAAAAAAATGGTCCGTCTGATAAATTCTCCTATCTTAACAAGTGGATTGCAATATTTAGAGCAGAGACGTCAGGTAGGTATGGTGTCCTTGTTCTAACGGTATTACATGGAAGATGCTCCGAGGAATAAGCGTCATTGATCCCTACGGCTCCGGGAAATACACCAAACGCGCGACAAACATATGTCACATGAGAACGGGTCGCTTCTTTGATTCGTTCTAGAGTTCAATTTGCCGGCCTCTGTGTTTCCTCCCTCCTACAACGTGGGCCTCTTAAGGACAAAAAAATGCAATGACGTGCATGAGGGGATAGCAGAAGAAATTGGGGTCGTTTCAGAAAAGAATTACACTATCAAGTAAACCTAATACTTCATTGGATTCCCACACGTGTTAGTAATTTGAAAACATCTGTTAAGTGTTGGCAGAAATCTTGTGAATCACATATATTATATTAGCATTTTCCTGAAAACCAGATTAATAAATTAATGTAAGTATAAAGGCTGTCTCAATAAAACAATTTATTTAGTAATCTTAAACATGTTTTCATAGATTATAATGATATTATAATAATTTAAGATTCATTTATAATAAAATTATTTTATTTGCACTGATAATACATAAACATAATAGTGATCTTCTACAAGGTTAAAATCTTATTTAAATATTGAAGACAATATTAGTGATTTCTAAACGAAAATCTGAAACAGAAAAATAATAATTAAAAAATAATAATAATAATTCTGTTTCAGATTTTCGTTTAGAAATCACTAATATTGTCTTCAATATTTAAATATTACAATTTGAGGTTTTACTCAATAAAGTTATTCCGAAAAATAAATATTAAAATCTTATGTTTTTAATTTGAATACATATTTATATTTTCCTTAGTCTTCAAGTATGAAATTGTTTGAAATTTTCTGTGGTTAGAACATATATATTCCTCATTTAAATAATGATCTGGCAACGTAGAGAATAATATAAAGTATATGCGCATATTTAAGTTTAGACTTAAACAAATCGTTTTGCAAAAATTATAATATACTTTCTAGTTATATACAACATTTTAAGAATAAAACCTTGTCTCAACGTGTTTTTTTAATTTTATATTAGAATAAAAAAATATTTTGAAGGATAAAATAAATTATTTTAAATTTATTGTTGGTTGTTAGATATTATACGAGGCTATGAAGACAAATATAATGTTGCTTGTTCAAATCTGTGTACAATCATGGATAGTCTGAATTATTGACAAATCAGTTCCAATTTTGAAAATGTGACAGACTCACAACCAAAATTAGTAATAGATTTTGGATTTGGAATCTGAGAACTTTTTGAACTTTTGCATCAACTCGTAGAAAATTTACAAACTTATCTATTGCAGACAACCAAAAGTACTTCATTACCATCATATAATAATGTAGATACAATATTGCAAACGACAACCTTTTTACGTGAAGGCTGCTCTTATGAGGCAGAATGGGGTAGAAAAGGGAAGGATTCGGTTTAGATGAAGTTTGGGTAGTACTTAGCGATTCAGGTCTGGTCACCATCACGGCTGTCATGGTGACCAGACCAGATGTCAAGATATCTTGACATACGGCGCAGCACAATTAAGTGCAGTATGCATTAGGTATACAAAAACAATCATTTAGAAACGAGGCAAACAACGCACTAATCCGTTCAAGGCTTTCAAATAATGTTTTTGTTATCATATTATACAATAAATTCGCTGCTATTTTTATTGTCTAAAGCAGTGTCTGTCAAACTATGTGCCGCAATAAGTCTCAGGTATGCCGTGAAGGAAGAATCCTCAAAACTGTTAATTTTAAACTACTCCTCTTCAATTTTAAATAAATTCAACATCTACAAAAAATAAAAAAATAAATGGAATGATTTGAGATTTTTACGGCCAAAAGTATTATAGTGATTGGTTTTTGGGGTATTATGCCGTGTTGCGGTACCTCCTTATTTAGCCAACGTTTCGGACAGCATTGCAGTGTCCATCTGTACGTTGGCTAAAGAAGGAGGTAGCGCAAAACGGTATAATACCCCAAAAACAAATCACTATAAAAACAAAACGTTTGTGCATAGTGGTCGATGCAAGGGATATAGTGACATTGGTATTCAATGACCCAGCGTAGCGAGTGTGAGCGAGCGTGAGCGAGTGAGCACAATATTAAAAAAAAATGTTACCTACTGTGATTTCCTTTATTCATATTTTTAAAGTACGTTTGGAGTATGCGGTGGAAAAATCCAATTCAAAAGTGTGCCGCGCAGTAAAAAAGTTGGCAGACACTGGTCTAAAGATAATAATGATGATTATTACAACTGTTATTAGTTAGCACGACAAAAGGTGAAGATACCCATTAAATCATATAATTATCTCAATGCTAATTATTAAGCCCTGCAATTATTACAGCAGATGATGAGATAGAATCAAAGTAGGATGAACTACTTTACTGTTATGCGTCTGAATTTTAAAAAATAACCACAATCATGTTTGATTGCTGTAATTAAAATTACTCCAGTTTACCTGAACTATTAAAGTAATTGAAACTTAATTTAATATTTAGTAAATCGCTTACGGTATTGTTTTTGGGAAAAAACACCAATATTACTGACATTTAAGAGGAAGCTACAAGCCAAAAATGTGTACAGGGTTTTCCAATAAGAGGTGTTATGTATATTTAATAATTGGATGGTATTGATCTGGACAACGTTTACTTTCAACAAGACGGCGCTACGTGCCACACAAGCAACTAAACCATTGATCTTTTACGGGAAAAGTTTCCGTACCGTGTTATCTCTCGAAGAGGTGATCACAATTAGCCACCGAGATCTTGCGATTTAACACCTTGCGACTTCTTCCTTTGGGGCCACGTGAAAGAGAAGGTCTACGCCAACAGCCCAGCGTCGATTCAAGACCTCGAAGATGGAATTCGTGATGCTATCCAGGACATAAGGCAGCCACTTTGCGATTTGGTTATGGAAAATTTCATGAAAAGGATATGGTCCTGTAGGCGTGGTCGTGGTGGTCATTTGACTGATGTTATTTTTCACTATTAACGGCATACCTTTCTCTTTTTAATGAAATAAACATTCGATCATTTATATTAAAAAATGGCAATTTTCTTTGAATATCAAAATAAAACCTCTTATTGGAAAACCCTATATATTCTTGGTATACCTTATATCGTAGGTAATAGGCATTAAAATCGCTTGACAAACGGAGTCTAGAAACGTTCGATTTCAAGCACAAAACTGTTTTTTATTTATTTTGTAAATAATTTTATAAGAAAGCAAAAAAGTTAATCAAGTGAAACTGTCACAGATAATCTTAGCTATAATACTGTATTTTTTTAAAGTTGTCATATATTTCTAATGAAAAATTTTTTTTTACTAGTTTACATTTATATTTTTTATTGAGTATTTTTTTTCTTTATTTGTATTCTACTCAAGCGAAACGATAGCAAAACTTTCAATCCATCTAAAGTATATTTTTTGGTATTCATTATGTACACCAATTCGTTATAAAGATTAATCAAAATAGTGATTCGGCATTAAGCTTCGCCTTAAGACAATTTAAAAGAGTCTCTAATATAAAGTTGCCAAATGATGTCAAGCTAGAACTCGACAAACCCTAAATAAAATTTAATATCCTTGATATTAGTGTAAGAGCTCACCCATAGACGGCAATACATATTAGTCTATTAGGTTACCCTTAGATGTCATTCAGCTGTCGAGTATTGTAGAGACTGAACGTATAATTAATAAGGTGGAAATCTCAAGGCAGGGTCCTTCATTATTCAAACCGCCTGCCATTAAGAGGTCAGAGCCTGTAAATCTATTACATTAAAGATCAAGTATTTTGTCGAGCCGCTGTTATATTTAATAAGAGAGTTTGTGAGAAAAATTGAAAATAACTTCGCAGTCAAATACTATAATTTATAATTACACACATCTGGAACTTTTCTGATTCAAATTTTCGTTTCAGAATCGCTAATGTTGTCTTCAATAATTAAATATTAAAATTTGAGGTTTTATTCCAAAAAAATAACAGTAATATAAATAAGTTTACATTATATGAGTATAATTTAGAATAAATTTTCAGATAGGTACAACAATAAATTACAAAACCCACTACGTACGTATTCAATATTGACAATGTATTTTTTATTTTTTTCTAAATAACTCGTTGTAATTGTTTCGTTCAATCAAAACAATATTTAATGTGGGTTTTGCATTTATTATTATTTTCTCACTAGCTGAAGTCCCCGGCGTTGTACGGGCTTTACACATAAGACTTAGAGAGTGACGTTCCTCTTGTTTTGAAGGTCAAAGGTGCAAAATGTCATCATCGTCGGAATAAAACTGTAGATTTATATTAAAAAACAATCTTAGCTCGCCCGGTGTCTGCCCGCTACAGACACCCATCTTTATATAAATATAAGATAGAAGACTAGCTAAAGTCCCTGACGTTTTGCCGAGATTTCAGAAATCTAATTTATATAGTGACCTTCGTCTTGTTTCAAAGGTCAAGTGTGCAAAATGTCATCAGCAAACCAAAAAATTTAAATAAAATTCATCTAAGTAAATTTCTGAATATTTTTAGAGTCTTTGCAGTCCGGGGAATTAGACGTCCTAGTTTCTTTGACGAATTCTATTGTATTTTTAACTTCAACGTTGAAATTGGAAAACCCATTCGATGTAACGTGGCTCAAATAGACTTCAGTGTATCATGAAGTGTATTTGAGCAACGTTAGATCAAATACACTTCATGATGCACTGAAGTGTAAGTGTATTTGAGCCACGTAATTTATAAAATATACTTCAGTGCATCATGAAGTGTGTTTGAGTCACGTTAGATCAAATACACTTCATGATGCACTGAAGTGTAATTTATAAATTACGTGGCTCAAATACATTTACCCCTCAGTGCATCATGAAGTGTATTTGAGTTATGTTAGATCAAATACACTTCAAGATCCACTGAAGTGTATTTGAGCCACGTATTTTATAAAACACGCTTCAGTGCATCATTGGGAGATTAACAGATACATTCAGATCTAGTTACCAAACATGGTTTAAGCAGTTTGTGCAATTTTATCGATTTTGCATTGTGGTATCGTACCGCGGGAATAAAATATTTAATTTTCCCCTGTGTTGCTTTCTTCTTGCGTTTCGTCGGGTTTTGAATCCGTGACCTTTGGTACCAGAGTCACAGAGCCACATGGCACATTTAAATATAAGCAGATATGTTCTCAGAATATTGGAGTCGATGAAAAAAACTTAACCCTTGATGTGCCAAGAAATCCACCGTGGATTTCTGACGTTTGTACCCGTAGTGTGCCGACAGAACTAGTGATTCACTGCACTTTCCCGGTATAATGGCAAACTTAAATATTTATTATTCGCCTGGCAAGGAAATAATTAATCAATATCATCCTAGACTTTTTTTTCGCCAAGTGAAAATACATTCATTTTAACTATGAAAATTATATTTGTGTGAAGTCAAAAATGTTGTATTTACATATTTACAGGAAAGTCTTTTGTAATTTATTTTTTATTGTGAAAATTACTTATTTCGTTTTATCAAAAATATAATTAAACTCAAAAATGTTTTCAAATTTGTTTATTATATGTTGTTTTAGAAAAATATTTCTCGGAATAAAAGTAGCTATCCCGTGAAAAGTTACATATTGCAGATATATATTTTTTTTTTTAAATATAAAAAAAACATATCTGATAAAATATACAATTTAAAATATAAAAGATCTTTTGCAGAAAACAAGCAAGTTATTAAGAACATAATGTCAGTCGGCGTACGACGCGACGGGCGATTGTGTATTTTACTCCGGCACCATAAGGGGTACAAGGTCGCGAGAGGTCGGCATTCCAAGGGTTAAGATAAATATTTGTTAGGTTAGGTTAGTTTAGGTACTGGCTACCCACACAAAAAGAAATCTATATTGAAAAAAATAGAATTAACCAAAAACATAATGCATTATAGATTACAATTGGCGCTGTTTCCGGTAGTCACATTTACGTTGACAGTTGACACCTGTTGTTATAGTTCCTGATATGACCACAGATAATCGGCCACTTATTATTGCACCGGCTTATACCAGTTCATTTATACATACATGTATATGAGAAATTGAGCAGCTATTATTGAACCCGTTTGTAATTATTGTTACAAATATTTCAAAGTCGTAAAAAATGCAGTTTTATGCTCAACGTTTCGATATGAGAACGTGTGTACTTATTAAAATATCATTAAATAAGCAACAAAAAACATGGTTTGAAGGCTCAAAACAACGATTTAAGTCATAGAATAAATAATAACACAAGAAGTGACTTGCGGGTGTGTTTCGTAATCAAAATATTTTTGCCTAATTGAGGCTTAAATTTACAATACAAAACTGTGTTTAAGAAAATAAAATACGACGAAGATCTACTTTGTTCGGCGAGTGTAGGAGATACAGAGCGCTGGGCTAAATGGGACATTTGTTTAGATTCAACTTGATATATTGTAAAGCACTTCTAGTTTTCTTATTTATTCTATGATTTAAACGCTGGAAAATATCAATTTATTTTGTAACATTACGAGTTAATAGTTATGGCTATTGTAATATACGTAATAAACCACTATACCTAATACAACATAAATAGTAAATAACACAATTTAACTAGGTTGTAATAGCTCAATTGGTAAAGGTACATGTCCCAGTAGGTGCCTAAGACTAGAAGAACAGGGTTCGAGTCCCAGTTCCGACATTAACCTTTTTTGATTTTCTTTGAATTCGTTTATTTCATATTTACTTTTTTTCTGAGTCTCAACTGCTCCCAACCATCTGGAGCAAGTGAGACTAAGGCATCCCCTATTGAGGTATATTGTGAAGCTAAAAGTAGTGGGAAGGGGATGGAGATACGAAGAAAAAAACCTGGCCATTCAGATCTGGTTACCAAACACGGTTTAAATTTTGAATGGTGGTCTTACACCAGGGAGATACTAAGAGTATCTTCCATTCTACACTAAGAGTTCTTGATATTAATTTCTTCGCTGATCAAGATATATGATTTAATTCTGGAATTCATAAAAATTGGTTTATTGCATAAATAATGCAAGTTCATGGTTTATTATTGAAAAAAAATAATCATTTTGATCAATTGTTGTGATGTTATCATAAATACGAACTTTATTCGTGAATACAATATGCTAGTACATCTTGGTGTAATCAGTATTCATAATTATTCATACGAGTATGTTCTGTTTGGTACACGTTCGATACGATTTACGTAAATTACGTACCTTAATGAATTGTTTTGGTCTTATTCAAAATTTACAATTCTAATTCAACAAATACAACATTTGCGCAATAAAACTTCCTACACTATGTTACTAAACTCTATAACTAAATCTCACTCTCATTCAAAATTCACAACAGTATTATAACATTTAAATCTCATATAAAAAGCTGGATAAAAAATATACGGAGATAATGAAAAAATATACTGACCAAATTACAGACTGAAACCGAAAGCAATCAACTGCACTAAAAAATACCGTGTAATATATTATTTATAATTATTTCAGAAAAAAATTTAAATAATGTATTACACTGTGTTTTTTAATATATAATTTATAGTAATTTCAGAAAAAAATATAAATAATATATTACTCTTTATAGTGATTTATTTTTGGGGTATTATGCCGTGTTGCGCTACCTCCTTCTTTAGCCGACGTTTCGGGTAGCATTGCAGTGTTCATCATCAGGGCAGATGTGTAATACATTACCCGATATTTTTGATTCCGAAACGTTTGAATCAAAAACACCGTGTAATTATTCATGTTTTTGATTCAATTTTTCAATTCAATTCAAATAGGTAAAAAATACTAAATCAACATTTAACTCAATGGTACTTAATTGGTCTAGAACATATGAATGTTTATTCTTATAATTTTTTACTGTACGACTGTTTGCTTCCTAAATAAAAATAAATAAAAAAAAAAAAAAAATATTTCAGAAAAAAATACTACATTATAAGATTACTTCATATTATTGGCAGTAATAAATTTTAATAATATGTAAATATAATCCGCAGTACTGGAGATCCCAGTAAAGATATCATTATCTCTTATTTTTACGAAAAATGCAATGAATTAAATTAATTAAACAAAATTAAGATAATAATATTTTAAACTATATTGTATTATTTATTACAATTTTTATCACATTTCTCTCTTCACTTTTACTTTCGGTTATGTATGTCTGTATATATGTCTGTCCTGCCAAACTCTGATTCAATGAACTCAATTTTGTTTTGAATTTAAATGTCATTTTAAACATTGGAACACAATGTGAGAAGAATTCTGACAAATTATAATGTACGTATGTAGGAAACAAAATTTTCTTTTTCATAACCTGGAACTGATTTGTCAAGAATTCAAACTATCCCGTGATTTTTAACGGGTCTACGCTAGTTTCAAGAACAGAAGGTAAGCAAGATCTGCTCAGAGAGCAGTTTCAAACAAAACTTAAAATATGTATTACATATTTAGTTTAAAAATATACACTTTCAGGTATTATAATGATTTATTTTGGGGGTATTATGCCGCGTTGCGCTACCTCCTTCTTTGGTTAACGTTTTGGACAGCATTACAGTATCCATAATTAAGGCATATGTGTCTGTTGGCTGATGAAGGCGGTAACGCAACACGGCATAATACCCCAAAAATAAACTATAATTATTTTTTTCAGGTATATTTATGTATAGGTTGAAAATACACTGTCAATTTTAATTATTAAAAAAACTCACCTGGCTTTTTTGGCAATTCCGGATCTAATGCTAAATCCATTTTCTCCGGCGTCGCTTCCGGTTCCGTTCCTTCAGTCTTCATTTTGAAAATTTGCTTTATATACTCCTTAACAACTTAAGTATTTATCTTTGGCACCGGATAATTCCTATTTACGGAATTTATTTTAATTTGTAATTGAATGCAACTTTTTTAAATAAGGATACCATTTAAGCTCAATCCGTTAAGTTTGCAAAAAAATCACCAAATTTGTACGAAACTTTTAAAATAAAAAAAAATTGAAGGTTCTTCCTCGAATTCGTTCGATAAATGCATTCGTTGCTTAAACAAAATTAAATTGTCCAAGACAGTTCACAGTATTTGTTATGTAGTTTTTGTTCGATCACTTTAATAATACACAAATAATATTTTAACGTTTTTGAAAATACTAAATTTTATTTATTTCGTGTCCTTGTCGATTCCATTTTTTTATTTATTTATTGTCTCAGTAGCCGACACTTTGACTGCCGCAGAAGTTAAATTGCAGAACGTTCTGCGGGGCAGTCAGTAATCAACTGAATGGTGTACAAGTCATATTGTAGTTATGTTCCCACGAGTCGTCTCCGCTGCACCGGCACTAAAGATAGCCGCCCGCCCTTCGGAAAAAAGAATAACTAACCTACTTACCATGCGAATATAACCGGGCTAATAAAAATAGATTTCTACTCGGGGATTCAATATCACTTGACATTATCAAAGAGATTCGTGCGGCGAATACTGATATGTTGATAATAATAGTGATTATTGTAATTTTTTTACAAATCAGATAATTGCAATAAAAAGACGATTATTTTTCATCTGTTCTGATTATAATGCTACTAGGAATCTCTGAGACAAATCTTTATGATTTTTTAAGCCATCCAATAAAAGTAATAACAAATAAATATAAGCAATAATTAGTCGCTTGAAATATCAATACAAATTGAAAATATGCCGTCAACGGGAATTGAACCCGTACCTTCTGATGTTCGGTCAGGTGCTCTGAACCACTGAGCTATGTCAGCTTATTTCCAACCTGCCGAATAATTCAATATGTACTAGTACCTCAATCAACAATTACTTCTTATTATTTTAATTTTTCCACCTGAAAACAACCAACTTTATTTTTGTAGGAAAGGCTTTGTCAGTGATAAATTTCCCACTAGATGGCGTCGAGACATATTATATATACATCTGTTGGTGAAATATTATGACTTGTCAAATATTATTATTTTTTATAATGATAAACTAACGTTTATAAGACAAGATTTTATGCATAGCATAAAGGATAACAAATATAAATATAAGCAATGATTAGTCGCCTGAAATATCAATACAAATCGAAAATATCTTCCGAGCAAAAATAAATAAATAATATTTGTTATACTATATGCTATGCATACAACCTTGTCTTTTAAACATTAGTTTATAATTATAAAAAATAAAACTAAAAACAGTTTATAAATTTGAAATCGCTCTCCTGAAAAGTTCTTGTGTTTTAATTGTGCTTTTTATGCTTAGCATGAAAGATATATAACTTGCTGAAGTCCCCGGGGTTGCCCGTGCTTTAAAAAAATCATATTATGTAAAGAATAATTCTCCCATTTTGAATCGCAAGTGTGCAAAATTTCATCAAGCAGTATCAAAAAGGGGTGGAAGTAGTTATTTTATGTGCAAAATTTTGTCGACTCTGAATAAAACTTAAAATTTGTATGAAAAAACTAACCCTCCCACTGCACTCTTATTTATATATTTCTTGCTTAAGTCCCGGTGTTGCCAGGATTAATACAGAGTTTTTTTTAATATATTCATCTTGTATTTATTGAAGGTGAAGTGTGCAAAATTTCATTAACCTCGGATTAAAGTTGCAGAGTTGTATAACATAAATATATTCTTCTTCGTATATCAATATATTGTAATATAGATTTGATGTGTTGTGATTTATGATTGCTTGAGTAACCAAACATCCAAAAAGTTCAAACAAAAATTTTCTCTTCACTGAAGTGATCATCCGATGGAATTACATTGTAGGCGTATCCGTTTGCAAGAAGTAATGTCAATTTTATCTTACTTTGGGCAAAACCTGTGGCGGGTTGTGGTCTTTTTCACTAGGGGATCAAAATATCAAGAGAAGTTATTATATTTTTAAACTTATGTCATTAAATTTTACGGATTTCCCACATGTTTAACTTCAAGTCCCTTTTCACACCAAATCGCATTATTTTTATGTTAACAACACTATATTTCGCCATACTGCGTCAAAATCAGAACATACAACTACTTTATAGTCGAAAGCTGAAACCAAACTAAAGAAAGCGCAACACAATAGTTATTTAAATCACTGAACATCAATAACGCGAACACCTCAGACCCAAAAATCATTGCGAATTTTGCCAATAATTATTTCACGTCAGTGGGAGTCACACTTGCGAAAAAAATTCTCAACAATCTTAATACAACAGAATCCGATCTCGCTAAGTTAAAAATCTCTAATTTCGGTCATAAATTAGACAGCATCCATACAACTTCAATCGAAGTCATAAATATAATTGACGAACTTAAGTCATCGAATGCTTGTGGTCCTGATAACGTTTCATCAATTCTGCTAAAAATTACTAAATCCTTCATAGCAACTCCAATCGCG
This sequence comes from Hesperophylax magnus, assembly GCA_026573805.1. NCBI lineage: Eukaryota > Metazoa > Arthropoda > Insecta > Trichoptera > Limnephilidae > Hesperophylax > Hesperophylax magnus. Next base: position 3,986,127 of record JAIUSX010000088.1, read on the forward strand.
TATATTTCCAATTTAAGCTTCAATTCAGGAAAATTTCCAAATCATTTAAAACACTCTATTGTTATACTGCTTCGCAAAAATGGAGATAAATCGCAGATACACAATTACCGGCCAATTTCTTTGCTCAATTCAATCTCGAAAATTATTGAGAAAATTGTAAAGAATCGTCTAAGTCATTACCTTGAAAAAAACAATATCCTTTCCAATAGACAGTATGGCTTCAGACCAGGATTGAGCACTGAAAATGCCATTACAAACCTGACGAAAATCATCTCCAACAATATAGATAGAGGAAGAAAATGCATTGCGCTCTTCTTGGATCTAGCCAAAGCGTTCGATACTATCTCACACAAAATTCTCTTGAAAAAACTACAGCGCATCGGCATTCAGGGTCAGCTACTTAAGTGGTTAGGTAGTTATATAGAAAATAGGAGCCAAAGAGTGAATATTAACGATACTCTAAGCGATCCGGCTGATATAAACTTTGGTGTACCTCAAGGAAGCACTCTAGGACCACTTTTATTCATTATCTATATAAATGAATTATGCAACAGTTCATTTGCCGATCATATTATCACCTTTGCCGATGACACAGTATTATTATTTGAAGGCAAAAATTGGAATGAAGTTCATAGTAATGCAGAAATTGGTATTAACAAAGTAAAACAATGGCTAGATCATAATCTTCTCACTCTCAATACTGACAAAACTAAATTCATTTGCTTCAGTGCAACTCAAGCGGGACAACCAAGAGAAACTCAAAGAATTATTATACACCATTGCAATGACCCAAACACTTGCAATTGCAATACCTTAGAGTATGTGGATAGCATAAAATATCTAGGAATTATTGTAGACAAGAATCTGAGATGGAATGAACATATCTATTCAATCTCCACAAAGGTCAGAAAACTCACGCATCTTTTCATGGCGATTAGAAATATACTATGCGCAAAAGATCTAAAACTAATGTACTACGCCATGTGCAACTCTTTACTTGAATATGCATCTTTAGGATGGGGAGGATGTACCAAATCAATTCTGGACCCTTTAGCCAAAGCACAGAAATCACTACTAAGGGTCATACTTAAAAAACCATTTAGATACCCCAGTAATGATTTATTCAAAGAGATAGGAGTTCTGGATGTGAGGCAACTATTTATAAGAAAAGTTATATTATACACACAAAAATATCGTCACCTCTTCCCCTCCGTAGAACATTATCACAACACCCGACATGCAGGGAGGAATCCAATAGTTCCACTTGCTACCATGACATCCCTTGCTCAAAGACAATATTCTTACCTAGGTCCAAAAATGTTCAACCTTATACCCGGTTCTTGGAAATTGAAAAGTGGAAGCGTCCTGCGTAAATTAGTCAATGATTGGATTCTAAACTTAGGGAGAGTCGAAAGTGAACGTATGCTGTATAACTGTTAAACAAAATCACCAAACTTTCCTGATCACTAGACCAAAATTCCTACCACACTTCATTGAGTTCTGATATTGCTCCGCAATGTTTCGACATCCATTCTGATGTTTTTATACCTTCTGATGTTTTTCAACCTAAGATTTATGGTTATGCGCCCCTGAAGCCTGTCTGCTCATAAGGTACATCACTACTGTAAAGCGTATCACATTTGTACGTCGCACACAAACTCTGTGTGAAACTTGGTACCTACTACGGTAATGATTTATAATAAATACATAACACAATATGGCGCACGAAGTAATGCACCAATTTCACCAAAGTAGCACTAAATCAGGTACTATGTATTTATATTCATAGTTTATGTTTCATAGTTTATATTTCTATCTATATATATAGTTATTGTTTTTACATTTTAGCAGTAGTTCAAGAAATGAGCGCGGTGTATATTCGTATTGTCGTATAATATAATTTATTCTGAATTCATGTTTTAATTCAGTGAAAACAATCATACACATAATTTATTACACATTCTAGTTACAACACTTACCTCATACTCTGTAAATTTTAATATTTTATGTTACCAGGTTAATTCGGTAAATCCGATTATAATATATGCTACCAGATTATTTTTTTCTACTTCTCACAAAACAATGTATGTGTACTTATATTTATTATATACATTTTCTTTATTACACAACTTAGTTTCATAGAAAAATGAAACTTTTTTTTTTTTGGTTTTTGTTATGTAATTATGTACATTTCAGTAATAATATGAACTAAACATGTCAATTTGTCTGTCCTAGAACGGGAAACTTTCCTAGTTGGACAGGCAAAGCATCCAATATGTAATATGTACTTTCTTTTGATAAATAAATAAATAAATAAATAAATAAATAAATAAAATTTATTAATTTATTTATGCGCCTAAAAAGGATTTTACATTAAAGTTTTACATAATGCAGTGTGCATAGGAGAAAATCTGAATTATATAGGAAATAATAACATTATATAGATGTTACAATAACAGTAAATAGTAGGTATTAAATATATATTGAATTACTAGCAACATAATGAAGACAAAATGTGTTTTACTAGTAGATTTACAAATGCAATTAAAAGTAAATATAAATGTTCAAAAATTTACTATAAACTACTAAAGAAAAATAATATTTAACTTGCATCTATGCAGTGCAAAGTTCAGCTACCGGCGCATGCCTTCAAACTCTTGTCTATCGCGGCGCACAATGATCGTCTTGTTTTGGCGTAGGTTATAAGATTTCACCGTCAGGGGGATTGTGTTGTTTTTTTTTGTATTAGTATTTTGTGTTTACATTTTAGTTAACGCACCGCATGAGAATATCAGGTTGCTCTTTGACCCTATTTTTTTTCTTTGGCAGAATTTTAATGGCGCACTGTTTATAGTGTGCTAATACTATTGTACTGCAAGTTTATCTAATAATCTCATTTTTGGGGGATTCACTGCACAGACGCACTTTAGAGAAAACCCCCACTGGATGAAACTGATCGAAGATTTTCAAATTTCAAAGTTCTTTCTTGAACAGATTATCAATTGTTTTGGCCTGTCTGGCCTGGATTGTATTTATATAGAAAAAAACATTTTTATTTTCAAATCGGTATAGATAACACTTATTGGGATTATTTATTCAGTGGTTTAGATCCTCGGATATGGGAACAGAGGTCAATGATTGAAGGACCAGCAATGTACAAAAAAGACGTTTCTTTATTTGAGATGTTCGATTGTCCTGTGTGTGTGTGTGTGTGTGTAGGGTCCTCGGCTCGGTCAGCAGTTAGACAGGTCGAATTCTATTCTAACAGCGTGTGTCGACTTGTTACTTTTGAAATCAAACACAAAAGGTTTGCAAAAATGGCCCACCTTACGTTTTTTCGTCTAAGCGCTGAACTAAAATTACTGATATCAAAAAATATATATTTTATTAGATAAATGTATTATAAACATTACGGCAACCTCAATTTTGTGTCGTTTCATATAAAAATTGTTCATGAAAAATTCACAAAGTTTCATATTTTTTTCTCTAATCGCGGTCGGGACGTTTCATAGAAGTGTATATTAAAATAATTCTGTGGTTAACTTGAAAACTTGAGTATATTATTTTGGGTTTTCTCTTTCTACCATCGTTAAGTTCATATTTCTAACTATGTAATATGACGGGATTGCAGGCCGTTTCCTGTTAAACTTCTTGTAAATTCTTAATATATCGGAACACGTGTTCATGCACGTGCATTTGCCTTGAAAATATATATTGTCGAAATGCGAAAATATTACGATTTTCATGACCACGTGTTCCAACGTCATGATAATGTATTTGTCATTTACTAAAAGTTTATCAGGAAACTTATTAATTCAAGGCCTGCAATCCCGTTTTTAACCGGATTACGATAATTTTAAGAGATTTTTACCATACCTTTTCCTTTCCAGTTCTTCCTATCCCTTCTTTCATAAAATAAACCCTGTCACAAATCATCCTCAAACTGACATAGGCCCTGAGGGAAAATATTTTTATCATGGCCTCTTGAGTGGAGCTAACGTATTTTTTTTAAATATCCGACACTCTACAAAAAGTCATAAAAACGGATCGTTCTCATGCTACATTTTTCAGATTTATACAATATAATTGCATTATTTAGTTGCGTAAAACAAGACGACATGCTTAAATTTAAGTGGGTATATTATTATAAATTATATCAGTGGGGCCTGGTATGAAGTATTGTCATCTCTGTTGCGTTGGTAACAACGATCTGAAATCTGTCGAATTGGGAAAAATCTATTGTTGAAATTGCACCAATTAATAATTAAATTTTCCGGAAAACTCTGAAAAACCGATGCATCAGCGATTGGTTAATTGCACATCTTAATGACACTACACAAAATAGACCACAAATCTTTTAGCGATGCGCGACGTCGAAATAAATATGAAGTTTCCACAAAAATATTTTAAACTAGCTGTACTCCGCCACGCGTTGCTGTGACTCGGTCTGTCTTTGCAGATATATAAATAATAGCGGGTGTTGCTTTTACGTCTAACTGACGCATTATTAAAAAAATATACATGTTAGTCCAACAGATGGTGCTGTTTTTTTTTTAAAGCATGTTTTAACCTGTCAGAGGTGACATCTATACAATATAGGTATATACAAATAAACGCGTATTCGAATGCAACGTTGTATCAAAATACAGAGCAATTGGTGAAGAACTTTCGTCGACTTAAGATTTTCAACAAACGAAATTTATAATTTTATTTATATTAGATTTATATATATAATAAAGATGAATATTTATCTTTTCAAAATGCTTTTCGATTCCCCTGAAGTTTTTTTTTTTGTACTTCTGTTGAAAAACACACAAATATAATATAATGTTGACAGTCACCAAGCATCAAACGAATTGCAGATTATGGTAACTGAAGGCCAGGTATCAAAATTACTTTTACACAAATGAGTGAGTGACAAAGAATATTATTATGAGTGGGTAACTAACTACCTTTCCATACATTATAATGAGTAGGCAACTACCTTTCCACACATTATAATGAGTAGGTAACTACCTTCCGACACATTATAAACAGTAGGCAACTACCTTTCCACACATTATAATGAGTAGGTAACTACCTTCCGACACATTATAAACAGTAGGCAACTACCTTTCCACACATTATAATGAGTAGGTAACTACCTTCCGACACATTATAAACAGTAGGCAACTACCTTTCCACATATTATAATGAGTAGGTAACTACCTTCCGACACATTATAAACAGTAGGAAACTACCTTTCCACACATTATAATGAGTAGGTAACTACCTTCCGACACATTATAAACAGTAGACAACTACCTTCCGACACATTATAAACGGCAACTACCTTTCCACACATTATAATGAGTAGGTAACTACCTTCCGACACATTATAAACAGTAGGCAACTACCTTTCCACACATTATAATGAGTAGGTAACTACCTTCCGACACATTATAAACAGTAGGCAACTACCTTTCCACATATTATAATGAGTAGGTAACTACCTTCCGACACATTATAAACAGTAGGAAACTACCTTTCCACACATTATAATGAGTAGGTAACTACCTTCCGACACATTATAAACAGTAGACAACTACCTTCCGACACATTATAAACGGCAACTACCTTTCCACACATTATAATGAGTAGGCAACTACCTTTCCACACATTATAATGAGTAGGTAACTACCTTTCCACACATTATAATGAGTAGCTAACTACCTCCCCACACATTATAATGAGTAGGTAACTACCATCCCACACATTTTTTTACACTATAATCAATTTATTTTGATTCATTCGCATTGTGTTCTTCCAAAAACCCTAAAAAAAACTAATGTACTCTGACGTCTTTCAGATAATTGCTCTAATTGTGTTGGAATTCTGCTATCTACCTTTAGTTTTTTTGTGATGCCTATGTATGTCGTGTTGGGGTACGAATATTCCATCATCCGTAAGTTTTGTCGTATTTGGCTCAACGAAAACTCACTAGTTTTATTAACAGGAGATAATTTTCTTAAATGGTATAAAAAATTATTTTGGGATATTCCTCCCAAAAATATCCAATATTCCCTTCAATACCAGCACTGTGACCAATATTTAAACACAGATCTGATAAACCCTTTGACTCCCAAGGTTAATTAAAGTTAACACGAACATTGTGATATTTTTTCCATGGCTATAACTACTCGAGCGATTTTTGACATATTATGCCAAGTTTGCAAAACGTCTCGAGAGATCGCACGCCATAATATGCCATTTTTCTTTACTTTTCATTTTATGATGCAGTGACCGCTTCTGTTTCGAAAGTATTGTTTGGTTAGCGCACTTGAAGTGAAATGACACTAAACTGCGCTATATAAATACAGTGTAAAACTTTTTTGGTAATATTTTAGAGTACGTGGTACAATTAATACGAATATTTTTTTCAAATAACACATCGATTAAACATAATTAATTTAAAATACTATAACTATAACTATTTCCGTCGGGGGAGATAGGGGTAAAAGATACACTGAAGTTCCATTTTTTTAAATCAATGTTTCAAAATTTCATGTGATTTGAGAGTTCAGCCATGTTTTTATCTGGTTTAACGTATTCAAATTAAGCGTGTCCAGGTTATATTAAAAAATGTTTTTTTTTCTTTATTAAATAGATATAAAAATAACTTTTTTTAAAATCTTTGTCTGAGGTGTTATCAAGATATGAAATAAAATATTTGATTTTGAGAGGAGACGAGATTTAAAATAGTTTGAATTCCATAGTAACACTTGTTAGGCGTGATCGCAAACGCGCCACTGTTAAAAGGGTTAATTGTTCTTAGGCAGGTTTTATTCTGATGGGCAATGCGAGTTGCCTATATACTGTGTATTCATTTATTGGCAATTAGAGACGGTCATGCCACCTCCCCTCTCCTCGCAACATGGTGTGTTCCCCTTTTCCACGTGGGCACGTCTACTGTTATTATTTTTTAAATATCTCCTGGTTCATAACGTTAAGCAGTGTTACAGCAGTTCCATTGTAAATTAACTAACTCATGAGTATTCATCACCTGACTGGCACCAGTTTTATAAATCTTGTTATTGACACGTCTCCAAACTGTTTGAATAGCTTGTGGTTGTTTGTACAATGTACCTACCTTATAATGTCTGCCCGATATAAATACTGGTATTTTTCCAAAGACGGAATTTCAATGGAATCTTCCTAAAAAAGTAATTGTCAGTGTTGATACAATTCTATTATCAGCAATTTAATCAATGAAAAAATATCAAATTTTAACATAAAGAACTAAATATTATGTTTTAATAGTTTTTTACGCACGAACAACTTTTTTATCATTTGTTTTGAATCCCTCGAGTCAACATAACAACTATTAAAGTCAGTTGGTGACCTCAAATTTTAAGGATCATAGTTTATAATAATACCAATAAAAAAGATTATTTATCACGTTCTTTCAGTACACGGAGAAATATCAGTATTTCTAATTAAGAGTAAGAATCTCTTCAAATTATTGGTAATCCGGTTAAAAACGGAATTCCAGGCCGTATCCTGAAAAACTTTTAGTAAATTCCTAACACGTATTCATCCACTGCCTTGATATATAAAATTTTACGAACACGTGTTTCGACAACAAGATAAGATATTCATTATTCACTAAAAGTTTATAGGAAACCTATTATTATTCGTTAAGAGCCTGCAATCCCGTTTTTGATCGGAATACGAATAATTTGAAGAGATTCTTAATATACAATAAAAACACATAAATTTGTTTTTATTGTAAATTATGATGAGCCACAAAGTGAATGCTTTTTATAATTAGATTCTTAATAAATTAGAAATAATTATTTTTCTCCATGTAATTAATTAATTCATAAACATTTTGAATTATTAATATGCCTCACCCAAAAATGCGTTTATTTAAATAGTTTTTATTTTTTAACAAGAAATCCTTTTTTTATTTGTAGCTTAGAGAAAATGAATTGAAGTACTCCAAAATAAAGCAATGGGAACAATATTTAGGTTCAACGTACACACAGAAATGTGAGGTTAAGGCGATGCCATACGTAGTAATGCAAAATCATGTGTTTTTGGTTTGAAAATTTGGTCGCCTAGAAATGTTTCAGATGCTTTAATTAAATACTGGGAGTAGAATACATCTTGGCCTTTGAAATAATCAAGTATTTTTTAGATAATTCTTTTTATAAGCCCAGAAAAAAAATGTATAAGGCCTATGAAAACTGCTTTAAAGTTCAAAATCTCCTACTTACGAACCCATTTTCGGTTATGATTTTATTGTATAATGTGGAAAATTAAGTTCTTTATAAAATGATCGAAAAAAATTAAATATTTATGCCTGAAAATCCACAAAATAAAATAAAAGGCACTTTTTGGCCATGTTTTTTTCTTGGATAAATCAAAACAGGCGGATGGTGTTAAGCGGGAATTTAAACCTTATCGCCATCTACGTAAGGGTTGTATTTGATAGAGGTTCAAATTAAAATATTACACGACGTAGTGCATCGCGATAAAGGAGATAAATTTTATGACGGTGAAGCAAAGTATATACTAAAATATATTTATTTTTATACATGAAATCAACATAGGGATGATGTTTTAGGAACGGAAAATAAAAATAAATTACAATCACGAGATACACGGACACGGGACGAGTAATGCAAATCAGACTAGATTGCCGAAATCCTTTCTGTACTAGGCCGTCCAATTTTATAATAAAATCCTTAAGAAATTACTTAGCTTTTAAATACGTCTTCCTTTTTAGAAGGTAGTAAATGTACAAATTGATAGACTTGCTCTGACACGAAATCTGGGTATTATTTTGACCAACTGAAGGTAAACCACGTGACTTATTTTTGGCACCAGGAGGGTATAAGAATGCTTTGAATTGCATGAATTCATTTAAAAAGACCACCTCATATGAATGTTTCTTAGACCTGAGCAAGAATCTCTGAGTTTAGCCCATAGCCCTCTGCTATGGGCTAAACTCAGAGAAAGAGGCATACCATCGGAGGTCATACATATCCTCGACTCGTGGCACAGACAGCAGGAAAACCTAGTAAAATGGAAGGATGATTTTTCCGAACCTTTCCTCCTAAAGAGTGGCGTCAGACAGGGAGGATGCATGTCACCGATACTGTTCAATCTGTACATGGACGAACTCACCGAAAGGCTAAACAATGCAGGAGTAGGCTGCCACATCTGAGGACAGTGTCTGAATAACGTCAGTTATGCGGACGATATGGTCCTGATGGCACCATCTATAAGGGAACTGCGCATTCTTCTGAAAATCTGTGAAGAGTATGCTGAAGAAACAAATATGTTATATAACCCCGCTAAAACGGCTCTATTGATCATAAGACATGGGCAAGGCTCGAAAAATATTCCTCCAGCTACCTTGAACGGTGTGAACTTGAAGATGACCGAAGGAACTAAATACCTTGGGCACATAATCACCAGTAATCTGATGGACGATGATGATATCGATAGACAAAGGCGAGCTCTCAGCGTTAAAGCAAACATGCTCAGTAGAAGATTTCGCCTTTGCAGTACCGCAGTAAAAAGGACGCTCTTCCTTTCCTTCTGCGCAACGTTGTACACGTGCGAACTATGGGCACACTACAAAATAGTCTAAGATCCCTTAAAGAACGACCGTCAACGAGATGTTTATTTGATGAAACGTATTTTATATTTAATTTAATATGTCAATAAATATATTGCATATCGGCTGCCCAGCAAATTTTAGTCCAGGGTATGATTGATTAATAATTAAAAAAAATAATTTTTTTAAACATTTCACCGTTTCACGTTTGATTATTATACAAATTCTATACCAATCGAAAGTATGAAACCCATAGATAGAGATGGCAAAATTTCGTTTTAACTAAAAACGCGAAAAAATATTTATGTTTCGAAAATAGGGCATTTATAAGTTTTCTTTGCGTTTCAAGGCATTTGAAAGTGTTTCCAGTGATTTCTATTTCGCGAATTAACGCGAAAAAAAGTGATTTTTAGCAGGCAACCTTATACCATCGTGTTCATAATGAAATAATCTTTAATTTCATATAATTTTTATTCAATAATCAGACCGGTGCAAAATGCTTTTTCGATTTACCTGTTTTTACATGGCAACCTGAGAGTTGTGACCGGAAAAGAGTAGGCAACCAATTAAATTAAATATAAAATACGTTTCATCAAATGAACATCTCGGTGACGGTCGTTCTTTAAGGGATCCTATACTAAAAAGAGTAGTATAGAAAGACTACGGGTCCAATACAACAACGCCTTCCGCGCAATGTTTTGTCTCCCCAGATACTGCAGCGCTTCCCGTATGTTCAAGGAGGGGAGTTCCCGGATATGCAGACCTTATTAGATCCAGGGTGGCAGGAATAAGGGAAAGGATAAGAAGCTCTGGAAATATCCTCACTATGGAAGCCCGCCTCACTACATCCTCCAGCATTGACGCACACTGGAGAAAAATACTAGCGCCTAATATAGTCACGGCTCCCTAAAGGCTTCAACTTTCTATTATTCCATTATTTTATCATTTTATTCTATTTTATTTTCAATTTATTCTGTTTTTTTTTCTTTGTTTTTCTGTTCTATCTTTTTGTTTTTGATTATATATTTTGTTTTATCTCTATATGGAGTGTGTGGGACTGCACTAACCTCCCCACATACCGGAATAAACACCTTATTATTATTATTATTATTATTATTGACCGCTGAAGAGCACACGTAAAGTAAAGTATGAAAGTATGTAGACTCAATGCTAGAGAAATGAGATCCTCGAGGCGTATGTGTGGTCGTGTGAGAAATGTGGAGATCCGCAAAGAATGCAAGGCTGATGCAAGAGTAATAAGTAAGATTAAGAAAGGGATGCGTAGGTAGTGTGGGCATATGGAGCGAAATAACGAAGAAAGGCGTGTAAAGGGAATATACGACGCAAATGTGAATAGTAGAAGTAGTCCGGGACGCCCGAGGAAGACATGGCACAAACAAGTGAATCAGATACTGGTGTCGGGCCATGTCAAGAGTCAGAATAACAGAAGAGCATGTATGAGAAGATATATGCATGTGAATGAGGCAAGGAGTGTGTGCGAAGATCGAGTTGTTTGGCGGTCCGTCCTCTCTGCCTACCTGATCGATAATAATGTGAATTGTTATATAAAGGGTTTTCCAATAAGAGGTGTTATTTTGAATAGCCCGCTATTTCGGTAGATGTTACTTTTAAAGCTGTCATTTTTTGACATTTGACAAGTAGAAACTACGCCATTAATAAAAATGGAACGATATACGCTTCAACAACACATTGAAATTATTAAAATTCTCTTGAGTGAATCAAATGCAAATCATCTTGAGTGATGAGGCCCATTTCCACCTCGGTGTCTTCGTCAAAAAGCAAAATTGTCGCATCTGGAGCTCGGAAAACCCAAGAGTTGTTGTTGAAAAGCCTCTTTATCCTCAACGTGTGACTGTTTGGTGCGGTTTATAGTCCGGCGGAGTCATTGGACATTACTTTTTCGAAAATGAGGCTGGAGCAACAGTTACGTTGAATGGATTGCGCTATCGAGAGATGATTAATGATTGTTTATGGCCGGAATTGAATGGTATTGATCTGGACAACATTTACTTTCAACAAGACGGCGCTACGTGCCACACAAGTAACGAAACCATTGATTTTTTACGATTGAATATCAAAATAACACCTCTTGTGTTTGTAAAATTATTAGCACGTACGATGATGTGAGCTAACTTAAGATAATATTGTTAATATCATTACTTTATCATATGGTTTTCTCCATTAAAATATTTGCAGGTCTATGTATCATTGTGATAAGCGGAAATTTTATCTCACCATGAATGATGGATGCATCGTTAATAAAATATCTTATCAATATAGGGGGGTATTTGTTGCGCACCATTTCTGACTGGAATGTTTACGTAAATTAAACACTTTACACTTGGCAACCTTATTTTCATCGTGATTTAAGGAGCTATTAAATGACACTTTTCCCGAAGAAACGTCAAAGGTATTGTTTTTTTTCTATGTGGGAAATAGCTTCTAGTTCATTGTAGAAATACTCTGAGAAACATTAATGTTGAAATTGGCTGATGAATGGAATTGGTGACTTTTTAAAAACTAGATAACCTTTTTATATTTCCTTATGTAGGTACTCGTATGTAAGATTTGCGAATATTTCTTTAATGGAAATTTTTTCTCTATGTGCGAGTATAAAGAAAAAAAAATCCATTGACGTTTTAATTTACAACAAATTATTATGAGCATTAACTACTCGCCTGAAATATCCATACAAATTAAAAATATTCCCTTCGGCGGCATTTATTTTTACTCGCGAGTAAATATGGATATTTCCGCTGTGTAGTTAATGCTTAAAATAATTTGTTATCCTTTGTGCTATGCATAAAAACCTTGTCTTATAAACATTAGTTTATCATTAAAAAATAGTTTTATATTTATGTTAATGGCGGTGACCGGATAAATCATCACAATGATAATTCATCACATCTTTAAAAAGTTATATAATGTCATGGAAAGTGATGAAACAAAAACTTTGTTAACTGGGTTAAGTAGGTTTGGTTAAAAAAAATTTTTTTTTCATCGTTTCTAGTGACTTTAAATCACTTTTTAAAAGTGTGTTGAATTGTCACTGTGTTGAGTTATCAAGGAATCGTTAATGGCACATGTCGTGCCTTTTGTATTTAAATAAATAAATAAATAATTAGATTTATAAAAAAGACATAATATCAAACTAAATACAACGATCAATAATTGTGCTAATCAAAAGATTAAATTTTAACAAACACACACTAACATTAATAGATCAGTTCGACGAGCGTACATACAAAACATAAAAACTTCGTCGATAAACACAAGCTTTGGACAAATACACTATAAATACCAAGCAATAAAAGCATTTAACAACCTTACCGTGAGAACCATGAACTCAGAATTAACTGACTAACTAACCATCATGCCGTTTCATCAACCATCACGGGTAGGACAGACTACCAAAAAAACTCGGTCTTGCGGCACATACTTCTTGTCTCATTCACATTCATTCATCGTCTTATACATACTCTTCTGTTATTCTGATTCTTAACATGACCCGACTCAAGTATTTTATTTTTATTTTTTTATTTTTTTTATTTAGTAAAAGATTATACATTTAAATACATTATTTAAGAAATGTTTTGACTGCCCAACTAAGAGGATTCCCGTTTTAGGACAGTCAAATTAGGATGAGTATTAACATTTTGATAAGGTGTTTGATAAGAATAGGATTAAAATAATAGGTATATGTACTTTTAACTGGTGCTTAAGCCTACTAACATATTTTATATAAATATGAATAACAAAGAGAAGAAATAGAAATAGAAAATAAAATATCCAATTAAACATAAGATTTACTGCTGTTTGGGTAGCATTCTAATTTAAAAGTACTAGGTAGGTACATATATACACATAATGATAAAGATTAGAACATAAAGGTATCTTTTAAATGGTTTTTTTTTTATTGGAGTTTTTGTTGTTGTTTTTGGTTTGTGTTTGATTTCATTTTTTGTGTAGTAAAAGTTCACTCTCCTTTCTACCTAATTGATGAAACCAATTAGTGGTCAATTTATGAAGAATAGCTGTGTTTTCCTTTTTCCAAGCATCAGGCATGAAGTTGTATAGTTTTGGACCTAAGAATGAGAAGTGTCTTTGAGCGAGAGATGTTTTAGTTGTGAGTAGTACAATTGGATTTCTCCGTGAGTGGCGGGTGTCGTGAGAGTGGTTAATAGATGGGTAGAGGTGGCGTTGTTGATGGGTGTTTAAAATTAATTTTCTCATTTATAGTTGTCTAGCATCCAGAATAGTGCATCGCTATGATATCTAAATGGTTTTTTGAGGATTACGCTTAGTAGTGATTTTTGAGCTTTTGCTAATTTGTCCAAAACAGTTTTTGCACACCCACCCCAACCTAAGGATGCATAGTCTAGAAGTGACCCACACATAGCATCATAGATAAGTTTCAATTATTTTTTACGTAAGATATTTCTGATTTGGTTATTTCTGCTTTCTAACCTTTGTGGCAACTAGATCTATGTGTCCGTCCCATCTAAGATTTGTCTGGTATAACACCAAGGTATTTTATACAGTCTACGCATTCCAATTTATAGCAATTACAGGTAGTGGAGTCAATGCATTTATGTATAAAAATATTATATGCTTCCTTGGGTTGGCCCGCTTCTGTCGCACTAAATCACTTGATCGTGCTATGTGTTCCTCGGGCATCCCCGACTTCTTATACCATTCACATTTGATCTATCTTAATCTTATTAATTTATTAACGTGAATACCGCACAAGAGTCCCAATTGCTCGAAACCGTCAGGAGCCAGTGATACTACACCATCTCCAATTGGGGTAGGTTATGAGGCTGAATGAAATGGTGAGAGATGGAGATGGAGGAGATAAAGGGGTAGAACCTGACTATTCAGATCTGGTCAACAAACACGGCTAAAACCATTTCAAGCAACTTTTAATTTCTGAATGGTGGTCTTACTCCAGGACGATACTGACAGTATATTTCAATCTGGAACGTGCCGCAAGTACACTATATACAGGGTTTTCCAATAAGAGGTGTTATTTTGATATTCAATCGTAAAAGATCAATGGTTTCGTTGCTTGTGTGGCATGTAGCGCCGTCTTGTTGAAAGTAAACGTTGTCCAGATCAATACCATCCAATTCCGGCTATAAAAAATCATTAATCATCTCTCGATAGCGTAATCCATTCACCGTAACTGTTGCTTCAGCCTCATTTTCGAAAAAGTAAGGTCCAATGACTCCGCCGGACCATAAACCGCACCAAACAGTCACACGTTGATGATAGAGAGTCTTTTCAACAATAACTCTTGGGTTTTCCGAGCCCCAGATGCGACAATTTTGCTTGTTGACGAAGCCACCGAGGTGGAAATGGGCCTCATCACTAAAGATGATTTGCATTTGATTCACTCAAGTGAATATTAATAATTTCAATGCGTTGTTGAAGTTATCGTGCGTTCCATTATTATTAATGGCGTAGTTTTTACTTGTCAAACGTCAAAAAGTAACATCTTCAAAAGTAACATCTACCGAAATAGTGGGCTATTCAAAATAACACCTCTTATTGGAAAACCCTGAATTATTTTATATGAATAAATTGTGAAATAACACAAAATCATCAAATAAAATTTATTTGCGCACGCCGGGATTTGAACCCGCGACCTTCGGCTAGTCGAGAATGCTTTGCCAATCGTACATGATTTCACCACACATACCCCTCAGGGATCTCATTTCCACAGCATTCAGTCTACTTTCATCCTTCATCTGCCAATTCCATGCCCTACTGCAATACATCAGGGTAGGAATCAGCACTCCATTGTGGACAGCTAGCTTCGCTCTTTGACAATTTTTTTCTAGCTCCAACTGCGTTCAGTTCTCCATTAATGGAGTTACCTGCATTTACCCTCATTTCGAAATCTCTGTCAGCCTTCCCATATCTGGTAATCTCTAAGAATTTAAGAATTAAAAAAGATTTTTAAAACTTTTTTTGCCAAACGTGAACATTTGTGCACTTTATTGTGAGGTCTTCATTAACAGCTTGATAGTCATATAGTATAGTAAAATACCTAGTTCTTTTTTAGTTAAGTTAAATATATTCGTTATTGATGACATTGCATTCTATAAATTGATGGCAATCACACTTACACACGCTAACATATTCGTATTTCTCTGAAATTATATAATAATACAGCAGTTAATTATCGAAATAAATGTCGGTCCTACAGAGATACCAATAGGGATCTGGCTAAGTTCTTAGCCCGATTGACTCCAGTCCCAGGGGAGAAAGGTTCAATCACCAGTCAATTTTTTTTTTTAAATGTTTTAAAAGACATTTTAAAAGTTCACAGCAGTTAAAAGCCAATCTCTGTGAGGAAGGTTCAATCATCATATTTTCGTATTATCCAATATTAATGAATATATTTTCATTTTTATTCGATTACTAATAATTTAAGGAGTTTTAGGGGTTTATTTTGTTAAATTTATTATATCAAAACATACTATGAAAACATGATTAAATATGAAATTGCTTGTTTTTAAAACCACTCGAATTAATATTCATATTATTACCAATAATTTATATAGCGCTGTTTTTGTGAAAAATCACTTCAAGGGCGCTTAGTACACTCGACCACAGGCTGGAAAAACATCCGGGTTTTACGATTACATCAGAAATATCAAAACAAGTGAATGCATATAGGTACTTGTTTTAAATTTTGAGGACTTTGACTAAACATTGTCAATAACAACATTGATGATTATTTTTAATGCTCGAGTACCTCTTACAGAGATGACATCAGATATCTGGTACAAACACTTGAAGAAAATATGTCTTATTCAATCCGAAAACAACAGATAAATGATTGACACTACTTTCTATCTACATCTGTTTATGCATAAATAACTAACGAGTAATTTACAAGAAATACACCCAAATGTCACAAAAAATTCCAAAGCGTACCCGGTGTTACATGCGGTTTTGAAGTTGTGAATTCTAGTGTAGGTACCTGATAACTGGGTCTATTTTGAAGGTGGAAATAAAATTATTCTAAAGAAATCAAAAGTTTTTGTTTCACTTGATCGTGCCATGTCTTTCACGGGCGTCCCCGACTTCTACCATTCACTCTTTCAAATGCCGCCCTGTTAAAAAAATGACAGCACGCTAACTTCCTGATAAAATATTAATCATTCAGAACATATCGAGAAGACGTGTTTTTTTTTATTTTTTTTTATTTAGGAGAAAAAACAGATACAGATATCAATTGCCAAGAGTATACAAAACATCAACTAGAGAATTCACCTGCATCCAAACTATTTCTCACGAATCGACTTAAACAGCAGTTAAAAACATTTACAAATATTTCGACTTATAAATAGGGGAAAAATATATACATTAGAATATTATTTTACAAAAAGAGATATGAAAGAAATGCGCAATATCCTTGAGAGAATTTACAAATTATTTTTGAAAAAATTTAGAGGGTAAAACAAAAAAATATATATATAAATAGATAAATATAAATTAAAAAAATATATATATTTAAACGAAGTATGTCTAAGTTGTTTACTTTGAACTTTGTAGGAAAACAGTCTTCATTTTTCTACTAAAAGTAGTGCGTGTATCAAAAAATAAGTCAGAGTCCTTGAGGTTTTGATTCTGATTAAGTGATTCGCACATTCTTCTGATTGGATCCCTGACACCAGCATTTGTACGCGTCCTGCTAATCTGGAATAGGTCGTTAAGCCTTGTTACTCTGGGTGGTACTTTGAAGTTTATTAATTTCAGTAAGTCGGGACAGTCAATAACGTTGTTACAGATTTTATACAGAGTCAGAGAGATATAATATGACGTTATAACTCGAGAGCATATTTATGTACCCGCGTTTGGGTGCGCTCATTCTGTAATTGAGGCATCGCAGAAATTTCTTTTGAATACTTTCAATATTTTCTTTATAGATATCGTAAAGTGGATTCCATATGGAGGTGCAGTATTCAAGTTGAGAACGGACCAGAGTGTGGTAAAGAAGAAGATATGTTTCAGGTTTTCGAAATTCACGGCTGTTTCTGATGACAAATCCTAGCATGCTGTAAGCTTTATTCACAATATTATCAATGTGCGCATCGAAGTGGAGTTTGGAATCAAAAAGTACGCCTAGATCTCTTATACAGTAAACGCGCTCGAGTAAATAATTACCAATACAATAATTGTGTTTGATAGCGTTGTGATTTTTAGTAAAACTTATTTGTTTACATTTATTGTAACTTAGGTAAATTTTGTTTTCATTGCAAAACGTTTCGAACCTTACTAAGTCGCTTTGTATGAGCAGACAATCGTTTAAATTCCGAACAATGACAAATATTTTTATGTCATCAGCGTACAAAATATATAAACAATGCACGAAACATTTAGTAACAGTATTAATAAAAAGAATAAACAACAGCGGACCCAGGATTGACCCCTGAGGCACGCCAGAAGTAACTGGTTCCCATGTAGAAGTGTGTCCTCGTAATGATACGGCTTGTTGTCTTTTTGTTAAATATGAGATAAACCAACGTAATAAATTTCCTCTAATTCCGTTGTACATAATTTTTTTAATAAGAATAAGGTGGTCAACCTTGTCGAAAGCTTTTTTGAAATCGCAATATATTGCATCTACCTGGTGGCCTCGATCCATACTAGTAAATAAGAAATTTGAGTAAATAAGTAAATTACTCATGGTAGATTTGCATTTTACAAACCCGTGTTGTTGTTCAGTAATTTTGGCAGCAAGCTGGGGATATGTATTGTCATGGACAAGTCTTTCCAATAGTTTAGGGATCGCCGAGAGAATGGATATTGGCCTATAGTTTTCCACTCTTTGACGCGAGTCACCCTTGTGGACCGGTATAATATAGGCCAACTTCCACCTATCAGAGAAAACCCCATCACTCAGGCATTTATTAAATATTATGGTAAGCGGCACACACAGTGTTCTTTTCCCAATAGATATCATGACAGAATGTTTCAAACCTAACATAATCTAACCTAACCAAACCTAACCTAACTTAACCTAACCTTACCTAACATAACCTAACCTAACCTAACCTAACCTTACCAAACCAGTCAAGGGGTGTCAAAGGACGTAGCGTGGGGACATAGTCAGTAGCAAGAATATCCAAATTTTGCACGAAAAGTTTTGTTTTGGTCTATACCTACATTTTATTTGCAAGTGTTGTAGTTTTTTTGGGTAGAGTTAGCGCGTAAATTGGGTGTAGTAAATTTGGTGAACATTTACTCAGTTTGGCTTCAGTTTACATTTTAAAGTTCAAGCATCACTTTATTGTTTTTTTGTATTGGCCTTTTTTGGCGTTTTAAGGGGTTTTGTCGTTGACGTGTTCAGGGAGTCAAAACTTATTTGGGTAAACAAAGCATTTGTTCCCATAATAAAATCAATATTATTTTAAATACAAATTTGTTGCATATTATATGCTAACTTATATAAAAGTTAGACATACATAGTTTAGATGGAGTTTTAAAAAAAAAATCGATGCAAAGAAGTCAATTTTACACCTCGTTGTCCATAATATAATCTACCTACAAAACATTGAGGATGGGCGTTGGCTCCCGATTTTCGGGTTTCACGAACGTAAATAAATACATTTGAAAGTGCCATAACGTGATTAGGTGTCAATATCAATAAATGTACACATCCGTGTTATCTGTATTGTTAATCCACGTGAGATCGCTCAAACACAATATTTACTAATAAATTGACCTATTTTTTTGTGTTATCAATATCTTTTAGGAGAGACTACTTTTGACATGATGAAGGAATTTTATTTGCCTACTTGATAAGCTATCGATAATTTTGAAACGCGTTGGATAATATTTGAGTTGATGGTTCGTGACCTTTTTTATATAAATTATTAAAAAAATATTTCTTACTTTATTTCCCGGCATTAATTATGCTTTACTCACAACGTTCTGTCAGTTTTTTTGTAATTAAACTATGAATATTTCATACCTTCCATTAACTAGTTTGCTTGTTTTTGCTCTTCTCTTTCTTATTAGCGTATTATCCAAGGTTGATATTTTCAGTTGCAAACTTACCAAATACAAGAGGTCCATAAAAAAATATTTCTCTGATGGTTTGTGAATAATGTTTATGTCTCTATTGTTTATATCTCTATTGTGATTTGATTTATATCTACAACCTCTCTCCGTGGCTATAAATGTATTGTTTTGTAAATTTTTCGTTTTATATAATCTTTTGTTTTGTATAAATTTTTTAATTCATATTCCTTTCTCACACATTTAAATAACTTATTCCTTATTATGCTGTCTCAGTTAAAGTCACAAGGAGGAAATAGAAATTAGTATTACTGCTTTTGTAATTGCACATTTTAACTACGTGTTTTTGTACAGACACTTGAAATATGAGTTAATTAAATATATTTTTCGTACGGCTATCTTTATTATAATTTATAAAACAATAACCATTTCTTCTAATAGTCTCACTATTGTACTTATTTTAAACATACATCTGCATCTACGCTGAATTAGATTTCTATATATTATGCTGCATTATGGTTTTCAACTAATTTTGTAAGTTCCTACTTTGAGTTTGTGGTTATGTGCCGCCTCAAGATTATTTTTTATTTATGTCTATGAGAAGTGAATTTTACTTTTTATAAGAGCAAAATTATTTTTATAAGATAATAATAATAAATAATAAAAGTGTTTATTCCGGTATGTGGGGAGGTTAGTGCAGTCCATATAGAGATACAAAAAAATATATAATCAAAAACAAAAAGATAGAACAGAAAAACAAAGAAAAGAAAACAGAATAGATTGAAAATAAAATAGAATAAAATGATAAAATAAATAGAATAATAGAAAGTTGAAGCCTTTAGGAAGCCGTGACTATATTAGGCACTAGTATTTTTCTCCAGTGTGCGTCAATGCTGGAGGATGGAGTGAGGCGGGCTTCCATAGTGAGGATATTTCCAGAGCTTCTTATCCTTTCCCTCATTCCTGCCACCCTGGATCTAATAAGGGCTGCATATACGGGAACTCGCCCCTCCGTGAACATACGGGAACCGCTGCAGTATTTTGGGAGACAAAACATTAAGATAAGCTGTACCCCGCCACGCGTTTCTGTGGCTCAGTCATGTGCAAATAGAGAAACAATAGCGCTTGTTGCTTTTACATCGATTAGATGGTACTGTTTTTCAAAAAGCATGTCTGTCTAAAAGATGGTGCTGTTTTTCATAAAAAGCATGTTTTTACCTGTCACAGGTGACATATATATATAATATAGGTATATAAAAACACAGCCGTATTCAGTTTTCGTACAATCCAAATTTCAAAGCAATCTGTAAACAAATTTCGGAAATTTAAAATATAGATACGTCTTTAAAAAAATATTTTTATTGTAGTAAATTGAAATGTTATTCTTCTGTATCTATTTTCTATATTGTGGCTTCTCCTATGTGTGCTTTAGTTTCATAATTGTATTGTGAAATTGAACTGCTGACAAACTGCTTTGGTAGTTAAGCGTGTGCCTGTAATATAAGTGTAAAAAAAATAATACGTGGTGCAATTTCTTTCTAATATTATGATTAGTCTGAGAATGCCTGTATTAAGTTGAAACAGGTCCGATGAAAAATAAATAAGTTAAATATGTTATTAATCCTAAATTCACTAAAAACACACATTGAACACACTTTATTTATAAATCAACACATTTTCTGGCGAGTGTCCTGGTTTCGAGTCCTAGTTGCGACCGTATATGTTTTTGATTTTCGTTATAAGTTTTTGAAGACTCGCTAAAATTGTCTTATATTGAAATTTAAAATTAAATTAATCATTAGCTTAAAAACAAGGTTTCTTTATCTAGATACAACGTTTAATATCTAACTTTGATAGTAGAGGTATAAAATGTATGGTACAATTTGGAAGGCGGGTATGGGTACCGCTGCCCCGGGAACCATTTATTGGAAAACCAAGACCTCTGCCATAGATCACCCTAAGTGATTTGCTATGTTTAGTAATTTAGCAAGAATGCCGGGTTTATGGGGTGAGGATTGTCCAGGTCTCTGAAGATTGTCGCGTCTACCCACCAACGGCATCTGGATTAGGTAGACTTCGTTCTTGAAACAAGTTGAATTAACAACAAAACTTTTTATATATTTTTTTATTTATACTGGGTTTTTACAGATGTTCTCACTTACGTGAGAACTATCCAGTTACAAAAACTCAGTAAGGTTATAGACAAAAATCTACAAATTACATACAATTAAATACAGGTTACGTATAATTAATAAACCAAACAAATAATAATACAAAATTATAAATAAGCTCAGTAAAATGACAAATAATACTAGGAGAGTTCCAGTGATACATAATATAATTATCTTAACATATTATTTAGCAGTATCAGATTTTTTTTTGTTTCTGTATAGATTATCGACGAAAATGTCTACTTCAGCACACTCAATCTTATTATACAGTCGACACATTTGGGTCAGAGGGCTAAAATACGCGATATTATTTTTGAAAATATTCAGGTGAAAAATGCTCTGGTGTCTTGGGACATTTGTCAATAATATTTGTATATTGTGATATTCGCATAAATATGTCAAATGATGCATCCACTCGAACGAATGGTGTCATATAAACATTTACCATGTTATTTAATTAATACCATTCCTCAATATATATGTGTAAACATATGAAACTGCTTACTGTGGTTTAAAGCCAATTAATCCACATAGATTTCACCGTTCATCCCATATGTTTAAGTTCTATAAATTTGGCAAGTGATCGATTAAAACTTTTTGCAAATTTGGCATAATTCGCCATAAATCGCTCGAGTTGATTTTCAAATTGAATAAAATAAAATTATCGTTATAATTCTTTGCGGATATAAAAGCTAGCAATATTTACAAACAAAACACAATACTGTTGTGATTGTGTGAACATTTTTTTATAATCTCGTCCATTCGTGTTTCATGACTGACGTGAAAATCAATGTCAACATGAACAGTGGCTTTTGTATTTATTGCACGACACTGGAATGAATCATGTGAGGTATTATCGTGCAATCCAACGCAATGTGAACATTGTGAATCCTTTTCAATATGCTCAATCGAGCGTACTGCATAATGAGATGCAATTCTTCTGCATTCTTGTCTTAGTGAAAACGTAGACCTAATCTTTGATTGCAGATCGGAAACGAACAAACAACTGTTCATAACGACTAAGGACGGGTTGTTTCGGAGAATTTGAACAATTCATCAAATTTCAACATTCATTTTCAAGTTCTGTTTTTATTTCAGTTTTTTCAAGCAACTAGCCTACAATGATATAATAACAGAACTTAAATAGGACTTTCACAGAACCCGATTATGAACGTTGAAATTTTATGAATTGATCAAATTCTCCGAAACAACCCGTCCTAAGTGTTCTTAATTTATTCGACATGAACTGTTAGCACCTGTGTTTTGAATTTCGTTTTTCCGAAAAGAGGCAAAAATTTTCTAAAAGGTTTCCGTGTGTCTCCGGTAGCCATTTATGTTCATCTAGAAGGTTTTCACAGGGTTTGGCAGGACGTCTCTTACACCGTCCTAATAACTATGGACATACTTACGACTTGAACCTCCTTGAACAGTAGATCTCGTGTAATGTTGATTATTCGTATTTGACAGCTCGTAACGCTCACGTGAACCCTGGCGGTATAAAAAGGTACTATCCAACACGGCTACCATCTTGACAGGATGGACCGGATAAGGAACATAAAAACAAATTAAGAATATTTATTTTTCAACCCATGCTTTCCTTCTGGACTAAATTAAGTATAACCGAATAACGAAACAACAGTATTTTTACGCTCATCAAGCACGTGACTCGATTGACAACGGTTACCATTTCTCCTTGCGTAAAATAAATCGCAAATATTAGATAATTTTGTTCATATCATTTCATTGTCTTCTCGTGACACTGATTTGTTCGTGGCAGAAGGTTCAATCCACAGTATCATTCAGTAATGTCAATTGTTATCGCACACGTCATTGGATTAATAAATCACAAAGTAAATATCGCTGCATCACTCATAAAAAACAAACACCTTATCTTAGGTTAAATTTTAGATCAGATATATTGCACGGTGTGAAATATTATCTGGTTAAATGGGTTTGTTCTTCAAATTGAGAGAGTCAAATTAAAAAAAAAAACATTTATTCTACAAGTATACAGAAAGTAAAAAGGTGATAGCTTATAGGTGCATCCTATTTCTTACAGCTAACAAAATGAAGTAGTGTTTGATGCCTGAATGGCATTTAAAATGGACTGTACGTAAATGAAAAGAGAAGATCAATCGATCGTGTTATCACAAAGAATACGGGGAGAAATTTATTGGAAGTTTTGGCTTATGAAGATATTGAGTCCTGTTGATTTCTTTTGAGTCCTGTTGGTTTCTTGAAAAATCCATAACTTACAGTTTATTTGTATTTATAGGTTTTTAGGCTCGTAGATTATTGGTACGAGCAGTGAAATAACATCGACTCTCAACAACGAGGAGAATTCTAATCCAAAACAAATTACATGATATGTGTGTTAGTAATACATGAATAACACTGATGCTGTAACATTTCTTCAGATTTTGTTTCTTCCAATGTAAGACTTTTAGGAAGGAGAGGAAAAAAAGGAAATGACAATTTAAACAGGACATTGGGATGTGAAATTATCACAAAACTGTTTCAATGTTAAATTAACCCTTCACATCGACTCTAGCTGTCCAATTCCTACTGATGTCTATGTTTTTGTAGAACAAAAAAATACATAACAATGTCCCCGGAGACCAAAAGTTCATTTACATTTTTTACTCCAAATAACGTCAGGAATCTCTGGTTAAATAAAGTCAGTCAAGTACGTCCCTTAACACCCTGTATCCTTTAACAGCCATGTGGTAAGGTCCTTTTTGAAATATTGTTTTGTTTGCTTGTGGTATTATTTAGTTTTCTGTAAATCTTGTCGCGTGTTTTAGTGGGAACATGTCTGGAGACCACCTTACTAATATGAGTAACTCCATATATATTTTCAATCGATTCCACAATCTTTCGTACGAACTCTTTCGAAACATTTAATTGATTCTACAACTGACACAATCCTCAAGGGGCATTAGAAAGCAGTCCGTCACATGATTATTGGTTGCCGTAAAATAGGGTTCAATCTATCAATTAATTGATCAATTTTCAACTTGACTTGACTAAATAACATTTTATAAAATAATTTGTATCTGAAAATTCATACTCGTATTTATTGCATTTGTTAAAACTATCGAAATGTTTGTTCAAACAATTGAAAACTTTGATTTTGGGTATTTGGAAAGTATATCAACGTCTATATATAGTTGTGAATGATGAATACTTGAAGCAGGTGGATGATTTTGGGTATTTAGGAAGTATGTAAATGTATGTATATAGTTGTGAATGATGAATACTTGAAGCAGGTGGATGATTTTGGGTATTTGGGAAGTATTTAAATGTATATATATAGTTGTGAATTATGAATACTTGAAGCAGGTGGATGATTTTGGGTATTTGGGAAGTATGTAAATGTATGTATATAGTTGTGAATGATGAATACTTGAAGCAGGTGGATGATTTTGGGTATTTGGGAAGTACGTAAATGTATGTATATAGTTGTGAATGATGAATACTTGAAGCAGGTGGATGATTTTGGGTATTTGGGAAGTATGTAATATTGTTGTGGATGATGAATACTTGAAGCAAGTGTATGATTTTTAGTATTTGGGAAGTATGTTTACGAGAGATGGTAAGGGTAGTAGAGATATTGGAAAATGGGTATGGGCAGGTAACTCCATTAATGGAGGACTGAACGCGGTAGGCAAAAACAAAAAAACTGTCAAACGAAGCGAAGCTAGCAGTCCACAATGAATTGCTGGTGCCTAGCCTGATGTATGGCAGTGAGGCATAGAGAGGGTACGTGAGGTAAAACCATGTTTGACGTGGAGATCCGCAAAGAATGCGAGGCTGATAAAAGCGTAATGATTAAGATTAAGATGGTTTGTGCACGTAAAGCGAATGAACGAAGAAATGAGTGTAAAGAAAATATACGACGAAAATGAGAATGGTAGAGGAAGTCGGGGAAGGCCGAGGAAAACATTGCACGATCAGGTGAAACAGATGCTCACAAGAGTCAGCATAATAGAAGAGTATGCATGAGACGATATATGAAATTGAATGAGGCAAGGAGTGTGTGCAAAGACCGAGTTGTTTGGCGGCATGATGGTCAGTTAGTTAGTTGGTTAGTAATCAAAGTCACCCCCAATTCAAAAGTTGCCCGGTTTACGATACTCTTGAGCACCACCAAACAAATCAAACCCTTTGGGATTGGTAATTCAAGTTTTACGATTCTTACAAAAGAGAAAAGGACATCCCATAGAAACAAAAATGGATATGAGTGGAGGAGCAGACAAACGTATGTGAACGATGGTTGTGACACAGAAACCATGAACGTTGATGGAAACAGATTGGAAACAGAAATTCATTTGCCAAGAAAGGAAAGCATATTTCTTAAACCCCTAGAAAACCTTTTTTGTTATTTGTTTTTGGGGTGCTATGCCGTCTTGCGCTAACTCCTTCTTTAGCCAACGTTTCGGACAGCATTGCAGTGTCCATCATCAGGGCAGATGTGTTATGGACACTGCAATGCTGTCCGAAACGTTGGCTAAAGAAGGAGTTAGCGCAACACGGCATAACACCCCAAAAACAAATAACAAAAATACTTTTGGCCGTGAAAATCTTAAATCATATACCTAGAAAACCGTTCGTGCACCAGTGACAAGAATTTTTTCTCACCGACAAACCGTCCAAACCGTGCTGCTGGCATTGGAATTTTACCCTAGCTGGAATTGTTTGATATGCGATTTAAACTTGTAAGTCATGAGAAAGTGCGTATTTTTTTTAACTGTATCGCTTGCACTTAAAACAGTTAAGAGTTCATTTTTGATTTCCCTCAAAAAGGGTCTGGTTAAGAATTCGGTACTATTTTTCCTTCCATTTGTTTGAAAGTTATGTAATTTCTTATACCTCTGTTATCTATGTCTTGTTGCCTAGATCATGCATCCTATTGGTTAGCGAGTGTGTCTGATGGTTGTGTAAGTATTGCAAAAGAATTTTCTCTTGTATTCCTTGTCGATATATGGAATTTTATGGTGGCGACGATGGCAGGGCTATCAATTAAGTTATTAATGACTCTGTGTAATAAACCAGTTCTGACGTAATTCTCATGTAAACTTATTACAACTGTAAACTGATTTAAGAAACTGAAAAGACCACTGAAAACATTCGACCCGTCTGAGCCGAGACCGAAGATATTTTGTTATTTTTGTCCTCTTCAGTTAGCTCGTTTACCGGCAATAATACAACTATTGTATCATACTAATCTATCCTTATGATTTGAACATGTAGGATTACTCAACTCTCTCTGGGGATGTGAATGGATAAGTTTCTGTTTTCAAATTTCCTTAGAAGTATCTCTACGTTTTAATGCAATCTCCGTCTCTGAATATGGAGTCCAGCTTCTCTCAATTTTTCGTTTGTTTTTATGTGAACCCCACAAGAGTCCCAACTGCTCCCAACCGTCTGAGGGCCAGTGAGACTATGGCATCCCCGATTGGAGTATGTTGTGAAGCTGGAGGTAGTGGAGATGGGAAGGAGACGCGAGAAGTGGATCGTGAGGAAGTACCTGGTTATTCAGGTCTGGTCATTTCAAGCAAAATTTCAATTCTGAATAGTGGTCTCAAGCAGGGCGGTACTGAGAGTATCTTACACTCTGAAACGCGCCGCAAGAATCCTGAATATTATTTCAATTGTATTAATTGTGAAATAACCTAAATTAATCAAATAAAATTTTGAACCTGCGATCTTCGTCTTGCTAGTCGAGAGCCTTACCTCTCGACCACGTAGGATGATTATACTGCGAAATAACTGTATATGCGAAGCTTATTTTAAGTAAGTTAGGCTGTTTCTGAAAAATAAAAATTTAAAATGATACTATTCCATTATAATGTATTTATCTAAAAGAAAATGGCGTGGGACAGGTATGACCAATTATTATTTCAGGATATTTTTCTTTCTTTGAGGAACACTTGACTTTTTTTTAATACTGGCTATACTATTCGACTTTATCTGGAGTTTTGTTGTAATCTTTAATGAAATCAATACTGTTTATTTTTTGTTGGGTTTTAATTGCTCCATTTTCTACGTAGGTTAAAAATGCCTAAAACTTTTGTGTAAATGCGAAAGTTGTGTCGATGACGTAGAAATTCCAGATAGATAAATCAGTGCAAGATAGCAAAAAATAATTTTAGATCAGATTGTTAATTCTGACCTTAAAATATGAGATGAATAAAAATGACAATCGACTAAAATAATTCGGTCCCAATAATTGAGTGGTTGGAGACGTTGTCCCGGTAAGACAAATATCCTGGGTTCGATTCCCAGTTGAGGCAGTTACCTTTTTATTTTGTATTTATTTTATTTTATTTAATATATTGATACATGATTTAGAGAGTACATGTGGTTTTTTGTGATATTTCCCTCTCCATGCTAGAGATAACCCTGTGGTTAAAGTGAGTGAATTTTACAGTTTGCGGACATAGAATCTATACATTACTATAATATAAAATAGAGAAATAAGAAAAATTATGTATAGTTAGTTTGGGTTGCAAGAAGAGGATGGAGAAGTTAGAGAATTATAAGAAGATGAAAAATTTGAGAAATTATTAGTAAATATATCACACTTATTAATTATGTACATACTGTAATTATGTTTTTTTTTTTTTTTTTTTTTAGTTTTTTTTATTTGTACATTATTTTCTCTTACTTAGATCCTACGTACATACTGTAATTATGTACATACTGTAATTATGTATTCTGTTTCATGTTTCGTTTAGATTTATTAATATTTTGTTATTCTTCAATGATATTTTAGAAATTCCTTTATGACAACGAAATGCGTCGCATATTTATTTAAGTCATTAATAATTGGGGGTAGTTGGTTTGTTCCAAGGAACAAATTAGTTAATAAACAAATGAATATCAAGATATTAATGCCTTAATTATGTTAATACGTACAACAAGTCAATTAGTTGGAAATTGAGTTGGATTTGGCATAAAATCATGGCGATTGGCGATCTATAAAATTGAGTGCTACAAACAGAATGAAGAAAAGGGATGCCAGAATGCTTAAATTACAAGCTAACTAGGTTTTCAAAAAAATAATAACATGTCATTAAATACTCTCGTTATACCTACCCGTAATAATGAAAATGTCCTTACGTAAGTATATAAGTATTATTTATGGCTAGATATATATTACAACATTAATACACAACACACTAACAATCGAGCTATCTTCTACATAAATTAAAAATCATAAATCTCCGAAAGTTCTTCACCGATTGCTTTGAAAGTTTGGCACAACGGTGCATTCGAATAAGCGTGTGTTTTTATATTTCTATAATAAATATAGGATTTTCCAATAAGAGGTGTTATTTTAAATAGCCCACTATTTCAGCAGATGATATTTTTGCAGCTGTCATATTTTGACATTTGACAAGTAGAAATTACGCCATTAATAAAAATGGAACGATACACGCTACAAAAATGCATTGAAATTATTAAAATTCACTTGAGTGAATCAAATGCAAATCATCTTGAGTGATGAGGCCCATTTCCACTTCGGTGGCTTCGTCAACAAGCAAAATTGTCGCATCTGGGGCTTGGAAAACCCAAGAGTTATTGTTGAAAAGCCTCTCTATCTTCAACGTATGACTGTTTGGTAAGGTTTATGGTCCGGCGGAGTCATTGGACCTTACTTTTTCGAAAATGAGGAGCAACAGTTACGGTGAATGGATTGCGCTATCGAGAGACGATTAATGATTTTTTATGGCCGGAATTGGATGGTATTGATCTGGATAATGTTTACTTTCAACAAGACGGCGCTACGTGCCACACAAGCAATGAAACCATTGATTAACCACGATTGAATATCAAAATAACAACTCTTATTGGAAAATCCTGTAGATATCACCTGTACTGTAACAGGTAAAAACATGTTTTATTTAAAAAAAACAGCGCTATCTGTTGGACTAACATGATTTAAACGTAAAAGAAACACGCGCCATTGTTTTTTTTATCTGCACAGACCGACTGAGCCACAGCAACGCGTGGGGTACAGCTAGTATAATATAATATTAGTTGGAACAATACAAATTAAAATGCGAATGGGGAAATCTTATAGTATGAAATTAGGTTACATTACTCAGGTAGATTACGTATTAAGTCTAGTATACTAACACATCAGAAAAATAAACATTAATTAGGATGACTTGAGCAAAGAATATGCACAAAGTTAAAAATTAATAATTATTTTTTTAAATAATAGTTTGTACGCAAATATAGTATTTTAACTAATTACAATGTGTTTTAAGTTTTCTTTTGTTCCTTTTTTTTTGATGAGATAAGATTATTTTGCATTAGGCTATAATTATTTAGCAAAATATCACATATTAGGTTTAGGTTAGGTTAGGTTATGTTAGGTTATGATAGAGTTATTTTTTTCCGAGAAATACTTTAATATTCAGATAATACTCAACGACAAATTGATAATTTAAATTTAAATGTGCCATCTATATCGTCAAAGTTTGTAATGTAAAAATATGTGCTGTCAATCGTAGCTTTTACATTACACTCATTTAATTTTTATTTGCATATATCTCACAAAATCACACTCACTCGACGATCACTTCACAAGAAAAGTTCAATTTGTTCCTTATGTCGTTCTTTTATTTTTCACTTCCGATTTTCCAGGGGTTTTCCTTATATTATTTGTGAAATATCTCGAAAAACTTTTTAAAATAATTGTTGTAGGTCAATTTTTCAGATGGAACATAGAACCATTTTTATAGAAATGATTGATACAGACGAAAGCAAATGCACCTGGAGTCCAATTCTTCAGTAGAATTGCACAAGTCTGCGTTCTTCTTCAAGCGGGAATGTGAAGATGATGATTCGTTTTGCATCCAGGAATACAGCACCTGGAAAGAGGCTTCTGAAAATAATGTTTACTAATAAATATTTCTATTTTCAAAACAAATCAAAAGATTCTTTCAAAACACATTAAGAATGTCTACTTTGCGGTTAACGTGAAAAAAGCTACTATAATTCTTCATGTTATTACATAAGTATTTATGATATATTATCTAGTGCATAAAATATTATAAAATATTCTCTGTTATTATAACATTCTAGGCTTTAATAGAATTTACTTTATATTAATTACTATTCATTATCATAAACACCTCATACCTCGATTTATGTCAGGTTTTATACAAACCTAGTTTTCATTCAACTATTACTACAGTAGTGGATATTTCTTTTAATTATGTATTGTTTAACTGCACTTCTATTAACAACTGTATCACTTTCGACAATATTTTTGTGTACACATTACTTGTTCATCACACATTGCCCCCGGACATAAACATGGGTTGGATTTTCAACGAAAACTCAGATCATACACTTAGAAATGCCTTAGAACAACATAACTGGAATCATTATGACTGCCTTGATGTAAACCTAGCTGCTGAAATGTTTTATAAGCAGCTCAATAATATTTTTGACTTATGCTTAAAGAAAAGATCCACACGTGTGCTCGGAGATGATGAACAATATCCAAAATGGTTAACTGGAGAGACCATTCATCACATACGAGAGAAAAATAAAATGCACCATCTTTGGAAAAAAACTAAATCCAAACATGCCTTAACAAACTTTTAAAAATCACGAAAATTAATCAAGCAGTTAATTGGTAAGGCCTACACTGACTTTATACGTGAAGCAGAGAATAGTATTATAACAGACTCCACTCGATTTTGGTCTTACACGAACGATAAACGCCGTGGCTGTGACAAACTTAATCACATGACCTTTAATGAAAATCAATACAATGGATATTCTGAAATCGCAGAAGGTTTCGCAGATTATTTTCAATCAGTATTCAGCGACAATATTCCCAAACTTGACATTTCCTCTATAGCTTCTTCGTCACACAATGCTTTACCTGTTCAAATTCACGAAATTAACGATGATGATATTGTTGCCGCTTTTCACAAGCTAAAACCTAAATACTCTGTCGGTCCAGATTTTATACCACCCATCATACTCAAAAGATACTCAAAACTTTTAATTAAACCTCTAAAGCACATTTTTAACCTTTCACTCCGTAATAATACCTTCCCTGAAATGTGAAAACTAACAAAAGTCACGCCTATACACAAAAAGGCAAAAAATCGGCAATCGATAATTACAGACCTGTAGCTGTCTTATCAGCACCCGCAAAACTTTTAGAAACCATAATTTACTCACAAATATATAATCAAACAAAACATACACTCACCGAGAATCAGTATGGATTTCGCCCCACTCTATCACCCTCAACAAACCTTATGAATCTCACCACCTATATAAATAAATCGTTTAAAAATTTTTTACATGTCGATGTGATTTATACAGACTTCGAAAAAGCATTTGATAAAGTCGACCATGATATTTTACTAATAAAATTGAGTGACATCGGATTCTCTCAGGATTTTCTCGCTTTCGTAGCTAGCTACTTACACAATCGTCGTCAGTATGTCAGTTACGGATACCAGTTTTCTCACGAATACAAAACTAACTCCGGGATTCCCCAGGGATCGAATCTAGGACCCCTCTTCTTTCTTTTATTACTGATATAGGCAAGACCATTAACCGCTCAAAATATCTCCTCTTAGCTGACGATATCAAACTTTTCAGAGCTATCAAAAGTTGTATCGATTCCATTCTTCTGCAGAATGATCTTGATTCTCTTGTCAAATGGTCGGAATTAAATAAATTACCCTTCAGCATCCAGAAATGCAGTGTAGTTACATTTACAAGATTCAAAGATACATTTCTATTCCCATGTCACATTAATAAAAATCTATTAACACGCAAAAACGAGATTCGTGACCTTGGGGTGATCTTCGAAGCAAATCTCTCATTCAAATCCCACATATCTGACATTGTCTCCCGCGCTAACAAAATGCTTGGATTTGTTCTTCGTAATGCGAGATCATTTACTAATGGAATTGCAATACGGAGAACATATGAAGCACTTGTCCGCAGCATCTTGGAATACAGCTCTATTATTTGGGCCCCTTCTGAACAAAACCATATCTTAGAAATAGAAAAAGTACAAAAAAGATTTATGCGTTACCTGTATATGAGGGAATATACATACTATCCATTCCTGTATCCATTCTTGTTCTTAATAGGAATGCTCGATTTCAATACATTAGAAGCCCGCAGAAAAATATTTTTAGGCAAACACTTTTTTAAGTTAATCTCTGGTACAATACACAATCCGCCTATGTTGAAAGAGGTTAACTTTTATGTCCCTAACAATTTATACTCGAGGGAGATCCCATGCACTCTTATATGCTCCCAACGAGAGGACTTCTGCCTATCAGAACGCACCAATAAACAGAGCGACTCAACTGCTTAACGATTCTGCATTAGCCATCGACATTTTCAATGTCACCTACAGACAATTCAGTAACTATCTTTTAACACATGTCACAAAATAGTAAAACTGCCTCTGTAAACTTTTTAATTTGTAATCTTCTCCATGATATATTGGTGTATAACCGTTTTATGGAGAACATGAAAAAATAAATAAATAATTATAAGCCCAGAAAAAAAGAATGTATAAGGCCTATGAAAACTGCTTTAAAGTTCAAAATCTCCTACTTACTAACCCATTTTCGGTTATTATTTTATTTTTATAATGTGGCAAATTAAGTTATTTATAAAATGATCGAAAAATTTTAAATATTTATGCCTGAACATCCACAAAATAAAATAAAAGGCACTTTCTGGCAATGTTTTTTTCTTGCATAAATCAAAACAGGCGGATGGTGTTAAGCGGGAATTTAAACCTTATCGCCATCTACGTAAGGATTGTTATTGATAGCGGCTCAATTTAAAATATTGCACGACGTAGTACATCGCCTTAAAAAGTGTCGTGTTCTTCCACGCCTTGGTGGGGATTTTTATGTTAGACTTCTAATTTTTATTTTAGCAATTTTTTAGTGGAAATTTTCACTAACCGCAAACGCTTCCGCTGCCAAGACCCCAAAACAAAAATCTAGGAACCCTGGCACATCTGCTAAGTCACCAATTGTAACGAACCACTTGAGGTGACTTATGACAGGGGTGTGTGCCCGCTTCTAAAACTGAAGATTAAGATGTTCAAGTGATTGACAATCGATAAAGCAAACGTTCGACCGATTTATTAATTTTTAAAAACAATGTGACTCTTCAGATGAGAGCTGACGATACAGTAAACAAATTAATAAGGAACTCAATCCTCATTACTTAGTAAAAAAATATGACACTTATATTTTATATCGACATATTTGATAATTAAACAATAATTTATTATCCAATTAAAGCAATTTAAATATTATGAAATCATTCTCTTATACTTAAAATCTTGATGATCTGAGATAATATAAAACCCAAGCCGCATTCCAATGTTCTTGTGATTTCATTATGCAGAGAGATTAAATTATGATAAAGATTTGCTTTGATTTGTTAAGAATCGTATCAAAATTATCTAATAGGAGAAATTCCTACAGAATTTCCAAGTCTCGAGTGGCAACACGGGAAAATTCGGAAAAATTGTAACATCCAATGACGTAATATCTACATGACCGGTACTCGTGTTGGATACCCCTAAAAATGGTTTTCCTGACGATTGTTCAACGGATTACGCGTGGAAACCACGGATGAATCTAACGTCAAATCTCTGTCAGAAGTGCATACCTACATAATATGTATTATGGTACCAGTACACACAATCCGAATTATCTGTCAGGATTTGTTGATCGCCTCAAATCTATTCGTGCAACTTTGGTAGCACAAATCTTTCTTGGGAATGTTTAAATTTTTAAATTTGTTGTTAAGTCTGAATTTTCCCAAAAACTTCTCAATTAATACCAGCCTTACCCAATAAACGTGGCAAAATTTTTATACAATATAAAAAAAGTATAAAACAATCTGACTGCCTTTTTGTGCGCGTAGTTCTTCTAAACTACGCAACAGATTTTGATAGCGTTTCGACCATAATTTAGAATTGTTTTCCGAAAGGTTAATTTACATAATACATGCATATTATATTCCTGGAAAGTAGAGAAAAATCGATGTTTTGATGAGCAAGTAAAAAAATAAATTCGGGTGCTTTCATTGCTACGCTGGCTAAACCTTATGATATACATGAGGAGCGTATAAAACCAACTTAACCCCACTTGAAATAGTACATAGAAGACTCATCAAAATAATTCTAAAGAAACAATTAGACTATTCAACTGAAAAATTATTCGATGAATTCAAAGTATTACCAATAAATAAAATTTATAAAAAAAACGCATTACTACAAATCCATAAAGACAAACTAACAATAAAGTCATTCAGCACCAGACCGAGAACCTTAGGACAAATAATAATCCCTAAACTTAATACTTAAACACGTTCCTTTTATTTGGGGGATTTGCAAGAAAATTGTCTCTCCCTTTTTTTGTCTCGTTTAATCAATTAAAAAATATTATAATAAATCCCAGGGGAAAACTAAAAAAATTACATTTTGGATTCGCTTTTTGCGCAACATAAACGTTAATTTCCAGGTTTTATATTTACCTACACATGCACGAGACTATGATATTAACAAAAAACATCATTTTCATCAGTCAATTAAAAAATAATAATATTAACGTAACTTTTTCAAGACGACCCCATGCGTTACTCTGCCAAAATGCAACGTTGCCAGCTCTTTCGCAGCCAGTTAAATTAATTAGTAAGAATTCGAAACAGAAAATGTATTGTAATTGTTTATTAAATGTGTTACTAAAACACTGTTTAACGGTTCGGAAGTGTTTTTCTATATCAAGGTTGTTACCACTTACAAATTTTGAATTTAATGATTAAATTTGTAATTATTCCAATATGTATGATAGCGGTTTTTTGAGTTATTCAGAATAAATATTTATCATAAGCTTCAGACAAGAATCTTCTTTAGCCAGAATGACTCGGGGAAGTTTTATCAAAATATATTTTGGACGTCATTTTTGGCTGTCGATGATAAAAGAGCAGGTATCTCCATGATAATATGTTCAAAATTAAACAAGGCTGTGCCAATCTGCTAAACAAGGCTGCGTCAATCCAATTGGAATAATACAAGGTAACTAATTACCCCAAACATGACGTATCAATTTAATTGAGTTTTACGCTGCCGGTACATTTCTATTTTTATCAATAATTATGTGTTAAATAATTTGATTAAATAATGGAGTCAATAAATGTATCAATTGTACCCCAAACTTGTTTCCCAGATCATGCATCCTATTGGTTAGTGAGTGTGTCCGATAGTTGGTTGTGTATGTATTGCAGAAGAATGTTACATTTTGTCTTGTGTTCCTAGTCGGCGCATGGAATTTAACTTTGGAAACGATGGCAGGACTGCCAATTAAGTTGTTAACCTTTCCTTATCTGTGGTTTGTATTTACTACAAATTGCTTCTAATAACTTTGATAACTCTATAAATATAATAAATTCTGGGTTCAGATTTTAGGTATTCCTCGGTTATACATTTATGAACTGAATTAAAAAATAATATTTTACATAGTTTTCTAATTCAATTAAAAATCCGAGATTTTTGTTAAAAATCGGAAACAAATACACCAATACAATCAACCGTGTGATACTGCTAAGCGAAGAGTGTGCGAGGAAATGACACGCTATTGATATCCCGCTTTAGTTTGCTACGCGGGAACATGAGAAATCCACACGTCCGCAGTTGTGTTTTGATTTAGACCATCGATACCTACGACCGCACAGCTGTGTGTATGCCAGCCGCCAGCCAGTCGGACGCGGACCGTCGTTAGATGTGGATCCCTCGCACGTTTATTTAGCATCTGCGATGGTTTTTTCAGGTTTTCAACAATTAAATTACAATCACTTTTGATATATAATATTATAAACATAAGCTATGATCTAAATCGCTTATTTTGAGATGTGTATTGACTACACAGCACCGGAACGCGTGGATTTTTTTAGCACAGGAAGGGAAAAGTTAATGACTGTGTAAAATAACCAGGTCTGACATAATTCTCCAATCTATATATAGATACTGAAAATTTTGTCAAGAAAATCTAAATTACAAGTCAAATATGCATTACTATTCATATGTAACAAACAAGCAAATCATATATAAAAAGAAAAAAAATCGATTAATATCTGTTATTTCACAAATTACTCATTAATAACATATACAATATTTGCGGCATGTTCCAGAGTAAAAGATTCTCTCAGAAATCTTGGTGTAAGACCATAATTCAGAAATGAAACGTTGCTTGAAATTGGTTTGGCCGTGTATGGCGACCAGATTAGAATAGCCAGGTACTTCGCCACCTTCCTCCTACGCATCTCTTTCACCTCCTCACTACCTTCAGCCTCACAACATACCCCAATTGGGTATCTCACTGGCTCCCGACGCTTGGGAGTATTGCG
Source organism: Hesperophylax magnus (assembly GCA_026573805.1). Lineage (NCBI taxonomy): Eukaryota > Metazoa > Arthropoda > Insecta > Trichoptera > Limnephilidae > Hesperophylax > Hesperophylax magnus. The sequence continues at coordinate 4,023,396 of JAIUSX010000088.1, forward strand.
GTATCATATAAATACTACATTCATTTCTTTCAAGTTTTCAATTGGGAGGCAGCCATAGGTACCGCCTCCTCGGTAACCATTTATTGAATATTATCCGGGTTCATAGTGTGAGATTTGTCTTGGAAGTTTTGGCGGTACGCAGATGCGTCTGTTCACCTACTCAGCGTGGCGGGCTGGATCGGAAGAGACTGGTTTCGGAAAATCCCTACTCACCACTCTAACTCCTTTTCCTTCCCAGAACTTCTTTTTATTTCGAAAGACCATCTACACATCATTCCCAAAGAAGACATATGCCCTGAGGGAAAACAAAAAACGAAAAAAAAATGACATTTTATGTTGAACATGTATAATACATTCCTATTTTGCAGGAAGTAATATTTTTTAATATTTTACATTCCTATTTTACTATTAGCACACACGAAGATGTGAGCTAACTTAAGATTAATAAATAAATAAATAAAGTTCTTCCGTTACTAAGGACGGATTGTTTCTGAGAATTTAAACAACTCTTCAAATTTCAAAGATAATTTTCACGTCTGTGAAAGATTTTTCCAAGTTCTGTTATTATTTCAGTAGTGTCAGGCAACTAACCTATAATAAAAGAAATTGAATAGGACTTTCACAGAACCCGAAAATGAACGTTTAATGAATTTTTCAAATTCTCCGAAACAACCCGTCCTAAGGATTACTGATGTGAAGTATAATAGCAATTCGAGGGTTACGTAACTTGGACTTCAATTTAAAAAACCAAAATTATTGAAACTATTTTGCCTGAGGTCCGGGAAAACGATTGTTTGTCATGTGAATTTTTCGTCATAACGGTAAAATTGTGCATCTGTCTAAATGTTTACTTATCAGATATCAACTCGGTTCTTTATTTGCAAACAAACCATAAAGATTTCCGTGCTCTCTTTAGTCTGATCTCGTTTAAAAAACTTACTAGTAACAAATAAGGTGCTCAATTGATACATTTTACAATCTTGATTTTCTGGAACGCATTACGTTATCGTCCCCGATAACTTCACCAAAACAATTTTTTTGGTAGTGCCTATACATATTGCATAAATACCTGGTTTATGAGTCGCAAGTGCCCAGAGCCAGAAGAACTGAAGTTGCAATTTCACCACACAATTTTTGGTCCTTCGAGCCGGATTATTAAAAGAATTTAATATTGAGGTTTCTATCCACTATCGTACTTGCAAATACCTACTTATTCCTATGCACACTGCGCAGGAACTATGATACCTCAATTTTGCCTGATTTGTGAGGCTCGATGGAGTAGGGAGAGAAAGTTTGGGATGTATTTAGCTATCAGATCTAGTCACTAAACCCGTCTAAAGCCATTTCAGGGAACGTTTCTATAATTAATAGAGATTTTTAATCTAGGCAATACTGAGAGTATCTACTCTATAGTGAATCTATAGTGTTAGATCTTGTTGTTGTTTAAAATTAAAATAATAGTTGCTTATTCATCATTGCACAGGAAACATTTTGCACTTATAAGGATGGTTAGTTGGAGAAATTTAAATATTGTTAAGTTATGCGTAATCTAGGAATGTTTTTCTTTCTTTAAAAGTGTTTGATATTAAGTATGAAATTTAAAAGATATTTCTAAGACGTAAATAGCAAAATATTCCTGCTTTTTTCTGAGTATAACCTTGAAAAGTAATGTTATGTTCATTGTAAATTAAAGTCACACGAATATAATGTACTAACACATGTCAGTTAGCTGCTAATGTTCGATAATTTGTTTGAGATTTCTAGGAATTTTAATTTATAGGTAAAGGTACATTTTTCTTGTATGAACATATTTTCTTAGAATTCTATAGTTAGTAATTAATTATAATTACGAATGTCTCTCAAAAGACCGCAATATATGATTTAGTACGCGAGTTTTGTCTCGCAGAATAAAAACAAAAATGTTATTTTTTACTTCAACGTTTTTTGTAGAACTTGTAAAGAAACACCTTTAGTTCATTTAAGGTTTAATAAAGTTAAATATTCAAGGTTATTTCATGTAGAGTTTAATCGAACCATTTGAATTTATTAATTACGAAAAAAACCTTATTTTAACGTCAATAAAATTTTGAAACAAAACTGCATTTTAAACTAATATTCTTCATCAGACGTCTGGTTTCCAGCTTTGAACATATTTAGGCCTTCCTCAAATATCTTTATACTGATATATATCTTCTAATTTTATATATCAAATCGTCAGATGATTGATATTCCACTTGAAGATGACTTTGCGAATCTCCCGGCCAGACGCTTTAAATCCAGGAGACCCTTTTGAACTGAAGGAATCTCTGCTTCTATCACCACACTCCTTTGAAGAGTCGTGACGAACTGTGACAGGCTTAGGACGTGAAAACAATCACCTTGTCGTGGACCCAACTATTAAACTGTCAGGGCGCTCTCTCTCTCGGAGGACGTGGACCCCACTAAACCACACCCGATGCAGCCACACGTGGTGCGTAAATGATGCATAAATGTGGCCTAAATTCCAACGAACATTCGCTTATCATGTATCTTTTATATTTAATATGTTGCCTATGGATATAAAAAGCGAATCAACTTGCACCACTGAAGAAAAAAAAACCAAAAAAATACTTGTTTAAAAATCATGTTTTTTATATTGATATTGTTTAAAAATCATGTTTTTTTATATTGATATTGTTTATAAATACATTAGTATTCATTAATTGTATGCATGTAAATGTATAAATATGCCTAGAGTGTGTTTATGTATGTTTCGCGCCTTTGAGTGTATTGATTGTGTTACGTCTGGTGACCGGATAAATCATCCCAATGATAATTCATCACATCTTTAAAAAGTTATATAATGTCATGGAAAGTGATGAAACAAAAACTTTATTAACTTGGTTAAGTAGGTTAGGTTAGGTTAGGTTATTTTTTTTTTTTTCATCGTTTCTAAATAATTTATATCACTTTTAAAAAGTGTGTTGAATTGTCACTGTGTTGAGTTATCATGGAACCGTTACGTCCATATGTCTATGTATTTTATGCCTTTTGTATTGAAGTCACTTGAAATGTTATTGTTCTTTATCATTTTTTTTACAGTGTGGCTTCTTGTTATATGTATAATATACGTACTTTAATAAATTCTTTATTTTGGCTTTCACCCATTAGGGGTAATGTTATAATTAATAATAAATTAATTGTAAAATTGACGTGCTGACTACTTTGGCGAATGCTTGTAATAAACAAGGAAAGGACTCTAAATTGTGTGAACGTGGACATATTCAAACAACAGAACACAACGCAGAATAATGTCGTCTTCATCAGCTGTTCTCCTATGGCACATCTTTGCTGAACCAAGTGATGCTGTCGACTGGCTAAATAATATCTGCATCTCTCTTTGACCTCCACCAACAACCCCAACCATACGAAGAAGAAGATAACCTTTCTTAGTCATGGACCTAAAAAGCCCTGGACAGAGCATTAGTGCATTTTGTATGAATGGCATTGAAGCCAAATCTAGGGTGAAGGGAAATCGCCTGGTAGCCATCTTGTATGACTAACTTTTGAACTGATTTGTATGCAAAGTGGTGCACAATGAACTATTATTATTTTATTTCTGTGTTATTAATACATTTATAACTATATTATAACAGTATTTGATGAGACAAGGAATAGGATACGTTATTAAAAAAAAAAGTTAGTTTTGGCATTTTCCATACATATTCCCAATCAAATTGTTCTCGAATTGCTCCGTCCAGGGCTTATAGGTCTATCTATGTTCTTAGTCTTGCTTTTATTTGTAATGGAACTTGTATATATTTACACATTTACATCGTTGTACTGATAGTAAGGATATTACAGAAGAGAAGAGGATTATTGGACATAATACAACATGATTAATCCAACGAACTCAGAAGGAAATACGTGTTTTGAATAATAAGACAAGTAGTACAAAAGACTAGCTTTATTTTGATGTATATATTTACAATCGAGCTAGATATACTATTATTGCTCTTCAATTAACAACCTTGATATGTTGAGTACTCATACGAATAATTGATAGGTTGAGTACTCACACCAATAATTAATTGATAGGTTGAGTACTCACACAAATAATTAATTGATAGGTTAAGTACTCACACGAATAATTAATTGATTGGTTGAGTACTCACACGAATAATTGATAGGTTGAGTACTCACACCAATAATTAATTGATAGGTTGAGTACTCACACAAATAATTAATTGATAGGTTAAGTAATCATACGAATAATTAATTGATAGGTTGAGTACTCACACGAACAATTGAAAGGTTGAGTACTCACACGAATAATTCAAATTAAAATGTCAACACAGCTGATGAACAATACTATTAACAATAGTTAATACTATCTATTTTGCAATGGTAAATTGTTTCAGAAATATTGGCAAATTTGTGGACACACACGCACACAATCGGATGACATTATATTTCAAATTTACAGCAGTTAATACACGAAATAAATGTCAGTACATTCCAATTATAATTTGGCTCGGGTGTTAGCGGTGTTGACTCCATCTTTGAAATTGGCTACTAGCCGAACCAAGAGATGGTACAACTAGGTTTATAGTAAAAAAAGCTCTTTTGGTTGTTTTTTTTCTTCAATAATGAAGAACTATTGATCATATGATGATATTTTTATGCTAGATGACCACAAAATAGAACTAAATCATTTTATACAAAAGTGAAAGTTAATGTTCGGTTTATAGTATCTTCGTTGAATTCTCGGTTCTTTATTTTAAAGAGCAAAAATATGGTTTAATTTGACATTATAAAAAGTACAGTTAAATCTAATTTTCATTATGAGTAAATTAATATACAATTAAAAATAGTATCACTTCGCTTAAAAATAATCTTAAAATAGTTTTTTCTTTAATCTAAGCGTACTAGGTATTTAGGAATTTTACGAAATACATTTTAAATTTTAAATCAAATAAAATTAGATTTTATAACGCTGATCTATGTTATTTATAATCATTAATAAAATATGCACGCGGGTCATAATAAATACAACAACTGAATAAACATAAATGATGTTATAAATAAAAAAAACACTTCTAATAAACTGCTGTTAAATTAAAATATTGTAATAAATATTTTATTAACCTCGGAATACTATTGAAAAAGATCTGTCTTAACTAATTATTATTTATGCTTGTAAAATAAAAAAATAAAAACTTTATAATAACAAACTTAAAAAATAAATAATTTTATTGACGTTGCGCGTGCATGTTATGATGAGAAACAAATGATTTATGATTGCCGATTTGTAAATTATGAAAAATATTAACTGTAATAATTAATTAATTGATTGATTTTTTTTCTGTTAATTTTCCAACGGTTTTCGTGTATAAAAAAATAATAGTCGTAATAAATTATACATAATATAAAAATAGTAATCTATTAATACTGGAGTTGCCGTGGTTCCATATTAATTTCTGGATTCTTTGCGTTTGTCTTTGAAAATTAAATACCGTCTCCTTCACTCGTCAGTCTGAAGCGCATTCTTCTTCAATATCAGTTCCGCCTGCATTGGAGACATCTGCAAAGAAAAAAAAACATAAAATATATTAGACAACAACATTAACAAAATATATATAGATATAAATTATGGTTTCTTTGTTTTTCCCATATAGACTCAAAAACTACTGATCCGATTTCACTGAAATTTCAAAGTTTGTTCTTTTTAATGTCAGTAGTGTTTAGAGAGTGATTTGAATGGTAGAAGAAGTCGGGCACGCCCGAGGAAGACTTAACGCATAATATCTGCACTGAGATGAGAAACGAAGTCGAATAACAATAAATATAATGTAGTTATTTCTAAATGGTAACAATGTGGTACACAGTAGTGAATGGTGGAATTAAATATAACCATAACCTCTAAATGTACCAATAACCTAAATACTAACTACTCTATGTATTCACCAATCCCCAAGAATTCATCACCTTGCAAACAAATACTGTGAACTTATTGATATATTTGGTGTTAATAATTTTGTGAGTTTCAAAAGGCAACTAATTTCAGGGTAAAGGTTACCTATTCCGCTTCACGGTAAATATGGAATGTTTACTTTGAATTAATACTTGAATTCAGTTATATTATTACTAAAAGTTACTATAAATGTTGGGGAACCTTTAATAACACCTGCTCACGTCCCCTTTAGAGTTATATCCCAGTTTTCAAGTTTTTTGTGGGCTACGCTAGGTTTGTATAGACTGGTTTGTGATTTAATTCTAATACTATATTATGAATATAATCCAACTCTTGATATGAACATAGTCGCCGTCGACTGCGACTATAACGGCGCCACATACTAATGGACATATCGCGTAAGTGACTTAATAAACAAAATTAAAACTGCGTATTTTTCCGTCTCCCCCGACATAATAAATCGTGTTTTGAATTAATAAAGCTAAATCCATTTATTTGAAAGTGAAATATTGCGTATTAAGAGTGAAGCGGAATAAGAGAAAAATAATAATTTCAGACCTATTTGCTAGTTATTAACTTGCATTATGTATTAGCTTTTTAAAAAAAAAGTATTGTCTCTATACCTTCCAACGTTTAACTCACATACTCCTTAGTTTATTTGTTTTTTATTTTTTATTTTTTTGGACGCATATTAATTACTGTATGCATGTACGGTCATACTTGATATGTATATTATACTTTGATTTACTTTGCAACAAACATGAATAATTAAATGCATATTTGAATGTACAATGTACATACTTACTTTATTCTTGAAACTTTTCTTTATTTACAATATTATTTTACTTGGATTTTATGTTAATCTTAGTATTAGTATCCGATTTTTATCTTTTTTGTATTTAGTTATGCTATTATCCATGTATTATGTTACACTTACATACATAAACTATCAATTTACTCTGTAAAAGCCCGATAGGGCGTTAATGAATAATAAATAAATAAAATTCGGAGACGCCCAAGCAACACATGGCACGATTAAGTGAAACAAAACCTTATCCTTTAAACCTACTTATTACTTAACCTCAAAACTTTACTTCAAAACATTCATAACCCGAGCAAAGCCGGGAACACGTCGGCTAGTCTATTATAAAACAACATAAAATTTATAAACAACTTCCACCATTATTATTTTAATATTTGAAACTGTTATTTCGTGGTGGAATTCCATTATAAATATATGTAAAGAACACAATTTTAAACTTTTTTCCACTTGTTTTTATTTGACCGTGACCGGTTTCAGCCTGTTAGGGCCATCTTCAGACTGGTACAATTTTTGTCTTAAACTAGGGTTTATATACATAGGTAAATTACATTGAGGGGAGGGGTTAACATAGTAGGTTGGTTTGAATTATGAGGGGTTTTTTTCGTGAAACATGATATTTCCCAAATAAGTATTGTTATTAAAATCAAATGAATTTATCTGTAGAACTATAATAATTATGCCTATTAGGACTAAATTGATAGTCCTAATAGGCATAATTATTATAGTTCTACAGATAAATTCATTTGATTTTAATAACAATACTTATTTGGGAAATATCATGTTTCACGAAAAAAACCCCTCATAATTCAAACCAACCTACTATGTTAACCCCTCCCCTCAATGTAATTTACCTATGTATATAAACCCTAGTTTAAGACAAAAATTGTACCAGTCTGAAGATGGCCCTAACAGGCTGAAACCGGTCACGGTCAAATAAAAACAAGTGGAAAAAAGTTTAAAATTGTGTTCTTTATATATATTCCACCATTATTATTTTTTATATCGAATGTTGTCAGCCCGATCAAAAAAATGTTTCACTTTATGATCAAAACCTGGACATTTGCACCAATGACGATAATTGCCATGTGAAAAGAATTTTTTTTTAAGATAATTTAATTTTGTACGTCAGAATGATTGATAGTCTGTTTTATCAAAAAATCTATGATTTTTCTTTGCACCGAATATATCTTTTGAAAATATTAATATTAGTAACATTGTCATCCAATGGCCACAGAGGGGCTTTTTGTTTTTTTTATTCTACACATGAAAGATTCCCGGTTAAACGCTGATTTCAGCTTTGATCAAATTGTAATAATCTGACAAACTTAACAATATGATAGTTGTCCTCTTCTGCAGACCACGATTTGTTCAAAAGCTGAAACGACAGTTGAAGGAATCTTCAACTGTCAAAAAAATGGCGCTGAATGACAATTTTGATGACTTTGTCGTATGTGAATCTGTGAAACAATTGGGACTAAGCAATTATTACAGTGATTTATTTTTTAGTTATTATCCCGTGTTGCGCTGTAATGCTGTCAGGGGTAGATGACGGACACTGTAATGCTGTTCGAAACGTTAGCTTGAGAAGGAAGTAGCGCAACCCGAAATGATACACATAAATAATAGTTTTGGCCGTGAAAAGCTATAATAATATCTAAGTAATATAGTTAAAACACCATTAATAAGTAAAAATATATTTATATTAAATAACAGAACAAAACGTGCTTTGAATTATTGTCGGAGCTTACTTTGCGATTTTTTTCCATTGAGGGAATTTCATATAATTAAAGTTTCGCATTAACAAATGTATATACATTATCTTCAAAAATAACATATATATATTTTTGGGAGCTTATAAACTTAAAGAGTTAGCGAGAAACTTGTTATAAATCGGTTGATATTGGGTTTGTGAGGATTTAAGACGCCATAACATGTTTCACCTGAATATACAAGATTTTCCAATAAGAAGTGTTATTTTGATATTCAATCGTAAAAGATCAATGGTTTCGTTACTTGTGTGGAACGTAGCACCGTCTCGTTGTCCAGATCAATACCATCCAATTCCGGCCATAAAAAATCATTAATCATCTCTCGATAGCGCAATCCATTCACCGTAACTGTTGCTCCAGCCTCATTTTCGAAAAAGTAAGGTCCAATGACTCCGCCGGACCATAAACCGCACCAAACAGTCACAAGTTGAGGATAGAGAGGCTTTTCAACAATAACTCTTGGGTTTTCCGAGCCCCAGATGCGACAATTTTGCTTGTTGACCAAGCCACCGAGGTGCAAACGGGCCTCATAATTCAAGATGATTTGCATTTGATTCACTCAAGTGAATTTTAATAATTTAAATGCGATGTTGAAGCGTGTATTATTCCATTTTTATTAATAGCGTAGTTTCTACTTGTCAAATGTCAAAAAATGACAGCTTCAAAAGTAACATCTACCGAAATAGCGGGCTATTCAAAATAACACCTCTTATTGGAAAACCCTGTATTTAAAAATAACATGATAGACTTAGCTAATACGTATTCAGAAAAATGTCTTTCTGTTGCTAAATTAAGATGAGTAATTTTTTTCCATGTTTGAATCGAAATCTTAATATTTATCAAAGTGAAAATAATTTAAAACACCATAAAAAATATTTCATCTTAGATTGAATTTTACGTCAGAGATGTCGCTATTGATTGGCGTCTAATTTGATTTCAATCTTTCCAAAATTTTGTTTTATATAAATTAAAACAATGAGAGAACATAAAAATTTCGATTACTGCAAATAATTTAATTATTGCTTTTTGTTTAATTAATCTGCGATCTTCGCGATAATCTAAACCGAGCTGATAATCAAATAGATAAAGTATAGTACATTATATTTAAGGCCATTTAAAAACGCATTTACACATTTATGACAGGTTTTGTATTAATTTGATTCGTCATTTTACCAGTTTCAGCAGGTACGGCTTGGTTATATAAATTCCAACGTAATTGAAAAACAGTTAATTAGAGACAGGTATCTGTTTCTTTATATTAAATTTTAAAAAACTAAACCTTAGTAATCTTCAAATAGTATAAAACAAAGTCACTATCCGTGTCTGTCTGTTTGTGCGCTTAGTTCTTCTAAACTACGGAACAGATTTAGATATGGTTTTCACTCATCATTTAGACAATTTCTTCTGAAGTGTTTATATATACAATACATGCACATTACACTTATAGAATATAGAGAAAAGTCTCCGATCAAAACCGGATACACGTCAACAAGTCAGTAAGTACAGGATTTTTCAATAAGAGGTGTTATTTTGAATTGCCCGCTATTTCGGTAGATGTTACTTTTGAAGCTGTCATTTTTTGACATTTTACAAGTAAAAACTACGTTATTAATAAAAATTGGACGATACACGCTTCAACAACGCATTGAAATTATTAAAATTCACTTGAGTGAATCAAATGCAAATCATCTTGAGTGATAAGGCCCATTTCCACCTCGGTGGCTTCGTCAACAAGCAAAATTGTCGCATCTGGGGATCGAAAAACCCAAAAGTTATTGTTGAAAAGCTTCTCTATCCTCAACGTGTGACTGTTTGGTGCGGTTTATGTTCCGGCGGAGTCATTGGACCTTACTTTTTCGAAAATGAAACTGGAGCAACAGTTACGGTAAATGGATTGCGCTATCGAGAGATGATTAATGATTTTTTGTGGCCGGAATTGGATGGTATTGATCTGGACAACGTTTTCTTTCAACAAAACGGCGCTACATGCCACACAAGCAACGAAATCATTGATCTTTTACGATTGAATATCAAAATAACACCTCTTATTGGAAAACCCTGTATAACATGAAATAATAATAATTTCTCATTAGAATTTTGAAATTTTTCCAAGGTATTTTAAATGTTATATTTACATTTCTTCATTTTGAAGATATCGTAAAAACTAATTCCATTTCAGAAACTACATAAAATTGCCCTTTAGATCTTTTTACTTGACATATTCAAGTATCTATATAGTAATATTATTTTCTGCAAAATATGTATTAATGTAACTTATATGATATATATTAAAATAATAAAAAAATCTATGTAAATAAAAATGTAAGCACAAGTTGTTGTGGAGAATTTGAACAATTCTTCAAATTAAGTTAATTTTGAAGTGAAAGATTTTTTCAATTACTGTTATTATTTTAGTTCTGTCAAGCAACTAGTCTATAATGATATAACAACAGAACTTGAATAGGACTTTCACAGAACCCGAAAATTATCGTACAGGTTATAAGGTTTCGGATTTTGGCAATGATTTTGTTTTTTTTAATACCTGTGGATGCTCCTAAGAAAGCTGGCTCGTTCCACGGAAGTATTTCAGCAGATCCGAAAATGATGAAGAACAGATTTGTGATGAACAGGATTCCAGCTGCTATCAGGAATACTATTCTCCATTGAGCTGGATCGGTCTATGGACAAATGTTAAAAAAAGATTAAAAAAAAAAACAATCAAAGTCATCTCTTTGAATTCTAGTGTTGGTTGGTTCTTGATTTCAAATTAATCTAGAATATCCCAATAATTATACAAACTAGAGTGAAAATTTTAATTGAAAAAATAATATATATTTAATTATGAGGGAAACAGCAATTGGGAAAATCATTCAGAAAATGTCAGTGTCTACTTACATCATCAGACAGGATGAGTCCAGCGGTGATGGGAGTCATGATGCTGAAGAGATTGGCCCAGAAGCAGCTGATGCTCATGAGGGTTCCGGCGAAGTTGGGAGCCAGATCAATCAGGTTGATCTAAGAACAAATTTATTAATGTCAACGGTGCACTAGCCAACAGAAACAGCGGAATATAGCTTATTAATACTTTTGCCTCACAAGATGTTCTACACCCAAATATAATTACCTAATTATTCTTCCAATGCAATTAACAAAATACATATTATAGTTCATTGCAGTGAAATCAGCATCCATCAGTTCTGCACATCCAAACCATCTAAAGAACCCTTTTAAAATTTGGTGTCATTATGTTTATATTGGCCCTCTATTTTTTATCTCTGCATTCGTCACACGGTCGGTAAAATGCATATAATGAATTCGGTTTTCTTTCGTCTTCCGTTTGACAGTTCCTTACTTTATGGCCATGCGTCAGGATTGGTAGCAAAATCGCTTATACTGTATTTAGTTCACGTTAACATTTCCATAGCGTTCCATATTATACATCACAAGGCCGACTAGAGTACAAGCCTGGTCAGTGCTGCCGCTAACTAAACTTCACTGCTTAAAATAATAGTCCAATCACTCTGTTTATTTAAAACGCTTGCGGTAAAACAACGCAACAATCAGCTACATCAACGAGTATCAACAACATTCACCGCCATTTGCAAACTGTCGTTTGCTCGATGGCACTGACTTGATCACGTGACACTTCAAAATCCATAGCGCGTCAAGGCCGGTACCTGCTGTAGTCAGCCTAAATCCTAATCTACTTTCATACTTTCTTTTTCAAATTCATTTATCACGGATTCGGTTTCAGAATAATTTCCAATGCATTAGTCTAATTTTGCAAACTGTGAAAAAGGTCACTTACGTTGAAGCCAACGAAGGTGGCAGCCAGGGAGCCGATGGTGATGACCAGGATAGTGACAGCGAGGGGTGCGTTGTAGGCCGGGACATAGGACAGAGCTACAAGACCAAGGGCGGGCATCCATGTTCCTAAAACCAAAAACATATATTTAATAGACTCCAACTTTGGCAGTTTGAGGGCGGTTGAGCAAGCAGGCCACAGTACCCAATTCCTTAACTGCAGCATGCTCAAAAACATATAGTAACTACAAATAGTTCGGAAAATATGAATATTTCAGCAGAATGTGAATTACCTATTGTGTTTGCGACTTTTCTGGCCGTGGTGATCGAGCAAGTTTGCCTGTTAATGAAGTGATCGGACAGGAAACTGAAGAAGAAACTCATCACCCACATGGCCAAGTAGGGGAGAGATGATAAAATTCCATTCTGAAAAAATAAGACATTTTAATAAAAAAAAAAAATTTTTCAGTACGCCATCTATGATTTCGTTTATAAAGCACAAAGAAAAATCAGCTAAGAAACACACCGGTACTTTCAGCTTAGTCCCACGTTTTAGCGAGGAAATCCTACACACAATTTAACGCTTTGAAATATTTACGCTAGATGTCTCTATTATAATGCAACAAAGGTTTTTTCCTACACGGCGGTTTTTACAATGTTTTCTTACTGGAAAATCGAAAACAAACCAGTTTTTTTGCATTATAGCGAGTTACTTGCAGAATGAATCTGATGAGTGATTTTTAAGTTACCATCATAACATCAATTAGATAAATATAATATTTTAAAGTTACCTGTTGAATATCCGCACCCAAAACCTTGTGCACATAGGAAGGAATTTCTGCAAGGAGAGTGACGTATCCCCAGAAGCAGCCGATGTGAGCGACAGCTATCGACCACACGGGCAAGCTCGTCAAGATGGCTTTCCATGGAACACGTAGATTCTAAAAAAAAACAAAAATACTTTAAAACAAGTCGTAAGAAAAATTCGTTTGAATCGGGTCATGATCAAAGATCGGGTACTTTTAACCTGATCATTTCGCCAATGGATTGTGATCGTGTAAAACGATCGATCAACGCAGGACTAATGAGAAGATAATGAAGAATGGGAGAAATCATTCTTGTTTCCAATTGCGTGGTGCATTTTAAAGGCCATACTACAGTATTCCCAGAGAGAGGTCGTACGTACGTCATCGACGTACTCGTATTCTTCCTTTTAGAAAAAGACAGAAGCTAATATAACGATGACGTCACGTAAGACCTCTCTTTGAGACGATAAACTATATTCATATTCTGCCACGCCACACAGCTAGTGGGCAGGCGCATCTTGCACACCTCACCCGATGATCCCGGGCACCCCTGCTTAATCACCAAATGAATCGAACCACTTGGGCTAACTAACTATGGCAGATGCGTTGGTTATCCAATGAATGGTTCCCGGGGCGACGGTACCCAAACCCGCCTCCCAAATTGAAACATTGGTTTAATTATTTCCCTCCATAAGTATTTTGGGAAAAGAGGATTACGTTAGTCACAGAGTTTCTGCACTGAAATAATTCCCTTTTAGCTTTTCAAGGCAAGCAATTCTTTGTTGCCATTTTCAAAAGTGGAACTGATTTTAAAATAATTTACACTATTCCGTGACTTTTTACGGTTCTGCGCTAGTTTTAAGAAATAAAGTAATATCTTATGCGACATTATTCATAACATTAACCAATACAAATTATATCTTACAATAAAAGACATAAATTTGTTTTAGACCACTTTAATTTTAATTGTACTCTACCGGTTTCGGAAGCACCCTTCCTTCGTCAGGAGAATATTAAAACTCATTGTAAATTATGACGAGCCACAAAGTAAATGCTTATTACAAATATGCAAATTATATCTTATTGGTGTTAACTAAATTCACGTCTTGATTCGATTTATGCAATGATAGGTAGTTAAATAGTCACTGTGCTTGTTAAATTAATTGTAATGAATATTTTAAATAGTTTACCACGATTAGTGTATTTAGTAACTTCTATTTTAAAAGAATGCAGTTTCATTGTGTCATTATCATAACCAAGTATAAGATTCTACACCGTTTACCTCACACTTTTTAAGTACTCTTTCCTCATCAAGTAAATAAGATAATTCATTTTGTATTCCAGAGTACGTAATGATCGGTTATGTATCGAGAAATGCAAATTATGTGGTTATAAGTGCATTATTTATAAAGTAATTATAGTAGGTATTTATGCCACGAAGGCATTTTGCAATAATGATCGAAGACCTAGCCTTGTTCTGCTTATAGAAGATACATTTCGTATCGCTCTTGTGAAATGCCACCATTCGAAATAGATTTAGCCGTGTTTGGTGATCCCCATCTCTTTCCCCTCATCACTGTCTTCAGATACCCAGATCATGGATGTCATAGTCTCACAGGCTCCAGACGGTTGGCAGCAGTTGGGACTCTTGTATTCACGTATAATAAATGTTTTACTGTCGGCGACATTTTATTCTATTCCCTTTAGGTTTCTCCAGAGATATACAAAGGCAAAAATAATGTCAAAGGAAATGTCTTTGCAATCGTCGCGTTAGGAACGATACAAATCATCAAAAAATATATATTTTTTTTTATTTTTTTTTTATATATTCAATAATATTGTTATTGGGTTTATAAAAACAGTTTATTTTTAAACAAGTTCTACGGTGTAATTATTATTACGCGTGACAGCTGTTTCGCCCTCTGAAGGCATTATCAAACTGTTATTATCAGACTAATGCTATTATCATACAATATATTACGTATTGTTATCGCGTATATAAAATATGTTTGCCGTTACATTAAAAGTATGACGTGAATAATTAAGAGACGTTTTTTACATGCCTTTTAAAACCTTCAAGGTTTTTGTTGACGATTTTTAAAGACATGTTGTTTAGTAGCACCATACCCTGTCTGTTGAGACAATTCGTTTGTTATTCGGACGAGCATGGTGGCGCTGTCGATAGCCAAACTGATATTGACAAGAAATCGTTTGACAATGGCAACACTGGCGGGTCTATAGTTCAACATTCCTAAACGTCACACGGCTACGTAAAATACGAATAAATTGGCACCGTTCAATTGAAATTTTATCATACATTGTGGCACCCTTTGACCTAAAAATGGAGTTAATTAATGAGGTAACTTTCGCCAAAACTTGTTATATTTGAACAACTTTCATTTATACTAGTTAGAATGGATTCAATTGATTGCGTATGCGACTTCTTTCAATTCTAAGAACTTCGTTAGTTCACCTCGGTTCATTATTAAGCCAGTCATTTTGACAGTGCCATACCACGTCCACGAGGAGTGCTTAGAATCCTTGTTCACCAGGAAAATCGGAGAAGTGGGGTCCAGATCATCAACAATGAGGAAAATGACTAAACATGAATGATCGAGGATCTTACCTGGTTGATGTGCACCTGGCCCAGCGACTCCTGGATGTACAGCTTCTCCTCCACGGAGATGGTCTTGTGCAGAGCAGGGCTGTCGGCCCCGAAGAGCTGCAGCACCCCGGCGAACACCACACTCACCAGGCCCATCACGTAGAAGATGGCCGGCCAGCCGTAAGAGCTGCTGGCCAAGAACCCGCACGAAGACATTGAGATTACTGTACCGAATTGGGCGCCTGCAATTTACGTTAAGATTAAAATGGGGCAAAGGAACAGTCGCTAATCAATCGCCCTACAAATAAAAATCGTGAAAATAAAATCGATCACTTCACTTCCGACTTTATGTCCGGGTTAAATCTTCCCCACAGGAAAAACTAAACCCTCCCACAAATGATCATCTAGTCAATCCACATTATGGAAGTGCATTATATAAGCATAATAAATACAAAACAATACAAGATCAACAACACGCCAACTCACCAGAGATCAAATGGGAAAATAATTCACCGACTCCAGATATTTTAATATCAGAGGGTTCTGCTCGGTAGAACTAATATTATTACTAGTAGTTCGTTGAACAGTAGACCTCGTGTCCAAAAAAGTATATGAAAAACAATATGTTCTCTGATATCATAATATTTTGTACAGATAAGTAGGTACCTACTTAATTATAAACCTTAATAACATTTTTTTTAAATATCATTAGGAACAGAATTGGTTGAGGGAACCTGCAATGCCTTATTATGAGATATTTACTGCTGTACTATTAAAAAAACACTGCCGTTAAACAGTGTTTTAGTGACTCGTTGAACAAAGACTATACGAATTCTATTTCGAATTAGTACTAATAAAAAAAGTATTTAAGTGTGCTGCAAGAGAACTGGCAATATTGCATTTTGGCAGACTGACGCATGTGCCATGCGTGTGTTTCGTTGAAAAATTATAATTTTTATTTGTGATTCAAATCACGTTTTTGTTCATAATTTCTATTTCAATGACCAATTCATTATCATATAAGTATGATTCAAAATTTTTAATATTATTTGTGTTATTTTTCGTCTCATCTTCTCCAGTCTGCCTCTGGGTTGCTTGCACTGAGAAATAATTAAATTAATTATTAACTTACCACCGTATACGAATGTGCTGAATCTCGACCTCTCGCAAACAGGGGCCCATTTCCCGATGAAGGTATGCAGAGCAGGCAGGAAGAAACCTTGGGCCAGGCCTTGGATGACCCTGCAGGCGCAGACTGCTTGCCATCCACCCTAAAAATACAAAAATGATATCTTAAAATATAATAATTTTCAAAAATGCAAAAAAAAACAACTTGAATTTTTTTAATATCCAGTAGTTATATTTATTTTTCATTTTCCGTAATCACATCATTTATAATGCGAGAAACAAATATATATTACGTACAGTTAGTACCTTCTAGTAATGAACCCTGAAACTTTCCATATTCCTTTTCAAGAACCGACTTGTATTGCGAATGTATCGAAACCTCGAATATGGTTGCAAGATACAGATACAGATAGGACGTCATTAATAACACCTAACTCTTAACTCTACAAAACTTCTGGATTCTCGTATTTTTGTTTCATGATTTCGTGTCGGTGTTGTAAATAAATACTAATAAACATGTTTTAAACTTTACTCAACTGATAAACAAATATTTATTTATCGTACTTGCTTATCAGTCGTGTAATATTTCAAACACGTTTATTAGTGTGTCCCTTATTGTTGTATTCGAACATAATTGTGGTGCACCGTTGTTGAATGATTAGTATTTATCTTTTGTTATTTCTTTGAAATTAGTTTATGTTAACCCTTCGTCAGTTGTGTACATTATATAAATATGAAATAAATAAAATATGTCTCAGATTGTAAATTACAGTACCTAAACTTCACACAATCTTATGTAATTCTATGACGTAGAATCTGAGGGGCATTATTTAAGTATATTAATTTGTTCTAAGTGAAAAAAACATCAGTTAAGATTTAACCTACCGAATGAATAAGAAAAGATTCATATCAAAGTACTTAATAACCCCCTGATAAATCCATGTGACAAAGTAAGATTAATTAAGGTTCTTCAAATAGATTTCTAACATATTTATAATCTTTTTTAAATTTTCTTTTGGAATAACCTAATGAGTAAAACCTTAAATTGTAATTTGTAATTAATAACGACAATATTAACGACCTCCAAACGACAATTTGATGCAGAAAAAGATTCGGTCACACCTAGGAATGAAGCCTTGCCGGGGCTTAGCTCTACCACTGAGCTAATTCTTCCTTATTCAGCTTTTCTCGTAGATCTAATAAATATACTACAATCTTCATAATGTTATTAAAAAGTTAAAATTTTTTTACCTCTAAAGATATGTGAAACAAAAAAATCCAATAACGGAAGCCATATTTAACAAATGTTTTAAAAATTCGAGGCATAAATCACTATTATCATAACGAATACGAATTACATATTACCGTAACTACGAAATTAATGGTTATTTAATCGGTATCGAGGCGATTAATCGATATCACGATTAATTGCACAACAACAGGCACTATTTATTATCCAAGGTTTATTAACGGTTCCTTGGTTGAATGATGAATTACATTAAATTTGAATTTAGAATTTAGATATTTCATTAATCAAAAGGGCTATTAATGTTAGATTTATTGGGTTTTTGACTCCAATAAATCGAAAGTCCCTTCAATAAGGTTATAGAGAACATGATTTATGAATAGGATATGATATGTTTTGTACTTTATTTAACTATGAACTTCAAGGGTCAGTCATTAACCTACGCGTGTGTTAATTGTTTCTGTTTGGAAAACACATAAATATTGTACGTAATAATGTATGTTTTTGGATTGAAAATTTGATGCTTTAATTAAACAATGCGAGTAGAACACGTCTTGACCTTTGAAAAAATCAAGTATTTTTCTTGATAAGCCTTTTTATAAGTCCAGAAAACAATAAAGTAACAGGTCTTTAAAAACTGCTTTAAAGTTCAAAATCTACTTCTTTTGATTATTGATTTATTGTATAATGTAACTAATTAAGTTGCTTAGAAAGTGTTTGTAAAATTTTTTTTTGTATATTTTTGACTGAACCTCGCGCAAAATAAAATAAAACAAATTTTGGCGATGTTTTTTTCTTGCATAAATCAAAACAGGCTGCTGGTTTTAAGCGGGAATTTTAACCTTATCGTCATCTACATAACAATAACACTCATTATTGTTAGCGGCATTACATAAGGAAGATGACGTGAATCCAAACAACCAATTTATCAGAAAGAACAACATATGTATTACTATTTATTAAGAAAATTCAGCTCTTCCTTCTAAAAGCCCTGTAAAAAATCATATGAATATGACATAGTTAGTAAAACGCATTTAAGGCCGTGGACACACTAGGCAAAAGTTAGCTATTGCGTCGGCGGCCTTAAAATCGATTTCATATAACATTTTTTAATCGATCATTCCTTGGGAAGTTTATGATGTTCAGTTGATGAATTAACACATTCGTTTAAAACCAAGTAAAAAAAATTTAAGGAAATCATTTAGCATGTCTTCCCGAGACGTTAAATGAATTAAATTCAGGTATTAAAATAATCCCACATCTACATCATGATATTTTGTAAACTAAACAACATGCGAAGGCAAATCATCATGCTCGATTCTTCTAAGTATCGTAATTTTACCCATCTGATGATATCATCCTTCAATAATCACCATAAACAAAAAAAAAACACGTCTAAAGAATTCTAGCATCGGTGTTTTTTTACAAACTTAGCATCATCATGTTGCTGCTACGCCAAAAAAAATGTAAGGTCAAAATTCGTGTGATACGCCCCTCATAAATCTAATTGCGGATTTAAAAATAGGAAAATACAGCTGTTTTATAGTCCGGTAATATCGGATGGCCAATAAAATCGGACACTTCAATAATCGGATCTGTCAAAAATTAATGTATCACGGATCTTGAAATATCTGACCACTAAATGCACTAAATGATTCACACTTTTTACGAGTGTCTCGCCTTGGAGGTCAACTGAGAGATGAGGAAATGACAAGATTCTGGACAGGAAAATGGCAATTAAATTTTCGTTACATTCTTCGAGTGAAGGTCTCCGGTGGGAAAAATTTCAGAGGACACAATACATGATGTGGAAAAGATTTACTGGGAAATGAAACGTACATAAATTTAGTTAAAACATCCGGAAAATTCGAAAACAAAACTGAACACTATTGAAAAGTGACGAGAAAAATTATTCTAACCTAACCTCACCTAAAATAAAAAAAAAAGTGTGTGTGGCAAGCCTACGCACGACGGAAGTGAAACTTTTAGTATTCTTCTCTCTCTCTCTTTTCATTTCATTCTCTCTTTTTTCTCAGTTCTATCTCGTCACTACTCATTTTTGTCACTAAAACTCTGTTCCAAATCGAATAAACCACAATCAATTACGTATTTCACTCGTATTACACTCACCGCGCAGTACACGAAGCAAGCAGCTGATGCCTGGCGTGGCGTCGTTGGCTAGAGAGAGAGGAAAAGAGAGAAGAGAGAGGGAGAACGTTCGTCAGTGGCTCCCTCACCTCAGTAAGCGACTACGGTGAGAGAGCGACAGTGAACGGTGAGCGGTGGTGGGGGTACGGGACCCCCACCACCAAATGATCACGGTTTTTCGTGACGGTCATGAGTCGGTTTTACTCCGGTCCTCGAAAATGCATGACGCCCGTAAAGAAGTTTCACTTCAAAAAAATTGAGAACGGGGAAGAGTCCCAACTGCTACCGACCGTCTAGAGCTAGTGAGACTATGGCATCCCCGATCGGGGTATGTTGTGAGGCTGAAAGTAGTGGGAGGGTCAATGATATAGGAAAGAGGAAGGTGGGATGTACGTTGCTATTCACATCTGGTGTCCAAACACGTCCAAAGCCATTTTATGCAACGTTTTAATTTGGAATGGTGATCTTACACCAGGGCGATACTAAGAGTAGCTTCCACTCTGGAACGTGCCGCAAATATAATAAATATTATTTTTAATTAGTAATTAAAAATTAAAATGCCGGGATTTGAAACCGCGGCCTCCAGCTTGCTAGTCTAAAATGTCTTACCTATTATTTTAGAGCCTTAAAAGCCTTACCTATTATTTTATTATGTTCTGTTTTGTCCGGTTACCATTGATCTGTCTATCTATCTATCTTCTATCTATTTATATAATGAAGAGTGTCTGTGGCGGGCGGGCGGCGGCTTAGCGGCGGACACCGGGCTAGCGACACGGATTTGTTTTTTATACAAATCTACAATTTTATTCCAATATTGGTGAATTTTTGTACACTAAGGACGGGTTGTTTCGGAGAATTTGAACAATTCATCAAATTTCAACGTTCATTTTCAAGTTCTGTAAAAGATTTTTTCAAGTTTTGTTTTTATTTCAGTTTTTTAAGCAACTAGCCTACAATGATATACTAACAGAACTTGAATAGGACTTTCACAGAACCCGAAAATGAACGTTGAAATTTGATGAATTGTTCAAATTCTCCGAAACAACCCGTCCTTAATCTTCAAAACAAGAGAAAGGTCACTGTGTATATAAGATTTCAAAAAAACGCTGTATAAAGCCTGATCAACGCTAGAGACAACAGTTATTAGATTATTAAAATAAAACTAGTCATAACACAGAGCAAGGAACGCTATACAATTGTTGGCTTTTTCGCGATGTCTCAAACCTTTTATGAAATTATAATCATATCTGTTTCATTCAATACAACATAAGTTAGTTTATCGTGAGAATCTTCTCACGATAAACTAAAGTTGTATTGATTAATTAATTAATTATCTAATTAACCTGATTAATATTACTAATTTGCTAAGTCAATTTAATTGTCCTGGCCATTGAGCATTATTCTGTTTTATTGTTACAAGTGTTGCGTTGGCCACCTCGACATTATGGCACGCCATCAAAACACCATGTTTTATTGATCTGAAATAGAAATATCTCAATCAGAATATTAGCATAATATTCATGGTCAACACTGTTTTATAGTTAATACTATAAATGATGGCTTAACAAGTTGTATCGCAAGCTACTGATGAAATAAATCATTATTTTTCGTATACTCATTAGGATGAGAGCTTTCAAATTCAAATGTCGTAATCTTCTTTAAACATGTAAATTATCATTTTTGTAAAAATAAAAATTTGTAACAAAAATGTAAGTCTGTTTTTCGGTACAAAAATGTTTATAGCCTCCAATGAAAGAAGTGCTATTAAAAAGAGGTTACTAAAGATAACTATAGCCATTTCAACAGCGTAATATAATTACAGAAAGAGACACTTACGGCATGGGCACACCAGGGGAACCAGCTGAGAGGAAATGTCTTTGATGACAGTGCCCATGGCCAGCAGTAATATAATATAGGCTCTTATCCACTCGAGTGATTTTCGGCATATTATGCCGAGTTTGCAAAACGTCTTGAGTGATCGCACGCCATAAAATGCCATTTTTGAATCGCATTTACGATATTATTTTTCAATAATAATAATAATAATAATTGTATGACTTATATAGCTCCGTTTTTGAACAAAATCACCTCAAGGGCGCTGTCTTATAATACATTTCTACAGTGATCTATGTTATTACTAACTATTTATGGAGATAATATACAGTACAATACTTACCTAGTAGGTCATTCGAGATTAACACTTAATTAACATTATCTAATTGTTTATTAGCGAAATTTAGATACAGGATTGACGACATAATTGGAAATTTGAATATAACTGGACTTTCTCTTAGGAATGGTACATTTAATTTAAGGGTATGACAGCCTAAAAAGGTAAGTTTTTAGTTTAGACCTGAATTCTGTTGGACTTGTTATGGATATTAGTTCCGGAGGGAGTTTATTCCAAGCCTTCGGCCCAGATACTCCGAAAGCGCGATCACCAAACTTAGTATTTGGCTTGCGATTAGGTTCTATCAGTCTGCCTACATCTGATTCATAACATATCGGTGAATTCATTGGCTAGATAGCATTATAATATATTTTTTAAATGAAGTGAGTACTCGATTGATAATTTGGTATAAAAACCGAACATTGGCTCTTACGTGGTTATCATATAGTAACAGAAAAGAGCTTTTGTGTGGTTTTCACAAATAATAACTTAATAACAGAATGCTGGTTCTTGTGTGGTGGTCATTGACAGAAATTTAGTTCTAATTTGGTGGTAATTAAACAACTTTTGTTCCTTTGGTGGTCATACAATAACAGAAACTGGACACTTACGACATGGGCAGACCAGGGGATCAGCAGGGAAGACAGGCCGTTGATGACGGTGGCCATTACTAGCAGTCTCTTGCCGCCGTACGCATGCGCCAGCTGGCCGGCTGGAAGTTGCATAAGGCAGTAACCCCACAGGAAGGAGCTGAGGATGATGTCTTGCGTCTGTTTGTCCCATTCGAATATCTGAAAAAAGAAATATTATTTTTCTCTTATTCCGCTTCACTCTTAATACGCAATATTTCACTTTCAAATAAATGGATTTAGCTTTATTAATTCAAAACATGATTTATTTTGTCGGGGGAGACGGAAAAATACGCACTTTTAATTTTAATTTCGTTTATCAAGTCACTTACGCGATATGTCAATTAGTTTGCGGCGCCGTTATAGTCGCAGCCGACGGCGACTATGTTCATATCAAGAGTTGGATTATATTCATAATATCGTATTAGAATTAAATCACAAACCTAGCGTAGCCCACAAACTACTTGAAAACTGGGATATAACTCTAAAGGGGACGCGAGCAGGCGTTATTAAACGTTCTCCAACATTTATAGTAAATTTTAGTAATAATAACTAAATTCAAGTATTAATTCAAAGTAAACATTCCATATTTACCGTGAAGCGGAATTCGTAACCTTTACCAAAGAAATAATTAAAAGCCATTCAAAAGGTGCGTACAAATCAATTTAAACAAACCCTTGCAAGAGTTGTTGTGTGCTTGAAGATTAATAAATTAACGATTATTTACACAGATGAATCCAAAGATATTAGAAGAACGAGATATGCTATGTTGGCCGCCGGACCGTAGGCGGAGTACTACCTAATTAGGGTACTTTGAATACTGTCGGGACGTGTACGCACAGAAATCTGTTCTATGTATTAGTGCGGATACCTTAGCGTAAGCGAAGGTGTGCAGTAGTATTGGTGAACAAAACCGGCGACACTGGGCAAAACAATTCCACACAGTATGAACTGCTCATAGCACATCTCGTTCTTCTAATATCTTTGGATGAATCCATAGAAAAAGATAACAATATTTTAAAAACCTTTTTACTATTAAACAGTGGCTATTAAAAGTATACAACAATCTTCCAGGTAATACTGAATAAATACACGATATATCCCAATTTCAATCATCACTTAAAACATTCTTCAAATGTCGCTACACCTTAAACCAGAGATCCCCAAACTTTTTTGTCCCGTAGACCACGTTCCGATTTTTTCTGTTTTGGCTAGACCCCCTGCTTTCCTAACATTGATTTTTTAGACTGAAATTTCCAATTTTTCTGAATGGCCTTGTATGCATAAGGTATTCTCGATTGCTCAGTTTTGGATAAAATATTTTTATAATTTGAATTTGGTACGTTACTTAGACAACGCTCGCGATTTCACTGAACTGATTCCTGAAGTAATTTAACGGGCCGTTTATATATCTATTTCATTCTTTCATAAATATTCTCTGAATGGCTATCCTTTCCACAAGGGGTGCTACATTTTTGTTCGATTATTGTGAATATAACATGTCTTGTATTTTTATAACGCCATTAATTATTTACCTTTAAAAAGGATTGCTAGTACCTACCATTAGAGAGATTTTTTTATGTTCATAATATAAATACAACTGTCACTTTGGTGGGCGTATTCCGCAAATACAGAGTTGGAACTTATAAAAAGATCATTAGCACAGAGTTAGGTCATTCGTCTAAAATAAAACAAAATTCTCACATATTCAAATAAATATAATATAATATAATTTAAGTAAATTTATTTTTTCTGATCTTGTCGTATCGCTTAATGAGGTGATCACACGAAGGGCAATAGTGACCAATATCCCGTGAGCACTTCAAGTAGCAAGGGATGAGACAACACCCCAACACACCCCCAACAAGGCAGATGCCCACCGCCCAGAGGTACGTTATCAGCCCCCTAACCGGTTTCACCACTGTGCGAATGTTCGCTCCACAATTCGGGCACGTCGCAGATAAGGGTTCTGTACCCGGCAACTGGATGCGAGGTATATTTGCCATCACTAATAATTTTCAATATCTTCTTTAAATTTATTTTATAAACGTTATAAATAAAAGAGCCGATGGTTATTTTAAATTGAATAATAAAGATTTAATGGGTCCAAACCCCACACATTTAACACTTAAAATCTTTAACCGTTCTGATATCATAATGAATCACAAAAATGATGTTAAATTTTGACAAATAGTTTGACGTATATTTGTTCATGTCTTTTGTTTTTTTTCTTTATTCAAAAGAAAGTATTTTGCTGTTGATATGGAAGCCTGCCTATTGAAAATGGTTGAAAAATGATCTTTAAAAATCATGCGGTTCTCCAATCCGCAGAATACAAGGTTGCGTGATTACTCTCAGTGTGAAATAATGAGAATTTGGATAATTCCAATTTAGTTTTTTTTTTTTTATTTTAACAAAACTCACTTATAATAATTTTATGAATAAATAGATCGCGTACGCTAGAAGAGATTTAGGGCTAACCCAACGGCTAGACTGCTGGAGACAGAATTATATTATTTGCCGCACGAGGTACCGCGCGCAGGTTTACAATGATACCAGTCTCACAAGAATGTAGGTAAAAATAATGTTGTAGTTATTTTCGGGTGATGTAAACTACCTATAATTTACCCTACAGTAATAAAACATTTATTATTATTACTTATATACGTAAATCATGCGTACAGGAAACAAATCATTACTTATAATCAAAGCTTTTATAGGAAGTTCAATAACATCGATTATCTAATAACGTATCATTTACAATTATAAAGTATCATTATAATAATATGTTTACTTTAAACAAAGATTACTGTGTGATTATTTCATTTATTTCACAGTAGATTACCGATACAATTTGCTTCGAACAAATAATAATGCGGTCTGCCTTGAAATGATTCAAAGTTTTTTTTTTCTCTCTTTACTTTTACTCGTTGCAGAATGTTTGTTGTAAACGGCAGATGTTCTGAATTTCCGCATATATTTAATCATTCCCCATAAAATTTTACTTTAATATTTTCAAGTTGATAGGTGTATTAATTAATCACCTTTTTTACTTTCAAATTGCAGATAAAATGAGATCATTGATGATAAAACCAATGAATAAATTTTTTTTAAATCTTGTCGTGTTCCATTTTTATAAAAATAGTTTTATTTTATCAATTCATATTAAATCTAAAATAATCACTAGATTCTAATTCCCCAAATTCTTCTTTCCTATGGTGATTGATGGTAATTAAAATGGGAAGTTTAAAGTTACCGCGCGTGTGGGTGGGGTGGTGAATAAAGCGGCAACCAAAATAAGCAGGCCGACTACAAATTATGCCGCTACATAAGGGGCCGAAGACCGACAGATCTCCTGGTCAAGGGGAATCATTAAATATCAGGAACAAAACAAATAATATATCCCTGAATATTGCGGGAGTATCCCACCCAAAATTGGATGTCTTATTATCTATCGAAATAAAAAAAACTTTACTAATCTGAAATATTTTTTTTAACAATTCATAACCATAAAAATTCTGTTAAGTAAAATATTTTAAACTTCAAATGTAAACTGAATAACATATAAATAATAAAAAAATAACTATTGATAATTTATTAAGAATTATTGATAATTTCGGTTAAAAATGGGATTGCAGGCTTTGTGAATGAATTAACAGCTTTCCTGAAAAACTTTTAGTAAATTACGAATGATGTCGGTACACATCTTCATGAAAAAACGAGTATTTTTGCATTTCATCATGATACAGGTTATCCGGGTGTAAAGTGCGCTAACTTCTGGGGGTGATTCTACATGATTTTAGAAGTAGAAATTCTAATGTTTTAAAGTAGTTTTCAAAAAAAAATTCTTCCAAAGAAAAATATTTTTTTATGGGAAAATAAACATTGGAATTTCGAACAAGTTTTTTTTTCTTTTTTACTCCTACCATCATGTAGAATCACCTCCCGAAGTTAGGTCACTTTACCCCCGGACACCCTGTATATTATCATGTCATTGCACAATTTGAATAACCATATAAAAAATGTATAAAAATATATAGGTACCTATATTCAAATATATAGTTTGATACACCATCGTATATTTTTTTACTTTAGCGTGATCTCTCTTAGATATGCGACAAAGTTAGTACCTATTTAAGGCAAATCATGTGACTGAAGAATCCGAGAGTGGTTTGACCACGATGTTTCTATTCCGGTTCAGGTGTCGTCGATGTTTTTCATTAGAAGCCTCAGAGACAGGCGTGGGATATAAGCAAAGAATGAAACGTATTTGATTTTAATATATAGAAAAAAACGACATCCAAAACCAAAACACTCGCGTCGCACGTCTTTGTGCTTAAAACAGCATCATTTAGGTAAACTTATTATTTCAATACAATATTATGGCAAATTTGCAAAAACGTTTGAACGATCGTTTGCCATAATGTGCCAAATTTATAGAAAAAATGGGATAAACGCGTTCGAGCTACAATTAGAGATTTCGTCGAAACTTATTTCATTATAAGAATGCGAGAATTAGATGATCTACAGTCTCTCGTGTCTAGGATGAACGAAGTATGCATGAAGAGTAAGTTAATGATGAATGTAAGTAAGTCTAAAGTAATGGTGTTTGAAAGAGAGAGTACGAAAACAGTGTGCAATATAGTTGTGAATGAAGAATACTTGGAGCAGGTGGATGAGTTTGTGTATTTAGGATGTATGTTTACGAGAGATGGGAAGGCTGAAAGAGATATTGGAAGAAGGGTAAAAGCAGGTAATTCCGTTAATGGAGGACTGAACGCAGTTGGCGCTAACAGAAAATTGTCCAAAGAAGCGAAGTTAGCAGTCCACAACGGAATGCTGGTACCTACCTTGATGTATGGAACTGGCAAAGAAAGGATGAAATAAGATTAAATGCTGAGGAAATGAGATCCCTGAGGCGTATGTGTGGTAAAACCATGTTTGATCGTGTGAGGAATGTGGAGATCCGCAAAGAGTGCAAGGCTGATGTAAACGTAATGAGTAAGATTAAGAAAGGGACGCTTAGATTGTTTGGGCATGTAGAGCGAATGAGCGAAGATAGGAGTGTAAGGAGGATATATGATGCAAATGCGAATGGTAGCAGAAGTCGGGGACGCCCGAGGAAGACATGGCACCATCAAGTGAATCAGATACTTGAGTCGGGCCATGTCAAGAGTCAGAATAATAGAAGACTATGTATGAGACGATGTATGAATGTGAATGATGCAAGAAGTGTGTGCCAAGACCTAGTTGTTTGGCGGTCTCTCTGCCTACCTCTGCGGGAAAACGGCGTGATGGTTAGTTAGTTACTTAGTTAGATAAGCGGTGCGCGTAGTACCGATTCGATAGGTTTTAGTTAGAGCGTCGGGAGAGTTGGACGTCAGTTGGAGGTAAAAAAGCGGAACCTATTTTTTCGCTTCATGCTTCATCAATAATCGATAAACGGAGAAATTTAGGTAGATTTTTTGGCTATAAACCGCAGTAAGCAGTTCATATGTTTCAATATTAATATTTTGTAGAATGTTATGAATTTAATAATGTGGTAAATGTATAGGTATATTTTATACAACTAAACGCTTGAGTGAATCGAAATTAACAGTGCAAGTTTTGTATGGCTGTATCGACAATTGACATGCAAACGATCCACATCATGTATCTTCCTAATCTAACTCAACAAAGTTCCCCCTCTTTTTAAGCTCCCGCATTCCAAATTTCTACCGATTTATAACAAGTTTCTCGTTAACTCCTCAAGTTTTTAAGTTCCAAAAAAATTTATGTTATTTTTGAAGATAATATCAATACATTTGTTATGCCGAAAATTATATGAAATTCACTCGATAGAAAAAAATCGCAAAGTAAGCTCCGAAAACATAACACGTTTTGTTTTGTTACTTAATATGTCATATGCAAAACATAAATCACAGTGTATCTTTAAATGCAACTAAATCATTTGTCGTGAGATTTTTGCTGTATCTCAAACGAGTCGTGTTTTATTAAATATTTTCACCATTTTCGCTTGATTTTTATCGTTTTTCAATATTAGCGCACTCTCTCTAACATTCGTATTTACATAACTCCCTTTCAAAACATTTTTGAACGCTTACTACGGGACCTTAAAGACATATATTTGAATTTATTGATGCAAATCTTGGAAGCGGAAATTAACCCACTTCCCGGCATCCGATCGAGCTTAAGCTCGGCGAATAGACTCGTTTTGTGGCGTTCACGTACACATACGCGGACATAAACGCATTACTCTGAAAACGGTTGTCATTACAGCCGCTAATATATGAAATAAATGTCAGTCCTAAACGATCGGCATCTGGGAGAAAAAGTAAATTCCCCCGCTAAAAAAAATTTAAGATTTAGAAGATATTTTAAAATAGGGGAATTATAGTGAAAAAAACTTTTTAGGAATGATTTTTTATTTACCATATTTGGTGGATCTTACATACTGTTGAATTAAGTTAAGCTGCAAGCACATTGTACAATGCTTTAAAATTTTAGCTTTATTATCGATTAAATGCAATGTTTATTAATATGTACTGAAACACAAATATTAATCGCATACAGAAAGATGCCACTACATTACAAACATCAAGGTAACATCACATCATTTGGAATTAATGCAAAACGTTAATTTATTAGAAATATGCATTAAAACATCTCACTATCAAACTATCACTCTGACCTAGCAAGTCAACGAAGGTCATACAAATAACTTATAAACTTGCCAACGTTCAAGACTACACGACCTAGTGAATCATTGCGGACATTATACTCGTGGTAGTGACCTTACAGATAGATAGACCGGCAAAGTAAACAAATTAAATCACTAATGACAAACTGACAATAGATAAAATAATTAGTATTTCTCGCACTTAGTATTTCACATTTTAGCCTTTCGTGTTACTCAACTAATTAATAATCTATATATATATAAATATACATGAATGTTTCTCTGTTTGTCCTCCATAGAATCAAATACTTCTTGACCGATGTCGCTGAAAATGCCAGTGTTTGTTCTTATTAGTATCAGGAGTGTTTAGATATTGGTTTGAATTGTGGAAGAACTTTGGGACGCCCGATGAAGCCTTAAGAGGAAGCAACCAGCCAAAAGTGTGTATATTCTTGGTATGCCTTATATCGCCACGAATATAGGTAATTGGCATTAAAATCGCTTGACAAACGGAGTCTAGAAACGCTCGATTTCAAGCACAACGGTGGTTTTTATTTATTTTTTAAACAATTTTATAAGAAAGCAAAAAAGTTAATCAAGAGAAACTATAACAGATAATCTTAGCTATAATACAGTATTTTTAAGTTGTTTCTTGTTTGCGTTCATACATTTCTATTGAAAAAATCTTATTTTAGTAGTTTACAATTATATTTTTAATTGCGTAATTATTTTTTTTTGTATTCTACTCAAAAAAAAAAAAATTGTAAACTACTAATGTGATGCACAAAGAAAGAGGTGTAAGGAGAATGCGTTACTTGGACGCCTGAGGAAGAGATGGCACGATCAAGTGAAACAAATACTATAATAGTACCTATTTCTACTTTTAAAATGCACCGATGACAAGTACACTAAAATTCACAACTTCAAAACTTTACCCCAAACCATTAGTCCCCGAGTAACGCCGGGTACATGTCGGCTAGAGTTGAATATAATTAGCGGTTATTCCAATCTTTATTTTAATATCTGTTAACCAGTTATGTAAATGATTTGACACATTTCTAAAATAAAATAAACAAAATAAAAACATGTGCTATAACTTGGTCAAAGTATTTTAATGTTTAAACAACGATCGTAGTTTCGAATCTTTTTAGTAGTTTAACCCTTACCACTCCTTTGTCGAGTGTGGCTCGACATTATATTTCTTACACCAACTCCTATGTCGAGTCATACTCGACATTATAGTAACACAATTTCGAAAAATAATTTAAATTATCAAATGTATTTTTTTTTCTTTTAAACCCTTTATATCTCATTCTGAATATTCCGAATACGCAAAATACATATATCTCGTCAAGTTTCGCCTTTTAGATAATTTTTAAAATCGTATTATTTTTAACCTTGTAAATGCACTGCGCAGTTATTTGGTTGCGACGCATGTACGTAGGTAGGTACTTGCCTGTCTACCTGCGTAACAATAGGAAGCGCTGAGGGATTTCTCCCAACACATAACAAAGGATTCTTATACCTATTCACTTGTTATCACATAATATTTTGTTCTGTTTGTGTATTTACATTTGTTTTTACTGTCCTCCATCCAAGAAATACCACACACTGAAAAAGTTTAAGTGAATAAGGGCATATTAAGTTGTTAATTTTATATATTTCTATGTTTTTTGTACTCTATGTAAAGAAAGAGTAATAAAAATTACATATTTTAAAAATTTTTGTTTAACTTATTATTGAGGCCACTTTTTATCCCTTTTTTGTAAATTAATTAAGGAGTTGGTAGTAGGTAATTAAAAAACAAATTAGGAGTGCAAAAAGTTAAACATGTTAAATGTCTTTTGA
The DNA here is from genome assembly GCA_026573805.1 of Hesperophylax magnus. Lineage (NCBI taxonomy): Eukaryota > Metazoa > Arthropoda > Insecta > Trichoptera > Limnephilidae > Hesperophylax > Hesperophylax magnus. Next base: position 4,055,004 of record JAIUSX010000088.1, read on the forward strand.
ATTTTTGGGTCTTTGAATTACTTAAAGAATAACGTCAAATGTATCCAACGTGACATATGATAGCTTTTAGTTTCCCATTTTAACAATCAGGCAATGTGTAGCAAAAATTAAGTTTGTGTCGACATCTAATAGATTTACAGAATTTTAAAAGGATTAAATTTTGGAAAGCCTTGGAAACTAGACTTTCTATTGTCTCACAAAATTAAGATAAATGTGGCAAATAAGAAACTCTTATGTTTCCAGTTAATTCTTAATTCAATCGTTGCTCAAATTAGACAAAGATAAACCATAACAATAAATAAAGAGTAAACGATAGGACGCGGTGGAGTTTAATATTCTACTAGCTTTTTGCCCGTTGCAGGCAACTAATGGGTAAAAATGTGGTGCGTGGTGTAGTATTTGAATGTAGATGAGGCGAGGGTGTGGGACTACAATTTAAAAAAAAAAAAATTAATATTTTGAGAAAAAAAAGAGCCAAGGAGCTTACTGATCATTTTTTCACCGAGCCGTTCGGGTTGTGTAGGTCGAGACGCGTAATTTGATACCCATATCGTATGAACGGTTTTTGTCACCGACATTCTTCAAAAGTTGTTATTTTGGAAAAAGAATTGATCAATCAACACGCAAAATTTAAAAACTTTTAAAAATGTAATATGTATGTTTGCATGTGAATGAAGCAATGAATGTGTGACCACAAATGTATTAAAATATATGTTTTTTAGAAAGAAATGAATATTTTGAGAGAAAAAAGAGCCAAGGAGCTTACTGATCATTTTTTCACCGAGCCGTTCGGGTTGTGTAGGTCGAGACGCGTAATTTGATACCCATATCGTATGTACGGTTTTTGTCACCGACATTCTTCAAAAGTTGTTATTTTGGAAAAAGAATTGCTCAATTAACACGCAAAATTAAAAAAACTTTTAAAAATGTAATATGTGTTTTGGCAAATAAATGAAACAATGAGTGTGTGACCACAAATGTATTAAAATTTATGTATATTAGAAAGAAATGGATATTTTGAGAAATTAAAGAGCCAAGGAGCTTACTGATCATTTTTTCACCGAGCCATTCGGATTCTGTAAGTCGAGACGCGTAATTTGATACCCATATCGTATGTACGGTTTTTGTCACCGACATTCTTCAAAAGTCCCAGCGAGTTTTATTTTGGAAAAAAACATTGGTCTATAAACACGCAAAATGTTAAAACTTTTATTGGAAAAAATTATATTAAAAAAAAACTTCAAACTTTATATATTTGACGGCCGGCATAGTCCAGTGGTAAAGCATTGGACTGCCATTCCGAAGGTCGCGGGTTCGAACCCGGCGTGCGCAAATAAATTTTATTTGATTAATTTGTGTTATTTCACAATTGATTAATTAAAATAATATATAGTATATTTGCGGCACGTTCCAGAGTGGAAGATACTACCAGTATCGCCCTGGTGTAAGACCACCATTCAGAATTGAAACGTTGCTCCAAATGGCTTTAGCCGTGTTTAGTGACTAGATCTGAATAGCCAGGTACTTCCCCACCTTCCTCTTTCCTTTCCCCACTTACCTTCAGCCTCACAACATCACCCAATTTGGGGATGCCATAGTCTCACTGGCTCCAGACGGGAGCAGTTGGGACTCTTGTGAGGTATTCATTATAAAAAAAAATAAAAATAAAATATTTAAAAAAGAAAATTACCAAAAAAATATTTTCATAACGCAATTAGGTACCTACTCGTTAAAAAATAAAGAGATAATTTTTTTAATATGAATGGTTCCCGGGGTGACGGTACCCATGCACGCCTCTCAAATTTATTACAAACACTCAAACTGGAAAAACTTTTGATTTAAAAAGTGTTTATTTTACAAATCAATTAACATCGCTTCACCCTATTAGATTCTGCGCTCCTTGTAAGAATTATAAATTTGCGCGACGCTATTGATGTAGTTTTTCACTACGGGGCGACGGTACCCGTGCCAAATTATTTTTATCAAACTTAATTTTATTTCGTTCAAAAGTATTATCGATTTTCATAATATGAACTACCAAAGTAAGTACCTGAACAGATTTGATCGTTTTTTTTAATTTTAAATCCATACGTTATACAACAACACTACGGACCTAACCTAGAAAACGGGCTAAAACACGCTGTCAGTACCTGCCTACCTAGGACGTCTACCCGGTACCATCTGTGTAGGTACTTGCACCTACTATTAAAAATTTACCGAAAAAATATTTACATAACGCAATTAGGTACCTACTCGTTAAAAAATAAACAGATGAAAACTTTAAATATGAATGGCTCCCAGGCTAACCTTATCCAACTTATGCGCTCCTGGTACAAATAATAAATTTGCGAGACGCTATCGATGTAGTTTTTCACTACGGGGCGACGGTATCCGTGTCAAATTATTTTTACCAAACTTTATTTTATTTCGTTCAAAAGCACTATCGATTTTTAAAAATATACTGCCAAAGTAAGTACCTACACAAATTTTATCGTTTCTTTGAATTCACATCCCTAAAATAAAAGCACATCACTTCGGTGTGTCTATGATTGGCTGATTTCTGATTGGCCAAAAGCCCGACTGATTAAAAATGGCATTTTCGGTTCAAATCGCAAATTTCAAAACTTTAGCCGGTTATTGTGAGACATTTTGAACCGAACGCCATATGTAGAACGGCCGAATAACGTTCCTAAACCTTCGGAGGACGAATTTTTTTGATAATTTTAACCGTAGACTGCGCCTTTTTGACGGAATACTATCATTAGGTTGACCGTGTCAATTTTATAAAAAAAGCATACCACGTGGTTTCGTGATGACCACGTGACTAAATTTTTTCCAATGATACCATTATGCAAAGAAAAACATTTCCACTTAAATTAATTCACATTCCCTGAAACAGGGGAAATTTCAAAATATATTTCGTGAAATTAAAAAAAAAATCAACGATACCTGATTAATTCAGACCCGACGCTCGATCAAAATCAATCGTGTTTTTAATTTACGTTCGAGTAATGCGAAAAACGCAAAATTTTTGAGCGGCAGAGGCGCACGAAAAAAAAAATGAATCATTTCGTTTCGGGGTGCGTTCGAAATTGAATAAAAATATAAACGGTGAAGGAAAAACAGTTTTACAGATCGATGGTGATCGATGAAAACGAAACATTGAGAAAATGCACCAAAATTTGGCCGTTTCGAAACCGCGCGTGTGGCAACACTCGTGATTTCTGGCAGGGAAACGTCGATTCCCAATCGAGAAGCTCTGACAATTATGCGGCCGCAAATCGATTTTTTGCAAGAGTGGGGCCGTCCTGGCGGCGGAAGAGTGAACTTCGGTACTTAGTATGGCGCGCCTCGAGCGCTTCCAGTTTCCGCCGCCAGAGTTCCTCTAATTTTTGCCGACATCTCCCTCCGTACGAATCCGGTCGAGTTTACCGGAAATATAGGCTGACTCGTGTTTCACGTTTTTGCACGCAAAATTGAACTTGAATTCTTTGCCGACGGGAAGGCGTCTCGGTCGACTTTCGCCTGAAGACCGAAACAAATGAAAGGCGACTTTTTCGCTACTTTCACGCCAAAACGAACCTCGAGTTGTTTGAACTTGAGGGGGAGAGCGGTCGATTTTTGCCTAAATTTCGGCGAGCAAAAAAAAACAAAGAAACTGAGTATTAATATATGTATTCTCTATTCAAAATTTAGGTCGATTACACTACCTCAAGGCCGACTAGAGTAGAGACCCCAGGCGCCTGATGGATTTTGAGGTGTCAAATGATTAATATAGTGCCATAATAGAGCAACGACGTTTGCAAATGGCGGCGATTCTTTTTGATATTCGTGGTACTGCTGATTTGTATGTTGTTTTATAAATATAGTATAGTATATAAATAAACCTAGTTATTAAACTATTTTAAACAGTAAAGTTTAGTAGGCGATAGTACTGAATTCTAAATTTGACAGGTACACCAGTACATTTTGGCACTCTCTTAGGCGTTAAGGTTAAATACTTAACTAACTAACTAACCATCACGCCGTTTCCCCGCAGGGGTAGGCAGAGAGGACGGACCGCCAAACAACTCGGTCTTGGCACACACTCCTTGCCTCATTCACATTCATACATCGTCTTCTATTATTCTGACTCTTGACATGGCCCGACTCAATTATCCGATTCACTTGGTCGTGCCATGTCTTCCTCGGGCGTCCCCGACTTCTGCTACCATTCACATTTGCATCGTATATTCTCCTTACACGCCTTTCTTCGCTTATTCGCTCTACATGCCCAAACCATCTAAGCGTCCCTTTCTTGATTTTACTCATTACGCTTACATCAGCCTTGCACTCTTTGCGGTTCTCCACATTTCTCACACGATCATACATGGTTTTACCACTCATACGCCTCAGGGATCTCACTTATACAGCATTCAGTCTACTTTCATCCTTTCTCTGCCAGTTACATGCCTCACTTCCATACATCAGGGTAGGTACCAGCACTCCATTGTGGACTGCTAGTTTCACTTCTTTGGACAATTTTTTGTTAGCGCCCACTGCTTTTAGTCCTCAATTAATGGAGTTACCTTCATTTACCTTTCGATATCTCTGTCAGCCTTCCCATCTCTCGTAAACATGCTTCCTAGTACACAAACTCATCCACCTGCTCCAAGTATTCACTTTATGCGACGCCTGATAGTTTTGTACTGATACTACTAAATCGGAAGTACTCCAATTGGCGTACTTTTTGTTTGCCACTTTGATATTTCTACAGCGCGTCTAATATATTTTGTAAAATCAATGACGGTATGCATACATCAATGTGCGCATTTTAATCAAATTTTCATGAAATTGGCATGAGGAAGCTACAAGCCAAAAATGTGTATATTTTTGGTATACCTTATATCGTAAGTAATAGGCATTAAAATCGCTTGACAAACGGAGTCTAGAAACGTTCGATTTCCAGCAAAAAATTGGTTCTTACTTATTTTGTAAATAATTATATAAGAAAGCAAATAATGTTAATCAAGTGAAACTGTCACAGATAATCTTAGCTATAAAACTGTATTTTTCAATAGTTGTTGCCTTTATGCGTTCATACATTTCTATTTAAAAAATTATTTTTTTGTATTAGTTTGCAATTATATTTTTTATTGAGTAATTTATTTATTTATTTGTATTCTACTCAAGCGAAGCGATAGGAAAACCTTTAATGTAACTAAAGCATATTTTTTGGTTTTCATAATGTACACCAATTCGTTATAAAGATTAATCAAAATAGTGATTTGGCATTAAGCTTCGCCTTAACCCTCCGACCGTTGGACCTTGACATTGCACAGGAACATTTCTGTAAGTTTGGATGGATTTATCCAGCAGACATAAGTGTTATACAGAGAAGTGCTCGTCGCTCGGCCTGTGACGCCATGTTCGTCTGAACCTTTCCGTATGTGAATCCTTGGCTTATCGTAGAAATGCAATATATCATTATTATTATTATGTTAATTTCACAATAATGAAACAATTTCGCTTACGAAAATTTTCGGTATGTCGTATCCCTTTGTCATAATGCCTATGTAACCCTAAATGATATGTTAGTAGGCTGAAGTGAGCGGGGAGATGGGTAGATTAAGGTTGGGATGAAGAAGCATTTTATATCCAGTAGATTTACAAAACAATATTGAAGGTGACAACACGAATCTGTTTGGCCGTGAAAACCAAAGGCCAAAGAAGACAAAAAAAACATCCTAAATTTATTTTAACGAATCTTGCAATGAAATTAATCCGTCAGGTAAAAATAACAAATTTAGAATAAAATGTGTGACATCTTAAATAAAATTAATCTATCTTTCAATCGATTAATAGTCATTTTGACTGAACAGGATTTCCAGTTTATGCTTTTCACCTGTATTATGCAATTGTGCGATAAATTATTATTCAAAAGTTGAACAGTCAACAGTGATGCTATCTTGTATAGAAAGGCACACCAGTAACTGGTTATTCCTTGTTTAAGGGCCCGCTTTCCGCGTAAAGAATTTAGATTTGGGCAACACCTACAAAATTTAGTGTTAAAAGAATCCGACAGAGGTGTCTGAATTCGTATTAGGAATAATTTTGGGGATTATGAAATTAAATTACCGACATCTATTGCAATTTTAGAAAAACAGAACCATTTTTAGTTAGCACCGACCTTAGAGTAATAATGCACCGACCAAATGAGAACGAAGTCGATATGAAGATGGTTCTCAAAATATGGGTTTTATTACGGATTTAATTAAATTTTTTTTTTTAATTTTACAAAAAACATTTACGAAAGTTATTTGTATAGGTATAAAAATTACTTTACTTTACTAAAATACTATTCTCACTTTTATAAAAGTAATTTATAACTTTTATAAAATCAATAAATATATTTTTACATCAATAAGGTTTTAAACTTTTTTACTCGAAAACTATCTTAAAACGTTGGAATTCCAAAAAAAGTTTTTTTTTCTTTTTTACTTGTACTATCAATTAGAATCACCTCCCGAAGTTTGTGCACTTTACCCCCGACATCTTGTATAATATGCGCAATATAATATTTATACAAGTGTAATATCTACTTTTGTACATTTATATAAATTATATACACGTTTACATTTTTATGCTCATCAAATTTATTATATTATAAAGATAGATAGAAAGATCCTTAGTGCTTCCTGAGGACTTACAAATCAGAAGACTTTTTTGTAATTATTTATTTATTCATTTAAACAATTCAATAATTATAAAGAGTAATAAAACATGTAAGCAACATAAAATTACATTCTAAAATGTGAAAGGGGCTCTATTTATTTACATTTTTATGAAATTACTACTTTTAATAGTTTAAGCTTTCAGTGAACTTTCAATTTTATTTTTAACTTCTCTAAATATTATTTGTTTAAATTGTCAAATATAATTTAATCACAAACACAAGATTCACTCAAAATGAAAGATTGGTGGTTCTGAAATGTTCCCATAAATACGGTGAAAGAACCCTAAACTATGAACTTATTGCCCTAAACATGCTTCGAGCGAAATGCGGATCTGGAAACCTTATCGTCAATCTGAGCAAAACATACCATGAACGTCAATATAGCAACAGCCTTTGTTCTGCTGCAGTTTCATTAAATGCCGAGAGATCCGTTTACAGTCTCCAAAAAGCAATACTGGGGCACAACCCTAGAAGCCAAGCTAAATGATTGGAATACAGAAAGATAAAAACACACCATTGTCAAAAACATCTTGGCCGTAAATGATTAAATAAAATTAGATTTATTCAGGAAGGCAAGCATTACGGTGATCGATGTTAAAAATCTAACATAGCCCTAGAATAACTCCAGTATCTTTAAGAAACCTTTCTCTTAAAGCTCAGAAAAAAACTTTCCATGACAGTTAGATATACCACTCTACAACAAGGCCGCGTACGGTAAAACTGTAAAAAAAAATAAAGTAATAAATAACAAAATAAATATTTCACAACACAATAATTTCATCGAAAATCTTAAATCCGTTTCACCTTTCTACATTTTCTATATTCTCCTTAAGAGTATAATCCTTAGATAATGCCTTTTCAAATTATTCGTGGAAGCTAGAAAAAAAATAAAATCATTGATTATAACTGCACTTCAAGTGACCTTTTAAATAACAGTAAAGGGCTCAAATGATTTTATTGTTACGTCCGTGCCTTTGCATCTTTACAAGACTTGGGCAAAACATTCTGTAGCAGAGTATAGATTTCACATCTGAAACATAATTAAAGAGTTTATTGAAAATAGAACACCAAGGTACGGTTAGTCAAAAAACGTACAATAAAGTTAATTCTGGGAAGAAATTGTACAGTTGACATTCAGGACAGGTTCACTCCCTCCTCCTCAAAAAAGACCCTCTATACAGCATTCTCAAAGATGACACAGGCTCTGAGAGAAATTATTTTCTTCAGGGCCTCCTTCCGACATAAAAAATAACATCACTGAACTAAATTATATTATTGTAGAAAGCAATCACTTTGTGGTTTGACATATTTAATAAAATAAAATACTTTTTTGTTTTAAAACCACGATATTTATTAATTTAAGAACCGACCGGTTTCGCTTTACTTAAGCATCATCAGGGTACAAATTAATACTAAACAAGAAGTACATAATGTGTGCATATATATAACAAAATATAGAGGGAGACAACATGATACAAATATATTATAGAGGGAGACAACATGATACAAATATAAGCAACACAAAGACGGTCATAAAATACATTAACATAAGTGTACAAGTAATGGAAAACCGCTAGATAATTATGTAGACTAATGGGTTATACGAATAAATCGGGAAAAACAAAACATCAATAAAACCTCAATAATAACGGTTTTTCCGAATTTGCAAATCATTTGATCGATAAAGATCATACATTCTGTCATAGAACCGGTGCTAACATCTTACATAAAAACGGGCATGGTAACAGACTAAACAATTTAGAGGCACTAGAAATTAAAAAAGCTGTAAAAACCAAAAGTCAGATACTTAATAATCAATTAGACATATCAAGTAGTCCAATATTAAGTCTGTTTCCAATAAACCCATAAAAAATTCCCAGTTCTCCTTACCTCCTTACCACCTTGCCAGTTGATGTTTTGTTTCTCCCGATTTATTCGTATAACCCATTAGTCTACATAATTATCTAGCGGTTTTTCCATTACTTGTGCACTTATGTTAATGTATTTTATGACCGTCTTTGTGTTGCTTATATTTGTATCATGTTGTCTCCCTCTATATTTTGTTATATATATGCACACATTATGTACTTTTTGTTTAGTATTAATTTGTACCCTGATGATGCTTAAGTAAAGCGAAACCGGTCGGTTCTTAAATTAATAAATATCGTGGTTTTAAAACAAAAAAGTATTTTATTTTATTTAATTATATTCCCCACAGTTTCAGAACTTTCGATAGCTTTTTTCGCTGGCCCGTTCATTATTTTTCTGGATTCCAAGTTCGAGTATTGTTATTTGAAACAGGTGGCCCATATTATTATTACATATTATATTATATTTCGGACATCGTTGCATTGTGAATCATTAGAGCAGATCTTAGAGTAATATTACTCTAAGGAGCAGATGTAAAGTGACGTGTGTATTTGTGTACGTAGAAAGTTAATTCGCAAATAAATCACGATCGTATAGGAACAAGAAAAGAGACAAGACAACAAGAAAATTAAATTAATAAAAATTTACCCCGTAATTTCTAATGCATTGGAATTAGTTTTATTTCCCAAAGTACCTATTCTGAAAAAAAAATAATAACTTTTTACTACACAATACATAAATAAAAATATGAATTATTAATTTTTATAGTAAATTATCGTTTATAATAAATATAAGCTTATAAATCAAAAATTGTATTTTTTTCTTCTCACCTATTAGATAGGATATAATTTTATGAGATAACATTTTTTCTTTGAAATACGGGATATCTTTCGTGTATTTCCCATCTTTGAAAAAACAATATTTATTAACTCATAAACTTTACACGCGTAAAAATTATCTTTATAAATTCAAATATTTGCACGTAATCGCACGTCTGTAGATCATAGAACGATGAACGACACGTCTGCCCCCAAAGCCCTCGAGTTGGCGAATGAACTTCTCAAAGAAAGATAGTTTAATCTGCAAGTCGGAGCGAGCGCGCTATAATAAATATGATTTAAAAGCAATAGGCGTAAGCGACAGTTGTGAAAATGTTTAATAAATCACGGCGTATTTCAAAAATAGCAAAAATTACTTATGGGGTCTATTGAGTAGCATTAAAAGAAGCATTGTGATTTTTTTCATACATATAACTTGTAAAATAACAGAAATAAACGTGTTAATAATATTTTTCGGAGCATACTTTGCGATTTATTTCTATCGAGGGAATTTCAAATAATTACCGTTTCGGCTTTTGGAACAAATAGATACTATCTTAAAGAATAACATATATTTTTTTAAGAGCTTAAAAACTTCAAAATTTTAAGGAAAGTATGTCGGAAATTGGATGAAATTCGAATAGTGGGCCCTTAACGTGGAAGACTAAGTGAAAATTAATATAAATGTCAATATGATAAGGTATTGCCGTTAGGTATTGCAAATTATAGGTCACAATTATTTATTATTTCGCAATCGTGCAAATGGTTTCCAAACTTCACCCGCCTTAAGTTATACACCCATTTAATAAAACGATAGGCAGTTACTTATCAATATAAGGCTCAGTTGTTTCGCAGAAATTCAAATGTAACATTGTCATCCAATTGCCATTCGGCGCCATTGATTTTTTGACATTTGAAAGATCACCGAACGCCGATTCTAGTTGCGTTTCAGCTTTCTATCAAATTTGTGTCAATCTTAACAACATGATAGTCCTCCTGTCCTGATTACATTTTGTTCAAAAGAACGGACTTAGAATTTTTGAAGACATTTAACGAATTTGTGTTATTTCACAAATTACTCATTTAAAAATAACATATTGTATGTTTGCGGCAAATTCCAGAGTGGAAGATACTCTCAATTTCGCCCTGGTGTAAGACAACCATTCAGAATTCATAAGTTGCTTGAAATGGCTTTGGCCGTGTTTGGTGATCTGAATAGACAAGTACTTTTTCACCATCTTCTTCTACCACTATTTTCATCCTCACAAAGTACCCCGATTGTGAATTGCATGGTCTCACTTGTTCCAGATGGTTGGAATCAGTTGAGGGAATTTCACCTATTTAAAAAAAAAACAAAAAGGCGCTGGATGGCCATTTGATGACTTTGTCATACGTATATATTTGTGATGAGTTGTTTAAACAATTCGGGCACATTTAACAGAAAGTGGAGATGGTGAAAACGTAAATTTGTAAAAAAACTGTCACCTTTACAGTATTTGACGGACGTTTTCACACAAACAATAAAGTCTTAATTTATAAAATTAAATGAAAGTTTCATAGATTCATCTAAATATATTATTAGTAATTGTATAAAGTTAAAATGATTTTTTGTATTATTTTCCGATTTTTTTGTACCGCTTGATGAGGTGATGACACACTGGGCAATAGTGACCAATGTCCTGTGAGCACTTCAAGCAGCAGGGGATGAGACAACACCCCAACACACCCCCAACAAGGCAGATGCCCACCATCCAGAGATAGGTTATCAGCCCACTGACCGGTTTCACTTCTGTCCGATTAGTCTCCCCACATTTCGGGCATATTGCAATAGCGGGGTCTTCACCGCGGGCGCGAGGTTTATCTGGTTTTTCCATTGCCAATAATTGAAAATCTACATTTAATTTATTTTTTATAAGATTTAAAATATACCGATGTATCAAGTTGAAATTATATATCTGTTAAAAATGTAAAATTTGTGAACCGTACTGATATTATTATAAAATAAAAAAGATATAAATTTGACAAATAGTTTGACATATTCGATGACAGTTCGTTTTTTTAATTCAAGTATATCGTTTTCTCTATTCAAAAGATGATTTTTTTTTATTGTGGATGCTTGCCTATTAAAAATAATTACTAAATGTGCAACTTTGTTTATTGTTATTAATTACAAAATTAAAAATAAACACAAAACTTTGAAATAAAAATGAATTTAGAAAAAGCATTTTTCAGATGAAAACGAAACACAATTAAAAAGTAAAAATAATTTAGACAGTACAATTTATTTACGTTGAATCTTGACGAAGAAACCATTGTTTTATTTTATTTGACCTTATGTTTTTTTTAAGCGGAGACTGTTTACACGTAGTTTCCGTGAGCACTTAGGGCATAGGTCATTGTGCTATCTCCCATTTTACCTCAATCCTTTAACAACAACCCAGTCCCTTTAATAAAGTTCACCAGGATTGTTATTGGGTATGTGGCTATGTCTTCTGGTTCTACTGTATGTCTCCCCAGGTATCTGAGCCTAGTTCCCACCAGGGTAGGACATTGGCACCATAGGTGAATTTGGAGTCTCTTCATCCTCTTCATATTTCCTGCATCTATTGGTGTTTTCCACTCCCAATATCTGCATGTGTCTCCTGAGATGGCAGTGTCCCGTTAGTAGTCCTACCAGTTCCCTCAGTGAGTTTCTGTCCATATCGAGTAGTTTCTCGGTTCGTCTAGGGTCTGGTCGTTTTATGAGTACTTTGGATTGTCTCATTCCAGGTGCCCTCTCCCATTCTTTGCGGTGCTGGGATTTGACCCACCTATCAATATGTAATATTGTGTGACAAGCTGCTACTCCTACAAGCGGCTCGGATCCTACAAGTGGTGCTTTCGCCCCTTTCATTGCTAGTTCGTCAGCCAGTTCGTTGCCGTCAATACCTTTATGTCCTGGTACCCAGATTAGGGTTATTTTATTGATGGTAGCGAGTTCTGTAAGTGTTCATTATGTTTTAATATTGTTGTGAGTTTTGAATAAGAGTCATCTGAATTTTAATAATTCTAATAATTCTGCGAGTCAAAATTGGCATATTATGGCGTGCACTCAAGACATTTTGCAAACTCAGCATAATATGCCGAAAATCACTCGAGTGGCTTTGGAGTGAAGCTTTTTTGCCAAAATGTTGTGTTTGTTGGTTTGCTTGTTGGATATAGTTTTGACCCTGAGATCTAGTGTATCTGAAATACGTGTTAGTTGTTATTTTTTGTGTTTTATATGTAAAGGATTAAAATAGAGTTATATAATTGATCTTAACATTGTTGAATATTTAGTCAGTGCTAGTTCTTAATACTTCTAATATGTATTATCTACAATTTACATTTTGCAGGCCGGTATTCGTCGAATATAGTTTTTTTTTATCGTATAAGGATTAAATAATTGAAAGAGATAACCATGGAAATATTAAAAAAAAAACATTAAATTAATAATTACCGTTTTTATATAGATTTCGACGTGGCGATTAATATATGCTTAGTTCCTGTATCTGTAAGACTTGGTTTAATTTTTATAGTACCTACCCATATTTTTTACTAACCTCTTCCTAGAAGATGATAAGTGATTGTGTTAACCTTGCGATCGATTATCATTTATTCATCTTAAGTTTTTTCGAGCATTCAAATTGTAACTTCATTTATTTGTTAAATCATTCACGTGACCCGCTAGGCTGTAACCAATGCAAGTACACAGTGACGTCGTGTGATATGAAAAATATATTTTTTTGTTTTTATCAAAAGTATATCATCGGACAGCATAATGACCTCTACGTTTTAACTCCAAATATGCCCAGGAACCGCTGGTTAAAATTCTTATGGTACAGGCTGTTACATCCCGTAAAGTTATTAGTTATGTTTTTGTTGGTCATAACGGCGCAATTCGGTAGGGAGATTATTGCAGTTTTGTAAATATAATAGTTTTGCATTTGGGTTGTATTAAATTAAAGCTTTATAAAGTGCTTTCCATTTCTGATACCATGCAGTATTACTGTTTTTTTTTTTTTTTTTTAAACTTCCTAATATATTTTAAGTTTTAAAGATTAGGTAGTAAAGGTTAAATGAGAAAAAGAGGATGGTTTGAAAGAGATATATATATATATATATATATATAAATACGAATGTAAGAGAAAGCGCAGTAATATTTAAAATAAAAAGATTAGGTATAGTTGATAATCGTAGGCGAAAATATTTAAGAAAGTATGACATATTGACGTATACTGACACCAAATACAGTTTGAAACTGAAACCACTCAACTAATATATTTATAATTATTTCAGAAAAAAAAAATTAAATTTATTTATAATTACATACTTTATATTATTTACCATATTATGTAAATGAAATCCTCAGCACGGGAGATCCCGATGAGGATATCACTTTATCTATTTGTTATTAAAAAAAAAGAAAATGTAATAAAACACTTTTTATTATTATGTTATTTAAAAAAAGACAAAAATCTTTCGTAAAGTAGCATTTAAAGAAACACCGTGACTTAATCATACTTATAACAGAACCGATTGTGTTTTTTATAATTTTATATGCATAGATACTTCGAGTTTTTTTTTCTATCCAGGGAATTTAACATGTATTTTTTAAGAACTCAAGAGCTTTAAGTGTTCAAGGAAAATATTTTATAAGTCGGGATCTTAAACTAATACTGCAGATTGTAACTATTTCTACCACGAGCTTACTATTTGCAGCCTGGAGTGACTAACACCTTATAATAATAATGATCACATGTAACTTCAGTAAGTTACTAAACCCGTTTAGAGTAACCCAGAGCACACGGAATGTCGTGTCTGACCCAATGTCTGCACTTACTTTTCCTGCTATGAACACACTGGCCGACATCTTGTGACTCTAAAACTATGGATTATATGTCAATACATTTAATTTATTTAATAACACTAGGCAACTAGATGTTGTTAGCCATTAGTTTTAAAGTTTCTTGCTGGCTTGATAGCAAAATTGAAGATACCAGAGCTCGCCGTAAGAGATTGGTTTCACGACAAACAGATTTTCTGTCTCATAGTTCAGATAGCTACACCAAAAGCGCCCTTTAAACAATAAAAGAATTTGACAAATGTTACATTTAAGTCCAATTGTTTGGTAGTCTGCATTTTCGCTATAACGTCGTTTGGCAAACAAATTACAACGTTTACAGGTTGTTTCAAAGAATTTAACATTTCGTTAAATTTAAAACTTAATTTTCAAGTTCTGTAAAAATTCTATTCAAGTTCTGTTATTATATATATAACTAGCTGACACGTACCCGGAGTTGCTAGAATTTTCTGTACTTTCTATTAGTAAACTATGTATATTTATACCTTTCGGAAAAAATTCTCTAAACTATAGTGAATACCCTCTCTTCCGTTGGGTAGTTTAGAAGAACTAAGCGCACAAACAGACAGACGCGGATAGCGTCTTTGTTTTATACTATTTAAAGATTATAGGCAAGTTGTTCCATATAACTGAAATGATAACAGAACTTCAATTTGAACTCTGAAATTTGATGAATTGTTCAAATTCTGTAAAACTACAGAAAAGAGGAAGTAACATATTAACTGTTTTCAAAGAGGTGCTATTAAAAATATCTTCTATGATTGGTTACCTAAGCTGTGCATGCGTAAGGGAGTTTGTAAACGAATTGGTATTTACATTATTGTTGCAGTGAAAGATATGTTTAGTTAGCGTGACTACTAGGTGCACGTTAGGGTAAGTTCAGATAAGAATTGATAAGTTATGATAAGTTTGGTAAAGTTAGAGTAAGTAAGAGTAAATTAGGGTAGGTTAGGATAAGTTAGGGAATGGTTTCTTACCTCGACATCGGCATTGGTGTTGTAGAGGTCCGTCATAGCGACGATGCCCACACTGAGGGCTACCCCGACTGCCTCGCTGATGGCCATTCCAATAAACAGCAGTTGCGCCTGGATGTGCCTGGTCCCGAGGCGAAGGGCTAAAAAAACAGAAAACTATTATAAACTTGTCACAAACTACATGTAAATAATATTACTACTTCAGCTGTCTTTCCCGTGTTTTATGCATTGGAATTTCTCAGAACGAAACGTAAATTTTTTTCTACAAATTACTAAAATAAATAATCACAAACACTGCTCATTCCTAGATCCAACGACATTAAAAATTATAGAGAAGTTGTAGATATCTCAAAAGTGGCAAGCGAAGATACGGTAATTGTAGTACTTTCTACACTCATTTCGTCGATACATTTTAACGACAGCTGTGAGCAATAATAACACTGCGCTCTCCCGATACGGTTCCCATTTCTCAGCGTAATTAATGATCGTACGACTCTTAGTAGGTGTAGGTATACATGTCCAAGTCCAGATTGCGGACTGTCAGATGCCGTTCACGTCTTGGAATAAGTTATAACAATTAATACTTAGATAATTAAATGGCGCTATTTTTCTGAAATATGGCCTAATAAATGGCTTACCAAAAAGAGCTATTGTTCGGCTCGTTCATGAACGACTCATTGCTAATAAGAAGGTCAACTTACTGACAGTAGGTCGTCTCTTACAGCATTCCCTATTCGTCTTAGTGTAAGCGAGTTAGCATATCTTGTCAAATTTTAAATATGATAATGCCGCCCGATCCTATATCTATTTTGTTCATGCAAAGAATGTCTATCTTTGTCATACATGGGCAACTTTTAAATTAAGAATTTACTGGAAATATAGGAGCGTTTGATACTTGCCACATTTTCTGTTAATTTTGTGAGACAATAACATGTCTAGATAAATTGTAACGTCGTTGCCTAGATCCCTCTATGTTTGCCCAAAAAATCGTCGACCGACAGATAGCAGCAAATGTTTGTTCGGTTAGTAATTCGTGCGCACAACCACGTGCGTACTATGGTAATTTGTTGCAACCTTTGTTGCATTGCATATTGTGTTGCTAATATCTGTACGCGGCTTAACAGGAGCGTATAAACAAAAATATATTTCTTCTGCATCCCATAGAGCAAAGTCTTATACGAAAATTGTGAAATGATGGTTTTGTTTGAGTTTCAGAATGTTTGTTATAAATCTAAGTAGGTAAATCATTTTTAAGAGACCCTTGTTTGTGCAGTGGTGTAATGAATGTATGGTGTAACATGTTCAACGTTTGTATGCATATTCAAATTCAAAAAATCTTTTTCGTCCAAAATAAAATACACAATACAAAGGATGTAGCTTATCTATTCCGTACAATCAACCTGAAGAGACAATAAGTAAAAAATTAACACCTAAAAAACCATTTTTTTTTACTATAATGCATCTATATATTTTTAAAAGCCTTTTAAACATAAAAAAATTGTTTGAACGAGGATTGAACCTTTTTTCTGAGGGTCCGGAGTAAACCGCGCTACCTATCTTGCCAGAAGCCGAGCTTGTAGAACTGACATTTATTTCGTATATTAACTGCTCTTATGTCGACCGATTCAAAGAAAATAACGTGAAATGAGAGATGATGAGCATGATGGGGTCCATGGACTGAGTGCTCCGCTTTGATAAATAAATATTAATATTGTGATGTTTGGTAATAAGTTGGGTTTTCAAGCGATAGATTGCACCAGTCATAAAGCTTACTCCAGAGTCCGACAGATGTCACTAGAGTGTAGCAATTGCCTGTGGGATATT
Source organism: Hesperophylax magnus (assembly GCA_026573805.1). Classification (NCBI taxonomy): domain Eukaryota; kingdom Metazoa; phylum Arthropoda; class Insecta; order Trichoptera; family Limnephilidae; genus Hesperophylax; species Hesperophylax magnus. The sequence goes on from JAIUSX010000088.1 coordinate 4,072,086, forward strand.
ATTGCCAGACAACAAGCTTCTAGAAACAGAGAATTACCAACCCTCTGGTAATAAACAGTGTAGCTAAATCCAGACTTATTTATTGTAACGTAAATAAACTCAATTATAGTAAAGAACCTTTTACTTTTTCAAAGAGTTCCCAACATAGAAATCTGCAAGTAAGCAGAGATATAACAAATATTAATCGGGAAGCACAAACACATTTAAACTTGTCGTCTTTAAAACAATTTGTCTATAACTACTAACAATGGTGAGAATGACGTTGACGGTATTCAGCAAAATCGGAACTTATAAATAGGTAGATAACGATAACCATAGTTAATTTTGTAAAATAAAATAAAGGTTTCACACATTCATATTAATATAATATAGGTGTATAATATAAATATAACTTTAAGTACATTCAGTCATTTCCGATCTTTTTGTATCGCCTGATGAGGAAACCACACTCTGGGCAGTAGTGACCAATGTCCTGTGAGCACTTCAAGAAGCAGGGGATGAGACAACACCCCAACACACCCCCCACAAGGCAGATGCCCGCCATCCAGAGGTAGGTTATCTTCCCCCTGACCGGTCTCACCAATGTATTACTGGTCTCCAAACATTTCGGGCACGTTGCAGTAACGGAGGTGCTACCAGGGATTTTTTTTACGGGTTTGGTGGATTTTCCAGATTTATCCATCACTTATAATTTATATTTAAAAAAAATCAATTTATTAGATTTATAACCAATGCATTACTGCGAATAGAGATTTAATGAATGTATTAAAAACGTTAAATTTGCAAACTGTCCTAACATTATAAATGTAAAAATTATCATGGTAAAATTTTGACAAATAATTTGACATGTGACAGCTCGGTTATTTATGGTTGTCTTTTGTTATTTTCTCCGTTCAAAAAGGTTTTTGGATTGTATTTTTGTGAAAGCCTACCTGCTCAAAACGGTTAATAAAAATTCACATTTTCTATTCGAAAGTGAATTTTAAAATAAAGGGCCATATACATTTTAGAAAATATTAGATCAGATGATAATAATTGTGTTTAATTTAAAGAAAATAAATAATTTAATAAGAAGATAATACTAATAAATCTTAACGAAACATGAAACAGAAAGAGACATTTTTTTTAAAGGTAACGGTCTCAACTGGGAATACAACTGTTACATTTTTATTTTTCTATAACTTGTTCTAATTCATCTTTCCTTTAACTTTATTAGTATTATTTTCTTTTTTAATGACATATTACATTGATTAGTATAACCTTCAAATGTTATTAAAAGAAGGTATTCCAATAAAATAGAAAAAAAAATAAACACATTAATTTTATCAAAATGAAAGTGGCGTTCACAATATTATTTATTTTATTTGAAATATATAGGTATATGTTTATTGTCATAAATTATTTGTCACACATCAGCCCCAATTAAAAAAAATCCTCTGGAGTAAATTCTGTGCGTAAAAATAATAATATAAAACAATCAAAAATTTGTAAAAAAATAAAGCTGTTTTTTTGTAATTCAAGAAAACGTTATAATTTAAAAATACATTTATGATACAACAGTACAAATTTTAGGTCGATATTTTACAACATTGATCAGTACCTAATACATTTATCTATTTCGCTAAATAGTGCGTATTTGTCATTTACCGATCTTAAACATTCAATTACATTTAGTCTAGCTGGATTGCATCTTTCTGGAAATTTAAGATTTTATAGTAAAATACTTGTATGTATTCCTGGCATCTTCTGGACTGATGACGGAAACTGCAACGCTGTCAATACAAGTGCGACAAGACTCGATGCCTCAAAGTTGGAACAGCATTAGTTTAAATCAATTTATATTTTTATTTGGCTCACACTGAGTTAGGTTAAGTTGAAAATTAACACGCTAAGTTAAGTTACACTGCCTTTACCGTGCTTTAAATTTTAGAAGCTCTCAATATATCAATTTTCGTTGTTATATATTCATCGCAGCAGAAATAAAAGAGCTAAACGTGTTTCTTGAAAGAATGCGACGATACAGAATGTTTTTTTTTGAAAATTTACGCCCTTGGTTGTATCATACTTATTATACTTTAGTTTCGAAGGTCTCAAGGTACTTGGTTATATCTTCACTGCAGGCCGGACAAACGTGCTTAATTTTCGTGGAGCATTTCAGGAAGAATGGGATAAAACAGCATCCCAAAACGCCTCCTAAAAGACAGATCACTGCGGCCCAGATGTAAGTTTTACGGATGGGAATATGTTTGATCTTAGAATGTATTCTGTATCCGCATTTAGGACAAGTGATACTCACTGGAATCGATGGAGCCATATTTAAATATTATTAAATAATTTAGAATTTATTGGTAAAATGTACCGGTTTTGATTTAAAGCCAAACTACCGTCAAAAATATCAAACGTTCTAAAAGATACACTTTTGTTTATTTTTATTTTTGGAAAAAAATTGCAGGTAAAAAGGTAGGTAAGTAAATTGGTACTTAACCAAATTATTTAATGGTTTCTTTAATGATTGGTCTATATTTTATTGATACGTATCGATGGTGGTATGGTAAAACCAAAGGTAAAATCCTTCAAGCCATAACATCATAACTTTACAGGAGACGATAAAAACCAATAATAAAGAAAATCGCAAACTAATTAAAAGTCGTGAAGTTTTAAGAACATGGTTGTTACCGTGGGATTAAGTGGCAACAAATAAAAGTAAGGATGAATTCATTATCTAGAAAAAAAATATATTTAAGAATACTAAAAATGTATTACCACTAAAAAGACATAATAAAAAATAAATTAATTAGCCTCCTACTATATAATCTGTCTGGCAAAAGGCTTGCATAGGTAAAATGAAGGTGTGATACCAGTTCGTTCTTGATGCGAAGTAGTAGATTGCGGTTCTTCATAGAAACTCCCAGTTTTTAATTTATCCAAAAAATAGTCTTGTAGTCCAATGCAAAATAGCCTCACGCTGCTGGTCTCCAAAAATGTCTCCCTCTTAACCAATGAGGATCGACAGATGCCATCCAATTCCATCAATCCAATGAGCTCACAAAAAGCACAAAAATCAGCAGATGCTCACAAAAATTGGCGAATGTGTTCGTCGAACCCAAAGATATTAGAAGAACGAGATGTGCTATGAGCAGTTCATACTGTGTGGAATTGCTTTGCCGAGTGTCGCCGGTTTTGTTCACCAATACTACTGCACACCTTCGCTTACGCTAAGGCATCGCTAAGGTATCCGCACTAATACATAGAACAGATTTCTGTGCGTACACGTCCCGATACCGTTCAAAGTACCCTAATTAGTTAGTACTCCGCCTACGCTCCGGCGGCCAACATAGCATATCTCGTTCTTCTAATATCTTTGGTCGAACCTGTCAGGAGCTATTATAACTTCGCAAATTCAATCCAAAAGTAAATATCGGTGATATTACACGACATTTTTAATATGCCACATACGTTACGAAATACATATATAGGCTCGCTGTATATTTATACATCTCAAAGTAGCAAGCCAAAAGCAAGACAATTGTATTGCTTTCAATTTCGTAATGTTAGTACGAAACTGTCACGCGTCGGGTAAGGTCGTGTGCTACCTTTAAGTAAATTGGATTAAAAGTGCCAAAATGCCTTTACTCGGCAAAAGCTAGTAAAAGCCACACACATTAATTTACTAGCATAAAAATACATTTATTTCGATTCTTCCCGTGAATTATCAGCGTCATTAGAGAAAGTGAGATAGCGAACGTTGCAACACATCAGTACAGGATTTTCCAATAAGAGGTGTTATTTTGAATAGCCCGCTATTTCGGTAGATGTTACTTTTGAAGCTGTCATTTTTTGACATTTGACAAGTAGAAACTACGTCATTGATAAAAATGGAACGATACACGCTTCAACAACGCATTGAAATTATTAAAATTCACTTGAGTGAATCAAATGCAAATCATCTTGAGTGATGAGGCCCATTTCCACCTCGGTGGCTTCGTCAACAAGCAAAATTGTCGCATCTGAGGATCGGAAAACCCAAGAGTTATTATTTAAAAGCCTCTCTATCCTCAACGTGTGACTGTTTGGTGCGGTTTATGGTCTGGCGGAGTCATTGGATCTTACTTTTTCGAAAATGAGGCTGGAGCAACAGTTACGGTGAATGGATCGCTATCGAGAGATGATTAATGATTTTTTTTATGGCCGGAATTGAATGGTATTGATCTGGACCACGTTTACTTTCAACAAAACGGCACTACGTGCCACACAAGCAACGAAACCATTGATCTTTTACGATTGAATATCAAAATAACACCTCTTATTGGAAAACCCTTTATAAGGACAACCAAATAGCAGTAGGTCGTCTCATACAGTATTCCGTGTTCGTCTTATAGTTTAAGCGAGTAAATGTATCTTGTTAGTCTATATCTAAATATTTATACAAACACATAAGCTCTGCTTAATCAAGGGGGAGCATGTGATATATTATATTATATGAAATTACTATTGTAACATTTTTTTGTAAGTTTACTGGGACTTCTACGAGTATAAACACAAACTCTTTGGATCGAAAGTGATTTAAAAAAAATGTATGAAAAGAAACCAAAATTTAAAACAAAATTTAATTCCTTTCTTACAAAAATTAAGTTGGTTGTTTACAGGTGAAAAAATATAATAAGCAGTAATTGTTGATTGAGGTACAAGTACATATTGAATCATTTGGCGGGTTGGAAATAAGCCGACATAGCTCAGTGGATACAGAGCACCTGACCGGACATCAGAAGGCACGGGTTCAATTCCCGTTGGCGGCATTTATTTTTACTCGGGAGATATTTTCAATTTGTATTAGTATTTCGGATGACCAATTATTGCTTATAATTATTTGTTATCCTTTATGCTATTCATAAAACCTTGTCTTATAAACATTAGTTTATCATTAAAAAAATAAAAATATATTGTGTTTATTTTATAATTCAGGAGCATAAAATAAAAAAAAAATAAATACATTTAATACACACGACAGTACAAATTGTATGCTGATATTATACATGATTAAACGTTAATAAATGATTCCACTAAATATTTTGTATTAGTCATTTATCGATTTAAAACTTTCAATTAGGTCACACACTGCAAAGTTATCAATACGACGAATTAAGAAGGAGAATCACGTGTAATACTGCACATTAGTGCACATACCTACATCTGTTAACCGAAGTACGAGCCCAACCATGGGAAAGGAACGAAGCAATCATAAAGGGTGTTAAACGAGGCTTTCCTATATTTCAGCGAGCCGAAGCCCAACGGTTGGCAATTGTCTACGTGGCATAACGTAATTCAATGCCACAAAAATCTAACAATATTAGGTTAAATAAATTTATTATTTTATTTGGCTCACACCAAGTTAGGTTAGGTTGAAATTTGACACGCTAGGTTAGGTTATACTACCTTTATTAGACTTTAAAACGTGAAAATTCTCCATCTTTCAAACTCGCTGATATATTCATAGTAGCAGAGATAAAAGTGCACAGCGTATTTCATGAAGAATGAGATGATACTGATGGTTAGGCTGAAAATTAACACACTAGGTAAGGTTATACCGCATTTATTTTACTTTAAAACGTGGAAAATCCATCCATCAAACCCGCTGATAATCGTAGTAGGGATACAAGTTTTTCAGGAAGAATGAGATGATACTGACGTTTAGTCTGAAAATTAACACGCTGGGTTAGGTTATACTGTCTTTATTATGCTTTAAAATGTGGAAGCTCTCAATATATCAAACTCGCTGATATATGCATCGCAGCTGGGACAAAAGTGCGCAGTGTACTGGGAGCATTTCAGGAAGAATGGGATGATACAGCATCCCAGGAAGCCTCCCAAAAGACAGATCGCGACGGCCCAGATGTAAGTTTTACGGCCGTAAGTGAGTTTGATCGTAGTTTGAATCCTGGCTCTGCAGTAGGGACACACGAGATTCATAGGAGACTTAAGACGCTCGTTCAGTTCGGATATCGGCATATTATGTAGCCCCCCCATCTTATATGTATTTATATTGGAATTTCTTGATACAAATTACAGGTTATGGTTTTTCTTAAATTCTACGGTTTAGATTAAAAGCCAAACTATAGTCAAACATATGTCAAACAATTCTAAAAGACACACTTTTGTTTGTTATTTTTAAATTTCTGATAATATTCGTGAAGTGAGAGTTCAAGTAAAAAGATAGGCAGGTACGTAATTTCGTTATCGATTAATCTATAATATATTGAAATGTATAGTTTTATTTACTAAGCATGTGTTTTTTTATGAAATACTTTCTCTAGATCATTTATTTATTGATTAATGCCCTTTTTCGGGGCTTTTACATGTGAATATTAAGAAAAATACATTATTTATTGTACATAACTGAATTGCTTCATTAACAACATTTTATATTTGTTTAAAGATAAATTGAAGATGTCCACTGACTTGTTATTATTGTTTCCCTCCATTAGTATTCTGGGCAATAAATAATTTTTTTATTTTTTTTTTATTTAATATTTGAAAAAAATATTTTTTTACATAGATAAGTATACAGGATATAAACAAGATATAAAACAATAGAAATTAAAGTAGCCTTTCCTCACCATAAAGAGACAATGCTCTTGTGTTTGGTGAGGGAATTCTAGTTCAATTATATATATGTTTGTATTAAGGTAAATAAATTATTAAGAAACAACACAAGATTTAAACAATATTACTTCTAGATGTAAGTAGTGAACGTATTTTGGACTTATAATAGTTTAAGGTAATTTTTTAATTTAAGGTGAAATTCCTGAATAATTTCGATATTTTTTAAATTTAATGGAAGGTTATTAAAATAAATTATGCCTAGATAAAGATAGGTATTTTGAATGAGCTTAGTGTTAAATTTTGGGATTTTAATAGTTTTCTGGTATCTTGCTGATGTAATGAATTGCAAGTTATGAGTATTTGACTGTATTTCTTTGTAAATTTGAAGTATTGAATATTTTTGATACATTTAATAATAATTAATTAAATATAATTGGATAAATTCTTCTTACAGAAAAGGACTAATTTTTTGACTACTCAAAATTCAATACGAAATGTAGTACAGTACAAATACAGTATTAGAGATGGTAAAAATACTGCTAACAAACCTTATTTCTAATAGCCAATTTAATATTCAAATTTGATTAGAACAACTTTTTAAGGTTATAGCTATAAACAGAAAAAGACACACATAAGTAAAAAGGTCTAAACTGAGAATCGAACCCAGGATATCTGTGTAACCGAGACAACGCCTTTAACCACTTGGCCATTGGGACCTTATCATTATAATGAATTGTTTATTGAAGAAGAAGATAATAATAACAAATCTAAAGGAAACATGAAACAGAACAAGAAACAGAAAAATAAAAAAGGTAACTGTCTCAACTGAGAATCGAACCCAGGATATCTGGGTTAACGGGACAACACCTCTAACCATTCGCCAGAAGTCAACTAGGAATCACATTCAGTAACTCTGTCTTACCTGTAACATTATTACCTAAAAAAATAATAAAGTAAAAGAAAAATTTAATTTATTATTTGACTATTGTAAGTTATCTTCGTTAATGTAGTAAACAAAATGAAATTATCGTTTTACCAAGGTATAAAGTTAGATATTTAATTTAATTTTATAAACAATTTAATTTTAATCTTCTTTTACGAGGTCCCCTGAAATTGCACATAAATCACTATATAAGATAAATCAAATTCCTGGATAGATTTTGACACGCCATTTCGTTTGCTCTCAGCTTTCAAGGACAAAATTCCGACACCTCGGGAAGTAAAAATTCGTCACGTAATTCGTTACTTGGAAACGTTCGTTACGTAGATGCTATGCCTATCACTTGATAATGGGGTTTTAATTTTGGGAAATCACCAAAACTTAAAAAAACCGGATGTCTTGACTGTCGTGAATATGAAAATTACCAACTAACTCCTAGGGTCAACTTTTAGGCATTTGTCCGAGACATTTTACTTACATTCTAACTTAAAAACGCTTCCCGCACAGTTTTTTTTTCATTTATTTATTCATTATAATGAAGCAATTTCTTTGTTGTTAATGTCAATATAGGTAATTCAAGGCCTGTTTTAAGAGCTTGTTGCCAAATAGGAAACAATGATAATGTATAAAAATAAACATGAACATTGTTAAAAATAAATTTAAATATAAATCGTAGAGTACAATGTTATCAATAGTCATTGATTCAGACGGCCAAATGGGGAACAAAATAAGTGATGTTTGCGATATGCAAAGTATTGTGTTTTATAGTTTATGTGATAACAATGGGAAAACTTATGAATAATTGTGCAATACAACACTTTTTCAAAGTAGGCACTCATGGACGTTCAATTAAACCTTTTTTTCAGCTCGAAATATCATTTTCATCACTAGTTACGATCGTTTGAAGTTTTCATTTAAAACGATGAGTTAAATTTAAAAAAAAAACACAATTTAATCTTACCTCAAGCTCGTTAAAAATACACTAATGAAGTATCGAACACATAAGATTTAAAATGCATATTATATAATAATTTTTTTTTTTTTTTTGGTAAACTAATGTTTAAGACAAGATTTTTTATGCATAGCACAAAGGGTAACAATTATTTTACAAGCAATAATTATTCGCCTGAAACACTCATCCACATTGAAAAATCTCCCGATAAAAGATACATGACGCCAACGGGACTAGAACCCGTGTCCCTTCGATTTCCGGTCGACAGCTCTGACCACTGAGCTATGGCGGCTTATCTCTTATCCGCGAAATAATTCAATATATACTAGTGTTTCATTCAACAATTACTGCTTGTTACATTTTTTCACCTGAAAACAACCAACTTTATTTTATATGAGAAAGGCATTGTAAGTGCTAACTCTCTCACTAGATGGCGTCGAGACAAATTGTCTACATTTTTAGGTGAAATACTAGAACTTGTCAAATATATATTTTTTTTTGGTAAATTATGCATATAAAATCTTATCTTAAACATTAGTTTACAAAAAAAAAAAAATTAATATTTGACAAGTTCTAGTATTTCACCCAAAAATGTAGACAATTTGTCTCGACGCCATCTAGTGAGAGAGTTAGCACTTACAATGCCTTTCTCATATAAAATAAAGTTGGTTGTTTTCAGGTGAAAAAATGTAACAAGCAGTAATTGTTGAATGAAACACTAGTATATATTGAATTATTTCGCGGATAAGAGATAAGCCGCCATAGCTCAGTGGTCAGAGCTGTCGACCGGAAATCGAAGGGACACGGGTTCGAGTCCCGTTGGCGTCATGTATCTTTTATCAGGAGATTTTTCAATGTGGATGAGTGTTTCAGGCGAATAATTATTGCTTGTAAAATAATTGTTATATTATTAAAGTTTACTTCTGATTGACGCACTAATAACGAAGAAAGATTGATTATATAATGGTCAAAGTCGCAAGGTCGCTAGATAAAAAATTAGCCCGTCAAAAAAGCTTCCATGCGCTGGCAAATGAAAATATACCATTATATATGTTTTCCTTAAAGTTTATTTTGTCGAAATTCTGAGTAGAATAATAAAATATAAAGGGCTTATTAAAATATTGTTTAAAAATGTATAAAATTAACTGGTACGTACAACATGATGTGACTAAAAAAATAATAAATTATCTTAAAAATTGTATAAAATTAACAGGTACGTATGACTCAATGTAACTAAAAATTAAATAAAATTACTTTAAAATTGTATAAAATTAACTGGCACTTATGACTTAATTTAACAAAAAATTAAATAAAATAACTTAAAAATTGTACAAAATTAACTTTTACTTATGATTTAATGTAAATAAAAATTTAATAAAAACAATTTTAAAATTACCTGACACTTGTTGTAACGACTTAACTAAGAATTAAATAAAATAACTTAAAAATTGTATAAAATTAACTGGTACGTACGACTTGATGTAACTTCAGATTTTCTTTCTTCGAAACTAACAATTTCTTCATATCCTCCTCTTGACTTTCTTCTTAAAATAACAGAAATTAAACGCTTGAAGAAACTTCCACCGAAGATATCCATTTTCGATCAGATGAATATACTCGAAAAAATTAGAACACTTCACTGTTATTTTTACAATCTGATAACAATATATTCAACGCTAAACGATAACAAAAAAACACATGTTTATTTATTTATTTGCGTAAAAATGAACACCACCTTGATGAGTTAAAAGATTTTTTACTATTTATTTTTATACACACTACCCAGTTAGCCGAGGAAGAATCATTTTCAGACTGACTTAATTATGAGAAAACTGATATAATTTATATTGGGTTTATATCTGAGCAAACAAACAATGGATATTCCAGTGTTATCGAATATAAACACGTTCATAATATTTTTAATCATTCTTCTTACAATGTCAATTTTTAAGGGTTGCAACACCATTTCAAAATGAATAAATTTTAATTAATTCGAAAAATGTGTAAAATTTCAATATTATAATAAACATAATCGAATATTGTATGAAACTTAACAACATTTTGCAAAATATTTTTTTTTTAAGTTTTCCATTTTTCCATTAATTTATTATAACGAACTGTTGAAGTAAATTAAATTAAATAATTGATAAGGCCTTGGACTGCTGAAAAAAAATTAATTACTGGACTAACTCGTATGCAATGTATTTTATATCATTGAGAAAAAGTGGTTTGTAACTGAAAAAAACATTGCGCAACTTTCAGAACATTTTCAGAAGTTATTTTTAGTAGTTTTTTTAGTTAACTTTATAAACTGTAATTAATACTTGTTCAACGTTCTAATTATTATTATGTTTAATTTATGCATCAGAGATTTAATGCCTATTTCAGATCTCAGTAAGTTGTTGAAAATGTCTAAAAACACGAGTTAAAATAATAATAATAAAAAAATGTTTTTTGTTAATCGAAATTTTACGTATTTTGTAATGTTTTATTGCAAACCTTAATAATTATAACTTCAAGATTGAAATAAATAAATCAGTTTCTCGTAATTAATCTGAAATATTTTAAAACGAATAAACAAATAATAATGATAAACGTGTCTGAATAAATTGTTTCAACATCATTATATAAATGTTATGGATAAAAGTGACTGTTGAGTTCATATTGTTTTGAAGAAAAAATATTTTTTTTATGAATTGATTAAATATTTATAATTGAAATTAGGAAAAATTAAAGAAAATAAATAAACTTTTTTGAAACATAATATACACTATATAGGAACAAGTTTTTCTTATTTTTAAGGTTATTCCGTTCTTCTAATATCTTTGGTTATTCCCATCAATATAATAAATCATTAACGAAGAAGATACTACTAATTTATCTAGACGAAACAAGACACAGTAAAATTAGTTGTAAGATGATATTCTTAATTCTGAATTTGAAATATGAGATCGACAAATATAACGTTTTATAAATAGGTTGCAGTGGTTAAGTTGGTTAAGACGCCTGCCCCGGTAAAACAAGAGATCCTGGGTTCGATTCTTAGTTGTGACCCCTATCCTTTTATTTTTCTGTGTCTTGTTCTGTTTCATACTTCGTTTAGATTTACTGGTATTATTTTCTTGTATAATTTTATGTAATTAAAACTAATTGTTATTTTTATTGCTCAACTATAAACCAGTCTTATTTAAAAATCTAGAAAATCCCAAAATACATTTAATTACTCGGGGTAGAACATTATAATATCACGTATTATAAGCGTGTACATTTATTTCATCGCGGTAGAATATTATCATATCACGTATTATGAGCGTCTACATTTATTTCATCGCGGTAGAATATTATAATATCACTTATTATAAGCGTGTACATTTATTTCCTAGTGACAAGAGTTAAAAACGGTAGTAAATGCAAATAGTTATTGTATGGATAACTGTTCAATTTAATACATGTAGAAATGATAATTATAATCAAACCATACGAGATAGAAACATCGGAACCTTTCGCTATATAGGCGAATGCTTTAACCACTGAGGTATCATAGCCATGTTCACTCGCAGCATTTCTCAAACGATTTGATTTTTCTTTTACATTAGCTCCATACAGGAGGCCCTGAGGATCCTCTCAGGGCCTATTTCTTCTTTAGGGATGCTGTGTAAAGGGCATTTTTAGGAAAGGAACGAGATGAGGTTCTGGGAAGGATATAGGTAAGCGGCATCCATCCACTGCGGTGCAAGAGAGAATCCTGCTGGACAAGTCAAAAAGTATCCCTCATACAGTCTCTCGCTTTCTTGCTTGCCGCGCAGACGCCTCCGCCACCAAGACCTTCACCATATGAACCTCACCATATGAAACCGGGCACCCCTGCTAAGTTAAGTTAAGGTTTGAAAGGGAGATATGTAAATACGAATGTTAGAGGGAGCGCGCTAACGATAATAATTAAGCGAAAATGGTGAACATTTAATAAAACACGACTCGCTTGAAATAGAGCAAAAATCACAAATGCTTTAGTTGCATTTGAAGATAAATGTGATTTTTTTCATGCCTATAACATATTAAATAAGAGAACAAAACGTGTTTTAACTAATTTTCGGACCTTACTTTGCGATTTTTTTCTATCGAAGGAATTTCATAAAATTAAAGTTCTACATTACAAATGAATGGATTATTTTCAAAAATAACATATATTTTGCTAGGAACATAAATTTTTAAAGTGTTAAAGAGAAATATGTTATAAATCAGTAGAAATTAGGAATGTGGGGGCTTTAAAACACTGGGATATTAAATTCATTATAATATAATTTAAAAAAAAAATTAATAATTAATTCCGTCGGCATACATGTTTTCCATACAACTTATAACGTAACGCGTTATGTTTAACCAAATATTACGTGTTTTATATTTACTAAGTTCAAATCATATTATTATGTATAAATACATAAAATATTACAGCACACTTTATTATTTGTCACACTTTAATTATTCGTCATTTACAACGGCTTATCACTCACACGAAACAACCGTAACGAATTAACGAACTAACGAATTAACGAACTAACGAATATCTTCAATCTCGAAAATATTAACTTTGTAAGATAACTTAATGAGAATCTAAGACACTGATCACTCCTCAACGAAGATCGCCCTATATAAAGTACGTCAGTTTTCCATAAATTATAATTTTAATGATATTGCTGTAATTAATTACTAACGATTAAAGTGAAGGTTATTTCCTGGGAAATATCGCAAAGCTTTTGTATATTATTATATTAAAGTTATTAGTATTTAAATTCAACCCTTCAGGCCTCTGGTATATACAGCTATATTTCTAAAGAAGTCTCAAGTCAAGTTGAAGAATTTGTGTGGATTTCAGATTCTCAACAAAATCCAAATAAATTGAATAATTCTGAACGTAGTCGAAAATTAAAAATTGTTTTTGACATGAAATAAAACCATAATTTTTTTTATTATAAAAATAAACATATTAATTTTGATTTCAAACATAAAAAGTTTTAAATTGGTTCATTTTACGTTTTTCCGTCTAAAAACTGAACTTAAATTTTTTTTTAAACTCACGTTAAAGACAAATGTATTTTAAAAACGTCGTTTCATATAAAAATACAGTTACATAATTTTTTAATAAAGAAACATTTTTTCTGTTGTTAACTTCTAGATTTGAATATAAAGCGTGGTTTTTTTCTCTTTCTAAGAAGATAAGGGAGAAAACGATGTCTATGAGACCTTTTGAGTTGTTCCAAAAGTGAACAAATTAGTTTGAGGGGTTAAGAACATACAGGGAATCACTACGTGCCGTTCAGTATTTATTTGTATTTGTTTATTATTATCAAATGTTACTCGTCAGTCGTGCTTATCTTAGTTGCTATTTACTATGGCGTATTAAAAATAATAATAATGTATGAAATTACGCTACTCCGGGAAATCCACTAAATATTTACATTCTTATTTCTGTTGCCCTAATACCATCTATATAACAAAGCACATGAGGCGATTTTCAAACAAAAAGGGCGCTATATAAATAACTAGCTGACGTGTACCCGGCGTTGCTGGGAAGATAGACATATACCATCGCAGACCTTTCTGTGGGCCTTTTTGAGATATACAATTCCTTAGTACATTATGTTGATGTACCTCATGAGGTTTAGACAGCGTTAGCAATGTAGTGTCCGAAAATATATTTTTACGACTTGATTATAAAACATCGAATTTTCTCTACTTTCTATAAATAAAATATGCATGTATCATATATGTAAACCTTTTGGAAGAAATTCTGTAAATGATAGTGAAAATTCTATAAAAATTCGTTGTGTAGTTTCGAGGAACTAAGTGCACATACAGAAAGATGCTGATAGCGACTTTATTTTATACTCTTTATAAATGATTTTTTCACTTTTTGTGTTCGATAATGAATGATTGCAACTCTTGTAAGCGGAAACTAACCCACTTTCTTGACATCCAATCTATCAAAAACTCGTCAAATAAACTCGTTGTCGATGAAGATTCATTCTATCTACTTTAAGTATAAATCAATCACGTATACAAACGCGGACATATACGTATTTCTCTGAAATCGGACGATTTTACAGCAGTTAAAATACGAAGTAAATGTCGGTCCTACACGGTCGACATCTGGCAAGGACGGTAGCACGGTTGACTCCGGCTAAACCAATATTTTTTAAACTTTTAAAACACATTTTTAAACAGTAAAATCAAAACTTTGATTTTTAAGGGTTGGTTTTTTAGCCCTTCAATCGGTCTCTCCGAATTTATTTGTTATGAACTAATTTGTCGAGAACACTAATGTTGTTAATCAATATAATAATACTAATCAAATATAAAGAAATAGTTTTTTATTGTTATATATAGATAACTTAGTAGGTTTGATAGATAGCTTAGTAGGTTTTAAAACAATTGTATAAAACATATTACAGCATAGATTACGGAAGAACTATCGATTATCTCTTAAATGTATTAGAGGTTACAGGTACACATAAATGAATAAAATTATAACGTAGATTAAGGCGATGCACTACGTCGTGTAATATTTTGAATCGAGCCGCTATCAATAACACACCTTACGTAGATGGCGATAAGGCTTAAATTCCCGCTTCACACCATCCAGCTGTTTTGATTTATGCAAGAAAAGGGTGCCTTTTATTTTATTTTGTAGATGTACAGGCACAAATATTTAATTTTTTTTTTATAAATAACTTAATTTGCCACATTATAAAATAAAACCAAAACCAAAAATGGTCAGGATGGGATGTATTCTACTTGCAGTATTTAATTAAAGCATCTGAAACATTTCTAGGCGACCAAATTTTCAAACCAAAAACACATGATTTTAAATTACTACGTAGTGCATCGCCTTAAGACGTACAGCACTGCCCTATATACGTCAGAACTGTGGACACAATACCCATTAGCGCAATGGGACAAGCTGAGGATGTGCTACAACAACGCTTATAGGCAACTTATGCAACTACCAAGGTTCTGCAGTGCCTCTACGATGGTCTCAGAAGGGAGGACGTCCTTACTTCGCCACCAGCCAACTTCTGGGGCAGGACACTGAAATCAATAAACGTCATCGTCGTGGACGTCGTGGACCTCGTGGTTGCTTGATGAGGTGACCTCCCTCATGGACAATCCTTTCAGTTTATTTGTATTTAATTTAACTTATTCGTATATTTTTTTCTGTAATAGTTTATCGTATATATCACGTAATATGGCAGACTGGGATAGTGTTATTCTCCTAGTCCTGCTAGATTAAAAACTCAAATAAATAACTATGACTGAAATGACAAGACAAGGGTTTTTATTTGTAGTTAACATATTATTATAAAAATATTTATCAAATCTTTTAAAGGTTTTCAGACTTACTCGAAGACAAAGTTTCTATGTGAATAATATACGACCAATATATAACCAATAGTTTTAAACATGGTGTTGAGGAAAACATGTTTTGAAACTAAATAAGTGTTTGTTTAGAAAATGATCATATCTTTCTAATATGTTCTCTAATAAAGCCGTGAATTTTAAAATTATACTAAACAACATAATGCTGTGCAATATTGAACTGGTGGAAAAAACTGATTTATCATTTATATCATTTTCTCATTATCCCCATGCAGTTAGGACTCTTGTACGATATAATCAAACATCGTTTTATTTTACTTGTTATTGCCTCTAGGGGTGCGAAAGTTTAGATAAATTACAAATATGAAACTGATAAACGCGTTATTAGAAGGTGACAAATTTTAGTATATAGTATAGTAGTATTTCCGAATCCTGTCATGTCTGCCAAGGTATTTCTTACACTCAGGGCAGAAGTGGCCGATGTCGCGAAAGCACGTCAAGAAGCAGGGAATGAGGCAGCACCCCAACACTCCTCCCATGAAACAGATCTCCGCCACCCAGAGATATGTCTTACCCTGCGACAGGCCTCGTCTCAGTCCGGGTACTGGCACCGCATAATGGACACTTCACGAACGTAGGTTCCATCGGCAATCTTAATTCTATCTTAGGCATTGTTAGATTTAATTTCTATAAACTCGGTCACTTTTTTCATTGTTCCTTTAAGTAACTTAACTAAACTTTAACTTATACAAGTTAAAGTTTTGTAAGGATACCCTACAGCAAATTTTTACTATAAATTGTTCGTATCTAGTCTTTTTTTTATTGTTAATTGCGTTATTTAAGCTTAAGTGTATCAGACAAAATAATGTCTCTTGCTAATAATTTTCGGTTTTTGTTATTAGTATTTCTTATATGGTCCTTCGTCCTGTTGATTAATGCTATTTAATCCTTCTTTACTAAGTGTTCGAATCAATCTTAATTCACGAATCTATTGTACAAAAAATATTTACCCTTAAATAAGTCGCTTCAATATGTAATAGAGACAACTATTTAAGTCGGGGGTTTAAGTAGTATACACAAAATATGTTTTCAGGTTGTTAGTTTGGGTTTACTAACCTTCAAACTTCATATTTAATCAGAAAAAATGGAAATTTAGGGCTCCGTAGTAAGCGTTCAATGATAGTTTGAAAGGGAGATATGTAAATATGAATGTTAGAGGGAGCGCGCCAACATTAAAAAACAATAAAAAATTATCGAAAATTGTGAAAATATTTAATAAAATACGACTCGTTTGAAATACAGCAAAAATCTCTTGACAAATGCTGTAGTTGCGTTTAAAGATACACTGTGAATTTTTTCTTGCATATAACATATTAAATAACAAAACAAAACGTGTTATAATTTTCTGAGCTCACTCTGCCATTTTTTCTATCGAGGGAATTTCATATAATTAACGTTTCAGCATAAAAAATGTATTGATATTATTTTTAAAAATTTGAGTATGATTTTTTTTGTGAAATATTTCATGCTTATAACATAATAAATAACAGAACCAAGCGAGTTTTTAATAATTTTAGGAGCTTACTTTGCGATTTTTTTCTATCAAAAGAATATCATATAATTAAAGTTTCAGCAAAACAAATGTATTGATATTATCTTAATTTTTTTTGGAACTTAAAAACTTAAGAGTTAACAAGAAACTTGCTACAAATCGGTGGAATTTGGGTATGCGAAGGCATGCATCTTTTAACATCTCCCACGACATGAATGGTTATTTCATGTAGTAATAAAGTTGAAATCAAGTGATATTTATATTTTAATGTAATTATTTAGAAATTACTTCATTACAAAGGACAGAACACATGCGTGCTGATATTTGACATGATTTACCATCAATTGATAAACTTAATTAAATAGCGTGTACGATGACTCAAGAAGGAAAAGCAAGTGTAACACAACTCAAATAATTTTAATTCCGGTTGAAAATTGAAAATTTTATCTTATCTTTGGGTTGGAAGCTCTCAACATGCGGAGTGATTACTTTATCGCAGTTGGAACAATGCTGATTAAGGTACGTGGAACATTTCATATAGAATGGGATAATGCAGCATCCCAAGAAGCCTCCTAAAAGACAGATCGCTAGGGCCCAGTAGTAAGTTTTACGACCGTAAGTTCGTTTGACGTAAGTTGTCATTCTGAGTTCGCAGTGAGGACAAGTAACTTTCACGGGAGACTCAAGATCCTCATCCATCTCCAAGTATTATAATATTTATTTTGGAATTTCTTGATAAAGTTATGCGTTTTGATTAAAAGCCAAACTATAGTCCAAAACGTCAAAGATTTACAGTTCTAAAATATACACTTTTGTTTATTATTTTTAAATTTCCGAAAATATTGTTCAATTGATGAAATCGAATTATATATAAGTAAAAAGGTAGGTAGATACGTACTTTCGTAGGCAATTAATGTTAATTATTGGTAACTTCGATATTATTTATTGATATCTCATTAGTTAGTCTGGGTATTTCACCATTTGGATGAATATTCCCGCAATATTCCCTGCGTTGTGAATATTCCCCGTTTTGTGAATATTCCCAGTTTCGTGAATATTCCCCGTTTTGTGAATATTCCCCGTTTCGGGAATATACCCCCAAAATAAATTTCCTGGAATATACCCATCACTACTCGTGCCTCGCGGTTTATTAGCGACTATAGAGAGAAAACTTAACGTGTTAATATTAAAACAAAATAAAATTAAAACTGTTTGAGTCCATTAACAATAATCACATAACTTTTTTTTTTAAATCATGCTTTTAACAGGTGCTTATTATATTATCAATAAAATTCAGAGATAATATATAATTTTTTTTTAAATATCAATTTGCATATACATGTATTTACACAAATAATATCAAATCTTACCCATTATTCCACGGAGCAATTATATTGAGAAAAAAAAGAATTATGCGAATAAATTATTATAAGGAACCTATTTTACGTAAGACGTGGGTAGTATTTTAAATTAAAAAAATGTCGACAAGCGTGAATTAATCTCACATTTAAAAACGTAACAATAAAAAATAAATTTTATGTATGTAATTTCACAGTATGGCATTTAGATTCATGTTGTATTTATGTTCTGATGTTAATTTTTTTTTATTTTAACCCAAAACAGCTGTTAATTTTACGAAACCATTAAAAGATATATTATACACATTTAAACGAAATAAATTTTTCTCTTGAAATATTTTTTATCGGTAGTGAAATTTTTTTCGGAATAATAACGTATGTTTTTACTGCTAATTAATTTTAAGATTAAATGCATTACGATACTTTTGAAATCGGGCCGCTAACAATAACACTCATTGTGTAGATGGCGATAAGGTTTAAATTCCCTCTTAACACCAGCCGCCTGTTTTGATTAATGCAAGAAAAAACATCGCCAAAAAGTGTGTTTTCTTTTATTTTGCAAAAATATTTAAATTTTTTACTTAAATTTTCTAAAGAACTTAATTATCTACAATATACAATTAAAACATAATCGAAAGGGGGTTCGTAAGTGGGATATTTTGAACTTTAAAGAATTTTTTATTGGTCTGATACATTTTTTTACTATTTTTTTTTGGAAGAAAAAAATGCCCGATTACTTTAAAGGCCAAGAAGCGTTGCAGTATTTAATTATTATGTCATCTAAAATATTTCTAAGGCGTCAAATTTACAAACCATAAACACATTGCATTGCTTTGTAGTGCTTCGCTTTAATATAATTTTAGACAAATAGGTCGTAATATTTGACACAATTACAAGGGAAACTAGCAATTCATTGTTTTAAGGCATAAATTTTTTCAAAGATTTAGAATTCAGGAATGGTAAAAAAAATTAATTATTTCTTTTAAATTACTTACATGGGATCGATGTTCCAACGACATTGTATTCACAGTCTAATTTCCTCGAAGGGTGGACTTTAATTTCCAGCTGAGATTTCTTCAAATAACTCATCTTGATACGTATTTAATGCAGCACTGGCACTCAAATACTGGATAATTTATTAAGAATTAAATTGCTGAATCAAGTCAAAAAATTATGTTTTATTTAATCTTGCGATATATTATTTATATCACATTATATAGACACGATTATGATGTTGCAGTATTTTCCAGTCCTCGAACGATTTAAAATTTATAACAAATTTGTACGACACCACAAAACAGATACTTTTATAGTACGTAAATTGCACAAGAATTTGTCGAATCAAATTTAGAAAGAGTAGAACATTTAAAACATTCGATTTTTCGAAGATCTGACTCTCTTGTTAAAACGTCTGTTTAAAATTCGAATGAATAACTTTTATAGTTCGTAAATTGCACAAGAGTTTGGAGAACTTATCGATTCAAATTTAAATTTCGAACAAGCGAAAGAGTAGAACATTTAAAACATTCGATTTTTCGAAGATCTAACTCTCTTGTTAAAACGTTTATTTAAAATTTGAAAAAAGAACTCTGACGACACTGACACTGCTCGAAGGGGTTTGTTTGCGCGGGAACTCCGTGACACTACTGACAGCTAGCTATCGGCAAACAGGCAATGTCTGTGGTTTTAGCAATACTGAATCTCTTTTCGCGGTGCAGGTGTTAATATAAGCGGCAACCGCCGTACAATTCAGGTTTTGCTCCTACGTATTCAGAATGGCTGCTGGGAGAACCGGGGCTGTGACGGTCGGAAAATTGATAAGTGTTGTGAGTTTTCTTGGGTGATTCACCTGCGGGCCTTTTTATCTATTATTAGACGAGTTCTCTGAAAGGAGCCGGTAAACTCGGCGGCGGTCGACGGTAAAGTGACCATTAGAAAAATACAGTATTTGCAGTAATCTTGAGCTGTGTCCAGTAGTGTTGTTATTATTATTGGTGCGCACGACACACCTCTAAAACATAATATACATACATATTATGTTACACATACACACATATGTCTGTAAAAGGCATACATTCACATACATAATATGCATATGTACTTATATTATAAGGACAGATCTTCAACTTTTGAATTTGCTGCTAGTTTAACTAATATTATAATGGTTAATGCAAAAGCAGCATTGATATCGGTGTAATAACATTATTCTAAGTGATTAATTAAGCGACGTATGTTGAATGGTAATTATATATTTACTAGTTAAGTCATCTTGAAGGGTGATTAGTAAGAAATAAAGCATCAAAATTAATAAAAATCTCGATGCTTTCGTATTCTGTATTCTAAATTATTTTTTAGTAAATAATGTAAGTGTAATTAAAAGAAACAATTATTAACTAATTAATTACGTAAACACGTGCATTTTCCTTGATAATATATCTTGACAAAATGCGAAAATATTCTGATTTTCACGATCTAATTTATTCTTTATTTACTAAAAATTTATCAGGAAACCTGTTAAGGCCTGCAATCCTGTTTTTAATCGGATTAACAATAATTTGAAGAGATTCTTAATAATTTAGCAGTACTCATTTTTCTCCATCCATTAATAAACCAATTAGATAAGCGTTCAAAAAAAATCATGATAACTCCGACGGTAAATACAAGCTTTGGACAAAGACACCATAACACGAAGCAAAAAATTTGGGAAACAAAAAAATATATTAGATTCAAAATTAAAAGATGGATTAAATAACAAAAAAGGGAATATTACAAAAGATTTAAAACAAAAAATAGTAAAGTATTTAAATATATACGTAATACACAATACCATTACAATACAGAATCATTATATACAACTGTACCTCATAATATTTGCTGTTTTTTTTTCATTACCGCCTTTATTATTTTATTTTATTTCACTTCATTATTTCTTAATATCTTTTTATTAAATATTATAAAATTGAAAAGGGGCCTGAGCACGGGCAAAGCATCCAGTGAGGTCCACATTATCGAATAATGTTTTGAAATATGTGAAGTTATTGTATCAAATAAAAAATAAAATTATAAAATTTCTAGATTAATTAGATTAAAGGGAAAAATGTATTTGTATCAATTTTTATTAGGTTATACCCATCAATGTAATATATCATTGAAGAAGAAGATGATACTAATAAATCTGAACGAAACATGAAACAGAACAAGACACAGAAAATAAAAATATAAACTGTGAATCGACCCGTGTGTCTTTATCCTATACCATTTACCATCTTATTCTGTTTCTTTTTATCTTCTTCTTCAATGATTTATTTGTATATTTAACAATTGAATCATATGACAGGTCGGTGGCTGAGTTGACATTGCGTTTGGGTCCCACCCACGCGTCGTGTGTTCAATTCATCTGCTGGCTAAGTCACAACACAAGCAATACATAAGCATATTTCAATATATAAGCATACACTATTGAAGTTTTTTTCATCAAGTAGTGGAATATTTTAATAAAGGTATTTAATTTGACTAACACATAATAATTTTGTCAACTGAACAGAAAAAAATATTTTGGATTTTTTATGTTTTTTGCCTGCATGCTGTGTAGATCAAGTTCAGTGATATTTTGACTTTATATTTATTTTTCTGCAATTGTTTTAAATAGTCGCTTCCTGCAATATTTTCGTGTATAATTTCGTAAATATTTTTTATATATATGTATGTAAAAGCCTTAATGGGCTTGAAATAAATAAATATTTTTCAGCTTTGTTCGTAGTACGAAATTATACGGTTATTCGTAATCCGGGAATGTATGTCTTTGTTTTAAAAAAAATATACACATATTTATAAAGAGGTGCGTTACAAACGCGGAATGTGTACAAGTTCGTAAAATTTAACAAGAAAATTTATATGTGCGCTTTGCCATTTGCCATCTATAAAATATTTATGACTTTTGCGTTGTATGTCATAACGCTATGAAAAGGTTTTCTACGCCTCCGTCACATGGCGCAAACCAGTTTTGCGAAAATTTTGCATAACCCGTTGCTTGACACGAATTGAATAAACACAAAAACTTTTGATTCTTTTTGTATCATTTTCATGTGTTTTTATACGTTTCCATTCAGAATTCTTTATTTAATGTCAGTTGAAATTAAATCTTATTTTTAACTAGATTAAATGTCATATCTAAAAAGGGTTTGTTAATATTCGGGATATCGAAATTATCATCATCTTCATATATATTCTATCATAGGCTACACATATCAACGTAATTTTATTGAATCCTTGAAGATAAAGATAATATTAATAAATATAAACGAAACATGAAACAGAACAGAACACAGAACAAATAATGGTAATAGTGGCAATTGGGAATCGAACCCAGGACCACTGTCTTAACAGGAAAAAAATCTAACCACTGAGCTATTGAAACTACGCGTGTAGAACTTCGTAATCATAAAAAAGAAAGCAACCGAAAAACATGGGAATTAATTGAGGATAATTTTGGAAAATCTTAAATTGATATGAGATCGATATATATGATGGTAATTAAGTTAGTTGGAGTTAGAGTGTTGTCCTGGTAATACAAAGGTTCTGTCCTGGGTTCGACCCCCATTAACAACCGTTACCTTTTTATTTTCTATATGCTCTTGTTCTGTTTCATGTTACATTTAGATTTTAAATTTATTATATATTATTATACAGGGTTTTCCAATAAGAGGTGTAATTTTGAACAGCCCGCTATTTCGGTAGATGTTACTTTTGAAGCTGTCATTTTTTGAGATTTGACAAGTAAAAACTACGCCATTAATAAAAATAGAACAATACACGCTTCAACAACGCATTTAAATTATTAAAATTCACTTAAGTAAATCATATGCAAATCATCTTTAGTGATGAGGCCTATTTCCACCTCGGTGGCTTCGTCAACAAGCAAAATTGTCGCATCTAGGGCTCGAAAAACCCAAGAATTATTGTTGAAAAGCCTTTTTATCTTCAACGTGTGACTTTTTGGAGCAGTTTATGGTCAGGTGAAGTCATTGGACCTTACTTTTTCGAAAATGAGGCTGGAGCAACAGTTACGGTGAATGGATCGCTATCAAGAGACAATTAATGATTTTTTGTAGTCGAAATTGGATGGTATTGATTTAGACAACGTTTACTTTCAAGAAGACGGCGCTACGTGCCACACAAGCAACAAAACCATTGAACTTTTACGATTGAATATCAAAATAACACCTCTTATTGGAAAACCTTGTAGTATCTAGTAGCAACAACTTCCGAACGGTGAGCTCTGGCCTAAAGACAATTTTATATATTTTTATAATCTTTTAATATATTTGCCCTTGTCAGGTATTGAACCCGCGACCTCTATGTCAAAAGCTATTGATTTTACTGCTTAACCACAGAGGTTGTCAGATATTTCGCACACATGGACCACCATTAAGAATGTTGCTTGAATTGACGTTATCCGTGTTTGGTGACCAGTTCTGAATAGTCAGGTACTTCCTAACCTTTCTGTTGCATTTCCTTACTCCACTCCCCTTTCGCTTTTGCCACACACCATTTCCAAAATAGAGAAACAAAAACTATATTTAATAAGATGCTAATCATTGACTGTGCATAATTTTTTAAATTCATATTCTTTTTTCACAAATTTAATTTACTTATTCCATATTATGCTGTCTCAGTAGAGGTAAAGTCACAAGGAGGAAATCCATAATTGGTTTTATTTTAGCTATACAATAATTATGTACAAACTGATTAAATGAAAACTGTCGATTTCCCGAAAAAAAAATTGAATAATTATTACGACAAAAATGCTAATGCACATAGAAAGAGAAACAAATTGCACCACTTCAAAAATAGGGTCAATAGATCAAGATTGTAAATATTGATATTATTTCTAAGCCCCTACACATTATACATTGATTTTATGCATGTAATCTTACTATATCTTACTCAAACACACTCATACTAGTAGGCATATATAAATATGCCTATGAGTGTGTGCATGCCTATGGGTATCTTGCCTGTATTGTATATATCTGTCTATGTATTTTATGCCTTTGTATTGTAATCACTTTATTCTTATGTATATATTTTCTATATTATGGTTTCTCGTTGTATGTGTGATTTAGTGTTATGATCAATATTGTGAAATTGCTGACAAAATGGTTTGTCAGTTTAGCGGGGGCTTTAAATGAAAAAATAAAAAAATAATTATTCTTTACTTTTCGACATTTACTAATGACTAAATATGCCGTGTCGCCTGCATAAAGCGTAAAATCAGGTATTCCGCAGAGGTATTTGACAATCTGACATAATGCATAATTGGCACTCGATCTATTGGAATTTGTACTTGCGCATGGTTGAGAAAATGGAAAATACGCGTGTATGAAGAATTCAGATAAATCAAAAAATTACAATTATGTTGCCTAGGCAAACTGCTCTGCTACGTCACTCTGGAAATAGAAAGTAGAAAAATCAGTTAAAAAAAATGATTTTCTGTTTTGTTTTGGTTATTGTATTTTTGTCGGTGAAATTCGTAATAATAACATCGTTTATAAAAAATATTAATCCAATTTATATTCACATAATTCATATAGGTCCTACAGATGTTTCAAAGGAACATCTCATAAAGAAAGAGTTGTTCATTTTCATGACACGTTATAGAGTTTCTTGCAATCAGGTTTTTGCTTCGAAGTTAAAATATTCACATAGCAATATTAATATTATGCAAAAATAAGAATATTTCGCATACCCACTGAATAAATGCGTCTTCAAACTGCTTACCTGTTCTTATTGTTTTTTTCTTCCACGTGTGTCCACATATCTTGTTTATCTTGTCTCTAGTCTTGATAGTCATAGAACGCCTTCGAGTCCACGTAGTACTTTTTGGGAATACCTGATTCACATTGATCAAATTCGTCCCCTTTGTTCCCTGCTTTTTTGAAAATCAAAATATATTTTATGACACAAATGCGAATGGTATCAAAAGTCGGGGACGCCCGAGGAAGACATTGCACGATAAAGGGAATCAGGGATTTGAGTCGGGCCATGTCAAGAGTCAGAATAATAGAAGATTATGTATGAATGTGAATGAGGCAAGAAGTGTGTGCCAAGACCGAGTTGTTTTGCGGTCCGTCCTCTCCGCCTAGCCCTGCGCGAAACGGCGTGATGGTTGGTTAGTTAGTTAGTTATTTCTGGGAGTCTAGCACAGTGAAATCGATAACTTTACAATATCGGATCGATAGGCGTAACTACCGATGATTTTATACCGATTTCCCGAGCACAGTTGCGCTGTTGATACCCAGACCGATTTTGATAACGCAATAAATCAGTATTTGATATACTCTGGCAAAACTGACATTCCTAAACGCCAGACGGCTTATTAAAAGTAAAAAATATTAATAACTTGACAATGACGATTTGAAATATCAACTTTAATATGCATTGGCAGTCCGCATTTACTTTTCGTCACTAAATGGATCTTTCAGTTCTAAGAGCTTAGTTAATTTCCCCATTTATTAAAAAGTCAGTTATTTAGCATAACGAACGAAATAATCCTAAAAGTTGGCTTATCCGACACCTTGTAGAAGTAGCGTATTTCGTCTACCGATGGTCGGAATCATATTCTGACCTCGCTCGTAAAAATCGCTAATTGTCCATAGATATCGTATTGACATAAGGCTTATCGATCATCCGTGCTAGACCTCCTGGTGCACCTATTTGTATGCTTCCTTTCCCATCGCTTAGTTTTTAGATATCGTATCTAACAATCTTAAATTATACCGTGGTTTAAGTTATAAGTTAAGCGTTCTTAGGTCCGGTTGTTTTTTGAAAAATTTGATCAGAAATCCCTCAACTCTGTACGGTCAAAAACGAATCTACAACCTCTACGTATTCTACTTTATCAAATGTTTAATATCCTTATAAATAAACGATGTAACTTTTTAATTCAAAATTCTAAACTCTAAATTTGACTGTCGCGAACTTCTGCAACTCGTAAACTTACGAATACCTATAATAACAACACGACAAAATACACTATTCCACTGCAACACACATAAGAGCAATTACATTGCGAACTCCCCAATACAACGGTTTCACACTATGGGAAACCAATACTTAGGTAATTTCGATATATTTAATATTAACTTTGCGAATTTTGTGGATCACGTAAAAGATTTATTTCAACACTATTCCTAAATGGAAGTTGTATTTTTGTAAACCAGTCAAATCGCTGTATTTTTTAATTTATGTTCTTGTTCTTTTTATTTTTGTTTCTTGCATATATTATTTTTTAATGTAATTTTATTTTTATTATTTCTTTCTCATGTTTCAAAATTGGCTGTCATCAAAATTGTAACACCTACATATAAAAGCCCACTGGGCGTTAAATAAATATTTTTTTTAAAAATAAAATCCTTTATATTTTTGTATCACCTCACCCATAGATGGCACTAGATTAGTCTATTAGGTTACCTATAAATGGCGTTAGCTGTCGGGTATCCATATCATTATTCCAACCGCTGTTTTGTTTATGATGTTTGGCCATTTTAAATTTTCAGTAAAGATTATTATGTCATGTTTATTTGGACTTTCTAATTCATTATTTCAATATTATGGTACGTACAATGTACATGCCTGAAGAAGAATTGTGATTGTGAAAGTGATCTTCTGAAAAATTGTGTAATTTCGTAATTGAAAAATAAAAGTTACATAAAATATATTGTTTATAATTAAGTCGATACCTACTTACAAATCTTATTTTTTTTTGTTTTTAATTTTTATTATTCTCAAAGTACAATCCCATTAAACCGCAATTAAGCAGTTTTTCAACAGGATGTTCATGTTAAATTACAATATAACATATGTACTTAATATCATTACTAATTACAATACAACATATACATAATATTTATCACTAACCACTGCCATAATCAATAGTATTACTAATACAGAGTATCTCTGCTTAGTAGATGTTTTGCATGTTTTCAGCATATATCTAAATCTATTAGGTAATTCGCAATTTTTTATATTGCTTGGTAACATGTTGAATATTTTCGGCACGTTGTATTCCAGGGTCTGTATTTATTGTTATATTTTGGTACAAGCATTCCTACATTGTTTTTTCACCTAGTATTGTGTTCATGTTCCACTTTCCTCTTATATTCTGGTTTTGATTTATCAAATAAGAGATAATTAGACACATACTTTTTCAGGTTTACGCCGCTCCGGGATCCATTTATTGGATAACCAACGCCTCTGCCATAGGTCACCCAAAGTGGTTCGCTACGTTTTTTGATTTAGCAGGATTGCCCGGGTTCATCGAGTGAGGTGTGTTCAGGATGCGGCTGCCCACCAACTGGTCTCTCGAACCATCGCCTGGTACCGCAGTGAGAGTGATACATTCATATGTACGTCACTCTTGGACACATTGATCCCTAGATTTCTACCCAACCCTCATATCTTTTACTTTTACAGAAGGACCTCTCATTCCCTTCCTTACAAAAGAGCCTATTAGTACAAAAAAACAAAACTATCAGTACATATTCTAAATAATATTTTTCTAAACTCTAACATTGACATTTTTTCGGATTCACTGCCCAAATTCAAACATGGCATCATGTCAATAATATAAACTGTAAACGCGCGCATACATACAGACACACACACAAACACTCACACATACCTTACACACACCTACATACTACACACGTAATCTGGTAATTAAGGAATAAACATACCACTTAACAGACATTACAAGGAAACATATCATAGGTTCCCAACATGAAGTATTTAATTCCTGTATATTGTTTCAACACTGTAAATCATGTACGGTTTGTTTCTATAATATAAAATAAAATTATCATATTGCAGTAGGATCTGGTCGGGGTAAAATATGTTAAATTCAATGAGTGAAAGCGTAATACCAAACTTGTGGGAACATAAGAGTACACGAATTAAAAAAATTGCCTTAAAAGTTTCGTTTGAATTGTATTCGCACTTAATTCATCAAATTCCTACCATGATGATGGTGAACCGGTCAAACAAGTTATTACTTATGGAATTACCTATCCGTTATGTTTGGGAATTTTTGGTGATTATTCATTATCATTATCATGTTGATGCAGTCTGCTCTTGAGATGAATAAGAAAGTTGATTTATGGACCGAGTTTATTTCTTTGGATGAGTAATTTTATTTGTTCTCTTGGTTAACGATGTCGAATAGTAATCAATTTTTTATTCAAATTTACCTACATTATCTATATATTTATGTAAGTAATTTCATCCCGAAGGTTGATTTGGTATAAGAAGATAATGGATGTAAATAGCGCAAAAATCGCATCAATAATTAATGGAGGCAAATAGATAATTGATTTATGCATTGAATACTGGTTGAAGTAAGTAAGTGAGACCAGATGATTGTAGACGAATAGCTAGAAATCGGAGCTAGTGGAATACATTTGCAGATGAGGACAAGCCCACCCTGGGAAAACTGAAGAATCTAAACTGACTGCGAGTAAGGATTGGCTGGCCATGTAAAAAGAATGTTGTCATCAGACATAAGGAGAGTAAGAACTATGACTAATTGGGTGTCCTAGAGAAAACAATCACGAGGCAGACTTAATAAGAGATGGACTGATTCCGTGGAAGTAAATTGGAGAAGGATGAGAACATTTCTAACACAGCTCAGAGAAAAGCATCTGAAAACAGAGCAGAAAATTTCTAAATTAAAACAACAGTGGCACGGAAATTAAGAATGGGGTCCATCCGCCAACCTATGCCAGCTGTCGGAAGAGTTGAAGCAAATCAAAAGTCCGAGAGGATGTTGACCATAACTAGACATATTGTGAGTGTAAACAGATAATGTCCTATCTCGATTAATCCAGTTAATATGCCCTAAAACCAAATTCATTTAACCAATTACTATACTGAAATACCTTACCTTAGATGTATGATTAGAACACACGAACAACGGTTTCACTTCTACTTAAATACATAAACACACCCTTCACCACAAGCTACACATCTGCTCGGATGATGGACATTGTAAAGATGTCTGACACGTTGGTTCAAAATCAGGAAATGCAACACGGCATAATAATACTTTCATAAATCAGTTAATTAACATCATGTTTTGAAAGCCAAGTTAAAAATTTGTGCATCTAGATAATCATAGTTTTCAGTTTTCTTCAAATGTCCCTTTCTTTGAAAATCAAGTTTTTCTTACAACACTGGTATTTTCAATGAACCCGGCTGTTTAGACACAAATGTGGTTTTAATAAGTTCATTGGAAGATATTGACACGTTTTCATTAAAAGGAAGCCTTATAGACGATTTCCTTGCTCTCGGTTTAAAGCTAGTGTGAAGCTTGGCGCCTGATTTATCATCATTATGAGGCGGGTTGAGGAAGGGGCAAAAAGAAGGAATTTGTTTAAAAGGGGTCTTATAAGATCGAATAATAAATGCTGGCACTTCGTTATGTGCACGTCAACAACGACTCCTTCTTGTCAGAATATTTACATTTCGATTCAAAAAAATTATCATAAATCAATAGAAGATTATTGTCATATAAATATTATGTGACTAGTGCAGTTCTTGCCTATTTGGATATTTTGTCTATGGTGTTTTTTTTTTGATATTGGCAATTTTTTTGGGGAAGACAAATGTTTTTTTTTGTTTATGGGCACTTCCTCCCGGACAGCGATGGACTGGCAGTTCTTGAATTAGTCACTCACCATGGAGGTGTTTTAATCACAGTAAATCATGTGAATCTAAGTTGTTTTTATCTTTAAAAAGGGCGCGGGGTGTTTTTTCGTAACACGAGTAGTTCGTGTACGGTATTATCTTTTGTGGATGATATTTGTATCCCACTTTTTTCCGGTGTTGGCAGTTGGCCATTTTGTGGAAATTGTTTTTTGGACATGAAATTGTAAAGTGATTGGTCCTTGTTGCGGCTAGAATAATATGCCTTTTTGACCCCGCGTCGCGAAGTCACGGATTGCTGAAAGTTCTTCCGAAATCCGTAAGTCTTGGAGACTGGTTGGGCCACGTGCCTTTCGGATGGAGATTGTGGAGACAGCCTGAGGCTGGAGACGCTCCTTGGAGGTGTAGCACCCTTCTTCCCAAATAGAAGGAAGACCTAGGCTCTCTGGATTCCGCGCCGTCTCCGGATGATGAGGTCGGAAGTCCCGTCCCGGGTCCGTTCCTCTGTACGAACCAAGATTTCGTTCGTCATAATTTTATAAAGTTCATCTTCTTTTATTTACTGATTTCCTACCTACTAGACAGAAAACTAATCCCATAATCCTGAGCTGTGGTCTCTGCTCTGCCGTATAAATTACACTACTTTGAACCTGAACATGATTCCATTTCATTATATCTAACTGGATTGTTCATGTAACTAATTATTATAAGCAAAAATTAGTCACCTAAAATATCCATATAAATTGAAAAAAAACTCCCGAGTTAAAATAAATGCCATTGACCTTCTGATATCCGGTCAGGTGCTCTGGACCACTGAGCTACGTCGTATTTCCAACACGCCAAATAATTTAATATGTACTAGTACTTCAATCAACAATTACTTATTATAGTTTTTGACCTTTTTATTTTTATTCGGGAGATATTTTCAATTTGTGAGGATATTTCGGGCGACTAATTATTGCTTATAATATTTTGTTATCCTTTGTGCTATGCATAAAAACTTGTCTTATAAACATAGGTTTATCATTAAAAAAAAATTAATATATTATAGGTTGGACAGACCTGTTAATGTGTCGTTATAATATTTTAGATAAACAGTATACGAGATGTGGTCTGCCATTCATCAAATCAACTGATTTTAGAAGTAGATTTTTTATGTTTGATTCCAGAAACGATAACGTAATTTGATTTCACGACTACTGACACCTTTACTTGATTGAGATAATGTAATTTATAGTCTTCCGGTGCGCGTTAAAAAAACCATAATATTTCGTATATCCTTACGCCCGTGTATTTTGTCTATCGCTATATTTAATGAGAAACTTTTTTCTATGTGTTGAATGTTTATATACTTTGTCGGTGCCTCTCCGAATCTTGAAACATAGAAACATGTTTATTTAATACTCGATACATACCCGTTAAGAATCACGGGAATTTATATGTTTGCTTCGAAATATATCTCTCAAAATAAACCTTATTTTTTATTGACAAATTAGAGAGACGATCCAAAATTTACCATTTGAATGAACACCGTTACAAAACTTACAAAAAAAATACCTATCATAAAATTTAAACAAAAGAAATACAAATTTCAAATACCGATAGAATTATTCTTAAAATTAAATAATTTTCTGATTATGAGTAGGTACGTGCTTTATCGCTTGTCTGAACAATAAGTTCTAATGTTTAAAATAACACTTAAATTTAAATCGAATTTGAACGTGAAATTTTTCACGCAGGAATAACTAACTTTTTACCGAAATTTGTATTGTTTATGATGGCATTCTTAAATGAGAATATCTGTACGAACCGCAAACAAACAATTTACTCATTTACAAATTATTATCATCAAAATCCAGTGTCCACCAATCGAAATCTAGTATCTGCCCATCGAATTCCTGTGTCGATCCATCGACATCCAGTTTCCACCCATCAAAATCTAGTATCCACACATCGAAATGCAGTGTCCACCCAACAAAATCCTGTGGCTGTCCATCGAAATCCAGTGTCTGCTCATCGAATTCCTGTGTCTACCCATCGACTTCCGGTGTCCACCCATCGAAATGCAGTGTCCACCCATCAAAATTCAGTGTCCACCCATCGAAATGCAGTGTCCACCCATCAAAATCCTGTGCCTGTCCATCGAAATCCAGTGTCTTCCCATCAAAATCCAGTGTCCAACCATCGATTTCCAGTATCCACCCATCGAGTTCCAGTGTCCACCCACTGAAATCCAGTGTTCACCCATCGAAATCCATTGTCTGCCCATCGAATTCCTGTGTCCACCTATCGAAAACCTGTGTCCACCCATCTAAATTCATGTCCACCCATCAAAATCCAGTGTCCACATATCGATTTCCAGTATACATCCATCGAATTCCAGTGTCCACCCACTGAAATTCAGTGTTCAACCATCGAAATCCAGTGTCTGCCTATCGAATTCCAGTGTCCACCCACTGAAATCCAGTGTTCACCCATCTAAATCCAGTGTTTACCTATCGAATTTCTGTGTCCACCCACTGAAATACAGTGTTCACCCATCTAAATCCAGTGTTTGCCTATCGAATTCCTGTGTCCACCCACTGAAATCCAGTGTTCACCCATCGAAATCCAGTGTCTGCCTATCGAATCCCTGTGTCCACCCACTGAAATCCAGTGTTCACCCATCTAAATCCAGTGTTTGCCTATCAAATTCCTGTGTCCACCCACTGAAATCCAGTGTTCACCCATCTAAATCCAGTGTTTGCCTATCGAATTCCTGTGTCCACCCACTGAAATCCAGTGTTCACCCATCTAAATCCAGTGTTTGCCTATCGAATTCCTGTGTCCACCCACTGAAATCCAGTGTTCACCCATCGAAATCCAGTGTCTGCCTATCGAATTCCTGTGTCCACCCACTGAAATCCAGTGTTCACCCATCGAAATCCAGTGTCTGCCTATCGAATTCCTGTGTCCACCCACTGAAATCCAGTGTTCACCCATCGAAATCCAGTGTCTGCCTATCGAATTCCTGTGTCCAATTATAATTTTCGTTGTAATGCAAAAATATTCTTATTTTAATGAACTCGTGTTCCGAAATCATATGTATTCGTAGTTTATCAAAAGTTTATCAGGAAACCTGTTAATTCATTCGTAAGGTTATAAATCCCGTTTTAAAACGGAATTACTTATAATTTGAGGAGATTCTTAATAAATTAGCAATGGTCATTTTTCTCCAGAGGAAGATAGTTTCCATCAAGGCCTGTGTCATCTTTGAGGATGCTCTGTGGAGGGTCTTTTTGAGGAGAGGAAGGAGTGAACACGGGTCTTGAAGAAACCCATGTTGTAGGATGGAGGAAACTCAGAATCCGGCAAATCGTTCCACAGCCGAGCTGTTGAACTCTGCCAATTATCAATGAACGCGTGTTTGGCGTGTTTTCTATGAACCGGTGTCGAGGGGATCAATGACGCTAGTTCCTCAGATCATCTTCCATTGAAATACCAGTATAACAAGGACAGGGTTGTTGCAATCCGTTTGTTGAAATCGTAAAATCTTTCAAATCGGAATTAAGATAATAAACTATACGGTCCCCTAACCGACTATAAAGAAAGGATAGAATTATTGAATTGTAATACCTTAATTATTTAGAATAGGTTAGAAGCCAAATCAATCGCAATGATGACACAGCACAGACGGTTGTCAGAAGATGCAGGTTTTTTGTTGTTGTCGAAGTGAATTGTAAGCCTACGGCTTACATGTACATGTCATACATCCATTAAACCTTTACATGATGTTCAGAAACAAGTTCCATTAACGAGAACATTGCAAAGTATTTTTTATACTTAGTAAACTTACTTGGAATACAATTGGATACTATTTTCCTTGATCGGTAAGCATAAGTGTTTAAATATTATAATTTTTAGGTCAGACAGCATTATTCTAAATTCATTCCATTTTGAGAAGTGTTTTTCGTAGTCGCAAGTATCTATTTTTGGATTATTCTAATTGGTTACTTCAAATTCAAAAACTTGATGGAAATATGTGGATATAGTAAAAAGTTATCATCAATATTGTTAATTATCTTTGTTAATTAAGGCAGATCTACACTTCGCCTTGATATTCGTAGTTTAGAGGAGTCGCTCGTCGTTTTGAAGAGTCACTCGGGGTTTAAAAGAGCTACAAGAGGTTTAAGTAGCGCTTTAGAATAGTCACTCGTCGTTTAGAAGAGG
The DNA here is from genome assembly GCA_026573805.1 of Hesperophylax magnus. Classification (NCBI taxonomy): domain Eukaryota; kingdom Metazoa; phylum Arthropoda; class Insecta; order Trichoptera; family Limnephilidae; genus Hesperophylax; species Hesperophylax magnus. Next base: position 4,106,771 of record JAIUSX010000088.1, read on the forward strand.
TTTAGTTAGGTGGTTTATAATAGAAATTACTCATTTAAAATAATATTTAGTCCATGTGGAAGATACTCTCAGTATCGCCCTAGTGTAAGACCACCATTCAGAATTGAAACGTTGCTTGAAATGGCTTGGGCCGTGTTTGGTGACAAGAACTGAATAGCCAGGTATTCCCCCCACCTTCCTCTTCCACATCTCCTTTTCCTGCCCACACCTTCAGCTTCAGGACATATACCGATTGGGGATGCCATAGTCTCATTGGCTTAAGACGGTTGGCAGCAGTTGGGACTTTGAGTCACAAGAATTTTAGTTATTAGTTTAGAAGAGTCACAAGAATTTTAGGTATTGGTTTAGAAAAGAGTCACAAGAATTTAAGGTATTGGTTTAGAACAGTCACAGGAGTTTTAGGTATTGATTTAGAAGAGTCACAAGAGTTTTAGGTATTGGTTTAGAAGAATCACAAGAGTTTAAGGTATTGGTTTAGAAGAGTCGTGAGAGTTTTAGGTATTGGTTTGGAGAAGTCACCAGGTTAGTAAAAGGTCCCTAATTTAAATTTTCAGGACCTTTCGCTATCGTATGGTGTTTTTGAAATTATTAACCTTGTTTCTTGTTTTTCTTCTTATTTTTAATTGATGATTCAAGGTTTATTCGACTTATTGCAGTATTTCGTCTTTGTGTCGAACAATAAATCATTAATGATTTTAACATTACTATCGTTAAAAAACCTATAAAACTTAACTACTAGATAAAAGGTACCTACACATAAAAAATGCCTTATAATAAATCCATGGTAATAATGATATCATTTTATTTAATCTTTGTTACTTTGTTTTATGGCCTACGATGGTCAAAGTTTAAGTTTTGTTGAGAGAGGTGCATTACAGATACAATCAGTTGGATGCAACCTTGAATCTGCGATCACACAGAGTGCATTGGCAATGTCCAACATTAAATACCTTTTACTAACTACCTTGCTTCATTGTTGGCATTCATAAGTATTAAACAACTGGTACGTTCGCAAAAAAAGCAGTTGTTTTATTCTAGGTAGGTAATGATAATCAAATATACCATGCTGCGAATATCATAAGAAACTGCGATTAAACCGTGACATGACAAAAATGATTTCCCTCGGGACCTATGTCATCTTTTGGGATGCTGTGTGTAGGGTCTTTTCTAATGAAAGGAAAGGGAGGAAGATCTTGGAAGGTAAAAGGTATGAGGGTTGGAGAGATCAAAGGGTCTCCCCAAACCAACCTCTCCCAATTTGGCACTCCACGCAGGTGGCGGGCAGGTGCATCCTAAACACAACTCACCCGATGAACTCGGGAACACCTGCTAAATCACCAAACGTAGCGAGCCACTTGGGGTGACTTATGGCAGAGATAATAATTATTATATAATGATAAACTAATGTTTATAAGACAAGGTTTTTTATGCATAGCACAAAGGATAAAAAATTATTATAAGCAATAATTAGTCTCCTGAAATATCCATATTAACAACTACTGACAAGTCAAAATATGTTACCAACGAATGTAGATATAATATGTCTCTACGCCATCTAGTGGGAAATTTAGAACTAACAAAGCCTTTCCTACAAAAATAAAGTTGGTTGTTTACAGGTGAAAAAAATAAAATTAGCTGTAATTGTTGATTGCAGTACTAGTACATATTGAATTATTTGGCGTGTTGGAAAGTATGAAGTATTGCGGTAGAAAAAAACTAAGGTAATAACTGCCATAATAATCATAGAATGATTTTCCCATTAGATGTAGGCAATGGAACACTGTACACAAACACTGAACACACCCTTAGTAACTCCGTCCTGCCTCTTATTTCCCTTAAATCCTTGATGTTCCTTGTACCCCTCATTTCCGCTACTTTATATACCCGGAGAGAGATGGATTTTTGCCCTTACCATAAATTAACAGGCTTTATTATTAAGCATTAATGTAAGAATGGTTTGACGATTTTCTTTGATAATATTTCATGACAATACAAAGAATTTTCGTTCTAATGCAAAAATATTCGGATTATATAATCATGATTATATATTATATATATATTTAAAATCCGTCTTTTTAAACTCTTGATCCCGTGTAAAATTTCGTTGTTGTGGTATGATTAAGAATGTTTATTTTTTTATCCCTAAAAATATCACTTTTTTCATACTAATATATCATATATGAGTTTTAATGTAATCATGAGTTCAAGGTTATGGTCTTCCCAGGGTTACATAACATGGAAAGTAACCAGCTACTCAGAATTAAACTAAAGTTATTTTAGACACATACAAGAAGCATTTCAGAAACGGTAATTTAACCAAACGAAACTGAGCGAGACAAGTAAAACAAATGCTAACGATTTAGCCAAAGAATGCAACATTTTGTTTCACGCAACATAATGAACTAAAAGTTCGCAAAATTATTTTTATTTATTTTACTTTATATTATATAAACAAACAGTACATGATTTACAGAGATGAAACAATATACAGGAATTAGATACTTCATGTTGGGTGCCTATGATATGTTTGCTTGTAATGTCTGCTAAGTGGTATGTTTATTCCTTAATTACCATGTGACGAGTGTAGTATATAGGTGTGTGTGTATTGTATAAGTGAGTGTTTGTTGGGTGTGTCTGTATGTATGCGCATTGAACAGTTTAAATTATGATAGGCTTTTAAAAAATCTGTGAATGTGGGTATAATTCCAACATCTTATGATTTTACGATCGAGAAAAACATGGACGTCATTTGAATCGTTAGTTTTACTCTTAGATGGCATGAAAACTGAAAACTCTGCCTACGGCTGACAAAATTACGCTCAACTGTTGGAGACACATTTTGACATAACGGTCGCTGAATTGTACTTTGATTTTGTTGATTGACTGAGCGTAGTGCCTTAGTACTTTGAAGTCCTGTTTTGACTCGAGCGCTTTGCATTACGTACGTCTCTTAATTTTTTTTTGTGTTTTACATGTCCTGTCTATCCTGTCAAGATGGTGGCCGTATTGGAAAGTACCTTTTAACTCCGCCAGAGTTCGCACGAGCTGCCAAATCATAATAATCAACATTACGCAAGGTTTACTGTTCACATAACTACTTGTATAGCTTCAACTTATCAATGGTCGAGGGGTAATGCTCTCGACTAGCAATCTGAAGATAGCGAGTTCAAATCAAAAGTTTATGTGATTGATTTGTGTTATATCACAATTTAACCATTTTAAATGATTTAAGGTAAATTTGGAAGATACTCTCAATATCGCCCTGGTGTAAGACCACCATTCATAATGAAAACGTTGCTTGAAATGGCTTTATCCGTGTTTGGTGACCAGATGCGAATAGCCAAGCACTTCCCCACCATCTTTTTACCCTCCCTACTACCGTCCGCCTTACAACATACCCCAAGTGCTCACTTGCTCCAGATGGTTGGGAGCAGTAGGGACCTTTGTGCGGTATTCATTTTAAAACATTTTTTAATACTCTCTGCCACAAAAATTTTGATCACTTAAAAAACAGGAAAAAAAAATCATGTATAAAAACATCTCTCGTTGTGCGTCACCAAACACGAAGTCGGGAGATATAGTTTGTTCCTTTTTACTTCAACTTCCCACTAAACAAACACAACGTATTATTATAAGTAGTCTACTTTCAATTTCAAAGAACGACCAGTGAACCGAATGCAGTAGCAAGAAGCAGGTCGGACCCAAGTTGATGATCTTGCCAAGGTTCTTCGGAGTTGAGTGCTCGTGTAATGTGCATGTATTGTACACAGTACTGTCGTATGAGTTTTGTTGTAATGAAACCAGTTTTTCTGAATGACTTATTGAAGTTCCGGTATCGTCTGATTTTCAATGGATTGCGATGATAGGCTGGTACTGCCTTCGAAGGTAGTGTTTCTAAATATAGTTTGCAGTGTCGTAACAAAATAAGCTGGGATTTGTAAAATTTTATTTAATTTTCTTCTTATTTTGATGTTTTCTTCTTTCGGAGTTTGGTTTTATCGTAGAATTTTTTACACTACAGGAAATACACTTGTCAATGTTTTGACAGTTATTTGGTGTTTCATCTCATCTCCCTTTAACATATATTCCTTTCCCTCATTCTCACATCCCCTACCCAACCTGTTATCAATTACCTGTCCCTGTCTGATAATGTGTAGTTCATACCTGGTTAACCTTGCAACAATTCTACTAGTCACGGAATTAAGTAAAGTCATGCAGTGATCCCTCAGTGCCATAATACAGATTCTCACCAAAAACGTGCAGTGTAAAAAAATGAAGGTAATTAAGATTCCTTGCCGATTTCTACTACTCACCAAGCTATTCCGATAGTTGCATCACTAAAAATAAAACTTTTTTATTACAGTCCACCACACGCATAAAAAAATACAAAAAGTTCGCATACAAATATTGCGATTAACCAAAACTGCTAACCTGCAATCCCGCGTAAACGTACTCTTAGCAGTCATACAGGTTTCGAAGTCATAAAGTCCACCGTTCTTCTACCGTTGTTTTTCTTCTTCCTTTTGTCTATCATCAATCTTCTCTTGGATTTAATGTATCATTCTTCATATCCTGACCAAGTTATTTGAGTTTTCTTCCTTCCATATAAATTTCACTTTCTCCAATTTTTGACCATTTGAAGAATAAATTCAGAAACATATTCACATTTCAAAAGCGTACATCTCCTGTCTCAATATCTGGTATGTTTTCAGGTTTTTGTTCAGTATATATTTGTATAAGATGAGAGAAGCGTTACTTATTATTTAATTTAGCTTCGGTCAGTTGGGTTAGTTAGATAGTTAGGGTTACAGAAGAGTTTAAACTTACATATTCAACTCTTATTATGGTATTTAATGTAAATTATATTTTGTCTAACATATTATTTTATTTATATTGAAGGTGTGAATATTCAGCAGTCCCATACAGTGTATTTGATACCGAGACAAAATCCATTATTATTTTCATAATCAACTACAACAGTTTTTTCAACCAATTATTAACGTCTCAGGCCTTTGGCATATTGACTGTAATATTTATTAAAGACGCAGTCGGAAGGTCGAAAAATTTTGTGTATTTCCACTTCACAATAAAATCCAAATAAATATTTCTGAATGTACCCGAAAACTATACACTGTTTTTGATAAGTAATAAAATACGCTTCATTATTTCAACATAATAATATATTGTTTTAAATTTTAAAATTTTGAAATTCAACATAAAAAGTTTTAACATAAAATGATACACCTTAAGTTTTTTCGTCTAAACACCGAACTAAAATTACTGAAAATTACAAAAATACACTTTTTACTATACAAATATAAGTAAACATTACTGCTTCATTTTACTATACAAATATGGTAAACTTTACTGCCACATTTTTCTATACAAATATATAGTAAGCATTACTGCCACATTTTACAATACAAATATATGGTAAAAATTACTGCACATTTTACTATACAAATATATGGTAAACATTACTGCCACATTTTACTATACAAATATATGGTAAACATTACTGCCACATTTTACCATACAAATATATAGTAAACATTACTGCTACATTTTACTATACAAATATATAGTAAACATTACTGCCACATTACTTTTTTGTCGTTTCATTTGAAAATAATTAATAAAAAATTCATTCACAAAATGCGGTTGGAACCTTTAGATTCATGGAATATAAATTTTATTCCTCTATGGTTAACTTTTGCATTTGAATATAGAACATGGTATTTTCTTTTTCTAACACAGTTTAGTTCCTATTTCTCACCATGACAGTAAGAGAGACACAAATAATTCTATAAGACCACATGAGCTGTTCCGTAAAGTAAACATATTGACTCTACGGGAAATAGCCGTTTGTTCGCGAAACCGAACAAATAAGCCCGGGAAGATCATTTAAATAATTTGTAAAAGGATTTAAAATTTTACAGATTCATTGAAAAGAAAGATAGTAAAAAATACAATATTAAACATGATATTTTTAACAGACGTGCTGACCACAGGACCATGGACCTCCGGTCTTCTTTACAATACGTGTGTCTCACTCTGTCTGGCACAATATTTTGTAACTTGTAAAAGATAAGGTAATAAGTTAATAAACCTATTGTAATTATTTAAAATGACCTCCAAGGTAGTTAGCATGTTTACACAATCTATGTGATTATACTGATTATAATATCAGCAATAAAAATAATGGATACCAATTAAATAAAATTTCACATCTATTAATCAGCTACATTGGATGTGTAATTTTACATTGTTGATTTATGACTATTTGTAATTTGTTAACGTCGCTAATCGATGTAATTTTTTTTTAAATAATAAATTAATTCAAATAAGTTTTATTAAACCATCCTCCTCTGGGACCTATTCTTAACTGCTGTGAACTTTAAAAATATTTAAAAAAATAAACATTTTTTGACTGAGGATCGAATCTTCCTCCCCAGGGAGTGACTAAAATGAGTAAACCGCGCTACTACTTAAACCAAATCCTGATTGGATGGTTTCAAGATTTATTTCGTATATTTATTTATTAACCGACTTACGTCCAATACATTATAAAGCGACACGAGGTTTGGGACAATGTACAATGCAAGATTAATGAATGGTTCATAAAAGCAGAGACAAACAGGGAAAACATAAGAAAATAGAAATGAAATAGAATTGTCAAGTCAAGTCAAGACCTTGCTAAAACTAAAGTGATACAAAATATCCTCAATTGCATATTGAGCGACAAAAAACATTTTGACTTCTACCAAAAATTCAAAATATATCGAGTCTATCTGCCGATTTTCAGCTCGCAAAAAAAATCAAATTCAAATAGATGAATTTAATAATCTGTTATAGGTACTCTATTTTTAATGTTAGGTGAGGTTGAAAATAAAAATTTTAGCCAAATTAAGCCTAACCTTAAAGGTAGCTCGAACTGTCAGAACACCGATACACTTAGTACATTTTCTCCTCTCTTTTTTTCACTTTCTGCTTTCTCATGTCCTTCGGTCATTTCAAAACTCCGTAGCTCACGATAGATATGATTTTGTGAGCTTTGCGGTCAATTCAAGTTCTAAAATTGCTTCTGAGGGTTGCAGGTCCAGAGCGGAAGCCCAGTGTGACCTATTGTTTCCTACGCCACTGTTTAATAGCATAGCTAAATAAAATGGTATTAAAAATAATATTTCCTTTCTTGAGATCGGATTAATAACAATTAAATAAACAATTTAATATGTGGTTGTGCCGATAGTATTATTTGACCTCCCGTGTTTCTTCCGATCGATTTTATTAGGAACGTTTCATTTGCTTCCGATCTAGATACAGTGAGATAAGAAATAATTGCGGAAATCTAAAAGGGTACAACTTTTGTAATGTACTTTATGACCTACGCGATGCCCATTAGGTTTTAAAATAATGATTGTTTCTTTATTTTGCTGTCAGTGGAACGTTCATAAATTATTATCCATGTATTTTGTTATTCATTCAAATCGAAAACGCTGGGAGGTAGAACAGTGTAACATGAAGGTACGTCTAGATATGTGAAGGTTTCGTGTAGATACTTGAAGGTATGTGTATATACGTGAAGGTACGTGTAGATACGTGAAGGTACGTGTAGATACGTGAAGGTACGTGTAGATACGTGAAGGTACATGTAGGTTCTTGTATGTACACGTAGGTTGTTGTAGGTCCGTGTAGATTTGTACGTTAACTTTTTTTTTTAATTCAAACTTTTTCCATTCCAAAAATTACTAATAAATACGGGCAAAAAACATTCACTTATCTTGTACGTACAATTTATTTAATTAGAAGCCAATGAATACAAAAAGTGAATCAAATTGCACCACTGAACTAAAAAAAGCCTAAAAAATGGTTAACAGATGAAAATTTTTTACATTGCTATTTTATTTTATTTTATTAGGTTTTACGCTCAGCCGGGCTTTTAAATGCATTTTAAAACAGAATATATCTAGTAAGCTATCGAACATTATACAACAAAAAATTAAAGCTATTGAGTATAAAATAATATTAATAAAACATGGACCAGTAACATAAAATATTATAGAGACTAGAAAAATACTACATACAAGACCAATCACTAAAACTACATTACCAACGCTACCCTAATTTGTAGGATTCAACAAAGTGCTGGTATAGATTACGCTTAATTCTATAATTGGAGTCAATAAATATATCTATGGTACCCCCATATTGGTCAGTGAATGTATCTGACAGTTGGTTGTGTATGTTTTGCAGAGTAATGTTATATTTTATCTTGTATTTTTAGTCCGCACATGGAATTTAATAGTGGCAACGATGGCAGGACTGTCAAACTGACATAATTAATGTAATCAATTGGAATTCTGAGCTTAATATTTACGTACCCAAAAAATTTGTGCCAAACTCCTATATTGTTTCTATATACATTAGTATTCTTTGATTTCCTATAAGTATGTTTAAGTATGTTGTGTGTCTTTGAGTGTGTGTATGCCTATGAGTATGTTGTGTGATTTTGAGTGTGTGTATGCATATTAGTATGTTATGTGCCTTTGAGTGTGTGTATGCCTATGAGTATGTTGTGTGCCTTTGAGTATGTGTATGCCTATGAGTATGTTGTGTGCCTTTGAGTGTGTGTATGCCTTTAAGTGTGTTGTATCTATCTGTCTATGTATTTTATGCCTTTGTGATGTGGTCACTTGGAATGTTATTCTTCTATATCTATTTTCTATATTGTGGCTTCTAGTTATATTTGTACTTTAGTGTTATAATTAATAGCGTGAAATTGACCTGGTGATAAACTGCTTTGGCAGCTTTTTTAAATGCATATAATGAAGAACAAAAAAAAAAACATCTTTTGATTCCAAAAAATGCGTTTTCGAGGAGTAGAAAACTGTTTTACTTTTAAGTAAATCTTTATTATTCTGAATATTTCCACAGAACTAATACCTAATATATTCTTGTACGTTCTCTATATATTGTTCAATTACTTTCCCATGCAACTTCCATGATATTATAGTTAAAGTACCCGGCTTTATCCGGGTAATTCTCTTTTAAGAGTGAGAAGAGGGAATGGGGTGGTTTTTTGAAATCTCATGTATACAACAGTTACCTTTATCTTATTTTGAAAGTAAAAAATGCAAAATTTCGTAAATCTCAGAACAAAATTGCATACATTACTAGTTTCCTCAAAACGATTAAAGTCTTTTAAAGAAATATTTTGTAAGAGATCCGTACTAAAAAAATACCACCGAAGGTCGCGGGTTCAAATCCCGGCGTGCGCAAGTAAATTTGTGTTATGTCTCAATTTAATCATTTGAATAATATAAGATATATTTGCAGTTCGTTCTGTACTGGAAGATACTCTCAGCATCGCCCACCACCAATTCAGAAATGATATAAAACCACCATTCTGAATTGAAACGTTGCTTCTAATGGCTTTAGCCGTGTTTGGTGACCAGACCTGAATAGCCAGGTACTTCTCCACCATCATTTTCCCTCGCCACTACCTCAAGCCTTTCAACATATGTTACAAAAGGTGTATCGAAAACTGCGAAGAATTGGCAGCAGCTAATCCTCAGAACATTTATAAATTTGCGAACATGCTCAATAATAATGACTCTAGTATTCCGTCAAACATGTATTTAGATAATAAAATGGCCGATACCCCCCAAGAAGTCGTCAATCTGTTTGCTGAATTTTTCAGCAAAGTCTATGATACTGCAAACAACTCTCCATTATTCGATACAACTACAGCTAACAATGACAAAAAGATCGATTTTAGCCAATGTATATTCAAAGAAAGCGATATTAGAACTAAATTAAAATCCCTTGATATTAATAAATCGGCTGGTCCCGATAACATTCCTCCAATTTTCTTATCAAAATGCTTATCAGTTTTAACATTACCTCTAACTAAACTTTTTAACTTGTCTCTAAAAATTGGTACCTTTCCACAAAAATGGAAAACCAGTTTTCTATTTCCAATCTTTAAGAAAGGAAATAGATCAGATATCTCTAACTATAGACCTATATGTATCCAATCGTCAATCCCTAAACTATTTGAATCTGCTCCGCTTTCTAAACTCTCGCCTGAGATTAACAAAGTTATTTCACATCGTCAACATGGTTTCATGGCAAAAAGATCTACTTTTACAAACTTGATGATCTATCAGGAATACCTATTTAATACAATGCAAAAGCGTCTTCAAACAGACGTAGTGTATACTGACTTTAGTAAGGCATTCGACAAAGTCTCATATAAAATTCTCATACATAAACTTAGTGCCCTTGGAATAACAGGGAATATTTTGAGATGGTTTGAGAGTTATCTGCATAAAAGAAAAATATGTGTTAAACTCAACTCACACTATTCACACCAGTTCGAAGTCTTTACCGGCGTCCCACAGGGGTCTCATTTAGGACCAGTACTATTTTTATTGTTTATCAATGATATAACTACGGTTTTTGATGGAGTCATGATTCTCTTATTTGCAGATGATCTCAAAATTTATAAAACCATTACAAATATTCATGACTGTTACGTACTACAATTTAATCTTGTGAGGCTACAAGAGTGGTGCACCCACAATGAACTATTTCTCAATATTGATAAATGTCAAACGATAACTTTTGCCCGAATCAAAAATCCCATTACGCATCAATATAGCATCAACAACATTTTCCTAAAAAGAGTTGAGAATATTAAGGATCTTGGTATTATTTTTGACAGGCAACTAACATTTGTTCCTCATATAAACGAAATAACCAACAAGGCCATGAAATGTTTGGGTTTTATATTAAGGACAGCGAAAGATTTTAAATTAATAAATTCCTTCAAACTGCTATTCACTGGTTTAGTTAGAAGTAATCTAGAGTATAACTCAACAATCTGGTCTCCATTTTATAAGATTCACCAATTAAAAATTGAAAGAGTGCAACATAAATTTCTGCGATTTATTAATTATAAATTAGGAATTCCAAACGAATATCTTAATTACACTTTCCTCATGAACTTACTAAATTTAACCGATTTATCATTGAGACGCACAGTGTGCGACTTAGTATCTCTTTTCAAAATTTCGAATGGCAGACTGGACGCCATTGATTTGACGAGTCTTATATCGCTCCGTGTACCTACGCGCGACACTCGACAGACCGCTCTATATAATGTTCCCATATCTGCTAACAATTATTTTCAAAACTCACCTATTCAAAGACTTCACATACTCGGTAATAAGTATAGCTCAATTGATGTTTATCATCACCAATCAGTATACAAACTAAAATACAGTATACTAGAATGTTTGTAACAGATTCATAATTTTTTTTCAAACGCATATTTTATTGTTTCATTAACTAAGCTTTGTTTTGTAAAATTCCCAATCGGGCAAAATAAAGATTGATGATTACAAAGATGGTTTACAACAAACTGTAGTGTTTATCTTTATAATAATAATAACAAACTTACTTGTCTTGTGTGTATTACCTACTTACATTATTGTACTCTTGTAACTACACTATATTTATATAAACTTATCGAACTCATTGTCCAAATTCCAATAACACCGTAACTATATACTTGAATTGTATCTACTTAACTACCTACCTATATCTGTTATATTTTTCTCAAGTTTATGTATTAGTTTAACCTATGTTCTGTAAAATATTCAACCGACGTACTTTGTACAATAAACTTTGCTTGCTTATGTTTATAAAATAATAACACCATAACAATAACCCTACACATTGTTATGTAAGTTCATACTCAATTTACTATGCTATGTAATTAAAATATTTTATAATGCTACTGAACAACAAAACCCATAACATGTATATGTAAAAGCCTTCTAGGCGTTAATACAATGAAATAAATAAATAAATAAATAAATAAACACACCCCAATTGGGGATGCCACAGTCTCAAGTTTTGAACCCGTGACCCGTAGGTCGGCAACTTGGTGAAAAAGACATAAACACTTCAATTGTTAGCAACCATTTGTGTCTGCGACCTAAATCTTCACTTAAATTGGACGATAAATATATCATCTCCAGGTCGAAGGCTTTCGTCATTTAAATCGTTTTCGTTGCACCTTAAAAATTTCTAAATATTACCAAGTTCATTATTACAATAAACCGTGATAAAATCTTAATTCAACAATATCTCATTCGCTACCCACGAAAATTAGATGTAATTGAATGATTTTTTATCATTAAAATGTGTCAATGTTATTATTGGTATGATAACAAAACCGGCAAGGCGTTGTACTTGATGCATTTTGGGAAAAAAACGAATGACGAGATTAGAAACTATGACCTTTGCTTGGCAAGGTGAGGATTTCATTTAACAATGGATTCTTCACCGCCTGCTGTTCATTTTCTTCAATTGTTTGGTAGTTGACAGCATTTTATCACTGTGATCAGAATTGTAAAAATGATTTTTAAAACATAATTTTCCATAAACTATCTGCGTGAAAATGTTATACTTCTTGCTTTTTTATGTGAATACGACAGGTAATCAATAAGAATCCCGACTGTACGTAGCCAGTGAGACTATGACATCTCCTATTGGGAAATTTTGTGAGGTTAAAGGGAGTATGGAAGTGAATGAAATGGTGAAGACGAATGCGGGGAAGTACCTGGTTATTCAGAACTATTTCAAGCAACTTTCTATTCTGAATAGTGGTCTTTTATGAAGGCCGCACCGATCTACCTCTGTAAGTTTTTTTTTGTGATCGTTGTTATAAATAATAACAATCCTATTCAAATATTGTTCTTAACCCTATTGGAGGTTGGCTATCAATTTTCAATTTTCTTCATGCAGTCGGGAATAATTCGTGCCAAGCGGTAACTTTCTCTGCCACGTCTTTCTCTACCACGTGTTTATCTAACACGTCTTTATCTAACGATAGATACAATTTATACAATATAAAACCAATCAATTACGCTTGTGCAAACACTCAAATAATTACTGAATAAAATAAATTCAATATGGACAGCGAATTAATTATAACCTAAATTATTAACTGTCTGAAAGTTGACGTTGAATTTGTCAGCAAAAAAACTAAAATATCTATGTTTAAAATGTCCGTTTTTAACCGTTATATCAACGGGCACAATTTGTTTAAGATAATATATAAATTAGTGTATAATAAATAATAACACAAAAGAAGAATTTGATTGGGAGCCAATTCTGGGTCTGAGTCCCAAAATACTTGATTATACGCAAAGGAGGGTGATTCGTCTGAATGACAATCCATTGTTAACATACCGATTGCCACCTCTAATGCACAAACGCAATCTAGGCGTTCTGTTCTACGGGTATTTCAATTGATCCTTATCTAAAGCTGCCCTGAGCCCCTGTTCACGTACGCGACACAAGCGGAACACCCATTCAGAGTAGTTGATGTTTCAAAAGAACAGGTCGTTTCTTTGACTCGTGTGAAGTTTGCTAGTATGTGATATTTTGAGCATGAAATGTCATTCGTAAAATTATGAACTTTTTATGAAATTATGAACGAATGTCATTCGTAAAATTATGAAATTATGAACGAATGTCATTCGTACAATTATGAACTTTTATGAAATTATGAACGAATGTCATTCGTACAATTATGAACTTTTTATAAAATTATGAACGAATGTCATTCGTACAATTATGAACTTTTTATTATGAACGAATGTCATTCGTAAAATTATGAAATTATGAACGAATGTCATTCGTACAATTATGAACTTTTATGAAATTATGAACGAATGTCATTCGTACAATTATGAAATTATGAACGAATGTCATTCGTAAAATTATGAAATTATGATCGAATGTCATTCGTACAATTATGAACTTTTTATGAAATTATGAACGAATGTCATTCGTAAAATTATGAACTCTTTATAAAATTATGAACGAATGTCATAATTTATTTATTTTTACTGGAAATGATTGTGGGAACCAATAGATGAAATAGGTACCAAAGTTATTTTATTTTTTAATAATTCTGTATTTGAAATGTGTATTTCTTTTGTTCAAATTTTCGAAAGATCGAAATATATCAAAACTTGACATATCTAAATCTGATACACTAACGAATTTAAAGGTTTATTAACGATGTCAATTCGAAAGTTAACATTAAATGTAATGTAACAATATTTTCTATAAATTCTTTTGGCTTAAAAATTCACTAGGCTATTACAAAACATAATGACCAAGTGCATTATGTTTGCTATCAGGAAGAAGATATTTTATTACAGAATATATTTTGATATTTACAATCCATAATAAAAGGATAAGTTCTTTGCACTATGGCAAGCCAAGCCAGCCCAGATAAATCTTATATCTCACAAATATTTATTAGATACTTAAATAGAGTTATTTTTATTGCTCCAATTAATTTAATAACAGCATCTGTTCCCGGAAGTACACACGGCCTGCCGAACTAATTTGCATCGGAAGAAATTGAAAGTTTATGACATAAATTTAAATGCTTGTTCCGTTCTCGTTGAGATGTCTCGGAATTGTAATAAACCCATGATTTACACGATTGTAATTATTTTTAAGTGCTTATTTTACATTGGACAAGGAATGTTTTATTATATGAACCTTGTTCACGTACCTTTAATTGTGTTCTTTTAGATGCCTTCTTTTCGAGTTCCTATCTCCAAGGTCATAAAACAAAATAAGTGTACATTTACCGAAAATGCTACTTTCATTTTTCTAGATTTTTTACCATCTATCTGTTAATTTATTTTAAAATTTACACCATTTTATTTGAGGTATAAATAAACGATATTTGATATATAAATAACCTATATTTGATTTATATATAACCAATATTTGAGGTATAAATAACCTACATTTGAGGTATGAATAACCGATATTTGATATAAATAACCTATATTTGAGGTATAAATAACAGATATTTGAGGTATAAATAACCGATATTTGATGGCCACCGTTGTCTAAGGGTAAGGTTCTCGACTACGAATGGACGGCGCAGGTTGGAAGCCCGGCGGGCATAATTTAGTTTTATTTGATTGATTTATATTTATCCACTATTAAATCATTTAAAAATAAAAAATAAAATAAAATTATATTTTATTTTCGGCGTTTTTTTTGCTTACGTTCCAGAAAACACGACACTTTCAGTAACGCCCTGGTGTAACCACCATTCAGAATAAAAATTTTCTTAAAATTGCTTTAATCGTGTTTGGCGATGAGATCTGAATTACTATCAACTTCCCAACTTTTCTCATTTTATCTCATTACCCTTCTTATTACCTTCAGACTCACAACTTAACAATTGGGAATGCCTTGGTCTTACTGGCTCAAGACGATTGGAAGTATTTGGTACTGTTGCGGTATTAATAACAGCAACAAATTTATTTAGCAATATTTTGAATGAATCAGAAACATACATCATTATTTATTCTTTTATATGCGAGAGTTTTAGTACTACCCCCTGTCGTATCCACTGACTGACTTTCAGGCTGGAATTCTGGGACTACATCGTCTAGAGGTTAGGAGAAAAATTGCACATAAGCTACTCAATTGACACATTTACAATCCTCCCCAATCCTTGCAAATCCTCAATAATTTCACCAGAACTAGACAGCACAGACTTTTTATTTTTCCAAGAGGCAAGACCAACCTACCAATCCTCAAAATATATACAAAGATTATTTTTAATAACCTTTTTTGAAATCGCTTTAATTCATGTAAATCATAATGTTACAGCAATTATGACCGGTCAGTGGCTGAGTTGACATCGTGTTTGGGTCCCATCCAGGCTCGGCTGCCCAAGTCCTCCATGACGACACAAGCAATATTTGCCGCTTACTGTGGTGATAGTAGGAAATTTATTGGTTTATCATTATTTAAAAAAAAAATTATATTATTATCAAAATGGCCCAAACTATGATTATCCAAAAATGAAATTCGTTATCCCCTCTCAAAGTCTTAAATATAAATATATTGTATTCTATGACTGAGATCTCAATATTGTTGAGCAATAATAACAAATATTATATTCCCTAATGATGGGAAAATCCATTTACTTTACTCGACAGCTAGCAAAGGTAACTAGTATTTTTTTAATATAAAATAGTTATTCACCAATATACAGGGTGATCAGGGGTAAATACGCTAAATTTGGGGGATGATGATAAATTATAGTACAAGTAAAAAAGATTGAAAACTTTTTAGAAATTCCACCGTTTTAATGTAGTTTTTAGGTTTAAAAGTTTTTGGTATGCGAAAACATACATTGGAAATTCTAAAAAAGTTAGATTACGTTCTTTGGTATGTAGATTTGTAGATCTGGTCACCAAATACGGCTTAAGTCATTTCAAGTAACGTTTCTATTCTAAATGGTGGTCTTACACCAGGGTGATATTGGGAGCATCTTCCACTCTGGAACTTAAATCTTAAATGGATAAATTTGGAAATAACACAAATCAATCAAATAAAAATCACTAGAACCCGCGACCTTCCGGATCGAGAGCCTTAACCACCACCACTTACCTTTTAACCACGGAGGAAGTCCATTCGTACTTTTAATTTGAAACGGAATAAATATGCAAAATTTCCATATAATATAAACACATAAAACAATGAAAATCCTTATACAAAAATAAAAAACGTTCTTTTTTCATCCCAAATCCATGGGAAAAAAACATGACGAAAAAAACATCACGTATAAGACTGTTGTCTTTCTTTCATAACAACCTGTTTCTCCTCACGTCAAAACTCTGACGGATGAAATTGCAGAAGATTATTATTGTTGTCTTGTATTTGATTTGATTGAAAGGTTTTTTTACTGCAATAACTTACTCGTTTTACTCGAAGCTTTTTCTGCCTTTATTTATGTGCAATGTTTTTAAGATTTCTGCGTAGGAAGATTTAAGCTATGTCGTCAGCAATTTAACAAATGAATTATAATATTTTTTTAAATTGTTTCTTAATCTCCTGGGAATGATTTCACGTATTTGAAAGTGTATTGACGTCACAAATCACGAGCTTATGTGAAGCACGTATATTTTTTTACAAAACCGCATTTCTTTACACCCACTCAAATTTATAAGTACCGTTTTACTATTCTCATTATCAAAGGGAAAGCATAAAATATTAAAATTTGATGTGACATAATATTTGAACGATAATCTTTCCCGATCGAGAATTCTGTTTCTAAGGAACTAAGGAACTACATTGCCTACAATGATTATATTTAACAATTTGAGATTTTACTCATTAAGTTATTAAAAAAATTAAAACAATAAAGTTGTACTTACTACAAAATCGACTCCAAATATGATGAAGATTCACAGTGAAGAGTTATCGCCATCACTGGGATTTGAACTTGGAACCCTTCGTTTTCCGGGCGTATTCTTTAACCACATAGTTATCTCATAAACTTCTAGCCTTTCGGAAGGAAAAAGAGAAAACTGACTCAAAAAGAAAAACAGAAAAGTGGCTCTCTAAGTCTGTTGCTTTTGTATTTTTTTACTATCTACTATATTAAAAAATACTAAAAAACGTGGTGTATAAATATTATTATTGACGGCTACACCAAAATTAAATGCAGAAAACCATTTTAAAATTATATGTTAATGTCAGCTCTTATAGGGTTGGTGCTGGCAACACGGTATCGCGTCTTCATACATAAGCACACACTTCACCCCAACCTTAGACTTTTTATCCAGTTAAGAATTTTTCCTCATAAAACTCATTAATGTAACATAAAATCAGTCAAGTAAATACAACCATCAGATGGTAATAGTAATAAGGCCAAATGAGCCGCAGTACTAGTCAGCTAAAAACATGAAAGGGTATTGCTATAAGCCCTAGCTAGTTAGAGGATTACGAAAGAATCCATAAAATCAAAAAAAAAAAAAAAAACAACCTTAGACTTAGTCGCGGACGAATAAGCACCGAATAATAGGTATTACCAAATCTCCCGACTCCTTTCCAAATATATAACGTTTATTTATCTATTTATACAATATTTTTTTATTTATATGTATGTTTATTCTCTGTCTTTCCATAAGTATATATTAATATAAAAACAGACACACACCTCAAAATGCAGGACATCACATACCGATGTTAATGAAGGTCGCCTATGTTTCAAGTTGACTGACGGCCGTTTCCTCCTGGATATTGGTTTTCTGCGATTTTCCATATTCTCACAGGCGAATGCGGAGAAATTCCATACATTAAGATGCAGCTGAATCTCCCCCCCGATCCCAACATTACACAAACAGACATGTGTGTAGTATATAGCATGATGATGCTGGAAAAACATGCAATTTTAGTAGGGTTTTTAAATAACAAATTTATCCCTACCGAGAAAACACAAGGCCTCTAAGTCTATTATAGCCAGTAAATATTTTAAACACCCATATGAGGTAAAAATTATTAGGCGCATATGACGCCGTTCTATTTGTATAAAGGACATTAACTTTAAATTCATTAAATCTAAATGATTCACCACTTCATGGAATATAAGAATCTAAAATAAAACAACCTTACATTAGACATCTGCCCTGATGATGGACACTGCAATGAAGGAGGTAGCGCAACACCGCATAATACCCCAAAAATAAATCACTATAATATTTTTGGCCGTGAAAATCTCAAATCATACCTATTACCATGGCGTTTGTTTGTTAAGACGGTATTATGCCAGGCTCAAGGTCGGCTTTAATCTAATTAGTGAGACAGTGTAACTCTTAGTATGTAGTGTAGACGATTTTCTCAAAATAACTCGACCGAATTTTGATTTATGAATAACTATCCTGTTTTGTCGATTTTCAAATACACATAAGAACAATATTGTTAAATTATGGATTTAAACAATGCACAATGATTAAGGCGCCGCGTGCTTTTTATCTCCTCCTCTCTTGCTAAATCTAGATGTCATAGAAAACTTGTTTATTGCGTAATGCAAAAAACCTAAAGCATTTGAAGTGAAATGTCAAGTCAAGTTTATTAAAAGATAAAAACTGCAATTTACGCATATCTATAAAAGAAATTATTTATTATGTTTCAGGGTTCAAACGTCAAATTTATAGTGATTATTTATATTATTTGTATTCTGTACTTAACCTAAAAGTATTACTTAGAACTATGCATAGTTAAATGCAAACCTTGTCTGATGCATTAACCCTCCGTCGGGCGCACCTGATCTGACAGGCACACTGGATTATTTTATTACCCACTCCCCACCAGAGTGGGGTCAGATCCCGCCCTTCCCAGTACCTTTCTGACTTTAGGAGGCGTATTGAACCCCCCTAATAATTTTCTTACCTGACAATGTGAAGACATAGAACACGTGTACAGTGTGTGACGTCCGTGTTCTGTTAGGCTCATTGCGCCCGATTTTATCATATTTTTAAGGTACATATTTTCATATTTACTCCATCAAAATTCTGAATTCCGCCAAAAGATATCAGATTCTAATTGAATGTGGTGCTGGTAACATTCAAATGCCTTGCAACGTATGTTTTTTCACCTAATTGTAATGTTACTTTACTTAAACTTTAATAATTGTGTATTACTCGTTGAACTAGAACATACGTTGCAAGGCATTTGAATGTTACTAGAACCACATTCAATTAGAATTTGATATCTTTTCTTAAATTTAACCAATAAAGGTCAGTTGAAATTAATATAGGTAGTTAAGAAAAACCATTTCGAACCAGTGCCTACCAGGCACATTGCGCCCCGACGCGACAGAGGGTTAAGCATGTTGTGATTATTTATTGGAGAAAAATACATCAATCGTGTTCTTAATCCATGCTTAAAATAAACACTGTTTAAATCAAGGTCATGGTCATCAGTTAAAGAAATAATACAACAACAACCATTGCCTATTCTAATACTGGGGAAATTATTAAGCCGGTATTGTAATTATGACTAGTTAGTCAATACTGTATTGGACAATTGATTACTTGTTTTCTGATGTAGAAATACAAAAACGAATAAAACAAACAAGACATTAATTAATAATAATTACAATGAAGATTTTCTGTGCAATCAGTAAAAAGTCAATTGAAATTTTTAACGTAATAAAATCTGCAAGGGGGTTTATTAAAAAGTTTTTTCCTTAACTTGAGGAGAAATTTAAATAAACAATAAAGAATCTCGAATGAAACATTTGCTTCACAGAAATTTCCACGAATGTAACAACGTTCAAAGAGTCAAATCTATTATCAATAGATAATATTAAACTTTCACTAGTTGCAAATTCACTTGTAACGTCATTGAAATAAAATAAATAACTTTGTGGTTGCGTATAGATACAATTAAATTGTGGTGAATATACAGTTGACATCGCGTTTGGGTCCCACCCAGGCGTAGTGTGTTCAATTCCTCGGCTGTCTAAGTCCTCCATCACAACACAAGCAACATTTTCAGCTTACTGTGGTGGTAGTAGGAGATTTTCAAATATTGTCAGGTTATTCGTAACCCGGGAATGTTTGTCTTTATTTAATTATTAAAGTTAATTAAAATTAAAATTAAAATTAAAATTAAAATTAAAATTAAAATTAAAATTAAAATTAAAATTAAAATTAAAATTAAAATTAAAATTAAAATTAAAATTAAAATTAAAATTAAAATTAAAATTAAAATTAAAATTAAAATTAAAATTAAAATTAAAATTAAAATTAAAATTAAAATTAAAATTAAAATTAAAATTAAAATTAAAATTAAAATTAAAATTAAAATTAAAATTAAAATTAAAATTAAAATTAAAATTAAAATTAAAATTAAAATTAAAATTAAAATTAAAATTAAAATTAAAATTAAAATTAAAATTAAAATTAAAATTAAAATTAAAATTAAAATTAAAATTAAAATTAAAATTAAAATTAAAATTAAAATTAAAATTAAAATTAAAATTAAAATTAAAATTAAAATTAAAATTAAAATTAAAATTAAAATTAAAATTAAAATTAAAATTAAAATTAAAATTAAAATTAAAATTAAAATTAAAATTAAAATTAAAATTAAAATTAAAATTAAAATTAAAATTAAAATTAAAATTAAAATTAAAATTAAAATTAAAATTAAAATTAAAATTAAAATTAAAATTAAAATTAAAATTAAAATTACAAGTAAAATTAAAATTAAAATTACAAGTAAAATTAAAATTAAAATTACAATTAAAATTAAAATTAAAATTATTTTATTTAAATATCAAACCTTATTTAAGATCTAACCTCCGAGAGACATCTGAATTCTATACATCCATTGAAGAAAGATTTTGTTTGATTTGGTTTGTTGCGGATATCTAAAAGCTCATAAATAAATATCTGTAAGTATTTTAAAGGTAAATGAACTGCAGTTATTTGCCGGCTTTGTGTAGCAACCTTGAGGTGATAATTAAAATGACTTTATTGAAGTGTTGCAATTATCAAATTAATTAAAGATTGAGGCAATACGTGAAATCGGTAGTCGGTAATAAATTTTCATTGTCAACTGAAATTCTATCGGATCTTTACAATATCGGATCGGTAGGCGTAACGACCGATGATTTTATACCGATTTCCAGAGCGATTGTGCTGATTGATATCCAAACCGATGTTTATAAGGCTATAAATCAGAATCGATATATGCTTGCAACACTGGCGGATCTCTTTATGATTTGACATTCCTAAACATCAGATGGATACGTAAAAGTTAAAAATACTAATTAATTGACAATACAGAATTGAAATATTACATTGACAGTCCGCATGTACTTTTTGACACTAAAAGGGGAGTTAATTAGTTGATGAGGTCTGTAGTCATAACTAACATCTTTTGTTTCTCGATGCTGGAACGTAATCAATTGATCGCGTCTTAGATGAATTGTTTAATATTTGCAACGTTTATACGATTTCTTTCAATTCTAATTCACCATATTCATTAACAATGCAGTTATTTTGCATAATGAACGATGTTTTCCAAAAAAATTGTGCATATCGACAGCTTATCCGACACCATGGAGGCCGCACTAAAATTTTTCTATAGTCGGTCAAAATATTTCTTATCAATCGTTGACCGTGCTCGCAAATATCGCTAACTGACCATACATAGATGACGGGTTTCGTCAATATCGTATTGACATATGGTTTTATTGATCGTCCGTGCTAGACCTCCTATCTGTAGTTTTTTTATACTAACCCCACACAGAAGGCCCTGAGGAAAATAAAATAAGTTCTCTCCCTGCATAATTTATTATCAAAATGTGCGAGGGTTGAGTTCCAACGCTGATGATTTTCTACAAAGTGTAACCATACAAGATAACGACCTTATATTTCTCTCATGGGACATGGCTTAATGTCAGCATTCAAAATTGTCAACTCTTCGATCAACGATACGATGTCTTCAGAAAGGACAGAACCTTGAGTCACTGAAGAGGAGGAGGTGTGCTACTAGCTACAAGACCTGACCGCGTCACGCGAAACCAAAGGCTCACCTTTTTAGAAAGTGACGGCGAAAACATGAGGATTAAGGCTAAAATAAATTAAGTTAATATTTATATCTATGTATACAGAAAAATACTTACTCTGATTTTTTCGATAAGATCATAGCTAATTTTACCTTCTTAGTGGATGAAAAATATTATTGTTGGTGATTTTAACGTACACTCTTGTGCGAGCAATAAAGAAACTCAAACAGATTTCTTGTATTTTACGGAAATGTTCTAAATGGAACAGAAAAACTTAATCAATAATTATTGAATAGGACACTCGACATTGTTATCAGTAATTTTGATTTAAAAGTGTTCAAATCTCTCTATTTACTTACTAATGAAGATTCCTACTTTATCGATAGAAATTGAACTCAATTAAAGATGGGCCTATCGTCGGAATTTGTGAAATAACGATAGTGGAAATTGAGGTAAGCGGGGATGGAACCTCGAATGTGGAAATTTCGAATATTTTAATGTCAATTTGAGTTCTCGCGACTTTTAACCTTTATTGAAACTAAATGGCAGTGATTTAGCCGAAGAATGAACGTGTAACTAGCTCTGAAAGAATTTACCCTAAATGATTTAATGTTGAGATTCTTAGGGACTTGTAAATGAAATACAAGCATCGCAGAAACTGGAAGCTCATCGGATCCGTAATAGATCAGGAAATGTTTTGTGTTCTGAGATCTAAAATCAAACGTTGCCTAAATATAGCTTGGAAATTTGTATCCGAAAAGAGGAAAGATGGTTTCTAAAGCAAATCTCGTGGAATGGACATACAATACAGTACAAGTGCGAAATATTTTCTTAAGTCAATCGATGGCGAACGAAGTGCTGAATTTGACTCATATGCTTTTGGTGGTTAGACATCATTGCACCAAAATGTTGTTTTAAGTGTCAATAAAATTTATTGCCTAGCCGCAATTAAAAAAACTTAAACCAAAAAAATCTGTTCCACCATCTTTTACAAAATACAATTATTCTGAAAGAATGTTACCTCTCTTACATATCTTTAATATTTCTCTTAAGTCTGAAAAATTCCCTGACCGATTTTAAGGAAACAAAGGAGAGGACGTTCTGGGAAGGCAAAGGGTACGAGGGTTGGGTAGTAGAGTAGGAATCTAGGTATCAGTGTGTTCAGGAGTGACGGACATATGAATATATCCCTCTCACTGGGACGCAAGGCCATGGATCGAGAGACCAGTTGGAGAGGTCAAAGGGTCTCCAATCCATTCTCTGCCGGTGGGCAGGCGCATCCTGAACACACCTCATCCGATGAACGCGGGAACCCCAGCTAAATCACCAAACGTAGCGTACGGCCTGGAGTGACATATGGCAGTTATTGGTCATCCAATATGGATGTGGTATTTAAAGAAAAGTAGATTCGAAAGAGGAATTATAATTCCTGAAATATATTATGACATTGACCTTCTCAAATAAACGAATCATACATCCATGTTAATTAAAATAATATTACGTACAAAACGGTTGGATAAAATAATGTTACTGATTGATCAGTCTATATGTATGCAGTATAAAGGTTCAATATACTATAATAATAACACAGCGGATAACAAACGGACATTATTTAATTATTCATTAAGCAATCACGAATGACATAAATTAGAGTTGGGTAATCGACTAACCTTGATTTCCAGATGACGGTCATCTAATAATTATTCGACGGTCAGCTGAGCAGCTGTCTCAAATTGTAACCTTATTTGTGCACTTTCGTGATAAGGTTAGCACCACGGCATTTGTGGAAGAGCTGTAAGGTCCTTAGCTCTAGACCCAAAGGTTGCTGATTCGAATCACACGGTGATGTTTAATTTTTTTTTTTTATATGAATACCGCACAAGAGTCCCAGCTGTCTGGAGCCAGTGAAAGTATGTGAGGTTAAAGGGCGGTGAGAGGGGAAGGAGACGGGAAGAGGAAGGTGGGGGAGTGCTTGGCTATTCAGATCTGGTCACCAAACACGGCTGGAGATATTTCAAGCCACGTTTCAATTCTGAGTGGTGGTCTTACACCAGGGCGATACTGAGAGTATCTTCATGACATTACAGCAGTTAATGTACGCAATAAGTGTCAGTCTTATCCAATCGAAATTAGGCCCGGCTGCTAAAATTATAGACTCCAGTTCCTGGTTAGGTTGGTTCAATCCTAAGTCAAACCAAAAAAATATAAAAAAAGTTTTAGACATTTTATTTTTGGTGACTGATTTTAATTTATAGTTGTTTTTTTAATGTTTAATGGCTCCTAATGATAGTCAACCTCCGATAAGAGAGGACATCAGAAGAATAAGAATTGAATTTTCAAGATTTTGAAACCATGTAACTGTCCTAAAAGAAGAAATCTGTTTTTAAGGCAGGTACTTTTTTTAATAAATTCACAATGAAATCGATTAAATTAAGTACATTTAAAAGTTGCACAAAGTGAGTTTTTTTCGAAGAAAACCAAGACCATGGTGACATTAACCTAAAACAGTTGACACAAATCACTCGCAAAAGCTGTTTTGAATTTATAAGTAGCCGATTACCAGACGGTACTGGCGTTCATTAAGGTAGGTCAAGTGAAGCATCGTTTTAGACTATACAATCACTGGGTACCTTTTACATCCTTCTGATTGGCAAACCTATCGTGAAACTATAATGGTCCTATCTCTGAGAACTCTGCTGTCACCTCACTTTTGTTGAATGCGTCGTTCATGTGAAAACGGGAGAGGTTACAGCGAAGCTAGCAGCGGGATGTTTTTATAAAGACATATCAGCAACCTTTGCAGAATCGAAATCGTTCAAACGGCTCCACATTTTTGGTATTTTGCAAGTGTGCAAATTTCATCAATCTTGGAATTAAACTGTAGATTTGTATTAAAACAAACAACTCTTATTTGTATAATTAGGGTGACCGGATATCTCAAAAATGACAGATCAACACACCTACAAAAAGTTATATAAAATCATTAAAAGTGATGAAACAAAAACTTGGTTAAATACAGGGTTTTCCAATAAGAGGTGTTATTTTGAATAGCCCGCTATTTCGGTAGATGTTACTTTTGAAGCTGTCATTTTTTGACATTTGACAAGTAGAAACTATGTCATTAATAAAAATGGAACGATACACGCTTCAACAGCGCATTGAAATTATTAAAATTCACTTGAGTGAATCAAATGCAAATCATCTTGAGTGATGAGGCCCATTTCCACCTCGGTGGCTTCGTCAACAAGCAAAATTTTCGCATTGGGGGCTTGGAAAACCCAAGAATTATTGTTGAAAAGCCTCTCAATCCTCAACGTGTGACTGTTTGGTGCGGTTTATGGTCCGGCGGAGTTATTGGACCTTACTTTTTCGAAAATGAGGCTGGAGCAACAGTTACGGTGAATGGATCGCTATCGAGAGATGATTAATGATATGGCCAGAATTTGATGGTATTGATCTGGACAACGTTTACTTTCAACAAAACGGCGCTACGTGCCACGCAAAGAACGAAACCATTGATCTTTTACGATTGAATATGAAAATAACACCTCTTATTGGAAAACCCTGTAGTTACCTATGTAACCTATTTAATATAGTTTTTGTTTCATCACTTTTCATGTCATTATGATGAGTAACCCGGTCACCCCTCTGTACATATTGAATTATTTGGCGAGTTGGAAATAAACCGACGTAGCTCAGTGGTTCAGAGCACCTAACCGGACATCAGAAGGTGCGGGTTCAATTCCCGTCGGCGGCATTTATCTTTACTCTGGAGATATTTTCTATCTGTAAGGATATTTCAAGCGAGTAATTAATTCTTATAATAATTTGTTATCCTTCATACTTCCTTTGTACTATGTTCATACTTTGTGCTTTTTTTATACTTTGTTCAAATAAGGTTTTTATGTGTACGTACTATTGGAGCAGATCTTATCATTAATGAAGTTAAAATTAATTTTACTCTGTTTATAACATATCCACGCTGCCCAAACTGTTGTTGCACCTCTGAACCTAGAACCATTCAAATCAAATATTTATTAATCTTTAGTTAGCCTACACCATCGTGTGTTCTCATATATGTACAAACAAATATATTTTATAAAGACATTGACATTTGGCAAAAATATTGTACAGTTATTTTGTTTTCAATTTGAGGATAAATACACCATAAATATTATGTGTGTATTCATTTGGTGTTTTTCATTCAACTGACATAATTGCATACATTAAAATGACCTGCCTTACCAGCCGGCTCAGAAGCGTAAATCAATCACAGGTAGAAAGTTAAATAAATTTTATTTCTAAATTATAAATCGGAATCTCGGTCGGACGCGCGTTGTGACGTCACAGTGTCCTTTTAAGGCAGAATTACGCAACTTTCTTCCGAGGAAAAACGATGACATAAATCCGAATGAATTCCAATCGATGTCACTTGTAACAAATGAAAATTTCTTAACATTTTTAATATAATTAATCGTTAAGAAAATGAACGGATGTTTTCCAAAGGTTATTTCCTAATTTTTTTATTTATTTATACGCCCATTGGGCTTTTACAAATAGTTCATAAAAAAATAATATTCTGATGATTGTAAGTTCACAAAAGTAATAGTAAAAATACATATAACCATATACATTTGACATATTATAACAGCAAGTAAATAGTAAATGCATACAATAATTATTTGTAGGTATAAACCTGTTGTACAAAAATAAGAATAAGAATATTCCTACTCCTAAGTTATACAGACTTAAATTAGTTAATAAGAAATGTAAAGTTTATATGTAAATGCTAGGTAGTGGCAGCAGTAACATGATACAATACGACACATAGTGTATAATGCCTTTGAGTTAGAAAGTTAACGAAATAATTATTGGCAGTATTGTTAACAAATATACTGCGTTTGACTGGTTGTAGTGGCCTGCTAAATCGAGGGCGATCGGTCAGCCATTTTACATAGTTTATATAAAAAAATATTGTGAAGATTATAAATATAGAATAGTAAAGCAATAATATAACATTCACCATTAGACATATAAAACCAAGCAAAAAGCAAATCTAAACATGATAGTTTGTAGGTATAACCCTTTTTTGTCAATCTTGAGGAAATAATTCAATAAGAGGTGCAATAGCTAGATGTTTATTGTTTTATTTTAAAAGTTGTAATATATTGGTTTTAAATTTGGAAACCGATTGGAAATGATAGACATCGATTGAACTATATTTGTTTCCAAGTGTATGAAGCCTTTGAATTGGAGAGTTTACGAAGTAATTATTGGCAGATTTGGTAACAAAATATAGAGCATTTAAACGGGTATCGCGGGTAGGTATACGCAAATTAATTAAGCTCGTTAAATCGAGGGCGTCCTGGTTGCCATTTGATATATTGAAAAGGCAAACTAAGTCACTCACTGTGCGTCTTGTAGTTAAATCACTTAGGTTTAATAATTCCATTAGACATGTATAATTAAGTTCTTCGATTGGTATTCCAAGTTTGTAATTAATAAACCTTAGAAACTTATGTTGTACTCTTTCGATTTTTTTGCTGATGAGTCTTATAAAATGGAGCCCAGATAGTTGAGTTGTATTCCAAATTACTTCTTACCAACCCAGTATATAGCAATTTGAAGGAATTAATTGTTTTAAATTCTTATATCGTCCTCAGAATGAACCCCAGGCATTTCATGGCCTTGTTGGTTATTTCATTTATATGAGGAACAAAAGTTAATTTACTGTCAAATAATATACCAAGGTATGTGGTATTTATTAAGTATGTGGCGATACGTATAGTAAAAATGTATGTAATGCATTTTCACTGCATATAATAACTATATTAATGCCTTTTTTATCTGTTACAAATTAGTAGGCAAAGTCCCAACTGCTCCCAACCGTCTGGAGCCAGTGAGACTATGGCATCCCATATATTGTAAGACTGAAGAGAATGGGGAGGGGAAGCAGATGGGGAAGAGGAAGCTGGAGAAGTACCTGGCTATTCACATCTGGTCACCAAACACGGCCAAAGCAATTTCAAGCAACGTTTCAATTATACTTTTGGATTAAACTTTAGTTTAATTCAACCCCATCTAAATTATCTCATAGAAATATGGGGAAACACAAACATCACATATCTAAACAAAATTCAAATAATACAAAATAAAGTTATAAAAAAACTTTTTAACTATAGACCAGATACCCCCACCAAAAGAGTATGCCAAGAAACTAACTTACTTAAAAATAGAAAACTGTACGAATACAACATATGCCTATTAATTCACAAAATCCAAAATGGCCTCATACACAAAAATACTTCATCTATGAAAACATCACAAGTACATGACCACCACACAAGACAACATAATAAATTATACACAAATTCAGCAAAGACAGAGTGTGGTGAAAGAAACATAGGCCATGAGGGTGTACACATATATAATCTCCTTCCTGATAGCCTGACAACCGTAAATAGAATAAATATATTTAAGAAAAAACTGTTTGCCCTCAAGATCAATGAGCAAAACCAAAATGCTCTTACTTAAGAAAAATATGTTACTTGGGTAGTAAACCATAATTATTAATATATATATTATTTTTGTTTTAATCAATGTACACTTAACTTAACAAAGCGAAATATGTATTTCTTTTAACTTAATAAATAACTAAAAAAAAAAAAAAAATCTGAATGGTGTTATTACACCAGGGCAATACTGAGAGTATCTTCCACTCTGGAACGTGCCGCAAATATACTATAAATTATTTTAAATGAGGAAATTGTAAAACAACCCAAATTAATCAAATAAAATTTACTTGCGCATGCCGGGATTCGAACCCGCGACATCTGGCTTGCTAGTCGAGAGCATTACCCGTAAGTAATTAAAACTGATAATACTGATGAATTTAAGAAAAATGATCATTGAAAAGTACACAAAACGTGCGTCTGACGGCCTCCGTGGTTGAGTTCCGATCTTCGGCTACGAATCCCGAGGTCGCGGGATAAAATCCCATCAAGCGCAAGAAATAATTACTAATGATTATTTAATTAAAGACAATATTTACAAATAATTATAAGCAATAATTAGTCGCCCGAAATACTAATACAAATTGAAAATATCTCCCGAGTAAAAATAAATGCCGCCGACGGGAATTGAACCCGTGCCTTCTGATGTCCGGTCAGGTGCTCTGTAACCACTGAGCTATGTCGGCTTATTTCCAACCCGCCAAATGATTCAATATGTACCAGTACCTCAATCGGGTTCAATTCCCGTTGGCGGCATTTATTTTTGTAACAATTTGTATTAATATTTCGGGCGAATAATTATTGCTTATTATTATTTGTTATCCTTTATTTTCATTAAAAAATAATAAAGACAATATTTACATTATTATAATTGACTAAATATTATATTTGCGGCACTTTCTAGACTAGTAGACACTTTCGATATCGCCCTGGTTAAAGGCCACCATTGTTAGAAACCTAGATTGAAATATTTGATGACCAGATCTGAATATCCAGGTACTTTTTCACCTCACTCTTCCCATCTCCTTCCTATTCCCTACACCATCAGCCAGGTCCGGCCCTGAGCCAAACGCGGCGCCTTTGGCGACCAAAATTTTGGCGTCCCTAGCTCACCCAGTTGACGCCAAGGTAGGTGACCACTGTAATCTTTAACTAAATAGTATAAAATATAGTCGCTATCCGCATCTGTCTGTTTGTGCGCTTAGTTCTTCTAAACTATGCAAAAGAGTTTGATAGGGTTTTCACTATCATTGAGAGAATTTCTTCCAGAGTAGGAAAAGTCGATATATTGTAAACAAATCGTAAAAAATAAATTTCCGGGCGCTTACAGATGAGATTTTGAGATACATCAAAATAATATACTAAGGAATTGTATATCTTGAAAAGGCTTACAGAATTTTCCGCAATTGTATATGTCTATTTCCTAAAGATAACCCCAGCAATGCCGGGTACACGTCAGCTAGTCAATAATATTCGGATGATTTTTAATTTTTGTGTAGTGCCGTTTATTATTAATAATAATCACAAGGGCGATTTGTTAGAACAGTCAGGCGTTAGGTATTATCAGCGCCTTTGCGTCTTAGCAATTCGGCGCCCACTTTGCCTTCATCCTCACAACATAGTCCAATTGAGGACGCAGTCTCACTGGATCCAGTAATGCGACTTCAATTTTATGTGAAGCTAAAGTTGTGTATCAGACGTAATCGTGACACACAAGACTGTAAGGGGCCGGTGATCCCAATCTGTGGAGGCGTAAGACGTCTTCCTTCAGTGGCGTGGAGGGGTAGAACGGGGCCGTCTCTGATGCCGGTGTAGCTGGTCCGAATGCTGTTTTCGCGTCCTTGATGCTGATTCCGGGTCTGGTCCGAAGGGGTAGGCAAGTCCGTGGTCCAGGGTGAAGCGGGGGTCAGAGTGAAAGAAGGCGAGTAGAAGCAGAAGTCGGAGCGAGGTAGAGGGCAGAGCAGAGAGAGAGAGGTGTTGAGCTGGTGGAGGTTGCTGGCTAACTGCCTTTCCAAGGGACTATTTCCCGTTTTATAGGCCATCGGTGGCAGGCGCTGGCCGAACGACGCTCACACGGGCCAACTTTCTCTTTGATTCCAGGAATCGAAGCCCGTGTTTGTGACGCGCGCGCGGCCCGCCGCCTGTGTGATTACCGCCTCTCGGCCGGTAATTTTGGGCTCGTGGCCGAACGTGACCACGGCCTCTCTTTGTTCAGGCACGGTTCTCAGAATCGCGCTTGTGGAACGCTCGGGCGGCAAACCCACCTCGCACGCTATGACGGCGCACGGCCCTTTGCTTCGAATCGCGGCCGAGCGTTCCCTCTCGTATAAGCACGATTCTCATAACCGTGCCCGAATTAAATGCTATTAATCCACCAGCTCTCTCAGTATGCTTCTCTGCCCGTGTCCCCTAGCCAAGCTCCGACGTTTCATTTATTGTTTACTTTTACATGGCTTTCACATTTTCATTTACATGGTTCAGACATACATTTTATACATTTCTTTCATTTTATACAATTTAGGATTAGACAGATTGGCGTAGATTATAGATTGGCGACCGTGGCCGAGCCCGGAGCAGTACGTCCGTAACAAGTTGCTTGGTTCTAAAAGTCATTATCTGAAACTAGCTTTTGGAAGTTTTTATAGTGGTGATTCACAGACATAGGAATTAATAGACGAGAAGATAATGGCGAGGGGTAAAATTAACTGTTGAAGAACGAAGGGAGTGAAGCTGACTGTGATTCGTCAATAAATCAATCTGACAGTAAATAGGCATCTCGCATTATAATGTCACCATTTACTTCTTAAAAGTAAAATCTGCTTTTGAATGAATAGACATTTTTACATGGGAGCGCAAATTACTCGCCACGTTATGAACAAATTTGCGAAGTCCAAATTCGGTTTTATTTTCAGAGTCGAATATTTCGTTTAAGTATTTAGTTAAGACACTTTTATAAATGTTCATAATTTACTTCCCAGCAACCAACCAGCTTTGTGTTTCGCGTCCAGACATGTTTCTACAACTGATCCATATTATACGATGTGAATATGCTTAAAATAAAGTAAAATAATGCTTATATATGGAATGTAATACGACACAACCGTGCACTTTTTACAAGCTCCCAACGCGCACTGATCGTCTCTTCGGCGAATCGGGGACACTTGTAGAGTTTGTGCGAATCGTCTTTGCACAGTGTGCACCAAACTTCACTGCGGGGTTCCGGGCGCTCGTCGGTCACGTACACGTTTTCACGATACGGGCGGGCGGCCCGCTGTTGTTCGGCCGAGCTGCTCGGCCGCGCTGCTCGGCCATTGTCAGTGAGGCCCGACCGCGGCACCGCGTTGGTCAGCCGCTTCAGGAACGCGGCAAGCTGCACCACGGTGGCCGCGTGCGTCTGGTCGGCCACCTTACCCAGCCACAAGAGGCGTAGGGCTAACGGCATCTTCGAGGCGATTTCGCTGAGGAGGGCCGGGTTGGAGAGGTAATCACCCCGCAGATTCCCCAGCGAAGCCACAATGTTCTGCACCGTGCCCGAGAACTCCACCAGAGCCTCGGTCGATGCGTCCTCTTGTAGTCGGGTCAGCCGCTTTATCCGGTCGAACATGACCGCCGCGACAGAGTGCGCGCCGCCAAAGCGGTGCTCCAGGACATCCATAATTTCCGGCACCTGCGCCGGGTCCAGGAGGAGAGGGATGACGGCTTCTCGTGCCTTTCCCTTCAGGGCACGCTGCAGCCGCATCAGGTTCTCGGCCGCCGTCATCCCGCAGGTGGCCGTCGACTGGAGGAATTGCGCCTTCCAGGCTTGCCACTCTATGGCGTCGCCAGCGTAGGGCGGCAAGTCCTTTGCGCTGGACTGCCGGGCGATGAGGGATGCCATCCGCTCATCTTCGGGATGGTAGCGAGGTGTGCCACCGGCCTGGGACTGCCGGAGGGCGTCGGCGAACATGGCCGTCACCTGGGCGAGAGGGACACTCCCTTGATGCACCCAGTCTCGTGTCTGCCTCGCTGCCTCATCTGTTCGGTTGCAGGCCCCGTATCCGTCAGCGGGGGGCTGCAATGGTGAGTTTCCGCTCGGGGCAAATGCTGGGAACTGGGCGGGCCCGCGGGTAACACCGGGATAGCCGTACTGCGGCTCTGGTCCACCTCGCAGCGTCGCGGCGCCTGGGGAAGCGCCGTCCGTGAGTGGATCCGCAGCATGGTTTCTCCCCGTCCCGGTGTGAGCCCTCACGGCGCGGCGTGAGCTCCCGAAAACATCGCTATGCTGGGCTGTAGTTTGTGACACAGTGGGCTCTCCCCCAACTGTGTACGTAAGGCTGTGACCGGGGCCGCTAGAGGGCGCCGCAGTCTGTGGCAGGCCCATCCGTGGGCCAGTGGTTTGCGCCTCCGCTGCGTACCCCTGACTAGGTATGCCCGGGGGCGCCGGCGTCGGCGTCGGTTGGTAATCCAGCCGCGGCGCAGTGGTGTGCGTCTCCGCTGCGTAGTCCGGGTATCGCCCGAAGCCGCTAGATGGCGCCGCCGTCGGTGGGTACTCCGCCCGTGGAGCTGTGGCGTGCGTCTCCGCTGCGTACCTCTGCGTAGGTACGCCCGAGGGCGCCGGCGTCGGCGTCGGTCCGTAACCCAGCCGCGGCGCAGTGGTGTGCGGAACAGTGGGCTCTCCCCCCACTGTGTACGCAAGGCTATGACTGGGGCCGCTCGGAGGCGCCGCAGTCTGTGGAAGGCCCACCCGTAAGCCAGTGGTGTGCGCCTCGGGTGCGTAGCCCCAGCTTTGCCCGGGGCCGCTAGGTGGCTGGCTTCCGGGATATGCTCCGTCGGGTTGCCAGGCTGCAGGTGAAGCGGTCCGCGTGAGGTCTTTCAGCGTGGCGACAAGTTCTGCCATCTGTCGGGCGTGGTCGTCTTGCAGCTTCTGGGTGCGCCGCCTCTCAGCTCTTAGCTCGAGCTGCACCTGCCGGAGCGTGTCCTCGCTGGAAGCCTCGCTTCGTGACGAGACGTCGGCCGCGGCAGGGGGCGTCTGTGGTGGTGATGCGCCGGAGGGACCAGGCAGTAGGTCCGCTCGGGGATCAGAGGGGGCCAGGGGGGCGGTTGGCCGGAGTCCGGGGGGCGCGGCTGTGGCCGCCCCGGTTGGTGTGGGATCATCGCTTCCCTGCGATGAATCCCCGTCAGCGCTGTTCTTCCCAGAGCGCAGTGAAGGTGACATCTTTTCCACAGAAAGATCCGGCGGCGAAGGACCACTTATGTATCAGACGTAATCGTGACACACAAGACTGTAAGGGGCCGGTGATCCCAATCTGTGGAGGCGTAAGACGTCTTCCTTCAGTGGCGTGGAGGGGTAGAACGGGGCCGTCTCTGATGCCGGTGTAGCTGGTCCGAATGCTGTTTTCGCGTCCTTGATGCTTATTCCGGGTCTGGTCCGAAGGGGTAGGCAAGTCCGTGGTCCAGGGTGAAACGGGGGTCAGAGTGAAAGAAGGCGAGTAGAAGCAGAAGTCGGAGCGAGGTAGAGGGCAGAGCAGAGAGAGAGAGGTGTTGAGCGGGTGGAGGTTGCTGGCTAACTGCCTTTCCAAGGGACTATTTCCCGTTTTATAGGCCATCGGTGGCAGGCGCTGGCCGAACGACGCTCACACGGGCCAACTTTCTCTTTGATTCCAGGAATCGAAGCCCGTGTTTGTGACGCGCGCGCGGCCCGCCGCCTGTGTGATTACCGCCTCTCGGCCGGTAATTTTGGGCTCGTGGCCGAACGTGACCACGGCCTCTCTTTGTTCAGGCACGGTTCTCAGAATCGCGCTTGTGGAACGCTCGGGCGGCAAACCCACCTCGCACGCTATGACGGCGCACGGCCCTTTGCTTCGGGTCGCGGCCGAGCGTTCCCTCTCGTATAAGCACGATTCTCATAACCGTGCCCGAATTAAATGCTATTAATCCACCAGCTCTCTCAGTATGCTTCTCTGCCCGTGTCCCCTAGCCAAGCTCCGACGTTTCATTTATTGTTTACTTTTACATGGCTTTCACATTTTCATTTACATGGTTCAGACATACATTTTATACATTTCTTTCATTTTATACAATTTAGGATTAGACAGATTGGCGTAGATTATAGATTGGCGACCGTGGCCGAGCCCGGAGCAGTACGTCCGTAACAAGTTGCTTGGTTCTAAAAGTCATTATCTGAAACTAGCTTTTGGAAGTTTTTATAGTGGTGATTCACAGACATAGGAATTAATAGACGAGAAGATAATGGCGAGGGGTAAAATTAACTGTTGAAGAACGAAGGGAGTGAAGCTGACTGTGATTCGTCAATAAATCAATCTGACAGTAAATAGGCATCTCGCATTATAATGTCACCATTTACTTCTTAAAAGTAAAATCTGCTTTTGAATGAATAGACATTTTTACATGGGAGCGCAAATTACTCGCCACGTTATGAACAAATTTGCGAAGTCCAAATTCGGTTTTATTTTCAGAGTCGAATATTTCGTTTAAGTATTTAGTTAAGACACTTTTATAAATGTTCATAATTTACTTCCCAGCAACCAACCAGCTTTGTGTTTCGCGTCCAGACATGTTTCTACAACTGATCCATATTATACGATGTGAATATGCTTAAAATAAAGTAAAATAATGCTTATATATGGAATGTAATACGACAATTGGGTTTATTCTCTTTTTCACATCTATTTTTACAAGTTTTCATAGCACAAGTCAACATTCTGCCGTGTTATTTCGTAAAATGAACCGATGATGCCTCGACCATAGTTCGCACAAGAATGATGACGTCACGTTTTCAAATTTCACTTGAGGCCATACGCGAGCACAGCCGGCTCCAATGGAACCGGTATGGGGAGTGGGGATAATACGCTTTTAACCACTTAGGGCAGGTCTACTAATATTCATATGTCTATGTGGTGATTACATTTTTCTTACATACCTATAGAAATCTGTACATTATCAGTAAAACAGCCAACCAGAATATAAAACTAATCTGACATAACTTACTCACTCAACATAATCTTAAATTCCTACGCAATGTGACCAAGTCATCATCTACCTTTGACTTAAACGGATTCTGAGTAATTCTGCGTGCATCAACAGGTGTGGGGACTTTTCTACTTAAACAATATTGTACAGATTATGTACTGATTTGCATAATATTTATGATTGCTGCTGTCACTGTTTTGTTTCACGCGTGAAATCCCCTCTGTGTGGGAGACTACGAATGACTCTTGTTCTGAATTATTTAAGTTTTAAGATAACGCTTAACAGCAAAGCAAACAATATGTTATTTTTCAGTGGAACTGACTCAATCATTGAGATTTTTACGTAATTATTGTCATTATATTCATAAATAACTAACAAGTAAATCATACGTGTCACAAATTAGCGTATTTAATGATTTTTTTAGTCTATTAATTTATTCCTATGAGATATTTTGTGCACATATTCGAAAACTAAAAACTGTCTTTGAAAAGTGATAAAATACGATTTCAATTTTTTTATTAGAAATAAAAATATGGATGCAAATTGATGGTTCCATTTCATTGGTATTTATTTTTATTTTTTTTTATTAATACCTCAAACTAGGCAAATGACCGTAATATAAATAATAAAATACAAAAAGAAAATATAAAAACATATAAAATAAAATATAAAAACAATTATACAATGTTGTACATATATCGTTATACTAATGGTAAAACAAAAACAAAAATAATAAATATATATACGATAATATGGATAAAGTCGGAATGAATTCCCTTAATATTCTTTCTTCAGTCAGACAATAATTTATTTCAGGAAGCTTTCCGATTTCATTCTGCCACATTCTATGAGCCATATGGTTATTTGCTTTTGAAGAGGGCCTGTTTTAACCTTACTGCATTGCTGCTTGAACCCATTATACACCTTAGGAGCCAGGAATACATGGAAACAATGTCCAAACGATGTGTTCATTTTTGGTACTATCATCCTTTATTCTTTATTTATAAATATATGTAAGGTGGTAATTTGTTGATATTCAAATTGGTGTTAGTATTTTACCACGCCCGTCGAACGTTTACGTTTGCATAAACGGGGCCTATTTGCCCAGGGGTCGGTAAACCCTGGCTCTCGAGCCGCATCTAGCAATTTTCATTGGCATTTACGGTTTTGGACTCCAGCTTCATCCAAAGAAACTCCGAACGAATTCAAGAACAAATCATAAGTATGTCGTATTTTTCCATCTTATTTTAAACGTCATCATAAAGCTGATATAGCTGTAATAATTATAAATAAGAAAGCATAATAAAATAGCTGACATCTGCACTAGATAATACATTTTTTGTATATTTTTATTTAAAATAATATTGCGTTAATATACAAATTAAGAAAATGTCATATATCCGTACTAGACAAAACAAATTATTATTCTGTTTGGTTAAGTATTTTGGCGGTCTTCCCGGTAGAAAGTCTGTCGATTCCTGGACTATTGCGATAGTCAAGAATGCGTGGATAAGAAAAGTAGGAATAAATGTATAGACTACTAGCAAAATGTCAAACATAGTCTCGTATTTAGATAGACATTTAATTGTTTTCAAAACATTACATGAATTACAACTATCAGTTATATGAACAAAAGACTTCGCGTAATGTTAATTACACCAACATAGCTGCCCGCTACAGATTAATTTTATTTATTTATTAATTTCAACGCCCTGGTGGGCTTTTACATAACAAGTTTTTTACATAACAAGCTTTTACATAACATAACATACAGAAACATTTTTAAATGGAAAAAGATAGACTATAAAAATAAAAATAAACATAATATGAAAGGTAGGTAGGCGAATAGATAAGTTAAAGTAGAGTTAATTCATTGCAATAAAAGAGAAATAAACTAGTAGGTATGTTAACAATTACAAAATTACACGTGAATGGCTAAATGTGATACATGACAAAATTTATTTATTTGTTTGTTCTCGACTTGACGGCTTTTACATGCAAGCTAAATCATACAGGAGCATTATAACAAGTATATAGCATCATAAGAAGTATAACATAGTAAATAAAATAATAAGCTGAGCATGAAAGACATAAGTAGGCACAACACAGGTAGGTATTAGTATACGATAAGTAAATTGTATATTGTATAAAGGAGTTCAACCAGCAAATACTTATTTGGGCTCAGGCTACAGTACATTCAGCAATTATAATTGTCACAATATTACACAAAACATAATTACAAACATACTCGAAGCATACCGGTTGGCAGTGGTGTAAAACATTTTCTAGCGATTTATAAAAGTAGGTAATATTCTTGTAATTTAAAACATATAATTTGTTTTTTTTTTTTGCTATTATAAATGTACGTAAGTTTGTTATTATTATGACAAAAATAAAAGGTACACAACAATTACATACAAAAAGAAGTAGGTATTATGAAAATAGTTACAGAGTATTAAGATGCAACGCTCATGCGCTCTGGCGGAATAAAACAGTGCCATCAAACACGACTACCATCTTAACGAGATAGACTGGATACGGAACACACTTTACAGATAGACGAAATGTAAAGTAGTCAAGTCATAACAGGACTTCGCTTCCCAGGAACGACTGCGCGGCCTTTTTCATACAAAACTTAATTTTAGATTCGAGGCCAAAATAATCAACCACACCGAAAAAGTATTGTTTTCAATCAAAAGGTTTAGAAAAATTCTAGTATTGTTGTGAGCTATTTTATTTTTTTTAATTTTAAAACATTGAATTTTCATGATTTAAAAAAATTATAATCATATTAGATTATAAAAAAATTTTGCATAACCTACTGTGGGTGGAAGTTTCAATTTATATACGTCAATGTTGTCTTCCAACCTAAATTGGTTCTTTGAAATTTAAATTTAAGCATATCAAAATGCTTTTCGAAATTATTTTTAAAATTTTATATTTCATCATTTTTACTTGGTAGGAAGGGCAAAATATAATTTTTTTTAAATAATTATCATTATAAAATTACACATAAAATTGCTTCTAAAATCATAAAAATTCGAACTCTTCAACGGATTGAACGAGTATTTTATCAAACTGAACTGTCCCCTGTTTTTTTTACATACCTACTTATTGTTTTATGTTTACAAATTGTTGAACAAGAATATCTGTATTAAATTTATTCTATGTTGTATATCTATATTTTTTTATGATAACCTCATCTTTGTTACAAATAAAACTGTGTATGATACCTACATGAGAGGTTTGCTATGGTGACTTTGTTATGTTGTTAAATTTAGTGCTTTTTTCATTGTATTTATCATGTGATAACCGTACAACAGCCCCAACTGTCCCAAACCGATTAAGAGTTACTCTAAAATTTGGAAACATTATGAGGAAGGAGAAAACAGTGTAGTGGAAGAACGAGAAGGGAAAGATTTACTGAGGTTTTTCTGACTATTCAGAACATATTGGCTTCATCTTTTCCTTACCTTAAAAATACCATGCACAAAAATATATATATGTAAAACTACAGTTCCTCCATCTTCCATTCTAGAGGGAAATGCATGTGTTATATTTTTTTCAAGTTATATTGTATTAAATATACATTGTGATTTGTAATATTTCAATACTTCGCCGGGTATTGAACTCACGACCTCTGGAACAAGGATCTTAGCACTCGGTTACGGAGGTTGTCAGGAAGAAAACAAATAATACAATACAAGAGTTTTTATGTTGTCATTACGAGTGTTCCTACACCAGAGTATTTTATTTGTATCATGCATTTTCGTTTTGTTATTTACAGGCTGATAGCACTTACTATAGAGTGCTCTGTGATATTCGTTTAAAAAAACCACAACCGTATCGTAGAGGGGCTTTAATTTGATTGTTAAGGGGTAACATTGCACTATTTGAATTTTTTTTTGGTTTTAAATAGTTCGATGGAGATTTTAAATTTTATTTAATTCTTTTTCAATTTTATTTTTATATAAGTAAGGTAAGCTTGTAGAAATTTAAAGTAGTCACAGTAATCGTTCAGAATCGTCTTTTTCGTTTTCATGCAAGACATGTTGGATCGAAGCGTAGTTCGTCGATGACGTACGTACAACCTCTATCTGGTAACTATAACTGAGAATATATATCTGGTAATATATATTGAAATGAATGTTGTGCTCACCTATGATTAGAAACATCATTATAGCCATGTTTAAATGTAAATTATGTGATGTATTCTGTTGGCGAGCCAATAAATAAATAAATAAAAATAAACATGACAAACTTCTAATTTATTCCCCGGACCCATTATTTCGCACACAAAACTAGTATATAACGTAACTGACAAGCTGACGAGTTTAAACTAGTCCCAGCGAGAGCTCGTACGTATCTTGTTTAAAAACGAAAAAGACAGAAGATACTAGAACGATTATGTCGTATGTGATCTCTCGCTGGGAGTATCTATAGCTCGAAGAACGCATATTATGTAAATTCTCTGTAAATCGCAATCAAATTGTCACGAATAGTTTATGATGTGTGATTTTTTTATAATTCTATCAATTTTGCTAAAAGGTAATTTACACAGTATTTTTTAACTCAAAAAAAAAATCTGATAATGAAGTTATTATTTATTTATATTTACGAATAAAATTTTACATTTTCAACATGCCGCCAAAACAATAGGATCGTTTATACTGGTTGACAGTTGGTGTCAGCCGTCTTACCAGACAGTAGCGTTTTCTACGTTATTATGAAGTTGTGGCCAGTTGGAACCATTTTGGAATGTGCATTTTTAGATCGTTTTTGAACTCAATAATTATGAATGAAAATATTAAAATTTGATTGCAATTATCATAATCAGAAAAATAAACACAGTCTGTGAAAATATCCCGTTCAGATATTTAAAAAAACGTATATATATATATATATTTTTTTTTTTTAATTTTGCAAAGTGACCCCATCAGTTTAATAGTAAGTCTCTTTTAAGACAAGTCAAATGTAAATATAAAATATTCTCATGTGCAGATAATAATAATCATGGTCAACGCATTGTCTGGCGTAAGTTACAGTTAAAAGGCAAACCTATTTTTGATAACTTCCTGGATTATTTCTCTTGTAACCACTCCGGACACACTTTCAACTCGTAAAAAAGGTCCTTCGGAACTCGAAACAATGAAAAGAACAATAAAATTATTATTTTATTCCACGACAGTCAGTCTACCTCTCACGTGTTTTTTCTTGGCTTATTTGCATAAGTCTCTGTGATCAGAATCCTCGATCAACTTCTAGCTATCACGAACTATGAAATAATGTGCAAATATAATGGTATATTATTTAATATAATTGTGCATTAGAGTGAGTATGCACTGAATGCAAATTTTTGTACAAGCTTTGATATTGTAAGTGCGCAATATATGATAATATTATTGTAGGTGTGTACTTAAATGATGCATCTTAAAATCTACTTAATGCGAAGCCTAATGCTAAATAACTATTTTGATTAATCTTTATAACGAATTGGTGTATATTATGAATACGAAAAAATATACTTTAAATAAATTTAAGGTTTTCCTATCGCTTCGCTTCAGTAGAATACAAATAAAATAATAAATTACTCAATAAAAAATATAAATGTAAGCTTCTAAAAAAAATATTTATTCAATCGAAATGTATGAACGCGTAGAGAAAACAACTTTTTAAAAATACAGTATTATAGCTAAGATTATTTGTGACAGTTTCACTTGATTAACTTTTTTTGCTTTCTTATAAAATTATTTACAAAAGAAATAAAAACCAGTTTTGTGCTTGAAATCGAACGTTTCTAGACTCCGTTTGTCAAGCGATTTTAATGCATATTACCTACGATATAAGGTATACCAAGAATATACACATTTCTGGCGTGTAGCTTCCTCTTAATATTAAAAACAACAACAGCAGTAAGTTAGGTTAGGTCATCTTTGTTTTCATCGTTTGGCATTACATATTATTAAATACATTGTTACAGAAGTCGAGTACTGTCGTAAAACCTAACGCTGCGTATAAACAGGTGTAAAAATACTCGAGCCGAACCACGAACTGTGGGAAAGGGATGCATCAACCGCAAACGGCGCGAAATGTCACACAGCGGCTGCTTCGTCGTTTTCCCATAATTCGTGGTTCGGCTCACGC
The DNA here is from genome assembly GCA_026573805.1 of Hesperophylax magnus. Taxonomy (NCBI): domain Eukaryota; kingdom Metazoa; phylum Arthropoda; class Insecta; order Trichoptera; family Limnephilidae; genus Hesperophylax; species Hesperophylax magnus. The sequence goes on from JAIUSX010000088.1 coordinate 4,148,822, forward strand.
ATTTGCTCCTGTTTATATACTCAGCCTCACGTTTATTTCAATTAGAGTTGACTCAAACAATACAAGCATGAGATTGTGTGTATCAGTGCATATTTATACCTAGTTATCTACCTTAATGAATCATAAACAAAGTTATTTTAATCGTTTTTTAATTTTCGATAACCATAGCCAACGTTTTGCGTTACAGGTTCCATCATCAGAGCAAATGCGTTGATTGCGGGGAAGTTTGTGTTCATACCACCATTACCCTGCGTTGCGTGCGTTAAGAGGAAACTACAAGCCAAAAATGTGTATATTCTTGGCATACCTTACATTGTAGGTAACAGACATTAAAATCGCTTGACAAACGGAGTCTAGAAACGTTCAATTTCTAGCAGAAAACTGGTTTTTATTTCTTTTGTAAATAATTTTATAAGAAATCAAAAACGATAATCAAGTGAAACTGTCACAGATAATCTCAGCTATAATACTGTATTAAAAAAGTTGTTTTTTTATGCGTTCATACATTTCTATTAAAAAAAAATTTAATAGTTTACATTTATATTTTTTATTTTTTATTAGTGAGTAGTTTATTTTTTTATTTGTATTCTACTCAAGCGAACGATAGGAAAACCTTCAATTTATCTAAATCATTTTTTTTTGGTATTCATAATATACACCAATTCGTTATATAGATTAATCAAACTAGTGATTTGGCACTAAGCTTCGCCTTAATCATCATATGGTCGATTTTTCATTTTTATAATTAATTAGATAGATGTGGTCTTCGGCATTTAGTTTTGGTGTAACCGTAAAGTACCTACTTACGGATACCAAGAACTATTAAGCTTAACCCCGTCGACATTATTAATATCAATGGAGTTTTTTAATTGATATTTACTTATTTATACGATATTTACTTAGTTGGTCTTCCCTATTGTTAAATATGTATTGTACCTTTTCATAATAAATGTTGCGTATTAATAGCCTTTCCGTGAAACTATTTCTATTTCTGAACACTTCGTAAGTGTCATGTAAAAATAATACAATAATGATTTTACTGGGTTTTACTGTGACTGTGGAACGTATACAGTATACATTGATCCACAATCGTAGTTTTTCACAATACTATGAAATATTCCACCCGCTGACGTAGTTTCATTATATTTTTGATTCGAGTTGTCCTCAATGCGTATTTTTTTTTTTTTTTTTTTTATAATTATTTTTTATTTTTAATAATATGTTTTACATGGGACATAATTCATTTTACATCATTGGTTTTTTACTACTCTTCCATTGAAAGCATTTGCTTGTGTATGGAAGGGGAGTGTACATAAATGTTGTTGTTAGTTAGTACTTAAATAATTCATTGTACATAAATGTATGTTTGCTGTAATATTTCTTTGGAAAGTAGTGAAGGATAATATATTATTTATTAAATTTTTAAAAAGAAAGGAAGCTATGGAAAACTAAGGATATTTGTGAGATTAATTAAGTGACAGTAGTTTTTTTTTTTTTCAGAATATTTTTAAAGTGTCTCTTGACAGAGAGCAGTATTCGGGTTTTATCATTAATGCTTCTGATTTCTTCTGGTAAACGATTGAAAAAAGTTCTTCCCTGGTAAGTATAATGATGTTGTGCAAAAGACGTATTTAGTTTTGGGCATAGAAAAACATGTCTAAGTCGCGTTCTGTTTTCATTTAAAAATTGATATTTATCTTTTTCTTTTATAATTTGGATTAATGAGTTTTTAATATATAGGTCTTTAAATGTAGGTACTTGAAATTCTTCAAACAGGCGTTCTGTTGGGTAGTCAAAGGATTTTTTTAATATAATTTTAATAATTGTTCTTTGTATAATTTCAATTGGAAGAAGGTTACATTTATACGCGGATCCCCAACTAATAATAGCGTATTGTAAAGTGGATTGAACTAAGGCATAGTAAATTAAATATAGATTTTTTATCGACAGAAAGTTTCTAATTCTTAAAAATATATATATTAATTTTCTAATTTTGTTTACTACTTGACTTATTTGTTCTTTCCATTTCAGATTTTTATCAATAATTACTCCTAGATATTTAATTTTATTTGTTGTTTTTAGTACTGTACAGTTTGATTTGCAATAGTTTTGGCTGTGAATTTTAGTATTATTATGTATGACAATGTTAAAATTTTTAGGAGTATCATTTGTATGTATTGCAAATGGAATTACAAATGTCTTTTCATTATTAAGTGACAGTAAATTAGTGTCGAAAAAATTCTTGAGCGTGTTGATGTCTTCCGTGGCCTTTAATTCTACATTTTCCCAAGTCTTATCACTTATTATTAATACTGTATCATCGGCGTATGACGTAATTTGACCGTGTAAAGGTTGAAAAAAAATATCGTTTACATATATAGTAAATAGAATTGGTCCAAGCACTGTACCTTGGGGGATTCCAAAGCTTGTAATCTCTTGATCACTATTAACACCATTGATTTTTACTAATTGAGGACGGTTTTTTAAGTAGTCGGTGATCCATTTAATCGCGTTGCCTTTTATGCCGATATTATTCAATTTTTTTAATAGCATCTCATGGGATATGCTATCGAATGCCTTTCTAAGGTCAATAAATATACCCGCACATTTTTTACTTTTATCTAGTGATTCGTAAATGTATGAAGTTACGTTAGCAATAGCATCTTGTGTGCTGAGTGATTTTATAAAGCCAAACTGGTTTTTGTGTAATATTTTATTATTATCTAGAAAATTTACCAATTGTTTTTTAACTATTTTTTCAAAGATCTTTCCTATATTAGAAATTAGACATATTGGGCGATAATTCGTTGCTTGATGTGGATCTCCAGATTTGTAAATAGGTGAGATTATTGTGGTTTTGTAGTTCATTGGAAAAATTCCATTTGTTAAACTTAAGTTTATTAAATGAGTGATAGGTTTTATTAAGTGAGGTTTCATAGTTTTTAACATGTGTGTCGTAATAGAATCAAAACCGGGGGACGAACCTCCTTTCATATTTTCTATTATTTTCGAGATTTCACATTCTGTTGTTGTTTCAAACATTGAAAGTATATTACGTTTCTGTATATTTTTATTTTTATGGTTTTCTTGGTTTGAAGGCTTATGAATATTTTTCGCAAGATTATTATTTCTATTATGAATGTAATATGTCCGAGAAAGTGAATCATTTGAAGCGCTGCAACCTTGAATCATCTCCGCAGAGGAAAATCCCTTTACCACCTTAAATTAAAGGTCTTTATACTCAGGAAAAAAACGCGAAAAAACCGGGAGTTTCATAATATTATTGATTATTTGTAAACAAGAGGAAATAATAACGAACTATTTATTGGATAACCAACACCTCTGCAATAGGTCACCTCAAGTGGTTCGCTACGTTTGGTGACTTAGCAGGGGTGTCCGGGTTCATCGGGTGAAGTGTGTTCAGGATGCGCCAGCCTACCAGCAGCGTGTCGTGACAGATCGGGAGAGGCTGGTGAGACTTTTTGACCGTTTGACCTCTCCAACTGATGTCTCGACCCATTGTCTCACGCGGGATATATTCATATGTCTGTCACTCTTGGACACATTGATCCCTAGATTCCTACCCAACCCTCATACCTTTTTCCTTCCCAGAACCCCCCTTCCCTTCCTAAAAATACCCACACAGCATTCTCAAATATGATATAGACTGTGAGGAAAATTATTTTCCTCAGGGCCTTCTGTGCGAAGCTAATGTCAAAAAAAGTTAAAATTAGCGTAGACAGGTGAAAAATCACGGGGTATTATAATTGTAGGATTTGCCACAGGATCATCGCATTTCATAAACAAACATTATCAATTTTAGAGACGATCAGAAATTTACCTTTCAAATTAACACCATTATTAAACTAGAAAATTATGACCTCTGTCAAAAATAGTACTACTGGCCTACACCAGTCCTTCTGCATTAATGTAGCGCTGATAAGGTTAGGTTAGGGTAGGTTAAATTAGTTGTAAGGTCAGATTGGGTATGTAAGATTGTGTTAGATTGGATGTGGTTAAGTTAGGTATAAATATGTTAGGTTAGGTTGGGTTTGGTTATTTTAGATTAGGTTAAGTAAGGTTGGGTTGCGTTAGGTTTGGATAGATTAGGTTAGGGTAAGTTAGGTTTGGATAGGTTTGGTTAGGTTTGAATAGGTTAGGTTAGGTTAGTTTAGGTATGGATAGGTTTGGTTGGGTTAGTTTTGGTTCGGTTATGTTTAGGTTAGGTACGGTTCGGTTTGGCATTAAAATAGTGCTGGTTAGACATAGAAAAATCACGCTTAGAAATGCCCAACACAACACCGTATTTTTTAAATTACGGGTGTTAAAAAAACTGACGCGACAATCCAAAAACCGCTGTCTGTTATTTTTTTTGTCTGTGTAACTAAGACACTATTATTATTTGTTATCACGCACAGTCGGTTAGTGCACTTAACACCACGAGCCACGGCAACAATGAAATTGTTTTTAATTAATCAAATATTACATCATTTTAATATTCAAACAATAGTGACCTTTCCAAACAAAAAAATAATAATATAAGTTGCGTAGAGAGGTAGCCATAATGTTAATATTGTATAATGTAAGTTGGGTTGTATAAGAGAGGTAGCTATAATATTGACAGTCATAAGCAAGCAATATTTCATAACATTACAGATTACAGTCATCTGCATAAATGGCTGAGCGCAGACAGGAAGTTGTCCACTTTTTATACATTGACTCCACACATGAGTGTCAGGACCTAAAGCCCGGAATGGACTGCCACATGATTTAGGAATGATCACATACTCGAGAGAATTCAGAGCAAAACTTCAAACTCACCTTTTAAGACAGTCATATCCATAAAATCAGAAACCTCCACCTTCACAGTCCTCGAAATTTTTGTAACTAAGAATTTGTAAGCTTTTTAAGGAAATTTCTTAAGAAATACCTTTTAATAAATGCAATATGAATAGTAATGGAGGGTAAACTAGCAAATTTAAAATCAATATCCAGTGTTTAACTATAGTGTCCTCTGCGTGCAAGGTCGAAAACTTTTAAATAAAATCAATATCCAGTGTTTAACTATAGTGTCCTCTGCGTGCAAGGTCGAAAACTTTTAAATAAAATCAATATCCAGTGTTTTACCATAGTGTCCTCTGCGTGCAAGGTCGCAAACTTTTAAATAAAAGTGTTTTTTTCTGAAGTGACCTGTCGGGCAAGTACGTTTTACTGTATCTGTTTCTCAATCTTTTTTTCTGAATCTGTAAATAATCAATTAGATATAGCTTAAAAACTCGTAATAAATTATACAGCGACCTCGATGTTATTTTTCACAAAAACTAGGATATAAAAATTACCTAATTATTATTATTTTTATTATGAGGAACAAGGGAGGCCGATAATAGGGTGTTTTAATGAAAGTAAGTTCTGGGAAGGAATAGGGTTTGATGGGTGGGTCTGAGGGTCCGTGTATTCAGGAGTGACGGACGTATGAATCTATCTCTCCAACGGTGCAACACAATGGGTCGATAGAGTCCTGCTGGAGAGGTCAAAGGGTGTACTTTAACCGGTCCGATCCGGCTCGCCACACAATTGGAGGTTAAGTGTATCGCGCTGCCAAGACCTGAACAAACTCTACCCCTTGAACCTCGACACCCTACTAAGTTACCAAATGTAGCGAATCACTTTAAGTGGCCTTTGGAAGATGTGTTGGTTATCCAATTAATGGTTAATGGCTCTGATTCGGAAAAAGTTTGTTGTTCTATTATTTATAGGATTTAATTAAATCTTTATCATGAAACATTAAGTATAAAAATCGCACCCCTTTTTCTGTATTGTAATTTCCATCGAGATATATTGAGATTTTAAATATCAGTTTTATTGTAAAAAAAATAAGACTTGTTGCCATATTGTTAATGTCGATAAAGAAATCGCTAATATTTGGTAATAATAGTTACAGCTGCTGTCACCAGCAAGATCACCATATTCAACAAAAACAATCATGATAATCGTCATTTAAAAATAGATGTATTACAGTAAAATATATATATATATATATATATATATATGGGGATAATTATTGTAAATTTTACTTTCATGAAGAATAACCGCCCAAAGTTAGTGCACTTTACTCCCGGACACCATGTAATATGTTTCACTCCACGCTGATGTTCACACTTGAAACGACGCTGACTGTTTAATATAATAATAATGTTTCGTGTACCTAGACATAGTGACTAGTTGTGAATTCGACCTTCGGATTTATTTTATCTAAATTACCCAAGACTACTTATTATTATTTTTGTTTACTCTTGTGACAAATTTTGTATCTATTTGAAGAACATTCCTGCGTTTATATCATGAATGATTCAATGCAATTTAATCACAATCTATTCATGTTTGTTTGGACGTTTGTTTGGTAGTTCTTTTATTTGTTTGATTCTTCGACAATTAGATATTACGATACAGTGCATAGTGATATAAAATCGATATAATGTATCTGCGTAGTACCAGATGAAGCCGCCGAACAAACTTTGACTCGTTCTAGGAAGTTCTAGAAAGGAAAAGGTATGAGGGTTGGGTAGGAATATGTGGGTCAGTGTGTTCAGGAGTGTCGGACGTATGAATCCATCCATCCCACTGCGGTGGAAGGCGATGTTCTGAGAGGTCAAAAGGTCTCCCCAAGCCAGCCTCTCCCGATCTGGCACGCCTCTCAGCTGGTGGGCAGGCGCGTCCTGAACACACCTCAACCGATGAACACGGGCACATCTGCTAAATCACAGAAGTGTTGGTTATCCAATAAATACTTGAAATCTTAAAGGTTGAGTACAATCAATTAAAGAAGATATAACAGCGCCTCAGTAAGACATAGATATTAGATATGTATCATTTCCTAGAAAATCATATTATGGAGCCGTTAGTTATATGTAAGGTAAACAGAGTAAGACTTTATTAAAGGAGTGGTTTCTTTTATTTGTATGGATTCCATTTAAAAATTTCTTCACACCATTAGAGAAGAAAAAATCATTGAAAAAACTATTGAGTTCTAAAGATTAATTTAAAATATTTGTGGGTTAAATGATGATATAATTAGGTCTCCAACAGATAATTTTGTCTTTTCGTCGGGAAGTTGCAGATTCAATTCCCGTGTAACTAACTAGTGATGAGTAAATTCCCGGTTATTTGTTTTTGTAGATTGTTCCCGAAACGAGGAATATTGAGAGAATTTACATCTATACGGTGAAATCCCTAGACTCACCAATGAGGTTGTCTTCTACGACGAAATATCAATGCTATTTACAAATGTTTTAAGCATACTGAGGAAAGAATGTTTTGAAAAATACTGAAGATACTAGTCGTCAAAGTTGATATTGTTGTCAATACTGTGATGTCACTGTTCATACAATGACTAGCGCAGCAGTAGCTACTGCAGCTCTGCCATTCGAATTTTAAATAGTTTCTAATGTGTCGTCACCAGTCACGTTTTACCCATAAAATAAGGCATTTCTTAAGTTCATTTTGAAAGAACCTAACTTTGTCATTATTGGTGACATCGTTAAACTTATTTTACTGTTGTTATTGACTTTATATTAGATTGGGGAATATTCCCGTTTCAATATTCATACGGGCAGTGCTACAACCAAAGTGGTATCAGTATGCGATTAATGAATTATATTAGCAGCCAGTTTTACAAAAAATAAATAAGGAAGTGCTACGTTCGTAAGGTATTTTATACGTGTTTGTGCTTATCAAAGGATTGGGCCCTGTGGCATGTCTGGGGGATTTTCGATGACGTCAACGAACTGTTTGGGGGTTCACCTTTCTCTTTAAGGTAAGTAATCTGTTAAAGATCTGGTTAAGGCTTCGTAGTAAGCATTAAAAGAGAATAAGATTATTGGAAAGGGACATATACAAATGCGAATGTTAGAGGGAGCGCGCTAATATTAATAAATAATAAGACGAAAATGCAAATGGTAGCAGAAGTCGGTGACGGAAGTCATGAAACGATCAAGTGAATCAGATACTTGAGTCGGGCCATGTCAAAAGTCACAATAATAGAAGAATATGTATGAATGTGAATGAGGCAAGAAGTGTGGGCCAAGTCCGAGTGTTTGGCGGTCCGTCCTCTCTGCCTACTCCTACGTGGAAACGCCGTGATGGATAGTTAGTTTATATTTGAAAAAAAAACATTCCGAATAAATTTTCTTGCAATTTTAAAAAAAATATATATTTTGTGTTGATATTAAACATCAATATATAATATATTTAATAATCCAAAACACGTTTTACAAAAATGTGTTTTGATCATCAACATTGACGATGATTAATGACCTCTACTTGTACAGAATGCCGCATGGAACTAAAACACCTTTTCTGATTACAGAAATAATCGAAATGTTTCAAAACCAATGGTTTCGTAATGTATTTATTTACGTCCTAACTAATACACACAACACAAGCGACAAAAATTCAAACAAAATTAAATGGGAAGTTATTTGGCACAGAAAATTTAAAGGATCACACCATCTAGCACAGTAAAATCAATAATTTCACAATATCAGATTGATAGGCCTAACTACTTAACCTTACACCGATTTCCGGAGCACATTCGCACTGATACCCAGACCGATATTGATAACGCAAGAAATCGTTAATCTACATTCGATAGCAACACAGGAGGTATTATCTGTGAATTGATATTCCGAAACATCAAACATCATATTTAGTTACGTAAAAATATTAATAAATTGGCATTGTTGAATTTAAATACTAATCTAAATATGCCATGGCAGTCCGCGTTTATTTTTTGACACTAAACATTGATCTAATTATTTAATCAGGTCTTATTCACAACTTGTTATGAGAATCAATTTGGTTTCTGCAAGCCCGAACGAATTCAACTCTCCGCGTATTAGATTTCTTCAATTCTAAGAGCTTCGTTAGAGGTATGAGGTCTTATTCACAACTTGGGATGTGAATCAATTTGGTTTCTGCAAGCCAGAACGAATTAAACTCTCCGCGCATTCGAATTATTTCAATTCTAAGAGCTTCCTTAGTTCAACTCCGTTCGTCAATAAGCCATTAATTTTGCGTAACGAATGACATTATTAAAAAAGATGTATATATTGACAGTTAACCGAAGCTTATCTGATACTATGTAGGCCGCGATAAAATCGTCGGAATATTTCTTATCAATCATATACCGTGATCTCAAATACCGCTAACTGACAATGGATGACGAATTTAGTCAATATCGTATTGACATTTATCGATCATCCGTGCACATCCAGGAAGAAAACGACTTAATTGACAGAAAATATTCGGCTTGATCTAGAAATTTGCAGTTCTGTAAAGTAAGGTATTTGGTAGTAAATATAACATCTACATTTTCCTCATCGGGGATTATAAATGTTTTTCGTTTGCTGTTATTTGCCATTCGCGAAATATTTTTGAAATAATTCATCACCATGATGAATGTAATGTCAAATGTCTTGTCAAGCTGTTACTCAAATCTTGTTTTCAAAGGTTTACCCATCCCATAATAAGGTTGGAGTTCCCCCAAAACCGTTCTTAAATTCTTTAGCGTTAAGTGTTACCAATATCTTATTTTCTCCGCATGCTTTCTCTGTGCCTATCTCTCACGCAAACTGCAGGGAATTCCCGACGGGTCTTTCCGCATTTACAGTCTTCCGACAGAAATAGCACTTAAGTTTAATGTCTTTGGTATTTAACAACCAAAGAAGCAAATAAATTCCAATTACCTACAAGTTATAAGAAATTATGTCGAAAGGTTATCGTCGATTATGATTTTCTAACATGTTCACCATATGGAAATCAATAACATTAGTTGTGATTTGACCACTACGCATTGCAAAAACATGTTGACATTTTATGTTTAGCCAATTTTTATTGATTGTTGTCAAGTTATCAATTTTAATTTGTAAAACCCTATTTTCAACAAACAAATTACAGGAAAACGAAAAGAAAAACAGCAGATCAGGGTATTTAACACAGTCGATCGATAAAACCTATTATTAACCTAAAATTGGTTCTTAATAAATTAGCAATACGCATTTTTTTCCGTGCACCAGTACCATCGTAAAACGATTTATTATTTATTCCGTTGTCAATATCGGCTTGGCTATCGACCGGGTGAACGAGCGCAACCGTGCTCGGGAAATCGTTATAAAATTGTTGTCAGTTAAGCCCATCGATCCGATATAGTTAAGGTGCTGATTTGACCGTGCTAGATCCACAGGTAGTCCCTATCATTTAACAGTGTAAAGATAAAAAAGTTTCTAATATTTTATTCGTAAAATCATTTCCTATCAAATATGGTATTTATCCACGGTATATATTAAGAATGTAGGATTGTATGATGTATGATTGGACCTATATCTACCGTAGGTAACAATGAAGGAAGCATCAGAGTAAGCGCTACTAATAATTAATTCTACGTTCATACTGCCTCAAGGCGGGGAATCCGTCTTATTTTTAATTTACGTCCAACCGCAAACATTATCGTTTCTATTAGTACAACTATTACAGGTCTGTACATGCACAATCTGTCTTTTGTATCGCACCACATGAATTCAGATACCCTATTAAGTAAATGTTGTAAGCTTAACAATAAATTTATTTAAATTGGATTCACATTAGAGGCGTTGTTTGTCGGCAATGAGAAGTTTGAAAATTAATCTGAGTGTTAGGTACGAAATTATTTATTTATTCATGTTCTCCATAAAACGTTTGTGCAAATATTACGGAGAAGATTACAAATTTGAGGTATATGTAAGTATAAAAGGTGGTGGGGTCAGTTTTACTAATGTGTGATGTCAAAAGATATTTGCTGAACTGTCTGTCAGAATCGTTAACGTGACATAATACTCTAATGACAAGGGGGTTTGCTCGGCGCTAACAATTTAATTATTTCTTATGAACGTTTTACTAAAATCTTAAATGTTTTTTAGAGGGATACCTTTAGAGTTGTTTATTGTTATTTAAGAATAATAAAAACAGGACTTTACAATTAAAATATTTTATGTAAAACGGATTGAAAATTTTTATAAAACGTTTTTCATCTATAAAATTAAAGGCAAGCAGCAGTTTTTGTTTTTATAGACGATGATTTATTAACTAATAAACTTATTATTTATTAACGATTGCCCTCCTCTAGAAAAAACAGAACAAATAAAGTATCTAGAAATCGTAATTGACCATAACCTTAGATGGATACCTCACATCAAACAAATCACAAATAAACTTATGAAAACAATACACATTTTCGTAAACATAAGAAACATATATAAAATAAAACAGTTAAAAACAATATATTTTGCACTTTGCCAATCAATAATAGAATATGGAATTATTGCTTGGGGAGGAGCAACAAACTCGGCTATCAATTACATAGAAACCGCACAGAAAACGATCTTAAAGGTAATACTAAAAAAACATAGACTGACTGATACAGACCAAATATTCAAAAGCTGTGACGTGCTAGATATACGCCAATTATACGTTAAAACACTACTAAACTACATATTTGACAAAAAAAAATTTCAACATACACAAAATAACACTAACAGACCAGTTAGACAAGCGTACAAAGAAAACATAAAAACTCCGACAGTAAATTCAAGCTTTGGACAAAGACACTACCAATACCATGCTATAAAAGCTTTCAACAGTGTAAAAATTGAAATTAAAATTGAGGAAAGTAAAAATAAATTCACGCACAAAATTACAAAATGGATTAAAGAACAAAAAGACAATATTACCAAAAATTCATAGCATAAAATAAAAATAAAACCTACACGTAACACACAAAACCAATATAAACACACATCACTCACAAACACACAAGATTATATTTAAATGTATTATTTTCTCTTTAAATGTATTATGTAGATTATATTTTCATATTATAAAATGAAGGCCTCAGCACGGGCAAGCCACCCAGTGAGGCCAACATTACTGGAAAACTTAAAATGTAAACAATATTGTACCAAATAAAAAAAAACTTCACCATGGATCCCTCTCGATAATTAAAATAAACCCCATGGAACGATCGATTTTCTAGGCATGCTAGGACAAAGTCGACCGTAGGTGCGTCCATTACGCCAGGCCGTGCGATGCTCATTGTTTTTACACGACTTCATCACTTATGTCGTTAAGATTACCACTTTGTTTTAGAGATTTTGAGATTAGGGCAAATTCAACCGCAGGTCTGTCCAACACACCAGGGTTGCCGTGGCATATTTTTGTTTACGGCTGCTTTACTTACTTTGTTAAGATTCTGGATTTATTTTAAGGTATTGTCTCGTCTTAAGCAGTTGAGTCGTTAGTCCTCCTCCTTGCTTTTAGAGTGCAAAAAGTGCATGGGATCTCCCACTAGTCAAATTTTTAGGCAAATATAAGTTTACTTTAAAAGTTTAATTTAAAATATTTTTCTCTGTACTTCTAAGGTGTTAAATCGAGAATTCATGGATGGATAGTATATATATATATTGTACGAACGGTGTTCATTCGAAATGTAAATTTCTGATCATCTCTCTAAGTTGTCAACAAAAAATATAGTTTTGCATATAAAGGAAATTGACAATATTTGTAAGAACAAAGAAAAACAATGATCAGGAAGTAATATTTTATAATTTTTTCAGCTTCACAAATTTTACAACTATAATATAAAATGACAGGTCTGCATTAGTTTCTTTAGTAAAATTATAATTTTAAAAGGCTACATAAGTCGTAAATATTTAACATATTTCTTTGTTTGCTTATTCTTTGTCTTTGCTATATTTCAGATCAGAGTCTGTAATTTTACATTCTTCAATCACATAAAAAATATTGACATTTGCAGGGCTATTATGTTAAAATTAATTGCGAAGGGAATAACAGGTTTTTTTTACAATTTAAACTAGTTTTTTTATTATTCATATTATCTTTGATAACCTTCAATATGTTTTTTTCGCATATTTTTTATTTCTTTATAGGACTAATTAAAGAAACTCGTTTAATAATTTCTAAGTAACTTAATAATAATAATTTGATAATTTATAAAGCGCTGTTTTTTGTGAAAAATCACAACAAAAATAACATTTACTTACGTCCTGAAGACCAGATGGCTGTAAAACAATATTGCAAAGTAATAATAACTCATTACTTTTAGGCAATAGTTATTAGTCTGAAACACCTTTATAAATTGAAAAAATCTGTTTTATGTTTTTTTGTAAATTTTAGTTTTATTGTATTTTTTCTCGGAAGATTTTTCCAATTAACAAAGGTGTTTTAGGATAGTAATTATTGCTTGAAAATGATACGTTGTTTTTTTTTTTTTTTTTTTTTTTTTTTTTTATTTTTTTTTATTTATTATAAATTTTTAAAGATACAAGTTTTATGCAGTCCCACAAAGCTGTCACAACCAAAGATATTAGAAGAACGAGATGTGCTATGCGCAGTTCGTACTGAGTGGAATTGTTTTGCCGAATGTCGCCGGTTTTGTTCACCAATACTACTGCACACCTTCGCTTATGCTAAGGCATCGCTAAGGTATCTGCACTAATACATAGAACAGATTTCTGTGCGTACACGTCCCGATACCGTTCAAAGTACCCTAATTAGGTAGTACTCCGGCTACGGTCCGGCGGCCAACATAGCATATCTCGTTCTTCTAATATCTTTGGTCACAACAAACCATGCATAACAAACCATGTCTATTAAACATTAGTTTATCATTAAAAATAATAATAATAATAACTCGTTTATTTGTGCCTACCTAATGATTTTTTATCGAATTAATTTAAAAACTCTTAATATGTAGAATGTTTACACTATTTTATATGTATTTAATTGATTTCTTTAATAAAAAAATAAAAACAAATAGTCGAATTTGTTGGAAAATTGAGACTTAAAATCAAGTTGCCCTTTGATTTATGGCTTGGGGCTTTAAGTAAGCCTTAAAAAGGAAGAAGAAGAAGATTATTTGAAAGGGAGTTATGAAATACGAAAGTTAGAGGGAGCTCGTCAATATTATAATAAAAAGGTTTTAAATAATAGAGTAAGTTCGATTAATATCGCACACCATAAGCTAGATTGTTAATAAAACATGTTATTATTTTTTTTTTTGATAAACTAATGTTTATAAGACAAGGTTTTTATGCATAACACAAAGGATAATAAATTATTATAAGTAATAATTAGACGCCTGTAACTTCAATACAAATTGAAAATATCTCCGGAGTAAAAATAAATCATTTCATTTTACGGGTTGAAAATAAGCCGACGTGGCTCAGTGGTCCCGAGCTATTTTCAATTTGTATTGATATTACAGGCGACTAATTATTGCTTCTAATAATTTATTATAAAACATGTTGTTTACGAAATGATTAAAACGTTACAATTTTTTAGTAAACAAACTAGACATCAATTTATATAAATAAAAGTAAGTTATAATAATCAGAAAGATTTTTTTTGTTCAAAACTCAAAAAATCATTAGTATTATGGCCCGTCAGTGAGCCATATTACCCTACTGTTACTGACCTTAAATCGATTCACTTTACAATTATTTGCTTTTACTAAACTAGAAAAAATGTGTCTCTTTCTGATCCGGTACGTTCTTCAAAGGCCCAGATCTTACAAGGAAAACACTGTATCCATGTTTCACCTCTGGTGTTCTCAGAATACAAACATTCGCAGAACAAACATTTTGTATCTTTTTCATTACTTCTGTCGGGGATTTCATCTGAGCAGTCCTAGGAAGGTTCACTATCTTCAGGTCTGCTCATCACTTTTGATGTAAGCTTGGTTTTAGTAATCTTATTTTTTTGCTTTTCTTTCGTTTTATTAATTTTCACCTTTTCGGCCTTATCCATTTTCTCTTACTTCTGTTTTAACTAGTTTTCAAGTTCGGATTTATATGAGAATGCAGTCAGCAATATAGATTTGGCAGACTTCCGGCCGCGGTTACTTTTTTTCATCTGGAAAATTTTCGGAATAGGAGATATACGAAAAGAATTCCCGGCGGCGGCATTTATTTTTACTCGGAAGATATTTTCAATTTGTATTGATATTTCAGGCGACTAATTATTGCTTATAATGAATTATACTTGAATTATACTTATTGCTTATAAATCGTAATTCGGTATCCTAATTCATAAGGATGGGCGGCAGTGTCCGTAGACCAGCGCCAAGACAATACTGATATAAAAGAAACAAATAATCTTTACAACAACATTAATAATTGGACGTAGTTCTAACTATACCCTTTACATAAAACATCATAAAGCGAAGGTATGTTATTATTTTGCAAGGTACATAAAATATCGATTGAAAAAGTGGTTTACTAATTTAGTGGTTAAATACAGGGTTTTCTAATAAGAGGTGTTATTTTGAATAGCCTGCTATTTCAGTAGATGTTACTTTTGAAGCTGTCATTTTTTGACATTTGACAAGTAGAAAGTACGTCATTGATAAAAATAGAACAATAAACGCTTCAACAACGCATTGAAATTATTAAAATTCACTTGAGTGAATCAAATGCAAATCATCTTGAGTGATGAGGCCCATTTCCACCTCGGTGGCTTCGTCAACAAGCAAAATTATCGCATCTGGGGCTCAGAAAACCCAAGAGTTATTGATGAAAAACCTCTTTATCTTTGACGTGTGACTGTTTGGTGCGGTTTATGGTCTGGCGGCGTCATTGGACCTTACTTTTTCGAAAATGAAGCTGGAGCAACAGTTACGGTGAATGGATTGCGCTATCGAGAGATGATTAATGATTTTTTACTGCCGGAATTGGATGGTATTGATCTGGACAACGTTTACTTTCAACAAGACGGCGCTACGTGCCACACAAGCAACGAAACCATTGATCTTTTACGATTGAATATCAAAATAACACCTCTTATTAGAAAACCCTGTATTATAATATATTCAGAACTATGTTAAACTTTGATAAAAACTGATGGTTGCTAGAATATAATTATATTATCTTGTTATGTGGGTATTTTATTATGTGATTCGTTGTTACAAATTATGTAGATTTAAAGGTATTACTGTCGAGTTTGAATTTTTTCTAGTACGCCTGATCTAATATTATTTGTATGGACTTAATGTGAAACTTCTTCAGCATGAAAAGATTAATAATCGTTGTAGTATCATATCTTTATTATATCTTTAAAAAATTTCAATCGCCATGATTTTTTAAATATGTAAAATAAGGATAGCAGAAAGTTGGAAGGCATTAGTGCCAATTAGTGGGTAAAGATGAATTTTAGGAAGTGCCTGTACAGGAAGTTAAATTATAATATATATCAAAGAAATTCATAAAAGTGATATTTTTTTAATAATATTAATAATATAACTAGCAGTTAAAAACCCGCTCCGCGGGTTTGTGCTGCTAGGCCCTGCGGGCGGCACTTGGTTGGGCTGCGCCCAGTTTAAGTGATACTAACAACAGTTACATTTAATAGATAGATATTAGGTCATTTACAGAGAGAGGGTGAGTATATATTGTTAAAACACGGAACAGGAAGGAGTTAATGAATAATAACATGCTCAATTTAGGCATAATAAGAATGACAGTTGTTTGAATAAATGAAATTTTACGTATTTGTGATGGATTATTTCAAATGAAACACTATTATTGACTACATGTCTACAACTGATATTAACTGTTATGGTACCTTATATAATTTGCTCATAGGAGACTTGCAGTGCTTAAATATGTGTTACAACCGTCAATGTCTATAAGTTGAATCAATATCGTATAGTTTGTCACAACAATTAAAGATATTTATAACAAAGTTGACTGAAATAATAGATTATTACATATTGATTAATTATACCTGTGTTTATGGATAAAAGGAGGGTAATTGTGCGATGTGATTAGCAGTCGGTTTAATTAAAAGGTGTGAATTTTACTCCAGCTGGTGGTAATTCTTTACCTAAAACTGTTACTGTATCTAATAAAGTTTAAAGTTAGATTATATATACACCTTCATCAGGAGAGTAAAAATCTATATAATATAAAGGTAGATTATTACAATATAGCGCCCCTGAGGTGATATCTCACAAAAGCGGCGCTATGCAAATTGTCCAATTAATAAATAAATATAATGTTTACATTTTATTATGTACGTATGCATTGATATACAATGGAAATAGATAAAATAATGTTATCAGATTAAACTTTATTTTATTAAAAAACAAATAACTTTTTTAACCTCACTTTATTATATACAACCAATACATGTTTCATGAACGAAGTATACACCGAAGTCAAAAATTAAATATAGATTACAATTGGAAAAAAGAAGTGGAAGGAGAGGGGAGGGGTAAGAGTACGCTGGGTTTATAAGAATTAGGAATTACAAAGTGGATATCCGTAAAGAGTGCAAGGCTGATGTAAGCGTAATGAGAAAGATCAAGAAAGGGACGCTTAGATGGTTTTGGCATGTAGAGCGAATGAGCGAAGAAAGGAGTGTAAGGAGAATATACGATGCAAATGTGAATGTTAGCAGAAGTCGGGGACGCCCGAGGAAGACATGGCACGACCAAGTGAATCAGATACTTGAGTCGGGCCATGTCAAGAGTCAGAACAATAGAATAGTATGTATGAGACGATGTATGAATATGAATGAGGCAAGGAGTGTGTGCCAAGACCGAGTTGTTTGGCGGTCCGTCCTCTCTGCATACCCCTGCGGGGAAACGGCGTGATGATTAGTTAGTTAGTTAGTTAGGAATTACAATATGAAAGACCAGTTGAGTGGGAAAATATTTAAAAGAGAGTTTACAAAAAACAATTCTTGTTAATTACATCTACTTTTATAAACATGTTCTCTTATTTCTAAAATTTCGAAATTATTTATTTGTGAAGCTTTATATCCTGTGTGAAGTATTTTAAGACCTGAAAAAAATTGCATATAACCATAAAACAATATATTCATAAGACAAATAACATTTAATAACGGTTATTCTAATAAATTGATAGTTGAAATACTAAATAAAATAATTAAACATATTATCTTCAACGGTATTTTTACCCTATTTCTTAAGATATAAATAAACAATGGCGTAGAATTTTGTTTGTGGATAACGAAACTTCTAAAATTATATATATATAAACATTCCTGGTACTATTCAACCGGGGTTTTACACTAATAACGGAATGAATAAATATATTCTTGATAATAAAGATGGCGAAAATCAAACAAAAAAATCAGGAGTTTATAAACTCAATTGGGCTGGATTGTAATTTATTTTACAAAGGTAGAACCAATAGAAACTTTGAAGTCAGAACTAAAAAACATCTCAGGGTTCTAAATGGAAATAGTGAATCTGAGTTTGCAAATAATCTTTTGAATCACACTTTCGATAAAAATTCAGGTCTTAAAATACGTCACTCAGGATTAAAGCATCGCAAATAAATAATTTTGAAATTTTAGAAATTAGAAAACATGTCAATATAAAATCAGATATAATTAACAAGCAAAAAAAAATTATAAATAATAATGAAAAATGCCATTGCAAAGTTGAAAACGCTTGATGTTCAAGTAATTTTGCATATTTAAATATACGCGCCAGTCATATGGTTCGTTCTTACACCGCCAGAGGTGCGCTCTGTCGGCCACCTATTGCCGCGGTGGGTATCGGGTATCGGCCATATTGAATTAACGCGTGCTTTTTTCGTCAAACGTCAAACGTAATCACGTAATTGTGGATAATTTTCACTGTAATGTAAATAATCCAATGGATTACGAACTTTCTAAGACATATTTTCTTCGATATTATCCAAAAATTGTATGAGCAGAAACGATATTTTTGAAGAAATATCGTATTACATGTGGCGATTCTATTTCAGTATGAAATCATGTCTTAATTTTTAATGTCTTATTTAAACACAATTTGAATTTGACCAATCACAGGGCCTACATCGTCCAGACGCAAGCGTATTAATAATATCAGATTGTGCAGGTGTGTGCGACTATTAGAAATGAAACCTTATTCTGATCGAAAAATAAAGTGTTCTTTTTTTTGCTGTTTCCTTGGTGTCAAATAATTATCAGAAGTTTACAATTTTTTTTTGTATAAACGGCATGAAAAGTGAAGTGACTATTTTATTTCCAATTTTGTAAACAATATGAAACTGTTTTTTAAATATGGAATTATTTCCATGTTATCGGCGTTTCGAGTAAAAATATTACGGCAAGTTTTTTTTTTACATTTTAAATCAAAATTCAAATTAACCCACCCACCACCCCACCTAATAAAATCTAATCTTTCTGTGCTTATATAATTTTTATGTTAGATTTAAGATTGCTAGTGAATGACACAGTTGTGTCAAAACCGGTAGCAAAATAAGCAAAATGTAAGTAACAAATGTTTATTGAACAATCTAGAAATTGTAACATAGCTATTGCCCAAGATATACAAAAATAATACATTTGATTCACAGTTCGGTGGATATGAACCCTTGACCTCTGGTTACAGGCGGAGGATGTAACAAAGATCTCATTATCTCAATATTATAAAGTTTTTTTAATTGAGATCTGTTAGTGGATAATACACAACATAATAATTTGCGGTTACCTACCTTCTTGTTACGCTGCATGTAATAAAATTATTCTTATTATACAATCGCATGTCAGAGAGACGCCTAATCTTTTCTGAATATTAATTCGAAATGTCCTTGGCATCTTATTTAGTTAACCTGTCAGATCGCGAGCAGTGAACCATAGATCTACCGGTTTTCAGCCCTGGAAAAAAAACTAGATTCTGTTAAACCGTGGCTTTTTGTAGCCGAGGTTTTTATTCCCAGCGCATAATTTTAAGCCCTATTCACAAAATAAGTCTTTTGACGCGCTGCACTTTTCTTCACCATGCTTTTGAATGCACTAACCCCGTACCTTATAATTATAATAAGTGTTTACACAGGAATGTGGGGAGATGTGTGCAAATCCTCATATTCCATAAAACATATACAATAATAAAAACAAAAAAGGAGGTAAACCATTAGATTGACGGGCTAACAACTTTCTCCAGTACGCTGCTATGCTTGAGTCTGGACTCTTATGAGGGCTGCAAAACCTGGTACTCGCCCTTCCGTGTGCATGTTGGAAGCACTGCAGTATCTGGGTAGGCCAAACATCACGCGGTAGGCGTTGTAATACTGCACGCATAACCTTTCCATGCATAATAATAACAGAACTACAGCCCATCTTTATAATATTGAACGTGAAGATAGCCACAGGTTAACTGTGCAGCTAACGACCATCATTTTTGATTTACATTATTATTACGTAATTTTTTAGGTCAGCTCTTTTGAATCATCCTTGCAGTTCATCTTTTGGTCTTCTTAAAATTATGTTCCGAATACAATGTAAAAGTCAAAATGACAGCGAACTTCTTGTAATATTACCTAGTTTCTCGGGCGAATGTTTTAACTTTAACTTATACAGGTCTTATAAAAGACTTTCAGCTTGACATTTTACTCTCCGTGTGAATGAGGTTTAACTAAATCACCCACACACTATCATTACTAATTTCGTTCACAAAAACATACAAACACTCGTTGTAGATGTATTAATTTGTGCCCGTTCTTTGACAGATATTCTATTTCAAGTTTAATATAATATTTAAATCTTCAAATGTATCGACGTTAATACATTATATATAGATTAGATAGTAAAAAAATCACATAAAACAAGAATTAACATTAATTACTCTGTAATAACATTAATTTTACAGAAGCAAAACAGGCAGTGCAGTTTTGAAGGGCCGATATATCCCGTGTGATGTGGGTAGAAACTTGGGAAGGTTCTCATTATGTCGGGAGGGTCATCGTTTTCAGTCGTTACCATGGTCTGCACTTGTGTTGAAAATGCCCGTTCTTTCATCACCACCTAGCGGGCATTCCGGCTGCAATTTGCGACTTCTTCCTGTGGGACTACATAAAGAAAAATATTTTTTTAAACATCAGGCTTACACTTTTGAAGGACTCAAGGAGCAAATTCGGGAGGAAATCGCCCCTATACCCGTCGAGATGTGCCAAAATCGCCTTCATCAATGTATCGCTGCTGGGGACCATCATCTTTCTGATGACATCTTCAGGACTTGATGCATAAAAAGGTAAGGTAAAGGACAATTCTGCAGTCATGCGAGAGAACTAGAATGGCAGTTAAAGTAAAATTGGTTTATAATTTTAAGGTAAAGGACAATTCTGCTGTCATTCGAGAGAACTAGAATGACAGTTAAAGTAAAATTGGTTTATAATTTTAAGGTAAAGGACAATTTTGCTGTCATGCGAGAGACCTAGAATGGCAGTTAAAGTAAAATTGGTTTATAATTTTAAGGTAAAGGACAATTCTGCTGTCACACGAGAGAACTAGAATCGCAGTTAAAGTAAAAGTGGTTTATAATTTTGAGGTAAATGACAATTCTGCTGTGATGCTAGAGGACTAGAATCACTGTTAACAAAAAAGTCATTCATAATCATAAGGTTAAGGAGAAATCCCTATCATTAAGTAGAGCCGGAATCTTCTCCCATGAGTAGGTATTTGATATCAACAAATTTTTGGTTTCCACAAATTTTTTACAGGTCCTACAATTGATAACATTGGCTCGTTCTGTCCTGATGTAGAATTGTGTTGATCCTATTTAAGTATTTAAAACTGGTGTCAGTGTCTGGGTTAGGATTTCCTGAATCTTTGGTCCATTCGTCACCGGATGCCGAGCGATTGTTCGGGCAGTTCCCGCGCGAAATTAAAACCGGTCGTAAAAAAGTGGGAAAATTTACCTGACGTCCGCCACTAACCCATTATTCTTAAATACAGCCATTAATTAAAAAAAAAATGTTTTAAATTCAAGAATAATTTATTATTATTTCATTGTAGAAGAAGATAATACTAATAAATCGAAACGAAACATGAAACAGAACAAGAAAAAAAAAGATAACCGTCACAACTAGGAATTGAACCCAGGATCTCTTGTCTTACCGGGTGTCTTAAGCCACTCGACCATTGGGACCTATTTATTAAACGTCATATTTGTCGATCGCATATTTCAAATTCAGAATTAACAATATCATCTTGCAACTAATTTTTTCCCATATTTTTGGCATCTACCTTTTTAAATGATCACAAAGTTTCTAATGAAATTGGTTTGAAACCTAGATAATAATAATTATTTTTGTATATATAGATTTCAATGTCAGACAGTGTCTCGGATAAACTATCCAATTTTTATTTATTATTATTCGATTGAAAATGAGAATATTTAACAATGAATTAAAATTAGTAATAATTTGTTTTATCCATTATTAAATAATGTGTTATGTTGTTCATATTTCTCGGTTAAGTTATTGTCAAACAAAATTAATTTTCTCATTCATAATTAAGTTTTGAACTGCCGCTCAAGGCACCTATAGTTTGAGAAATTTAAATAAAACCCGTTTATCTAATGCGAAAAGCGACTGAGGAAGTCTGGCGCGATCCATAGATAAATCTTACATCAATACAATATTGACTAAATTCATCATCTATGGTCAGTGCGATATTTGCTAGCATAGTCAACAATTGATAAGAAATGTTCCGATAGGCAAATCTTAGCGCGGCCTCCATAGTATTAGATAAGTTTCGGTTAACTGTGAATAAACACATCTTTTTTGATAATGTGAATATCTTTGAATAAACAACGAAGTTGAGCTAGAGAAGCTCTTGGAAATGAAAGAAGTCTTATACAAGTGCCAATGATGCTACATTGGTTCCGACTTGGAGAAATGAAAGAAGTCTTATACGAGGGTAAATGATGCTACATTGGTTCCGACTAGATGAAATGAAAGAAGTCTTATACGAGGGCCAATAATGCTACATTAGTTCCGACTTGGAGAAATGAAAGAAGTCTTATACGAGGGCCAATGATGCTACATTGGTTCCGACTTGGGGAAATGAAAGAAGTCTTATACGAGTGCCAATGATGCTACATTGGTTCCGACTTGGATAAACGAAAGTTTGTTCACATAACAAGTTGTGAATAAATATCTCAAACTAATTAACTCACTTTTTAATTTCAAAAGGTATTTGCGGACTTCCAATGCATATTTAGATTAGTAATTCAATTCAACATTGTCAATTTATTAATATTTCATAGACGAATAGCTATTTGACGTTTCGGAAAGTCCTTCTCCTAGAAAATACATCCAGATTTCGTATTTATTACATTACCAATATCGGCCTGGCTGTCGACAACGCGACCGTGCTCGGGAAATCGTTATAAAGTCATCGGAAAATCACGCTTATCGATCCAATATTGTGAAGTTATCGATTTCAGACCCTTAGATATCTGGAAAGACAAATTGTTGAACCAGGAGACTACCACCAATCGCACAGTGAAAGCCCCAATGAATTTACTTCAAGGGGCTGGATTACTGTCATATTAATAAGAAATGCAATATATATATATGTATATATATATATTTTTTTTATTTATTTTTTTTTTATTTATTATATAAGTACATTTTTGTTTATTTATTACAATATATGATCACTATTTCAAGATCATCAGTATAAGTAAGATATGCAATATATTATCAGTATAGGAAAGATATACAATATATTATCAGTATAATATATCATCCTAGTCTAAATATCGCCACTGCTAACATGAACGTTGAGTCCTTGAAGCCATTAGAAACTCATTAGACGATGAAAAATAAATTAAACCTTACCTAACCTAACCTACTTAACCCAGTTAATAAAGTTTTTGTTTCATCACTTTCCATGACTTTATATAACTTTTTAAAGATGTGATGAATTATCATTTTGATGATTTATCCGGTCACCGTTTATAAGGGGGTAATAAGAGTAATAAAGGAGTGAAAGCAGGAAAAATAATAATAAAAAACTTAATTAAGTAGTCACTAATAAAAATTCAGAGGAAGTAGGAAACAAGACTAGCAGTCTACAACTAAGTTGTGATACCAACCCTGATGCATGAAATATGGCAAGTAATTGCCAGAGGATTGAGGATAGTAAGCTGAATGCCTTAGAAGTTAGACAATATACAAAAGAGTGAAAATCCTGTTAAAAACGGGACTGCAGGCCATTTCCTAATAACCTTTTAGTACATTCATTATATATCGAAAGTCGTGTTCATACACTTGAGTTTTTCCCGATGATATACAATGATGAAATGCGAAAATTTAGAATTTTTATGAACACGTGTTACGACGTCGCGATAACACATTCGTGTTTTACTGAAAGTTTATTAGGAAACCTATCAATTCATTCGTGAAAGACATGCAATCCCCTTGTTATCCGGATTACAAATAATTTGAAGAGTATATAGAATTTACATCAGTAAGTTTTCTACGTGTACACGTAGTGAATCAGATTGAGAAAGGGACGCTTAGCTGAATTTGACACGTAAAGGGATTGGACAGAGATGTTTATCAGTAGTATTTAACGCACAAGTTCATGAAAAAAAAGAAAATTCCGGGACATGTCACGAATCGGAATAATAAAAGAACATGTTGTACCGTTTCAATCTATGGAGCATGTATCATCTCTGGGAATGCTGTGTGAAGGGTCTTTATGAGGAGAGGAAGGGATGAACATTGGTCTTGAAGAGACCTATGTTGTAGAGGGAGGAAACACAAATGCCGGCAAATCGTTCCACAGCCAAGCTGTTGAACTCAAGAACAAGTTGTAGAAGCGACCCGTTCTCAAGTGACAAATATCAACCGTGTACATATGATGGACGCGCGTTTGGTGTATTTCCCGATTATACACCGGTGCTGAAAGGATCAATGACGCTAGTTCATCGGAGTATCTTCCTTTGCAATACTGATAGAACAAGGACAGCACATCTACTCGACGCCTGTGCTCTAAAGATTGTAATCCGCTTGTTAAGATGAATCTATTAAACGGATCGCCCGTTTCCGCAAATAGTCAAGAGTTGTTTTGGGGTATTTTGGGGCTCCAGACCAGAGGTGGGTGTCAAATTCAACAGTGGGGTGCACTTGCGATTTGTTCAGGGTCAGCCGTTGTGCCTAACACTACTAGGAAATATAATGATGGTTAACCAGTCAGCTGTATTAAAAGTTAACATATAAGATAAAATAAATAGCATTATAAATTGGTCGATCACTGTAAAACTGATATAAATAACATAACATACTTACATATGTTATCAACTGCCGATTTGAAAAAAAATCTAATTCATTATGAAGCATGACAAATTATATAGCGTTAATATTTAAGTCAGCGGTTAGTTGGTTCCTACAACATTACAGTTTGGCAAGTTAACCATAGTGATTACGTCTGATAGAAATGTGATGTTATTCACATTTTTTTATTTGAATTCAATTCGTACCTACTGACAATATTAATATGTATGTGGTCAATACAAATAGTGTAATTAATGCGAACAATTTCGTAGCTTATGTTACATTTTGTGGTTTTCAGAATAAAACAGGTTAAGCCTTAAAAATGTGTGCTTTTGGTTTGAAAATTTAATAACTTAGAAATATATTAGATGTTTTTAAACACATTTATCTCCCACTTACAAACCCATTTTCGGTTATTATTTTTGTGTATAATGTTGAAAATTAAGTTCTTTACAAAATTATCGTAAAACATTTCAATATTTG
Organism: Hesperophylax magnus; assembly: GCA_026573805.1. NCBI lineage: Eukaryota > Metazoa > Arthropoda > Insecta > Trichoptera > Limnephilidae > Hesperophylax > Hesperophylax magnus. The sequence continues at coordinate 4,174,453 of JAIUSX010000088.1, forward strand.
TGCCTGAACTTCGCAAAATAAAATAAAACCCACTTTTTGGCGAGGTTTTTTTTCTTGCATAAATCAAAACAGGCTGCTGGTGGTAAGCGGGAATTCAAGCTTAAAGAGGAAGCTACAAGCAAAAAATGTGCTTATTCTTGGTATACCTTCTATCGTAGGTAATATGCATTAAAACCGCTTGACAAACTGAGTCTAGATATGTTCGATTTCAAGGAAAAAACTGGTTTTTATTTATTTTGTAAATAATTTTATAAGAAAGCTAAAAAGTTTATCAAGTGAAACTGTCACAGATAATCTTATCTATAATACTGTATTTTTAAAAAGTTGTTTCATTTATGCGTTCATACATTTCTATTGAAAAAATATTTTTTTTAGTAGTTTGCAAATTTATTTTTTATTGAGTAATTTTATTCTTTTCATTTGTATTCTACTCAAGCGAAGCGATAGGAAAACCTTCAATTTATCTAAAGCATTTTTTTGGTATTCATAATGTATACTAATTCGTTATTAAGATTAATCAAAATAGTGATTTGGCATTAAGCTTCGCCTTAATACATAAGGAGTGTTATTGTTAGCCGCCCGATTCCAAATGTTACACGACGTAGTGCATCGCCTTAATGTTGGCTTGTATTGCTAGACACATTTTGATGTAGGAATGTATTAATTTAAAGGATGGTGTGTTATAATTAGTCGCAAATTACTATTTTAATCTAAAATCCAATATTTTGCGAAGCAAACGTTTCAGTGATATCAAACTGAACTATTTCAATAGTGAGGCGTTCAAATAGATGTAAAAAATATACATAAGTAGTTGCTATCTACAATTACGTTTGTATTAGCGCATCGCTTTGTGTCGAAATTTTTTATTGTTTTTTTCTGCGTCGTCTATTGTCTTGCATCTGTGAACGACCTCTGTTGTGTCATCGATAACTTAATTAACCTTATCGATACGCCAATTAGTAGTCGATATTTATTGTCTTTCAACTCCTAGTACTTGTATTTCTTGAATTAAAATCTTCTAGTTTCCATAAACTTTCTCGTATTCGGTTTTGAACAAAGGCCTCTCTCGAATATCTCCAGTATTCTCATTCATTAAATTCCCATCTAAAGTCGGATATTTTATTTAGGCTGTCAGCTTATCTCGTCTGTGGGTGACTTGTTTTTTTTAACCAATCAATCACCATCTTATAGAATTATAATTTAAACAAACATCTTTTAACTATGTGCTCAGCATAGTGCAAATTGAGACTGCGATAGCAATTTCAGCTGGCCGATATACAGTTACCACGCAATAATATTACATAACTCAGTATGTATATTATTATATCAAATAAACACTAAAAATACCCATGAAAAGGTCATTTATACTATCTAATTTTTTGCTGGGATTACAAAAAAAATGAAGATTTGCATTTCGTGGTTGCATGATTACCAAATTATTGTGAAAGTCATTGACGCACGTACCAAGTTTATTACTGGATCTCAAACCGTATAAAGATTTAATTGTTTGTTCGTGTTGTCCAAGCCCAGATCGCGTGGGCTTGTTCCAAATGATGATGCTGCGAATGATGGACCATTATTTACCTGCATATTAATCTCGACAAAACCGCCAAGGGAATTCCCCAGACGAAGGTATAATCAAATATAATGGTAAATACATTTCATTACTTTCAATCTAATTTGCCCTTTATGGATTCATGTTTGTTTGAGGTTTGTACCGTTTTTGGCTTGATCCATGCTGTAGGACTTGTTATATTTGATGTTGAAGGAATTGCATTAAGGTAGTTTGAAGAGGAATTTAAGATTTACCTTGAGTCAGGTATAATATTTATATCTTTAACATTTTTGTAGGTACAATATTATACCTACAAAAATGTTAGGCATAAGCTATGTGTTTTAGTAGATACATTTGTGTTAGTCTCAGGGTAGTATTTCGTATATTTGGATCCCGAGAACCTGTGGTACGTGCCCCACCGGAGAGTCTGGGTGTAATACGTAGAGGTAATTTTTTGTAAATTAACCTGCAAAAATCGTAGTTCACAAGCAATGTCTAAATCGTATAAAGAAACATTTACATATGCGTCACAATTAAATATAATGAACGTTTACATAAATGTATGGAAAAGACATTCGTGTATGAAAAATTATGTATGATTATGTAAGTTTGATTATGCCCAAGTATATATGGGTATATCTGCTTTCTGGTTGTTTCTTTTTACCAGTAATCTTACTTCAACTATCGTGTACAATTAGTGCGACAATAAATAGTAATTAGTGTACCTACACTCTATTGTTATTCATTTATTTATTTATTCAAACGCTATAGAATGGTTTTTACAATACAATGATAATCGAATTACAAGCTTTCAGTGGTAAACAGGATAATAATAGCAATAAATTAAAGAACAATTAATGTGTAAACAAAAACAAGATGAAGACACAAAAAGTGCTATAAGACAATGCATAATTCAAAAGATGTATATACCAGTGTAACAATAATTGAACTGATTTATACTAGGATTGTATAAGACCTGTCATAAGTCGAAGTATGAGGTGTTAATATTATTATTATTGTTAATCTACCCATAATTACAATACTCAAAGATCGCCCAGTCGGTGGGATCAATTACAATATATGGTAGAAAAATTTACTGTACCGTGTTTAGAAGTCGATTAAATGATTACATCAAAATGAAAATAATTGGTAATAACAGTTTAAAATGCTGTAAATAAGAATATTAAAAAAATAAAACAAAGTTGAGATTATCTCCTGACCAATAACTTATTAATTTTCCTTATCGTCTTTATGAAACTCGTGCTAAAGAGTTTTAAACTGAATATAAATCTCTGATTATGTTTCTGATAATAATGGCCACACTTTCATTTGATCAACTCTAATTTAGGTCTTCTCTCATTTGATTATTTTTTGTACATTTGTTTTCCTAATTATACATCTCATAGAGTGACCGGATAACTCATCAAAATGACAGTTCAACACACCTATAAAAACTCCTATAAAGTTATGGAACAAAACTAGGTTAAATAGGTTACATATGTAACTAGGTTACATACTCGTATGTAACTATTTAACCTAGTTTTTGTTTCATCATTTTTCATAACTTTATAGCACTTTTTATAGGTGTGATGAATTGTCATTTAAGGAGTTATCATCGAACCATCTCATAACTCTATTGTGTCTAATTTCTAGTTTGTTTAAGTGTCCTTCACTGGTCATATAATAAAAATATGTTCGTTAATTTAGGTTGCGAGTTCAACCCCTCGTCGATGTTTTTCGTTTATCTGTATTTTTATCACACGACTTGAAAATGAAATTTTCTTGTGGATGAAAGTTTTGTAAAATGGTAGGTATGTAATATTACTCATATTCAACTACTGTATATAATTATCTCGTGTTTACTGGTTTGTTTTCTTCCAAGAACTGCTCTACTAACATTAGGTATACATTAAGATTGTATTATGTTACCTGAAATTCTAAACATTAAAACATTTTCATGTTTTTTTTTTTTTAAATATTTATTTCCTTAATAGTACGTCCATGTAAGGCAAGTAGCTAGCTACCTAACGATGAAAATTTCAATAATTAAATTATCTAACACGGTCGATTGATAAAATCCTATTTCAATACGATATTGAAATTAAAATTTAAATCCGTCTTCTATGGTCAGTTGGCAATATTTGCAAGCGCGTTTAACAATTAAGGCGATGCACTACGTCGTGTAATATTTTAAATTGAGTCGCTATCAATAACAACCCTTACGTAGATGGCGATAAGGTTTAAATTCCCGCTTAACACCATCCGCCTGTTTTGATTTATGCAAGAAAAAAACATTGCCAAAAAGTGCCTTTTATTTTATTTTGTGGATGTTCAGGCATAATTATTTTATAAATAACTTAATTTGCTACATTATACAATAAAATCATAACCGAAAATGGGTTCGTAAGTAGGAGATTTTGAACTTTAAAGTAGTTTTCATAGGTCTTTACATTATTTTTCTCTGGGCTTATAAAAAAACTTATCTAAAAAATACTCCATTATTTCTAAGGCCAAGATGTATTCTACTCGCAGTATTTAATTAAAGCATCTGAAACATTTCTAGGCGACCAAATTTTCAAACCAAAAACACATGATTTTGCATTACTACGTATGGCACCGCCTTAATATGATATTTTAGCGCGGCCTCCAAAGCGTCAGAAATGCTTCAGTTAACTGACACATATTCTTCATCATTCGTTATGCAAAATTACTGACTTATTAATGAACGGAGGTGAACTAACAAAGCTCTTAGATTTGAAGGAAGTCATATACGTGATGAATTCTTTCGGGCTCGGAGAAACGAAAGTTGATCAAATATAACAAGTTGTGATTTAAGACCTTGTTAACTGATAAACTTCCTTTTTAGTGTCGAAAACTGTATTATGCGGAGTGCCAGTGTATGTTAAAGTCAGTACCAACTTCAAATCAACATTGACGATTTCGTCAGCGCAACCGTGTTTGTATATCGATTTAAAATCGTCGGAAACATATTGATCCGATATTGTCAAGTTATCAATTTGATCATGTTAGACCTCGGCAATAATTACATTTTTATAATAAATTGTCCATCATTTTAATCGTATATTTATTGAAAATTACATTTTTTCGTTTTTTCTTCGATCATTTATACTATTATTGGAATTTACATAAAAGATTTTTAAATACAGGTACTTCCCAGCAGCCATATTGCCCTTCAATTATTTCCCTAATATTGCCTCACGATATTTCCTCGAATTTTTTTGTTGTTATAGCTCAAACAGTGAAACTCCTGTGTGATGTGGTCAGTGGTGACTAGCTCTAAGGAGCGTTGGAGCTACGCACTCCATAAATTCCCAATCTTAAAATAGTAATTATCAACTAATAACAATATCTCCAAAAATCAAAGCAAATTAATGTAATACTATAAACGTGGCTAGAATTTTCGCGATTTGCGATCACGTGGTGCGAGCAACATGGGCGGTGCTCGTCAATGCTTCGGAACTCTTCAGCGAGGCGAAAATACCCGAAGAAGCAATACATTTATTTGTCGCCTTGAGATGGCACCACTTTAGTTCACAGTTCGTGTACATAAATTCCAACGGTATGGGCTTCAAAATTATGTACCTGGCGTGGTGGATAGACTGACAATGTTCTTAGGGCACCACCCATTTTGTGAGCGGGTTCCATATCGCTCACCGAGAAATGTCGCATGAAAATATCAATTATTTATGCGTTCAGAGCGTGGATTTAAATTTCTCAGAAACATGAGCGGGGCTCGTCAAATCCTCGGAACTCTTCGGGGAGGCGGAAATACTCGAAGACACGAGACATTTATTTGTCGCGCCGAGATGGCACCACTTAAGTTCACAGATGATGCAGACAGATAATTCCTGCTGGTATGGACTTCAAGATTGACTTACATTTGTTTTTGGCGCACCACCCATTTAGTGAGTAGGTAAGGACCTCCACTGGGTGTGACATACAAAAAATGAAATAAGATATTTTGGGAAATATTCCATCGTTCTAGGACTTCCTAGGATTTATCGGCTCTGTGACCGATAGTCGTTGATTCTAAATTCAAAACCTAACTAGGAAAAATATATGTAAGAGACCAACATTCAAAATTGAAACATATTTTAGATTCATCTATGTTTAGTGATTCAATAAACTTTTCAACCCTCCTGGTTTACCATTCCATGTTCCCTTCCATACTTCTTTCACTCTCAATACATACCATAGATCAACCGCATTCGGACAGTTTGCAGAGCTTAGTTAGTTGACTCCCTTTCATTAATGAGCCACTTATTTTGATTGTTGCATAACGAAAGACATTATCCAAACAGTTGTGCATATTGACAACTTATCCGACACCTTGGAGGATGAGCTAAAAGTAGCGGCTTTTGTCAACTGACTGTCGGAATGATACTCTGACCGCGCTCGCAAAATATCCATATATGACGGATATCGTCAATATCGTATTGACATATGGCTTATCGATCGTCTATACTAGACCTCCCAAAATGCTCCCAACATATGAGGAGAGAGACATCTACCCCGTCATGTTTATTAACAGGTAATGCATATGAGGGCAGAGACATCTACCCCGTCAAGTTCATTAACATGTAATTCATATGAGGGGAGAGACATCTACACCGTGAGGTTCATTAACAGGTAATGCATACGAGGGGAGAGACATACATCGTCAAATTTATTAACAGGTAATGCGTATGAGGGGAGAGACATCTACCCCGTCATGTTCATTAACAGGTAATGCTCATAAGGGGAGAGACATCTACCTCGTCAAGTTCATTAACAGGTAATGCTTATGAGGGGAGAGACATCTACCTCGTCAAGTTCATTAACAGGAAAATCATATGAGGGGAGAGACATCTACTCCGTGAGGTTCATTAACAGGTAATGCATACGAGGGGAGAGACATATACATCGTCAAATTTATTAACAAGTAATGCGTATGAGGGGAGAGACATCTACCCCGTCAAGTTCATTAACAGATAATGCTTATGAGGGGAGAGATATCTACCCCGTCGTGTTCATTAACAGGTAATGCATATGGGGAAGAGACATCTACATCGTCAAGTTTATTAACAGGGTATGCGTATGAGGAGAGAGACATCTACCCCGTCAAGTTCGTTAACAGGTAATGCATATGAGGGGAGAGACGTCTACCCTGTCAAGTTCATTAACAGGTAATGCAAATGAGGGGAGAGACATCTACCTATTCAAGTTCATTAAACAGTAAAGTGAACAAACAAAACTATTAAAGTAAAGTTTTTTTGTATTAATAACATTATTATAAGTTTATTTATAAATAAGGTCTGTTTTGTAATTCTTCCGAAGTACTGTTTTGCTACTGTTTTGCCTTCCAAAGGTGTTATTAAACTGTCCAGTCCAATAATGTTTTAAATACGTCGTTGTCACGAGTAATTATAATTACACAGCATAACTAGTTTGCAAATAAACTGAGAAAGGTATGTAAGGGGATTATATAACGCGAATTTAAATGGTTAGAACAAGTTGGGGACAACCGTGGAAAACATGGCACGATTAGTGACCCAAATATTTGAGTCGGGCCATGTCAATAAGAATTAGAGTATGGGGCAAGGAGTGTGTGCCAAGACCGAGTCGTTAATAATTATAAATTAAAATGGAGTTCTATAAATTAAACTTGATAATAATAAACAAAAGTATCAAGTCAGGGAAAGACTCCCCATTCCATACTTACTCTACTATTCCGTGACTTCTCTATTATACTAAAATAAAGTCGCTATTTGCGTCTGTCTGTTTGTACGCTCAGTTCTTATAAACTATGCAATGGATTTTGATAAAGTTTTCAATATCATTTAGAAATTTTTTTCTTGAAAATTTATATACATAATATATGCATATTATATTTATAGAAAGTAGAGAAAATTCGATCAACGCCCGGGTGGGTACACATCAGCTAGTTTACTTTGACACAAAGTACCGACTATATGTTTTTACCGTGAATCCATTGACGTCAGAAGTAAGCTGTTAGATTTATACCAGTTGGTATTATCTGCGGGTATTTAACCAGTCGGCTCTTGCGTAGATCAGTTGGGTATTTTTAGAATACCACTTAGTATGTAAATAGATTACAGATATATATATATAGTGTTGTGTTACAAAATGAGGACTAACTCTGACGTCAAATATATTGCAATATTGTACCTATTATTATTAAAAAATGAAGGTGTACAAGTGAGGGTCCAGCACATATCGATAACTTTACAATAATCGACCCGATAAGCGTAACTACTGATTTACTGAGCACGGTCGCGCTGTTGATAGCCAAACCGATATTGATAGTACATATCGACATACGCAACACTAGCGCATCTGTTTATGAATTGACATTCCTAAACGTCACACGGCTACGTAAACGTACCAATAAATTGATAATGTCAAATTAAAATAATAACTTTAATATACCTTTGCAGTCCGCATGTCCTTTTTTATTTATTTATTAATCTTAAGTTAGCTCACATCTTCGTGTGTGCTAATAGTTTTATAAACATATAAACATGTACAATGTTTGGCAAACATAATCTTTCTTTAAATATTTCAATAAAGTCACAAAAAAAGAAACATTAATAGTTGAGATAGACATATTTTCTTAATTCATTTTTGAACTTATTAATATTTTCTATCACAGCAATTTCCTTCGGGATTTTGTTATAGAGTTGAACGGCCTGGTACATCAGAGATTTTTGGGTGCTTGTTTTTTTTCTTGTTGGCAATCTAATTTGCTTAGAATTTCTCGTCCCGTGTCCGTGTATCTCGTTATTGTAATTTATTTTTCTTTTCAGTTCCTTAGACATCATCCCTAAGTTAATTTTATGTATAAAAATAAGTACATTCAAATACACAGTTTGCTTCACCGTCAAAATATTCAGCTCCTTTAACATGTCTCTTATCCGTGTGTATATGTTGCGCTTAAGTATTATTCGCATTGCTTTATTTTGCAGTATTTGCATTTTTTTCATTTTCTCTTTATTGCAGAGAAAAAGAATACTTGAACAGTAATTAAAGTGTGGTGATATAATTGTATTGTATATTATCTGGCATGTTTCTTTATTTACTTTGTTTCTGATTCTACCAAGAAATGATATTTTTTTGCAATTTTTTTAATTGTATAGTCTGCATTTTTTGAGAAGTTCAATTTTGAGTCTATAATAACACCTAGATATTTAATTTCTTCCACTTTTTTTATGATTTCTCCATTTATAGAAACCTTTGGTTCCTCATGCGTATTTGTTCTGCCTATATGCATGTATTTTGTCTTATTTACATTTAGTTTTAATTTATTTAGTTTGAGCCATTTTGACAATGTTTCTAAGTCACTATTTATCTTTTTAATTATTTTTACAAGCAATAATTATTCGCCTGAAACACTCATCCACATTGAAAAATCTCCTGATAAAAGATACATGACGCCAACGGGACTCGAACCCATGTCCCTTCGATTTCCGGTCGACAGCTCTGACCACTGAGCTATGGCGGCTTATCTCTTATCCGCGAAATAATTCAATATATACTAGTGTTTCATTCAACAATTACTGCTTGTTACATTTTTTCACCTGAAAACAACCAACTTTATTTTATATGAGAAAGGCATTGTAAGTGCTAACTCTCTCACTAGATGGCGTCGAGACAAATTGTCTACATTTTTGGGTGAAATACTTGAACTTGTCAAATATTAATTATTATTTTTTTGGTTTCAAGTATTTCACCTAAAAACACGGGTTCGAGTCCCGTTGGCGTCATGTATCTTTTATCAGGAGATTTTTCAATGTGGATGAGTGTTTCAGGCGAATAATTATTGCTTGTAAAAATAATTGTTACCCTTTGTGCTATGCATAAAAAATCTTGTCTTAAACGTTAGTTTACCAAAAAAATAATAATTTATCTTTTTGATTGCTTTCTTATAATTATCTTCTGCAATATAAATTAGTGCGTCGTCTGCAAACAGTCTTATTTTGCAATGTTTTAATATTTTTACCATATCATTTATGTAGAGTATAAACAATATCGGACCCAATACAGATCCTTGTGGTACACCCAGCTTATTTTCAATCGGATTTGATATATTGTTTCTTATCTTTGTTGTTTGTTGTCTGTTGCTTAAGTAGTTTTTAAACCATTCCAGTTCTTTCCCTTTTATTCCATATTTTTTTAAATTTTTTAATAACTCTTTTTCTATCTATTGTTTCAAAAGCTCTCTGAAAATCTAAAAACACTTTGACATTAACAAAGTTGGAACAGAATCAATTGCTAGAGTCGTAGATGAATTAATTAATTCTTCGGATAGTGTATACGATTTCTTTAAATTCAATGAGTTTAGTTAGTTCATCTCCACTAATAAATAATTCAGTTACTTTGAAATGCGAACGACTTCATCCAAAAGTTGCGCATACTGACTACTGACGCCTTAGAGGCCACGCTAAAAATTTCGAATTTTGCTAAGTGACGAATTTTCGTCAATATCATATTGGTATATAGTTTTATTGACATATCGCGTTGGATACTCCAAAAGACAAATTAATATATTTTTAAGATTGTGAGGCAAATAAATGGTTTTATTTTAATTTTTCTTTATAATGTAGATCATAGTGAGATTTGGCCACCTCATAAGACAGATTGCGAAGAAAATAATTTCCTTCAGCACCGATTTCATCTTTGGATACGCTGTGTAGAGGGGCTTTTTAAGGAGAGGACGGAGAGGAAGTTCTAGGGAGGAAATAGGTTTTTTTTATAGTATCCGCACATAGGACATCATCTTTGGGGATGCTGTGTGGAAGGTCTTTTTGAGGAGATGAAGGAGTGAACATGGGACTTTACGAGACCCATGTTGTAGGAGAGAGAAATCACATAGGCTGTCAAATGGTTCCACAGCCGAGCTGTTGAACTCAAAAACGAGTCGTAAAAACAACCCATTCACATGTAACTAATTTCAACCTTGTACAAATATTGGGCGTGTTTATTGACTATGCAACGGTGCTGAAGGGATCAATGGTGCTAGTTCCTCGGAGCATCTTCAATTGTAATACCGGTAGAACAAGGACAGCATCCCTACCCAACGCCTGTGCTCTAAAGAATGGAATTCGTTTGGTAAGATATTATTATTAGGGGCAGACGCATCCGCCACCAAGGCCTCGACAAACCTCACCCCATGAACCCCTGCCTAGTAACCAACCATAGCAAACCACTAGGGGTGAACTATGGCAGAGGCAAACCAATGAATGGTTTCCGGGGCGGTGGTACCCATACTCGCCTACCAAATTGAATTGAATCGTCATCATGTTGCATTATATGTAAATGAAATTCAAGACGATGTTTATTTTGTATCGTGGAATAATGAATATTTTTTTATGATAACTTAATGTGTCCACACATTTAGACAAAATTAAACACCACTGCATATTCCATTCCTATTGTTACTTCTCGTGTTGTTTTAAAACTGATTATGCGACCCGTTTTCAATTTAACAATTTAAATTGATCAATTCCTATTTTACAATTTTTACAACAATGCTGACCTTTATTGACTGAAAATTTTACTTTTTTTTTTTAGACAATGTATAGATAGTCCCACGAAGCTGCCACATGGCTGCTTGTCCGCAGGTTCTATCTCAATATACAATTATAATACAATATAAGTCTCCCGTTATATAAAATAAATAACAAACTCTTACATACAATCATAGAACTCACTAAAGCGTCCCAAGTACACTAACACTTTGAATGACAATACGATAACGTACATTCAAAAGTACAAGACAATATAGCACACAGATAACACACATTCAAAAGTAAGACATATACGATAACACACATTTAAAGTGAATAACATCGTACTGTAGCACAACGCAATAGAATTAAAATTCTAGTTAACTAAGCGAAAAATGTTATTTTAATTTTTTTTTTTCTGGAAATAAAAAGCTTGTTAGTGAAAAAAAAAATACATTCATTTATATTAGAATTAAAACTTTCAAATAATTTCTTTCCTTTTCTTCTTTGTTTGCTTTTTTTTTTTTATAGATATAAAGATTTTTCATTTATAAGCCACATCTTTACAGTTTTCATGCTTAAACTCTTATTTTCTGAAAAAACAAATTTATTTTTGAGCTTATTAAAAATCACTGGTACACAGTACTCCAGCGTTCGGCTTCCATACTTATTTGTTATTTTAGGTTACCTTTCTTTTTTACCTTTCCTTTATATATAAATGAACAGAAATATAATAAAACCCATGCAGAAATTACACAGGAATTACTCGTTTATTTGAGATCACTGGCCCAGGGTCATAGCTCCTACCTCCTAAACCCAACAGTCATCTTTAAGGTTTATACCTTATTTCATCATTAGTGCATTCCTTGCATTATACTTTAACAGCATTAACGGCAATAGCCTGCATAGGAATAAAATCACTACCTTACCTGCGAAGTTCAATGCCTACCTGAGCCACGAAAAACCCGATTCAAATTATAATCATGGCTTATGGGCGTTTTAAACTTTACACGATACATTTTTTCATCCAGTTTCCGAATAGACTTCGAGTTGAGAAAAAGTGTACTGTTTTGGTACCGATTTTTGTACAGTTTAATGTGGCGATTATTACTTGATATATGTCGTGTGACATTTTTAAATACACCTATTTGAAATTCATTTTTGTTTTCGTGAATCTTGGAAGTGAAAATTGACAAACTTACCTCTGTGGCAATCACAAAAACATATCTCTGAAATTAGATGTCACTAAAGCAGTTAGTATGCAAAAAAATATCAGTCCAATCCACTCGAGGATTTTCTCAGTTGTTAGCGTGGTTGACTCCAGTACCTGGGGAGAAAGGTTCAACCCTCAGTCAAACTAAAAATAATAATTTTAAATGCATTTAAAAATATACTGAAAATGAGAAATAAAAATATACAAATAACACGGGTATTAGCTTAGAGTGATAGTCATAAGAAAATGTACTGCATCATCGTTTAAATATTTATTAAATTTTTTTTTTTTTTTTTAAACTATAGATAAATAAAGTACTAGACAAAAATACAAATATATCATGCGAAAACTGTATTATTACTAATTATCTTACTTGTTTTATAAGATTTTGTAATTTCTTATAGTGATTATTTATTTTTATATTTCTTTGTCATTTATAAATATGTTATACTCGTATAGGTAAAAATACTAAATCAATAACTAAACTTAATGGAACTTTATTGGTCTAGTACATATGAATAATTACTGTTTATGCTTAAATATATAATTTATATGACTGTTTGTTTCCTAAATAAAATAATAAAAAATAAAAAAATACCATAATGTATGTTTATTACATATTTTGAACGTGTATCACGGTTCGATATTGTGAATTTCGCGAGTATTTTTATCATATTGTGATGTATGGTTGTTATGATGCGGTTCTAGTTCATATTCTTTTTACATAATTATTAATAAGGTAACAATAACCTCAATACTAAACTACTGTACGGATTGAAAATAAATATGCTAATGTACCTATGTATATCAGATGTTATTTTTGTTTAATTTTCAACATAATTTCTCTGTAATTATTCTGTTTAACATAACACTGTTTCGCTCCTGTGAACCACTATGAACATAAATCATGTATATTGTAAAAGCCTTTTACGGCGTCTAAATAAATAAATAAATACTTTTTCCATGTAGTACTGCATCATGACATCTCCACCCGTCTCAATGTTTATAAAGTAGGAACTGGCCTAGTATTGTTGAGTACAACTTCTAGTTTTTGTCTATTGATTTTAGGGTGACATCTGGGTGAGTTCCGGGAGAACTCACTTCCTTGCCTGCGGAGAAATCAGATGGTGGGCCCTGATTTCTCGGCAGACGATAGTCACAGTTTTTTGGAGTGAAATTGTTTGGGAATGGTTTCCCTTTAATCGGAAAGGCGAAGTTTAATATTATACGCGGAGATTGTATAATAATATCGTATAAATGTGTAAATACGAAGTTCCATTGTGGAATTTTAGTTCCGTGGATCGTTTGAGTATTGTAACCACGCGGCGATCATGAATCGCGAACGGAGTCAGACGTGTTATCGGGTGTAATCTGCCTTAAATCCTTTCCTGGATTCATCCTTTATTGGATGAAGAAGCCAGTGGCTTAAATATTGTGCCCTGTTCCCGGAAACATAATGATAGTATTCTGTGTCGCGGTAGTTGCATTACGCCGACCGCATGTGCACCAGGGCCGTGGGGTGGCCTATTTTTCCTGATGGAGCTGCTTACATAAAGGGAATCCTCGCCAGGATACATGGACGCGGCCGCGGGCACATGATACCTCTTCCTCTGTCGCCAGAATACACAGTTTCCTGCCACGGTCAGTCGCCTGGAGGCGGAACTGACTCTTCCTCTTGCTCCGGCTGGAGCCCCTAGGAGCTCAGCCTGAGGAGGTGCCGCTACAGATCGAGTTGGATGTTTCCTAGTTAGCTAGATAGATAAAGTGTAGTCGGAACCTGGGGGGTAAGATTATATCTAACTGTTATTATGTTGTTTTCGTTGTAAATCATACTGTAGAGTGTGTAGACTTATATTGTATTTGAAATAATATACATTCATGGTACTCTAAATCTCCTTTCTTTGACTCTAAAGAACCTACACATTGTAATCTGACACATGTTCTGGTTTCGTACCCAACCCCCTGAGAACCCTGGGATCACAGACATTCTTGTGGGTAACTAACCCTCAAGGATTGGCGCTTCCAGTACAGGATAAAGTTTGTGATTCCACATCTATTAACATAACCTAAAATACTGAAAATTTGGTTTGAACATTGTCTGGTGAGTATTGAAGGCTACACGTAGCAATTTTTCCATAGCAACTACTTTACGTAGCATGGTTATGTTCAAGATGTTGCCATTTTTTACGATTTGTTACCGTCCCATAGTAGTATTTGTTCTCTAATGGCAACTATCAGTATAAAATCTAAGTGTTAAATTAATGGTCGTGTAAAACAAAGATTTTGCATACTGGATCCGATATAGTTTCGATGTGGGGATCGGTGTGAAAAAAGCATAGTGTAAAACGTGAGTTGACTGCAGAATTCCAAATCTCAGCAATAATAATTGGTGACGCAACTATATGCATCTCACTTTAACTTATGTTCCTGCATTACTCCACCCAATTACCTGTTACCCAAATAACCTGTTACCAAATTACCTGTCCTTGTCTAACAGTGTGGAATATCTACATACCTACATCGGTGACATTGCAACAATTTATTTTACATTACCTGTTTATTACGGAAGCTTTTGCAGATTTGAAACTCCAATACGTCACCTCAGTGCTTAATTGTCCAAACGACCATTTGCAAATTTTACAGGAGGAGGTTTTCTTTGATTATTTCAATGAAACATTATGACAGGTGTTTAAGATGAAGATATTTCCGTCAAGCTAAAGGTCTGATCAGCTTAAATAATTCTTTGTAAATTGACTAAGGATAGTTTTTGATACTTTTATTTACATTTTAAAATGGAGATTGAACAAAAACGCACCACCAGAATTTTGTAAATGGAGATTGAACAAACTGGAATTGGAGATAGGGCAACTTTTGCGTAGAACTTTCCGTGCTTGTTTGTTCAAACGACCACCTTTAGTTATATACAGGATGAGTTTATTTTCAATATTTCTATTATGGATACTGACAATTCGTGGTGGAATCTATATATATATATTTATAATAGTGATTTTATCTTTGTTTGTTCCTTCTTATTTCCTATACCTTTTCTATACATAAAAGTGAGCTCTGGCGTTATGAAATTTATATACAAATTCACATCTTATTTCCCATACCACTCTACCGACTGCGATAAAGCTTTGTAACTTTGAGTTGTGCGCATGCCCGCGAAGGTTTCCCTATATTATATTGAACTATGGCGTTGTGAAATTTGTATAAAGATTCTCTTATTATTTCCTATATCATTCATCCGATTGCGATGAAACTTTGGTGAGTTGCTTTGCGCACGCCGGCGAAGGTTTCCATACATAAAGGTGAACTCTGGCGTTATGAAATTTGCATTCAGATTGTATAATAGGTGGCGATCGAGTTGTTATAAAAATGTGTGCATTATTTCTTGTAGCTTAGCAGTAGGGACTGAAAAAGGGAAGGGTGAGGATAATCCGTGAGGGGGGAGGGTTCGTGGGATACGGGACAAATCTTTCTTTGAGTGGCATTGAAACGCGTGCCAGGTACTCGACAGTTCCATTATAATAATTTACTTCAATGATAATAATATATTAAACAATGTCCAACTTTTTTTTATTTCTGACCGTGACCGGGTTTAGCCTATCAACCATCTTTAGACTTCCATCTTCGTTGTTACGACATAGCAACGAAAATGGGATATCCATATAATTTGAATAAAATCATTGCATTCCACCCCTTTTAATCCCCCTCCATAAATTTAATGTATATAAAGCACAGCTTAAGGAATATCTGTACCAGTCTGAAGATGACCGCAGTAGGCTGAATCTCTTACGATCAGATTTTTTTTTATGTGACACCTCACAAGAGCGTCCCTGCCAGTATACAGACAGGGGAACTATGTAACCACCCGGTTGGGCGGCGTTGTGAGGCGGGTTAAGGTAGGGGCTGTATGAAGGGATTTATTAATGCTGGCCTTGAAGAGGCTCGGATTATAGGAGAGAGATGCCGGTAGCTCGTTCCACATACGAACCGACTTACAAAAAACGACCCGTTCTCATGAAGCTAACGTCAATCGTAAACGGGTGTTCCGCTCGTGTCCGTCGAGTTTCGCGCACGTGCACCGGTGCATCAGGGATCAATGCTGCTAGCTCCTTGGAGCAGGCTCCATTGAAATACCTGTAGAACAGACACAGCATGCCTACATTGCGTCTATGCATTAGAGAAGGCAATCGGTCTGTTAACAACGGATTGTCAATCAGACGGATCGCCCTCCTTTGCACAGATTCAAGTAGGTTAATTAAGTATTTTGGGGCACCAGCCCAGAGGTGGCTCCCAAATTCAACTGTTGGGCGGACTTGAGACTTGTACAGGGTCAGCAGCTGGTCACTGTTGAAGGATATCCTAGCCGTGTACAAGACGTCCAGCTTCTTGGAAGCCTGATTTACTCGGGCTTCTATGGATCCCCGATACTTGAGCCGGTCTGATATACTAACTCCAAGCATTTCAATGGAGTCTTTATTGGGGAGAGTGCTCCCATAGATTTGCGCCTAAACAGTACGCGTGGCCAAAAAACTAAATCACTTAAATTATATGAAATTTATGCAAATTATTTCAGTGAATAATATACCTATACATGTTTTTTTGGCTAAAAATTAAAATCCTACCGTTTTTGTTGGTAATGCTCAGAATCGTAATCAAAACCCAAAAACACACAAATGAGGAAAAAATCAGAATTATAATTTATTATATAACTATAATTTATTTCAACAAACTGCATAATCACTATAGATCAATTTGTAAATCTCAAACGGCTACATACAAATACGGATATACTGAAAATTTCGAATTGAAATACTAATCTAACTAGTTTAATATGAATCGTCAGTCAAAAAACCAATTTTGACAGCAAAAACTTGCAAAAAGTAGAGTCTGAGCGAAAACAGAAAAGTGAACACGCTGTATCACAAAGTTCATTGCAATGTAAAAAACAAAACAAATTTGGTATTGATAGAGATATTTAAAACTAACACTTACCGCTCTATTTCCGCACTGCTGCGTATGTATGCACTTTTGTAACTAGTTATTGACATTTTCCTGTTGTTTTGTCTATCAAAAACTCCTTGGTATATATTTAAATGCTTTTTTACTTCCGCGTAACACCAGAAAACAAACACCGTTGGAATGTAAAAACTTAAGATGGCGGCATCACGTGATCCTCGCATCGTGCTGTAATTGGTCGGTTGGTGGAGTTTGAACAAACTAGCACGCAATTTTAATTCTCGACTCTAGGAGGTTGGCCTAATAAGGAGATTGGCCAAACAAGGACTCACTTTTAGAATATTGTTGTGGACATTGACATTTTAAAATGCTTATAATTAATTGTAGGAGGCTGATAAAACTATTTTTTCTTCATCGAACGACGCGTAATTTGATGCTTAACAATATTGCGTTAAAAACTCATTTTCGCTAAAATGGTCGTTTGGACAATTAAGCACTGGGGCGACGAATACTTGAAAACGAAGCACATCAAAGCCTCTCACACCTTTCAAATAAACATTTTCTATTGAGGTACCTAATCTGAAGCCTGCATAAAAAATAATTAAGGTTAAGACGTAACCGGGCGTTGATTTTTCCATACAAACGTAGTCCCCATTTATCTTTCTGGATTTTAACCCTAGAGCAAATATTTTTTTAACATAAAATAGATATCGGCAACTTGCGTGTTGGTACGTTTTGTTTTTTTGATAAATTGCTTCTTATAGAAGTTATGACCTTCCAAAAATCAATAAAATTGCCTGATTTAAACGCAGTCAAAAGACGTTCAGTCTACAAACTAGACAATATATTTTGAATAAAAGCAAAACAGTCCGACATAGAATAGTTTCTTCTTATGTAGTTGGTAAAAAAAATTGAAAATCGGTTAACTTTTGGAGGAGAAAAATGGGGAATACAAAACCTCGATTTTGAAGATTTCATTTAGGTATTAGTAGAGCGAGCTGCATGTGTCCCTTTCGCTCAGTATTCGGGAGGTAAGGGTCGGGGGGATAGGGTTTAGATAAATACGTATGTATTTGAGCGAAGTGATGTCACGTAGTCATAAATCGATATTCGATATTCTAGTGTTGTGTTGTCCCGAGTAATCGATGTTTTTTTATTATTTTTTCCGTTTGGTCACTTTTGTGTTTGTTTGGTGAAGTATGTAATGTTTTCGCCTTTTCACCATTTTCTTTTACTTGTTTAAAACAATATAAAATTTTCTTCTTTCTTGGCTATGATCGATACTTCTTTTTTTTTTCTAAGGCTTTGCATATGTGTTCGCAGGGATGGAAAATTCCTCCCCTACAACACATAAGCCTCCATGAAAATTGGACCCTTTTCTTTGATATCTACAGAAAGCTACTTAAAGCTCTCTTGTACTATATATCTTTATAGACATATGTACTTAACTAATTAATACGTTATTTACGATCTTGAACGCAAATATACCCGTATTTATATTGTAATTAAATTCCATCAAACGTTGTGTAATTTTTTTGATTTATGATATAGGATTTTAATTACTTTCATTTTGTGGTAACCCTCTCGGTTCTGATCGAGGTGTTGAGTTTTACAATTTTAATTGGTCTTTCCATTGCAAACCTAGACTTAAATGAATTCTCTGGATGAGCTAACTTTCCTATTGTAACTATTCTGATTCCCTGCACCCTAACAAAGTTGTAGTTAAACGCTGATAAAAGATATTATACATGTTTATTTGGACAGGTAATTAAATATAACTCAAATGGTTAATTGTTAGTAAATTTGGCAATGATTAATTATTGTGTCTGGTTGGCGCCACTCCTTCTTGATTCTGCTGCTATAAGGTACATGTAAAATTGATTTAGTAGGTTAATGTTATTAGTTAATTGTATATTTGACGAACTCAGAATAACCCTTTGCTAGCAAAAATTTGGCTCCAAATCCTCCTGCAAGTAAACGAGATGATCGTGAGTCAACAAGAAATTTGCACAATCCTTTGACACGGTCCTTTGATTGATACCTAAGTTATCGCGTCCCAAAGAACCTTCCACGTCATCATGTACTGCCTTCAAGTTTCCCCTCGGGTCCCGATACCTCCAAATTCCATCTCCTCCAAGGTCTACTATTTACTTAGGGCGAACCGGTTTCGTCCTATATACAATCATATACTCACGGTTGGTGTGGACTTACGGGTCGTGAATCCTCATTCCACGTTTAAAAGAGAATGCGAGAGTGGTCTACCGACCTAAATGCAAGCTGTATGCAGGTCCGCATTCTCCAGTAAACAGTACATACGAATAAATATATGTATACATACAGTTTGGGAAAGGTTTATAACTCGCAATACGAGGCTATCTACCTCGCATTCCGAGCTCGGATCTCGCACGAAGAGTTCTGCGAAACTCTAGGATTGGTAACCGAATATATACGTAAGAATAAGGTTATACTAATAAATACTAGTAGAATAAGAAATTATTTGATAGTTTGTTTTGGAGAGCTATCGAACTCCAGGCTTTTTGTTTGGTTTTGACGTTTTTATTTAAGAGAATCGTCATCTCTATTTGGTTTGGTCAATGGTCTTGTTGTAGGAGCGACCACTGCCTCCTGTTTGATGAACTGTATTTGTTTTAAATTTTACCTCCAGGGTTCAACATTAATTTTTGTTCATCCTATCCCGTGATTTCTCAATTGTTTCAAGTAATTGATTGCCACATAAGAGGGTACACGACTCTCAACTGTCTCTGGCAACTGATGGGATCTATGCGAACACTCCATCAATAATGTTCAAATGTTTCGTATAATATTTCTATATAAATCTTACTAACCCGTGATTTTTCAATTGTAGATTGTGAATGGTAGGTAATTGTAAGCACGCAGCTTCTAGCTGTTTCAGGTAACTAATAAAATCTATGCGACCATCTAATCAATGGTATTCAAATGTTTCATGTAATATTCGATATAAATCTTGCTAACCCATGATTTTTCAATTGTAGATTGTGAATGATAGGTATTTGTAAATGACCCATATCGCTGCACATTGCACAATGACATCCTGATGGTTATCCTTATAACCCTGATAAATTATCTAGTTACGGCCAAGGTCGTTTTCAAACCATGCGGTTGACCCAGATCTTTGGTGTCTCTATTTGTAAACAAATCGAATAATATAAACACCTTCTTTGACACACTAACCTAGATGCGAGATTGTTTATTTAAGGAATATTTCTACCTCTCCCTATAATTCAGTTATGTTACCTTTTATTGTGCATAATTAATTTAAATATTTTTAATTCCTTTTGCAGTTAAACTATTTTTCATTTTCCGAATTTAGTAAATTTACTAGAAGTTAGGTGAAAATTAAATATAAATATATATATATATATATAAGTACACATATCTCGATTGTCAAAATATGTTAAAAAAAGAGTACATATATTAATAAATAAATATAAAATATATGATTCTACATAGTCTGGAATATTAATAAATACATATTTTCTTTTTCAATAATATAGATATGTCCTCGGGTAGGTATTAAAAATCGCTACCATTTCGATGCTTCGATTAATAAGTAAAATACATATATATAAATACATTACTCATATATTTATTCTTTATATACAATATATTACTTTATTTTATATAAATAAATACATAATATACATATATTAATGTGTAATGCTTTGTTTTGTTGTTTTTTAATAATTTAATTGATATACCATAATCAGCTGTATCTCCTCACTCCTAGGTCCTGAAAATTATTTATAAAAAGAAAACTTACCCCCCGTCAAGGTATTTCCGGTCGGGTGTACACAACAACCTTGATGAAGAAATCCTACCTAATTAATTGTATTTTTCAACTAATTTCAAAATAAATCTTTTCGACTATTTATTCCTATTTAATATTTTATTCTCGCTTGAATCGTATAAATTAGTTGATATTTAATTTTTCTTCCGAACGAAATCCTAATTCAGAAAACCCGTTGATTTAATAACACTTTTCTAGTTTAGGCTTTTGAATGATAGCTGTTTCAAATTCCTTTTCGAAATGATAGACTGATGATTAAAATTCCGGTTAAAACGACAAACACTTTTAACACTGTCGCTATACGCACGATGGATTTTAATTGAACAATTTATTAATTCTAAATTTCATTTTATATAAATTGATAAGAAAATTTATTCCGAATTGTGCAAACTTTTAATTAAACTCGACTCTTAATAAATTAATTTTTTTTCTAACTGTTAATTTTAGAACAAAGGTTTAAACGTTTATTATTATCGAATCCTTTTTTTTGTTTTTGTGTTTCTTTTAACCTAAGATGAAGTATTTACTATTAATAATTTTAAACAAAATTATAATCTATTTTTAAATATCAATTCACGGGCACATCCACTTTAATTTAACGATAACAAACTCTTAAGTTTAATTTGAATGTCTTCACTTTGAATGAAATAATTATTTTTAAATTTTAGTTAAATTCTTAATTCCGTAATCACTTTCTGCACTTCACTTAACACTTTTAAGCACTGAGTTTAAATTATATTTATTTTCACTGTTTAACCAAATTAAATTTCACTGACTCTAGCACTTGTATTTTTCACAAAATTTTCCTAAGTCTTGGGGCTTATTTAAAATTTAACACTTAAAGATTTTTCACTGTTAATCCTACCAAAGACGTAGTACCGCCACGTAACAACTTTTAGAATCCTCGGCGCGACCGCCTCCTGACTGATGTGTTCCATCTTTTATATCCCTCTCAGGTCCCAAAAGACGTATCTGAATTTCTCTTGATGCTTAATTCTATTTCCTATCAACTCGTAAATCCGAACACCCCTTCCCCTAATTTCGATCGTTCTTCCATAAGATGTTCTGCTTTCCGGCTCAAGGCGGTGGCCAGTTTCCATCTCACAAATCTAAATCGATAGGGTCCGAATCGGGTAAGTCTGTGTTAATCGCCCAAGCTTCCTTTGTCCTGTGTTCATACAAAATGTAGTTAAATTCTCATGATTTTGTGTTCCTTTTTTTCTCAATTTGCGATAGGTCCGTCCTCAATAATATATATATACATCTCAATTTTATGCATCTCGTGCGAAAATTGTTTAAATCCATGTCGAAATCTTTACTACGCATTTTTGAATTTCGATTTGTTTAAATTCTACTTAATTTTATTGTTACTTATATGAGCTTTTCCATTTCCACCCGTACTCTCTATCTCCCTGTCGCAGATTTGAGTTTTTCCTTTATCTTTGAATTTTATATTTATCCGCGACGTTTTCTTGCACAATTTCTTCTTGATTCTTATGTCATTTCTCATAACTCTTATAATTACTCATTTTCCAAGTCGTATTTATTAATTTCACGGATAAATTCGAATTGTATCGCTTTTCTCCACATGGATCATTTCCTATCTCCGTTCTTTACCCTTCCTTTTATCTTTTCTTCACTTTTCCCGATGTGTGTGGTCTCCAGGAAAATTTCATACTTCATTTATTATTAATTAATATATAGTTTTCCACACTTCTACGGGAGATATACCTAATTAGACTCTGGGATATCTGTCATTTTTATTGTTTTACCCAATCTCCGCCCATTCTCCATCCCTCACTTACAAGATTTCACATAAATTATACGTCTGGACATATGTTTACGTCTCAGATTTTATGTACTACGGCCGTAAATTTAGTTTAATTTTAGAGCCATTAGTTTTAATCTCTTTTCCTAATCTAAATACTTCATAAGCCCAACGTTAAAGTTAATCGCTTTTCTAATCATTTATTACCTTAACGTAAATAAAAACCATGTTCGGATTTCGATTGTTTACCCTTCAAAATATACATGAGACCGCCAACCTTTTATCTTGTTTCGATCCCTCCGTAATATTGGGTAACTCCAATATATATCTAACCTAATAATTATGTAAAATGTCTACTTTTCCTGAATCTAATCTATCGCTATATGTTTTAGTTTTTCTGTCTTCTTCTGATACTCGATTTTCACGTCCCTAGGACCTTCGTAGCAGTCCAAAATCTCTATATTATCCTTCCATCCGGTCGCCGCACTTTTCTAAAATGTCTATTTTTTTTGCGAGATTTTCATTCAAGATTGATTTACCAATATGTCCGTTTCATCTTAAATTGATAACGATTAATTTCCATTGTTTCCAACACTCACTCCTCTCTTTAGTACGATTTTTATCGAACATGACACCCTCCTTCTATCATAAATAATTGCACTACAGTTGAAATTCCGCCAGTAGCTTTCCTTTGCTTTTCCCGTCCTTTTTTTATACTATCACGTTTATAATTTTTTTCATTGCATTTTTGTGTGTGCGCTTTACAACCTGTAAAACTTCCAAGCACCCGATTTCAATGGTTCGATACCCCATAAATGTCTCAGTTATTGTAAACATTCCCAGGAGTTTGTCACCTTGAAAGTCGATGTTGACCCTAAAGTGCGTTCACCTCCAATTTCTGTGAGAATCGAAATGTCGTTAATTATCTTTTTTATTGCCTGATCCACAGTTCATTCCTTTGTCTGCATTTGATGTACGCCTCTTCGTTCACTGATTGGTTACTCAAAATTTTATAGCTCTTTGTTCAGATCTATTGGTTGACAAAATTCAATATTTTACTTTTAGGCCTAGGAAAGGGGAAGTACCAGTCGTCCTAGACGATTTTACGACCTCTCTGCTTTCGTCCCGGAACCTTGATTTAATTTCAACTATTACAGGTGTCTACTGCAAGCAAGCTGGATCAATTCTTTCTCCGCCAGATGTCGTTAGCATGTCCGTTTTCATAAATAATTTGCATATTTTTTTGCAGCTATGGTTTATCTGGTCTCACTGTGATTTTAGCCTTTCATCACAGTTCCCCCCTCTGAACTCAATTTGCTGTGGCTAACGTTGTATACTACTTTAGACATCGAAATTGTGTTCAAATGTAGTCTAGCTATCCTCCCCCCCCGTTCTGTTATTCCTTTTCCTACATCACTTCATGTTATTTCCTTTCTCCCCCCCCCTCATTCTGTTATTCCCTTTCTCTCTCTTCATTCTGTTATTCCTTTTCCTACATCACCTCCTGTTATTTCCTTTCTCCCCCCCCCTCATTCTGTTATTCCCTTTCTCTCTCTCCATTTTGTTTGGATTGTTAACAACCTTGACTCTGAATCTCATTGTATTTTCTATTTTCTTTTCGCGTAGATTTTACTTTATGGAATTTCCTCTAATTTTGATAAACTCAAAATTATTCTCTTTTTTGCTAGAACACGCCCCTCGACTCGCGTGTTTAGGTGGTCCTCAACCTGGTTGGACTAAGACCTCCCTTACAATGATTCAGATAAAGATTGTTTGCAATCTCGCGGTCTATTGACCAACTGAAAAGTGGATGGTCTCTTGGTGTGCAAATAATTTTTCGTTTTGTTTTTGTTTTGTAAGTATGATAAATTTTGTGAAATATGTATCTTTGCACGACCTCACCCAATCCAAAAATCGGTGGTATACATGTTTCATTTAAACTTTTCCAGCATTTTTTTTTTTTTTCTCTTATTTGCAAATTTTTTTTTTTTTTTTTTGTGTAATTTCTAATTGTCTTTTCATAGATCATTCAAACAAGTTGTTCTAGCCTAGGTGTTACCCACCCTAATTTTTAAATTTCATAAATGTTCTTAACTAAACTCCAATTTTCTCATCGTTCCTGTTTCCTTTTAAATTTTTTTTTTTTTGAAAATTTAACCTAACCATATCGTAATTCTAATGTTCCCTTTTTATCTTTACCTAATGTCTACTCTAAATCTATAGATAGCCTTATTTCAAGTTTTCAAAAAAAAATCTAACTCTATGCATTGTCAATTTAAAATCTTGTTTTATAAACGTACCCTATCCTATTTATAAAATATGTATTTTTTTTTTGTTCCTTTTGTGGGTATATAACTCCCATACGCTTTCCTTCTGTGTTCTTACTTATCTAACAAAATTTTCCTACACACTAACACACAATTTTTTTCCTAAACTAGAAAATCAATATTATCGAAAATTTTTTCTCTTACTCTATTAGTAAATTAGAATATGATTGTCGCTTATTAAGAGATTTGTTCACTCAACCTTAAAGACTTAAGGACGACCCGCCCCTCGCAAACAAACTGATAGTCTAATATTTTAGTAATTTTCTTTCTCCTTAAATTATATCGTATCCTAACAGATTTTAAATTTTTCTCAATCGTTTATTTATTTAAGGTTTCAAATATTTGTAAATTTCGCATTTTATTCGTTGATTTCCACTATCTCTAAACTTGGTTTTTGTTCCTTATTACATGTATAATATTTCGCTAAATGAATTGCGCTATAATCTCCTTTTATTTCCCGAGTTACCGGATCAATTAGCGTATACGTGTTACTATAAACTTCTGACCCAATTACATAAGGTCCATCGTAAAGCAGATTGAATTTTTTTATTTCTTTTTTGAGTAGGTTTGATTGTGTAAATTTTTTCAACTTGACCAGGGTCCCAATCTCATAAGTTATTAATCTTTTGTTGAGATTATAGTATTTCTGTCGATTTGCAGCGCTTTTCTCTAAATTTTTCCGTGCTGCTAATCTTATTTCATCTATTGTTTTCGTAGATTTTCCGCAGCCTTGAGTATACCTGTCTAAACTATAAGTTGGTGATTTCCCAAAAGCTATTTCATTAGGTGAGAATCCTGTTGAACAGTGTATCGAATTATTGTAGGTTTGTTCTATTTCTTTAAGGAAAGCCGCCCACTTGGTATGTTTTTCGTGACAATAAATACGGAAAATTCTACCTAGTTCTTTATTCACGCGCTCTGTTATGTTCGGTCCGGGATTTCGTATTGAAGTATGTACGATTCGTATGCCCATCCTATTTAAGCTGCTTTCCCATTTCTTCGATGTAAATTGAGATCCGTTGTCAGTTAACAAAGCATCTATTTGTATTGTTTTATTAAAATCCTCTACACAATTTAACACGGTCTTAGTACTTGCTATCCTCAATTTATATAATTTTACAAATCTACTGAATGAATCTTGGATCACGAAAATGAATTTAACCCCTCCTATTCCTCTCGGTAAAGGTCCGTATAAATCTGCCATAGCTAATTGTCCTACTTCTTTGGTAATTATGGATTTACTCGGCCCTACAGTTGGTCGAATTTCGCGCTTCGCCAGCTGACAAAGGTGACACCCTCTCACTATGCGTTTTATCTCTCGGTGCATGCCTGGCCAATAATACCTATCTCCCAAAGCTATCCCTGTTTTAAAAACTCCTCCGTGTCCGATTTCTAAATGTATCATTTTTATTAGTTCTTCAGTCAACTCTTGTGGTACTGCTAACACCGTTTTGTTTAGCCCTGTTGTGTAATATAAAGTCTTGCCTATTTTTTTATAATTTTTTAAATACCTATTAACATTTTTTGTCGGCGGCCCAAATTTTCCCTTGCGCAAATATCCGAAAATTTCTCCCAAAAATGTGTCTTGTTTCTGTAGTTCAGTTATATTTTCTAAGTGTTTCCGAATCTGTTGTCTACCTTTAACTGCAAAAGCTGCTATCTCTGGGCACGTGTTTTTCTCCTCCTGTACATTTTTTGCATCACAAGAATAACGAGATAAAATATCAGGCCCTATATTTTCCTTCCCTTTGACGTACTCTACAGTGAATTTAAATTGATTTAAATATAAAATCCACCGTGTTAGTCGGCCACTGTACATCTTCCAGCTCTTTAAAAATGTCAATGCTTGATGATCCGTCCTAATTATTAAGTGTACTCCTCTTAAGTATGTCTCAAATTTGTGTAAAGCATATATTATCGCCCATAACTCTTGTTCTGACGTGGTCCATTTCAACTCCGGTCCTCTTAAAGCTTTGCTAATAAATCCAATAACGTGGTGATTTCCTTCCTCATCCAACTGATATAATTCTCCTCCTATGGCGAACCCCGAACTATCTGTCTGTAAATAATAAGTACTATTTGGGTCATGATGATGTAAAATAACTGTCTCTAAAAATAATGTTTTCACCCTCTCGAATGCGCGCTGTTCTGAGTCACCCCATCGCCAGGTTCTATTTTTCTGAAGTAAATCGCACAAAACCCGTGTTGTTTCCCCATATTTATTCGCGAATCTACGGTAATAATTACAAAGTCCTAGAAAAGCTCTAACTTGTTTTATTTTCTTGGGTACCGGAAAATTTTTAATAGCATCAATCTTTTCCGGATCCATTTGAACTCCCAAAGGCGTTATAATATGTCCTAACATACGTACTTCTGTGAATAAAAATTGACATTTTTCAAGTTTACAAGTCATGTTTGCTTCCTTTAACCTCTCAAGTACCGCGTTTACATGTTCAAAATGATCTTCTTGACTACCACACGTATATATTATTAAATCATCTAAGTAATTAGCGCAGAATTCCCTCACCCCTGGTCCTAGAATTTTGTCCATTCCTCTTGAAAAACTCCCTACTGATGTTTTTAACCCCTGCGGTAATACCTTGTATACGTAAGATTTTCCATTGTATACAAACCCAGTATACTTGCGACTTTCTGGACTGATAGGTATTTGAAAGTAAGCTGAATTTAGATCTATTGTGGTTATGAATTTTACACCATGAAAACGCTGTATAATTTCTGAAGTTAATGGTGGTTTTTCTACTTCCGCCTGCATTCTGGTGTTTAAGAATCTAGCATCTAAGAGTATCCTAACCGTCCCATCTTTTTTCAAGGTAAATGTTAGAGGACTAGAAAACTGCGTGGCCTCTCTACTGATGATTCCTAATGACTCCAATTCTCTAATCTTTTCATCAATCTTATCCCTGTAAGCAAAAGGTACTGGGTAGGATCGCTTAACGAAAGGCGTCTCGTCCGTCATTCTTATTTCGTGAGTGTACAAAGTAGTTAGGCCCGGTTTGTCTATAAATACATTCTTATGTTTAATTAAAATCTTTTCTAACCCTTCTTTTCCTTTTGAATCTAAATTTAACTCGGACACAAAGGTCGTTATTCTACTCTCGAGGCACGCCGTATTATTTATTTCAGGGTTTACTTCAATATTAATTATTTTTCCACTTGTGCAATTTTGATTTCTAATCTCGTGTTTAGGTTTCCTATGAATTACGGTTGAATTTACTAACTCTATTTCCTTCTTCCCATTTCCTGTTTTTATTTTTAACTTTCTGTTTTCTCCACATTTAAATTCAGCTGTATATTCGTCTAACCAGTTGATACCCAATATAATTGGCCTAATTAACTTTGGTATTATTAAACACGGCGTATTTATTATAACATCTCCAAATCGCAATGGTACTAAAACCAACCTAGATATTCTCTGACTTTTATGTCCTATCGCTACTTTAATTTGTATAGTGGTTACAGGCATAATAGGATAAAGTGTTTGGTCATTTAAATAACTTTCATAAAATTCTTGAGAAACGCACGTGATTTGACTCCCGGTATCTATTAGACAATGAACTTCCGTGTTATCTATCTGTGCTTTGGCTTCCGGTAATAACGGTAAAGTGCTACCCTTTTCTACTTCCTCATAATCTCTGTCTTCGAAAATGTTGTTGAACCCACTAATTTCCCTTCTTGTTTTCTCTTCGTTCACTTTCAATTGATTCCATTCATCCGTTATTTGTTGTAAAGAATTGACACATACTTCCACATCTATTTCCGCTTCCGTTCTCGTTTCTTCCGCTCCATCCTTTCGTCTTCTCACATTCCTTTCTGCTTTTATTGGAACAGTCATCCCTTGTTCATTTCTTCCCAATCCTTTCATTGGATTCCACCCCCATTTCATCATAATCTTCAATGCAGTGTTGTGTTTTGGTGCCGGCGTCCCTCTCCCTGTGTGAGTCGTATTCATGAGGGCTAATGAATCAACCCTCGGCCGTTTCCCGAATTGTTTGCGATTACTAACTCCTTGCCGCTTGTAGTTTTTGTAGAACCTCCCTGTGAAGATGTCGTAGCTTCTGCACACTTACTGCAGCTAGCGCCTCCTTCCACACTCTCTATTGCGTGAATTCTCTTCTTTATAGCGTGATAACGGTCACGGTATTTGTCCTTCTTGTTGATCTCCTCCCCACTCCTTTTCTTTGTGTTCCGTTCTTCCGGTGTGCAAACCATTGTATCTAGTTTTCGAAGAAACTCAGCAGCGACAATCTCATCTCCTGACTGCCCTGAAAACCATAGCGATTGAACATCTTTAGGGTAATGTCTCATAATCTCGTCAACTACGCCCAACGGTGTCTCGGTAATTTTTAATGCTTTCGCTAAATCCCAATAATTTGCGAAATGAGTGAGCATGGATATATCTCTCTTGGAATCATATACCCCTTCCGCAAGACGACGGCGAACCTCATTCTTCTTTATATCTCCCCAATAGGTAGCTAAAAAATCTCTTTCGAAATCCAACATTGTTTCCCATCGCTTGTTGTATAACTTGGCCCACGTTTTTGCTTCTCCCTTCAAATTTTCCCGTACGACAATTAATGGATCTGTACGTTTAACTTTTCTAGTGTATTCTTTTAAATCTTCTAAGAAACTTATGGGGTTTTGGTTTCCACCGGAAAATGAAGGTCGTTCCTGCTGCGGTAGCATTTCCACTACTTGGAGAACGTTTTTCGGCGCACTATCCTCTCCTGTCACCGCCACTGTTGTTGGTCTTCCTAATTGTTTCTCAAGTTCCTGCATTTTATCAACAAGCGGTGCTAAAGCTGCTTGAATTATTGTAGTAATATCTCCGATGTTCACTGTTGACGTCCCAGCTGTAGCATTTTCCTCGATTGCCGTCACTAAAGCTTCTGTTTGCCTCCCCATTCCACGTTTTCCCACCATTTCTTAGATTTTCCGAGTGTTACCCACTTATGTATCTATTTTTTTTCTTACTAAGCGACAACCTCAATATTCCTATTTTAATGTTCTTAATTATTTATATATATGTTGCCTTTCTTATTCTATATTTTTTTTTTTCAAATTTTTCTCGTTTTTCTTATTTTTTTTTTGTTTTTCTAGATTTTTTTCTTGTATTTTATCACCTGGCTGTTCCTGTAAAATTTCAAGTTCGTTTATGATTTTCACATCACTCTCTTGTATACCCTCGTCTTGTTTGATATCCGAATATGTTCCAGTCTCCCCCTCTTTTTTCTTTTTTCAGTAACGGCAACGAGTTTACAGGCTAGAACTGAACTCCGTTGTTTGTCTTGTATTGTTTACTTCTCCCCAATAGGGGTTGGACAACGGGCCTCGTCCCCGCATACCTTGCTGGAGCTTCTTTTATTTCCTTTTTTTTTTTTTTTACCGGGGGACTCCGCCAATCACCTGCGCCACCCCTGAGGAGCGTTGGTGGTCAGAGGGGTGACTGTGCAGGTTGGGATAACCTCCACCCTGCCTCCGACCTCCTGACGCTTCTTTCCCCTAGGTTCTTTAGGGTTTATCCCTCTTTTTCCCATACTTATCTTCAGGGCTCCACCGGGTGGTCGGCTAAGGGGTGTGGAAGTCCTGACCTGCGCCAGTCGCCCCAACCACCACCAATCTCTCAACAGGACTGCCAGTCGTGGTTCGGCGAAACTCCCCCGTCACTCTATTATGTCACTTATTTCTTCTTTGTGTTTACAGGTACTGGAGTGTGGGTTCCCTCCACCAACTATTTGCCTGACACTTGTTACCTGATTGTTTGATGCTTATTGTTCTGTGTTGTTCTTAGACTAGTACCTGTAAGCGCTCGCATTACCGCTTCCTAACACCGTATGCGGGACATTGAAGGTCTAGCTTCACTTTAAATTGTAGAGCCGTTTATTCAAAAAAATTAGATTCTTGCGAGAACTCCGAAGGGGTGACCATAAGTCACCTATACCGGGGTGGGAAAGCGGTGGGTAACTTCAAAGTCTCCCCCTCTGATTGACTCATATTTTCAGGTGCCTTAAGATTCTCAACTTGTAACGGACTTTTTCGCGATCGTTTGAATATTTCTCTCAGTTCATCAACTAAAGGAACTGTTTCGGTGCTTACCTTCGCGTCATCGAGTTTTCTTTTCTCTGCCATATTTATTTATTGTTGAGTTCAAATCTATATTCAATTTGCAAAATTTGTAAATTCTATTATGATTTTGAAATACCTAACATGATTTTTTTTCATATACCTATCACGATGTTTCCTCGAAATAGGTATATATATACACATATATATATCCCATCATAAACATTCGTCAACGACATTAAAATTTCGAGCCAACTCTGAATTGTATTTTTTTCTTTGAGATTGAAGGTCGAATTCTCAACTAACATTTTGTCTTTTCAAAACAACGTTTATTTGTTTGGCCCATACTTGAATTCCTTATCGAATCCATTGACTGGATTCCCTGTGCCTTAAAATATGTTTTAATAGTCAACTACCTGACCCGAATGTCAACAAAATTATCATGAGTAAATCTTACGTTATTTCAACTTACCCGTTTATATGGTAAATTATATTATGTAAGATTAATCTTACCTCACAAAACAAAACATCAAATGTTTCACCCTCATTAATGACTCTGTCGATTATCGAGATTTGTGATCCTGACTAAATCTATCTACTCGTGCATTGGCGGCACGTAGAGCGATCATTTGAATTTAACACGTGGTCCTAATGATTAACTATGATGTAATACAATTACACTTCTCTATTTTGATATTATTGTTTTCATAGATCTACCTATCACACGATATGGGTGTAATATTTCCGTTATTCATTATGTTACAGATGGTCATAATATATAACACCTCAAAATCTCAAAATAATTGTTTTTTCTTTTGTTTTATAATGATATTATTGTTAATCAAAAAAAAAATATTTTTTTTTTTTGTTAATCAATTGATATTAATCAATTTTATATTTTTCGTAATCATTATTTTTGCAAAACCAATGATATCTAGTAAAGTACATTGGGTGTTGTAAAACATTAATCAATTTAATTTGTCTAAACCTTTCTATTCTTCTAATAAATCTGTCGAAGGTCTAGCGATAAAAATAATAATATCTTTTCCTGACTTTGTGAATAATTTGTTAAGTACCACGGCCCGCCGCTGGTCTGTATTTTTGAATATAAGATAAACAATAATTGTTTACGTTAATACTCCACGATATCCGAATGCAATGTTTATGTTATATTTGTTCCAGCTATCTCGTTTTTGTGTCATTGTTTATTTAATCTCGACGTTTGTTATTTAATTTTTTGTTCCTCGGAGTGATACGTATTACTTAACGATGTTTCCGACTTTTAAGATATATAGATGTTTTTACGCCCGATGTTTATCTTATCAATTTTTTCGATGTTCTTTGTTTTCACAATAAGTTCGATGTTTTTCGGGCTTGTCTGTTTATTAAACTTGCTTCATATCAACATTCCGATCTGTTCGGTGAACCCAAAACATAAACAATGTTTTTGTTTACAGAACGCATTCCTTTTGACTGAATGACATCATTAACCTACATATCCTTTGTTTTTGTTTACATTATCGTATGAAAGGAATTTTTTATTGACTCTTAAGTTCACGGTCATTTGAATGAACACATTTTTATTTATAAGGACACTTTTTGTGTTATAAGTTTATTCGTTAACACATTCTTTTTGGATTTATTGTTTATTTACGTTAATCTATTATTATTTTTTTTTATTTCACTGTGTATTTATGTAATGTCGCACTTTTCTGATTTTTTTTTTTTTGTTAATTCTTTAATTAATTACGTCTTATTTATTATTATTATTTTCTCCGTTTTTGCAATAGATTGACCAATAAAACCTTTTTTTTTCCAATCTTATAAAACCTGAACCTCCTGGACACGGCTATGCAGTTGTAATATCGTCGCCTTTTCACCATTTTCTTTTACTTGTTTAAAACAATATAAAATTTTCTTCTTTCTTGGCTATGATCGATACTTCTTTTTTTTTTCTAAGGCTTTGCATATGTGTTCGCAGGGATGGAAAATTCCTCCCCTACAACACATAAGCCTCCATGAAAATTGGACCCTTTTCTTTGATATCTACAGAAAGCTACTTAAAGCTCTCTTGTACTATATATCTTTATAGACATATGTACTTAACTAATTAATACGTTATTTACGATCTTGAACGCAAATATACCCGTATTTATATTGTAATTAAATTCCATCAAACGTTGTGTAATTTTTTTGATTTATGATATAGGATTTTAATTACTTTCATTTTGTGGTAACCCTCTCGGTTCTGATCGAGGTGTTGAGTTTTACAATTTTAATTGGTCTTTCCATTGCAAACCTAGACTTAAATGAATTCTCTGGATGAGCTAACTTTCCTATTGTAACTATTCTGATTCCCTGCACCCTAACAAAGTTGTAGTTAAACGCTGATAAAAGATATTATACATGTTTATTTGGACAGGTAATTAAATATAACTCAAATGGTTAATTGTTAGTAAATTTGGCAATGATTAATTATTGTGTCTGGTTGGCGCCACTCCTTCTTGATTCTGCTGCTATAAGGTACATGTAAAATTGATTTAGTAGGTTAATGTTATTAGTTAATTGTATATTTGACGAACTCAGAATAACCCTTTGCTAGCAAAAATTTGGCTCCAAATCCTCCTGCAAGTAAACGAGATGATCGTGAGTCAACAAGAAATTTGCACAATCCTTTGACACGGTCCTATGATTGATACCTAAGTTATCGCGTCCCAAAGAACCTTCCACGTCATCATGTACTGCCTTCAAGTTTCCCCTCGGGTCCCGATACCTCCAAATTCCATCTCCTCCAAGGTCTACTATTTACTTAGGGCGAACCGGTTTCGTCCTATATACAATCATATACTCACGGTTGGTGTGGACTTACGGGTCGTGAATCCTCATTCCACGTTTAAAAGAGAATGCGAGAGTGGTCTACCGACCTAAATGCAAGCTGTATGCAGGTCCGCATTCTCCAGTAAACAGTACATACGAATAAATATATGTATACATACAGTTTGGGAAAGGTTTATAACTCGCAATACGAGGCTATCTACCTCGCATTCCGAGCTCGGATCTCGCACGAAGAGTTCTGCGAAACTCTAGGATTGGTAACCGAATATATACGTAAGAATAAGGTTATACTAATAAATACTAGTAGAATAAGAAATTATTTGATAGTTTGTTTTGGAGAGCTATCGAACTCCAGGCTTTTTGTTTGGTTTTGACGTTTTTATTTAAGAGAATCGTCATCTCTATTTGGTTTGGTCAATGGTCTTGTTGTAGGAGCGACCACTGCCTCCTGTTTGATGAACTGTATTTGTTTTAAATTTTACCTCCAGGGTTCAACATTAATTTTTGTTCATCCTATCCCGTGATTTCTCAATTGTTTCAAGTAATTGATTGCCACATAAGAGGGTACACGACTCTCAACTGTCTCTGGCAACTGATGGGATCTATGCGAACACTCCATCAATAATGTTCAAATGTTTCGTATAATATTTCTATATAAATCTTACTAACCCGTGATTTTTCAATTGTAGATTGTGAATGGTAGGTAATTGTAAGCACGCAGCTTCTAGCTGTTTCAGGTAACTAATAAAATCTATGCGACCATCTAATCAATGGTATTCAAATGTTTCATGTAATATTCGATATAAATCTTGCTAACCCATGATTTTTCAATTGTAGATTGTGAATGATAGGTATTTGTAAATGACCCATATCGCTGCACATTGCACAATGACATCCTGATGGTTATCCTTATAACCCTGATAAATTATCTAGTTACGGCCAAGGTCGTTTTCAAACCATGCGGTTGACCCAGATCTTTGGTGTCTCTATTTGTAAACAAATCGAATAATATAAACACCTTCTTTGACACACTAACCTAGATGCGAGATTGTTTATTTAAGGAATATTTCTACCTCTCCCTATAATTCAGTTATGTTACCTTTTATTGTGCATAATTAATTTAAATATTTTTAATTCCTTTTGCAGTTAAACTATTTTTCATTTTCCGAATTTAGTAAATTTACTAGAAGTTAGGTGAAAATTAAATATAAATATATATATATATATATAAGTACACATATCTCGATTGTCAAAATATGTTAAAAAAAGAGTACATATATTAATAAATAAATATAAAATATATGATTCTACATAGTCTGGAATATTAATAAATACATATTTTCTTTTTCAATAATATAGATATGTCCTCGGGTAGGTATTAAAAATCGCTACCATTTCGATGCTTCGATTAATAAGTAAAATACATATATATAAATACATTACTCATATATTTATTCTTTATATACAATATATTACTTTATTTTATATAAATAAATACATAATATACATATATTAATGTGTAATGCTTTGTTTTGTTGTTTTTAATAATTTAATTGATATACCATAATCAGCTGTATCTCCTCACTCCTAGGTCCTGAAAATTATTTATAAAAAGAAAACTTACCCCCCGTCAAGGTATTTCCGGTCGGGTGTACACAACAACCTTGATGAAGAAATCCTACCTAATTAATTGTATTTTTCAACTAATTTCAAAATAAATCTTTTCGACTATTTATTCCTATTTAATATTTTATTCTCGCTTGAATCGTATAAATTAGTTGATATTTAATTTTTCTTCCGAACGAAATCCTAATTCAGAAAACCCGTTGATTTAATAACACTTTTCTAGTTTAGGCTTTTGAATGATAGCTGTTTCAAATTCCTTTTCGAAATGATAGACTGATGATTAAAATTCCGGTTAAAACGACAAACACTTTTAACACTGTCGCTATACGCACGATGGATTTTAATTGAACAATTTATTAATTCTAAATTTCATTTTATATAAATTGATAAGAAAATTTATTCCGAATTGTGCAAACTTTTAATTAAACTCGACTCTTAATAAATTAATTTTTTTTCTAACTGTTAATTTTAGAACAAAGGTTTAAACGTTTATTATTATCGAATCCTTTTTTTTGTTTTTGTGTTTCTTTTAACCTAAGATGAAGTATTTACTATTAATAATTTTAAACAAAATTATAATCTATTTTTAAATATCAATTCACGGGCACATCCACTTTAATTTAACGATAACAAACTCTTAAGTTTAATTTGAATGTCTTCACTTTGAATGAAATAATTATTTTTAAATTTTAGTTAAATTCTTAATTCCGTAATCACTTTCTGCACTTCACTTAACACTTTTAAGCACTGAGTTTAAATTATATTTATTTTCACTGTTTAACCAAATTAAATTTCACTGACTCTAGCACTTGTATTTTTCACAAAATTTTCCTAAGTCTTGGGGCTTATTTAAAATTTAACACTTAAAGATTTTTCACTGTTAATCCTACCAAAGACGTAGTACCGCCACGTAACAACTTTTAGAATCCTCGGCGCGACCGCCTCCTGACTGATGTGTTCCATCTTTTATATCCCTCTCAGGTCCCAAAAGACGTATCTGAATTTCTCTTGATGCTTAATTCTATTTCCTATCAACTCGTAAATCCGAACACCCCTTCCCCTAATTTCGATCGTTCTTCCATAAGATGTTCTGCTTTCCGGCTCAAGGCGGTGGCCAGTTTCCATCTCACAAATCTAAATCGATAGGGTCCGAATCGGGTAAGTCTGTGTTAATCGCCCAAGCTTCCTTTGTCCTGTGTTCATACAAAATGTAGTTAAATTCTCATGATTTTGTGTTCCTTTTTTTCTCAATTTGCGATAGGTCCGTCCTCAATAATATATATATACATCTCAATTTTATGCATCTCGTGCGAAAATTGTTTAAATCCATGTCGAAATCTTTACTACGCATTTTTGAATTTCGATTTGTTTAAATTCTACTTAATTTTATTGTTACTTATATGAGCTTTTCCATTTCCACCCGTACTCTCTATCTCCCTGTCGCAGATTTGAGTTTTTCCTTTATCTTTGAATTTTATATTTATCCGCGACGTTTTCTTGCACAATTTCTTCTTGATTCTTATGTCATTTCTCATAACTCTTATAATTACTCATTTTCCAAGTCGTATTTATTAATTTCACGGATAAATTCGAATTGTATCGCTTTTCTCCACATGGATCATTTCCTATCTCCGTTCTTTACCCTTCCTTTTATCTTTTCTTCACTTTTCCCGATGTGTGTGGTCTCCAGGAAAATTTCATACTTCATTTATTATTAATTAATATATAGTTTTCCACACTTCTACGGGAGATATACCTAATTAGACTCTGGGATATCTGTCATTTTTATTGTTTTACCCAATCTCCGCCCATTCTCCATCCCTCACTTACAAGATTTCACATAAATTATACGTCTGGACATATGTTTACGTCTCAGATTTTATGTACTACGGCCGTAAATTTAGTTTAATTTTAGAGCCATTAGTTTTAATCTCTTTTCCTAATCTAAATACTTCATAAGCCCAACGTTAAAGTTAATCGCTTTTCTAATCATTTATTACCTTAACGTAAATAAAAACCATGTTCGGATTTCGATTGTTTACCCTTCAAAATATACATGAGACCGCCAACCTTTTATCTTGTTTCGATCCCTCCGTAATATTGGGTAACTCCAATATATATCTAACCTAATAATTATGTAAAATGTCTACTTTTCCTGAATCTAATCTATCGCTATATGTTTTAGTTTTTCTGTCTTCTTCTGATACTCGATTTTCACGTCCCTAGGACCTTCGTAGCAGTCCAAAATCTCTATATTATCCTTCAATCCGGTCGCCGCACTTTTCTAAAATGTCTATTTTTTTTGCGAGATTTTCATTCAAGATTGATTTACCAATATGTCCGTTTCATCTTAAATTGATAACGATTAATTTCCATTGTTTCCAACACTCACTCCTCTCTTTAGTACGATTTTTATCGAACATGACACCCTCCTTCTATCATAAATAATTGCACTACAGTTGAAATTCCGCCAGTAACTTTCCTTTGCTTTTCCCGTCCTTTTTTTATACTATCACGTTTATAATTTTTTTCATTGCATTTTTGTGTGTGCGCTTTACAACCTGTAAAACTTCCAAGCACCCGATTTCAATGGTTCGATACCCCATAAATGTCTCAGTTATTGTAAACATTCCCAGGAGTTTGTCACCTTGAAAGTCGATGTTGACCCTAAAGTGCGTTCACCTCCAATTTCTGTGAGAATCGAAATGTCGTTAATTATCTTTTTTATTGCCTGATCCACAGTTCATTCCTTTGTCTGCATTTGATGTACGCCTCTTCGTTCACTGATTGGTTACTCAAAATTTTATAGCTCTTTGTTCAGATCTATTGGTTGACAAAATTCAATATTTTACTTTTAGGCCTAGGAAAGGGGAAGTACCAGTCGTCCTAGACGATTTTACGACCTCTCTGCTTTCGTCCCGGAACCTTGATTTAATTTCAACTATTACAGGTGTCTACTGCAAGCAAGCTGGATCAATTCTTTCTCCGCCAGATGTCGTTAGCATGTCCGTTTTCATAAATAATTTGCATATTTTTTTGCAGCTATGGTTTATCTGGTCTCACTGTGATTTTAGCCTTTCATCACAAGTATTCCGATATTCTTACTTTAATTTCATATGTTTACGTAAAATAATATCTGTAAAAAAAACATCCGTTACGGCCAGACCGACTCCGAGGTGATTTCGTTCCATATTGCCAATATGGATACAAAACACTCAAATGGATAATTTTTTTTAAAATAACTTTTGGTTAACTAGCATAATATTATAATTCTTCAATAACCTATAATGTATATTGTTATTTTATTTATTTAACTTCTATTTCGACAAATAAATATACAGC
Source organism: Hesperophylax magnus (assembly GCA_026573805.1). NCBI lineage: Eukaryota > Metazoa > Arthropoda > Insecta > Trichoptera > Limnephilidae > Hesperophylax > Hesperophylax magnus. The sequence continues at coordinate 4,213,521 of JAIUSX010000088.1, forward strand.
AAAATGATGTAGCGTAGTATATCGAATTGTGTCGGTGCACTAGTGTTGTCTTTTCCCGAGTTATTGATATATTTTATTAGTCTTTTTTTGGTTTAGTGACTTATTTCGAGTATACCATACTTGCCGATCTTACTAAAATTGGACCAAATTCAATTTGTATACGTCAAGTACTATAATAATTTTCAATTTGGGAGGTGGTTATGGGTACCGCCGCCCCGGGAACCATTTATTGGATAACCTCTGTCATAGGTCACCCCAAGTGGTTCGCTACTAATTTTTTTTTAAATATATATTTTTAAAAATATGCCATTTGCGTGGTGATCTGTTATAACAAAACACAGTAGGAAAAGTTGCGCCGTTTAGTCATGACATTTTCTATTATTTTCGAGTTACATGGATATTTAAATACTAGTTCATTTTTACTCATGATCCGATTTTCAGAACACCGACATGTCTGGAGGTAGAGTGGAAAAAATGAAGGTTTCCTCCACACCATCCAATTTGCAGTGTAGTGATTGGCAAGAGTGTTATGGCTTTCATGTCATTTTCAAAATTTCAACGAATGGCATTGGCGTTGGCTCTATTAACAAAACACAATAATAAGGTTCGTAAAACAAAATAGTGAACAAAAAATTGCAATATTATATCGAAAATTGGTCACTTGCGATGATTATGTGGTAAAAATTGGTCATTTTGTCCAAATAAACATCGCAAGGGAATTAAAACCTGTTGAGTTCAGGAATTTTACTAAAATAAAAAATAAATATTTTATTTTAAAACTTTTCTCTGTCTCAAACAACTTGAATGGTTTAGTTAAGTTTTGATAAACAAAAAAGATATACTATCTGTCCAAACGAGTATTTTATATTATTTTTAATTGATTAATTTAGCAAAACGACAGAAATTAATTTAATAAAATTTACTTGCGCACGCCGCGACCTGCGGATTCGTAGCCAAGAGCCTTACCCTTCAACCACGGAGGCAGTTCAAATGTGTACCTATATGGGTAGTAAGATTTTTTTTTAATTTTTAAAAGAAAGACAAACATTCCCGGGTTACGATTTTTTTTTTTTATATTAACTCCACACAGGAGGCCTTGAAGAAAATAATTTCCCTCAGGTCCTATGTCATCTTTGGGGATGCTGTGTGGAGGGTCTTTTTGTGGAGAGGAAGGAGTGAACATGGGTCTTGAAGAGTCCCATGTTGTAGGAGGGAGGAAACACAGAGGCCGGCAGTTCGTTCCACAGCCGAGCTGTTGAACTTTAGAACGAATCGTAGAAGCGACCCGTTCTCATGTGACAAGTTTCAACTGTGTACAAATGTTGGGCACGCGTTTGGCGTGTATCCCGACTACGCACCGGTGCCGAAGGGATCAATGACCCAAGTTCCTCAGAGCATCTTCCATTGTAATACCGATAGAACAAGGACAGCATACCTACCTAACGCCTGTGCTCTAAAGATTGCAGTCCGTTTGTTAAGATTGGGGAATCTATCAAACGGACCGCCCGTTTCTGCACAGAGTCTAGGGTTTTTTTCAGGTATTTAGGGGCTCCGGACCAGAGATGGCTGCCAAATTCGACAGTAGGGCGCACTTGCGATTTGTACAGGGTCAGCAGTTGTGTATTATTAAAGTATCTGCGGGCCCTGTACAGTACGCCCAGCTTCTGAGAGGCCAACTTTACTCTGGCTTCGATGGAGCCCCCGTACCTGAGCTGGTCACTTATAGTTATACCAAGCATATCAATGGAAGGCCTGTTCGGAAGATTGCTTCCGTTGAAGGAGACTAGATTATCATTTGGATCCCTTTTAGACGTAATCAGACAGGATTGGGTCTTTGAAACATTAAAATCGACGAGATTATTTTTACCCCAGGAGGAAATACTCTCGAGATAACCGTCCATTCTCTGCTTCAAAGCCCTCCGAGCCGTTGGAGTTTGTGTGCCCTTTGGGGGCTTGTCAAACAAAAAGCAATCATGAACTGTACTGTCATCCGCGTAACAATGAATCGGTGCACATGTCAAAAGGTCATTGATGTGCAACAAAAACAAAGTCGGAGACAGAACCGATCCCTGTGGGACGCCAGCATTTATGGAGTGCGAGGAAGAGGTGAAACCGTCAGCAACCGCCTGAATCGACTTATCCCTTAAAAAGTCAGCAATCCACGTACACAGGGATGCGGGAAGTCCGTAAGAATGCAATTTGTTGACAAGTCCTCGGTGCCAGACCCGGTCAAAGGCCTTGGATATGTCTAGTGCGACCGTTTGGGTCTCACCGTGACGTTCCAGGCACCGCCCCCAAACATGCGTCACATACGCGAGAAGATCACCGCACGAGCGGTTTCGCCGGAATCCGTATTGACGGTCGTTGATAATTTTATAACGAATAACCTAACATTTGAAAAACTCCTACTACCACCACACTAAGCGGAAGATATTGCTTGTGTTGCGATGGAGAACTTAGCCAGCCAAACGCGATGCCCACTCAGCCACTGACCGGTCAAGTAAGTAAGAGCAATACAATAAATTATAAAATAATTTACCTAGGTCTCCTATTTTATTACGAAAATGTACCTATTTAGTTCCTTCAGTCTAAAACTGGTTTTTAGATTAGGCAGAATAGATTTGGAACAATTATTAAAAAATGTCATCTGAGGCTCATGTATCTCCGCTTTTATTTCTTGCGTGATATTTTGTGCGTGCAAAGACAATATGTATATAATAGCTTCTTTAGGTGGCTAAGGATGGAACGTCCCGTCACAAGAAATTGATTGTTATTCTTGTCTCCACACACATGCAGATAGTCCTGTAGCGACTTGTGACTTGCGACTAGCCGCGCCGGCCGGCAAACATCGATGTAATATGATACCACAAAGCGAAGTGGCAAAAGGAATAATTATTTGGCGGGCTTTCTCGGCGGAGTGCGCCACCAACGCGCATAAGAGCTTCGCACACTCACACATCCACAGCACGATGACTGACCGTAGCACAGAGCGGAATAGCAATAATTGGGCTAAATACCTATTAAATAAGTTTCTGAATTACCGGGATTCCTCTAAGCATACACCCCAACCCTTTGAGGTGTATGTCCTCAACTTGTGGTTGAGTGAAAGGTTTTTTTTTTTTTTTTAATACCTCATACAGGCATATAAGTGTATTTTAGACTTTTTAAACAACGAATAAACTTTTAATTTCTCCTCTTCGTTCTGCAAAAAGGATCCCTCCTCGTTGGAAGTAGTAAACTTTTTGGTTCTACAGACAAAGGAAAGCGAAAGAATTTGATAGTTTTTTGTGATCAGAAATAAATGGAAAAAATATATGATGATTGCATGCGAGGTTTACCAGAAAGTAGAAATGGTAGCATAAAATGGATTTTTCATTTTTGAAGACGGGTATGGAACGTCACCCCGGAATAAATCATTGGATAACCAAAATCTCTTCTATAGGTCGCCTCAAGGGGTTTGCTACGTTTAATCACTTAGTAGGGGCGCCCAGGTTCGTGGGGTGAGATGTGTCCAGGATTTGGCGGCGGATGCGTCTACCTACCAGTTAGCGAGACCTTTTCATATCTCCAACCGGACTCTCATAGTGATGTCTGTACGAATGTGGATGAGTGCAAGCGAGATGGAGTGCTTGCAAGATCTTATAAAAGGCGATGCACGTTAGTTGTATGCCTCTTTTGTTACAAGCAGCTCCCCAATAAATAACAGTACAAGATCACGTATCATTATTGTGTACGACTAATACTCAGCCTCTACACCACATTGGCACCAGTTACATTTGGCATACATTACACTCATCGACCCATCGTCTTGCACCGCAGTGGGAGGGATGGATTTATACGCCTGTCACTCCTGGTCCCACTGACCTCCAGATTCCTACCCACCACTCATTCCTTTTTCCTGACCAGAAACTTCTCTCTAATTCCGTAAAAAACCATCAACACAGCATCCTCAAAGATGACATAGGCTATGACGGAGATTAACCATGTGAATTTAAGTGTTTGATATGTAGTTACTAAGTCTCTCAGCGGATGTCATATGTTAGGACATACATTTCTATAAGGAGAAATATTCCGGCTAACGCCACAAAGAAGTTGGTAAACTCTTAAGCTGCGCTTACACCAAAGTCTTCCACTAAGTTTTCCACAAGTTGCGGCAATTTGTTGCTTTTTCTACAAAATACAGCAACTTTATCTGTCTTCTACTTGTGGAGAGACAAATCTTCCACTAAATTTTGGTTTCCCGCGGAGTGTCGGTAAAGATCAAGAAGAAAGTTGACAACTAAAAGTGGAAGATTGGTTGCTGCGCGCTTTGCGCAGGCAACTTGTAGGAAACTAGTGGAGAACTGTTCCCCATCCACGCAAACTTACAAACTTCAATAAAAAACAGTGAAATGGTTGATTTTGAGATTTTAAACAAATAACCGAGACTTGTGAACGAATCACCAGTAGCCAAAAAACGTAATGTAACTGCTACCTTTTCTTGGACAAGTACTGCTTTCCTGTAGTTTGTGTCACGTTTCTTGATTTTATGTCCGATCATTGAAATCAAATACTCAAAGTCACTACTGGTCATTCTCAGTGCAGTTTTTGACACTCCCGTCGCACCTCAGCTTACCACTCAACGGATCGACGTCATCTTCTCGGAGATAATGCCTAATTCTTGACACTACTGCCTTTCGCGCCAATTCTTTGGCAACAAGTTTTCCATTTGTTGTTCTAAATTTGAGAAGAGCAACTTTTAGTTGACAATTTTTAATAGAAAACAATGTTTTGTCAACTTTTATAATTTAACTTTTATTATTATTATTACAGTTTTTGTAGCTTTAAGGTGTCTCCATAGGTGTCAGTAATAGTGCCACATGAAAGAGGCAACTGTGGGACGTTTGGGCCTAATACCCGAATGGTTACGAAGATAGCCGATGTTAGCCGATCTACAGGCGAGCATCTTCAGTGTGCAATTCCACCGCTTCAGAATATCTTAGAGCTCCCTATAAAATGGACGTGAGTCTAGTTAGATATACATTTTAAACACGACACGATAATAAATATTAGCCGTAATCTCAGAATGAACCGAAGTGTTGTTGAAATCTCTCGATCTTCCAAGTGTATTGCTAATAAAATGAATATACCAGTACACAACAAAGTTTTAAAAAAATGAAGCGAAAAATTTTATCGAATATGAGATTAATAAAAATACAGGAAGTTAACTTGACACCGGGATTTAACTAAGAGTGTCTTACTGTTTCTCATCCGTATTGGTATTTTCGTGGCCAACTTCATTCCAATGTAACTTCAGAGCAAACATCGATAATAACAGTAATTAATCTTGCAATATGAAATATGGGCACTTTGATAAAATTTCAGTTATTTATTAATTATTATTACCTATGATTACGTCCGCTAGACAATGCAGCAGAACTAGTTTCAATCAAGTTATTTATATCCGCTAAGAAACTAAGAATTTCTAACTAGTCTAGACCGCTCTTATTTCCTACTGACATCCTTGATCCTTGAGTGCAATCCTTTGTGATTTGTCTGGTGTCCTGTGAATGTCCGCATCATTAGTGTCTAGATACAAATCATTCAATTGTAAAGTGGTCAACGTTCTCGCTATATATAAAAGATATTGCAATTTATTACCGTTTATTTCTTATAGTGTTTTTTAATGTATTCATTTTATATATATGCCCCCCTGGACTTTTACGGTAAAATTCGAGAAACAGCACACACTTGCAAGAACATACAAACTGTAAGTATGATTCATGTATAATTAATACCTTTCGAGTTAAAAGGAGTTTATTTTATTTAAACGCCAAGGGGTTTTTACATACAATGCAGTACATCTTTTTTTGAAAAATTAAAAAAAAAGAAGATAATAATTTAAATGCACAAAAGTTCAAAAATATAGATAACATATTATAAATTGATAGGTGACCGGATAACTCATCAAAATGACAATTCAACACACCTATAAAAAGTGTTATAAAGTTATGAAAAGTGATGAAACAAAAACTAGGTTAAATATGTAATTATGAACCAAATTGATAATCTGCCAATTTCCTCAAAATCAAAGATATTATTAATAAAAAACGTATAAGTTTAAAGTTTGCCAAGTTCAAATTATTGTCAAATAAATCCATATCGTTCAAATACTTGTTACCAACTATAGTTGGAAGTTGAAATTACATATATAATTTTAAATGTATAAAATGTTAATGTTTTTTCTAGTTGTTCGTTTAGGTACATGTAGATTTATCGAATGCACGAGTCACGACAATCGAATTAAAGAGTTCAAGGACGAATTTGGGATTCAAAGTTTATTTAGAGAGGTTTAAATTTTTGCATCAGCTGGTAAAAGAAACATTAAAAAATAAAAAGATAACGGTCACAACTAGAAATCGAACACATGATCTCTTGTCTTACCGGGACAGGCATCTTTAACCACTAGACCATTTGGGACCTATTTACTAAACGTCATATTTTTCGATCTCATATTTCGAATTCAGAATTAATAATATCAAAGAAAAACCACAAATTACTCATTAAAAATAATATAAATAATTGATCCTATAATTTGTAAGACCACCATTCCGAATTGAAACGTTGCTTGAAATGGCTTAGGATGTGTTTGGTGATCAGATCTGAATAGCCAGGTATTTCCCCACCTTCCTCTCCCCCATCTCCTTCCACTCCCCACTACCTTCAGTCCCACAATATATACATGGGGATGCCATAGTCTCACTTGCTCCAGATGATTTGGAGCAGTTGGGATTCTTGTATTGTTTCACATAATTGTTTTAATGTTGGTAGTGATGTAGGTATATTATGCTCTTCCAAATGTAATAATAAAAAATACAAAAAAATGTTTATTTCTAATGTAAATGAATCATTTAATTTGCCTTAAGAGATAATTAAGTAGTAAAAACCATTTTTTTTCCCATAATATTTGTAATTTACTTATGGGCAATTGTGCGCTTGAGTTGTCTATTGAAGAATGTTGTACTTCGACTTTCGTACATTATAAGATAAACGAAATTGTATGCAAAGTGGTTTAATGGAAGATCAATTCAAAATACTTCAAAGTGTTTGATATGGAGTTTTATATTATTATTGTTATGAATGATTAACCTTTGCATCAATGATGATGAGTCTTATACCCAGGGACGAATCACATATAGGAAAGTGAATTCTGATCAAAACCTTGTACTATAGTACCGCCCAGCATAAAGTTTGATTTTTCTTTTCTTAACATTCTCATTAAAGAACATAAGTATTTATTATTAAAATAAATACTGGAAAGTCCAATTATGTCCTGTGCGTGGGAACCGTATCTAAATTTCGCTAGCAAACAATAAACTGTGTTAATCTCAAGTGACCTACCAGGTAAGTATGGTACTGTATATTATCTCTATATATAGTTAGTAATAACATAGATCATTATAGAAATGTATTATATATTTGTACAGCGCCCTTGAGGGGATTTCGCTCTAAAACGGCGCTATACAAATCATCCAAATATTATTATTATTATTTATTAGAGAACTGAACAGATAACTCTAATAATGAAGGACTGAACGCAGTTGGCGCTAACAAAATGTCCAAAGAAGCGAAGGCAGTCCACAATGGAGTGCTGGTTCCTACCATGATGTATGGAAGTGAGGCATGGAACTGGCCAAGAAAGGATGAAAGAAGACTGTAGGCTGTAGAAATGAGATCCCTGAGGCTTATGTGTGTTAAAACTATGTATGATCGTGTGAGAAATGTGAAGATTCGCAAATAATTAAAGGCTGATGTAAGGGTAATGATTTAGATTAAGAAAGGAACGCTTAGATGGTTTGGTCATGTAGAGCGAATGAGTGAAGAAAGGAGTGTAAGGAGAATATAAGATGAAAATGCGAATGGAGAAGTCGGGGACGCCCGAGGAAGACATGGCACGATCAAGTGAATCAGATACTTGAGTCGGACCATGTCAAGAGTCAAAATAATAGAAGAGTATGTATGAGACGATGTATGATTGTGAATGAGGCAAGAAATGTATGTCAAGACCGAGTTGTTTGTCCTCTCTGCCTACTCCTGCGGAGAAACGGCATGATGGTTAGTTAGTAAGGAGAACTGAATACAGTAATCAAAATCCCAAGAAGTTATCAAAGAAGGCAAAGCTAACGTACTAGGCCTTATACACCATGCATATTGATTTAGTTATTGTTTTTAGTGAAATCTTCAAATATTCATGTCTTTTCAGCGAAAAATATTGGCATGATCTAGAATTTGGCAGCAGAACTACGATTCATCGGCTTTGTTCAGTGTAAAAGATAAATATAAACTTAATTTGGATACACAATAATTATGCCATAGACAATTATTGCAATTGCTTCAGGCCAAATATCAATTGATTCATTTTCGTCACCGGTCAGAATTAATCCACATGACTCACTGTTTTTAATTAATAATCTATAAAAACAATATTAATTTTCAGATATGTCTAGTTGAGTACATTTACTGAGAACCGTTTAGTTCGAACTATGTACGATGGATACTTTACTGAATGCGTGCATCAATTCTTGACAATTTACCACAGACATATGAATATTAATAGACTAGAAATTAAGGATGAGGGGTAAAATCAACTGTTGAAGAACGAAGAGGGTAAAGCTGACTGTGATTCGTCAATAAATCAATCTGATAGTATATAGGCATCTCGCCTTATAATATCACCATTTAGTTCTTAAAAGTAAAATCTGCTTTTGAATGAGTAGACATTTTTACATGGGAGCGTAAATTACTCGTCACGTTATGAACAAACTTGCGAAGTCCAAATTCGGCAAAATAAATTTCTTCCATTTTCAGAGTCGAATATTTCGTTTATGTATTTAGTTAAGACACTTTTATAAATGTTCATAATTTACTTCCCAGCAACCAACCAGCTTTGTGTTTCACGTCCAGACGTATATCGATGTGAGTTTCTACAACTGATCCATATTATACGATGTGAATATGCTTAAAATAAAGTAAAATAATGCTTATATATGGAATGTAATACGACAATTGGGTTTATTCTCTTTTTCACATCTATTTTTACAAGTTTTCATAGCACAAGTCACCATTTTGCCGTGTTATTTCGTAAAATGAACCGATGATGCCTCGACCATAGTTCGCTTAAGAATGATGACGTCACGTTTTCTAAATTCACGGGAGGCCAGACGCGAGCCCAGCCGGCTCCAATGGAACCGGTATGGGGAGTGGGGAATAATACACTTTTAATCACTTAGGGCACGTCTACTAATATTCATATGTCTATGCAATTTACGCATTTACGATGTGATAATCAGCACAAACTAAACTGGTATTTTTTCGCCTTGAAAACATGTTAACAAAAGTAAGTAATGAGTAATCTAGTTATTTTGCCATTTTCGATTAAAAGCGTTTTTTTTTATTTCTTTAATTGTTAATTAATTTGATAATAAATCTCTACCTGTTGTTTTGGATGAGGGCTAAGATAATTATTTATCTTGATTTTGTAATAATTCATTCAAGTATATTTGTTACTGTTCACATGAACAGTAACAAAGCGAACACATACGAACACCACGTTTACTCATTAACCACAAATTACTCATTAAAAGTATCTATAATATTATTATGCGATCGTCTGGACGATCTGGGCCCTCTGATTGGTCGAATTCAAATAATTTGTTTCGGTTAAATTCCGCTAACTTGAAAATTAAGACCCAATTTCATACTAAAATAGGATCACCAGATTTCTTCAAAAGCATCGTTTCTGCTCATATAATATTTGGATAATATCGAAGAAAATATGTTTTAGAAAGTTCACAATCCTTAATTGGATTAATTACATTACAGTAAAAATTATCCACAATTACGTTTTATATATTTGACGCCTGTCAAGAATCAAACATTCCAAGGTTCCTTAAAAATGTCAATCCCTCCTTTACCGGCCGCTGGAGTAGTTTCCCTATTGGCCGACAGAGCGCATAAGAGCGATATACAAATACGTACAATTTCATTTATTCAAACAACGGTAATTATTTACGTGAAACTACCATTTTAATACGCATTTACAAATAAAACAAACATTTGATTCAACTTAATGACAATAAACAACAACTCTTTGTATGTACGATTTTGAACAGTTAATATCAGTTGTAGACATGTAGTCAATAATAGTGTTTCATTTGAAATAATCCATCACAAATACGTAAAATTTCATTTATTTAAACAACTGTCATTCATATTATGCCTAAATTGAGCATGCTATTATTCATTAACTCCTTCCTGTTCTCTCTCTGTGAATGACCTAATATCTATCTATTAAATGTAACTGTTGTTAGTATCACTTAAACTGGGCGAAGCCCAACCAAGTGCTGCCCGCGGAGCGGGTTTTTAACTGCTAGTATAAATAATTGATTCTATATTTGCGGCACGTTCCAAAGTGGAAGATACTCTCCATAAAATAAATAAATAAAATTCTCTCTTCCCTGGTGTAAGACCACCATTCAGAATTGAAACGTTGCTTGAAATAGCTTTGGCTGTTTTTGGTGATCAGATCTGAAAACTAGGTATTTCCCCACCTTCCTCCTCCCCATATCCTTCCCCTCTCTACTACCTTTAGCCCCAGAACATACCCCAAGTGCTGATATAGACTCACTGGCTCCATATGATTGGGAGCAGTCGGGACTCTTTTTAATGTTGGTAGTGAGGTAGGCATATTACGCTCCTCCAAATGAAATAATAAAAATATATATATTTATAATGAAAAAAATGGCCTTAAAAGTCATTGTAAATTTGACACCTTAAATTTCACAATAATTGAAAACTCGGAATAAACCGAGTTATAACGACTGCTTTAGATGACCTCCGTGGTTAGTTAGCTTTGCTACGAAACCGGAGTTCACGGGTTCAAATCCCGGTTGCGCAGGTAAATTTTATTTGTTTATGTTTGTTATATCACAATAATAATAATGTTTATTTCAGCTGGACAGAGCGGTGTGTGCAATGCTCTGCCTGCCATCAAAGTTTATATTTAAGTTAATACATAAAAAATCAATATAGAAATAAATAAATAAATTGATGAACACATTAGGATTTTTGGTGTCTTGAGTGAAATTCTCCATCTCTGGTGTAGAGGCCCTCCCTTCCACTGGGCAACGGCCTGGACAAGAGTGTTGTCCGATCTCTGGTAGCGCTGACTCGTCCCGGCTATTCTGTGACGCATCAAATCAGCGAACCAATGCACCCTTCCTTCGGTGAACATCTGTGAGGCGCTGTATCTCCAGGGGAGACCAAATAGGGCTCTGTATGCGTGGTTGTACTGTACTCGGAGTGTGTTCATGACGCCTTGTGTGTATGTCGTCCATAGCTCGCTAGTGTAGAAGCTCATACAGTATGTTTGGAAAAGTTGCTTCTTCACCGGAGGACTGCACTTGTTGAATCTTCTGGTAAGCATGTTAGCTCGCACACTCAGTACTCTTCTTTGGCGTTCTATGTCATTTTTATCATTTAGGTCATCGGCGATGTCATGCACCAAATATTTGGGACAGTGGGACCAGTATTTGCTTTAAATATCAGCTGGGATGACTTTTTAGCATTGTACATCAGCACGTTACTAAAAATAGTTTTGGCTGTGTTTGTATATCCTTCCCCTCCCAACTACTTTCAGCAACTCACAACGTACTCCGATTGTGGGTGACATATGCTGGCTCCAAACGCTTGGGAGCAGAACTATATATTTTAAAGAAACCCAATTTGATTGGTGTAACTGACCCGTTAGCAAAATTCACAGAAGGTAAATGTTTTATTTAAAACATTGGTATTTTTAAATTCCGCAAAAACTTTACGTTTAAATAATCGTGAAATCGAGTAAATGTTAGAAGCCTAGAAACGTGATGTTTTACAAGGACGTCAAATGATCGGTGTTGGGTAATTTAAAAACCATTTTAATGTATTACCAAACACTAATATTATGGCAATACGAATTATATAATAAATTGCCAAAAAAAACTATTATTGTATCATTCTATTTCCGTGTGATTTTTTTTTTGATCGTGAAATGAGGAAATTATTCGATAGTTCATTGATTTTAGCTCCGTTTGAGGTAAGTCCTTATTTATTATTGGATTAATCTTATACTCAATTAAAAATTCGTAATTCGTTATCAAGATTTTGTAGGCATTTTTTCATTTGGAAAATAGATGTCTCATTTTAACCAGATGAAGGACTATACATGTGTTGTAGAGATTAAAAATAAACATGTCTTTTTAGAAATGAAACAGTTTTATGACTGTTCCATGTCACAATATCCTGTTTTAATTATAATTTCCTTTGTTCCTCTACTACTTTAAACTATCTGCCAGTGATATTCAATTGTTATTGTAATTATATTAAAACACAAATAACTTTGTTTACATCACTTTAATATATAACCTTTAAATGTTTCATGAACAAAGTTCACCTCATCAGGAGCAAGTATATACTAATGAGGTGAACTTTGTTCATGAAACATGTAGAGGTTAAATATATTAAAGTGATGTAAACAAAGTTATTTATGTTTTAATATAATAAATAATGACATCACAAAGTGATAAGCTTTCAGAAGAAATTTTCTTCGAAAAATTGTTATTGTAACATACATGTCATTTATCTTGTTACTCGGATCATTATTATCGTAAAAGGGCATTAAATCTAGTAAATTCCATCCTTCAATTCAAATTTGTGGTGTTGTGGAAACATTACATTAAAGGTCCTAATGGTCGAGTGGTCAGAGGCGTTGTCCCGGTAAGACAGAGATTTAATTTGGACCGCCGCGCCGTCAGCAAGCTATTTATTGTAAAACCAACAGCTCTGCCATATGTCACATAGGTGGTTCGCTACGTTTGGTGATTTAGCAGTGGTGCCCGGGTTCATCGGGAGAGGTGTATTCAGGATGCGCCTGCACCAGCTGCGTGGCGTGCCGGATCGGGAGAGGCTGGTTTGAGGAGACCCTTTGACCTCTCCAAACTGGTCTTTCTTGACCCATCGCCTTACACCGCAGCGCGGTGTTAGATCTTACGTCCGGACATACTGATCCCTAGATTCCTACCCAACCTCATAACTTCCTCTCCTTCATTTCTTCAAAAAGACCCTCCACACAGCATCTCCAAAGATGCTCTGAAAGAAATTTATTTCCCTCAGGTCCTCCTGTGTGCGGTTAATGTTAAAAAAAAGATCCTGGGCTCGATTCCCAGTTGAGCGTTTACTTTTTATTTTTCTGTTTCGTGTTTCACTTAGATTTGTTAGTATTATCTTTTCTTCAATGATATATTACATTGATGGGTATAACCTTCAAATATATAAAAAAGAAAAGTAATTTCAATAAAAATCAAAGAAATTTTGATTGTGGTGCAAACATTTTGACTGTGGTGCAAATATTTTGACTGTGACGCAAACATTTTGACTGTGGTGCAAACATTTTGACTCTGGTGCAAACATTTTTTGTCATATGCACAAATAAAAAAAATAAAAGATAATAAATCAACTAAGGCGAATTGAATATCTCTTATTATGATGTGGACTAGATTTTAAGATGAGATTAGATGAAGTTAATAATGTAACACCATTAATTGGTGTGGATTATTGCCGTACAGAAAATCACAAGGTCACAATGAAATGGCAGTAATTAACTTTGCAATAAAATTAATAATTCCATTAGCTATAGTTATCTCCAATTTGGCGTGGTATATCATGACCTCAGTCCAAATATAAAGTTACGAAAAACCGTTTAAATATTTTTCATTTGCTTGGAGAGAAAAAAATTGTTAATAATGAAATTAATAAACTAATTTTGCAATACAAATTAATAATACCTCATCATCGTAACCTTCAGTAAACAAATATCATTTTTTCAGAGCTAAGACCAAACTGCACGACTGTCAAAGTTGTGCGTTTATCGCGGGAGTCGCTATATGCACAGCGACTAGTCGACAGGGGGCGTGGCCAACATATCCGAGCATACCCGAGCTGTTCCGAGTTTTTTTTAATGTTAAATTCCGTCAAATTAGTATTTACCTAATATGCATGCATTGTGTGCGTTGTGATTGAAATTTATTAGCTGGATTTTTTTTTTTTACGTTCAAATTTTATTTAAGTTAACTATTTCTGCGATGTTGAGCGGCTACGCTAATTTTGTGTAACATGGTTTATGATGAAAAAGAAAATGCCCCCTTTATACCGCCTGCTCGCGTCAAGGCAAGAAAAACATCCCAGTTTTCAATTCGTTTAGCGGCTACGCTAGGTTTGTGTAACATGGTTTGTGATTCAAAAGAAAGTGTCCCTTTTATACCGCCTGCTCACGTCAAGTCAAGAAAAACATCCCAGTTTTCAAATAGTTTAGCGGCTACGCTAGGTTTGTGTAACATGGTTTGTGATTCAAAAGAAATTCAGGCTTGTTGAAGCTGGAGTTTCCTCAGTACGAGATGTGTCTATTGTTGGAGCAATTTATTAATCATAAATTTCAGGATGAGGCAGAACCTGATCGGCTCAATTCAGGGTTTATCTGTCATGTTTTTAAAGGGGTTTGTTCCCTCAATGTTTATATTTCATTTGTGTGGTGTAATGTATTATTTTCCATTAATAAAATAATATCAAATATGCAGCTTATATGTATCAACTTAAATTCAGTTTTTTTGTAATATTTATATTTTTGTAATACCTGCATCAACTGTAAAGCGCCCCTGAGGTGATATCTCACAAAAGCGGCGCTATACAAATTGTCCAATAAATAAATAAATAAATGTATCAATGAATTGCCCAACTTCCTTCATTGCTCACTTATCCTTCAACATGCTATATGGCATCCAAATTTTCACATTGACTCCAAATAATGCTAGTTTTACTTTCCCATAGGTGTAGGTACTGTTTTGTAATGTAAAAAGATTAGATACTTTGAGTATATATAGGCCTAATACGAATCTGTACAAAAGTTGAACATAGGACCTACCACAAGTCTTTTATTGTCCAAAAGTTAATTATATTTGCAGGAATTAGAATGTGGTTGCCATACCAAACAGTCTTTATTAAGGCTTTGGAATCGACTTTATGATATCGGCCCTATAGTAATGTAATCTAACCAAATGAAATCAAGGTGCAAGAATCGTATGAAATGAAAGATGAAAATTAGCTATCGGCTGCTCGGCAATATTCGGAAATGCTCGGCCGTGACGTCACAAAAAAAAATCTGAACGGAGAACCAATTTCAAATAAAGCGCCGAAACACTTCACTTCGGGTATGCTCGGAAATGTTGGCCACGCCCCCTGTCGATGAGTCGCTGTGCATATAGCGACTCCCGTTTATCGCGCAGTGCGTAGTTGCGATTTGCAAAAGAATGGGTGAACGATGTTGGCAACACCCATCAATAAACTAATCACTAGATTGATAAATCCGTGCTTTTGTATGAAATACGTTGGTCCTATATTTAACCATAGATATGCCAATATGTAGACACATTTTAAAAGTGCGATTCTTCTATATCACACACCACCGACAAGGATAGGGAAGCTAAAAAAAAGGCGCGACCATAAACAATAAATTTTTCAAAATGAAAAAGTTTTTTTGTTTTAAACCACTTTATTTTATTATATATTTCTACCGGTTTCGGTTGTTCCCAACCTTCTTCAAGAAGCATTAGAAGCATTTAGAATCATTAGAATTAGTAAAAATTATATAAAAATAAAAGTAATTCTCCAATTTTAAATAAACAGTTAGAACTAACCACCAGTCCTTTGTTCCTTTTCTCCCTATCTAACCCCTACTCTTCCCTTACCCCTCTACCTACCTGTCTCTGACTCCCTCCACACCTTCTCTAAATTGCTTTCTCATTCATTTTTATTTACCTCATAAGATTTCTCCGTACTATATTTAGTTTATATATTTATTGTCCTGAAGAAGGTTGGGAACAACCGAAACCGGTCGACATATATAATACAGGGTCGTCCAATAAGAGGTGTTATTTTGATATTCAATCGTAAAAGATCAATTTTTTCGTTGCTTGTTGGCGGTTATTGTTGAGGCTTTTCAACAATAACTCTTGTGTTTTCCGAGCCCCAGTTGCGACAATTTTGCTTTTTGACGAAGCCACCGAGGTGGAAATGGGCCTCATCACTCAAGATGATTTGCATTTGATTCACTCAAGTGAATTTTAATAATTTCAATGCCGTGTTGAAGCGTATATCGTTTTATTTTTATTAATGGTATAGTTTTTACTTGTCAAATATCAAAAAATGACAGCTTTAAAAGTAACATCTACCGAAATAGCGGGCTATTCAAAATAACACCTCTTATTGGAAAACCCTGTACAATAAAGTGGTTAAAAACAAAAAAACTTTTTCATTTTGTATAATGTCAAGCCACAAAGTGTTTGCTTTCTTCGATAATAATAAAATTTTCATACGGAGCCTACCCAATTCTCACCCTAAATTATTATTATAAAAATAAAAATGTTTGAACTGTTAAAATGCACGACAACAAGGTTCTATCAGGCAATGTACTGAACTGAGAAAATGATCTTTCTTTACAGATCATTTACTTAGGACAGCGCTTTGTCGGGTGGACACCTGTTTTCCTGTTGAAAAACAATCAACAATATATCGTGAAAATAACATAAAATGACTTATCACAAATTTGAATAAACATTTTTAAATATAATTTTTCTCTTTAAAATTACAATTCAACACACCTTTAAAAAGTGCTATAGAGTTATGAAAAGTGATGAAACAAAAACTAGGTTAAATAGTTACCTATGTAACCTTTTAACATTTTTTATAGGTGTGTTGAATTGTCATTTTGATGAGTTATTCGGTCACCATCCAAATCTGCCTCCATGACAACAATGACAATTTCAATGGCATAGTTCAAGACCCACCGAGATAGATTTATTTCGATCCACCATAGATATACAACTCAACAGTTTTTCCATAGACATTCAGAGTTTTTCATTGGTGATTGTAGGTACCTGAATGTGTGACGTATCAAACCATGGAGATTTACTGTGTGTTTTCTTCGGTTCAAATTTTCGATTGGAATTTATACCGCGGTTAGTTAGTTAGTCATAGGAAGTTTTTTTTACTAATAAAATAGTTCATGGCTCATCTCCCTTGCTTCCATTGTCTATGGTATTACTCTTCAGTATCTATGACGAATATTATTAGTTCGCAGTACGGAGACAAATCCACAATTATCAGTATATAATTTAAATCTGCTTTAAACTTTGATTAGGTATTTCCCAATTGCAATATTGATTCTATTACAAAATTAGCAACAAAAAAACCTGCACAGGAGCAAAATAAATTAAATCTAAATCATTTATTGAGTATTTATTATTATTATGTTCGGACTAACGAATTAGACTACAAAGAAATTTGCAAACGGCGCCGAACGACAAAAAACAAGTCCCGTTTTATCATGACAAGTAAATTATAAGACTTAATTTATTATAAATGCTGACTTGCTGTTTTTAAATCTATCATGCAAATTCTAAATACTTGAATGATTTTATTAGTAGGTGCTGATTTGACAGCTTTGTATGTTGGATTATTTTTTAGCTTTGTGGCCGCTAAGACACTGAAATCATTTTTAAAGCATTGGCGTAGATATCGCTTAAGTAGACCGCAAAGAATTCTTCGTACAAATATCTCAAAAAAAATATTTGTTTAATCACACCGCCTGTCAAAATCTTTCATTTAACTGAGATATGTTTTTTTACACTTACCCCGTATAGGAGGCCCTGAGGAATATAAATTACTTCAGGGTCATGTCACCTTTTGGGATGCTGTGTGGAGGGTCGTTTTTAAGGAGAGGAAGTTCTGGGAGGGTAAAGGGTATGAGGATTAGGTAGGAATCTAGGGATCAGTTGTCCAAAGTGACGGACATACGAATATATCCCTCCCACTGCGGCGTGAGGCAATGGGTCGAGAGACTAGTTGGAGAGGTTCTCCCCAAACAAGCCTCTACCGATCTGGCACGTCACGCAGCTGATGGGCAGGCGCATCCTGAATATAAAAGGCACAATTCACCCGATGAACCCGGGCACCTCTGCTAAATCCCCAAACGTAGCGAGCCACTCGGGGTGACTTATGGCAGAAGTGTTGGTTCTCCAATAAATGGCTTCCGGAGCAGCGGTACTGACCCCGCCTCCCAAATTTTATTTTTAATAATATTACGAATATATCTACCTACAATTCGTGTTATTATTAAAAATACGAATAATTCACAGTCGAATGATTTACACAGAATCTATACCAGGAGAAAAATAAATTGATCTCGATTCATCGTCATGCTCATATTATGTCGACTGCTTGAAGCATTCATATATTCTCAGGATACATTCCTAATTAAATGGTACAAATAATAAACTGTTCTCGATGTCAATCACATACTACGAGTATGCGTGATTCATAAAAATAACAGCAGGTCGATTGTCACTAAACAAACAAACAAAAAAACACAAAACAAACAAAAACAAAACAAAAAGCAAACAAATGCAAAAAACTAAAAAGAAAATAACAAAAAATTAAAATAATTAAAAGCAATACAAAAATTTACACAAAAAAACGTACACAAATAATAAAAAATTAAAAACAAAAAAAAATAAAGTTTTAACAATTCAACACAGATTGTACCTTGAGTATAATACAAAATCAACTGTTTCTTTAAAATAATACGTTATTTGTTTAGCGCAAACAATAAAATAACGAATTCCTTATTTCTAAAGTTGAACTGTAACAATAAATACTTACACACTTTTAACTTGTTTATTACTGAGCAAGGAGTCTTCACTCGTGACTGGTATGAATGTTTCCATCGCTGGCTTTTCCAATATCTCTTGGTCTTTCTTTTTTTATCGCCAGTCTATTTTTAAAAGATCGTGATAATCGCTTTTTATAAACAATATGCATTTTTATAAACAATATGGTTTTTCCCATGTGGCATATTCGAGATGTTAACAAAATACTCTAAATATGTTAATATTATTGTTGCCATCTTACTATAAACGTACTGCCCAATGCTTCTTTTGTTGACATTTTTGTTTTATTTTTCGTACATTTGTTACTAAAATTTTGTTTATTTTTGTCTACCGGTCTCGAAACAACCGTGTCATTAATTTTTCTTTTTTGGTTTAAATTTAATGTTATTAATATATTAAGTTTACATGTATGTATTTTTTTAAATGATGTAATTGTAAAGCTGCACATCTTGATACAGGAATGCCCTAGTGAGATGTGCAGAGTATTTTTTTTTATGTTACAAACTGTTTTTTGAATAAATAAATAAAATGTATATTTTTTTACAAATTTCAAATGCTTATTCAACTTCTTTATTTTTAAATCCTATTTAACCCTTCAGGTTTTTAAATATTTTTACCAACAAGTCTTTGGAATTTCTGAATGCCCCCGATGTATCTAAAATGTGTAACATATTACTTATTTTTGAAGTTGTTAAAAAAATACTATTTTAGAAACTAGATAAAATTGTCTTTGAACGTTTTGCATTTGAAAAAACATTGTTCTTAATAAAAACTCTTTAAAATCAAACATAAAAATGTTAACATAAAACTTGCTAGTACATTTTGACTAGGAACTTCCATAATTTTGAAAGAAGTCTGTATTTTTAAAACATATTACTTTTGTGTAGATAATTAGTAATAAAACTTTCACTTCACTTTTTACGCTGTTTGTACAATGTAAATATTTTTTTAACTGTCAATGAGAAAATGCCGTCAATTCGTAATCGAGCACTTTGACATTTTTTTTAAATTTTATCCATGTAATAATGTATAAATGTTTGAAACAAACTGTAAAGAATAATTATTTTTTTTACAATGACGAACATATTACATATCTACGCATTATAGAAAAAAATATATAAATACTTTTATAATGTATTGACGAACCGGTCAGATCTGTCTTTCAGAGGCTATAATGCGTAACTAGAGGCTATATGATGTTTGTGGCTATTAATGTCCTTCCGAGGCCTGAAGGGATAAAAACTTCAAAGTGTAAATCCTGTGGTTATCATCAAATAGTACAGTAAATTTAAACATCCCTCGAATCAAATGGAGTGGAATCATGACGAAGGCTAATGACAAATCCAAGTTTTGTCATTTTTTTTACCTTTCTTCAGTTTTTGCCAATTTTGACAAAGAAGAACTAATTTTTCCACAAAAAATAACAATCCTTTTTAAAGTAAACTAAATTTTCTACAACTTTAAATAAAAAACGGTATCTTTGGACTTAAAAGTGTTTGAGACACAACTGTTTAAAGATCTGAACAGATTAATTGTTTGAATTTCATAGCACAAGAAATTACCGTTCAAAATTTTTTGTTATTTTCATACATTTTTGCATATAATACTTGTTTGGTGCAGTGATTAGGTGCAAAATCATATTCTTTGTCTTTTTATTGCCTTTCAACGTCCTGATATTAAAGGTTTGAGGTAAAACTCTAAACACGTTCCAGTGAAATCCTGGGCTACGTGCAAAGTGTAAAAATTTTCTGTGCATTTATTGTTCGATACTAATTCTAGGTTATAACAACATTTTTCCATAACATTAAAAATCCTTATTCGTTTATTTTTCCGGTAGTTAGCAATATTGTTTTCAACGTTTCCTCTAACATAACAAGCCACAACTATCTAAAATTCATATCAGTCATTTTATTTACAAATGCAAGTAGAAATACCGAGTACCGCTGATTTGTTAAAATCCTATTAAAAATGTGAATGCACGCCATTTCCCAAAGAAATATCAGTAAATTCAGAATATATCTGAACACGTGTTCTTGCAGGTGCGTTTATCCTTATATATTATAAGTTTTATAAACACTTGTTCCGACATCCTCATAACACAATCGTCTTCCACTGATAGTTGTTTTAGGAAATCTATCCCTCGTTGAAGGCCTGCAGTCACGTTTTCAACAGGAAAACAAATAATTTAACCAGATTTAAAAAAGTAATTGCAATATTTCATATCAGTAGATTTTTTCCGTGTGGAATTAAGATCCCTCTATTTTCATTTTGTAATATCACCCATAAATAAATATGAGAGCAGCTGCTTTGGAGTATACCAACATATTATGTGTGGTAAGTTAACAGTTTCAAATTAAAAAACCTGTTTTGAATAATGTTAGTTCACAATTGGTTTTACTGTCATGCGCTATAACTGTAAATTAATATTACGTACCAAACCCGTAAACAATTGCCAATAGATTGAAGTTTTAAGTTGTAAATTGTATCTTTAAAAATAGCTAATGTTCTCAATTTGTTTTTTACTTGATAAAAAACAAACCCGTAAAAAACAAAGTTTTATTTTCTATGATGCATCCATTTTAAAATGTCCTTTAAAACATAAATAAAATTGGTTTGACTGAGTACTCAACATTCCTTCCCAGAAAATGGAGTCAACAGTTCTACCTCGCCAAATTCCGATCAGGAAAAGCGACATTTATTACGTGTATTAAATGCTGTAATGTCATTCGATTTCAAAGAATTTCTTAATTTATTGCATAACACCTCTGCCATAGGTCATCCCAAGTGTTTCGCTACGTTTGGTGATGTAGCAGGGGTGCTCGGGTTCATCGCGTGAGTAGTGTGTTCATAGTGTGTTCAGGATACGCCTGCCCACCAGCTGCATGGCGTGCCAGATCGGTAGAGGCTGGTTTGGGGAGAACCTCTCCAAATATTCTCTCGACTCATTGCCTTGCGCTGCAGTGGGAGGGGTCTATTCATGTGTCTATCACTCCTGGAAACACTGATCCTTAGATTCCTACCCAATCCTCATACCTTTATCTTCCCAGAACATCCTCTCAATCCCTTCTTTAAAAAAAACCTCCACACAACATCCCCAAAATTGACATAGGCACTGAGGAAAACTAATTTCCTCAGGACCCGCTGTATAAGGTTAGTGTAAAAAAAAATAATTGCGTATATGTCTGCGTGTATGTGTTTGATTACCACCAAAAGTTGACGAAATGCATCGTCATCAACAACGAGTCTATCTGTCGAGTTTCACCTCGGCCGGACGTCGATAATTGGGTAAATTTCCGCTTCCAGGATTAGCATTAATTAATAAATAATTTAAAACCTTTACACAAATATTTCGGAAACAGAGAGGTATGCATAAATTTACACGAAAATATCGAATAGTAACTGTCAGATGATGAAATATTAAATGCAAGCCAAGACCTCTTCGTAATAGGTACCCATTCAGTTTTTGAATAAACAATTCAATATTTTTAACAATAAAAAATTTCAATTACACAACAATTAAATATAGAATTAGATTTGGGCACCAAATTATTGTTCGATTAAAAAGCGGCCAGTGAAACCACGTATTGAATCATACTTTACAGGGTTTTTACGGATTAGTTCGGCGTGAATTAATAAATTCATCATCAGGATATTGGCTCCGAGCGTGAATCAGCAAGAAATCTGTATTAGCGAATGTCACCGGTGAAACTTCAAGGTTCGAATCTGCCACGGATTTATTTTGACTCGAGTTAATAAATATAATAAATTCATCATTCGTTTTTGGAAGATATTAAGTGAGATTGTCGATTAATTTATTGAAACTTGTGTCAGGAATTTAAGAGGGAATCATAAAAATCGCAAAACAACAAACATTCGATATAAATTTATTTGGGAAAATTAATCGATTATTGTTAGTTTTTTAAGTTACGAAAATACGATATGTTGTCGTGTTGTAATTTGTTTTGTTTTTTTATCTCTCCTTTTCTATCCCCTGTATTTGTAATCGATCATAATCTATTTTTACCAATGTATTAATGGATTACCTTCTTCTAAATTCTTACCTTGGCTCTGTGCTTTTGTATATATCTCTGTCTGTTTCGTTTTTTGTTTCTTCTTGTTTGTTCTACTTTAACCTTCATTTTTCTATTTGTGTAGGTACTGTTTTGTATGTGAAACTTATATTTATGATATTTTTCTATTTTTGTACTGTTTCGTATGTGAAACTTAAAATGCTGATATCAAAATACCAATGTAAAATTGTACCTATTAACTCCCACTAATATATTGTAATTTCCTCTCACCCTGCATTGGTTTTGCAAGAAAAAAAATCGTGGGCGTGGTGTGGGTTTGAATTTGGGGAAAAAAATTACATTTAAAAAAAAATTAAAACACTTCTGAGAAAAACGTTTTGTCGCTGCCTTCACCGGATTCCGAATGGAATGGAATAAATTACATTTTTGTTATATTTCTTACACTATGACAGAATGAGTGATACTTTTAGTATCAAATACGGAGAAAAATGAGTATTTCTTATTTATTTAAATCTAATAAATAATAAACTTTTAATAAATTCGTAATATATTGGAATACGTGTTCATGCACGTGAATTTGTCTTGATAGTATATAATGACGAAATGCTAAAATATTAGCATTTTCATGAACTCGTGTTTCGACATCGTGATAAAATAATAGTAATTTAGATACTAAAATCTTGTTAATTCATTTGTTAAGGCCTGCAATTTTTTAACCGGATTACCAAAAAATTAAAGAGAGTCTTATTTAATTAGCAATACTCACTTTTCTCCGTACTTTCTCGAAAATATACTCCAAACAGCATCTTTAAAATGGTGTCATCTCATATTAAACAGGCTTGAATTTCAATATTACACAGCCAGAATTACAAATGGACGGAAATACACATGGAAGAAATTACACGTGGAGAGAATTTCAATTTTACGCAGCCAGAATTACTAGCGGACGGAAATACACATGTACCAAATTACACACGGAGAGAATTTCAATATTATACTGCCAGAATTGCGAGCGGACGGAAATACACATGGGAGAATTTACACATGGAGATAATTTCAATATTACACAGTGCTAAGATATGGTACCCGGAATCGAACCTGGTTATAAATTGGCTAAGCTCAGTAGAAAGGTAAAGCAGATGACTCGTGTACAATCAGGGGTGGGCAGTTCTTTGATCAGCAGCTCGTCCATCGGTCAGGAGGTTGGAAAAGGACATCGCAATAATAACACATAAGTAAGGGCACAAGGTATATTAATCATCTTCTAAAGAAACACAGGTATAAATTGGATCTCTACTCTCTACACTCTCTGTGACGACCGGATGAAACGAGTATCTTTACAAGAAGTTACAGGAATTGAACACAAGAAAGGGGATAGGTTGAAAGCTTACGATTCGCCTTGATGGGGTATGGTACATCATGTTGACCAGGTTTCCCGCGCTCAAAAGCGGCGGTACTGTTGATGTGGTGATATTCACTCGGGATTTTACACGGAAACGGAACTCTACTGAGTTTAGTTCGAACCAAGATAATAGACATGATTGGCAATTGATAGCAAAATGCATCTAGTAGGAAACTGGCACGAGATCGCGTCTGTTTCTATTATTACGTAATTCCGCGCGCTCGAACATTGTGAGCGTTTGTGGTTCGCTCTGCGAGAAACACACTGTTGCAATGACCGAGGTCCGCTCTCGACTGGCGGCGGCCGGTGCCGGCCCGTGTTGAGCTGAGAACGCTCCCTGGGTGGTCCGTGCTGATCACGCGGCGGCTCGCTGCGTTTTGTCACGTACGCCACGACCTTCTGGCATGGGGAAAGCGAGGCTAAAGTGTGCATCTTTTTTATAGGGTGACTTGTATTACGTAACACATTCCCCCTCCGCCAGTAAAAGGCGACGTGGTAATGAAGCTTTAGGCGCTAAAAATCCTCTTCACTTTGTCGTGAGGGAAGTAGAGAGAGAAGAAAAACAGTGTTGATTTACAAAAAAAACAAAGAAAAAATACATGGTTATGCAATGATGAAAAGACAACATACAAGGTTATGCAGTGATGACAAGAACAACATACAAGTTTATGCAGTGATGAAAAGAACAAACATACAAGTTTATGCAGTGATGACAAGAACAACATACAAGGTTATGCAGTGATGAAAAGACAACATACAAGGTTATGCAGTGATGAAAAGAACAAACATACAAGTTTATGCAGTGATGACAAGAACAACATACAAGGTTATGCAATGATGACAAGAACAACATACAAGGTTATGCAATGATGAAAAGACAACAAACAAGGTTATGCAGTGATGAAAAGAACAAAAAAAGGGACTCTAAAATTTCATTGGTCTGTAAGCTAAGTTTGAAGAGCGTAGTGTTTTCGTAGAGTACCAAGTAGACGTAATTTCACTGAAGTTATAAAGTTACATTTTCACTGTAACTTGACCCATTTGAGATTGCACTCAAGTATCACTAGGGCCATAGAAATTGAACTGTGCTTCTTGGTTGTGGTTGAGGGATGGTGATGCGGAGGGCCAGAAGTATCCGGGTTTTGTTGTTGTACCAGCGTGAATTCCATTATGCTGATGTGGTGGAGCAGTGGTTGTCAAGGTCAAATGAAGTTGGTATTAACATGGAGTAATACCAATAAGTTGATTGATGGTTGATGCGTGTAGTGGCTATTATGTTGAGTTTGCGCATCGGCAAGTGGTTGGTTTGTACAAATGGCAAGTGGTTGATTTGTACGATGGCCAGTAGTTGATTTGCACAAACGGCAAGTGGTTGATTGCACAACGGCAAGTGGTTGATTTGCACAACGGCAAGTGGTTGATTGCACAATGGCAAGTGGTTGATTTGCACAAACGGCAAGTGGTTGATTTGCACAACGGCAAGTGGTTGATTTGCACAAACGGCAAGTGGTTGATTTGCACAAACGGCAAGTGGTTGATTGCACAACGGCAAGTGGTTGATTGCAGGAACATAATTAACCTTGAGCTGGCATGCTCTGAGGTTGGTCCTATTTGAATGTGGTTTTAATGATGAGACAACTTGATTTGCAACTGCACGCACGACTCACACCTAATTTGGGTGCGGTCGGGTGTTTTTGGTACGCAGAGATTAGAGAGATGTGAGTGATGGAAGTGAAGGCGGCAAAGAAGAGAAGCTCAGCTTGCAGGTGATGAGGAGGGCTGCTGGTCTTCTTTTTAATCCAGGGACAGGTTATTATTAGAGCCAAAATTCTTGAAGTTTACCTGCCTAGTAGACCAATGATGCAAAACGTTTGGAGAGAAACAAATTGTGTTCAAGAGAAAAGACAAAAAGACAAAAAAAAACGTCGTTGGTTAGAGAGGAGTGAGAGAGAGTAAAGAGAGTAGAGAGAGATCCAATATGCTAACTATACCATGAGTATCCCGAGATTGGGGAGACAAAAAAACTATCACGACTGGCGTGAGGTTACCTATTTGATATACAAGGTATGGGTAGGTGGTTGTACAGTAGTAACACCAAGTTTCTGAAAGAAGTTGGCTTTCCATGGCCGGTGTTAGCGCTTGAGCGATAACAACTTACGACTTTCAAAATTACAAGAAATGTGTTGATTACCTAGGAATAGGGTGAAAAGGAGAGATTTGAAGCAAATTTCATGGATAAAG
Organism: Hesperophylax magnus; assembly: GCA_026573805.1. Classification (NCBI taxonomy): domain Eukaryota; kingdom Metazoa; phylum Arthropoda; class Insecta; order Trichoptera; family Limnephilidae; genus Hesperophylax; species Hesperophylax magnus. The sequence goes on from JAIUSX010000088.1 coordinate 4,239,989, forward strand.
ATTGTCTTATAGACAGACGATACGCTATGTGCGTAGGGTACACCTTCCAGATTCATGAAATTAACCTCAAGGATAATGAGGGATGAGAAGAAAATGGCGATGAGCGAGAAGGTCTGCTGGTGATGGAGCTGATTCTCCGTTCGATCTCTTTCAGAGAACGAAATGTGGTCAACCAGCAGATTTCCTAACTTTTACAAATGTACAAGAGTTTGATGGAAGGGTGAAGGATGGAGGATTGAGTAGCGAAAATTGATAGTGACTGAGCTAATTCCCAATTCGATCTCTATGTGAGGACGAAATATATCAACCAGCAAATTTCCTAACTCTTTACACAAATATACATGAATTTGATGAAAAGGTGAAGGAGAATACACAGTAATAACAATCTAATCTTTCACGTGTATTTGGTGAAAGATTAGGGGTCGTATTTAATCTTCTACAGTTTGTGAGAACATGACAGACCCTTGCTCAAGTTTCACAAACCTGGGAGTTTTTCTTATTCGTCTCCCAGACAACGAGTTAGGTGGTTTTGTGTCACTGTCTCAATTAACTCCCACGACACGATACCTCATAACCAACAGTGAAGCTGATGGCTAGTCCATGGTCAATGGATAGTGGATGGTTCTTGGGTCCGCTGACAAGAAGTCCACAGGTATCAGTTAGCGTAAAAAATTGCTGAATGCACAGCTTCATGTTTGTTTGAAGAGAACAAAAAAAATTCTCACTACAGTGAAGGACATTTCCCTCAGTGTCATGAGTTATACAAAAAAGGGCCCCAATTAAGGGTGACAAGTCAGGGTAAAATGATCTACGTCCGGTAGAACAAGTACATAGTGTCAACTTATTTAAAGAAAACAACAACAAGATATTGTATCGTTCGCACGAATCATGGTAAGTATTATAACGTCTTCACGTCTCATGTAGAAATTGAACGAATTACGAAAGAACCCTAGTATTGAAAAGAAAGGTACAACATAGATATTTATAACCATTTAATGGAACAAATTATCTCTTTGGCCACAGAGTATGTAAGCCAGTAAAAAAGTAATTATAACGAACTTCTCGTATCATGGTGGATATTATAACATTCTCATGTATAGTGTTAGATTTTATAACGATCCCTCGTCTCATGGTGGATATTGTAACATTCTCATGTATCATGAAAATAACATATCAACGTTCAATAATGAAGAAAAAGTACCATTTCAATACCGGAAGAAAGATACATACACAATGTCAACAACAATCAAGTAGTGGCTATTGGTATTATCAAAAAATGACGACGGCATAACCTTTGGTTGGGTTTATGCGTTAAGTTGGCAATAATACAAGACATATGCCAACAAGGATGTCTTAAACAAGACACCAATAAATAGCAAAAGAGACCTATTTGGTTTTACTAACTCTTTGCTTACAAAAAAGGTTTGTAGTGGTTTATTTAAGACCTTTTAGGGTTTTACTTACTTAAAATGACCAAACAAAAACAAGGAAACACACTTGGTGTTGCCAAAATTGCCACAAACACGAATGTTGTGAACTTTATGATACAAATTTGAAACAGAAGGCACCTAAAGACACAGGATGACTTAATATGAGTGACCTGGCTCGGTGTATTTGACAAGGCAAATTAATGCTTATTTAAGTCAAAATATAGTACATAATATAACAAATTGGGGTCAGGAAGTTGAGATCTTAAGATTTTACAAACTCAATGTGACCGAAAGGTGTTATGTATTATACAATGTTATTGATGAGGAGGACAAATCGGTGTTTGTTCTCCTTTACAACAACCTTTTTCAGAATTGACGTGTCAATATCGAATTCTGAAAAAAACAACAAATTAGAGCAAATGGGAATGTTGAGCGCCATTCAATTTTTTAGAAAAAACTGAAAAAACTTTAAAACAAAGTAATTGTAACTTTTTATTTGTTACACCTATGTAAACTTGAATCAAATGACGATACCAAACTGGAATTTACACACGCATTATGATTACAAGTTACAGGGGGTAGAATATTCACCTCAATTGGGTGTATGTTGCAAAGGGGCCATTGTTTTATGTACGATGGAACCCATTGGAACAAATGTGAAGAACAAAGTGAAAGAACAATGTGAAGAACGAAGAACAGAAAAAATATTTACAAAACAATGTTGTAAGTGACTTTTGTGGTATTTATGACAAAAAATAGTTATGTATTTAGTGTCGTAAGTGTCAGAATGGTAACGACTAACAAATGATGTCCAGGGTCATGACTCCGGGAGCATAAATTGTTTTGGGAGGTGGAAAAAGTCTCTTGACTGGAATGATATCAGTTCCAGAGAAGATACGTACAAAATATTAGTACAATTTATAAACATTACACGGTGAGGTGTGACAAAGAAACAAAAATAACAAAGGGTTTATACAAAAGAGCATAATAGTACAAGTATTGGTGAGAAATGATTTAAAACCACAGTTGACACTTCTGTGTTTTAGAAAAAAAAGGTTACCTTGCAGAGGTCGAAAATGCGAGTTTTTATATGAAACTAACGCGTTAAGACATGCTGTTTGTCTGCACGAGGGCCAAATCTCGTGGGACAAAGGTAGAGCCAAAAGTTTGTTAGTTATGTGAGTGTGAGCTAGTGAAGGTGGTGTCTATTGTGTCCACACTTCCTAGTTTGACAATATCTTTTACGTGATAGTTGCCGATGTGTTTCCCAGAGGCATCCGATAGGGTGTACACTACATCGGAGATTTTTCTCAGGACTTTTGCTTTAACAAAGCGAGGAGCTAGTTTTGCAGAGAAATACAGAGCACCTTGTGAGAGTGTGTTGTTGCGTCTCCAAACTATGTCGTTTTCCTTAAAGGTAACATGTTTCCTGCGTAAATTATATCTGTTTGCACTCTTTTTGTGAGCAAGTATCAACGCATCTGTGACTTCGCTGTAGATAGCGGAAAGTTCCTCAAGACGGTGAGCATAATTCTCTGATGGGTTATCAGTAGAAGGAGGAAAAGATGATGGGAGGCTAGCGTCCCAATGCAAGGAGCCATGGACAATTTGTTCCATACCATGTTTGAGGAAGAAAGGAGTGTACCCAGTAGTGAGGTTCACTGTATTGTTTAGTGCAGCTTGAATTTTTTCTAGATTTTTGCACCATGTTCGTTGATCTTTGTCAACCAGGATTGCCAGAGCTGTGTTGATGGTCTGGTTGTAACGCTCTACCGTATTATTTTGAGGCGTGTAAAGGGTATTATAGAAAATATCTTTTATGCCATATTTGGCCAGAAATTCCTTGAATTCCAGAGCTATGAATTGTTTTCCATTGTCGCAAATGACGGTGCGAGGAGTGCCGTAGGGGATAAAAATGTTTTTTTCTAACAAGTTTATGATTGCAGAGGCTGTGGCTCTTTTTAATGGGAAGATCCAACAGAACTTTGTGAATACATCCACTATGCTAAGTATATGCATGTTTCCGGCGTAGCTTCTGGGAAAAGGGCCGATGAGATCCATAGAGAATGATTGTAATGGCCTGTCTGCTCGTTTGGGGTTATTCATGAGACCAGATGGGGGTGCAGTACTATGTTTGTATGCTTTGCAAATGTCGCACTTAGAGATGTAGTTGCGAACTTGTTTAAACAGGCCTGGCCAGTAATACCTTAAGGCTATCTTCTTATAGGTTTTGAAAGTTCCTGGGTGTATGGATCCGGGGGCGCTGTGATTGTCGATGATAATTTTTTGTGTGTCCTCCGAGGGAATGACTAACTTCCAAGCATAGTCCTCGAGTATAGACAGTGGTGGTTTGCAGTTACGATATAACCGACCTTCTTTTATAATAAAGTTGGGAATTTTTTGCGGGTTGTTCCTGCATTCCTCGTAGGTTTTTAAATACCAAGTGTCTTTGGTGGTAGGAGTTGGTGTTGCTTCTTCGGAGGTCAGAGTGGCGAGTTCTATTCAAAAAAAGATGGGCTTGTGATGATGGGTGAAGAATTTTGTGAAAAGAAGTCCCAATATGGAAAAAAAATGGCCAGCGGTTTCCTTGTGTTTTTGATGGAAAAGTTTCTGAGATGTGCGTTTTGAAAAAAATTTTCCGAAAAAACTTCAAATTTCCGAAAAAATTAAATTTCTCGAAAAAATTTCAAAGTCCTTGATTTTTGAAAAAAATGGCCAGGGGTTACCCTGGGATTTTGATGGAAAAGTCCCCGAGATGTGCGTTTTGAAAAAAAATTTCCAAAAAACCAAACTTCCGAAAAATTAAATTTCTCGAAAAAATTTCAAAGTCCTTGATTTTTGAAAAAAATGGCCAGGGATTACCCTGGGATTTTGATGGAAAAGTCCCTGAGATGTGCGTTTTTGAAAAAAATTTCCGAAAAAACCAAATTTCCGAAAAAATTAAATTTCTCGAAAAAATTTCAAAGTCCTTGATTTTTGAAAAAAATGGCCAGGGGTTACCCTGGGATTTTGATGGAAAAGTCCCTGAGATGTGCGTTTTGAAAAAATTTTGAAAAAACTTCAAAGTGAGAAAATTTCCGAAAAATAAAATTTACGAAAAATTTCAAAGTCCTTGATTTGAGAAAAAAAATGGCCAGGGATTACCCTGGGATTTTGATGGAAAAGTCCCTGAGATGTGCGTTTTTGAAAAAAATTTCCGAAAAAACCAAATTTCCGAAAAAATTTCCGAATACAGATTTCGAGGAAGTATTGTTTGTTCTTTCAACAATTAATGGAGGGTTGTTTGTGATTCGTGACCAATTGTCTGAATTTAGGCAGAACCAGCTTTTGGTTATTTACACGCAAGCATCCCTTTCCCTGGACAACGACAGGCTCGAGGCGGAGAAGGGCCGAGAGTCGGGGATTTACGTCAATCGCGAATCTCAATTATATGTAAGGAGTAGGTCGGCTTTCAAGACTTTTTATTACAAAAAGGATACACTACCCACTTTTATTACATATAAAGCGAAATTATCAGATGACAGAAGGGCTTTAGTTTCCTTGGTTGTGTATTTTGCAGAGCGATGCTGTCTTATGGTTCCACGAACAAGAAATTCATTTTGTATCATGTACAAGATTTGAAATTGTTGAATTGTAGTTTAATGTAGCTCGTTTCCTCTAATAGTTGTACTCGGAAAGTAAACCTTCATGGTTAAAGATCACTATGTGATGTTTGAGGTGTCCGAAAAGAAGTGAATGTTGGTTGCGCACCTTGTGATAGAATACCGGTAATTAAATTTTGTCGAGTGACGATTCGTAGAACTTGTAATTTAACACAGAATAGTTTTAATGTGACACGGTTGTTTTAGATTTGACGCGATGGTTTGTAGAACAGCTATGATTTATTGGAAGAAAACATAGTTATTCAATTGTTAATACAAAGCAAGACATAAAACACAGTGAAAGAGTTCAAGATTATTTCCAATTTTGACCTCCCGATGGACGATTAATAATCAGAGAAAAACCACGTTTGCGCCAGTGCTAACATACGCTAACATACGCTAACATACGCTAACATATGCTAACATATGGGTAAACCGGTATCGAACCTGGTTAAATATTGGCTAAGTTCAGTAGAAAGGTAAAGCAGATGACTCGTGTACAATCAGGGGTGGGCAGTTCTTTGATCAGCAGCTCGTCCATCGGTCAGGAGGTTGGAAAAGGCCATCACAATAATAACACATAAGTAAGGGCACAAGGTATATTAATCATCTTCTAAAGAAACACAGGTATAAATTGGATCTCTACTCTCTACACTCTCTGTGACGACCGGATGAAACGAGTATCTTTACAAGAAGTTACAGGAATTGAACACAAGAAAGGGGATAGGTTGAAAGCTTACGATTCGCCTTGATGGGGTATGGTACATCATGTTGACCAGGTTTCCCGCGCTCAAAAGCGGCGGTACTGTTGATGTGGTGATATTCACTCGGGATTTTACACGGAAACGGAACTCTACTGAGTTTAGTTCGAACCAAGATAATAGACATGATTGGCAATTGATAGCAAAATGCATCTAGTAGGAAACTGGCACGAGATCGCGTCTGTTTCTATTATTACGTAATTCCGCGCGCTCGAACATTGTGAGCGTTTGTGGTTCGCTCTGCGAGAAACACACTGTTGCAATGACCGAGGTCCGCTCTCGACTGGCGGCGGCCGGTGCCGGCCCGTGTTGAGCTGAGAACGCTCCCTGGGTGGTCCGTGCCGATCACGCGGCGGCTCGCTGCGTTTTGTCACGTACGCCACGACCTTCTGGCATGGGGAAAGCGAGGCTAAAGTGTGCATCTTTTTTATAGGGTGACTTGTATTACGTAACAACAGCCAGACTTGCAAGCGGACGGAAATACACATTAATGAAATAACACACGGAGAAAATTTCAATATTACACAGCCAGAATTACAAACGGACGGAAATACACATGGAAGAAATTACACATGGAGAGAATTTCAATATTACACAATAAGAATTACAAACGGATGGAAATACACATGGACGAAATTACACATGGAGATATTTTCAATATTACACAGTAAGAATTACAAATGGATGGAAATACACATTGACGAAATTACAAACGGAGAGAATTTCAATAGTACACAGCCAGAATTACAAACGGACGGAAATACACATGGACGAAATTACACATGGAGAGAATTTCAATATTGCACAGTAATAATTACAAACGGATGGAAATGCACATGGACGAAATTACACATGGAGAGAATTTCAATATTACACAGTAAGTATTACAAACGGATGGAAATACACATGGACGAAATTACACATGGAGAGAATTTCAATATTACACAGTAAGTATTACAAGCGGATGGAAATACACATTGACGAAATTACATATGGAGAGAATTTTAATATTACACAGTAAGAATTACAAACGGATGGAAATACACATGGACGAAATTATACATGGAGAGAATTTCACTTCCAACACTTTCTTAATTCAAAATCTTTCATAGTTGAAATTTATTTAGATTCTAAAAAAATAAAAGTTAGGTTACGTTTTTTTACTTAACCTAACTTTTGTTGAATCTCTCCGTATGTATTCTCTTTGATGTGTAATAAATCTTCAAGTATCGCGCCTGAGGTAAGTGTCCCGGTTGCCTCACCTTGTCCAGGCCTGGAAATAAACATCTGAGAAATGCTCTATTGTTAGAAGGTAATCCTGACTTCTGTCTGCGCTGATAGAATTGAATCAACAACTTTCAACTAAAAATCACTTTTTTGAAGGTTGTCAGATACGCTTAGGTTGTAAAATTAACACAATTACCTTGTTTAACTCATTCAAATTGTAGGTAAAAAGGTATCTGCTGTATTAATCCTTTAAGTTTACTGCAGTAGTATAATCAGAAGACTAGATGTGGCAATTTGCATAATCCTTGCTATTAAATAAATCGTTAATATATAAGTTGAAATTAGTAATAAGACATTACGTGAATATGGGGATATTCAAATTTGAACGATTCTTTTTAAACGAATCATCGAAATACTCGGCTTCAGTCGAACTTACTAATTCAAGCTATGGAAGGACTTACCTAAAGACTAGACTAGACTATATTCAAATTTGAACGATTATTTTTATATGTATCATCGAAATATTCGGCTTCAGTCGAACTTACTAATTCAAGCTATGGAAGGACTTACCTAAAGACTAGACTAGACTATATTCAAATTTGAACGATTATTTTTATACGAATCATCGAAATACTCGGCTTCAGTCGAACTTACTAATTCAAGCTATGGAAGGACTAACCTAAAGACTAGACTAGACTATATTCAAATTTGAACGATTCTTTTTATACTGTTGTAACAAATTTTGTTCTGTTTTAATATCAAATATATGTTGGTACCTACCCACTTTGTCTGTTTTTTTTTTAAATAGTCAGTTCTAATTTTAAAAATAATAACTCAGATTCAATTTAAATCCTAGTTCCATAGTTTATTGAATCCGAGTTGCAGACAGAAGCACAATAGAAATTAGTATGTTTGGGGTCCCTGCGCAGAATATATATATATATATATATATATAGTTCAGTGTGATTCAGAGTAATGTTTTTTCTCATAAAAATCAACCTCACTAGGACTAAGCCTGTATTGAGGTTAACTATTTACATTTGAGTGAAGCAAACATAAAGTGTTACAAAAACATTTTTTTTTAAAAGGAAGAAAAAATATGTATTAGTTGAGTTACCAGAAGGGTAATTTGACAGTATATTGTAACGATATTTGAACCATAACTAATCATTGCTCATTCATTAAAAGCCTTTAGTCCCGTTTTAAAAGGAAAACAAATAATTTTACCATATTTAAAAAAAATTAATAGTATTTTATTTTTCAGTACTAGCTGACGTGTACCCGGCGTTGCTCGTGATGATTTGTAGTAAAGTTTTGAAGTTGCGAATTCTTAGATAAAATCGACATTTTTCTACTTTCTATAAATATAATATGCATTTATTATAAAAACCTTTCGGAAAAAATCTTCTAAATGATAATGAAAACTCTATCAAAATCCGTTGCGCAGTTTAGAAGAACTAAGCTCACAAGTTTTGAGGTTGTAAATTCTAGGATACTCATCGACATCTCTCTACTTTCTATAGATATAGATATGAATTTATTGTATATAAAAACCTTCCGGAAGAACTTCTCTAATGTGTGGTTTAGAAATAAGCGCACAAACAGATGAGGATTGCAAATTTATTTTATACTATTTAGAGAAGTTTTCTCCATGTAGGTGACTAAGATACGCAATACTATCCTTGGATGCAGTGTAAAAGTTAAGTTTTTCTTGTTATTTTATGCATCATAATCACTTTTGAAGGAAGGAAGTTGTTTTAAAAACATCTTTACAGAATAAAAATACAAATGTTGAAACATAAGTGAGTGCATTTACCTCTAAAAACCTTACTCTTTCGGTTCAATAATCCCCCAAAACCCCAAGTATTTATTTTGCAATAATATGTTTTTTAAATTTGATATTGAATACGCAAAGATTATCAGAAGGCAAGGTCACCCATATCAAACACAAGGAAGTAAGACATAACTTCTAAACCGCAAAACGCAAAAGATATTAATGGATTTAAGACATAGGATTTTCCCGAGAAAACCCGCTATCACAATACGGCAGAGTGACAGAATTCTATAAAACTAGTTTCTTGAGTGTGTATTAATTAGTAGCCATTAATTTTATGTTAGCGGGAATTCCTTCCAAGAACCGCAAGGTACCAATGATGGATTAATTATGCTGTACAGGTAAATCATTGAAAAGAGGACACTTTTCAATATATTTGTGCACACCGACATTATCGAAAGATTATATGTAAATACGAATGTTAGAGAGAGCACTAATATTAAAAATCGATAATAATTAAGGCGATGCCATACGTAGTAATGCAAAATCGTGTGTTTGTGGTTTGAAAATTTGGTCGCCTAGAAATGTTTCAGATGCTTTAATTAAATACCGCTAGTAGAATACATCTTGGCCTTTGAAATAATCGAGTATTTTTTAGATAAGTCTTTTTATAAGGCCAGAAAAAAATTATGTATAAGGCCTATGAAAACTGCTTTAAAGTTTAAAATCTCCTACTTACGAACCCATTTTCGGTTATGATTTTATTTTAATGTGGCAAATTAAGTTATTTACAAAATGATCGAAAAAAAATTCAATATTTATGCCTGAACATCCACAAAATAAAATAAAAGACACTTTTTGGACATGTTTTTTTCTTGCATAAATCAAAACAGGCGGATGGTGTTAAGCGGGTATTTAAATTTTATCGTCATCTACGTAAGGTTTGTTATTGATAGCGGCTCAATTTAAAATATTACACGATGTAGTGCATCGCCTTAAGCGAAAATGGTGAAAATATTTAATAAAATACGACTCTTTTGAAATAGAGCAAAAAATCTCTCGACAAATGCTTTAGTTACATTTAAAGATACACTGCGAATTTTTTCATGCCTATAAAATATTAGACAACAGAACAAAACTATTTTAAATCATTTTCGAAGCTTACTTTGCGATTTTTTTCAATCGAGGGAATTTCATATAATTAACGTTTCGGCATAACAAATGTATGGGTGTTATCTTCAAAAATAACTTTTTATCTTAGAGGGCTTAAGCTACTGATTACTTAGTACTGCGTAACGAAGTTTTTTTTTTAATTCGTTTTAAATATAGACTCGCAATTCAATTCGATATATTCTTTTAAAGTTTTTTGTTTCATTCAAAAGAGAATTGAAAAAACACAAAATGAATCATTTTATTTACATGTATCTACTTGTTTGTTTAAATTCTTCACACAATACATTCCAAATTTTAAAGTGATACTTTAATTGAAAGCAAATCCGAATTCTAGAGTTCTTTGAACTAGAGTTACAGACACAGTACACAGTACACAGTACACAGTAGAAATTAGTTTTTATTAAATTATTAGTGTACCCTGCAATGCCTATTGCTAATATTTTCTTACGTCTTCCACGATTCACTACTGTACACCACAATGTTACTGTAAAAAAACTACATTACATCAACTTTAATTTGACTCGTTATCTCATTCCAGTGCAGAGATGTAATAAGTGTTCCTTGGGCATCCCTGACTTCTTCTACCATTTAAACCATCTAAATACTTCTGGCAGTAATACGAACAAACTTTGAAATTTTCAGCGATATCGGTGGACAACTTACGCAAGCTGAATAGTTATGTACAGGGTTTTCCAATAAGAGGTGTTATTTTGAATAGCACGCTATTTCGGTAGATGTTACTTTTGAAGCTGTCATTTTTTGATATTTGACAAGTAGAAACTACGCCATTAATAAAAATGGAACGATACACGCTTCAACAACGCATTGAAATTATTAAAATTCACTTGAGTGAATCAAATGCAAATCATCTTGAGTGATGAGGCCCATTTCCACCTCGGTGGCTTCGTCAACAAGCAAAATTGTCGCATCTGGGGCTCGGAAAACCTCAAGAATTATTGTTGAAAAGCCTCTCTATTCTCAACGTGTTACTGTTTGGTGCGGTTTATGGTCCGGCGGAGTCTTTGGACCTTACTTTTTTGAAAATGAGGATGAAGCAACAGTTACGGTGAATGGATTGCGCTATCGAGAGATGATTAATGATTTTTTATGTCCGGAATTGGATGGTATTGATCTGGACAACGTTTACTTTTAACAAAACGGCGCTACGTGCCACACAAGCAACGAAACCATTGATCTTTTACGATTGAATATCAAAATAACACCTCTTATTGGAAAATCCTTTATAAAGATTTTTTATTCATCCAGTACCTTAACCACTACGCAAAAAAGGGTATCTTTAAAATGATTTACGAGTACCTAAAACGTGTAGAAAAATTGATAGAACTCGATATTTCGAAAACACTTTCGTTTTGTTTGGGTAATTTGTAAGAAAACTGTAAATTCACTTTATCTCGTTCATATAATAAAAAATAAGAAATATTTTTTTAAGTAAAATTGTAACAATAGCGGCATGAATGATAAATTATTCATTTTGGCTTTTTAAATATATTTTTAATTTTATTACTGGCATCCAGTATAAATATTTGAGGTAAAATGGAAATAATAATTATTTTTCTTTCTAAATTCAAAAAATATGTATTTCCGCATGATAAAAAAATAATAAAAATACTTTTATAAAATATGGACGTCCGGTCATTTATGACCCTCAAACGCTGGAGAGGAAACCTTTGTTACGTTAATAATACAGGATGTTAGGGGGCGTACTTGACTTGCTTCAACCAGTTATTAGGAGTAAATTTAAAATTAAATTAAAATTTTCAAAATTATACTTTTTTTTCAAAATATATATTTTTTTTATTCTACGTGTTGACAATGGTCACTCAGGCGAGAAACCGCCTAACAATTCAGATCGACCCTGGCTGTCCAATGCCTATTGATTATCATGAGAGGAAGCTACAACCCAAAAATGTGTATATTCTTGGTATACCTTATATTGTAGGTAATAGGCATTAAAATCTTGACAAACGGAGTCTAGAAACGTTCGATTTCAACCACCAAACTGGTTTTTATTTATTTTGTAAATATTTTTTTAAGAAAGCAAAAAAGTTAATCAAGTGAAACTGTCACAGATAATCTTAGCTATAATACTGTATTTTTTTTAAATTGTTTCCTTCACGAATTCATATATTTCTATTGAAAAGGGTTTTTTTTCAGTAGTTTGCATTTATATTTTTTATTGAGTAATTTATTTTCTTATTTGTATTCTACTCAAGCGAAGCGATAGTATAACCTTCAATTTATCTAAAGCATATTTTTGGTATTCATAATGTATACCAATTCGTTATAAAGATTAATCAAAATAGTGATTTGGCATTAAACTTCACCTTAACTGCTTACTGCGGTTTAAGTCAATGAATCCCAAAGAAGATTTCACTCTTTATCCCATATCTTTAGGTTCCATATAAATTTGGCCCATTGTGGCAAACGATCGTTCAAGAAGTTTTGCAAACTTGTCATTGTATGCCAAAAAAAATCGAGTGGATAAGGTAATATTTTAACAACATAGATGCATTTTTTTCTGTACTATAACTAATTGTTTTTTTTTACTACCCATCGCAAAAACTATAACTAGTAACTCAAAACTAATACATACTTACGACCTACTGTAGGTTTTAATACAGAATACTGCCATATGTCTTACAAACATAGCTTAAAACCAGACACTTTCAACATATGAGGCGTGTTAAAACAAAAACAGCATTCTCCACTTCTTTTCGGTTTGAGTAACGCGCAATAAATGTTTTTTTGTAATTTTCCACACACTGTAATTATAAAATATAATTTTTTTAATAAAATAAGTGTTTCCATTAATTCTGCTCTATTTTATGATGATTAATTGGTGTTGAGAAGTGAGTTAGTTATGAGCTTCACAGATGCACTCATAGAGGGCAGTGCAAAGAGCTTGCTTGGAAGTCCGTAAGATGGCAGCTAGTGGCCAGTAGTCGCCAGGGCCAGTGAGAATACTCCCAGACAAACTTACTGTTCCCAGATCCCATTTAGCCAGCTTCTAGTCAGGTCGACTATCGAGTCACAATTTGGTAAAACACAACAATTGGTAAATTATTGAGTTATTTTCAATTGAAAGATGAAGATTGCCGCTTTTGTTGTGTAGATATTGGATATTGCCGGTTTTGTTGCAAACACATGCGGATTTTGCCGATATTGTTACGAATTGAAAACGCCATTTGTTTTTAGGTTCACACTTTATATGGGGCGGCCATGTTGAATATTATATTTCTGGATCTCTGATTGGCCCAAACAAAAACTGCCTTTGTTATTGCAGAACTTAATACAATCAATCAAAAATGTATGGGTGCTATCATTTTTGCTCCGAAACCTTTATAGCCCAGCTACACTACTCGCGAAGTTGATCGAAGTTGACCGAATACGATAGTGTGGGCACGAACTTCGCTTCGCTTCGGGCAACTTCGCTTCGCTTCGCCCGACTTCCGATTGTTGTCGGTAAATGCGCCCGAGTCAAAGGACTCGAAGCGTCCCGAAGTTCGAACACATAAATAAACCAATCACGACTGAGTTGGACTGAGTTACTCGCGAAGTTGCACGAGTGTGTGGGCACGCACTTCGAACTTCGGCTAACTTCGTCGAGGACTTCGTCGAAGCGTCGAAGCGAGTAGTGTAGCGGCCGCTTTACAGTTGTCAGTGGCATTTTTGATTCTCCATCCAACGCCATATATAACTCGCTTTAGACCAATGGTGGAGATTGCCGTCTTTGTTCTAACACGCCTCATATATATATACTTACGATTATTGGCCATACTGTCATTGGTAAAGCTTAAAAAAGTTGAAGAGTAAGAAAAATTATTAAATTAAATTAAATTATTATACAGGGTTTTCCAATAAGAGGTGTTATTTTGATATTCAATCGTAAAAGATCAATGGTTTCGTTGCTTGTGTGGCACGTAGCGCCGTCTTTTTGAAATTAAACGTTGTCCAGATCAATACCATCCAATTTTGGCCATAAAAAATCATTAATCATCTCTCGATAGCGCAATCCACTCACCGTAACTGTTGCTCCAGCCTCATTTTCAAAAGAGCAAGGTCCAATGACTCCGCCGGACCATAAACCGCACCAAACAGTCACACGTTGAGAATAGAGAGGCTATTCAACAAAAACTCTTGGATTTTCCGAGCCCCAGATGCGACAATTTTGCTTGTTGACGAAGCCACCGAGGTGGAAATGGGCCTCATCACTCAAGATGATTTGCATTTGATTCACTCAAGTGAATTTTAATAAGTTCAGTGCATTGTTGAAGCGTGTATCGTTCCATTTTTATCAATGGCGTAGTTTTTACTTGTCAAATGTCAAAAAATGACAGCTTTAAAAGTAACATCTACCGAAATAGTGGGCTATTTAAAATAACACCTCTTATTGGTAGTATTAAAACAGGAAATCAAGGAGAAAATCTTCTTCTAACCTTGTTTTTTTTTACATACCTAATCAAAAAGAAAACGTTGATATTATAAATCTTTGATAATTAGTTATTCATTCAAGACATTTACTACTGAAATATTGTATCATTCATTTTATGAGCCTGTTCGAGCGAGGTCATAAAAATGTAATTAATCAAACATTATAAAACAATTTAAATTAACCTTTATCATTTCATGGAGAAAACGATATTTAAGGACAAAATTTCAAGGAGATGAAAACAATCGTTTACGTGCTATGAACTCACCTTAGAATAACAAGGTTTACTGACTCAGTTACGTCCTTAGATATCGAGATCTACAGTAGTTACTTTTTCTAGAGTTCATTATATCTTAAGAACTGTTATGTTTGGCTCGTTATGAAAAGAAAATATGAGATAATATGGTCTAATGGTTAGGTATGTTTATTATGACAATCTAGAGATGATTACCTCAAAAGTAGCTTTATCCAGAACTTATTTGTCGCAATAGTGGAAAATAAATATTTATAAAAAGGGAACTTTTATGGAATAAGTAATAAACAGCCCAATATGTCAGGATAATCCAAAGATAATTAGGTCTAAAGTAGCTCTTTCTAGAGGTAATAATCTCTGGACTGGACTGGACTGAATAATTGGTTAAATATGAGATAAAATCTTGAAATAATTAGGCCTAATGTAGCTTTTTCTAAAGGACGTAATTGTAAAGTGATAATTAGCACATTATGAGATAAAAAAATTAGGTCTATAGTAGCTCTTTCTAGAAAGTGATGATTAGCTCATTATGACCCAAAAAATGAGATAAATAGATCTAAAGTAGCTCTTTCTACTCTCTGCAGAGTGATAATTAGCTCATTATGAGATAAAAATCCTAAGAAAATATGTTATAAAATAGCTCTTTCTGGAGGTCGTAATCATAAAGTCATTATTAGCTCATTATGAGATAAAAAAAACTTGTAATAATTTGTTTTGAATTAACTCTTCCTAGAGGTCGTAATTTCTGGACAGTGATGATTCTCTCATTATGGGATGAAAAAAAACCCTTAGGTAATTAGGTATAAAGTAGCTCTTTCTGGATGTCACAATCTCTGGATAGTGATGATATGCTCTTTTTTAGATTAAAAAAACTGAAATAATTAGATCTAAAGTAGCTTTTTTTAGAGGTCGTAATCTCTAGATAATGATAATTAGCTAAATGGGTTAGGTTTAGTGTAACTCTATCTGAATCTTGTTTTTTCGGGACTATGATAATAATCTCTATTAAGAACAATTTTCACATAATAATCTCTATTAAGAACAATCTTCAGATAATAATCCGGTGGCATTTGCCAAATCATCCAAATACCACTCAAAATTTACCACCAGGTTATTCGTAACCCAAGAATGTTTGCCTATATTTTTGACAAAAAAAAATCTAAAGTATCTCTTATGCGAGGGTTGTTTTTTAGTTATTTTTTACACTAACCCCACACTAGAAGACCTTAGAAAAATAATTTCCCTCGGGGCCGAAGATGCTGTGTGAAGGGTATTTTTAAGGAAAGGAAGGAGGAGAAGTTCTAGGAAGTAAAAAGGTATGAGGGTTGGGTAGGAATCTAGGGATCAGTGTCTCCAAGAGTGACGTACATATGAATATATCCCTCCCACGGCTGCGTAAGGCGATGGGTCGACAGAAAGAAAAAAAGGGCCAAATGTCTCCTCAAACCAGCCTCTCACGATCTGGCACTCCACGCAGCTGGTGGGCAGGCGCATCCTGAACACACCTCATCCGATGAACCCAGGCCCCCCTGTTAATTTTCCAAACGTAGCGAACCACGTACCCAACGTATCCAAAACCACCTCCCAAATTGAACATCGATAACAAACTTATTATGATAGGACAATCGTGAAAATTAGGTCTAACGTTGTCTAATTTCTCTATAGCTCATTATGATGGGAAACTCGTGAATAATTAGGTTTAACGTTGGCTTATTTCTCTATAGCCCATTATGATAGGACAATCGTGAATAATTAGGTATAACGTTCTCTAATTTCTCTATAGCTCATTATGAAAGGACAATCGTGAATAATTAAGTCTAACGTTGTCTAATTTCTCTATAGCTCATTATGATAATATAATCGCGAATAATTAGGTATAACGTTGTCTAATTTCTCTATAGCTCATTATGATAGGACAATAGTGAATAATTAGGTCTAACGTTGTCTAATATCTCTGCAGCTCATTATGATAGGAAACTCGTGAATAATTAGGTCTAACGTTGTCTAATTTCTCTATAGCTCATTATGATAGGACAATAGTGAATAATTAGGTCTAACGTTGTCTAATATCTCTGCAGCTCATTATGATAGGAAACTCGTGAATAATTAGGTCTAACGTTGTCTAATTTCTCTACAGCTCATTATGACAGGACTTGATGTTATGAGATGTTACTCTCTTGACCTTGAATGTTACTCTCTTTCTTAAGAGCTCTAGGTCGTTTTGTTAGGACATTATGGGTGAAACTTTGCCACCCCAATTAAGGTGACGATCTCTCAAACGAATTTTTAACACTCGCTTAAAATAATTTTAAAATGATTATTTACATCATTCAGAAAATATAATGCTAAAAATATTTACATTTAAATCTACCGCCTGTATTTTATACTGCACATCATTTAAACGTATTATTTATTTGCGGTTTGACATTATAAAATAATGATACGCTAGCTTGCTATAGATTAATTTATAAGGAACCGGTCCTAAAAATAATCCATTTCCTTTTAAAGAAATAAAACAGCTAGGTGTGTTGCAATTTTGAATAGAACATATTTTGGAGAAAATTGACGGAAATATGCATTATTGACGAAAAATGGTTCAAATATGCACGAACGAGTAAAAAGGTAAAAATATACAATATTCATATGCAATTAATAATAATAATAATTGGATGACTTGTATAGCGCCGTTTTTGTGCAAAATCACCTCAAGGGCGCTGTACAAACTTATAATACATTTCTACAGTGATCTATGTTATTACTTAACTATTTATGGAGATAATATACAGTACAATACTTACCTGGTAGGTCACTTGAGATTAACACTTAATTAACATTATCTAATTGTTTATTAGCGAAATTTAGATACAGGATTTAGGACTTAATTAGAAAATTCAATATAACTGGACTTTCTCTTAGGAATGGTATATTTAATTTAAGGGTACGACAGCTTAAAAAGGTAAGTTTTTAGTTTAGACCTGAATTCTGTTGGACTTGTTATGGATCTTATTTCCGGAGGGAGTTTATTCCAAGCCTTCGGCCCTGATACTCCGAAAGCGCGATCACCAAACTTAGTATTTGGCTTGCGCTTAGGTTCTATCAGTCTGCCTACAGCTGATGATGTTGCTGATATAAGAGTTGACTGCCTCAGACCAGTGTTTTCTGGGACGCATAGTTCAGAGATGTAGGGTGGGGCCATTTCATTGATGGATTTAAACACCATCCAGCACAGTTTGTACTGGATTCTTTCAGGGCACTTGAGCCAGTGAAAGTTACGAAGATGTTCTGAAATGTGCGAATATTTTGAAACCCCGGTTATGAGCCGTGCTGCTGCATTAAACACTGATTGAAGTTTGTCAATTTGATATTTTGGAAGGTTGGCATAAATGCCGTTGCAGTAATCGAGACGTGAGACTACGTAAGAGTTGATAAGTAGTTTTGTTGCTTCTGTAGGAAGGTTTCTTCGGACAGACTTGAGTTGTCTTAGGTAAAAAAAACCGGTGCTTACAGTCCTATTTATTTGACTTTTAAACGAAAAGTCTAAATCTAAATTGGCACCGAGAAGTTTGACTGTTGTTTTTGGGATGATATCTCTGCCGGAAATAGTAATAGGTGAATCGTCTATGAAATGTTGACGTTTGTTTGTGGCTGCCCAGAGAAACTCAGTCTAAGATGGATTGAGCTTCAGTTTGTTTGAAGACATCCAACGAGTTATTGCTTCTAGACATTCAGTTATACGGATCTTGAGACTATTGATTTCATTCGCAGTAAAAATAAACTTGCTGATCGTCAGCGTAGCAGTGAGACATGAGATCAAATGACTCGATTATTTTGGCGACATCATTTGTAAAAAGGATGAAGAGAAGTGGACCCAAAACGGATCCCTGGGGTACCCCTGAAGAAAGTGTTGCGAAGTTTGATAATTTATTTCCAACCCTCACGGCTTGTAAGTGATTGGATAAATAGGATACCAGCCAATTTTTTATGTCGGAATTCAAACCAAATGTTTCCTCTAATCTCCTGATGAGGAATTCATGATCAATCGAGTCAAACGCTGCACTCATGTCTAGGAGTGAGATAAATGATAACTTACCTGACTCTACGGCAAGAGTTATGTCTGATAGCATACGAAGTAGTCCGGTTTCAGTTGAGTGGAACTTTCTGTACGCAGATTGACGATTTGCGAATAATTTATTTGAATTCAAGTGACTGGTTATTTGTGCGGTAGCAATTTTCTCCAGGATTTTTGAAATAAATGGTAAGTTTGAAACTGGTCGATAATTACCTAAGTTATCGGCGTCTAGTTGTGAATTTTTCAGTATTGGTGTAACTACAGCTGACTTGAGTGGTTCAGGAAAGTCACCCGTGCTCAGTGATTTATTAAAAACATGAACTAGGAATGGAGCTAAAACAGTAGAACATTGTTTTAATAACCATGTCGGTATAGGATCAAGACTGCACTGTTTAATAGGTGAGCTTGAAATATTTTTTATTACTTCTTCCAGCGTTGTGGGTTTGAAGGAAGACAAAATTCCTTTAGAATTTAAAGTGAATATTGGCGGAGGGGAGTGAGATGCGGAAGCACGAATGGATTCAATTTTTTCCCGAAAAAAAATTGAGAAGGCTTCCGGGGTAATATCTATTTTCCTTGGAACAGTGACTTCGGAAATTACAGTCTTTATTGAGTTCCAGAGTCGTCGCGGGTTGGTTCGCTCAGATTTAATCTTTTCTTGTCTACATATGTTTTGTCTACATATGTTTATACATACTGATTTTGATTGCTAGTGCATGGGTGATGTGAAATAGCCCAGCGTAATGCGTAACATTACTCAAGTTAAAATTTTATTTATTTATTAGACCTACTTATCACATCAGATTATTTATTTAAATTTGTATTTATTTTGTTTAAATATTTAATAAATGCTTGGATGAATGAATAGCATGAAGATAAGTTACTGAGACAACGCTCGTTTCACTTAATTAGGTCCAGTGGACATACTTTAACGGTCTTACTTATAAAAAATCACTTCACAAACTTTTTTTTGTTACACATTGTACAAAGACTGTACGTTTTTAATTTGTAATTATTACTAATAAAAAATGTCTCGCAACATTGAATTTTCAGACTCATGCGCTACTTTTACGCATGCACGTCAGTTTCCAAGCGTATGACGCTGTTGATTTGTCGTTTGTGATTAAAATCAAGCTTTTAATAATAATTTCTATTCTAATGACCAATTTACTATTATATTAGTATACCTAATTGAATATATTTACTATTATTGTAGAAAGCAATCACTTTGTGGTTTGACATATTTAATAAAATAAAATACTTTTTTGTTTTAAAACCACGATATTTATTAATTTAAGAAGTATTAATTTGTACCCTGATGATGCTTAAGTAAAGCGAAACCGGTCGGTTCTTAAATTAATAAATATCGTGGTTTTAAAACAAAAAAGTATTTTATTTTATTGAATATATTTACTCTTATTTTTTGTTATTTCCGTCGGTTTTAATCCATTAATAATGTGAATAATATAGTTTCATCTTACAGGAAAAAGCGAGGTTATTTCGGACTTTTAATTTTTAATCGACTTTTACCGCGTGAATTAAAAACTTAACATAAATGCCTTTTGCATGTGTGGGTAAATACAAAGTTAATGACAAAATGCAACCAAAATGTTTGTTTGTTTAGTTATTCTCTAGGAATATTGTTATAATTTGTAATCATTTTTAATTGTATTAAAGAGATAAAAAGTGAAGTGACTTGCAAAATTCTTTGATAATAGCACTGTTTTCTTTGAATGTTTAATTCTTTTAAATTTTTCGATGTTTTCATTAAAATGTTTATGTTATACTTTTTTCAACATTTATCATGTTTGAAAAAAAAAATGCAATTTTTTAATATTTAAGTATGTTTTTAATTAAAAAATGTAAAATGTAATTTTATCTTGTTTCTTAAAAAGTATTTGTTTTTCGACATTTTTAAAATGAAGGAATATATAGTGTTTAGCGCCCTTGAGGTGATTTTCTCACGAAAACGGCGCAATATAAATTTTTTTTATGCTTCCGATTTTGTTGTCCGGGTTAAATCTTCCCCATAGGAAAAACTAAACCCTTCCACTCACTTTTCCACAAATGATCAGCTAGTCAATCAACACTATGCAAGTGCATTACATAAGTAAAATAAATACAAAACAATACAAGAACAACAACACGTCAACTCACCAGAGATCAAATGGGAAAAAAAAATTCACCGACTCCAGATATTTTCATATCAGAGGGTTCGGCTCGGTAGAACTTCTAACAGGGCCTATAAATCCTACTGATCCCTCAACATAAATATTTAAAAAATCTTTCGTTATCCTACATGTATTCAAAATGACCGACTTTTGCATCTTTATATATAAATTTTTTGATAGATCTAATACGCCTAAATTTTTAATGAGAGAGCTAGGTATAATTCCAGTAGCCGAAATAACGAATGGTAATATTTTTATAGTCTGAGAATGCCAAATTCTTTTTATTTCGTTTCCTAAATCTGTGTATTTTCTTATTTTTTCATTAACAGATTTTTGAATGTTACAGGAATTTGGAATAGCGACATCAATGATATAAGTTATTTTTTTAATTTTGTCATGTAAAACTATATCGGGTCTATTATGACTAATCGTTCGATCTGTCAGTATAGTTTTATCATAATATATTTTATAAAATTCGTTTTCTAAAAATGAATTTGGTTCGTATTCATAATATGGTACTATATTACGGCAGTCAATCAAGTTATGTTTAATTACCAAATTTTGGTGAATTATTTTTAAAACTTGATTGTGCCTAAATGTATACTCGGACGGTGCTAATATAGAACATCCCGATATAATATGTTCTATAGTTTCCGGAAAAGCCAAACATTTTCTACACAAATCATCAATTTGATTTGATGCTTCCGATTTTGTTGTCCGGGTTAAATCTTCCCCATAGGAAAAACTAAACCCTTCCACTCACTTTTCCACAAATGATCAGCTAGTTAATCAACACTATGCAAGTGCATTATATAAGTAAAATAAATACAAAACAATACAAGAACAACAACACGTCAACTCACCAGAGATCAAATGGGAAAAAAAAAATTCACCGACTCCAGATATTTTCATATCAGAGGGTTCGGCTCGGTAGAACTTCTAACAGGGCCTATAAATCCTACTGATCCCTCAACATAAATATTTAAAAAATCTTTCGTTATCCTACATGTATTCAAAATGACCGACTTTTGCATCTTTACATATAAGTTTTTTGATAGATCTAATACGCCTAAATTTTTAATGAGAGAGCTAGGTATAATGCCAGTAGCCGAAATAACGAATGGTAATATTTTTATAGTCTGAGAATGCCAAATTCTTTTTATTTCGTTTCCTAAATCTGTGTATTTTCTTATTTTTTCATTAACAGATTTTTGAATATTACAGGAATTTGGAATAGCGACATCAATGATATAAGTTATTTTTTTAATTTTGTCATGTAAAACTATATCGGGTCTATTATGACTAATCGTTCGGTCTGTTAGTATAGTTTTATCATAATATATTTTATAAAATTCGTTTTCTAAAAATGAATTTGGTTCGTATTCATAATATGGTACTACATTACGGCAGTCAATCAAGTTATGTTTAATTACCAAACTTTGGTGAATTATTTTTAAAACTTGATTGTGCCTAAATGTATATTCGGACGGTGCTAATATAGAACATCCCGATATAATATGTTCTATAGTTTCCGGAAAAGCCAAACATTTTCTACACAAATCATCAATTTGATTTGTATCTTTGATTATATGCTTTCTATAATTTTTAGTATTAATGACTCTATCCTGAATGGCAAGCATAAATCCTTCTATTTCTGCGCTCAACTCTCCAATACTCAACCATTTGTTTGACGAAAATTTGTCAACATACGTTTGGTTGAGATAATTGAAGTGTTTTGCGTGTAAAATTTTATTTGACCAGGAATCTAATAGTTCCTGGTTGGGATTTATAAAAATGTTGGCATTCTCATCGTATAAATTTAAAGGTGTAATATTTCTATCTGCCTTGCAAATTATTTTGTGCATTTCTGAGCTATGAGCTTTCCTATGGAAAAAAGTTCTTAGCATTTCTACCTGATTATGTTTCAAAGAAGTTATTTTGACTATGCCTCTACCTCCTAAATTTCTAGGTAAATTAACTCGTTCTATAGCTGAATTTGGATGATGGCAATTAAATTTTGTTAGCGTAGCTCTAACTAATCTCTCTAAGTTATCTAAATCTGTATTAGACCATTCAATTATGCCAAATGAGTACGTTAATAGAGGTATTGCCCAAGTATTTATTGCTTTTACTAAATTTTTAGCAGATAGATTGCATTTTAAAATTTTCCTGATCCTAGTTTGAAATTTAATCCTAATATCATTTTTAATACTAGTATGGTCTAATCTATTTGATTGTGGGTATCCTAAATACTTATAAACCTCATCCCTTTTCATACTAGTAATTTGGAAATTTCTAAATATACTCTCGTCCCCATCTACAATTTTGCCTTTCTCTATATGGATCGTTCTACATTTATCTAAACCAAAAGTCATTTTGATATCATCTGAAAAGTTTTTAACTACCTCGATCATTTTCTCTAAATTTAAAAATAATAAAATTTTAAAATGCTTTCTATAATTTTTAGTATTAATGACTCTATCCTGAATGGCAAGCATAAATCCTTCTATTTCTGCGCTCAACTCTCCAATACTCAACCATTTGTTTGACGAAAATTTGTCAACATACGTTTGGTTGAGATAATTGAAGTGTTTTGCGTGTAAAATTTTATTTGACCAGGAATCTAATAGTTCCTGGTTGGGATTTATAAAAATGTTGGCATTCTCATCGTATAAATTTAAAGGTGTAATATTTCTATCTGCCTTGCAAATTATTTTGTGCATTTCTGAGCTATGAGCTTTCCTATGGAAAAAAGTTCTTAGCATTTCTACCTGATTATGTTTCAAAGAAGTTATTTTGACTATGCCTCTACCTCCTAAATTTCTAGGTAAATTAACTCGTTCTATAGCTGAATTTGGATGATGGCAATTAAATTTTGTTAGTGTAGTTCTAATTAATCTTTCTAAGTTATCTAAATCTGTATTAGACCATTCAATTATGCCAAATGAGTACGTTAATAGAGGTATTGCCCAAGTATTTATTGCTTTTACTAAATTTTTAGCAGATAGATTGCATTTTAAAATTTTCCTGATCCTAGTTTGAAATTTAATCCTAATATCATTTTTAATACTAGTATGGTCTAATCTATTTGATTGTGGGTATCCTAAATACTTATAAACCTCATCCCTTTTCATACTAGTAATTTGGAAATTTCTAAATATACTCTCGTCCCCATCTACAATTTTGCCTTTCTCTATATGGATCGTTCTACATTTATCTAAACCAAAAGTCATTTTGATATCATCTGAAAAGTTTTTAACAACCTCGATCATTTTCTCTAAATTTTGTTCAGAATTCGAAAATAATTTTATGTCATCCATATATAATAAATGCGAAATTGTACTACTCTCCCTTGTATTACCCTTAACTTTTATTCCAAACTTGCTTTTAATTAACATTTTAGATAGAGGATTCAATGCTAAGCAAAACCAAAGAGGACTCAATGAGTCCCCTTGAAAAATCCCTCTTTTAATTGAAATGCCCGGTATTACTATTTTCTTACCTTTTAAATTGATAAGTAAATTGGTATTCCAAAAGAACATAATATTTTTCAAAAAGCTAATAATAATGGGGTTAATTTTATATATATTTAATACTTTGATCAGCCACGAGTGCGGGACACTATCGAAAGCCTTTTGGTAGTCTATATAACAAGTATGTAAATTACGTTTTCGAGTTTGAATCTGTTTTAGAATTACAGAATCGATAACTAATTGTTCTTTACATCCCATATGTTTTCTGCGACAACCTTTTTGTTGTTCAGATAAAATATTTTTTTCATCTAAATGAGTATATATTAAATCTGTTAAACAAGAGGTTAAAATTTTGTATATTGTCGGTAAACATGTAATGGGTCTGTACTGAGAAGGATTATTAATATTTTCGCTTTTGGGTAACATATAAGTAATGCCCTTAGTTAGAAAATTTGGAAAATTTTGAGGTTGACTGACAAATTTTGAAAGATTTTTTGCCAAAAGAGGATGTAAAGTAGTCAGACGTTTGTACCAAAAATTATGTATCCAATCGCAACCCGTGGCTTTCCAATTATGAGTATTTTTAATAATTTTGGTTAACAATTCAACCGATATATTAGAAAAACTCATTTGTTCAATACCTGAAAAATTGAGTTCTTCATTTTCTATCCATGGAGTTGAATCGTTATGTTTTATATCTTTACTCCAAATTTTAGTCCAAAAATCGCGCATATCTGATTCAGATGGCAACGGAATATTATTATTCGAAATAATATTTTGTTTATCGTCAAGTTTGGAATAAAATATTTTTTCATTTTTCTGGAATAATCTATTATTATTTTTTTTATTATACGTATAATTATATCTTTTTAATCTACTAGCTTTTACGCCTAATTTTTGTTTTAATAAATCCAATAAATCATTGATTATATTTTCATTATTATGACTATCAATGTTATAACCAAATTTTCTACCAATTTCATCTACATGTCTCAAAATTTTCCTACTTCTATTTCCATTTTTATATTCTATTACTCTAGCTATGTTACTTCTTAAAAAGACTACATCATTTTCTAATCTGATCTGCCATTCTGGTTTACTATAACTATATGATCTATCGTCAGAGGATGATAATTTAATTCCTAACTTATTACAAACAGTAATCGCACTAGCGTATACTATTGTATGAAGATCTAAAAAACTAATTTCGTCAAATATGATTTTTGGTAAAATTATGTTATTTAATTCAAAAATTAATTTAGATAATTTCTTTGACGTATGCAATTTCGGTAATTTTGGTCTAACTGTTGGCTCTACATCTATATATCTGTTTATATTATTATGAAGTAAGTTAGCTAATTCTACTACATTTTCATCAACAAAGTTTAAATTTGCAATGTTGATTTCCCTAAGATTATAAATAACGTCTAAGTTATTTGAATCTACTGTAATATCATTGGACATTTCGACTAGAATATTATCCAAACTATCTACATTCAATGCATCTGATATGACATTATTACTTGTGTTAATTTGTTCTAAATTATTTCCCCTTTGCAATCTATCTGCTACTTCCCTTTTAATCTGTTCTAATGTGACTACAGAAATTAAATTATTTTTGAAAATAGCTCGCTTTTGGTCTGCTAATCTTTGTTCGCTTACTTGGGCAATCGGATAATTTTTTGAGAAAAGTAAATGTAATTTTTTCCTGTATAACAACATATCTGTTTCTACTTTGGTTACATAAAAATATGAACGAACAATGAACATATTGACATCGTTCGTCCATTTCATACGCTGTCTAGGAATACCTGCTTTTGTTTTTTGTGGTCTTAGACTATCCAATACTATCCATGTTCATCTGTACAGATGACATAATAATCCCCTGTTCATCTACGTTGGTTGCAAATGATATTGTTGTCATTTTAGAAAACAACTTGGAGATGATTGTATCTTTACTACTACATTCCAGTAACCAAATCAATAAATAATTTTCAATGTGACCAAATTAAATATTCTAATCAAACTACCTTTCGACATAACAAATCTATAATTTCCAATTCAACTACCTTTCAACATTACGAATCTATGATATATTATATTCCAGAAAAACGTTATCAACATAAAAATATACCATTAAAATATATTTTTATTTTTTTCAAATAAATGTCAAATATTGTTGTTTACCTTGGTTCCTGGGGTCCTCAAATAATTATTTTTTTTAAATCCTATTTATTTACCTAAATATCCTATGGCTTACTGGCAGTTTATTTAATGCGTTATCTGATATACTCTTCTTTAAATATTTATATTTTTTGGGATCAAAACTAATTCGTTTCTATCTGATATTACAAAAACTAATCAGAGAGCAAATGCAAAGTATATGCCTAAACTAGCGTTGCTAAGCAATATCATTATCATTACTTAATTATTTTTTATGCTTCCGATTTTGTTGTCCGGGTTAAATCTTCCCCATAAGAAAAACTAAACCCTTCCACTCACTTTTCCACAAATGATCAGCTAGTCAATCAACACTATGCAAGTGCATTACATAAGTAAAATAAATACAAAACAATACAAGAACAACAACACGTCAACTCACCAGAGATCAAATGGGAAAAAAAATTCACCGACTCCAGATATTTTCATATCAGAGGGTTCGGCTCGGTAGAACTTCTAACAGGGCATATAAATCCTACTGATCCCTCAACATAAATATTTAAAAAATCTTTCGTTATCCTACATGTATTCAAAATGACCGACTTTTGCATCTTTATATATAAATTTTTTGATAGATCTAATACGCCTAAATTTTTTATGAGAGAGCTAGGTATAATGCCAGTAGCCGAAATAACGAATGGTAATATTTTTATAGTCTGAGAATGCCAAATTCTTTTTATTTCGTTTCCTAAATCTGTGTATTTTCTTATTTTTTCATTAACAGATTTTTGAATGTTACAGGAATTTGGAATAGCGACATCAATGATATAAGTTATTTTTTTAATTTTGTCATGTAAAACTATATCAGGTCTATTATGACTAATCGTTCGATCTGTCAGTATAGTTTTATCATAATATATTTTATAAAATTCGTTTTCTAAAAATGAATTTGGTTCGTATTCATAATATGGTACTATATTACGGCAGTCAATCAAGTTATGTTTAATTACCAAATTTTGGTGAATTATTTTTAAAACTTGATTGTGCCTAAATGTATACTCGGACGGTGCTAATATAGTACATCCCGATATAATATGTTCTATAGTTTCCGGAAAAGCCAAACATTTTCTACACAAATCATCAATTTGATTTGTATCTTTGATTATATGCTTTCTATAATTTTTAGTATTAATGACTCTATCCTGAATGGCAAGCATAAATCCTTCTATTTCTGCGCTCAACTCTCCAATACTCAACCATTTGTTTGACGAAAATTTGTCAACATACGTTTGGTTGAGATAATTGAAGTGTTTTGCGTGTAAAATTTTATTTGACCAGGAATCTAATAGTTCCTGGTTGGGATTTATAAAAATGTTGGCATTCTCATCGTATAAATTTAAAGGTGTAATATTTCTATCTGCCTTGCAAATTATTTTGTGCATTTCTGAGCTATGAGCTTTCCTATGGAAAAAAGTTCTTAGCATTTCTACCTGATTATGTTTCAAAGAAGTTATTTTGACTATGCCTCTACCTCCTAAATTTCTAGGTAAATTAACTCGTTCTTTAGCTGAATTTGGATGATGGAAATTAAATTTTGTTAGTGTAGTTCTAATTAATCTTTCTAAGTTATCTAAATCTGTATTAGACCATTTAATTATGCCAAATGAGTACGTTAATAGAGGTATTGCCCAAGTATTTATTGCTTTTACTAAATTTTTAGCAGATAGATTGCATTTTAAAATTTTCCTGATCCTAGTTTGAAATTTAATCCTAATATCATTTTTAATACTAGTATGGTCTAATCTATTTGATTGTGGGTATCCTAAATACTTATAAACCTCATCCCTTTTCATACTAGTAATTTGGAAATTTCTAAATATACTCTCGTCCCCATCTACAATTTTGCCTTTCTCTATATGGATCGTTCTACATTTATCTAAACCAAAAGTCATTTTGATATCATCTGAAAAGTTTTTAACTACCTCGATCATTTTCTCTAAATTTTGTTCAGAATTCGAAAATAATTTTATGTCATCCATATATAATAAATGCGAAATTGTACTACTCTCCCTTGTATTACCCTTAACTTTTATTCCAAACTTGCTTTTAATTAACATTTTAGATAGAGGATTCAATGCTAAGCAAAACCAAAGAGGACTCAATGAGTCCCCTTGAAAAATCCCTCTTTTAATTGAAATGCCCGGTATTACTATTTTCTTACCTTTTAAATTGATAAGTAAATTGGTATTCCAAAAGGACATAATATTTTCCAAAAAGCTAATAATAATGGGGTTAATTTTATATATATTTAATACTTTGATCAGCCACGAGTGCGGGACACTATCGAAAGCCTTTTGGTAGTCTATATAGCAAGTATGTAAATTACGTTTTCGAGTTTGAATCTGTTTTAGAATTACAGAATCGATAACTAATTGTTCTTTACATCCCATATGTTTTCTGCGACAACCTTTTTGTTGTTCAGATAAAATATTTTTTTTCATCTAAATGAGTATATATTAAATCTGTTAAACAAGAGGTTAAAATTTTGTATATTGTCGGTAAACATGTAATGGGTCTGTACTGAGAAGGATTATTAATATTTTCGCTTTTGGGTAACATATAAGTAATGCCCTTAGTTAGAAAATTTGGAAAATTTTGAGGTTGACTTACAAATTTTGAAAGATTTTTTGCCAAAAGAGGATGTAAAGTAGTCAGACGTTTGTACCAAAAATTATGTATCCAATCGCAACCCGTGGCTTTCCAATTATGAGTATTTTTAATAATTTTGGTTAACAATTCAACCGATATATTAGAAAAACTCATTTGTTCAATACCTGAAAAATTGAGTTCTTCATTTTCTATCCATGGAGTTGAATCGTTATGTTTTATATCTTTACTCCAAATTTTAGTCCAAAAATCGCGCATATCTGATTCAGATGGCAACGGAATATTATTATTCGAAATAATATTTTGTTTATCGTCAAGTTTGGAATAAAAGATTTTTTCATTTTTCTGGAATAATCTATTATTATTTTTTTTATTATACGTATAATTATATCTTTTTAATCTGCTAGCTTTTACGCCTAATTTTTGTTTTAATAAATCCAATAAATCATTGATTATATTTTCATTATTATGACTATCAATGTTATAACCAAATTTTCTACCAATTTCATCTACATGTCTCAAAATTTTCCTACTTCTATTTCCATTTTTATATTCTATTACTCTAGCTATGTTACTTCTTAAAAATACTACATCATTTTCTAATCTGATCTGCCATTCTGGTTTACTATAACTATATGATCTATCGTCAGAGGATGATAATTTAATTCCTAACTTATTACAAACAGTAATCGCACTAGCGTATACTATTGTATGAAGATCTAAAAAACTAATTTCGTCAAATATGATTTTTGGTAAAATTATGTTATTTAATTCAAAAATTAATTTAGATAATTTCTTTGACGTATGCAATTTCGGTAATTTTGGTCTAACTGTTGGCTCTATATCTATATATCTGTTTATATTATTATGAAGTAAGTTAGCTAATTCTACTACATTTTCATCAACAAAGTTTAAATTTGCAATGTTGATTTCCCTAAGATTATAAATAACGTCTAAGTTATTTGAATCTACTGTAATATCATTGGATATTTCGACTAGAATATTATCCAAACTATCTACATTCAATGCATCTGATATGACATTATTACTTGTGTTAATTTGTTCTAAATTATTTCCCCTTTGCAATCTATCTGCTACTTCCCTTTTAATCTGTTCTAATGTCATTACAGAAATTAAATTGTTTTTGAAAATAGCTCGCCTTTGGTCTGCTAATCTTTGTTCGCTTACTTGGGCAATCGGATAATTTTGTGAGAAAAGTAAATGTAATTTTTTCCTGTATAACAACATATCTGTTTCTACTTTGGTTACATAAAAATATGAACGAACAATGAACATATTGACATCGTTCGTCCATTTCATACGCTATCTAGGAATACCTGCTTTTGTTTTTTGGGGTCTTAGACTATCCATGTTCATCTGTACAGATGACATAATAATCCCCTGTTCATCTACGTTGGTTGCAAATGACATTGTTGTCATTTTACAAAACAACTTGGAGATGATTGTATCTTTACTACTACATTCCAGTAACCAAATCAATAAATAATTTTCAATGTGACCAAATTAAATATTCTAATCAAACTACCTTTCGACATAACAAATCTATAATTTCCAATTCAACTACCTTTCAACATTACGAATCTATGATATATTATATTCCAGAAAAACGTTATCAACATAAAAATATACCATTAAAATATATTTTTATTTTTTTCAAATGAATGTCAAATATTGTTGTTTACCTTGGTTACTGGGGTCCTCAAATAATTATTTTTTTTAAATCCTATTTATTTACCTAAATATCCTATGGCTTACTGGCAGTTTATTTAATGCGTTATCTGATATACTCTTCTTTAAATATTTATATTTTTTGGGATCAAAGCTAATTCGTTTCTATCTGATATTACAAAAAATAATCAGAGAGCAAATGCAAAGTATATGCCTAAACTAGCGTTGCTAAGCAAATATAATTATTTATAAAAATAATCTAGCTCTACGTGCTGTATATTGAAAAATAATTAAAATAATCCAATCATTATTATTAATGGCTAATTTTTGATTCAAAGAGAATTAGTTTACTGGCAATAAATTTTGTTCCCGACCCCCCTTTTTCCTCTCCTTCATACCTCTCCCCTGTGTCCGGGATTCATTCCAAAACCAACAGCCGTGACGCGAAGTGAACATTATACTACCTATAAAGCATTACATATCAATCAGAAAATCATCACAAACGCATCGCAATAAATAAAAGTTGTTAAACCAAAACTATAGTGAAAGTAGCATCCCAACAAGTGAATGTTCCTCAACCTCAGTAAATACCTTTTACCTTATAAAACTCATTGCACAAGTAACGATATCAATATAGAATAATTGATTTGTTTATTAGAAGGTCCACGGCTTGAGCATATAGAACATTTAAAATACCTTGGAAAAAATCCGAAATTCGATGAGAAATTATTATTACTTCAAGTTTATACAACCGATAAACATCCTCCTTAGGCTAGATCACTCAACACAATGATAATTCCACACACCTTTAAAAATTGATATAAAGTCATTAAAGCAATTAAAAAAACGAACTGTAAACCTAACTCACGTAACCTATTTAACCTAATTTAAGTTTCATCACTATTCATGACTATATGTCACTTTTTAAAGATGTTTTGAATTGTCTTTTTGATTAGTTATTCGGTCAACCCTTTTCATAGGCGGTGTTACATGTTGTGTTCGATTATTATGAATATAACATTTATTGTATTATTTAACGTCGTTGGATAAACTTCTTTTGAAAGGCAAAAAATATGTTTTTTTCATTGGAGGACAGTGTGACAGATGACATGGATTTGATGACACAAACGATAAAAGGGCTACGAATACTCTTAAAAATGTGTGTAGATATTTACACTAGAAACAAACATGCTATATAACCCAAAAAAACAACACTCTTGGTGATCATTCCTGAACCTCCATGAAAAAAGTAGAAGAAACAAAGTTTTTAGAGCACATCATCATTAACTTCACGGACGACGATGACATCGACTTGCAAAGAGCGCTCAGCATAAAATCGAATATGCTCAGTAGAAGGTTCAGGCTTTTCAGCCCATGTGTAAAAATAATGCTATTCCTTATGTTTTGTTATTTTATATGTGCTAGCTTTGGGCGAACAAAGATCTGCGTGGAAAGGCTACGCGTGCAGTATAACAATGCCTACCGCATAATGTTTGGCCTACCCAGATACTGCAGTGCTTCCAACATGCTCTCAGAAAGGCGAGTACCGGGTTTTGCAGCTCTCATAAGAGCCCGAGTAGCTGGTTTAAGGGAGAGGACAAACAACTCCAAAAATGTCCTCATCATGAAATCCTGAGTCCTGGAGACATAGTTGTACATTATTTTTAAATTATGGTATAGGTTAAGTTATAATTAATTTTTGCTTCGGTAATCTTATAATTTCCTAGTATTTTAAATAAGTACCTCAAAGATTGTGTTTCATGCCTCCATGTATTTATAATGTGCACTAATCTGGTAAGTACTACTAATGCATAACAAATGGTTTAAGTCTATGCTAAAATAGAACTACTTGTCATCGTGCGTCGGTTTTCTATTGTCTCTTACTACTATATTATTGAATATGCTTTATGGCATGCGTGGGATTGCACAAACCTCCCTGCATTCCGGAATAAACACTTAATTATTATTATTATAAATTACTTTCAGCTTCACTAACGTCTGGGTCTTTAACCTTTTAACTTTCCACCGGTATCAGTACTAAGCAAAAATAATGATACTGTGCAATGAAGTAGTGATTATAGAAGCCTTGGAGTAACTTGATCCGTTTGTGTACTAAGGAAATAATAATCAGTTTACGAGATAGGAAGGTTGGTAAGAACATTAACAGAAGGGTGAATGAAACGATACAATTAATGGAGGACTAAATGTAGCAGTAGTCACTGGTAAGTAGATATCATTACTATCGAGGCTAACGGAGTTCTGATTCCAACCCTAATGTATTCAATTTTGTTTTATTAATGTACATAACAGATGGTTAACATAAAAAATTACAAAGAATAAATACCAAGCGTCCAATAACGGTGTTTAACAATCTGTAAATATAAAACAAGAATTGAGTAATAAAACCACAAGGGGATTTAGGTCCCTTGAGGTGTTTTTGCAAAAAAACGGCGCTATACAAATCATCCAAATATTATTATTATTATTAACGACGACAACAACGACAGCAAAAATAAAAACGACAACAACGGCAACAACAACGTCAACAACGACGACAACGACAACAACGACAACAACGACAACGAATACAACAACGACAGAAACAACAACAGTAACATCATCAACGACATGAACAACAACAACGACAGCAAAAAACAATAACAGCAACACAATAATAACATCAACATCATAAAATAAAGTTTTTGTTGTGAAGAGTTTTGTTGAAAGTGAAGTTAATAAATTAGAGACATTTAGTATAGTTTTGGGGGCTAATTTTGCGTCTTGCCCCTACAGTGGAAGTTATAATATAGTCGACTCATTCGCACAAGAAGGTTAAGTTGGTTAGTTGTAAACACATATGGAAAGTTTCAGAGTTTCTTAGTAGGCGGTGATTGATATTGATTTTTACGAGGCCAAGGGGGAAGATTCTGTACGATTATTTATAATTGTGAAAAGAAATTTGATATCATATTTGTCACGACGTTCATGTAATGTTTCTAATTTTTAAAAATCTAGGCTTTTCTTGTGGTCGGTAAGAAGTGTGGGCAATCTGGTTCTATAGGACATTGCCAGAGTTAGTCTCTTTTGAGCTGATTTGATCCTTATTTTGTGAATCTCGTATTGGACTCTAAACTACAGAACCGAACTCAAGAATGTGCGAAATAAGGAACTGAAGTTAGAAATGTTATGTTTCAAAAAATATATGTTCACATATAGTCAAGTCAGTGGGGGATAAAAAAGGGCTCCACCTTGCAAAAGGTTAGGTAGTAGCGATTTTCACATATGTTGTTAAGATTGGGACTCTAAAGAAGAAAAAAAAGTTTTCGACCTTGGGGGGGTCGAGCTCGACCCGCCATCTTGGATTGAAGGCGCCAAAATATGTTTTTTTCAAAATAATTATGAAGTGGTTGATTTTACAACCAAATTGTTGAACAAAAACTTAAAGAAAACTAAATTACCTACATTTTTTGTGGAAAGTTTTTTTTGTAATTCTAAAGGGTAACGAGTTACAGCGGTTGAAAGAAGAAAATTTTGACAAAAAATTGTAAAACTCCAGTTTTCTTGATAAATTTTGTAGCACACGTCTGCAGATGTTCTTTTCGATGAAATAATGCCAGTTCAAGTTTCACAAGAACGATTTTTAGCCAATGAAAATAACAAAGTCCGTCTGATTTCGATGCTTACAAAGCAATTTTTTTTTTTTTTTTAAAGAAAGACAAATATTCACGGGTTACGAATAACCTGACAATATTTTAAAATCTCCTACTACCACCACAGTAAGCTGAAAATGTTGCTTGTGTTGTGATGGAGGACTTAGCCAGCCGAGGAATTGAACACACTACGCCTGAGTGGGACCCAAGCGCGATGTCAACTCGGCCACCGACCGGTCATTATACAGGATGATTTTACAGTTAAGCAGGCTGAAGAAGATGCTGATGAGTTGATTGTCAATACTGCGATTTCCTTGTGTTCATCATATGACGCTGTTTTCATTATTGGCGAAGACGTTGATCTCCTAGTTCTGCTGACAGCATTAGCACCACCCAAAAGTAGTATATATCTTCGCAAACCCGGGAGAGGCAAAACTTTTGGAAGACTGTATTCCGCGAATAGTGTGAAATACAAAGAGGAGGCTGAGAATATTCTGTTTCTTCATGCCTTTAGCGGCTGCGATACAACATCGTACTTCTTCGACCAAGGAAAAACAAAATTTTGTTCGCTTGTGCAAAACGACACAAGACTCAATGCCATGATAGGAATCTTCAAACAACATGATGCAACACCAGAAGACATAGCAGTTGCAGGAACACGCTTTCTTGTTGCTTTGTACGGGGGTGACATGGATAAGGAAACCTTGGAAGAAGTCCGCTACAAACGTTTCGCAAAGTCGACAACAAAAAGCAAATTCAATCTTGCTTCTTTGCCACCAACGAACGACGCTGCACGGTACCATGCATTTAGAACGTACCATCAAGTCCAAAAATGGTATGGAATCCAAAAAATCCAGAAAACTGGGGCTGGAAACGTGACACCAACGGGCTTGTTCCAGTAAGAATGACAAAGAAACCAGCACCCGAGACATTATTAAAATTTATTTCATGCAATTGTAAAAAAGGATGCGGCGTTGCATGTAGCTGCAGGAAAGCTGGATTGAAGTGTTCTATTGTATGTGGGTGCTGTAATGGTCAAACATGCCGAAATTCGCCAGAGGTTCACATCGATATCGAGGACGAAGAAGAGATTTTGTCAATGGAAGCCCAGAATCTCAGTATCACAGGCAATGAGTTAGATGATGACATTGATGACGAAGACTGTTATTAAGTAACATCATTTATAGTAACATCATTCTTAGTAATGTAACATAATCTACTATCGCTGGTATATCTGTGGAGTAGACCTACTGGGGATACCACAATAAAAAAATGCGCCATGTTCTCTACCTTATGGTGGTGTGGAAATGAGTTAACAAAATTATCATAATTATGTAATGAATAACCCGAAAAAATTACAAAGTTGGGAATTTCATAATTTTTTAGAAAAATATTCACATTACCGCCACTGTAACTCGTTACCTATTAGACTTACAAAAAAAAACTTCTACAAAAATTGTAGGTAATTTAGTTGTCTTTAAGTTTGCCTTCAACAATTTGGTTTTAAAAACTACTACTTCACAATTATTTTGAAAAAAACAAATTTTGGCACCTTCAATCCAAGATGGCGGGTCGAGCTCGACCCTCCCAAGGTCGAAAACTTTTTTTTTCCTTAGAGTCCCAATCTTAACAACACATATCAAAATCGCTACTACCTAACCTTTTGCAAGGTAAAACTCCCCACTGACTGGACTAATAGCTCAATAAACATTATATTTTCATGTAAAAGCCAATCAGGGCGTTTAAATTTATAAATAAAAGCTGATTCTGAATATTTATTTATCTATACAAAAAAATTTACAACATTACAGATATATTATTTTAATATATAAGTTTTATCGTATAATATTACACATAGAATTAAATAATCGTCGTTTAAAAACGAATAAAACACCATCACATTAACACACACTGTTTTGTCGGTACGTTCTGATTCAGACACTTCTGACATCACAACCAGTCTATGAGAGTAATATATCTATGGTCTAAAATGTATTTTTTATTCGTAGTGATGCAGATTTTTAAACACTGGTAAATTATTTATCAGATTCGGTCATGGATATATTTTCAATGAAATAACATAAGTGACGAGATGCTTACATTTTACATACTATGTTTCAATGTTAAAAGAGGTTAATATTAAGAATAAAAAACGTCTCGACTCCCATACAAAATACAGAGCCACGTCGGTTGAGAAAGTAACTTGGCTTTTTGAGACTGGTGACTAGTGACGTCACTGGTCACTTCCATAGATTTGCTGCGATTTTAGTAGACCCGAAAAATTAAAACTAGAACATTATTAATTATTAGAACGTTATTTTAACTGAAGGTAATTATTGATAAAACAAAAATGGACTTGAGTTTTGAGAGGCATTAGATTTTCGAATGATTTAGTGTCTCGATACAGAAATCCAAGAATATGTTATGCCCTGGACATAATGTCTTCTACGTGCGTATTTCTAAATGTGCCTTTATGGAAATTATTTGTACCTATTTTATTATAAGTGCCATAATAAATAGGCACCTTCAGAGATATTCACATGCTGGAAATTTTAACCACAAATAAATAGTTAATGGTATAGCAGAGACCAATCTTCGATCAGCGTGAAAAATTAATTATGTAGAAAACTTATACCATTAAAACCAGATTTGTAAACAAATTATCCATTTAATTTTTTTGTAGAGCAGAGACGGTTTTCATATAGTTCCCGTGAGCACTTAGATCATAGGCCTATTGTGCTATCTCCCATTTTACCTCATTCCTTGAACAGTAACTCTGTCCTTTTATAAAGTTAACCAGGGTTGTCATTGGACATGTGGCTATGTCTTCTGGTTCCACAATGTGTGTTCCCAGATCTCATCTCTCCTCTCCAATCTCCCTTGGGTCCGTGAAGGCCCCACAAGGGAAGATAGCATCATCTCTCTTCTCCATTCCCCTTTGGATCCGTGAAGGCCCCACAAGGGAAGAGTTCACAGAGGTGGCCTCATCTCTAATGTCTACTCCTTCTCTTGCTAATAAAACTATACCAAGAGAAGATATTAACTGCAAAACCTTTTTGCGTGTAAAATTTGTATGTGTGTTTCAGTCTAATGATTATTGCTTATTATAATTATAATTTGTTGGATTTTTAATAAATTAGCAATTTTTCATTTTGCTCATTGTGAAAAATGCTTTTCTTAATTAATTTCTATACCACTGCACATAAACCAGACCAATGCTGGTCTCTCGCACGTACAAACAGCTGATTGCTCACATGGTTTTGTAATTCCGCCTTATGTTGGGAATCCCACATCGCCTTGACAAGGGTCAGTGATACCAGCCCCATTAAATGGTGAATCTCTCTTGTTTGAG
The DNA here is from genome assembly GCA_026573805.1 of Hesperophylax magnus. Lineage (NCBI taxonomy): Eukaryota > Metazoa > Arthropoda > Insecta > Trichoptera > Limnephilidae > Hesperophylax > Hesperophylax magnus. Next base: position 4,277,929 of record JAIUSX010000088.1, read on the forward strand.
CAAATAAATTTACTTTCCTTTTGGATAGCAATTTACGGGCACTTTGGAAAAAGGTTTTTTAATAAAATATTAAGTATAGAAAACGTCTATGCTTATTATTATTCCCTTTTATCGGTCAACTGAAACAAGAATAAACTATCGAATAAAGCATTTACAAATCTGTATCACATACTGTTTGTTATAACAAAGCAAAGTCGGGACTCGTATTTATTTATTTTAATGTTACATTTAATGATATTCATTATATTTAAATATTGTTTCTTTGTTTGTCCCCTATAGACTCAAAAAACTACCGGACCGATTCAAAGCTTGTTTTAACGAGTGTCAGGAGTGAAAGAGGTTTGAATGTTGGAAGTAGTCGGAGAAGACTTAACGCATTATTTCTGCACTGGAGTGAGATACGGGGTTGAATTAAAGTCGATAAAATGTTATTTTCTTAATAGGTAATTGTAATGGTATACAGTAGTGAATGGTGGAAGTCGAGGAAGCCCGAGAAAGTGAAACAAAAACTTTTAAAAGGTATACTCTTTTAATTATTTAAAATAATATTATTTCCTTAACCTTAAAAATAGACCCAGTTTTCAAGTTTTTTATAAACGATGAGAAAAAACATAATTTATAGAAAAAAGTTATCAAATATATTTATTTCGGGTGTATGTGTGTTCTGCGTGAATCTAATAGTAAATAAATCGTAAACTGAAACATCATGAGGGAACCAAATACGAGGTCACTAAACTGAAACACTATGAGGGAACCAAATACGAGGTCACTAAACTGAAACACTATGAGGGAACCAAATACGAGGTCACTAAACTGAAACACTATGAGGGAACCAAATACGAGGTCACTAAACTGAAACATCATGAGGGAACCAAATACGAGGTCGTCAAACTGAAACATCATGAAGGAATCAAATACTAGGTCCCCAAACTGAAATTTCACGAGGGAACCAAATACAAGGTCATCAAACTGAAATTTCATGAGAGAACCAAATACGAGGTCAAAAAACTGAAACATCATGAGGGAACCAAATACGAGGTCACTAAACTGAAACATAATGAGGGAACAAAATACGAGGTCACAAAACTGAAATATCATGTGGGAACCAAATACTAGGTCGTCAAACTGAAACATCATGAAGGAATCAAATACGAGGTCACCAAACTGAAATATCATGTGGGAACCAAATACGAGGTCGTCAAACTGAAACATCATGAAGGAATCAAATACTAGGTCCCCAAACTGAAATTTCACGAGGGAACCAAATACGAGGTCATTAAACTGAAATTTCATTAGAGAACCAAATACGAGGTCAAAAAACTGAAACATCATGAGGAAAATGAGGATGAAGAATTACCCCACGACTTAGAAAAGGGAGATCCTATAAAATCAATAATTCTTTGAATGGTTCTGAGGTATGTACCCGTACCCACTGAATCGTGATGCATAATTAGGTAGTTCTTTAATACAATGACTGAGAAGAAAAAAATATGTACTTTTTATCAAACGTCAGTGATTTTTTCTTAGTAAATTCTATAGCCATTATCTAATGAAAATACAAATTACGTTTAAACATTTCTGGTAATTCTTGCAACTGCTCAGCAACCAAATATTCCGAATTCAACTGCTGGAGACGGATTTTCCAAAAATTAAAACCGCACAAAATTCTAAAAGTGGGAAATTATTAGAGAAAACATATAAAAAGCTGCAAATATACATTTTTTCCTGTGGAAAAATTGCAGAACCTTCGTGGAATACGTTAAGGCTAAATTATATTACTCGTATATTCATTTCAATGGTCCTTTAGAGTTATTGTGATAAAAAATTAATAAGAATTTTGTATCTTTTGTATCTTTAAAAAAATATATTTATTTATGTATATATATATATATAGGATTTTCAAATAAGAGGTGTTATTTTGATATTCAATTGTTAAAGATCAATGGTTTCGTTGCTTGTGTGGCACGTAGCGCCGTTTTGTTGAAAGTAAACGTTGTCCAGATCAATACCATCCAATTTTGGCTATAAAAAATCATTAATAGTCTCTCAATAGCGCAATCCATTCACCGTAACTGTTGCTCCAGCCTCATTTTCGAAAAAGTAAGGTCCAATGACTCCGCCGGACTATAAACCGCACCAAACAGTCACACATTGAGGATAAAGAGGCTTTTCAACAATAACTCTTGGGTTTTCCGAGCCCCCGATACGACAATTTTGCTTGTTGACGAAGCCACCGAGGTGGAAATGGGCCTCATCACTCAAGATGATTTGCATTTGATTCACTCAAGTGAATTTTAATAATTTCAATGCGTTATTGAAACGTGTATCGTTCCATTTTTATTAATGGCGTAGTTTTTACTTGTCAAATGTCAAAAAATGACAGCTTCAAAAGTAACATCTACCGAAATAGCGGGCTATTCAAAATAACACCTCTTATTGGAAAACCCTGTATATAACATTTATGTTATACTATTGTTTTCATTTTAGTTTGTAACCATTATGTAAAGGCACAATAAGGCGTTAATAATAATATACTCGTATATAATTAAGAGGTAGGTAATTACCGCTTGTCTTAATTCTTTCCACTCAGTTCCAGTTTTGAAAATGACACATATATTCAAAGCAACTTCATGGAGTTCATTGAACCAGATTTCACGCAGTACTAACTCACAACATAGACAATTGAAATTAGTTTGTTTGATTATGTAGGTATTACAGATATCACGGGTTAAAAAGTGCAGTTTTTAATAATTATTATTATAATACACCACTGTAAACGGAGAAAAATGACTAATATTAAATATGTATTTATTTACGCCCATTAAGGCTTTTACATACGTATATAACAATATTTAAGAAATTAATTAATTAATTGCTAATCTTTTAAAAATTTAATTATTATTGCTTTTTAATCATTCGGAATACTGTTAAATACGGGATTGCAGGCCTTTGACGAATAAATTGAAAGGTTTCCTAATAATCTTCCAGTAAAACACCAATGTGTTATTGCGATGTCAAAAATTATATTAAAATATTTTCGCTTTTCGTCATTGTATTTTATCAGGAAAAAACGCAGGTGCATGAACACGTGTTCCGATATATTAGAAATTTACTTAAAATTTATCAGGAAATGGCCTGCCTACCCGTTTTTAAGCAGATTATGAATAGTTAGAAGAGATTTTCAATAATAAATTAGCAATACTCCATAGAAGCCCGAGTAAATCTGGCTTCCAAGAAACTGGGCCTCTTGTATACGACTATCAGATTCTTCGATAGTAACAACCTGCTAACCTTATACAAATCGCAAGTACGCCTAGCAATTGGATTTGAGAGCCACCTCTGGGCTGGAGCCCTGCAATACTTGATAAATCTACTTGATTCTATACAAAGGAGGGCGGTCCGTCTTACTGACAATTCATTGTTAACATGCTGAGTCCGTTCTACAGGTATTTTAATAGAGCCTGCTCTAAGAAGCTAGCAGCATTAATCCTCTGTGCACGTGCGTGAAACTCAACACACGAACGGAACACCCGTTCACAGTTGATGTTGGCTTCCTGAGAACGGGCCGCTTCTTCGACTCATTTTTGTGTAAGACGGGTCGTATGTGGAACGAGTTACTGGCACCTGTTCTCCTCATTCATATAATCCGGGCCTCTTCAAGAACCGCACTAATAAATCCTTTCCTACATCCCCTGCTCATCACAACAGGCTTACACTGTACATACAGGAGCGCTCTTGTGACTGTCACATTATTTTATAACTATTTTTCTCCATGTGATTGCGACAATTGAATTGAATACATTGTCATCTACAACGAGTGTATCTGCCGAGTTTCAGCTTGATTGGATGACTGAAGTGGGTTAATTCCACTTCCAAGATCTGCATTCATTCATTCATCTTTTAAAAAGATATCGCATGCATTATAATAATGATGAAATTTAAATTGAGCTTAGTTTGAACAGAATTATTTATTTACGACTTGCCTATCCTCTACCTGCTGGCAATCTTCAGTGACTGTATACTTGCAATCTGCACTATTAAAAGGTATCCAAGTATCTCCCGTGACAAAGTCTTTCACTGCCAGCCGCGACACAGTGTCTGTTGCCATTTGCCTGTTGTCTGACCTCGGCCGTTCAAGGTCTCGAAGATCCGCGATCTGCAATAAGACCCATCTTCTACCTACTTACTCACTACCTGGACGAGTTAAAACGGAGTTAGTCACATTGCAGTACTTTACACTTTACACAATCTAGACAAAAGAAATTATTGTTTTAAGCTACCCTAGATAATAAAGCATTTAGAGGTAAAAATCTTAAAATTTCGCGTTTGCAATAACGTAAAATTTATAATTTTTACGCTTAAAAATAATGTCAATGTTTTGACAAGCTCGAATTGTCATAAAATAGAATGATTTTTCGGAACTTTTTACCAAAATATTAACATATTCATTTTTGTCGCAAAATACTACCGCTTTAGCTGTAAAATAACACCGCGTTTCCCAAAAATTCCACCAAAATTAAAGCGAATTCGGTAAAAAATAACGCAAATTTTGCCCATAATAAATAATTAAAATGAAATTTTCAGGTTCATACTAATAGTAAAATATTAGATCACAATTATTATTAAAACATTGGTCAATCAACAGTAAATTGTTCCATTACAATTTGAAGCCGAATTTATTCATCGATCTTGTTTTTTAACTAGTTTTTGAGTTACCAATCTCTTTTCATCGTTTCATATATATTTTCTCGACGATTAATGATATCACATTATATAAACACGAATTTACGTTAAAAAATATATTTAAATATAATACATAAACAGATTCATTAGATAGATTCAAAGGATTGAGCTTACGTATAATCAAACACCAAAAATATTCTTATGTTTGAACTAAAAGCAATAATGTTTTTTAGGTAAAACCGAAGAATTCTTGGTATCTAATTAAAATGCATTAATATCATTATTGATTTGTGAAATCCCCTTCTCATGACCTCATACATTAAGTATCGAAGAACATATGTTTTATCCTTACTCTTGATTTGTTGTTTCACATCATCATCTCACATCATCGGCCTTGAATTCTTACTCTTGATCTGTTGTTTGGCTGCTCACATCATCGGCCTTGATCTGTTGTTTGGCTCCTTACATCATAGGTCTTGAATCCTTACTCTTGATTTGTTGTTTGGCTGCTTACATCATCGGCCTTGATTTGTTGTTTGGCTCCTCACATCATCAGCCTTGAATCCTTACTCTTAATCTGTTGTTTGGCTGCTCACATCATCAGCCTTGATCTGTTGTTTGGCTCCTCACATCATAGGCTTTGAATCCTTACTCTTGATTTTTTGTTTGGCTGCTCACATCATAGGTCTTGAATCCTTACTCTTTACATGTTGTTTGGCGGCTCACATCATCAGCCTTGATCTGTTGTTTAGCTCTTCACATTATCAGCCTTGAATCCTTACTCTTGATCTATTGTTTGGCTGCTCACATCATCAGCCTTGATCTGTTTTTTGGCTCCTCACATCATCCGCCTTGAATACTTACTCTTAATCTGTTATTGGGCTGCTCACATCATCGGCCTTGATCTGTTCTTTGGCTCCTCACATCATCGGCTTTGAATCCTTACTCTTAATTTGTTGTTTGGCTGCTCACATCATCGGCCTTGATCTATTTTTTGGCTCCTCACATCATCAGGGTTGAATCCAAAAAAGAATTAAATAATCTGCAAATCATTTGTGTGATTATTTTTAATTCATGACTTTACATTCTTTACAAAGTAACTGTGTTTTATTCATGTATTCGTTCTGGTGGAGAACTTCTTTATAGTACTTCGAAATAACTAATAAGAGTTTTTTAATATGATATGACTCGTAATAAATTATACCAAGCACCCGACCGACCAGAATACAAAGATTTATTGATTTTTAAAATCTGCTTTTAACGACTATTCTAAGATTTCTTTAACTTAATCGTTTTTATCTCTGTTCAAAGTAGGAATTTTTAGTAAATCATGATTTAAATACAAATTTTAAATGATATATAATTTTGATAACCACAAAATATTTTTTTAAATGGGATATATACCAAGAACGTAGATAATTTACTAATGAAAAAAAAATCCTGTTGGAATTCTTAGAAACCAATAATAGATTAACGAGTTATGATTGTATGAATCTTTATTATATCGCATTTATTGTGTTATCCACATTTATTCATTTTTCTCTTCTGCCATCTCTTTAAAACATCAGAGTCAGATGTTTTGTGATACGTCTTCGTGGGACGATCTCGATTTCTTCTTCCGCCCACTTGTGCGTGTGTCTTCAAATTTAAGCGTCCCTTTCCGGTTTTACAACATACATGTCTCAAGAATTTCATCACAACTGTATTCATTCTATGTTCTATCTATTGTCTTCACTCTGGTAAACTCTCTGACGGCTGACTTTCATGCTACAGGGTAGGTATCAGGACTCCATTTTGGACTGATCTAGCTTCCTTTTCAATACAAATATCGAGGGTCATCCAGAAAGTAATGTTGCAACATTTATAAAAATTAATATAATTAACTATTTCTATATTCAGGGCACCAGCTGTATGCCAGGTCAGAGACTCTTCTTCGCAGCTTCCTCGACCTCCTGATCGTTGGAAAAACTTTTCCCACCCAAAAACTCATTCAGTTTATTGGAAAGGTAATATTCCAAAACTGCCAAGTTGGGCGAATAGGGGGGTAGATGACAATATCCCATCCAAACGATGTCAGCAGCTCCTGTGAAACTCGCGTGGTATGGGGCCTGGGGTTGTTAAGCATGAGGCTGACTCCCCGGGTCAGCATTCCCCTTCTGCGGTTCTCAATGGCTCTTCTGAGTTTTTTTAGGGTATTGCAGTAAGCTTTTGCATTAATGGTAGTCCTTTTAGGCATAAAATCCACCAAAAAGACCCACACAGGTTCCAAAAACAGATGCCATAACTTTTCCGGCTGAATGGGTAGTCTTGAACTTTTGGTGGCTGGGGAAGATGAATGACGCCACTGAAGTGAAAGTCTTTCAGATTCTGGGGTGTAGAGACACACCCACGTCTCATCCCCCGTAACGATAGAGCCCAGAAAAGCTTTCCCTCCTTCTCGCACGGAAGGGAGGTGGCAGGAACGCGCGACGATCGGATGAATTTACTGTGACTGAACAAAATGGCCGACAAACCAAACAAACTGACCATTAGGATCCCTTCTATACGTCAGGCTCGCTAACTCGCAACGTAAATCCCCAGGCCTCAGAAGCACTTGTAACCTTACTTTCTGGACATGTTTTGCGACCTTTAAGTGATATTATTACTGTGTTAGTATGGTGGTCTTAAAATATACTTAGCTATACTCGTAGTGATTTATAACACTGTGAATAAAGAAACATTTAAAAAACCTCATCTTCCAATTAAAACCGTTTTCCTGAAGAAAGTGGTTTTGCCAACAGGTTTTTCCTAAAACTTAACGAATTTTTTTTCGGTGATGTTAAAATCAACGATAGAGGAAGACAAAAACCTGATTACTCAAAAAACCTTTTAATGATTTATTATTATATTTCGACTCATTTATTATTATTATAATTTAACGAAAATTATTATTAAAAAACAGTAATAAACACGTGTCTGTGAGGATCTTTACGTTAATATTTTGTTGGTATTTATGCAAGTACGGGTAACATCTTTTTTTTATCAAACACGTGCTCGATTGATAGTGCACGAGCTTACATCATGTTTGTAAATTACAAGCAGAGGTATACCCGGCGTTGCTCGGGGACTTATGCTGACAACTGGGTACATTTTTTTTGGGTAAAAATACTATTAATATATTTTAGTCGGCATTTATTTTACTTGATCGTGCCACGTTTTATACGGGCGTCATCGACTTCTTCAACCATTCACTTCCAAGTCATACATTCTGCTCACACCTCTTTCTTCGTTCTTCACGTCTCATTTTACCACAGATAAGTATTACATTCATATTTTACGTGGATGTCCGAAACTTTTATACTTTCACTTCATGTAGTATCATAAGATCCACATATATACATTCATTTTTTATGTGAATAAAATGACTTTAAAAATTTCGATTTAAAATATTGTACTTCAACTTCTTTCAATTGATTGTTCTGTAACAAAACAAAATAAATCGTATAAACGATCCATAAAATGAATTGATTCATCTAAGATGCGATGAATTAATTCCGTTCCAGCCTGGAGCAACAAAAGTTGTTTGTTTTGACTAAAGACCTCATAAATTGATTCACTCTATTTTTAGTGTAAAAAGTAGATGCATATTAAGGTTATTGTTAAATTTCGATATAATCAATTAATTATTAACTTTTACGTAGCCGTCTGTCGTTTGGGAATGTCAATTCATATACAGATGCGCCAGTTTGTTTATTCGTATATGTATTCATTATTTATTTCATACTCAATATCGGTATGGTTATCAACAGTGCGACCGTGCTCGTAAAACTAGTAAAAAAAAAAAAAAAAACAAATTTAAAAAAAATTTATAAAGTTGCGGCAATCGATCCGATATTTTAAAGTTATCGATTTCACTGTGCTAGTCTCCCAGTTCGATTCGAACAGCAGATACTGAATTACTTGCTAAGTTTTCTGTATGTACATGTTATGATTGTAGAAAAAGTCAGTACCTACGTACTATACTTAAATTATTATTAATATTGAAATATCACCAGCGTTAGTAAATCAATAATGTGTTAAGCAACGATTAATTTAAGGCTACATAGTTCTGTTAGGATTCTCAGCGCAAAGCTAAACAGGATGTTAAAACGTGTTATTGGACGATTGGACCAATATTGTTATTTGTAAATAATGACTATGAACTTTATGGAGATGTAACGTAATGGCGCAAAATAACAGCTTAAAAACGGCCGTTTCATTTGTGGTATTAAATTCATTCCATCAAACCGCAAAGTCGTGATCGGTGTGGTTAAATCATTATTAGCAGAGTTTCTCAAACTTCCACCTGACAATAAAAGAGTTTTTTTTCCTTTATTTATTTTTTGGTTATTACAATTATTGCGTATGTTAAGACCACCAAGCTAGGCACATGCTTAGAATTCTATTTTTTACGTTTCTTCCTGTAGCGTTTCGACAAGATTTCACACTACATTTAATAGTTTACACTTAGGAAATGCATTTTATAGTTCACTAAGGAACAGTCTGCTACCGCCGAGCGGTGACATCATACTGGCCTAGTAAACCACTCCCATTTGAGCACGGTTGAGTTTATGTGACGTGTTGGGCCCGGTTGCTCTAGTGCCATCTTCTCTTCCTTCTTTCCTCAATGAGCGGTCCTGAGGAATGTTTGCGCCAGTCTGCTTCACTTAATTGCTTCGTGGTAGTGGAACAAACTGCCCTCAATAAGCGGCTTGTATATTTTATTTTTGTACATCATACTTACACCTGTAATTACGTTATTTTACTCTTATTTTGAGTTACTATAAATCTAAGTTTGAATACATTTATCTTAATATCATCATATATGCAGGGAAAATGGAGGGTCTAGAAGTGTTTTCAAAATAAAAGTAGCTTCCTTTTTACAAAAAAATTAGAACATATCAAACACCCGTTGGAAACGTGTTAGGTTGCCTCCAATAATCTTATATAACCCAAACTGTCAAGCCCTAGTCTGAAGTACATTTATATCACCAAGCCTAAGCGAACCGAACATTCTTGTTTAACCAAACCCAAACCAATATTTAATAATATTACATTAAAAATTAATGATAACCTACTATTAGTACTGCAATCTCAAAGCGATATTATTTATCATGAGATTTTTTTAATTGAGAACACATATTATGTGTCCTCAATTTGATAAATCTCGTGATAAACATCGATTTGAGATGTATTAGTTAGGAAAATATATATTTCAAACATTAGCTCTAGTCATTTAGTTTGTAATTTAATAATACAATTTTATTTATCAGATCTACCAAAGTTTTGAAAGCGCTCTAGTAACGGAATTGACTCGCTTGAGATGTGAATCCAACATAGCCAGAAAGAAACCTTGGGAAATCCAGAAATTTTATTAATTTATTTGTGTGAATACTGCACAAGATTCCAGTGGGACTATGGCATCCCCAATTGGGGTATGTTGTGACGCTGAAGATAGTGGGGAGGGGAAGGAGATAGGAAAGAGGATGGTGGGAATGTACCTGGCTATTCAGATCTGGTCAACAAACACGGCTAAAGCCATTTCAAGCAAAGTTTTAATTCTGAATAGTGGTCTTACACTAGAGCGATACTGAGAGCATCTTCCACTCTGGAACGTGCCGCAAATATATCTTATAATAATTATTATTTTTTTGGTAAACTAATGTTTTAAGACAAGATTTTTTATGCATAGCACAAAGGGTAACAATTATTTTTATAAGCAATAATTATTAGCCTGAAACACTCATCCACATTGAAAAATCTCCTGATAAAAGATACATGACGCCAACGGGACTTGAACCCGTGTCCTTTCGATTTCCGAATGTAGAAAATGTAGACAATTTGTCTCGACGCCATCTAGTGAGAGAGTTAGCACTTACAATGCCTTTCTCATATAAAATAAAGTTGGTTGTTTTCAGGTGAAAAAATTTAATAAGCAGTAATTGTTGAATGAAGCACTAGTATATATTGAATTATTTCGCGGATAAGAGATAAGCCGCCATAGCTCAGTGGTCAGAGCTGTCGACCGGAAATCGAAAGGACACGGGTTCAAGTCCCGTTGGCGTCATGTATCTTTTATCAGGAGATTTTTCAATGTGGATGAGTGTTTCAGGCTAATAATTATTGCTTATAAAAATATCTTATATTTTTCAAATGTTTAAATTGTGAAAGTACACAATTCAAAAAATTTACTTGCGCACGCCAGGATTTGAAACCGTGACCTTCGGGCGATATGTTTTCGATGTCATATTGTTTCAGTTTTCCGATCGGCCTATGTTGTGAGTATGATGGTAGTGGGGTGAGAAAGTATCTGGATATTCAGATCTAGTCAACAAACACGGCCAAAACAATTTCAAGCAACGCAACGTTTCCAATTTGGATTGCGGTACTTTACCAGAGCCATATTGAGAGAATCTTCTACCTAAAATGGACTGAGGCCATAGTAAGACTGTCAAAACATAAAATTTCAAAGCACGAGACGGAGAGAAAATGGGGAATACCTATTACAACCTTTACAAGATGACACAAATATGGAAATCTGCCTGCTAATATTCTAATTTTCAAAATTTTCTCCATCCAGATCTAAATCTACCAAAACCGAGCTTTAAAATTCAAAATCTGGTTACATTGACTCTCACCAGTACTCTACAGGGCACACTTAAGATGATTGTAACGTGTGCATTGGATGTTGGATCCTCCTTCTCAGACAAATTCCTTCGTATTATTTCCTAAAATGGCTCCACAAGACGTGCATCGTGCATGTACCTTCGATACTGACTAAACTGTCTTAAACCAGGCTCACACACCAACATTAAACGGGCGTGTAAACATCTCATTGTTAAGGCGATGCACTACGTCGTGTAATATTTTAAATTTAGCCGCTATCAATAACAACCCTTACGTAGATGGCGATAAGGTTTAAAGGTCCGCTTAACACCATCCGCCTGTTTTGATTTATGCAAGAAAAAAACATGGCCAAAAAGTGCCTTTTATTTTATTTTGTGGATGTTCAGGCATAATTTTTTTTTTTCGATCATTTTATAAATAACTTAATTTAAAACACTATACAATAAAATCATAACCGAAAATGGGTTCGTAAGTAGGAGATTTTGAACTTTAAAGCAGTTTTCATAGGCCTTTACATTATTTTTTTCTGGGCTTATAAAAAGACTTATCGAAAAAATACTCGATTATTTCAAAGGCCAGGATGTATTCTACTCGCAGTATTTAATTAAAGCATCTGAAACATTTCTAGGCGACCAAATTTTCAAACCAAAAACACATGATTTTGGTTTACTACGTATGGCATCGCCTTAAACGGCGTGTAAAAATCTCATTGTTAAGACGGCAAGTATGAGATTTTTAATACAGGCCTTATTAAAAATGAAAAATATATCGCTTCTAATTGCAAAAAGAATTATTTATTGCCAGTCCTGATTTTACCCAACCTATCCAATGAATTACTAATTAAAATCTAACGTTTTCGTTTCAATATGCATTCACTCTAGAAGAATGTTAACTATCAACTGTGTAGATTTTAAAATTATGATAAATTCCCTTAAGTGGGATTAATGATTTAAAAAATTCATATATGTATTTAAAAAATATATATTTATGGTGTGTGGTTGCCTTCAGAAATATAAAACTAGAATCATAAATAACATTTTCTTGAAATAATTAAACTCCTACGTAAGCGTGTCGTATTTAGTTAAAATATTTACTATTGTTTTTGCATACATTATACAATACATTAATGCAGTTTCCATTGGTATTAAAATGCTTACAAGTTTTAATAATAATTACTGTATTGATTATTTATATATTGCAAATATTTAATCCATTTAGAACGCAATTATTATTATAGTTCTAACTAATCATTAATAATTTAATATTTTTTCTGAAGTAGTGGAATAAAGAAGAAAACTAGACTTCCATACACATTTGAATGGAAACAAATGTTCCATTTAATACAATAGCACTCTGTATCACTTACAATCGCCTGATATTGTAGATCTCCGTCCCATTTGAATTTCATAAATACAATTGTTTAGTTTTAAAATTGAAACTATGCTTAGTTCCTACCGGGATGTTTTTTATCCAATTCCTACATATCCATAACCATCACCTTGTCGGAATAGTGTTTGAAATTTGGAACATTGACAAGACACTGTGCAAATTCGAGTGCATTTGTTTTGGAAAAAACACTGAAGAAGGATTAAACTACTAATAATCTTTGAAAAGAACGAAGTTGACTAAATTGGAAGTGCCTAATATCGTTTAAGAGAAAGCTACAATCCAAAAATGTGTATATTCTTGGTATACCTTATATTGTAGGTAATAGGCATTAAAATCGCTTGATAAACGGAGTCTAGAAATGTTCGATTTCAAGCACAAAACTGTTTTTTTGTTTATTTTGTAAATAATTTTATAAGAAAGCATAAAAGTTAATCAAGTGGAACTGTCACAGATAATCTAAGCTATAGTACTGTATTTTTTAAAGTTGTTTCCTTTACGCGTTCATACATTTCTATTGGAAAAATATATTTTTTAGTATGTTACATTTATATTTTTTATTTGGTAATTTATTTTTTTATTTATATTCTACTCAAGCGAAACGATATGAAAACCTTTAATTTATCTAAAGCATATTTTTATGCATTCATAATGTACACCAGTTCGTTATAAAGATTAATCAAAATAGTGATTTAGCATTAAGCTTTACCTTAAGTATTCATTAGTTTTGTTGTGACGATAATTACTTCGAAGTATCGCGGTAGAATTCATTATATTATGATTGTGTTATGCTTGAACTCACTGTACTGTGATGTGATTGTTTTCAGAGATACAGTGGTAAGTGATTGTACTTCCTTATTTTTCCCTCCTGCCATACCTTGTTTCATTTTCTACACACACTATCACCCAATTCCAAAAACATAATTTCTTTTCGTATCGCTTTAAATCATTTACAGTCATGTACATCTGTAGCTGTAATCCAGAAACAGTTACGGATGGAATAAAGGTATTTTGTTAGAAATTTGAGGCCCAATTAGATAAATATTTGGATCACCAAACATGTTTTGACATAATAATTTTAAAATGTTTTTTTATTAATCCCAAACTACGAACATATTGCAGGACTAACTTAATCTGACGTTTGGATCGACACAAACACGCCTTCATTGCATATCTGTATTCTTATTTACTATACAAAGCTATCCCGACCCCTCTTTTCTGTGTGCCTCATCTCACATTGTTTGATTCAGTAAAGTTATCCACTTTAATCAAAAATTAACCCTTTAAAAATGTCCTCCATAACACCAGTGAACTTATAGCGTAGAGGACAATATACGAGTACAATCTCTTATGGACTGAGTTTAGCGTAAGTCTGTTTTAAACCGACCCTTTGGCATTTCAATTTGTTTGTTGAAAATTATATTGATGTGGATTCACGAAAGCCTTACTTTGACAAGATGGCTATATTTGACAGATCTTTTCAACATTATGGTACGTAACTGCCTGAATAAAGATTGTAAATAGTGACGTTTCTTTGGACAAATTGTATTACTTTGACTAAATAGCTATATTTGACATATCTTTTCAATATTATGGTACGTAACTGCCTGAATAAAGATTGTAAATAGTGACGTTTCTTTGGACAAATTGTATTACTTTGACTAAATAGCTATATTTGACATATCTTTTCAATATTATGGTACGTAACTGCCTGAAGAAAGATTGAAAGTAGTGACATTTCTTTGGACAAATTGTATTACTTTGACTAAATGGCTATATTTGACAGATCTTTTCAATATTATGGTACGTAACTGCCTGAAGAAAGATTGAAAATAGTGACGTTTCTTTGGACAAATTGTATTACTTTGACTAAATGGCTATATTTGACAGATCTTTTCAATATTATGGTACGTAACTGCCTGAAGAAAGATTGAAAATAGTGACGTTTCTTTGGACAAATTGTATTACTTTGACTAAATGGCTATATTTGACAGATCTTTTCAATGTTATGGTACGTTTATTTTTTTTTATGATAAACTAACATTTATAAGACAAGGTTTTATGCATTTCATAAAGGATAACAAATAATTATAAGCAATAATTAGTCATCCGAAATACTAATACAATTTGAAAATATCTTAATAAATTTATTTTAATAGTACCCATAGCGTCAATTTGTTCGCTTTCTTTTACAACTATATGAGCTAATCAAAATCGTTGTGTAGTTTTCATTTAAATGCCTCCAGGAAAATTCATAACACGTGCAATAAATTATAAACCAAATGGCCATGAATGTCTTTATAATATGCCAATTTTTATTCCTCAATCTTTCAAACTAAAACCACTTTGAAAATCATCATAACCTTTTTTATTTAATATATCGGATAACATTTTATTTAATGGTAATGTAACAATATACCGGAATAACATTTTATTTAATGGTAATGTAACAATATACAGGAATAACATTTTATTTAATGGTAATGTAACAATATACCGGAATAACATTTTATTTAATGGTAATGTAACATTTTCCCGGAATAACATTTCATTTAATGGTAATGTAACATTATCCCGGAATAACATTTCATTTAATGGTAATGTAACATTATCCCGGAATAACATTTCATTTAATGGTAATGTAACATTATCCCGGAATAACATTTCATTTAATGGTAATGTAACATTATCCCGGAATAACATTTTATTTAATGGTATTTATTTTTTATTTTATTTATTGATTTTATTTTAGTAATTTGTACATTTAAGATTACAAATGACTAATTAATTATTACATTTAAATATACTATGTTTTTTTTTTCTTTCTTGATATGGCTCCTACACAACATCTTAAACTTTTCAATTGGGGCAGACTTAAGGTTTTCCGGCAGCGCGTTATAGTATTTCATCCCTTTATAAAATATACTATTCTGGGTATTCGCTTTGTCCTTCTTTGGTAGCCTGATTTCATTGCACGTCCTAGTTTTATGTTGGTGTATGTCCTTGTTGTATACAATTTGATTCGAAAAATATTTGGGTAGCAGGTTGTTTACTATTTTGTGTAAAAATATCATCGTGTTCAAGGTCAACATCTGTTTCACGGTATGTTATTATAAGTTATTATATGTTATTCCGGTAATGTAACAATATACAGGAATAACATTTTATTTAATGTTAGTGTAACAATAAACCGGAATAACATTTTATTTAATGGTAATGTAACATTATCCCGGAATAACATTTTATTTAATGGTAATGTACGTATAGATATCATGACGACATATTACAATATAAGTATGTTTGTATCAATATCTGTATTCGTATGAACACGTGTTCCTCCTTCCGCTTAAAAGATTTGCTTTTGACTGATAATTTATTAGGAACTCTTTCAATTCATTCGTTTTATGCCTGCAGTCACATTTTTAACAGGAAAACGAATAATTTTACTAGATTTTTAATAAATTGACAGTATTTTCTCCGTGTACTATTTCGCTCATCCAGAATCACAGGGTATTAAGAGACTTACCTGACAGACTTACTTTAACCAAGGATTCCTGAGATTATTTTAAGTGAAAAATCTGGATGACATTTTGGTCCCCAATGACTTTTTCTTTGCTTTCAACTAAAAACATTAAAAAATCAGTGGATATTCGAGAGTTATAGGACGGGTTGTTTCGGAGAATTTGAACAATTCATCAAATTTCAACGTTCATTTTCGGGTTCTGTGAAAGTCCTATTTAAGTTCTGTTATTTTTTTTATTTATTTATTTAACGCCCAGAGGGCTTTTACATGGTTGGTAGTTTAATTTTAATTTGACAGATACTTTGAAACATAAAAATAAAAATAAAATTACATTTGATAAAAGCTATGCAACAAGTCATACAAACACAAGAAACAAAAACAGAAAATTACAGCTATTTGTAGGTTTACATGATGTGTTTAGGAGTATTGTTGAAATAAATGTTTTAAATGATCCACAAAACTTGCCAAGTTGGTATTGAATATGTCAACATCACCCAAGTAATGATTTCCCATGGTGTGAAGTCGTTGTATCGGAGAGTGGGCAATGTAGTTACGCTTATGTGTGCTGCTGTAGAATATTGTATTTTGTCGTGTTGTTATTGTGGGTGTATGTATGTTTATAAGTTGCAGGAGTTCACAACAGTCGAATTTAGAGTTAAGTATTTTGAATATTATATCATTATTGACTAGTTGCCTGACAGAACTAAAATAAAACCAGATCTTGAAAAAATCTTTGACCGAACTTGAAAATGACCGTTGAAATTTGATGAATTGTTCAAATTCTCAGAAACAACCCGTCTTTGGGTCAGAGTTATGTCACGAATCATTGCTTAAGTAAGTCAGGTACATCTCTTAACACTCTGTATACATTATATTATACAATTTTATTGTTATTATTATCGATAAATTTTCTAGATTATTGACATTTATTAAAAATGTAAATGTTATTTTTTATTACCTACTTTGTCAACGTATATTAACTGACAATGATTAGCATTATGTCAACGTTACAAATAAAACTATATGATTTTAATTATTTACACTTTTGCTTAGTGTATACAAATTTAATGTAATGTAACTACATAATATATTTACAATATATAGTGAATAAAATTCCCATGACAACACAAAGTAAAATGAACATCCAATTTTAATGGAATAAACATAATGCTTTTACTTTATAATTTTTTTTATAAATTAATATTATTTATTGGTGATACCGAGAAAAAATTTAATGACTGACAGTATATGGGAGTACTCTATCATACTGAAAGTATTTGTAGTTAAAAAACATAATTGAAATAAGAAGTAACAAAATTTATAATATTTGAGAGAAAAACTATAATGATACACAATATCATCTTCATTATTTCACCCCTTACTACTTATAATCGTTGTGTAAATATTACACAGCGCGTAAGGTCTGATTAGTGAAAAACTGTCCTTGACTTATTGCCACGGTTTAACCGGCCTTAAGGCCGGCTTAACTATACCAATGGTAAACCAGCGCATAAGACCCAAATATATAAAGACATTTGAATATTAATTTCGTTTCAGCAATGATCACAGTTTTATATATGTATACGACTTTGGTTGATCGATGATGGTATTACTTTTTGTTATATTGATTTATTTATTAAAAAAACAGTTTTTAATATAAAAAACATACTGCACATCACACTAGGGCATTCCTGTATCAAATATATATATATATATATATATATATATATATATATATATATATATATATATATATATATATATATTTATTATTATTTTATGTACAATTTGTTACCATATATGCATTACGACTTTTCGTCTCTTCAAGTGATTGTTGGATTGGTGTAGTCAGCACAATTGATTTCCAATGCGGAGGTGCTCTGATAAGTGCACCCGGAACTGTTCTTCTCTCCAGGAACATTTCTGGAACGCCGCAATAACTCGGGAGCCGGAAGAGTTGCCGATTGAAATGCATTGCAGTCTACTGACAGCTCTAAAGTATTGAGTGATATACAAATGCGTTGAAGACTTGTCTTTAATATTCTTAGGAATTTTTTTAGAAGAATTTACTTTTTCTCTCCAACTAATGATTTTTTTAATGAAATACTATCTATTTTTAATATCAGTAAGTTTTAACGGTATCTAAATAGTAGTATTTATTTGTAACTTTTGCCAATTTATTTTTTTAAAGCGCGTTCTTCTTCATTTTCGTCCTTAGATAGTAATTCGGTTTTATTGTTGATTTCTCTCATTGGTGTCATCTCTTCTGCAACAATAAAAATAAGAATGACAAAAAAACACAATCTAGAAAATTCTTTGGTTTTTTTCAGAGAAAGGACATTCAGTTTAACTCTTGACGGGCCAAGATGCCAAACAAAACGTCTGTAACCAAGTGGGTCTTCCGAAGACCCCACGCATTTTTCCGTCTTATGGGCTTTTAGACTGTCGAAATCCCAATTATTAATGTTAACTTATGTATTTGTGCATAAATACTAAAATGATATATCAAGTATTTAAGCTAATATAAGGAGGATAGTAATTTTGGGTACTACCTACTCCCCCACTTGGCTGCGGGATAGTTAAGGTCCAATGCAAAGTTGTGCTGAAAAAATGAGGAGGGACAAAGCACAACTATGAGCCAGCGAGACTATGGCATCCCCAATTGCGGTAAGTTCTGAGGCTGAAGGTTGTAGGGAGGAGAAGGAAAATGGGAAAGAAGTAGGTGGGGGAGTACCTAGCTATTCAGATCTGGTCACCAAACACGACTAAAGCCATTTCAAGCAACGTTTCAATTCTGAATGGTGGTCTTACACCAGGGTGATAGTGAAAGTATCTTTCACTCTGGAAATCTGTCGCAAGTACAATACATACAGGGTTTTCCAATAAGAGGTGTTATTTTGATATTTAATCGTAAAAGATCAATGGTTTCGTTGCTTGTGTGGCACGTAGCGCCGTCTTGTTAAAAGTAAATGTTGTCCAGATCAATACCATCCAATTCCGGCCGTAAAAAATCATTAATCATCTCTCGATAGCGCAATCCATTCACCGTAACTGTTGCTCCAACCTCATTTTCGAAAAAGTAAGGTCCAATGACTCCGCTGGACCATAAACCGCACCAAACAGTCACACGTTGAGGATAGAGAGGCTTTTCAACAATAACTCTTGGGTTTTCTGAGCCCCAGATGCGACAATTTTGCTTGTTGACGAAGCCACCGAGGTGGAAATGGGCCTCATCACTCAAGATGATTCGCATTTGATTCACTCAAGTGAATTTTAATAATTTCAATGCGTTGTTGAAGCGTGTATCGTTCATTTTTTATTAATAACGTAGATTCTACTTGTCAAATGTCAAAAAATGACAGCTTTAAAAGTAACATCTACCGAAATAGCGGGCTATTCAAAATAACACAACTTTAACCTCATAACTTTACTTATTGTTTAGAAATATGTTTTTGCCTTATAAATTCTTTGAATCATTTATTAACTAACCTATATTTTTATTACCTTTATTGTTATTTTTTGTTTTATTACTAATATTTTTTGTTTAATTTAAACAAATGTAAAAATATTTTTGCTGTCCTCTCCTAAACACAAGCAGCTGCTTCATTAGGAGAGTGATTGAAATATTGGTGTTTATATTGTTAAAAAATTGTAACCTTGTTTATATGTTTCAATAAAAAAAAAAAATAAAAAAAACACCTCTTATTGGAAAACCCTGTATTATTTTAAATGAATAAATTATTATTTAAAATTAAACAATAACTTTGTAAACATCACTTATAGGTAAATACTTAATGCCGACCGGGTTTCGCTACAACACGTAGCCTCATCAGGGCAGTATAATACTAAAAATCTAAAAATTAAATTAACATGTGTGGATTTCACAGTAGGTGGACAGTCTGAGCTACAGTGGAAGAGGTAGGGATAGGTGTGAGATTGAGAGGCGAGTGTTCTTTGTCAATAGGGAACAATCTGAGTATAGGACTTTTATTTAGGTTTATTTGGTTGTTGATGACTTTGCTATTGATGAGGCTACGTGTTGTAGCGAAACCCGGTCGGCATTAAGTATTTACCTATAAGTGATGTTTACAAAGTTATTGTTTAATTTTAAATTATAATGTCACATCACAAAGTAACCGCTTCATATGAATAAATAATAAATTATTGCTTGACCTGCTCTAAAAGCATTGGTACAATTTTAACACATTGGCAAATCGTACAAATTTTTAATGTAGGTATTATAATTATTTTACGACATGTGCTTATTACATAATATCTGATTTGAAAGAGTTGCAACACAAATTAATTTAGCAACAAAAAAACAATAGAAGCTTCAGTTTGACGTTCAACTGACGCTGTTCAGTAATTTTATCAGTTAAGTTTTTTATAACACTCGTTAATAAAGAGTTATTTTAAAGTGTCGTAATTTGAACTGGTCAACCTTCTGATATTGTGGGACTTGTCACTTGTCGATGTTATTATATGATTGCCTCTTTATGACCTCTACTAAAATTTAACCCACTTTCGATATTCGCTATTGCAATAATAATTGCAGTCAGCTCCGACATCGAAATGCACAAAAAGTAGATTTTTTAACAGACACATCAACTGATGCAAGTTCTGTCAATCACCCGACGAGTGCACATCATCTCGTATATCAATTTCATAATATTAAAAAGTGCAATGTTTAATATTAGTATTGTAATACACTGCTGTGCACAGAGAAAAACGACTATTAAAACGTCTATTATTAACGGTTAAATAAGTTTCCTTATAAACATTTATTGAAATACGAATGTATTATCACAATGTCAGAGGACGTGGTCATAAAAATTCTATTTTTTTTCGCATTTCGTCATTGTGTATTATCAAGAAAAATGTAAGTTCATGAACACGTTTTCTAATATGTTAGAAAGTTACTAAAAGTTTATCAGGAAACGGCCTGCAATCCCGTTTTTAACCGGATCACAAATAATTTGGAGAGAATTCAACAAATTAGCAATATTCTTTTTCATCTGTGTACCATCAGTATTAGCGTAGTTCGTGGTTAGCTAAAGTCATTTCAAGCAACGTTTCGGTTCTGAACGGTGGCCTGGTGGCCCTGGCTTGGTGCAACCAGAGCGATACTGAAAGTATCTACCACTCTGAACCGTGCCGTAAATATGCTATAATTTTATATTATTTTAAAATTTATTAATTAATTCACACAACCCGCGACCTCCGGAGACCGTCATCTAGACTTCATATATTTTAGGATTACCAACTTTATTAGAGCACTCGCAGATAGGTTTATTATGCTAATAATGGAATAAACTCTCAGTAAAGCATTTTATTCGTAAATGGGCATGCAGTCAAATTCATTATGGTAAAAAAAGCCGCTCTCATTTTTCTACGTGTAGGTACCTACTTCCTCACAACCATGCCACCCTTCTAATTCCCATCCCTCATTTCCTACCGTAACATTCCTCAAAAGGGGATGGCATAGTTCCACTCGTTCTAGAATATTAAGACTCTTACAGTATCAAAAAAAAGAATAAATATTTTTTGTAATTATAGATTCAAGGTGGTACTCATAACGTTGTTATTATCAGCTAATTGATTTCTGCAAATCGTGTATTTATATTATCACAACATGCAAAACATATTCCGTAAAGGAAAACAAGCATAATGTCTGATTAATTAACATCAGTACTCATAATACTGGTTATTCTTGTTCAGTTATTCCCTTCTAAGGACGGGTTGTTTCACAGAATTTGAACGATTCATCAAATTTAAAAATTGATGTTTGAGTTCTGTGTAGGTTCTATTCAAGGTATGTTATTATTTCAGTTTTGCAAAGCCACTGGCCAATAATTATATAATAATAGAACTTGAATAGAACCTCTACAGAAATTTTAAATTTAACAAATTTGATGAATTTTTCAAAATCTGCGAAACAACCCGTTCTAAGTATTACTAGGTAAATTATTCATGAAAAATAATTATATAATTTATTTAAATAATAACTAGTGTGTAAATCAATAACACCTGCATACTCGTACTTATCTGGAATTACGCTTCAACCTTAACCTTTCAGGTCTCTGGTATTTCCTGTCAGAAGATAAAACTCTTTGCAATAAAATCCAAATAATTGAATATTTCTGAACATATTCGAAAAGTAAAAACTGTTTTTAAAATAAGATGAAATGCTCTTACAAATAACATTGTTAGAAACAGACATATAATTTTTAAAAAGCAAACTTTATTATGGGCGGTACTACAGTACAAGGTTTTCATAAGAATTTATCTTCCCAAATGTGATCCATTCCCCGGTATAAGACAGATTTCGAATAATATAAATCCAATAAGAAAAGTGTGATTAGGATGTATTATAGGCAATACAAGAATGCTACTCTCAGGCAGGTATATTTAATTTAAAGATATGAGAGCTTAAAAAGGTAATTTTTTAGTTTAGACTTGAATTCTGTTGGACTTCTTATACATTTTAGTTCCGGGAGGAGTTATTCCAAGCCTTTGACCCAGATGTTCCGAAAGCGCAATCACCAAATATACTATTTGGCTTGCGCTTAGGTTCCATCAATCGTCCCATAGCTGATGTTGTTGATCTAAGAGTTGACTGCCTATTGAGATAACACTTCGTTTCAACTTAAGGCGATGCCATACGTAGTAATGCAAAATCATGTGTTTTTGGTTTGAAAATTTGGTCGCCTATAAATGTTTCAGATGCTTTGATTAAATACTGCGAGTAGAATACATCTTGGCCTTTGAAATAATCGAGTATTTTTTATATAAGTCTTTTTATAAGCCCAAAAAAAATAATGTATAGGCCTATGAAAACTGCTTTAAAGTTAAAAATCTCCTACTTACGAACCCATTTTCGGTTATGATTTTATTGTATAATGTGGAAAATTAAGTTATTTATAAAATGATTGGAAAAAAATTAAATATTTATGCCTGAACATCCACAAAATAAAATAAAAGGCACTTTTTGCCATGTTTTTTTCTTGCATAAATCAAAACAGGCGGATGGTGTTAAAGGGGAATTTAAACCTTATCGCCATCTACGTAAGGGTTGTTATTGAGAGCGGCTCAATTTAAAATATTACACGACGTAGTGCATCGCCTTAATTAGTCTAGGTAAAAATGTGGTTTTATAAATTACAAAGTTCGTTTTTCCGTGAAACTTTGGTCATACGTTCGTCTTGGAAGTAGATATGAAGATCTGCACTGTCCGTCCAAAATAAAGTGATAAACTATTTTACACTAGTGAATTGGACTATTTTCCGCGGCCTAAATTTAATGCCTTAAAAAGTTAATTTACTTTATCAATATGAATAAGGGAAATCAAGTGTAGGAAACGATTTTTTTTATATTGTGCTCACTCACTCACACTCACTACGTGCGTCACTGTATAGCAGCGTCACTGTATAGCATCGTCACTGTATAGAAGCGTCACTGTATATCACTGTCACTGTATAGCAGAGTCACTGTATAACTCGTATGTGTTGCATCGACCACTATGTAAGAACGTGACGAATATTTATGCAAAAGATCAATTTAATTTAAATAAAATTTTTAATCTTTCTTCGCGGCACACCTGAGACTTGCGACACACTATTTTACTACTAATTTACTAGCAGGAAACAAATATTTACGTCTAAGAGATGGGAAAAGATGAATTTTAGTTCTTTTTTTTACTATAAGCAATAATTAATCGCCTGTAATATCAATACAAATAGAAAATATCTAAATTAAACCTGCGCCCTCTGATGTCCGGTCAGACGCTCTGAACCACTAAGCCACTTCGGCTTATTTCCAACATGCCAAATAATTCAATATGTACTAGTACTTCAATCAACAATTACTGCTTATCATATTTTTTCCACCTGTAAACTGATAGTGATAATAATATTTCAGGCGACTCCTTATTGCTTATAATAATTTATTTTCCTTTGTGCTATGCATAAAAACCTTGTCTTATAAACATTAGTTTATCATTAAAAAAAAAACTTTATTTTAACTTCAAAATTTCCGTATTTCGACCATTTTAACATCAAGTTTTTTTTTCATGTTAGAATGATGAGACGTTTGCCGGAAGGTATCGTTTCAATCTAAATACGCAAAAAAATATTTAATAAATATTATCCTAATCTAAGAAACTAATAACATATTTTGTGCAGGTTTTTTCATTTCCACCGTCGTAAATATTATTTTGTTCTTGAAGTAATTAATTAAGTTGAATCGAAGTTTTATTTTCATAATTTGTGCCTGGATCAGAATCCTAGAATTTGACCTGAGGTATCTATGTCACGTTGCAAGGAAAAATGATTGTTGGTATAACACCCTGAATAAAGGACACCCAGGATTCTAGAACAATAAAGGCCACTAGAAAAACAATGTCAAGAGAGTATCAATTGACGGGCTTTAAGGCTTTTACGTACCATTTTTCTTGTCGAAGAAATCAGATTCATTCCAAGGCGCTTTCTCTGAAGATCCAAAGAAAATATAGAATAAGTTTGTACAGAAGGCGATGGATGCTGCAACGAAAAATACTTTCCTCCACTGTGTAGGATCCGTCTGAAAGGAAATTCAACAAAATAACGAATAAGTTTGTACAAAAAGCGATGGATGCTGCAATGAAAAATACTTTCCTCCACTATGCAGGATCCGTGTGAATGGAAATACTCGTAAAATGGTTTAATTTATTATTTAAGATGTTTTCGTCCAAGATAACTTTACGTTTTTTTTCCGTAGTAAAAATGAAATTTAAAAAGGCGTACAAAAGGAACTGTGATTTTCCAATATATTCTTTATGAACAGGCTAATTTGTTCGCTTTTGGGAACAGCTCTAATCGTCTCATAGAAATCATTGTGTGTCACTCACTGTCATATTGGGAAACATGAATTACATGCTTAGAAAGAGTGAATACCGTGCTTTATATTCAAATCCAGAAGAAAAAATAAAATATACACCTCTATGAAACCAAAGGTTCCAACCGCGATTTGACAGAAAATTATGAATTTTTTTTTATATGAAATGACAAAAATTGACTTGACTTCAATTTTTTTAATAAATGTGTCTAATAAAAAGTGTTAGTTCGGTATAAACGAAATGTGAGACATTTTAAACCTTTTTTATGTTTGATTTGAAAAAATTTATATTTTTTACTAATACTAAAATTTGATAGCCAGATCCCCTCTCAAAAACACTTAAGTTCATAAATATTCCATTTATTTAGATTTTATTGCAAAACGAAAATACTCGGACCATCCTACAGAATATGCTAAAGGCCTGAGGGATTGAGGTTAGATATGGAAATTGCCTCAAATTCTCTGACCAGTTAACAGCCAGCCGGCGCACAATGGGGTAAGAAATTACATTTTCATAGAAGAAACAAAAAAATAATTAATCTATTTTACAATATCACTTCATAAGCAAATATCAGTTTAGCTGTAGCACAATGGCGTTAGTAATTGAATAGTATAAAGATACATAATAAAACATATTTACGTATTTGTTGTTGTTTACCTTGCCTCATCGAAAATTTCACATTAAAACGTCCCTATAAGCTATAAGTTAAAACCACGTGATTGCCCCAGTGTGCGGCGGTGTCAAGCCCAGCGAATTCCACACATCGGCGTAAACTAGTCCTAGCTAGAGCTCGTATGGATGTCATCGACGATCGTTCTTTTTTTTCTCACGCGTTTGTTTGAAAACAAAAATAAACAGATTATACTAGCACGACGACGTCACGTACGGTCTCTCGCTGGGACTAGTTTACTAGGGCCGTTGGTTTCTTGAATTTGGTGAATTCGATTCAGCGTCATCAGTAAGTGTACGGGAAGACTGATTTTTTTTTTGTGAACAGTTTTAAAAATACTTACGTCATCTTTGAGAATCAACCCTGCTGTGATTGGAGCCATTGTGCCAAAGGAATTAGATACACAATTGCTGATGCCCATCAGCGTTCCAGCGAAGTTAGGGGATATGTCAATATGATTCACCTGGAATTTTAAAATACATTTCTTGAGTAGGTACATCTATCTCAATGTATGAAAGTAGAGCGTAAACAGTACATGTTATTGATATATATCATTAAATCTATAAATAATGTAATAAATGGCACGAGCTCTTCAGACTCTAAATGATATTTGTCTAAACTCAAACATTAACATTTTTTCGGATTCACTGCCCAAATTCAAACGTGGTATCATGTCAATAATATAATCTATTCAATTCGCATACATACAGACACACACACACAAACACTCACATATACATTATACACACACCTACATACAGCACACGTCACCTGGTAATTAAGAAATAAACATACCACTTAGCAGACATTACAAGGAAACATATCATAGGTACACAACATGAAGTGTCTAATTCCTGTATATTGTTTCATCACTGTAAATCATGTACTGTTTGTACATGAATTCTATAGTATAAAATAAATAAAAATAAAATATGCAAGTTTCAATTAATGTCAATATGTTTTCCTCGGTGGCTCAAACAAAAGCCACTTAAAATATCGTCGTAAAGTGTTATACTAATGCCATAATTTTTAACATTGTATATATTTTTTTAATGGCTTTTAACCCCAAAAAAGTGTTATAGCCAGTGAACACCCCAACTTCTTTAGCCAGCTGAGGAATTGAACACACTACGCCTGGGTGGGAACCAAACACGATGTCAACTCAGCCACCAACTGGTAGTTTACATTTATTTTTTTGTATTTGGTAATGCACAAATACAATTACAAACTGATGGCATTAATATTAAAGAAACTAGATATGACTTTATTTACACGTTTGTTGTAGGAGGGCAAAATACCCACACTGATCAGGTCAAGGATAAAATCTTTATATCAATTGTTTATACGGCATCTGAAAAAAATGTGATCGAGGTCCTCTTCATCAAGACGAAATTCGCCATGGCAGAAACTTGACTTGAAATAACTCAAATAAAAGTGTTATTATGATTATAAATTACTGATTGTTGACATTTACTAAAAAAAGTAAGTATTTTTCCGTTTTTGACATTGACAACTTATCAAGATAATAAATAACACTATGTTGTTTTTAATTAATATAATGTTGCAGTTGATAAAATGTTAAAATAACGTATTCAAATTATTTAATATGACTATAAAACATATTATTTATAGTTTAGACTGAATAAAATGCATATAACAACACTTATTTTTCAAACATTCAACAAAAGAATTGTATTATAATGATGCTAATTAATACAATATGTTCAATTTTCTCTCTTTACCATCTCGCCATGAAAATTACACTTTAAATACAAAATGGTAGCGTCAGTTTCATTTTTGCTAATACGTTATATTGAGAAATTTATTTTGTAAAAATATGTTTTTACCGATTTCCTTCCATCTAGAGAGTTATCGATGGGTTAAAAACAGCGATTTTCATAAGGAAAGGACAAAGGAGACCGTCTTCATTTCTGTGATTTGTCTATGTACGAATCTGACAGTACACAGGCAACTCGCATTGTAATATTACCACTCAGTCCTCAAAAATAAAATCGGATTAAGAATGACTAGCAAATTATTATAATCAATAATTACTCGCCTGAAATATTCATACAAATTGAAAATATCTCCCGAGTAAAAATAAATACCGCTGACGGGAATTGAACCCTCACCTTCTGATGTCCAGATGCTCTGCTTATTATATTTTTTCACCTGTAAACAACTAACTTTATTTTTGTAGGGAAGGCTTTTTTAGAGCTAAATTTCCCACTAGATGGCGTCGAGACATATTATATCTACATTTGTTGGTGAAATATTTTGACTTATCAAATATTATTATTTTTTGTGATAAACTAATGTTAATATGACAAGGCTTTTTTATATATAGTACAAAGGATAACAAAAAACCTTGTCTTATAAACATTAGTTTATCATTAAAAAAATAAGAATGACTTGTCCTTTTTTTACAATGGCGCGCTAATTGCTGGTTGCAGAAAAACTTAACTATAAATCCCAAATCAGGTAAACTTGTTTCCAAAAACAAATCAAAATTGTTACATTATTTAGTTACAACCTTTTACAAATGTGTTATGATTTACACACCTCACTCATTTTTTCATAGCTATGCAACCCTGTATGTAGGCGGTTCGGCCAAAAACGAACATTCAGACAAAAAAAAACCACTGCGGACCAAAACTTACTTTGGCGAACTTTACTTGTCTGCGGGGGGTTTTTTTATTTCAATGTGCGCTCTTCGGCGGGCAACATGCGACTGATTCGTATTGTATTCAAAGCTTTCTCGAAACCTTCTGGTGCCAAAACTATGGTTATGTAATTTGCCTTCAACTCGAGGAATTGATGCACAGATTTATCTATTTTTAATGAAGAAAACACAGATACAGACAGTAATAAACACTACAATAAAAATAAAGCCTATCATTTTGAATGTCCGTGGTTACAAGGCTTAAAAATAAAAATAAAATATGGCAGTAAGTTATATAGTCAACATTAATTATATTTATTAATTAATTTATAATCTTAAAGTACGTTCTTCTTGAATCTCCTTCTTAGCGGGTACTTCGGTTTGTATTTCGTTCATTGGAGTCGTTTCTTCTGCAAAATAAAAAAATATATTTCTTCATATGAAGCGGTTACTTTGTGATGTGACATTATAATTTAAAATTAAACAGTAACTTTGTAAACATCACTTATAGGTAAATACTTAATGCCGACCGGGTTTCGCTACAACCGTAGCCTCATCAGGGCAGTATAATACTCCCTGCCCTGTATTATACTGCCCTGATGAGGCTACGGTTGTAGCGAAACCCGGTCGGCATTAAGTATTTACCTATAAGTGATGTTTACAAAGTTACTGTTTAATTTTAAATTTAAAAAAAATAATTACAAGATCTGCCTAAGACTATTATAATATTGACCAAAAACTGATTCTCAAATATACGTTCGAGAAATTTTTTGATACCTAACTTAATTACTTTGTAAGGAATGTAAAGTCATGAATGTAAAACAAATTTACATCACAAAAAACAATTAATAAATATTTAATAAGCGACGTTGTATTGGCAAAACAGCGTATATGTGTGGTTATCCTGGTAGACTGCGTTATTTTAAGTTACATTGTAATGTCTGCTGATATCCAATACACTGTACCAAGGTACCTAAATCCGTCAGCCACCAATATTTTAATTAATAGATTTAGATTTAAAATAATAATTATTTTTGTTTTCTTTTATAGTATTATTATTTTAATATTATTACTACTTTATGGAATATATGTATATCATTGTATTATAATGTGTTCTTATTTGTATTATGTTGCCACACAAAACCAGATCGAACGACTTATTTCGAACACCACACTGTAAAGCCAAATATGCGCAAAACTCTTCAATAGGACGTATCTGTAAAACTCACAATGCCTCCAGAGATGTAGACATTTTCAACTGTAACTTGGAAAACGTATAAAATGCAATTTACTAAACTGATAACTTAATTTTTTATTTTGTCAAATAATCCTATCATCTTAGTTTATTTTATTGCTTTTATTATAATTATGCGAAAACTGAGTTACTACTAACTGTATTTAATTGTTTTTATAACATTTTGTAATTCCTTATAATTTTTATTCTTTATATTTCTTTGTCATCTATAAATATATTGAATAGGTGCAAATATTGAATAAACGACTAGATTTAATGGAACATTATTGGTCTAATATTGTAAATAATTGCTGTTTATGCTCAATATATAAATGATTGTTTGCTTCCTAAATAAAATAAAATAAAAAATGATATGGGCATTTGCCTAGTGTGTGGTATTGAAAAAAAAAATGTTTCGATTATGCAAGTGTTTATTTCCGTTACAGCACGGTGTCATCGTCAATTCCTTGAGAAGTAAGAACAATAAAAAAATAAAAGTAAGTTCATGTGACGTAACTCGACGAATGGAATTGATCGAGCGCTGTTAAGCCAAAATGAGGTATCTATATATACGGCATGTTGCCATAACATGGACGAACGATGTCAAAAAATCTAAAGTTTGTTTAAGTAAGTGTCTTAATGTATTTTACAGAAAATAACCTGAAATCTGCAGCTAAAAATACTTTCTAAACGCATTCTAAAATTATGAGGTAGATTTTTACATACCAGTTTTGTCATTGAAGAACTCAGCTTCATTCCAAGGCGCTTTCTTGGCTGATCCAAAGAACAAGTAGAATAAGTTGGTAGAGAATGCAATTGACGCTGCAATTATAAACACTTTTCTCCATTGCGCTGGATCCGTCTGAAAGATTTATTTTATTTTATTAAAAGTATACAATACAGAATATAGTATATTATATAAAGCATTGTACTCCCAGGAGTTAATAAACTCACTGCGGGAATGATATGCATTACATGAAACAAATAGCTGTATGTATTAAATGGACATATGATGGGACATACACAACATTATTATTTCAGATAGTCATTAATAAGATGAAGTTTGAGCATGTTAGTTTGGGTCTTTTTACATTGACTTGCACATTTGATCTCGTTGGGTAGTTGATTATATTTTGTGTGAGCTATGTATTCTAGGGATCTTAGTCCATATTTTGTTGATTTGATTTTTGGTATACCTATGTAGTTTGTTGTGATTTCTTGTGTTGTGTTGGTGTACGTCGTAATTGTAATAGAGTGTAGTGTTGGAATGTGCCGAGTGTTGAATTACTTGTAATATAGTTTTCGTTATTTCAAAAGTGGGAATGGTATTAAAAGGAAGTATTTGGGTGTTTCTGTAGATGTCTTTGACATGTGTGTCCCAGGGTAAACTGAATATATTTCGCAGGGCTCTAATTTGGACGACTTGGACTTCTGAAATCATTTCTTTTTTTAGGAAATCCCCAGATTCCGGCGAGATATATTAGATGTGAGTGAATCATAGCATGGTAAATCGATTTTAATAGAGAGGGAGGAAGTAACCCGCGAAGTCTATATAAAACACCAGTTATAGGAGTAATTTTGGATAGAACATGTTTAAATTGGTGATTCCATGTGAGTTGTGAATCAATGAAAAGGCCAAGATATTTTGTAACATCAGCCCTTTCAAGGCGGTTATTATCAAGACTTATATTAAGACTTACATTTTTTTTATTTGCAAACAGTATGTAATGTGTTTTTTTTTTATGTTTAGGCTAAGTTTGTTTTATCGCAACCAGTTTGCCAGGCAAGCTACATCCCTTTCCATTTCCTTTTCAAGTTCGTTTAAATCATTATTGTGATAAAGAATCACTGTGTCATCTGCATAGAGTTGTATTGTACCCTTAAGTCCCCATTTAGCAATATCATTTACATATATTAAAAATAGTAATGGTCCAAATAATTAATATAAAAATTACTAAAAGGCCATCCATGTTTTTTTGATAAAATTTGAGGACCACTCCATATAATCACTCGCCTAAAAGGTTTAGCATATGAATATTTTGTATATATTTGTCGACATTTTTAACATTACAAATTCGATGTTTAAATCGAACCTAAACAATTTTTTCGTGTCAAAATATCATTGGTGAAAATTTTACATGTATTTATTATATTTGGACATTGATAAGGAACTAAATATTAAATTATACATAGGTAATTTACCTATTGCGTATCTTGCAAAAAAACTTTCCCATATTTTTGGTACTAACTTTTTTAAATGGTCACAAAGTTTCCAACGAAATTAGTTTTTAACTTATATGATATTGTTAATTCTGAATTTGAAATATGATATCGACAAATATGACCTTTAATAAATATGTCCCAATGGGCGAGTAGATAAGACAAGAGATTCTGGGTTCGATTCCAAGTTGTGTCCGTTTTTTTTCTGTGTCTTGTTCTGTTTCATGTTTCGTTTAGATTTATCAGTAGTATTTTCTTCTTCAATGATTAAAAAAATTCATTTCAATTTGGTTGGGACGTGTTGATCCGCAGAATTTGAACAAATGATCAAATTTCAATGTTAAAATTCAAATTCTATTGAAATTCTGTTATTATTTCACCATGACCCGGTTGTTTCACAGTACTTTCATAATAACAGAACTTAAAAATGACTTTCACAGAACTTGAATATTAACTTTTAAATTTGACGAATTCTTCAAATTCAAATTTAAGTTTTTATCAAATAGGGGTGCAACCGTTATTCTTAATGTTAAAACAAATTACATCGGTGACGGAAGTGAATCAGTAACAGTTTTTAAAATACTTACATCATCTTTGAGAACCAACCCAGCAGTGATGGGTGCCATAGTACCAAAACAATGAGAGAAGCAATTGCAAACACTCATCAAAGTGCCAGCGAAGTTAGGGGATATGTCAATGTGATTGACCTGGAATTACAAAATGTTAAATTCCAAATTATATCCATCGGTCAAATAATATAACATATTGTATTGTTGCCATACGTTATTTTCAGTTTCTATTACAATATTAGTAGGGAGACCGGGGACAGTTTAAACAAATCTATTGCTTGATTTTACATTTTTATATGATCCTGTAAGAACTGTGACAGTATGCCAACTTACTGATAAAATAAAATTCATACAGAATATATCGAGAGCACGTGTTCTTTTCTTAATAGACATCATGATTAAATATGATAATATCTGGGTGTCAATATCAATATCAGTATTTGTATGAACACGTGTTCCGCCGTCGTCATAAAACATTCGCTTTTGACTGTTACTTTGTTAGGAACTCTTTCAATTCATTCGTTTTAGGCCTGCAGTCCCATTTTTAACAGGAAAACCAATAATTTGACCAGATTTTTAATAAATTAGCAATATTTTATATCAGTAAGTTTTCCCCGTGTATTTTCCAAGGTAGGATTATATTGACATCCTAAGAAGTAATTGTTTTAAGCAATATTTTAATTGCATTTATAAGAAAGAAAATCTCAAAACTGAAATATTCAACTGTCCCTGTGACTGGGATAGTGAATTGAGGCCAGTGGAAACACAATGAAATGAACGCAAAACATTATTGGCGTGAACATTTTTCTTAACAAAGTTTATAAGCATTCATACAAATGAAAATATAACAATTTTTTGTATGGTGAACACTTCATAAGACCAATAGCTAACTATCTTCAGGATGACTGACACTAAATTCCATCAAATAGTCCAAATTTGCGTTTTTTTTTAACTTCTTAGTCATTCATTTTCATGTTTTAATGGGCGCAGACCATCCGTCTTTTGATTCTTGCTAGTGGTGATCTGCAACAGAATTGAATACAGATTTGCAAACAAAATTCGTTCGTACCCACCCTGTACCTTAATATCTTAAACACGATTTGTTTCAAGTGCCCCCGTTTCATCTGTCCCTGCACCAGATGTTTGTGCAAATGTTGTTGGGATTTGTTCATCAAGCAAATTATTTAAGCGACTTTTTAAAAACTCCATCTTAAAACAATTAACAAAGACAGCAAACAAATATAGCCAAAATTGGGTACTTACCTATTGTGTTTCCGAGTTCTATAACACTTTTCCAATTCTGAAAAAATTAAGTTTGAGCATCAGAAACACACTTAACAATCAGCATTGTCTTTGTGACATTGTGTTTTTGTGCGTGAACTAGATAATTGCCCTGTTTCAATTGTCCCCGTCTTTCAAGTATCCCCTATCTACCCTATTTATGTACTTTACACGGAAAAATTATCTAAATATAAAATGTATCTTTTTACGGTTATGGCGGTTACTGATCGAGAGGTAAGGCTCTCGACTAGCAATCCGAAGGTCACGGGTTCAAATTGCGGCATGCAAAATTAAATTGTATTTGTTATTATACAATTTATTCATTTGAAATAATATGTAGTATACTTGCGGTACATTCCATAGTGAAAGATTCTTTCAGTATCGCCTGCTGTAAACTTTGCTTGAAATGGTTTTAGCCGTGTTTGGTGACCAGATTTGAAAAGTCAGGTACTCACCTACCTTCCTCTTCCGTATCTCCTTCCCCTACCTACTACCTTCATCCTCACAACATACCCCAATTGGGAATTCCATAGTATCACTGGCCCCAGACTGTTAGGAGCAGTTGGGGCAAAATAAAAAATAATACGTATTCAATTTCAAATATAAAAACGGTATCTTCTTAAACTCGGAGACTTAAAGTTGACAAAACCATTTAAAAATACAGACCCAATGCTTAGACTTTCGATTCCCTGTATTGTTGATATTTACATTTTGCCATTTAAATAAAGATATCTCTAACTAACTAACCACCATGACCGTGCCACGCAGGAGTATTCACATTCGGTTATATGATAATTCAACACAGTGACAATTCAACACACTTTTATAAAGTGATTTAAAGTCATTAGAAACGATGATTTTTTTTAAACCTAACATAACCTAACCTAACCTACTTAACCCAGTTAATAAAGTTTTTGTTTCATCATTTTCCATGACTTTAGATAACTTTTTAAAGATGTGATGATTTATCCGGTCACCGGTTTTATCACATATATATGTCTCAATGATCTCATTTCTTCTTCTCCTAATTCCATACCTTACTGCCATACATCAGGGTAGATATCAGCACTCCATTATGGACTGTTAACTTCGCTTCTTTGGGCATTTTTTTGCTAGCGCCAACCGTCCATGGATTACCTGCATTTACCCTTATTTCAATATCGCTGTCAGCATTTTCATCTCTCGTAAACATACTTCCCAAATCTAACCCAAAGATATCTCTTATAATTTTAACTGCATTCGTTATATTTTCTCTCATTTTTAGGCATTAATGTAATACGAAATAATAAATCAAGGTAACATAGTTGGCGTTCTTCAATAAACATATCTCGTTAATTCAAAACATTCCGACAGTAATTGAAATGTTTAATTAATTTAGTAATTAAGTTGCTCTTGTCAATTAAAACATATTTCAAAGTTCTTTATGGAATCATCACAATGGATCCGTTATGACCATGTACTGCTTCTGTGTTTATCTCCACATGATCTGCAGTTAAAGTTATTTATCATTATATTGTCACTGACCGAATATCATAAACAAGCGTTACGACTTCTATGCATTGTACAATGTACATTGTACAATCGAGTGATAAAAAATCTTTGAAACTAATTCAATGTTATCTTGGCAATAGTAAGTAATTATACACTGATTGATGTCTGGGGTTATTTATCTTTTGAAAAGTACGGAAATGTGCAGTCAATGTCAAAAGTATGTATTCACAAGATAATATTTATGTCGTGTATAATTGCAAACAAGAAACATATTGAATCCTAAATAATTCACCTTGTTTGTGTATTTATGCTAAAGGGTTCAAAACGACAACATCAAGCGATGAAGAATTAATTCAAACAGCATAGTACAGCATAAACAGCGAATACACAATTTTATTTGAGAGTTTGGAGAATATTTCGAAGGTTGGCTTCTCGAAAATCAATACATTCCTAAATTTGTACAAATGTTTTATTTACTAAATAAAATAAAAATAACTTCAAAATAAAAAAGATAGTCTATTCTATGGTTATTTTTGCAAGTTATTATTCAAAATCTGAAATTTTGTAGTGAACTTGATTAAAAACCGTATATCCATCCAACTGGGAACAAAAAATAAAATAAATAACAAAACATTTACGAGTACGTATTTATCGATCTCGAATACTTTTTTTTCTCATTCCCGCATGGCTTCTTTCTTCTCTTATTAGGGCGAGGGATGCTATTAGTTAGGTTAGGTTAGGTTACCCCGACGCCCAGGCTTACAGATGTGATCCCGGGAAGGGATGTCACAGCGGTGATGACAGGTCATGTATTGCTCTAAACAGTTAACCCTTCAGGTTTTTAAATATTTTTACCAACAAGTCCCAACGACATGGTAATTTTCTTGGAATTGCTCAATTCCCCCAAGGTATATAAAATATGCTAAATATTACTTATTTTAGAAGTTGTCGTTAAAAGAGATACTATTTTAGAAACCAAATTCAATTATCTTTGAAATATTTGCATTTGATAAAAACGTTAATCTCTCTAAAAAATAATTTTTAATATTAAACTTGAAAATGTTAACATGAAAATTTACAGGGACTTTTTGACTCGGAACGTCTATAATTTCGAAGGAATTCGATATTTATAAAACATATTCATTTTGTGTAGGTAATAACTTATTACTAATAAGTAATTCAACTGTAACTTCATTTTTTATACCGTTTATACAATTAAAAAATAAAAAAGTTGACTTTTAACTGTCAATGAAAAAATGCCGAAATTCGTAATCGTGCACTTTGACATTTTTTTTTAAATTTTATCCATGTAAAATGTATAAATATTTGATACAAATTGTGAAGAATAATTATTTATCTTTCCAATGACGAACATACCACATATCTACGCATTATAGAAAAGAATATAAAAATACTTTTATAATGTATTGACGCCCGGTCAGATCTGTCCTTCAGAGGCTATAATGGAATATGATATTTATGGCTAGTAATGTCCGTCCGAGGGCTGAAGGGTTAAGTTACCTAACTTCGGCAACCTCTTACAGATCTGACTCAAGTCCGTAAGAGAACATCTTACGATCCTTTGGGGAGATTGTTACAGGTGTAATCTGTTTCCTCAGTAAACCCATAAAGGGGTTGTAAAAATGTATTACACTGTATTACTATTGTTGAACTGCTATAAATGCGAGTCATACTTGCAAATTGATTGTACCCAAAATAAAGACTAATTTTTTTCACCGTTAAAATTGTGCATTTATTTAATAATCACGTTACAAATCCACAACATCAAATTGTGTAGAGAAATTAAATTTCACTACACAATTTTTTATATGTTTGTGCAAGAATCAAATATATTATGTACTAATATTAATGACAATATGCAGAAAAACTAAAATGAAATCGTCCATATTTATTTCATAAGTTAAAATTTTAAATAAAAAAGTTTAAAAAAAAAAACAATCAAATAACCTACATATCCCATGAATGTTTAAATATTATTCTTGCATACGTAATTCATGCACCACAAACTCAACTTCAATGCTATGCTATTTAAAACTAGAATTAATTGAAAATTTTATAAATGTTGAAACTTCACGCCAATGTCATTCATATTTCACACACAATATTTAGTTTTGCGTATTTAAAAGACATCAAAACTAATAAACACTTACCATTATTCTCATTTCGTCCGTAAGTCCTCGTTAATTGGACTTAAATTTAAAAATTATGATTTTTCCCAAACTATGTATATGTTTCTCCATGTATAAAAGAATTTCATTTCGTCACTCTCCCAGAGTAAAATACTGGGGTTTAGGAATATAATGTTGAAGTACACATAAAAACAGAATTTTCGCAAGAAACTGTTTGTTTTTTATATAAAAAAGTATTAATCATATTCACTATTTAACTCATTACAATAACAAATTGGAACATAATAATCGCAGAAAAAAGATCGTTAATTTTTGCAAAATACTATTTGAAAAAATATAATTGTATCGACAAATCTCATAGGTGATGTGCACTCAGGCAGCTAGTAGATACCCAAGGTTTGCATTTCTACCGCTCTGGCGCCACTAATACGTTTTGTATGGACCTAAGAAATATGACGGAAGATCCCATAGGTGCTGATATTCATAACGCACTCATAGGTTTTTATAAAAGTTTTATTTATTTATTATCCTTTATTTTTAAATCATTTATTTTTTATGGTTCACTGCACAAACGCACTTCTTAGAAAACCGCCACCGTACGGTACTGTTGGTAAATTACGGATTAAATTTTCAGATTGTCCGCCAATTGACGGATGAGTAGATGATTGATGCGTGATATAATGAGGTACACTTACGTGGAATCCGACGTAGATAGCTGCTTTGATGCTGACAGTGATGACCAACATCAGCACGGCCAGGGGCATGTTGTTTGCCGGCACAAATGACAGCACTATGAGGCCAACTGCAGCACCCCACAAACCTACAAAAACAAATATCAGTTGAGCATTTACAGATCAACATACTTATCTATGCAGTCGGGTTCGTAGCCACTGCATAAATTGTGAAAAAGAACAATATGTTAAAGGGGTTTCAGATTGAAATAGATTTGAGCCGACTGCGAAAGATCATGGAGAAAAATGAATATTGCTAATTTATCTCGTATAAAATCTCTTCAAATTATTCGTCATCCATTTAAAAACGAGATTGCAAGCCTTAACGAATGAACTAATAGGTTTCCTGCGAAGCTTTTAGTAAATAACGAATATATTATGACGATTTCGAAACACGTGATCATGGAAATCCTATTATTTTATATCGTCTTTCGTCATTGTATATTATCAATTCAAATGCTCGTGCATGAACACGTGTTCCGATATGTTAGGAATTTACTAAGAGTTTATCAGTAAACGGCCTGAAATCCCGTTTTTAACGGAATTATCTATAATTTGAAGAGTTTCGCAATGCTCATTTTTCTCCGTGGGTATTTTTTTTACTCGTGTTCTGCTAAAAACACTGTTATCGATTTTAGATTTGCAGTTTAGAAGGGTTGAGTTCAGTACACACATTTCCAAATTCATTTCCCATATTATGAAGTCGTTTTGCACGATGCTCTTTTTTCCACATGGGTCGTCTTTTATTTGAATATTATTCGAGAGTAAAAAGTAACGTGTTCTCTTTTGGACCGATTTTCAACGGCGGACGTTATTTCACATCAGTCGTTTGTACTTGTTTCACGTATTGTGTGGAAATGTCGCATATTTATTTCGTTTTATGTTCAAATATCGTTAAAAAGACTAACGATATGTACGTGAATAACTAACTGTTAGGTATTGTGAATTTTGCGAGTATTTTCGGTAATTTGTTGACGGCAACGATGAAGGCATGACAGTAATTTACAGTAATTTTCAAGATGTTGTCATTTTTTGACGACTTATTACTGTCCCAAAATATTATTTCATCCTTGACAACTATCTGTATGAAAATAATGATAGTGTAAAGCAAAGATTTTTCGAATGCGTCACGATATAATTTCCATGTGGGGATCGGTATGAAAAAAAATCATCGTGTAAAACGCCCATTAGACAGGGTTTCGTGAGCAATCTAAACTAATTTCGCACCAGCCGACCGGGGGTCTAGCACGATGAAATCGATAACTTACCGATGACTTTATACCGATTTCCCGAGCACGGTCGCACTGTTGTTATCCAGACCAATTTTGATGACACAATAAATGAAATGACATTTCTGAACTTCGAACAGTCGAAACATTAACTTTAACATACATCGGCAGTCCGCATGTATGTTTTTACATTAAAAAGGGAGTTAAATTTTTCTTGATGTAGCTAATCATAATTCATAACTAACAACTTTTATATCCCAATGCTGGAACGGATTCCATTGATCTCGTCTCAGATGAATCAATTAAGACCATGGATCGCGTAAATGATTTCTTTCAGTTCTAATAGCTTTGTTAGTTCATCCGCATTCATTAATAAGCCAGTTAGTTTGCATAACGAACAACATTATACAAAAAGTTGTGCATATTGACAGCTTATCCGACACCCTTGGGGCCGCGATAAAATTAGCGACTATTATTAGGCGGTCTACTGACTGTCGGAATAATATTCTAACCGTGCTCGCAATTATCGCTATCTGACCATAAATGACGGATTTCATTACTGTCGTATTGTCAAGGGCTCTATGGATAAGGCAGGAACAGTAGGATTTTTCCCAGCAAAATGCAATGTATCGTAGGAAGTGCAATCGCATTGACAAAGAGGTCAAAGCTCTACAATAAATTGAATGAAAGTAATCAGTACAAACCTATCGTATTGGCGAGCTTCCTGCCAAAAGTGATCGAAAAGACGTTCCGGTTGATCAAGTAGTCTGATATGTAGCTGAAGACGAAACTGAAAATCCACATTCCCAGGAAAGGTAGTGCAGACAACAATCCATTCTGTCAACAAATATCACAATATCCTTAATTTTTATTGCTATTCTCGTACAGTTTACAGGTTCTTGATATAGCATAGAACTCATTCAATCAATATAAGCTATTCTCGTAAAGTTTACAGATTCTTGATATAGCTTAGAACTCAATATAAGCTATTCTCGTACAGTTAACAGATTCTTGATACAGCATATAACTCAATATAAGCTATTCTCTTACAGTTTACAGATACTTGATATAGCATTTATTTATTTATTTATTTATTTTATTTATTTATTGTTTGTTTGAAAATATTACATAATACAATTAATGAACTTAAAATGTCCAACTAGGCGATTGCCCGTTTTAGGACATTCCTATATGATAATGTTTTTACATGTAAATTATAGTGTTGACTATTCTGTTGTTAAAATAATACATATGTATATACATATTCTAGAATACTCAATATAAGCTATTCTCGTCCATTTTACAGATTCTTGATGTAGCCTATAACTCAATATAAGCTATTCTCGTACAGTTTACAGATTCTTGATATAGCATAGAACTCAATATAAGCTATTACATTCTGAACTTCTGATGGGTTTACGGTCATCAATATATTTACTCTCTACACTTCATTAAGACTCTAATAACGGGGGTTTGCAAGAGGCTGATATTTTAATTGATTCCGACGAAAAGATATTATATTTTTAGAGCGATCTCTACGGATGTAAGTTATTTATATTTAAGATTAATAAAAACAGTACCTTACCAATATATTTTTAACACGATTTTAAAATTTTATAAAACTTTTTTCCAAACTATAAAATTAGCGGTAAGCACCAGATTTTATTTTTTCTAGGCAATGAATTTGTAACCTCCCGAAGGATACCTCTAGAAACATTTGAGATTATAGTTATACGTTCATCAGAAATAATTCAAATAAATCCCACTGAATGATCAGTTTTCTAGTCCTGCTAGAGCAAATTAGACCGTAGGTCCGTCCGTTATGCCGGGCCGTGCGGCGAATATTTTTTACAAGACTTCATCACTTATGTCGTTAAAATTCCCAATTTATTAAAGAGATTTGCTAAGATAAATTCCGTTAATATTTGCTAAGATTTTAATCTGAAAATGATTCTCATTTCCGATCTTTTAACTTACCTATCTATGTCAACTGTAATAACTGTAAATCTATCTAGTACTATATCTATGTAAATTGTAACAGTTATTAACTTATTATCCATGTAAACTGTAACAGTTATTAGATAATAAGTTCCAGTAATACAAAAAATGTTAATAATCAGTAACTGTATGTAAATAGGTTAGAAGTGTTTTTTAAACACGTCACTAGGAGAACATGTGCTGAGGTGTTAACATGTTTTAACTATCTTACCTAAGTTACCATTCATAATTGACTCAATAATTGGGATTTATATAGTTTAAAAGCCCATAAGACAGAAAAATGCACGGGGTCGTCTGAAGATCCACTTTGTTACAGACGTTTTGTTTGGCATCTTGGCCTGTCAAGAGTTAAATAAAGTGTTATTCTTACATCATACAAGTAAAAACACAGCATCTCCCTCGAGACTTTCAAGGATTCTGTGGTTCCACCCACGGTGGCAGTATTGTATATTATGTTAGTAGCAGTTAATGTACAATTACAAGTAACTACTCCTGTAATGTACAATTTACATATTAAATATATATTATTTCTAGAATACATTTCAATAATCGATTATAAACAACTGATATATGCGATAATCAAATGAGATGTAAATCAATTACAATTCTAATTGAACAACCGTGTGTTATTTAAATCGGTTAAGTTCAACAGAGTGTAAAAATATGCGGATGTGGGAAATGCATGATGAGAGCCATTTGTGGAGTAATGAGTCAGTCCTGTCATTTAAATAAACCTATGTCTGTAGTTCACGAGTATAAAGAGGCAGGTAGTGATCAAACCCCTCGGGACAAAAACGAGCATCTAGATCAGTGTCGCCCAAACTGTTTTACTTCACGGCACACTTGTGAATGGGATTTTTTCCGCGGCACACCAAATAAAAATGCCTTTAAAAAGTAAATATACTTTATTAACATGAATAAAAGGATTCCATAGTGCAAGTAACATTTATTATTTTGTCAATATAGGTTATAATAATTTTACCAGTGAAACCTATAAATTCATTCGTTAAGGCCTGAAATCCAGTTTTTTATATATTACTAGCTGACGTGTACCCGGCGTTGCTGGGGGTTATCCTTAGGAGATAGACATATACCATTTCGTACTTTTCTGTAGGCCTTTTTAAGATATACAATTCTTTCGTACCTTATTTTGATGTATCTCATGAGGTTTAGCCAGCATTAACAATGTAGTGCCCGAAAACCTATTATATTATAAAACCTCGACTTTCCTCTACTTTCTATAAATATTATATGCATGTATTATATATTTAAACCTTTCGGAAGAAATTATCTAAACGACAGTGAACATCTTATTAAAATTTGTTGCGTGGCTTAGAAGAACTAAGCGTACAAACAGACAGACGCGGATAGCGACTGTATTTTATACTATTTAGATAAGATTATAAACGAGTTAGAATTGAACTCAAAGATATTAGAAGAACGAGATGTGCTATGCGCAGTTCGTACTGAGTGGAATTGTTTTGCCCAGTGTCGCCGGTTTTGTTCACCAATACTACTGCACACCTTCGCTTACGCTAAGGTTTCCGCACTAATACATAGAACAGATTTCTGTGCGTACACGTCCCGATACCGTTCAAAGTACCCTAATTAGGTAGTACTCCGGCTACGGTCCGGCGGCCAACATAGCATATCTCGTTCTTCTAATATCTTTGATTGAACTCAACCATTTGGAATGAATTTTATAATAAAAGACGTTGTCCTGCTACAGACCGTCTTCAAAATCGGTTTGTGCGGTTTCGGAGATTTAAAGAAATTTAAATGAATAGGAATTATTTAAATGAACAATTTTGAGGCTTCTTCTTTCGCGGCACACTTGAGACTTCTTGCGGCACACTAGCGTGCCGCGGCACAATTGAGACTTCTTGCGGCACACTAGCGTGCCGCGGCACACAGTTTGAGAGACACTGATCTAGATTTATCGGAACAACGTACACAGTGTATTATTAATCTTTTAATTAGAATTTATTGCTAAGTCTTATAATATTTACTATTTTAATGATTGAGCATTGGATTTTTATCACTAATAACTGTGTTGGCTTATGTGCCTTAAGGGTAATTTATCTTTGACTTCCCTGTTATTTTTTTAAATGTAATAATTTAAGGTTAGATGCAAATATGCGGGAGCATTTTTTTCATGCAAACAGCGCTGATGGAATTTGTAACTAGGACATAAATCATAAAAGGGACCAGGAAATACTTATCATTCGTCAAATATATTAGGAATCTCATTGTCATTATTATTGCCATCCAACTATTTAAGTTTCTGGCGTTGACAGGTATTTACACAGAGTTGCTCTAAATCAGATGTCGATAAAAAGTTTCATCTTATTTTAAGTGTGCGTAAATTCATCAATCTTGGAATAAACCAGAAGATTTGATTAATGCACATATCCACATACTCATCTCTATATATAGAGGGTCCGGGGGTAAATAATAATAATAAATTCTTTATTCCAGGATGTGGGGAGGTTAGTTCAATCCCACACATCCCATAAAGGGTATAAGTACAGATAGTATTTACATATAGGAAAATAAAAAAAATAATCCATCGAATCTAAGATTGTGGGAGCAAGTATCTTTCTCCAATGGTCTTCAATGCTCGATCCTGAAGTCAGACGGGATTCTATGATAAGAATATTTCTGGAATGGTTTATCCTTCCCCTCAGTCCTGCAATCCTGGTTCTTAACAGAGCTGTAAATCCTTGAGGAGGCGCTGCAGTGCCTGGGGAGTCCGAACATCAATCGGTAAGCGTTGTTATATTGCACCCGAAGCCTTTCCATTGTTTTTTTTTTTAAAATTAACAAAAAACATGCACTAACTTTGGGAGGTGATTCAACATTCTACAAACCTCGCTCACCTGAAAAGATTCAATTGTGTAATTAGACGAAATTTCGTAAGCCTCGATATCGTGATATTAAACAAGGCTGGTTATTCGTGTGTTGGTACGATGAACTTTCAGGTACTAGGTGGGTGTACGTGATTGGTTCCACATCTCTAGGAAAAAGAACTGTTGACGAGTAAAAAAATTAACAGTGGGCAGAAAGTCCACAATGCGGATGCAGTGACCTTAGAGATAAAGGGCTAAGGTATGTTGAAGCCTGAGGCAGCCATTCTAAAACAAACTCCCACAATCGTGACAACATTTTTTACTGAACACTTCCGCGAATGTGTTAAAGCGAATGTTATCACTTATTTTTAAACTGGCGATTTTATTCGTCTTAAAGAAATCACAACTGAAAACTAAGGTGAGACAACTTTACAACAAGAAAAACTAAGT
Organism: Hesperophylax magnus; assembly: GCA_026573805.1. NCBI lineage: Eukaryota > Metazoa > Arthropoda > Insecta > Trichoptera > Limnephilidae > Hesperophylax > Hesperophylax magnus. The sequence goes on from JAIUSX010000088.1 coordinate 4,322,572, forward strand.
TATGACAACTTTACAAAATAAAAGAAAAAAAACTGAAGTATCACAAATTAAAAAAAAAAAAAAAAAAAAAAAGTTGAAAAGCCAAATTCTTTTTCGGAAACTTAACTACGGAGGAAAACTTATTATACGAGTATAATGCATAAAAAACTCTTTAACGGTGAGCTCTGGCATTACGCCATCTCCATCATAAAAAAGACAAGCCACAAAAAAAAATTAACTATATATTTAACTAATATATTTCGGCAAAAAAATAACAGTGAGCCCGTCGTCCCACGGGTCGAAATTTAAGTTTGCTGTAGCAAGGTCTACAGCGTAATCTACAGCGCAGTTCGGTTTGGAACTTTTCTGCGCATCGTCTTGCAGCATTCGGTTTATGTTGATTACTTACCGACCCGTGGGACGATGGGCTAAGTTCTTAATTAAATATTTGTAATAAGCATTAACTTTGTGATAATATTATTAAAATACATAAATTTGTTTTAAAAACACCGGAGAATATAAAAACTAACCTACGATACAAAATATTGACAGATGAGTGAGACATTAACAAAGGGGGAGTGGTAATTGAGGGAATTCTGGCAATAACAGAGCGGTTTACTGGAAATATATCTAGAATGGGACTAAACGATAAATTAATTTGGTTATTCAATATATCAGCGTTATTATTTAGGTATCGATCGATATTATCGAATGATGGGTAGAATGTTTATGTGTTACCGGTTGGTTTGACGTGCTATGTATGGTTGTATCCGTGTATGTGGATTTACGATAAGAGTTTGCCAATTATCTTATTTCCACCAATCATACTTTTAATAAGGACACAGGGGTTAGAATTCTTCACCGTAATAATAAAAGCAAAAAATTAGATAACTTAGAAGCACTTGAAATCAAAAAATCCCTAAATTAATTTATCGTTTTGTCCCATTCTAGATATATTTCCAGTAAATCGCTAAAAATAAAGCATTAAACTCAATTAGTGTTTTAAATTTAACTACAAGTTTTTATCACATTAACTTTGAAGAACCCTTGAAATTTATATACGTGTAATAAAATATTTAAAAAAATATATATATTGAATACTTAAGAAGAAGCTACAAGCCAAAAATGTGTATATTCTTGGTATACCTTATATTGTAGGTAATAGGCATTAAAATCGCTTGACAAACGGAGTCTAGAAACGTTCGATTTCAAGCACAAAACTGTTTTTTATTTTGTAAATAATTTTGTAAGAAAGCAAAAAATTTAAGCAAGTGAAACTGTCACAGATAATAATAGCTATAAAACTGTATTTTTTAAAGTTGTTTCCTTTACGCGTTCACACATTTCTATGGAAAAAATATATTTTTTAGTAGTTTATATTTATATTTTTTATTGACTAATTTATTTTTTTATTTGTATTCTACTCAAGCGAAACGATAGGAAAACCTTCAATTTATCTAAAGCATATTTATTGGTATTCATAATGTACACCAATTCGTTATAAAGATTAATCAAAATAGTGATTCTGCATTAAGCTTCGCTTTAAGCACTATTACTCGTTATTTACACTAAATAAAAGTGCTGAACTAATTTGGCTTTGAACATGTCCAGATTTTAATCGAAAATATCAGCAACATCTTTAAGCTCACTACCCAGTCTGTATGTATAACTCTCGATCCACTATTTATATCTAGCTATACCTTCATTATACATTTGTATGCTAAGGTCACGAGCATCAACACGAGTATTTTTTTTCTTTTAAGTTCCTTTGCTTGGGGCACACTTCATAATATTTTTTATTGTCATTTAAACCTGCTAAACAACTTATGCAGTATAACCTATTGACAACATTTTATGTAATAACATATTTATTTATTTATTTATTTAACGCCCAGAGGGCTTTTACATGGTTGGTAGTATAATTTTAACTTGACAGATACTTTGAAACATAAAAAATAAGAATAAAATTAAATTTGATAAAAGCTATGAAACAAGTCATACAAACACAAGAAACAAAAACAGAAAATTACAGCTATTTGTAAGTTTACATGATGTGTTTAGGAGTATTGTTGAAATAAATTTTTTAAATGATCCACAAAACTTGCCAAGTAGGTATTGAATATGTCAACATCACCCAAGTAATGATTTCCCATGGTGTGAAGTCGTTGTATCGGAGAGTGGGCAATGTAGTTACGCTTATGTGTGCTGCTGTAGAATATTGTATTTTGTCGTGTTGTTATTGTGGGTGTATGTATGTTTATAAGTTGCAGGAGTTCACAACAGTCGAATTTAGAGTTAAGTATTTTGAATAAGAACGTTAAATCGTTTATTTTACGTCTATCTTCTAATGTATGTATTTTTAGAGTATTTAATAAGAAATTTTATTTTAAGTCTTACAGGAAAATTAAAATATGTTCATTTTAAAACGGTATATATCTATAATAATGATCATGTTATCTTATCAATTAAATCAATTGGTTAAATTAACTGAATAGTATAAATATGAATATTTAAATAGCCGAATAATATACAAGATAAATGAATAATCAAATCATTATTCTCATAGATACAAAAAATATTAGTCGTTATGTGAATTCCAATTAGCAATACAAGGGCTTCAGTAGGACATAAATATGTCTCTAATAGCCTCTAATATAATTTAACAGATTTAAAAAGGTCTATATTATAGCCTAGTACATTCATATTTAAATTACTTGATTGAAATCTGGGGAAAGACATATGAAACACACATAAATGAACTACAGATAACACAGAACAAAGTAATCAAAAAACTATTTCACTTCAAATCCAGGACATCCACAAAAAATTATATATGGAAACAAAACTGTTAACATTAAAAAAACTATATGAATATAATACATGTCTTCTTATATACAATATAAATAATAAACTCATACATACAAATGCAGAATTCTTTAAAACGTCCCAAGTACACAGTACACACACGGCAACACGATAACATACATTTAAACACCATAATTCCGGTAATTGTTTGGTTTCGGTTGTCTCCTTAATGTACCTTTTTAAAGTGTCTGCTCAGAAAATTCTCATTTCTGAGCAGACACTGCCTCCTGTTTTATATTATGTTTTAGTTATAATATTCGTGTTTTGTCCTGTCCTGCTGTTATTGTTATTCTAAGTTTTGTCATCACTTTGTGTAAACAGTGTATTTAATGTTATAATATTATATCTGTATTGGGTAAGGCACACTGCAGGAATAATTTTAAGAACCACTAATACTGAATTACCATTTTTTTTAAAGTTTGTTATACGAGTAGTTAAGCGCACTTGAAGTGAAATGACACTAAACTGCGCTATATAAATGCCATGTTATTATTATTACTAGGGGGGCAACAAATACAATTGCCTTCCAGAAAACATTTAAAATGAAAAAAGTGTTCAAAATATTGTTAATTATATAATTATTATTGTTATTGTTAAAAAAAATGTATGCGCCCCCTTACACAAGGTTAGGAGATCAGGTTAGAATAAAACTGTTCTATAACGTCAAAGTTTTATTTATTGCTTATTAAAGTTACACAAAAATCATCCACTACTACTACTTAGTTATGTAATACCTACATAATTATTTGATGGATGAGGTTTTAATATTATAAATCTCTAGCAATATTTAGCTTATTTCGGTAATTTCTTTACATAGCTACAACAGCAGAAGTAATAGGTACATAAACATTGCTAACGGAATGGGATCCCTCTAGAAACATTTGAGATTGTAGTAATACGTTCATCAAAAATAATTAAAATAAACCCCACGGAAAGATCGCTTTTCTAGGCCTGCTAAGGCAAAGTCGACCATAGGTCCGTCTATTGCGCCGGGCCGCGGGCCGAATTTTGTTTTTACATGACTTCATTACTTATTTTAGAGATTTTACAGGCCAAATTCAACCGCAGGTCTCTCAAATACACCAGGGCCGCGCGGCGGTTATTTTTATACACGACTGCTTCACTTACGTCATTAATATTCTGGCTTTATTTTAGGGTCTCGCCTTAACTACAAAGGTGGTCTGCGCCTTTCTTTGCAGGTCCCTGTGCCCCCATAGGAAGCGTGCCCACCACTTTGAAAAACCCTGATCTAAAGTTTTGACATTAATTTCTAAACCAACGCATAATAACTGTTCTATTGCCTTATCACCAGACCATTAGCATTTTTATTTGTTGAATAATTGCTCTCCAATCAGCATTGCAATAATTACTACGATAATTACTAGACCTCGCGTAGTGTTGATTAACATCTACGTCTATATATAAAACTTCAGCTAGAAGGAGGCTCGTTTGGTGTAAGTAACAGCATTATTTACTATTTTCACGTAATTTGTATGGGATCGTTATTTTTTTCCACCATCTTTTGCGTGGGTCAACATATTCAAACAGTTTTAAAGTTATTATAATTTAGTAACGAAGTTGCATTTCCTCTGTGTGTAAATTTATTTGAGTATTCCGTGCCCGACCAATTCTATCAAGGTGGTAGCCGTGTAGGATAGTACCTAATTCGCACGCGCGTAAGGAGCTGTCATATCGGATTAATCAACACTACGCAAGGTCTACTGTTTACTACTTAGCGATGCAACGGTTGTAATTGTGGTACAACATATGCCACAAGCTTATAAAAATATTTAAGATTATCGTTATCAGTAAATCTGTAGTAAAATTATATAAAAATGTCAGTCCCTAATTGGTCAAAAATAAATTCCCACAGTACCACAGTAAAACTTACTTATCAATGAAAGGAGCTGAACTAACTAAGCTCTTAGAACTGGTAGAAATCGTACCCATGATCCACAGACTTAATTAATATAGTCTTTGATCAATTGATGGTGGGACGAAATCAGTTGATCAAAGGCGTGATCAATTGATTCCGTTCCAGCATCGAGAAACAAAAGTTGTTACTTATGACATTTATGATTAGTAATAATAATTGGATAAATTGTAAAGCGCCATTTTTATGAAAAATCACCTCTTGAACTAATTAATTAAGTCAAAAAATAAATTAATATTTTTTAACTTTTACGTAGCTGTCTGACGTTTTAAGGAGTGTCATTTCAAAGAGATGTACCAGTGTTGCTAGCGCATATCAAATTCGGATTTATTGCGTTATCAACATCGGCCTGGATACCAGCAGCGCGTCTGTGCTCTAGGAATCGGTATAAAATCATCGTTACGCCTACCGATCCGATATTTTCGTTATCGATTTCACTGTCGACCATCGACTATCGACCTCCAGATATACAATATGAAGTTTATTTAACCTACGCTCTGCATTGCACGTAAAATACATTTCGACGAAATTTAAGCATTCTCGAGATAAGAAGTTATTAACTACTTAATGTATTTGTATCTAACAACTTATAATTAAGAGTCTTACAAGAATGGTAGGTAATGATGTAAATATAGCAATAAAATCCTGTATTTTTCCTACAAATATCCAATCATTACACGTTTTCTACTAAGAAATATATAAACTCATCATTTAGTATTTTTCCTATGTATATTTTTCCTAATATCTTCCATAGTGTGAGTACCTACTAACGCAACATGATTGTCGGGTTGAATAGATTCGATATTTTTAATGAATTTTCGTAAAAGCCGTCATAAAACAAACTATTAAATTTAAACGAACCAGATTAAAACATGTCCGATGGCGTTAAATACAGCTGGAGTATGAAAGGTGTCCATGGAGTGGTCCATATTCGTTTCCTATCCTTTTTACGTACTTTAGGCGACGAATACATTTAGCCTAGAAACCAGGCATTCTGCAAAACCTGCAATACTTAGTTTAAATATAATGCATATGTCTTCTGATAGCCAGTTCCTCTTGGAGTGTTTTGGCTTATACATGTCTGAAAACTTCAGACGTTACGTCGCCATATCTTCAAAGTGACTAAAATGTTAAAGGAGCTAAATTGGCTAACAGTGAAACAGACGCTGATCGTGAACGCGATGATAAATTATAAACATCCTGTTACCAAAATACTTTGCAAACAACATTACGTAAAACAAGGAAATTATCTATCGTTTTACTAACTATAGACCTGACAAAATATTAAAACAACTTATGACTAACAGATTGCATCCACCGGTTCGTCGAACACACAAATCTATAAATGTACGAGTACAATGCATTTGACCAATGAACATTATGCTGCGTGAAAATTTACATAAATTATTATTTATATTAAGGACCATACTTACCTGTATGACAGATTAACACTATTTATTGTTTATTAGAGAAATTTAGATACGGTTTGCAAGCTGAGGACATAATTTGGAACACCTATTTTGGAAATGCTATTATTTAATCATGGTATTTTTTTTAATGTAATGCAAGAGCACCTATGTCTGCGCAGCGTACAACTAGGGGACTATATTGCCACCCGGTTTTCGGGCAGCATTGTAAGGCGGGTTAAGGTAGGGGATATTTGAATGGATTTATTAAGACGATGCACTACGTCGTGTAATATTTTAAATTGAGCCGCTATCAATAACAACCCTTACGTAGATGGCGATAAGGTTTAAATTCCCGCTTAACACCATCCGCCTGTTTTGATTTATGCAAGAAAAAAACATGGCCAAAAAGTGCCTTTTATTTTATTTTGTGAATGTTAAGGCATAAATTTTTTTTTCGATCATTTTTTAAATAACTTAATTTTCCACATTATACAATGTTTAAAATCATAACCGAAAATGGGTTCGTAAGTAGGAGATTTTGAACTTTAAGGCAGTTTTCATAGGCCTTATACATTATTTTTTTTCTGGGCTTATAAAAAGACTTTTTAAAAATACTCGATTATTTCAAAGGCCAAGATGTATCTATTCTACTCGCAGTATTTAATTAAAGCATCTGAAACATTTCTAGGCGACCAAATTTTGAAACCAAAAACACATGATTTTGCATTATTACGTATGGCATCGCCTTAGTGCGAGTATTGAAAAGGCTTGGATTATTTGACTGAGGAAAAATAGAAGCCATATGCGAGCCGACTTACACAAAAACTAATCGAAGAAACGACCCGTTCTCGTGAAGATAACATCAACCATGAACGGGTGTTCCACAGTATGTGAAACTCGAGTAGCTTTCATTGAAATACCTGTAGAATGGACTCAACATTGCGTCTATGCGTTCGAGATGGCAATCTGCGTCCTCCATTGCAACAATCAAGTAGGTTTATCAGGTATTTTGGCGCTCCAGCCCAGAGGTGGCTCCCAAACTCAATAAGAGCTATGCAGACCGTTTCCATATCAATTATAATAGTAAATCCTATTTTATACATTGCAGTAAAGGCACTTCCTCTCCAATGAAAACATAAAAACTACAGTAATGCCCATACTAGTCTTAAGATGACTATAAAGGGTTGAAACAGCTCCGGTCTATCAAAATAAAAGTGGATTTTTTTATTGTTTTATATTAATTACGATTAATATCATATTATGAAAGAAACGAACGTCGCGACGTGTTGTAATAAATGAAGCAACAATATCCTTTGATTTGCATGGCTTAATCGATTGAAGCGTGGATTCTTGTCGTAGTAGTTATTGCAATAATTATTAGAGAGCAATTATTCGACAAATAAAAATGCTGATGGTCTTGTGATAAGGCAATAGAATAGTTACTATGCGGTGGTTTTGAAATTAATGTCAAACCTTTAGATGAGGGTTTTTGTTTTGGACGCGACTCCTATGCGTGGCACAGGAACCTGCACCAAACGAGTCTCTTTCTAGCTGAAATTTTATATATAGACGTAGATCAGTAGGTCCGTCCATACATGTTGTGGATGCTACGCATCCCGTGCATTTTAGAGTAAAAAGATAAACAGCAATACTGCAATTTTAATATTTCTACAGCGAACTTAATGTTATTTTTTTTACAAAAACGGCGCTTTAAAAAATATTATTGTAAGAAATCGTGCATATTATCGTCCCGTTTCTCTGTACGCACAACGAATGAAACAATACAAAGAGCGCTGGCGAGTCCAAATACAGATACATTCTCAAATACTGTGAAGCGCGTAAAACACACGCTTCCACACCGATCTGTAAACCGTATCCAAGAATACTAGAGCGGTGGTCTTTCCGCACATAAGCACTGAGACCCGCAAGCCAATATCTTCGTCAACTTTATATAATGTTAATGACAGCATCCAACGTACAAAAACCGTATTTAATGCTCATATGTATAATGCACAGAATCGTATACTCTATTACTAATCCATTGGATTGTATGCGCGCGCTGCTTTGACAGTTTGCTTTGAGCTAGAATACTGAAGTCGAATTCTCATTGAATATTATTAATCTGCGATTTACTTTTTGATAATAATTTAAATAAATAAAAATGAATACCCAAAATAAGATGGACACTTCGCCAACGTATTCTAAATGATAATAGTGAATTGTGTGGTTGTATAATTGAATCATTAATGCGAAAAAGTTTTGTATCTCGGCCATTTGCGGAAAAAGAACTTATTCTAGGTACTAGAAATATTGAGTTATGGAGCTTACTGGATTTATGTAGATAATTTTAGACGGTACCTAATTGTATCTTGTTCGTGGGTTAGCGTCTAGATGTGCATATTTGATATCAAGTACGTAGTAAGTACGAGTATAAACATTTGATGACCAGCATCCCTTCTTCAAAAAGTCACCGACCGCCACTATCGTAGATGTGTCAAAAATTTGGAAAACCTAAATTATTTTTTTTTACAAAAGGTAAAAAATTCCCTCTACTCGAGAGTTGACAAAAATGCAATCAGACCGAGATGTCCGATATGCTTTGAGAGACGCTGTGTCAGACTAAGCTATCATTGCGTAGTACAAATATATGTAATTACGTTTGCTTGCCTGCATAATATCATTATGTTGCAGTGGTGCAATACAGGCATTGTGCGGGCATAGATGATACCGTATTACGTCAGTCGATTGGGCCAAGCCAGAGTCTAGAATTGCCCTAGATCCTAGATGCATCGTAAGGTTATGCGTTTAGCAGGAGAGGACTGACCGATCTAAAGGTTTATCGTGATGGATGGTTTAAAGACAAATTGACCCAATATATTATTTGTTTTCAACGTGCTATTTTTTGTGTTCTTTGATTCTTTCGATGGGTGAAATTTTCTAAGTTTTAACTAATTTCCTAACTTCTACAGTAGCGAGTATTAATTCTATAAATACAATTAGCGAGTATTAATTCTATAAATACATGTTTCCCATTTGCTCGAGGTCTTGGAGTAAGTTCTGCTTCATGGACATTCTTGCTTCCAGCTTGGAACATAGGACTCAATAAAATTTTCAATTTCTTATTCTGATTCTTACGTATCTTATCCGTCCTTTTAATGTGGATAACAGACTGCGTCTATTTACTATGGATATGAAAATTAACAAAATACAATAAAAGTACAATTCCGAGGTCGGCGGCAGACTGCAAAACGCAGCTGCAGACCGCAGACTTCATACTGAATGTTATAATAATAAAAATTATTATTTTTATTATTATAACATTCATTATGAAGTCTGCGGTCTGCCGCTGCGTTTTGTAGTTTGCCGCCGACTTCGAAATCGGACCTCAATTCGTTATTTCTATTTAAAAGTTTTTCATAAAAGCCCAATTCATAAAAGTATGACATTAAGAGACATTATTTGCATGGCTCTTGAAACCTCCAAGGTTTATTTTATATGTGAATACAGCAAAAGAGTCCCGATTGCTCCTGTCTGAAGCCAGTGAGACTATTGCATCCCCAATTGGGGGGATGTTGTGTTGTTGTTTATGTTGAAGATATCAAAAGATATGTTGCTTAGGAGATGTAGCACCATACCCCTTGTCATTATGTGCTAAGAGAGTACGTCTGTTCTACCATATGGTTGTTCTACCTTAGTATGTGGTGCTGTCCCCGGCAGTAGCTGTTTGGTACAAATAGAAATTTAACATAAATGATAATTTCTAAGCCTAATACATAAAAAAATATGTCACGAATAAAAATACATTATTTGCTTGTCTCTCGAAACCTTCAAGGTTGATTCCCTCGTTAAACAAACGTCCTTAATTAATGTCGGGACAAAATCACATCAATTCACATCAAAAGTATCAAAATCAATATCTATCACCGTCTATTAAAAAAAATCCGAAACTATCTATATTCCTTTCCAATGAACGAACTATACCTTCTCCAAACATTCGCACAAGGCGCATGTGTCGACTGTATAACATGCATTGTAGTAGCAAGATTCCGTACATATTTAACGATAGACCCCAGCACTTAACAAAATTTCTTGAATCTCTTGATGTAACTTGGCTTCACTGACTCAAAATTTCTTGAATCTCTTGATGTAACTTGGCTTCACTGACTCAAAATTAATTGAATCTCTTGATGTAACTTGGCTTCACTGACTCAAAATTTCTCTTGTTTTTTTTTTTTTTTTTATGTGACACCTCACAAGAGTGTCCCTGCCTGTGGAGTGCACAGACAGGGGAACTATGTCACCACCCGGTTGGGCGGCGTTGTGAGGCGGAGTAAGGTAGGGGCTGTGGGAAGGGATTTGTTAATGCGGGCCTTGAAGAGGCTCGGATTATAAGAGGGAGGAAAAACAGATGCCGGTAGCTCGTTCCACATACGAGCCGACTTACACAAAAACGAGTCGTAAAAACGGCCCGTTCTCATGAAGCCAACGTCAACCGTGAACGGGTGTTCAGTTCGTTTCCGTCGAGTTTCGCGCACGTGCACCAGTGCATCAGGAATCAATGCTGCTAGCTCCTTGGAGCAGGCTCCATTGAAATACCTGTAGAACAGAAACAGCATGCCTACATTGCGTCTATGCATTAGAGAAGGCAATCGGTCTGTTAACAACGGATTGTCAATCAGACGGATCGCTCTCCTTTGCACAGATTCAAGCAGGTTTATCAAGTATTTTGGGGCACCAGCCCAAAGGTGGCTCCCAAATTCAATAGTTGGGCGGACTTGAGACTTGTACAGGGTCAGCAGCTGGTCACTGTTGAAGAATCTCCTAGCCCTGTACAAGACGCCCAACTTTTTGGAGGCCTGATTTACTCGGGCTTCTATGGATCCCCGATACTTGAGCTGGTCGGATATAGTAACTCCAAGCATTTCAATGGAGTCTTTATTGGGGAGAGTTCTCCCATCAAATTGCACCAGACAGTCATTGATCTCCCTCTTTGCCGAAATCAGACACGCTTGGGTTTTTGAAACGTTGAAACTGACCAAGTTGGCCTTACCCCAGGCACGAACCATCTCTAGGTGGTGGTCAATTTTTTGCTTCAAAACTTTCCGAGCTGTTCGGACATCATAGGTGGAAGGGGGCTTGTCAAAAAGATAACCCTCGTGAACGGTGCTGTCATCAGCGTAGCAGTGAATTGGTGCACATTCAACGAGATCATTGATGTGCAATAAAAACAGCGTCGGAGACAGCACAGATCCTTGTGGCACCCCCGCATTGATTTGGTGCGGTGAGGAAGAAGAGCCGTCAACCACGGTTTGAATTGTTCTTCCCCTCAGCAAGTCCGCAATCCAACTATGCAGGGTTGGGTGGATCCCATACCCATTGTTTTTTATTGTTGTCGTTTTACTTATTTTTGGACGGTTGGTATTTATTCTTTGGTATTGCTTTGTTTTTTTTAATGTTAATCCTCGTCTATTGTGTGGGTAAGATAATATATATTTTTTTAAATTATGTTCAATATCACAGCACTTTTTATTAAGTCCACGTCTGGTTTAAGGTCTATTATTTACAGCATTATTCTATTACAGACACAATATTACAGTGATTGGTGCAAAACGGGTCGCGGAATTTTCTCACGTTTCCTTTTTATATTCAAGGTCGGAGATTGTCAAAGAGCGCCAATTAGTGTGGCATCTTCTTTGCAAAGGGCCATTGATACATTATTATTAATTTCTATTTCAAAACCGTACTTAATTGAATTGTAAGGCCTATCTTTATATTGTCTGTTATTAGAACATTGTATTTCATACTTTTCGACCTCCCTGTAGATCTTTGAGATTCTCCGCTAATTCCGTACCCTAAGCACCAAAATCCCAATACATAATATAAAGGATAAAGTGCGCTAACTTCGGGGGGTAATTCTGCATGATTTAAGAAATAAAAAATACAAATAAATTTTTAGAAATTCCATTGTTGAAGGTATTTTTTGGGTAAAAAAGGTGAACTTTTTCCATGGGAAAATAAATATTCTTTTATGGTAAAATATTTTTGTATGGGAAAATCAACATTGTTATTCTGACTAACTAACCATCACGCGGTTTCAGAGGCAGAGAGGACAGATCACTAAACAAGTCAGTCTTGGCACACACTCCTTGCCTCATTCACGTTCATAATCGTCTTGTAGATACTCTCTTCGTGACAAATTATTATAAGCAATAATTAGTCGCCTGAAGTAACTATACAAATTGAAAATATCTCCAAATAAGTAAAAATAAATGCCGCCGACGGGAATTGAACCCGCTCCTTATGATGTCCGGTCAGGTGCTCTGAGCCACGTCGGCTTATTTCCAACAAGCCAAATAATTCAATATGTAGGTACTATTACTGCTGATTATATTTTACACCTGTGTTTTCAATTTATATAAATATTCCAGGCGACTAATTATTTGCTTATAATAATTTGTTATCCTTTGTTCTATTAGTTTATCATTAAAAAAAAAAACTCTCTTCGTAGATATTCTGACTCTATATATGGCCTGACTCAAGTATTTGGTTCACTTGATAGTTCCATGTCTTCCTCGGGCGTCCCGGAATTCGTCTAGCATTCACATTTGCGTCATATATTCTCCTTAAACTTCTTTCTTCGTTCATTTGCTCTACGTGTTCAAAAGTATTAATCTTGCTCTTAATTACGCTTACATCAGCCTTGCATTCTTTGCGAATCTCCGCATTTTTCCGATGGTCATACATGGTTTTTCTACAGCATTCAGTCTACTTACATCCTTCCTCTACCAATTCCATGCCTCACTGCCATCCATCATCAGTGGACGTGTTATTTCACTTATATTATATAACGGAACCTTCCGGAATGGTAGATACCCTCAGTATCATCCTTGTAAAAGACCACCAGTCAAATTCGAAGCAATTGTGAACGGCTGCACCAGTTTTTTGCATTTCATTATTTTGGAATAAAACTCTGGTTTTAAAAAAACCACGAAGAATATTTATTAGGCTGAATAATTGTTATAATGGACAGTCAGGAGACAGAATGTCCGGTCTCTTGTAATGTCAAAATCTGTCTCTGACCTTGATACAAGCTATAACGTGCTGTAACAAATATAGCACTAGAGATCTACCTTACCGAACGGTTACTTAATTATTAACGCTGTCACCATTGACATTAATACAAAGACGCGTTATGTTCATACAAACAAAAAATATTTTGAACGAGTTGTCGCACTCATATACGATTTTCACAAAGCACGGTATCCAAAAAAACACGAAGTACAAGCGGGAGACTGATGAATCTGTATAACATCGTCATATATAGAGTTATAGAGAACCAAAAAAAATTATTCGACCTGATCTTTCTTTAGTTCTCTCTACTTTACCCGGCGGCTAAAGGGTTAAAAAAAATACAGTGTGTGGCAAGCCTACGCACGACGGAAGTGAAACTTTTAGTATTCTTCTCTCTCTCTTTTCATTTCATTCTCTCTTTTTTCTGTCTATTGACATATTTATAAGTAGCATGTGATAAAAAAAATTAAAAGTTATAAAAATATGGGATTCGAACCCGGGTCCTGCTTAACGAGTTTCGAACGCTCTGCCTCTAGACCGCGAGGAGAGGTATCTCGCGCAAATTAAAGTAAAGGTAAATTAACAAATTTATGAATTTTTTTACTACATTATTACAAATCGTTGATAAATAAAAATAATTAATCAAAATACCGAGCGACTCTACCGGCTCGATTTTTAAGCTATATTTCGACCAAAATATCATATAGGTACCGTAAATTAAAGTAAAGGTAAATTAACAAATTTATGTAATTTTTTACTACATTATTATAAATCGTTGATAGATAAAAATAATTAATCAAAATACCGAGCGACTCTACCGGCTCGATTTGTAAGCTATATTTCGACCAAAATATCATATAGGTACCGTAAAGTAAAGTAAAGGTAAATTAACAAATTTATATAATTTTTTATTACATTATTACAAATCGTTGATAAAAAAAAATTAAAAGTTATAAAAATATGGGATTCGAACCCGGGTCCTGCATAATGAGTGTCGAACGCTCTGCCTCTAGACCGCGGTTATTACGTATTCGACCAAAATATCATATAGTCAAAATATCTAAAAATCGCAGCACGAGAACATTTTATCACTTTTCCTCGTATTAAAAAAATCACAAAAACAAAAAAAAATAGTTAAAGCGGGGATCGAACCTCGGTTCTTAACGACGAGAGTCGGACGCTCTGCCTCTAGACCGCGAAGCTGAGTTTCAAGAGTGACCTAAACTAGGTATATAATATTAGCTAGGCTCCTATAGCGAAATGATCCCCGTTTTTCGTGACGGTCATGAGTCGGTTTTACTCTGGTCCTCGAAAATGCATAACGCGCGTAAAGAAGTTTCACTTCAAAACTTTTATAGCCGGGTTTTCGCTTCGACGCATTTTAAAAGTAGCCTTTCGCAGATATAATTCTCCTAGCGACCGTTTTTTTTTTTCAAATTTTATCTAAACAAATCAAACTTCTGCCTCGATTTACTCGAAAACGAAGCTCAAATCATAAAAAGTTATTGTAGTTATTCCACAAAATCGACTCCAATTGTGACGTAGATTCATCAGTATCCCGTTGGTACTACGAGTTTCCGAACAACATGCATAATATATATTTATTTTTTTTAAGTTTTTTTTTTAAATGTCAACCTCAAAAATATAATGAAATCAACCATTATAATTGCAGAAAATGGGGTCATCGTAGCATTTTCCATATTATTTTGACAATAACAGTTAGTATAAGGTCTTGTTACAGCGTGAAAATAACGACGTATGAACATGCGACCCGAATTGCGCCGAAATAATTATTATTAGATTCGACGCCAGGCGCTCGAAGTGACTCCACTCAACTGGAGGTCTAGCACAGTGAATTCAATAACTTTACAATATCGGATCGGTAGGCGTAACTAACGATGATTTCATACATATTTTCCGAGCACGGTCACGCTGTTGATAACCAGACCGCTATATGTCTATGAATTTATATTTCTAAACGTCAGGCCGCCATGTAAAAGTTAAAAATACCAATAAATTGACAATTTCCAATTGAAATAATAACTTTAATTTACATTTGCAGTCTGCATGTCCTTTTTTACCCTAAAAAGAGGTGTTAATTAGTTCATGAGGTCTTCAGTTATGACTTATGACTATGACTAACAACTTTTGTTTCTCTAAGTTGTAACGAAATCGATTGATGGCGTTATGGATGAATTAATTAAGTCTATGAATCGTGTATACGATTGCTTTTAATTCTAAGAGCTAGTTCACCTCCATTAATTAATAAGCCAGTTATTTTGCATAACGAACGATATTATCCAAAAAGTTGTGCAACTTGACAACTTATCTGATATCTCGGATGCCGCGCTAAAAGCAGCGGCTTTTTTCAACCGACTGTCGGAATTATATTCTGACCGTGCTCTAAAATATCGTTAACTGATCATACATGACGGATTTCTTAAATATCGTATAAAACCTTGGGCATAATTGACCTCAACTTCCCTTTAAAATGCTTTACACACACTATTCTGTTATTCTAATTCTCGGCATGGCCCGTGTCACGTATTTCATGTGTTGACCACTCTATTTTTAATATCTCTACGGTAAGCCATCGCTTCGATAAGATCCATATCTTGTACGCACGGCTGCCTCCGTGGCATTGTGAGAACTTGTAAAACGTCTGCGGGTCAATGTCGTTGGCTGATACGTTTTTTTACGCTCCGTTATGAAAAAGCTCATGGCGGCTGACAGCTGACATTATGACATAATGGTCTGATTAATGGTGATTTGTGAACCGGTACAGGTTTGCAATAATATTGTTATATTTTGGTTGATCAATATGCATTGGTCTTCTTCTTCAGTGGCGTGCTAGGAATTTTCATAAAATAATAGTTTTTTTATTGATAAAAAATCAATCCGTAAAAAGGCAAAGTTTTTTTTTTAACTATAATACATCTATGTTAAAATGTCTTTTAAATCTTTTAAAAAATGTTTTGACTGAAGATTGTACGTTCCTTCTCAAGGACTGGAGTCAAACGTGCTCGAAAAACAACCTCGTTAAATGCCAATCGAAACATCAATTTGAATTTTGATTTTGACTTCGTGAATGAATAAACGCAAATCTTGGAAGTGGATATTAAGGCGATGCACTACGTCGTGTAATATTTTGAATCGAGCCGTTATCAATAACACTCCTTACGTAGATGGCGATAAGTCTTAAATTCCCGCTTAACACCATCCAGCTGTTTTGATTTATGCAAGAAAAAAACATAGCCAAAAAGTGCCTTTTATTTTATTTTGTGGATGTTCAGGCATAAATATTTGAATGTTTTCCGATCATTTTATAAATAACTTAATTTGCCACATTATACAATAAAACCATAACCGAAAATGGGTTCGTAAGTAAGAAATTTTGAACTTTAAAGCAGTTTAAATTATTTTTTTCTGGGCTTATAAAAAGACTTATCTAAAAAATAATCGATTATTTCAAAGGCCAAGATGTATTATACTCGCGGTATTTATTTAAAGTATCTGAAACATTTCTAGGCGACCAAATTTTCAAACCAAAAACACATGATTTTGCATTACTACGTAGTGCATCGCCTTAAGGAGGGGTTGTTTCAGAGAATTTGAACAATTCTTCAAATTACAGAGTTAATTTTGAAAATCCTGTGAAAATTTTTTTCACAGGATTTGTTATTATTTCAGTTCTCTCGAGCAACTAGCCTATAATGATATAATAATTGAATTTGAATAGGACTTTTACAAAACCCGAAATGAAGTTGAAATTTGACAAATTAACTTCTCGACATCCGATCAAGCTGACTCGTTGTCGATGACGGTGCATTCCATCAACTTTTTGTAGCAATCACGCATACCAACGCGGACGTATACGCATTTCTCTTAAATGAAATTACAGCAGTTAATATACAAAGTAAATGTCGGTCATACCCAATTGGGATTTGCACGTTATAAGCGCTGTTTACTCCACTTCCCGAGGAGGAATGTTAAACACAGGTTCTCGACACAGGTTTATCCTAGTGAGACAGACATCGAAAAAAAACCTGTAGAAAAACTTTATATTGATCATAAAAAAAAAATAAAAAAAATCTTCAGTCAAACCAAAAAAATATTTTTTGTTATTTGCAATTGGCTAATAGCCAGGCCAAGAGATTTCGTAACTTAGTCTAACACTGTTTGATTTTTTTATAATTTTTTTTTCAAGAATCGTAAATAAAATATGAGGCACGCCACTGTGGTTAATATATGGAGTGTTTAATTGGTGTACTTAACCTTCGTAATAATGTTCTATTCAAATGTCAGTTAATATACATAAAACTAGGTGTTTTTGCAAACATTATTGTAATATTAATATCTCTAGTTTCACAATATTGAACTGCTGTAGATGCTTTAGGTAGGCTTTTTTATTGGTGTCCGTGAGGCGGTACTTTGTGGAAATATTATGAGATCAGTTAGTGAAAAACCTGCTTGTCAAAGTCATAATAGATTACGACATCAAAGTCTAGCTAAATTTAATAGATGTTCAAGTAATAATGATATAACTTATTGATAATTAAATTATAATATTTTTATGTTCATTAAACAATCCATCCAATTCCAAAATGAAAATTATTAATTCTTTTTTACGTGATTACCCCAAAAAAGTCCCAACTGCTCCCAATCGTTTGGGGCCATTGAGATTACGGTATTCCCAATTCAAATATTATTTTATTATTTATTATTCTATTATTTATTGATTAACGCCCTTTTTCGGGACCAATACATATGACTATTAAGAAGTATACATTATTTATTGTACATAACTGAATTGCTTCATTAACAACATTTTATATTTGTTTAGAGATAAATTGAAGATTTCCACTGACTTGGTATAATTAGTATTCTGGGCAAAGAGGAATACATATGGTAGTTGGTCCAAGAATTTCTGCACTGAAATAAATCCTGACTTCTAGTACTACGTTGTGGAATCCGGAAGCTTATGTTATAAGGCTGAATGTCGTGGGGGGGGGAGAGATGAGAACAGGAAGGTGAGGAAATACCTGTCTAATAAAATTCATTCACCAAAGACGGCTTAAACCATTTCAAGCAACGGTTAAATTCTAAATGGTGGTATTATTATACCACGGCAATACTGACAATTATTTGTAATTAACAAATTGTCAAATGTACAAATTAATCAAATAAAATTTACTAATTGTGTTCCAAGAGCTCGACATTCCAACTAATCCGAGCTTAAAACCAACTGATATACCGGGCCACAGTGACTACGGTCAAATAACACAGTGTGACATTCATTGAAAAAAGTCGAAATATAACAGCATGAGGAAATACTTAAGTTCTTATGAAAATATTGCACATAGTTTACTATATAATATACTCTGATTATTATTGTAATTACGACGTGGATTATGTTTAATGTAATTTTGCAAATGTATTTTAATGTAATATCTTGAATTTAAATTACTAAATTGTTTTCTATTTGCGGCCTCTGAATTAATCCTTCATCGATAGGAATTATTGATTAACTGCCGCAATCCAAGGAGGATTTATTTTTGCAATCTCTTGTAACGTTTTATGTAAGAAGTAATTATTGATTAAAGCGAGATTCCTCACAATTATTAAATACCGATGGTCACAAATAGGCTATATTAAATATAATCATAAAGCTAGTTCAGTCAGAATTATAATTATGAAAGATCCTGATTTTTTTTTTCAAATATGATTTCCAAAGAGGACAGTGTTTTAATTCAGAATTCCATCCAGAACTTATGTTAAGTAAGTCAATTGGTTTTCGCCTTGGCAATCGTCTCTTGTGTCTCTTGTGACCTTGCGTATCTTGTGTCTATGTTTCTATTATGTATCTTGCGTTTCATGTCTCTCGTGACTCTATTGTGTGTCTCTTGTGTATCTCGTGTCTCTTATATTTTTTATGTATCTTCTATCTCTCTTTGTGTCTATTATTTATGTTGTGTCTCTTATATCTATGAGTTTAATGTGTCTCTATTTTGAATCGCTTTGTGTCTCTCGATGCTCTTGTATTTCTTGAATTTCTTGCGTTTCTTGTGACTCCATTGTGTATCTAGTGTCTTTCTTTGCGTCTCTTGTGTCACTTTCCACTCTTTGTATTATTTATCATTTGAGTGAGTTTTTAAATAATTTTTAATTTTTATGTAGCTATTATGTATCCTTTCACTGAGTGGGTTTTTGAAATTTTATGTACCTACTTGTAAATTAACTTAGGTTTACAACTCGATTATGTCACGTAAGTGAGAACATCTATAGAACCTAGTGTAAATAAATAAAAAAAAGAAGATGGAAAGCATTTTTTTATATTACATACTTCTCTTGTAACAGTAGGTGTGCTCAAAGCGTTTCTTCCTGTATACAGAAATGTGCTACAAACTAACATTGTGTACCATGAATTCGCACTATAATTTTACTTCAGTGTTTCCAGTTGAAAGCAAGGACGGTAAAAGCATCATGACGCATAAACCCGTCCGACAATCGCTCAAATTAATTTCCGCAGACTTGCCATCGTAAACAAAGAAACGTAGAGATTTAAAAGAGGTTCCAAAACTACGTAAACGTATGACGTACACTATTATTATTTCGTTAAAATTTTGGCAGGGTCATACCTAGATTGATATTGTTTAGAATGGGTCATTTAACAGATCCAAATCTCGACAAGCCAATTCAAATGATAATTATATGTTTTTAAAGCCATTAGTGGCAATAAATTACACATTAATCTATTACAATTGTTTTTTTTTTGCTCACGTAACGGTTGAATCTCGTACCCCGCGGCAAATTGATTATTTGCCAGCGTAATTTTTTGTCCGGAAATTGAATAAATTGAACTGATCGAATTGTTGTTTTTTATAGCTAATGGAAGAATTTATATGTTGAGTGCTGAAATTACTGTTGATAGCATTTATTAAGCATGCAAATACAGAAAATAAATTGCTTAAAGACGATTTAATTTGATTTTACGGGATGCTGTGTGAAGGGTTTTTTAAGAAAAGGAAGGAGAGGAAGTTCTAGAAGGGAAAGGAGAATAAGAGTGGTCAAGGTTTTTTTGTGTCCTTCATACAAGTCGATGGGTTGTAGCTAAAGAGGTCAAACGATCTCCCTCTACCAGTAACTCCCGATCCTTCCTGCCACGTAATTGGTGGGCAGATGCATCCACCGCCAAGAACTGAATAATTCACACCTCAAACCCGGGAACTCCTGCTAAGTCTCCAAACGTAGCGAACCACTTGGGGATACCTATGGCAGAGGTAATGGTTATCCATTATAAAATGGGTCCCGCGCAGCGGTACCCATAACAGCCTCCTAAATATGGTTTCCAATTGTTTCGATTGTTAGAAATACAGGGTTTTCCAATAAGAGGTGTTATTTTTATATTCAATCGTAAAATATCAATGGTTTCGATGCTTGTGTGGCACGTAGTGCCGTTTTGTTGAAATTAAACGTTGTCCAGATTAATACCATCCAATTCCGGCCATAAAAAATCATTAATCATCTCTCGATAGCGCAATTCATTCACCGTAACTGTTGCTCCAGCCTCATTTTCGAAAAAGTAAGATCTAATGACTCTGCCGGACGATAAACCGCACCAAACAGTCACATGTTGAGAATAGAGAGGCTTTTCAACAATAACTATTGGGTTTTCCGAACCCCAGATGCGACAATTTTGCTTGTTGACGAAGCCACCGAGATGGAAATGAGCCTCATCACTCAAGATGATTTGCATTTGAATCACTCAAGTGAATTTTAATCATTTCAATGCGTTGTTGAAGCGTGTATCGTTCAATTTTTATTAATGGCGTAGTTTCTACTTGTCAAATGTTAAAAAATGACAGCTTCAAAAGTAATATCTACCGAAA
Source organism: Hesperophylax magnus (assembly GCA_026573805.1). Lineage (NCBI taxonomy): Eukaryota > Metazoa > Arthropoda > Insecta > Trichoptera > Limnephilidae > Hesperophylax > Hesperophylax magnus. The sequence goes on from JAIUSX010000088.1 coordinate 4,343,718, forward strand.
TAGCGGGCTATTCAAAATAACACCTCTTATTGGAAAACCCTGTAGTTACAGGCGAATTCTCCACCTGCATTATATATTATCTATTATTACGTAACGTACGTTATAATCTACGCGTTCATAGATTTTCAAAGTATTTAATTCTTGAGATTTCTCTACATGTGGAGTATGGCTCTATCCTACTGACTTTCTTTTGGGTATGCTCGGAATGAACTATCTACGGGTCAGGAGGGATGTGCGCATTGCTACACATCTTACACATTCTTTAGACTGATTCGTGGATGGTTTGAAAACACGGTCATCATGGAGAGCATTCATCTCTAGGTTCCCGATGGTTATCTCCGTCACCGACAACATAAACTATTCTATCTTCCAGCCTGCAGGACTAACTTGCCAATAGTCATGCCTGTGGGGAGAGCAATCTTGCTGTTGAACGGAATCCATTCGGATATCGACATTTTTAGCATCAATGAAGCTTCCTTTAAAAGGCAAGCTCTATTATTATTGATATAGTTCTTTATTATTAATTCTTATTTATTTATTTATGTCTATTCTTGAATACACGTTTTACAAATTATTACAGTGGTTTATATTGTAGTACAGAGAAAAAAGTACAGAAAAAAGGTATAAAAAATGAAGAACATAGGTTTATTTAGGTAAAACTGTGTGTGTGTGATATTGTATGTTACGTGAACACCGCACTAGGAGAACCTGTGCTGAGGTGTTAACGTGTTTGTGATTAAGTGTGACAGGTATTTATGTGTTGTAGTGGAAAGTTTTTTTTTTTTTTTTTCACAGACATATATTGAAACATGAAAACACACATTTATATGTGCGTGTATGTATTTTTGGATAATTCTTGAAGAACGTGTATAATATTTAATTTTACTTATTATATTTTGGTTATGTTTGGTTTGGAATTATAATTTTTTGAATAAAGTGAATATCTTGATTTTTTATCCAGGCTACGATATGTTTTTTGAGAAAATTTGTAGATGTGTTTGTAGTCAATAATTGTTTCAAAGTAATGGGCATACTGTTAAAAAGTTTGGTTGCGTAGTATTGAAAGTGTCTTTGTCCGTGTGTGGTGTGTGTTATCGGAATGTTCAGTGTTTTATTTGTTGAGGACCTGGTTTTTATTATGGCTTGTTCTTGATTTGTAATATGAAGATTATTATGGATGAGGTTTAGGAGAACATTTTGGCGTAAAGTTGTCTTATTGACATGACGTCTAGTGTTTTGAAGATTTTGGTTGAGTCTGTGTAGAATGGTACTTGCAGTATGAGTTTTATTATTACCTATTGAACTTTTTGAATTGGGTCAATTGTTGTGTTTGTAGCGCTTCCCCAAGCTAATATTCCATAAGTGGCAATGGATTGACACAGTGCAAAATATATTGATCTAAGTATTGTTAGTGGGAAAATGTTTTTAATGGATTTTATTAGGTGCAAGACTCGTTTTAGTTTATTGGTAATAAAAGTAATGTGTTCAGTCCATTGTAAGTATGAATCAATAATAACTCCTAGGTACTTTAATTGTTTTACCCTTTCGATGTGTTCGCATTGGCAATTGGATGATGTTTGTTTACATTCATGCAAAAACAAGTCAAAGTTAGAAGGAGGTTGACCTCTTTGTGTAATACTATGTGTGATATATTTTGTTTTGACTGTGTTAACGGTAAGAGTATTTCTAAGATAAGAGTAAGAGTAACGGTAAGAGTATTATTACCAAATGTATTTTAAAAACGCATTAAAATTAACAATTTTGCCATGTTTTTAAAATGAATAAACTGAATTGAATTGAATTAAATTGAGATGGCATTCATTTATTTTTTTTATGAAAATACTGTTTTCGCTAATTACTCTTTAAAATATTAAGGCGAATTATTATGAATATGAATAAATAGTTTTGTCCGTATATAAAATCAATTATTGTAAGAAAGGCATACAAATACAAAATAGTATTTGTAATTCAATCCAATATTCTATTTTTATTCCTTCCTTGAAAGATTATATATAGCGTCTTAGTATTATAAATAATTATTTTTAACTAGCAGTTAAAAACCCGCTCCGCGGGTTTTTTTCTGCTAGGCCCTGCGGGCGGCACTTAGTTGGGCTTCGCCCAGTTTAAGTGATACTAACAACAGTTACATTTAATAGGTAGATATTAGGTCATTCACAGAGAGAGGGTGAGTATATATTGTTAAAAAACGGAACAGGAAGGCGTTTAGGCATAATAATAATGACAGTTGTTCAGGTAAAACTTTACCTTTCCCGAATAATTGCCTAAATGGCTAAAGGTAAATTAATATAGGTAAATATTCGGAATCGCTGGACACGGAAAATAGGAAATATTTTTAAATAATACCTTCTGATTTACCTTAATTACTATAAAAGGAATCGAACAGCATTTGGGAAAATTTTAATTTTAGCTTTTTAATTTTTAATTACGTAAAATGAAAATTCGCTTTCGCTGTATGGGATGACAGCCTGAATAATTTCTGTTGATAACATTTTCTTTTGTCGGTATTCCTGAAATGAGCGGCTAGAGACAATTGAAAAACGTAAATTAAAAAAAATATAATGTAATACAATATTCCGGCAAAATAGTGCCTACTTAGCACAAATGATTTATTTAACTATTATTTTATTTAACCTCACCTATAATAACCTAACCTAACCTATAATAATCCAGCCTAACCTATAATAATCCAACCTAACCTATGTCCTAACCTAACCTAAAATAATCCAACCTAACCTATAATAATCTAACCTTACCTAAGCTTACCTCACCTATAATAATCCAACCTAACCTAACCTATATCCTAACCTAACCTATAATAATCCAATCTAGCCTAACCTAACCTAACCGAACCAATCCTAACCTAACCTATCCTAACCTAACCTAACCTATACAAATCCAACCTAACCTATAATAACCCAACCTAACCTAACCCATAATAACCCAAACTAACGTTACCTAACCTAACATAACCTGACTTATCCTAACCCATAATAATCCAACTTAATCTAACCTTACCTATAAACTAACTTGAACTATACTAATCCAACCTAATCTAACCTAATCTAGCATAACCCAACCTAACCTATCCTAACCTATAATAACTTTTTTTTAAATATTTCCTTACTTGTAAAAGAAACCAAAATACCAAAATAATATTTGCATAGAGTAAATTATGGTAAAAATTCTAGACACTCATATCAGGAATACCAAAAAAAGAAAATGTCATCAATAGAAATTATTCCGGCTGTCATCCAATACAACGAAAGCAAATTTTAATTTTACGTGATTAATCACGTAAAAAAAATAAAAAATAAATAATTAATTAATTAATAATTAATTAATTCACGTAATTAAAATGCTAAAATTCAAAAATTCCCGAATGCATTCAGATTCCTTCTATATTAATTAAGGTTAATCCGAAGGTTTTACTTAAAAATATTTCGTATTATCCTTGTCCAGCGTTTCCGAATAATACCTTAATATATATTATATAAATATTTATACCTGGCAAAATGATTGTTTTATTATACATATAAGTACATGTCAGATTAGAGATTTGTTGGCTAATTTTACAATCAACGAAGCGTTTCTATCTTCCGATTGTCTTTCATGTTATTTTATTGGGTTGGCAGTGCCTATACTTTCGCGTATATCATATCGGTGTTCTGTCAAAATAATGCGAAATTATTATTTACGTAAATAATATTAAATATCAATATTTTTCAAAATCGTACATGCAAAGAGTTGTTGTTTATTGTCATTAAGTTGAATCAAATGTTTGTTTTAGAAACGATGCCATTGCAAAGTTTAAATAAACTTCCAGAAGAAATCTTTTTATTTTGCATATTTAAATATTCGCGCCAGCCCCTCGGTTCGTTCTTTCACCGCCAGAGGAGCGCTCTGTCGGCTATCTTTGACGCGTGATTGGTTTATTTATGGTATCGGCCATGTTGAATGAACGCGTGCTTTTTTCGTCAAACGTCAAACGTAATCACGTAATTGTGGATAATTTTCACTGTAATGTAATTAATCCAATGGATCATGAACTTTCTAAAACATATTTTCTTCGATATTATCCAAAAATTGTATGAGCAGAAACGATATTTTTGAATAAATATCGTATTACATGTGGCGATTCTATTTCAGTATGAAATCGTGTCTTAATCTTTAAAGTCTTATTTAAACACAATTTGAATTTGACCAATCACAGGGCCTACACCGTCCAGACGCTGGAGTATTAATAATATCAGATATTTTAAAGCGTTATTTGAAAAAAGTATATTTTAATAAAATAATTAAATTAACGCCATCTATGAACGCGTATATTATAACGTACATTACGTTTACCCTTAAATAAGTAAAAAAATAAAACAACTTAATAAAAAAGGCCCGACTTCGCCCGCATTCTGCTTTATTTATTTTAAATTTTTCAAGACTAATGAAAATGGACGCTTTTCATAAATTACTTTCATTTTCCAGCTCATTTTATGGATGCTTCCATTACTGAACCTACCTTTTTATCTTACACTGTAATTATTAACGAAAACTTTAAATAATCATATCTCAAGATTGAAACGCAAGAGTTGCGTTTAATCAATCAGTATTACGTACGACACACGAAAATGCAACTGAATAATTACAATAAATTTTAATCATTGAATACAATATTACCGACTCTCAAACGAAAATCTGGAACCGAATAATGAGAAAAAAATTTCGTCGCATATAAGACGAGCAAAGGCTGGGGTCTTGGGTTCAATCTAGAGGTGGGTCCTATGAGTACTTTTCTTTACTGGGTACAGTGAGTACAGGTACAAAAAAATACCGGTTACAAAATACTCAAAAGTATTTTTTACCGACCTGAGGATTAGGACACCTAATTATCTGGGGACGGAAAATACTAATTACTTGTTACTTGGGACAGAAAGTAATAAATACTCAGTCCCAGTATAAAACACTTGTGGGTATTTTGGAGATTTGTCACAAGTACAAAGTACCAGATGAAAATACCCGGTACTTTTGCTGGGTACAATAAATACGCCTCACCTCTAGTTCAATCAAAACCTCCCAGATTACAAGACCGGGACACTGAAACAAATCAGCCTCCTACTTTGTATGGGAAGCTCCAAAAAATATTTTTTTATTAATTTTTTTACATTAACTAAAACATTTTAAGATGTATTAATAAATTATAATAAATTGAAAAAAAAAAAACTATTTTTTTTGTAAAATCCCAATAGACGTTAGAAGGCTACTTTGAATGATTGTCTTGGCCTCGTGATCTAGGAGGTTTTGGTTCAATTCCTAGATGCGACCATTTTTTTTATTTATATTTCAGATTTTCATTTGAGAATCGCTAAAATTGTCATCAATGATTAAATATTACAATTTTAGGTTTTATTAATTAATTTATCCGAAAAAAAATCATCCTAGACTTATATAAAAGCCAATAGAAGTCGAAAATTCGAAATTTTGTTCGGGAAGAATCTTACATCAAAGAAGCATTACAGTGTCCGAAAGGTTGGCTAAAGAAGGAAGTAAAGCAACACGGCATAATACCCCAAAAACAAATCACTATAAGTGTAGTGTAGGTTTTTTTTATTAAATCCAAATTGTAAAGTGGAAGTTCATTTAACAAGGTTATTATTCTTCCAAGAGAAACTATTCTTCGTCGTCATGGAAAATTGAATACATAAGCAGTGTCTGGCAAACTGTGTGCCGCAAGTCTTAGGTGTGCCTCTTAAGACCGCTTACCCTATTTCTACCGATTTATAACAAGTTTCTCGTTAACTCCTTAAGTTTTTAAGTTCCAAAAAAAATGATTTTTATTTTTGAAAATAACATCCATACATTTGTTATTACGAAACGTTAATTATATAATTATATGAATATATAATAGATAGAAAAAAATCGCAAAGTAAGCTCAGAAAATTATTGAAAACAGGTTTCATTTTGTTATTTAATATTTTATAGGCATGAAAAAAATCACAGTATATCTTTAAATTTTCGCTTAATTATTTTCGTTTTTTTATATTTAATATCTCCTTTTCAAAGTATCTTTGAACGCTTACTACGGGGCCTTTATTTTAATTCTCAATCATTTGAAATTTCTACGATTTAAATAAATTCAAAATATATTCAAATAAATATTTGTAACGTTCGTGCATAGTAGTCGACGCGACAAACGGATACAGTGACGCTGGCATACGAGTAAAATCAGCGTAGTAAGTGTGAATAAGTGAACGTTTTAAATTTAAGCCTGCAAGGAACGAACAAAAATATTATTACAATTGTAGGAAAATTTAAATATTTCGCTTACAAGTTAGATCTGTCAGACCAGAAAAGTTAATAACTCACAGCTTGGTTGCTTTCCAGGTGTAGACCCTTCCTCTTTTTTTTTTAATTTTACCAGAAGTGCAGAGGTCTTTATAACTCCTTTCTGCATCATTTTCAAAGTATTTAGCATCATAATAATTTAAAAAAAAACTTTTTGAAACTTATTTCAAATATACGTTTAATTTTTGACGTTGGTGTAAATAAAGTTAGATTTAAAAGAAAATTCCAAATTCGAGGAAACCATAATTATAATAATAATAGTAATAGATACCTACTTGACAACAGTTAAATCAGTAAATATTTCAAATAAGGTATTCCCCAAATAAACAAAGGTAATTTATAAATTCGTTGAATAGGTATTTACCTTTATATAGAGTACATTAAAGTATCATTTCAGTTGGAAATCAAGACACATCAATGAAGATAGGAAAATCCAAATATTTTAAGTAAGCCCATTGTATGACATCCCCTGTTACCCCCTCCCCCAAATTCAATGAATTATATAAGCTATATATATATATATATATATATATATATATATATATATATATATATACATATATATGGCTTAAATAATACATTACAATACATTACATATATATTTGTACCAGTTTGAAGATGGCCTTAAAAGGCTGAAACCGGTTACAGTCAATAATATACTGTGGAAAAAAGTTTTAAAACCTTTTATTATATTATTTTTATGGAATTTAAACACGAATTATCAGTATCAAAAATAGAAATACTTTACATCACTTGACTATCAAATATCTCAGCGGGTTATCAATTCATTCGCAAGATTCGAAGGTGCAAACCTGACGCAAAATAGAGGTGGAAATTTTAATAGATCTAAAAAACGACCCTGTGCACGAAGCCTGTGTTTCTGAGCTAGAGTTGTCTGCCTTTGGATATCGCTTTCGATTCCATATATTCGATTGGCTACAACTGGAATTAAATCTCTGTTGCCTACTGCATGTTGAATCTTTGCAAAATTGGTTTTTCAGCGCTCGTGTAAAGGAAATCCAAAAATGAGAGCGGTTACAAATGGTAGATTAGATTTTACGTGTTACGTGTTTATTTATCTAATTTAAATCCGCATTTTGACAGGATTCTTTCTAAAAATTAATTGCATCTTACTCATTAATAAGATTATTACCACCTGTGTGCATATCTGATGAATAAATTGTTCACATCACACTTTTATTTCCATTATTTGTAGTAATAAAGTACATTTACTTTTTAAGGCATTTTTATTTGGTGGTCCGCCTAACAAACCCCATTCGCCAGTGTGCCGTGAAGTATAAAACCCCATTCGCAGTGTGCCGTGAAGTAAAAAAAAATGACAGACACTAACCTAATATTTTATACATTTATACAATTATCTATCAGATTTCAAGTTATAATGAGCACAGCTAATTTCCGCCCAGAGGAAAGCTATTTTTCTTTAGGACAGGAAGGTTGATGGATAGTCAGGGGAAGTAGCAATGATAGAAGAAATTGAAATCTCTGGAGACTCTCTTGGAAATTTTTTTACGAAAAGGAAACGTTTCCGGCTAACAAATAACCTTACAATATTTGTCAGGTTATCACTTACTACTACCACAGTAAGCGGAAAATGTTGTTTGTGTCGTGGTGGAGGACTTAGCCAGTCGAAGAATTGAACTCAGGACGTCTGGGAGGGACACGGACGCAAAGCCAACTCAGCCACTGACAAATACATACACGACTATTAAAGCAAAAGAATCGGTATGTTTCAAAACCAATGATTTCTTCGTCAGGATAAACGTAATAATAAAGGTTTCCAGAATTTGAACAGACTGTTCAATACGGAGGTTTAAAATTATGCGATGTCTCTCCTCTTCTCTGTGAGTCACAGAAAGGGTACCATTAATTCATAAAGCCATTCTTATTGAATTGGTGTCGATAAACCCTGAACACCATAATTGGCTGATTGTTGTCTGACGAAGAGCCATGCCAAAAAGCAGCTACGAGCTACCATGGTCAATCTATATAACACATAAGAGCAAACTTAAAAATAGAAGGTTTAAATTATTTTCAATATTAATTACCACAAGGAGCGGTCTGTCTACAGCGTATCCTAGAGAAACTCATGGTCATTGACCAAGTGTTTAGCAAAGCACAGGAAGATCACCGTTGCGTTAGAGCGATCAAATATCACAACGTTGGTGTCAGCAGCTTTCTACGCAGCACAGGATCGCTAGATATGGAGTAACCTTGTCCACCGTGTAAATTAGAGTGGGGGATACGATCCTTATCAATGAGCAAAAGATTAAAAAGATTACTCACCGACTTCATGTTGACTCCCATGACCTTGTTGAGGTAGGAAGGCATCTCAGTGAAGAGTGTCAACTGCACCCAGCTGCTGCCAATGTGCGTGACCGCCATGGCCCAGGTAGGCATAGAAGTCAGGATCTGCACCCATGGAACTTTCATGGGCTAGAAGTAAAAAAAATCACTATTGTTAGTTACATCTCAAGGCCATGGCTTTTAAGAGTAACGGCTGCGAAGCTTTCTTCATACAAAATTTAAATTTGTAGCCGAAATACCCAAAAAGGCCGCGCAACTGTTCCCTAAGAAAATATCATACAAAGTAAGCAGCCCACTGTCACAATTTTAAATTGGGAAGAATCCATTTAGTCCTCAACCATTGTTCAAAGGTAGGGTCACTAATTTATATGTGAACAAATATTTGTTATTTTTTATGTTGTCTCCTTGTACATTGGACTAACTAAGCGGTTGCTATTCCACGAAAAACGCAATGACAATAATCATTACTTTGTGTCAGTTAATTCGCATAATTGTAGAACTTGGATAGCTTTGCAACAAGTATGTATATTGCATCAACTAGCTTAATAAGAGTCATAATGACAGGGAGAGGTCTAGTTAGTTCTGTTATTATAGTTAGGTCTGTGACCGCATCCTGGTGTAAGTGTAAGGTCACCTCAAAGTACCTAGTAAATTTTTGATTACTGACAGTGAGTACAGCGCTTTGCTGACGTAATGCTGCACAACGTTTAGTAAGGAGTAATCTTGTAAGCGCAGGTAAGCCCGGAAGTAGAGGCCGCTCGTTTTAGATTCCATACGACGCGGCTGATACTGAGAAGATAATCCGATAAAAGTTTGTCATGGACGTATGTTTGTTGTAAAGAAATTAATTGATTCGTTTCTTAGTCCAGGGCCTGGGAATCGAAAGGTGTATTGTAAATTAGGGCCATCGGTTTGTATCAAATCAGCTTAGATAAAGTTATATAAATGGAGTCTATATTCCTTGCAAAATCAGTGTAAAATATTATATCCCTTGCAGGAAGTGGGAAGGGGGTGTGGTGGCTGTTGACGACGCCCGAATCCTTCCGACCGCGAACGAACTCAACGGCGTCGCCGGTGACCGGAGCGCTAAGGTTACCGGCGCTCCATGAGTTTTTTATCATTAGGAGTTAAAAGCTAATTTACACGACTAGTAATTATGGTAAAACCCTTTTTTCGTATGAAAGGTTATACCATTACTTTCCCTATCTTTTCCAGTACGATTTGTACAATATCTCACCGTGCATGTCGGCATTTCGAAGTAATAGTTGGAGATCTGTGCCCGGCTAGCGCTTGTAATAGCGACTGAAGCTCGTGGTAGAAACTCACAGCAGACAATTAACCGATGCTTGTGACCCATATTTCTAACGCCAGTGTTAGCTCTGTTTATAGCTCTGTTAGCGTCTAAGTTGGTCGCTTAATGTTACTAATGAAAGAGACAAAATTACCATTTAGATCTCCTTTAGTGGTAATCAAACATGATTAGGTCTTAAAAATATTAAATTCGATGGAGAGAAAACTCTCTCGAGGTACCCGTCCATTATTTGATGCAAAGGTGTCCGAGTCTTTGGGATTTGTGTGCCCTTTGAGGACCTCGAGGAAAATTCTTTCATGAACTGTACCTACTGTACGACAAAGGGTGTCTCCGTGTATACGAGTATGTGTCAAATATACACATATTGTGTAGGTGACCAATAAATAGTAATTATTATTGTACCTATTTACAGGGTGTCCTGTATCTTAGCTTAGGGTGGTGTGATAGTGGAAGTCATCTGCATTCAAAATGACCCCATACTTTTTACATTAGCTCCACGCAGAAGGTTCTGAGTGAAATAATTCCCTTCAAGGCGCATGTCATCTTTGGGGATGCTGTGGGGAGGGTTTTTTTATGAAATAAAGGAAATGACAAGCTTGTAAGGATAAAGGTATGAGGGGTAGGTAGGAATCTGGGTTTCAGTGTGTCCTGGAATGATGAACGTTTGAATTCATCCCTCCTACTGCGGTGCATGGCGATGAGTTGAAAGAATCCTGCTGGTTTTAAAATAAATCCGGGGCGGCATATTTGGTTTCCCAATCCTTAACCTTAAATTTTATATGTATATTATTGACCGGTCAGTGGCTGAGTTGGCATCGTGTTTGGGTCCCACCCAGGCGGAGTTCGTTCAATTCCTCGGCTGGCTAAGTCCTCAATCACAACACAAGCAAAAATTTCCGCTTATTGTGATGGTAGTAGGAGATTTTCAAATATTGTCAGGTTATTCGTAAACCGGGAATTTTCGTCTTTCTTTTAAAAAAAAATATATCTGATCATTTTGATTGAATAACCACAAGCTTCGTTGTAAAAATGTTGACCACCTCCTAACTTGCAAGAATCTTTAAAAATGAAAGTTCTATTAAATTGAAATTAAACTTCAAACACTTTTAAGATATTCATGTTAAAAAAGAGTAATAATTTATTAGACCGTGACCAATGAGTTATACTTTCCCGGAATCAATGGATAAACTGCGTCATTTTTTCTGTTTGTTGTGGTTCAACTTTATTGGTACATATTTTTTATGCCGGTTAATGCTAGGTTTTATTTAATGAAATAAATTTTATTTTTTTATATTATAGAAACAAACAGTAGATGATTTACAGTGATGAAACAATTTACAGGAATTAGATACTTCATAGTGGGTACCTATGATATGTTACCTTGTAATGTCTGCTAAGTGGTATGTTTATTCCTTAATTACCAGGTCACGTATGTAGTATATAGGTGTGTGCGTAATATATGTGTGCGTGTTTGTGTTTGTGTATGTGTGCCTGCATGTATGCGCATTGAACAGTTTATATTATTGACATGATGCCACGTTTGAATTTGGACATTGAATCCGAAAAAATGTCAATATTTGAGTTTAGACATATATTATTCAGATTATGAAGAGCTAGGTTAATTAACGAATTAGATGCTATTACTAAAACTAGATATACCATTATTCTAAAATGGATACAGAGTTAATCAAAATACTTTCATTAAAAATCGAAGAAACGTTCCGTTCTCATGAAGCCGACATCAACTTCGAACTGGTGATCCGCTCTCGTCCGTCGAGTTTTGCGTACGTGCAACAATGCACTGCTAGCTCCATAGAGCAGGCTCTATTGAACAACCTTAGCAAACCTAAATTGCCTATGTGCATTAGAGATGGCAATGTGTCTGTTAACAACGCATTATCAATCAGACGAACCGCCCTCCTTTGCACAGAATCAATTATGTTATGTTAAGTATTTTGGGGCTCCTGTCCAAAGAGATGACTCCCAAATTCAATTGTTGGTAGTTTTTGGGATTTTTAGAGGGTTAACTGCAGTTATTTGTGGTTAATAATTACCTTAGATTTCCCCTGTTGCCCAAGCGATATCTGAATGTAGTCCTTTTCCTCGGTGCTGATGCTGCGATGGACCTCCGGGCTCTCGGCGCCGAAGAGGATCCAGATGCCGCCCATGATGATGCTCATGGCGCCGGAGCCGTAGAAGATGATTGGCCAGCCCAAGGAGCTGGCTGCGAGGAATCCGGATATGATCATGGCAAGGATTGTGCCAAAATTGGAGCCTGTGGAAGAGAAAACTTATAGAAGCCCGACTATTTTTGGATTGTATTGGCTGGAATCTTACGCGGAAAGTCATGAAAAATGATGTCTTATTTTATATAAGTATATCTATTTGAATTTAGAATAAGTTTTCTTGAATTAATGAACAAATGAATGAATGACCAAATGAATGAATGAATTAATGAACAAATGAATCAATTAATGATCGAACATTTGAATGAATGAACAAATGAATGAATGAATGACCGAACAAATGAATGAATGAACAAATGAATGAATGAACAAATGAATTAATGAACAAATGAATGAATGAACAAATGAATGAATGAACCAATTAATGAATGAACAAATTAATTAATGAAAAAATTGATGAATGACCAAATTAATGAATGAACAAATTATTGAGTGAACAAATGAAGGAATGAACAATTGAATGCACTTGAACAATTCCCTATATCCGATCGAGCTGAAACTCGGCAGATAGACTCGTTGCAAATGACAATGTATTACATCAACTATTGGTGGCAATCACGCGGATATGTACACATTTTCTGAAATTTTATGACATTTCAGAAGTTAATGCACGCAATAAATGTCGGTTCTACTCGATCGGCACTTGGCGAAGTTGGTTGAGTTGTCGATTCCAAATCAAAGTAAGGTTCAATCCCTAAACAATTTTTTAAAGTATTATTTTAGTCACTGATCCAATCCTCAGTCAAACCAAAAAAAAAAAATTTTTAATTTTTAAAATACATTTTAAAAGTTCACAAAAGTTTGAGGCTCCTAGGAAGGAAGGTCAAAACAAAAAAAAAATTGAAATTTGCTACTAGCCGGCTCAAGAAATGGAGCAACTAGTTCAAAAATTGGAAATAGATTATGGCCAATTTTGGTGTTTGATTAAGAGGCAACATAAAAATTGATCGATGCCACCCCATGTTACGTTAGCAAGAATTGAAGAACAGCGACAACCATAGAGTGTTGGATGCCCAGTATCATGAGTTGAATATTATGGTTGTACCATTGATTACGCTCCGTTTAACATATTAATATTTTTTATTAAGTATTTACCTCCGTAGATCAAAGTGCTCAGCCTGCCTCTCTCGTTGACCGGGGCCCATTTCCCTTGCAGGGTGTGCAGACATGGCAGCATTGACCCCTGTGCTAGACCTTGAATAGCCCTGACTGCGCACACTGCTTTCCAGCCAGCCTGAAACAAGACAAAGTCATTAAAAGAAATGATAGGGTTACGAAAGAAGACAAATCCATTAAAAGAGATGATAGTGTTAAAAAAAAGATAAAAACCATTAAAATGGATAATAGTGTTAAGAAAGAAGACGAATCCATTAAAAGAGATGACAGTATTACGAAAGAAGACAAATCCATCAAAAGAGATGGTAGTGTTACAAAAGAAGATAAAGCCATTAAAATAGATAAAAGTGTTAAGATAGAAAACAAAACTGTTAAAAGAGATGATAGTGTTACGAAAGAAGACAAAATCATTAAAAGATATGGTAGTATTACGAAATAAGACAAAACCATTAAAATAGATGACAATGTTATGAAGACAAAGCCTTTAAAAGAGATGATAGTGTGACTAAAGAAGACAAAGTCACTAAAGAAATGAAAGTGTTACGAAAGAAGACAATGCCATTAAAATAGATGATAGTTTAGATACTGGGTTACGTTCTTTTTCCATATATTTAAATCTGAATGTGTTCCATTTTTTTTATGTAAACTAGAAAGGTATCAAATGCGCAGTAATAATGACGTGCAAATCCTAAAATACTGCCTCGATACAAACTTGCTCTCAAAAAATGCAATGAAAAAACTGTTATATTCCCTTCTCAATAAATAACTTATCCAAACATTGCATTAAATATACACAGCAAAAAATATTACAAAACTTAGCCTATTTACCTTTCTAAACCACACGACTCAAATAAAGTACCTCGATGTGATTGTAGCCCAATATATGAAATGGAACAGACACATTTTATGGTGCATTACGAAATATTTATTAGATTAAGAAATATTCTTAAGTTAATATTTAAAAAAAAACATTTTTTCTAAAATCTAGTCATTAATTCAGTATGAAATTATTCGATGGGATGGGTGGTATGAAATAAAATTAAGCTCTGTAAAGGAGGTATAAATATTAATATATAATAGTGTATTTCAGGATTTTTCTGTGTCTTAGGCTTTTATAAGATATACAATTCCGTAGGTTTAGCCAGCCAGGGTTAGCAATGTAAGCGCCCGATAATATTTTGTTTATAAATTGATTACAAAACATCGATCTTTCTATACTTTCTATAAATATAATATAATGTGTAATAATACTTAAACATTCCAGAAGAAATATTCTAAATGATAGTGAAGACTCTATTAAAATCCGTTGCGTAGTTTAGAAGAACTAAGCGCACAAATAGATAAACGCGGATAGCGACATTGTTTTATACTATTTAGAGATGACAGCAATCTCATTGATATCTTTATGTCTACTTTAACGCTATTAAGTTGGTTCCTACCAATAATGAAACACTATTTCATTTTATTGATGAATTAATTAATAATTCTTTATTTTGAAATGTGTATTTCTTTTGTTAAATTTTTTTACGGATATCGTGATTTTTCAAATTTACTAACGGTGTTCATTCTAAGGGTAAATGTTCTATCGTCACTCTAATTTGTCGACAGATAAAATATAAAAATAACAATATTTATTTTAGATTCACAAATCCTACAAATATAATTTCCCGTGATTTTTCTCGCTACGCTAGTATTTAAATATTTGAAAAGTACTTTCAAGTTAACCTGGTAAATGAGGGAAAATTTCTTCCAACAGGAACACGATTTAAAGGAAAATTATTTAGGTACATATTATTATAGTTGTGGGTCGGAATTTCAAGATTTTTCTTACCACCCGAGAGAGCCCGTGTTGAAATAGACAGAGAAAATTAACTTCCAAGGAACAGTGAAATCGATACTTTACAATATAGGATCGATAGGCGTAACTACCGATGATCTAATACCGATTTTCCGTGCACGGTCGCGATGTTGATATCCAGACCGATGTTGATAACGCAATAAATCAGAATCGATATACACTAGCAACACTGGCGCACCTCTCTATGAATTGACATTTCTTAACGTTAGACGGCCACCTAAAAGATAAAAAATATTAATAAGTTGACAATGTCGAATGGAAATATTAAGTTTAATATACATTGTCAGTCCACATGTAGTTTTGACACTAAAATCCAAAAAGCCGTGCATATTGACAGCTGATACAACACCTTGGAGGCCGCGCTAAAAGTAACGGCTTCTGTCAACCGACTATCGGAATCACATTCAGACCGTGCTCGCAAATATCGCTGACTGTAGATGACGTATTTCTTCAATACCGTATCGTATTGCTAGACCTCCAGAGTATACGTAATACTCCATGAATTAGTAGTAATCACAGTTTTGTGACCGGGAAATAAGCGATGATGTTCTTGACAGTTGTAATTGGTTAGTTGTGTTAAGGCGATGCCATCCGTAGTAATGCAAAATCATGTGTTTTTGGTGTGAAAATTTGGTTGCCTAGAAATGTTTCAGATGCTTTAATTAAATACTGCGAGTAGAATACATCTTGGCCTTTTGAAATAATCGATTATTTTTTAGATAAGTCTTTTTATAAGCCCAGAAAAAAATAATGTAAAGGCCTACGAAAACTGCTTTAAAGTTCAAAATCTCCTACTTACGAACCCATTTTCGGTTATGATTTTATTGTACCTATAAAGTGGCAAATTAAGTTATTTATAAAATGATCGAAAAAAATTAAATATTTATGCCTGAACATCCACAAAATAAAATAAAAGTCACTTTTTAGCCATGTTTTTTTCCTGCATAAATCAAAACAGGCGGATGGTGTTAAGCGGGAATTTAAACCTTATCGCCATCTACGTAAGGGTTGTTATTGATAGCGGCTCAATTTAAAATATTACACGACGTAGTACATCGCCTTAATATCTCGTGAAATCGTGTCGTGTGAAAATTTTGATTATAATAACTAACATTATGTTATGTATGATATTATTATGTGGCAATACAACTTATCCACAGAATTACAACATTGGATATATTATATTATAAAATTATCATTATTGTCAAAGATCATTTTATAGGCAGGTTGAACTGGGACGACCGTGACACATTTATTATTACTTTATGTAATAAAAAAATATCAACCTTCTTCTCTGACACAGTTGCTGATAGTATAATAATAAGTGTGGATCAAATATTTGCATAGATATTACATTATTTTTGTGTGTTGAGTTGTTGATCTATTTTTCGTTATTTGTAAATATGTATTATTTTAATGAATATCCATTTAAGTGAGTTACTTACGAGATATAAGTACTGCCGCCCCGGGAAACCATTCATTAGATGACTAATGCGTCTGCCATGGGTCACCCAGGGTCACCCCAAGAGGAAAGCTAAGTTTCTTAGGAGGGATTCCCGGGTTCGGGGGTCAGAATGCGTCTTGTCTTGTCAAGTTCTTCACCGATTGCTTTGAAATTTTGACACAATGTTGTATTCGAATACGCGTTTGTTTTTATATACCTTTATTATATATATAGATTTCATCTGTTGGCATAAAAGCAACTTGCGCAATTGTTATCTATCAACAGACTGAGCCACAGTAACGCGTGGCGGGGTACAGCTAGTAATACAAAATCAAATTACAATAAATAAAAAATAAAAATACAGCAATCAAATAGATAAACAAAAATAAAACACACGGTTTAAGAGTAGCGTTGAGATCCACGAAATACGCCAAGTTAACATTAAATATGTCAATATCACCAAGTATTGGTTCCATAGTGTGAAGCCACCGTATGGCAAGGGAATGGCCAATATAGTTTAGCTTGGGTATGCTGCAGTAGAATAGTGTATCTTGTCGTGTTGTTATTGTGGGTTGTTGTGTAGGCTTATGAGTTGCAGGAGTTCGCAACAGTCGAAATTAAAGTTTAGTATTTTGAATAAAAAGCTGAAATAGTTTATTTTACGTCTATCTTCCAATTTTTATATTTTTAGGGTATCTAATAAGAAATTATTTTTTATGTATTCTAGTGGGATATTATAACTCTTGTTAGATATTTTCACATTATTTTTTTATGCGACACCTCACAAGGGCGCCCCTGTCTGTACAGTATAAAGGCAAGGGAACAATGTCGCCACGCGGTTGAGCAGCGTTGTAAGGCGGGTTAGTGTAGGGGATATAGGAAGGGATTTATTAATGCGTGTCTTGAAGAGGCCCGGATTATATGATGGAGGAAAAACAGATGCCGGTACCTCGTTCCATATACGAGCCGTCTTACAAAAAATCTAAGAAACGGCTCGTTCTCATGACGCCGACAACAACTGTGAACGGGTGTTCCGCTCGTGTACGTCGAGATTCACGCACGTTCACCGGGGCACCGGGAATCAATGCTGCTAGCTTCTTAGATCAGGCTCCATTAAAATACCTGTAGAACAGACTCAGCATGCCCACATTGCGTCTATTGCCTCAGTGATTGCAATCGGTCTGTTAACAATGGATCATCAATCAAACAGAACTTTTACACAGAATCAAGTAGGTTTATCAAGCATTTTTCTACGTTATAATCCTCTGTCTGTTGAATATCTATAGAACTCTGATTTGAGCAATATTCGCGACTATGGAATCCCTGATTTTGGGAATACTTGGGACTACGGCATCCCTGATTTGAGATATATTCTGAACTACGGAATCCCTGATTTGAGGAATATTCGGAACTACGGAATGCCTGATTTGAGGAATATTCGGGAATATGGAATCCCTGATTTTGGGAATACTTGGGACTATGGCATCCCTGATTTGAGATATATTCGGAACTACGGAATCCCTGATTTGAGTAATATTCGGAACTACGGAATGCCTGATTTGAGGAATATTCGGGACTAAGGTATCCCTGATTTGGGGAGTATTCGAGATTACGGTATCCCTGATTTTGGGAATATTCGGAGGAATAAAGGAAGTAAAGAGAGGAAGGACATGGGAATATGAAGGATGAAAAGTATTTTGTATGTGATTAGTGATTACCGAAATGGGAGCTAGTGGGGCTAAGGAATCCTCAATTTGCAGAACGTTTTGAGGAAGAATATATGGTAAATATGCAGGAAAAAATAAGGGAATGGAACGTATGGTAGTACCTGGCTATTCCGATTTGCGGAGATTTGCAATCACCGCTGACACAATTCAAGCAAAGTTTTGATTCTGAATTGTTGTCTCTATGCTGAGAGTATTATCACTGAGATAAAATATTACATAGTAAATAGCAGTTTTAAAACAACTCGGTTAACGTAGTGCTGTATTTGTCACGAAATATCAAAAGCGGTTGAGTTACGTTATGCCAATCTGCCACTAACTGACCAGTGGCGTAGCTAGGTAACCAAGGGCCCTGGGGCAAATTAAAAAATGGGGCCCCACTGCTATGTAAACTGATTAAGTTTTATCAAATAAAAATATGAAATATACAAACACTTTAAAAATGCTAAGCTACTTAAGCTCTTCTTTGTGCACTGCAGACTGCAGGGCAGGTAATAAAAATATTAAACAAATACTTGGTGTAGGTTTGGCTAATAAAACGAAATAGAGAAGATTCAAGGGTTTATTATATAAAGGTCAGGCCTACCAACTGACTAAATAACAATTATATTTACAATTTTTTCCTAGCTTTAGTTTTCGCAAAAGTATCAATGACTTCGTTTAAATCCAGGCTTGATGCGGTTTTGTTTTCAAGTGCTATTAGCGATAAATGTCGGAGTCGAGTTTGGCCCATCTTATTTCATAAATATTATTTTTTTATTTTATTTATTATTTTTTATTTGCTAAATGACCTTTCAGCTGCTGCAGAAGTGACAGGAATTGTAAAGAATAATAACATTGCTGTAAATACTTCCGTTAGGTCGCATTCTAGCACTCCATATTTGCTCATTATTTCCTTACATAATTGGTGAACAGTCCATGCTTGAGTTAGTTGAGGTAAAACTAGATGGTAAATATTAATAAATTGAAGTGAAAAACTAGGGCCTATTATATCTGAATATTTTCTTTGGAATTCGTCACAGTTTTGTAATAAAGTTGCTTCATCAACGTGTAATAAAAATGTTGGTGTTAGAAAATCGAATATATGACAGACTGCACTAATACCAATAAAACGTGTATCTAATTGAGATATTACTGTGTCTAGTACATTATTGAAAATCTCAATTTAAAATATTTTTTCTCGGTTTGGAAATCGGTGATCAGCAGCTAATTCATCAAAATGTTTTTAAACTTTTATTTGCCTTTTTTCTTGAAAATGTGTATCAATACCATATTTTCTTGCAGTTTCACTGGCTTTGCACTTGAATAATTCGAAATCATTTCCATAAATTTGCAACTTTGCTTTGGTCTCTGCTAAAACTTTACTCGCCTCGCCCAAATTGATGTCGCATTTTTGTAAAGTTTTGGATGCATAATCGATGTCGTTCAATACACTGTGCATGAATTCGCAAAGCAACACTAACTCGAAATTTAGCATTTTTGATTTAATACTTTCTGCTTCACTACGCTCATCTTTATTAGGACTCTTTAGAACTATTTCTGATAATGCTTTGATAATATCAAAATAGCGAAGTTTTATTGCAGATATCGTATTGACCCTACTGGACCATCTAGTCGGATTTAGTTATTTTAGAGTGTTGCCCGATTCGCCAGTGAATTTTGACAGTAGATCCCAAAGTTTGATGCTGTTTCCGAAAAAGTTATACAAATCTTGCAACGTTGCGAAAAAAATCTGTATTTCCACACAACTGCTAACGGCATCATTTATCACCAAATTTAAATAATGAGTGGCACGTACTCTGTGTTAGGCTGGATATCCTTAATATGTTTACATTATACACACCACTCATCACACTGGCTCCATCATAGCCTTGCCCCACACATTATACACACCACTCATCACACTGGCTCCATCATAGCCTAGAAACACTTCTTTTACTTCTATATCAATTGGCTGTCCATTTTCCGATCTGGTTATTACTGCATTCCTCACAACAATGCTTAGCTGATCTACCTTTGATATGTCCTGTGTCGTATCCATTATGATGGCAAAAAACGGTGATGCTCTAATTTGTTCTAGTAGATGGGTTTCGAGTTTGGTCCCCAAGCTCTCAATCATTTCATTTTGAATTGTTGCTCATAACATAAAAAAACACAATTTCAAAAAAGTCAAGTCAAGTTAAACAGTTAATAAACAAAATAAAACGATAAAAAAACTTAGAAATAATTGTTATTATCTTTGGGCATATCCAAAACTTGTCGCAAAATGTGATCATATCGGGCGACAAGCTCTACAAAGGACAGAAAATTTCTGTGGTATCCTTCCTGACTTAAGTCTTCTTGATGTCCTCTCAAAGCCAAAGAACTCTTTGCTAGGGTAAGTATGATATCGCACAACCGTTGAAGAACAAATGATGCGTCTTTGCGAATTTCATTTTCAAGTTCCTTGTCGATAGTATTAGTATCAATTTTTTTCCAATATTCATACACAGCACATTCTTCCGAATGGCCACTCGAACAACTGTGTTGTTTAATTCTTTCTGATAAATGCTTCCAATCTCGAATTCCCGTACACCAAACATTATTCCTTTGTGAAGCAAATAACCAGCAGGGTCGACAATAGGCAGAGTCTAGTATTTTGGAATAACAACCAAAAACGATTAACTGGCCCATATTTAGAACACGAAAAGTAGTACGATTTTGAAAAACACCTATTGTTCTGGTTGATGTCTGTTGGAAAAGGTCCTGAAGGCTGTAAAGGCCCCATATCAAGAATTTGACTTTTTTCGTTATCACTTAATATTTTGTTCGTGAAGTTTCCCAAGTCATAAGAAGATTTGAGGTCTGTGGTTCCTCCAAACCCTCCGCTCTTATGTGTGTCATGCAAACATCATCCACGTTCACATGATCGGCGGCGGAGGTATCTCCAACTGCAATAATTGTCGAATCTTCTTCAGTAGGCTTCTCAACCAACACTGCAGTTACCACATTATTTGAGTCACTATCAATAGAAATATTTTGGCCAGATGTACTTGCAGAAGGCTGATTAAAAAACTTGTCAATTTTGGGCAATTTTTGTTTACTATCTTCTCTTTCTTGGCGATGTTTGCGTTTAAATGCACCACTGGGTTTCTTCTATTTATCCATATTTTAATACGCTACAAGTGTCGTTGGGGAATGACGCACATATCACTATCCCAACACTGCCAACCTACAGAAAGAATTTAGGGGAATTCCCTAGGCATAACTTTTGAATTTCTCTCAACTGAGTTGTCATGATTAAAGTGGGGTTGCAAGTTGCAACCTGTCATATTTATTTTGAAAATGGGAGAAATTTCCAAAAGTTCAGTTCGATCGAGATTTCTGGTAAAGATTCGAAGGCCCCCTGAGCTTGAGGGCCCCGGGGCACTGCCCCGCGTAGCCCCTAGGTAGCTACGCCGCTGTAACTGACACGTCCCCATAAAACTCATTATTTCTTATTTTCTAGTATTATCAGACATACGATATAAACAGTTTTAGATAAAGAAAACACCACGCGATCTCTTTGCATTTAAAAGTTTACAGTAATATATACCTATCTCTAATCTGACTGACTTTGTAACTAACATGATATGATATTGTCTGGTTCTGAGGAGCTAAAAAAACAATGACTTGTTTGTAGGGTATCATGCCTCGTCGCGCTACTTCCTGCTATAATACAGTCCGTAACGTTGGCAAAAATAAACTAGCGCAACGCTGCATTATACCTCGAAAATTAAAAACAATAATATTTCTACATATTTTTAAAAACTAAGTAACGAGATATTTATTTATTCATAATACATAATTAGATCACGTGATGGTGTAAATATTTTCATAAAAATTAAATGTTTCATCAACATGCTATTTAATATACTCCCCCGCTCATCAACCTTCTCATATTTGTTTAATACCAATAAATTATAAAAATAAACGTTAATTTTTTAATCGTTGTAGAAGATAATACTAATAAATCTGTACGAAATAGACGAAGACGCAGAAAATAAATAAAAATGTAACGATTGCGACTATTCGCAAAATTGAAAATGAAAAATGAGTTGAAAATAATATTGCCATACCTGAATTTTGAAATTTGTGATCGACAAAAATTACGTAAAAAAATAGGTAACAGTGGACGAGTGGATTGAACTACTGTCCCGGTAAGACAAAGATTCTGGGTTCGATTCCCTGTTAGAACCAATACCTTTTTATTATCTGTGTCTTGCTCTTTTTTTAGAAGTATCATTTTTGAGGATGCTGTGAAGAAGGTTCTATCTCTTGTTTCGTTTAGGTTTATTATTATTATCTCCTTCTTCGTTGATTATAATTATATTGATGGTAAAACCTTCAAAAAGGTATTCCAATAAAATTGAAAATGTTTTTTTTTGTGACATCAGATTCAATAATAATTACAAACAAATTAGTGCTTAACCTGAGGAAGTCACAAGCCAATAATATGTATATTCTTAGTGTGTCTCGTCAAAAATATAGGCAATAGGGCAAAAAAATCGCATGGCAAACGGAGTCTAGAAACGCTTGAAACAAGCGCAAAAGTGTTTTTTCTTTTTTTTATTTCAAAAGATTTTTTTCAATTTTAAAAGAATAAAATAGGTTCAAGGAAAACTGTCACAGATAATCTTAGCCATAATATTGTAATTTTTCAAAATCTTTACAAGTATTTTCTTATTTGCGTTCATATATTTCTAATGAAAATAATGTAGTTTACGCTTATTTATTTTTTAAGTTTATTTTAATTTGACAAAAATATACTATAAAAAAGCTTTGTAAGAAACAAAGCATATTTTTTGATATTCGTAATGTACACAAAATCGTAGTAAAGATTTATCGAATATTTTCCATTTTCAAAAAATCCTTTCATGACTATGTTGTTCTGGAGAAACTACTTTTGGTAGCAAATTATTATAAGCAATAATTAGTCGCCTGAAATATCCAAACAAATGTAAAATATCTCCGAAGTAAAAATTATTATATTTTTTCCACCTGTAAACAACCAACTTTATTTTTGTAGGAAAGGCTTTTTTAGTGCTAAATTTCTCACTAGATGGCGTCGAGACATATTATATCTTCATTTATTGGTGAAATATTTTTGACTTGTCAAATATTGTTATTTTTTAATGATAAACTAATGTTTATAAGACAAGGTTTTATGCATTGCATAAAGGATAAAGGATAATATATTTTCAATTTGTATTAATATTTCGGGCGACTAATTATTGCTTATAATTATTTGTTTTCCTTTATGCAATGCATAAAACCTTGTCTTATAAACATTAGTTTATCATTAAAAAAATAATACTTTTGGTAGATTATATACCTACTATATTTATAAATGTATAAACCCATAATCTGGTAAGACGGTACCATTCACAAAAATATATTTTTACAAAAAGGAAATCAGCTGGCGCACCCTGATAATTTTGTTAAATTCAACATTTGTTGAATTTAAATTGAAAATTCTTCACAAACCCCTACGGTTATGAATTGATTTGCCATCATTAAGACAAGAGCAAAATTCGCCGTTTATATTATTTATGAACATGTACATTAGCATCCTTTTTAAAGTTCAATAATTATCGCAGAATACGGAAGATATAACGTCTTCCGCGATTTAACATTACAGGTGACCCTGGTAGCCTGAGAACTGACATTCTCAGTAGTACCTACTCGCTACTCGTACTGACGCGTTATAGATTTAACAGGTGAAGGCATATTGCATGGACATTACTGCATCTGTAGTAATGTCAGGTACTAAATGTGTATTATAACCTGTCTGGCTGCTAATACTGCCTTCAAATACCATTTCCATAAGATGTTCGCATGGTAAAAATCGTTTTTATTATTTTGTCCAATATGTTATGGTAATGATTTTTTTCATTTATATACTTCACAATCTTTTCAAATGATTGGTTATACGGTTAAAAATGGGATTGCAGGACATTTTCTCATAAACTTTTAGTAATTTTCGTAAAGTTTGCAGTATTCCCTGTTGGCTCAAATTGTTCCAGTGGCCTCCAATTCCTACCTCTGTTACACGCAAACGAGGGGCAAAACAGATTACTTCCGAGAACACCTCCCAAGGTTTTTGTGGCACTGAATTTCTGAACTTATTATTGATGTGATTGGGAGCATAATTGCCATTGTATTAAAGTTCAAAGACATCCGATAATGGTAACATAAGATTTTTAGAGTGATCAACCTAAAGACGAACAAATAAAAGAAATCCTATATAGATCATTAATCTAATAGTTTATACACACATGCAAAATCATCTAATTGATAATCCAGGGAGAATTCGTGAATATAGAGGATCAGAGAGTTGTTATGGGCTGCAGTCAGCAAGTAATAGTGCCTTGATGATAGCTAACCACCGACAAAATAGAACATCAGGAGCCAAACAAGAATACTTAAAATAACAAAAAAAGGACACTAACAAGTAAGTAGGTACACAAAAGTATAATAATAACGATAATAAAGAGCAGAACAATTAGAGCAAGTGGGACAAGAAGGACAAGACGAACAATAAGAACGACGAGAGCGAGTATTGGATAACCAAAACCTCTTCCATTGGCGACCACGTTGGTCGCTATGTTTGGTGACACAGCAGGGGTGCCTTGGTTCGTGGGGCAAGTTTTTTCCAGGTCTTGGCGGCGATGTGCCTGCCCTCTAATTGCGTGGCGAGCCATACCAAGAGAGACCGGATAAGAGAGACTCTTTGACCTCTCCAGTCGGATTCTCTCGATCCAACGCCTTGCACCGAAGTGGGAGGGATGACTGACTTTAACTCCTGAACACAATGACCGACAGATTCCTGTCTCTCCCTAATACCTTTTTCCTTCCCAGAACTTCCCTTCATTTCCCTAAAAATACTCTCCACACAGAATCCCCAAAGATGACTAAGGCCCTTTGGGAAATTATTTTACTCAAGGCCTCCTGGGTGGAGTAAATGTTTAAAAAAGTCTGCACGTTGGAAAAAAAAATTAAGGAGACTATGGAAAACAACGAGAAGAACACGAACAAAAATAATATTAATAAGATGCCGAAGTAGGATAGTTTTCATGTTATCAGCGAATAAGATCAAGGACAATACGGAAGAAAAGAAGAACAAGGAGAACAAGAAGAGCAAGTAGAATAGGAGAATAAGAAGAACAAGGAGAATAGAGAACAAGGGGAATATGTAGAACAAGAAGCATGATGAGAACAATAAGGTCTGAGGCAGTCAACTCTTAAATCAGCAACATCATCAGCTGTAGGCAGACTGATGGAACCTAAGTGCAAGCCAAATACTATGTTTGGTGATCGCGCTTTCGGGGTATCTGGGCCGAAGGCTTAGAATAAACTCCCTTCATAAGTCCAACAGAATTCGGGTCTAAACTAAAAACTTACCTTTTTAAGCTGTCATGCCCTTAAATTAAATATACCATTCCTAAGATAAAGTCCAATTATATCCAATTTTCCAATTACATCCTAAATCCTGTATCTAAATTTCGCCAATAAACAATTAGTTAATGTTAATTAAGTGTTAATCTCAAGTGACCTACCAGGTAAGTATTGTACTGTATATTATTTCCATATATAGTTAGCAATAACATAGATCATTTTAGAAATGTATTATATATTTGTACAGCGCCCTTGAGGTGATTTTGCACAAAAACGGCGCTTTACAAATCATCCAAATATTATTATAATTAAGAAGAACAAAGAGGAAAAGGAGATCAAGGAGATTATGGACTATATGGAAAACAATGAGGACAAGAAGTTCAAGGAGAGTACGGAAAACATGGAGAATAAGTAGAATAATGAGATGCCGAGAAGGAAATTTTTCATATGATAGTAAGTACTTACGTATCGGGCAGCCCACGGAGTGATGATGGACAGGAGGCCATTGGAGAGCATAGCGAAGGCGAGCAGGAACTTCGCCCCATACCTGTGCGCGATGTGTCCTCCAGGGATCTGCATGCACAGGTAGCCCCAGAAGAAGGAGCTCAGGATCAAGTCCTGGACCTGTTTACTCCATTCAAACACCTGGACAAAAATACATTAAGTCAAAACAATTTTTAGTTTTCGCGTAAGTACAACTCGTGGGTTTTTGTTCATTTAACCAAATAACTGATTAACCATCAAGCCGTTTCCCCAACTTAGTTTCAGACCTGTCGTATTTGATTCACTTTTTGTGTTTTTATAATTTATCTTTTAAATTTTTGAGATAACTCAATTAAATACTGTGGATGGAACGCATCTTGGCCTTTGAAATAATCGAGTATTTTTTAGATACTTTAATTAAATACTGTGGGTGGAACGCATCTTGGCCTTTGAAATAATCGGGAATTTTTTAGATACTTTAATTAAATAGTGCAGGTGGAGTTTTTTTCTTAAATTATCATGAATCACCCCCCCAAAGTTTCGCTGTGTGAGTGTGGAACACGGTATATATCCACAATATTATCCAGCTTCGATTCAAATCTGTTTATGAATGAATGTCTTTGAAACTAGGCCTATTAATAAGCCCATATTATAACTCTGCAGAAACGTACTTCCGTTTAACAGGTGTTAGCATTGTGTATTATGTTTCCACCGTGATTTATTTTATTATGCATAGATCCTATTGGTTTCAATCTATTGAGAGATTATGTTCTGGCCGTTATCGTAATTGTAGCAAGGTCTATAATAAATACAAGTACAGCGCCGGATTTACGTAATAGGCGCATATGGAACATCGTAAAAGGCACTAGGATTCAAGATCATTCCAAAATTATTGCGGAAATGCATACAACCTGATAAATATATATTATAACAAATCATCTAATTATTATGCAGATTCATATTATGCGTATGTTGATTAGTTCCTCGATCTCGAAAGCGTTGTCGTTCTCGCATCGCTTCGTCTCTTACTAACTAGGACGAGGAATGCTATTGGTTATAATTTCATTACAGGCTTGCAGATGTGATCGCTGGAAGGGATGATTGCCACAACTGTGATGACCGATAAAGGTCATGTTTTGCTATAAAAAGTTAAGTTTCCAAATTTCGACTACCTCTGGCAGGTCTGACCATAAGATACGCTTAGTAAACCATCTACTTCAGAGATCAGATAATCCGGAGAGAGAAAATACTCTTTGAAACTCTTTTGATAAAACAAGGGAACCATAGACATATGAATATTAGTAGACCTGCCCTAAGTGATTAAAAGCGTATTATCCCCACTCCCCATACCGGTTCCATTGGAGCCGGCTGTGCTCGCGTATGGCCTCAAGTGAAATTTGAAAACGTGACGTCATCATTCTTGTGCGAACTATGGTCGAGGCATCATCGGTTCATTTTACGAAATAACACGGCAAAATGTTGACTTGTGCTATGAAAACTTGTAAAAATAGATGTGAAAAAGAGAATAAACCCAATTGTCGTATTACATTCCATATATAAGCATTATTTTACTTTATTTTAAGCATATTCACATCGTATAATATGGATCAGTTGTAGAAACATGTCTGGACGCGAAACACAAAGCTGGTTGGTTGCTGGGAAGTAAATTATGAACATTTATAAAAGTGTCTTAACTAAATACTTAAACGAAATATTCGACTCTGAAAATAGAACCAAATTTTTTTGCCGAATTTGGACTTCGCAAATTTGTTCATAACGTGGCGAGTAATTTGCGCTCCCATGTAAAAATGTCTATTCATTCAAAAGCAGATTTTACTTTTAAGAAGTAAATGGTGATATTATAATGCGAGATGCCTATTTACTGTCAGATTGATTTATTGACGAATCACAGTCAGCTTCACCCCCTTCGTTCTTCAACAGTTGATTTTACCCCTCGCCATTATCTTCTCGTCTTTTAATTCCTATGTCTGTGAAGGGAACATATAACGGTATTTTGTGAGGAACGATACAGGTGTAACATGTTCCTCGATGAACTCATAATGTGGTTTTATAAGTTTGTTACACTGTCATACTATTGTTCAACGGCTATAAATACGTGTCATACTTGCAAACTGATTGTACCCAAAATAAAGACTTATCATGTTTACCGTTAAAATTGTGCATATTTTAATCACATTGCAGTATGTATATAAAGAATATTGTCGTGGGTTTGTATCCTAAATTTTCAAAATTTCCATTGAAATCATAAGATTTGTGAGTAGGTACTTAAATACCTACCTACCTAATTATAAACTATATATTTTATATGGTTCCATGATAACTCAACGCAGTGACAATTCAACACATTTTTTAAAATATAAAGTCATTAGAAACGATGAAAAAAAAATTAAACCTAACCTAACCTAACCTACTTAACCCAGTTTATAAAGTTTTTGTTTCATCACTTTCCGTGACTTTATATAACTTCACTTCTATTAATTCCACTAGAAGTCAGAATTTATTTCAGTACAGAAATTCTGGGACTAACTACCAGGTGTATTCCTCATTGCCTTGAGCAGGGAAATAATTATATGTCAGTGGACATCTTCAATAATTTAGCACTTAATAAAAACAAAAGAGTGTTCCTGAGACAGTTTAGTTATGTATAATAAATATGTACTGTATAATTTTTACTATTTTTTTTTTTTTTTTTTTTTTTTTTATTTCCTTTATTTTTTCCCAATTTACATATTTCATAATACAAGTTTTTTAATAATATGAAAGGGAACCCACTAAGGCGCAGCCTGTGCGTGGGTAATATAATTTAATACATTAGATTTTTGTACCTAAAAATACATAACAGTAAAAATAAAATAAAAAACAGTAAGCATAATAAAGAAAAACGGTAGTATTATAATTAAAGTTATTCTAAAAGATTGTGCAAGAGGAGCATATTAAAAATAAATCAAAGTAAAAATAAAGATTGTAAGATAATATATATGAATTAAAAGAACACAAAATAAAATAATAATAACTATACAGAAACAAAATAGAAAAAAGTAAAAATTAAATGAATAATGCTTCAACATTTGCATTGTACAGCCACAACTTTAATACTTTTTGGTATTGCGCTAGTTTAGTTGTTACTTGAATTTTTTTTGGTAGTAGATTAAAAGTGCGAGGTCCAATAAAGCTACTGTGAGTTTGCATTAGTTTGGTATTGGTTTGTGGGGTATAAAATACATGATTTCTTCTAAAGTTGATTTTGGGTTCATATTTTTGAAATTTATTTTGGTTTCTTATCATATCTTATTCATATCTATAAGTCCTAAAAAGAGCGTTAATAAATAAAATAATTATTTTTCAAACTATCTTCACTCAGGTAGGTTCCATAAAATTAAAAAAAAATGCGAATAAATGATTTTGCCACATAACCGGAGCATACCATGACCGTGCTATGACCGAACCACGAATTACGGGAAAGGAACAAAGCAACGCTGGCAGCGTTTCGTGCCGTTTGCGGTTGCTTCGTACCTTTCCCATAATTCGCGGCTCGGTCATAGCACAGTCATGGTATGCTCCGGTTATGTGGGCAGACTACTTAACTATCCCGCAGCCAAGTGGGGGAGTAGGTAGTACCCATAATTACTATCCGCCTTATATTAGCTTAAATGCTTGACATATCATTTTCGTATTTTACGTATTTCTGCGCAAATACGTAAGTTACCATTAATAATTGGGATTTCTATAGTTTAACCACTCAAACTCGTTTTTTTTAACAAAAATGAAACTAAAAACATCACGTTATTTTATTTTTTATAAAGAGTTAACCTAATTTAAAATTGACCAGTTCAAAAAAAAACAAAACAGAATCCATAAAAAATGTTAAAAAAAACTTATATATTCAAAAAAATAAAACAAGACTAACTGCAATAAAAAATAAAAACAATAAAAAAATCTGGCGAGCGCAGTTCGTTTGTTTATACAAGTTAAAAGACGCTAGCAGTGTTCGGGTTGTCGCACCGCTCCGCGCTCGTTCAAAAGCATTAAGTGGTTAAAAGCCCATCAGACAGAAAAATGCATGGGGTCGTCGGAAGACCCACTTGGTTACAGACGTTTTGTTTGGCATCTTGGCGTGTCAAGAGTTAAGAAAGTCCAAATAAACATGACGATTCGCATTTGAAAAACGATTCTTTACTTAATCATCAAAACAGACAACATCTTGAAACGGGAACGTTTAAAAACTGTCGAGTTAAAGCAGGACTTCACTACGCTCAGCCAATGATTGCAATAGTAGCAATTCAAATATTTATTGTCAACTTATTTGTAACCTGAGAATATTTTCATGACTTCGAAAATTTTGCCAGTTCGGTACTGAGCATGATCTGCAAATGCAGCGTCGCGTCGTTTGACGTCGCGCTGACACCTAAATCATAAAGTTAAGATAAAGGTTTACGTGTGTGTATTTATGGAGAGTCATTTAGCTTTTTGTTTGTTCAAACAGTAGTTTGATTGTTTAGTGGTCCATATAAAGAAGCCTCCTGAGAGATTCTTATCTCAAAATAACCTCGAAATATTGCACTGCATTATAATTTATAATAATCGCTTTTTGGGCAGATTCATAACCGGTAAATTTTACTTTCTTTTTTCTATGTCAGAACATTTATAAAATTTACAGCTGGGTATCATTATACATGGTGTCAGGAAATTAGTGGTACAAGCGGGAAACTGGTGAATCTTTGAAATCGAGCTTAATCGAATACCTTTTTTTATTTGAGTTTCGTTTTCGAGTAAATCGATTCCGAAGTTGGAATGTTTTTGGATAATTTTTAAAAACTCAGTTGCTCTCCGTGTATCTAGGCATATTTTGCATCAATGAAGAGAGACTCAAAAGAAAAATCCTATTGATTCTTGAATGAGTCTTTACAAACATACCAGATTAATACATATAGGAAATACACGGTGACCGGATAAATCATCAAAATGATAATTCTTCACATCTTTAAAAAGTTATATAAAGTCATGGAAAGTGATGAAACAAAAACTTTATTTACTGGATCAAGTAGGTTAGGTTAGGTTATTTTTTTTTCTTGAATAGTCACTGTGTTGAGTTATAATGGAACCATTATTTAAAAAAAAAAACAAACAACTTACCAAAACATCTTGGGACGTGGATTTTTGGTGTGTCATAGCGACTATAGCAACGCTCATGATGACTCTCATGCCGTAGGCCACTGTCAGACACACAAACATCAATAGGGCCTGGACATGGCGGACTCCGTATCCTAACTCTGAAAAAACAAACAAACTACGTTAAGACGAACCTTAATGCTAAATAGTGATTTTCGATTAATCTTTATAACGAATTGGTCCATATTATGAATACCAAAAATATGCATTAGATAAATTTTAACTTTTCCTATCGTTTCCCTTGTTTAGAATTCAAATAATAATTTCATTTGCCCTATATAAAATAAAATGTAAACTAATAAAAAATGTATTTACATCTACATACTATTTCGTCTTTTTTTCTATGAATGTCACACTGTGTTATTTGACCGTAGCCACTGTGACCCGGTATATCAGTTGATTTTAAGCTCGGCTTTGTTGGAATGTCGAGCTTAGCGGGCCTTGGAACATAATTGTTAAATTTTATTTGATTAATTATTATTATATTTGACAATTTATTAATTACAAATAATCAGTATTGCCGTGGTGCAAGACCACAGTTTAGAATTTAACCGTTGCTTGAAGTGGTTTAAGGCGAAGCTTAATGCTAAATCACTATTTTGATTAATCTTTATAACGAATTGGTGTACATTATGAATACCAAAAAATATGCTTTATATAAATTGAAGATTTTTCTATCGTTTCGCTTGAGTAGAATACAAATCAAAAGTAAATTACTCATTAAATACATAAATGTATTTATTCAAAAGAAATGTATGAATGCATATCTGAAACAAATTTAAAAATTCGATATTATGGCTATAATTATCTGTGACAATTTCCCTTGATTAACTTTTTTGCGTTCTTATAAAATTGTTTACAAAATAAATAAAAACCACTTTTGCGCTTGAAATCGAGCGTTTCTTGACTCCGTTTGCCAAGCGATTTTAATGCCTATTACCTATATTCATGACGAAATAAGGCATACCAAGAATATACATATTTTCGGTTTGTAGCTTCCTCTTAATACTTGGTCCAGGGGAGTTTAATGCCACAATAATCGGGCACTTTTCGATAGTTTAATCTGTCTTTTATTAAAGCCTCCTGGACCACGGTATTAACTTATGACACTTCTCAAATGGGTTGCATAACCCACTTAAGACGTGTCATAAGTTACTCTTCATAAAAGACGGATTAAAATCCATATTAAAATATCGTGAACTGTTCAAAATTGGATTTTTACTACAAAGATATATTGTTAGAGATTTAAAAATAATATCGCCTATTTTAGCCTTCTGACCCTAATGTCTACTATACAGGATGTCCGTGGGTAAAATGCGCTGACTTCGGGAGGTGATTTTACATGATGGTAGAAGTAAAAAAATAAAATATCTTTTTTTTCGAAATAGTAACAATATTTATTTTCCCATACTAACATTTTAACTTTTGTACCTGAAATTACGAAAAATTTATTTATCTTTTTTACTTCTAAAATCATGTAGAATCACCCCTCGAAGTTAGCGCACTTTACCCCCGAACACCCTGCATAATAAGATAGAGTGTGCTGAAGTAGGCATTTTCTTCTATAATTTATACTGATTCAGATAAAATGTTCTGCTGTTGCTAAAAAAATATGTTGCGCTAATGATATCTTATATTACTTGTGTCTCTATTTGTGTCTCTTGTGTCTCTTGTGTCTCTCGTGTCTCTGTGTCTCTTTTGCCTTTTGCCTCTCTTCGTACTATTTGTCATTTGAGTGAGTTTTTATCGAATTCTTATTTGTTTTTGTTTTCGTTTATAATGTTTATTTAGATGTATGCAAATGAATGTATTCCATATCTGAGTAGATTTTCGTAATCGTATGCACCTTTTGAATATTAACTGAGTTTTGTATAACTGGATTGTTCTCACGAAGTAGATCATCTTTTGACGGCCTTCGTGGTCGAGGTGTAAGGCTCTCGACAAACAAGCCGAAGGTAGCGGGTTCAGATTCTGGTGTGCGCAAGTAAATTTATTTGATTAATTTGTGTTATTTCACAATTTATTCAATTAAAATTATATATAGTAAACTTGCGGCACGTTCCAGAGTGGAAGATACTATATCTCACAGTATCACCCTGGTGTGAGGCCATTATTCAGAATTGAAACGTTGCTTGAAGTGGCTTTACCCGTGTTTGGTGACAAGATCTGATTAGCCAGGTACTCCACCACCTTCATCTTCCCCTCCACACTACCTTCAGATACCCCAATTACCATACCCCGATTGGGGATTGCATAGTCTCACTGGCTCCAGGCGGTTGGGAATAGTTGGGTATCTTGTGCGGTATTCATATTAAAAAAAAACTAAAAAATCTGTAATTGCATATACGCAATATATCGGGGGATCTGTCAAAAATGTAGGTAATCACTTTTTTTTACTAACCATCCTGACTAAAATATACAAAAAGCCTTGGTTGTGCAAATAGTGTCTGAATGGAGTAATATTTCAAGAAGTAATAGTTTTTTACATTTTTTTCGTAAGTGATTAAGAAAATTATAAAAAAATAATACAAATAAAATTTCATTGTAGTGTGTAACATAAAATTCCACAAAGGCAAAGCCTGTGCGTGGGAATTATGTAATTATTATCACAACTCTATGACAAGAATAAAGCATGTAATTAAGGTGTAAATTTTCTTTGAAAATAAATAAATAATATAAAATTAACATATAAAAGAAAAAAGTAAATTAAATAAAAACAAAAATAACGTAAAATTTAACATTATAAGTTTTAAACCAGACATAAAAATTGGGTACCCTTTTTTAGAAGAAAAAGTTTTGTAAACGCATCTAAATATTGTGTTGTTGGTTATATCAAAAACAAAACTGATGTAAGTAAATACTACGACAATTGACTTGAAGAAAAATGTCTTAGCCAAAATTCGATTTATTTTTTATAATAGTTCTTTCTTCTGATAAAACGTGGTCTCTTCAGGGGTTTTCTGTAGTTAATAATTGTACATTTCAGGGATAATAAAATTAATATTTCTTTGTGCTAATCTGGTTTTGCAATGGGGTACTGCATATGCACAAGTGCCATATCTACATAGTTTGTCTTAGATCCAAAATATCACTTTCTTAAAACATTTGTCTGGAGGGGTAAGTTTTGATTTTATTAAATTTAATCTTGATAGGTGATTTTTGTGTCATTTACATGGGTTTTATGTGATTATCTTAGGTTCCACCCAAACAATTATTCCATAGGAAATGTATGAATGAACTGATGCATCGTGAACAAGTTTCATGTTATTTAAATTTACTGTGTTACTTATTTCTTTCAATATATGCATTAAGTACCTCATGCATCAGTTTATTTACAGTTTTTTTCTATTTAGTTGGTGCATTTCAGTTGGCAATTTGTGTTAACACCTACGTACTTAACGTGTTTTTTTCTGGTTTTGTCAAGAGACACAGCTTGAGTTAGTTGTCGGATTACAATTAACATTGTGAAACTTCAGATTAATATTAGTTTTAGGAGCTGACTTTCGAGTGTTATAGAAAGGGAAAAAAATAATTATATCATAATTTAAAGTTAGAAGATTTTTTTCTAGCTCACTTGAGAATAGCAATAAATTTGTTAGCTTTATTGGTTTTTCAGTGCATTTTTTACTGTAATTGTTATTGCAGTATCGTCTGCAAACGAGAAAATTTTACCAGGTATATCAATATCAATTAAGCATTAAGAAGGAGTACAGGCCCTAATACAGTCCCTTGTGGGACACTGTGTGTATCGAGATGCTTTTTTCAAACGAAATAATATCGTACGAAACTTACCTTTTGGAGCCCCTCCTTCTACAGCATTATATGCACAGTCTTCTTTGGAAAAGGGTTTTTCTTTTCGATCCATTTCAATATATTATTACACTATTTGTTAAAAAAAACTTTTTTAAAAGTATCAAAATCAGAATTTATAATTGTCACACGAAAGTTTAAATTAATTCATTCAATCTATTTATTTAACTAATAAATAATATATATTTATTGGTTCAGTCATTTGTTTTAAAAAATTGGAAGACAATGCTAAATGCAAATCTTTCCTCAATCAGGGATTTTTTAAGTATTTAATTTTCTCAACAAATGCCATCTATCTAGGATCTGTCTTCGAATCGAATTTCTCTGCACAGGTGTGACATCATATTACCCGAAGATTTAAGTATTACTAAGCTAATTATTATTTTAATGCATCCCTCACATCGTATGCAATAAAGAAGACTAAAACATGAACGCGTTTCAATTAAATGGGTAGGTGTGTTAGGTGGTCACAAAGTTTCAGGAATTCGTTATAAACTGGCAGATGGAAGGCATCCAGTTATGCACCAGAAACTCTATGACGAAAGTTGCACACGGCACACCCGTACACTGTTAATTTCGGCAGCACGATCTCGTTTCTTAAGCTCGGTCTTTTGTAAAACCACCCATATGTGGAACGAACTGTCTTTCTAGATGTAGTTCTCCTGTTCAAAGCCAGAGAAGCTCTTGTAAAGTGAACATGACAACAGTGTAATCCAATCTGACGGATACATAAAGAACATTAAAAAGCTTTCCTTTAATAATATCTAAACATATGTTTAGATGTTAACACTAAACAGATAATAATTATTGATAACGGAAGATAATCCCCGATAGCAACAGATAATCTAATTAGTAAATAAAACCTATTTTGATTTCATTAAGGCGATGCACTACATCGTGTAATTTTTTTTAATTGAGCCGCTATCAATAACAACCCTTACGTAGATGGCGATAAGGTTTAAATTCCCGCTTAACACCATCCGCCCGTTTTGATTTATGCAAGAAAAAAACTTGGCCAAAAAGTGCCTTTTATTTTATTTTGACGATGTTCAGGCATAAATATTTAATTTTTTTTCGATCATTTTATGAATAACTTAATTTGCCACATTATAATGGGTTCGTAAGTAGAAGATTTTAAACTTTAAAGCAGTTTTCATAGGCCTTTACATTATTTTTTTTCTGGGCTTATAAAAAGACCTATCTAAAAAATAATCGATTATTTTAAAGGCCAAGATGTATTCTACTCACAGTATTTAATTAAAGCATCTGAAACATTTCTAGGCGACCAAATTTTCAAACCAAAAACACATGATTTTGCATTACTAAGTACGGCATCGCCAATAAGACTTTATCTTATATTTATTTAAAAAAAATTGTTATACATGCAAAGTTTCAAACCTTTTTAAATGAAATTATTAAGAAAAGGTCCATAAATTATCAATAATATCGTACATAACATTGTTATTTATTAATTTCATTACCCAGTTATTAGAGATATATTCTCGGGTCTAACTGGGAAGCTACTCTATTTACTTATAAATAATAAAGGGGTACGTACACGTAGTAGGTATATCTAGTTACAAAAAATACAGTAAGTATTATCTAAAATATTACAAATATTCGACAGTATAAGAATCAGTAAAATACACACAAAATAGCAAAAGGATATAAAAATAATATTTCTGAAAATCATCGGTAAAATATCAGGTTTAGATAAAAATGTTAATATTATTCTTATGTAGGTACATTTAAAAAAAATCACTTCTATGCTCAATCAGCAAAACACTGAAAGAGAATAATATTGTTATATTATGTATTTATTAATTGTGTAATGTAATTTAAAAAATGTATTTATTTCTAGTTAAATAAGAGAAAATGTAAT
Source organism: Hesperophylax magnus (assembly GCA_026573805.1). Lineage (NCBI taxonomy): Eukaryota > Metazoa > Arthropoda > Insecta > Trichoptera > Limnephilidae > Hesperophylax > Hesperophylax magnus. The sequence continues at coordinate 4,380,881 of JAIUSX010000088.1, forward strand.
TTTCTTATGTAAAAAACTTAAAAAATATATTATTATTATTTAATTAGCAGGCTGATGCGCTCATATCTGATTTCACAATAATTTTAACAGTAATTAAGTTATTTTAAATTAAAAATAATTTAATTCTTTCTTCTCTCCAAATAAGGATCCAAACGAGCTTTAAATTGGTTTATATTAGTAGAATCGATGACATGTTGTGGAAGTTTGTTCCAAGCATCACTAGGTACTCTATTTGCAAGGTTCTGTTTCCTAGGATTGGATGCAAAAGGTGTTTCATTAAAAAAAAATAGTGTCCACGGGGATTTATATTTTTGTTGGTTGAGAAGTTTTCTTGGATGCCAGGACAACTATAATGTCCAGATAAAACTTAAACAAGTCACTCCTTTCTCTTTTTTCTTTAACGTTGGTAATCTTAGTTCCTTGGGTCTATCTTCATATTGCCTGTCTTTCAAGCACACGGTATTTTTGTAAAAGTTTAGTTTGTTTATAAATCGTTAAATATGTAGTTTCGGGCCTAGGTATACCTAGTGGTGTTGTGGAGCTGTCGTGTTGCATCTAGGTACATATCTGTTCCCTGATGTCATAGGTATTACACTTGAGGACAGTTCGGATTCTTAAATTATTGTTTAGTTATCATTGCTTTTCTTCCAAGAGCGAGATTAATCAAAAAAAATGTCACATTAACATTTTTTACTACAAATAAGGTACCTATTTAACGGAATGCAGGAATCGCTGGTTAAAGTTTTCAGGTCCGTCCTACCACTTGGAATGACCGTGTTTCTACTTAGTAGGGTAGTTTTCTCAAGACATAAAATACTCCCATAACTTTGTAGTTAAGAATTTTCTCGGAATTTCATTAAGAAGACACAATCAACACACATGTCATACTAGAACCAATAGAACCTAATCTCTCCTCACCGCCGTAAATTGCCCGAGAAGGCAAACAATCATTTTATTTCAATTCATTCCATGACGTGCGCTAATATTTGAAGAACTCACCGAGGAGTTTAAAATGTTATATCTAAAAACCGCAAATTCCATTATTAATATTTTATTTTTTACGACTGTTCAAATCCTACATGTGTACATATGTTGTTAAAAAAAGAATGAAACACTTACCTGCATTTACGAAGAAAAACCATCTCAGGAAAGGCTAGTTCTGGCCATCTCTCAAGGAACCATCAAAATGTAAACACTTTGTACTGATTTACCATTTCTTTGGCAACAACTTTTTAACTTTTTGTAACTGGATAGTTCTCACGTAAGTGAGAATATCTGTAAAAACCCAGTATAAATAAATAAAAGTTATGCATTATTAGGAAATTATCTAATTTATTGCATGGAACAATTGTATGCTGGAAGTTACTGGCATTGTTTAATTACGTTTGCTGGAGGTACCATATATTTAAAAGCGTTTACTGCTGTGAACCGATGTGTTAAATCCTCCAGAATTTAGAGTACAACTGCATTCGGCCTTGCCGCTATGTGTGGGTAATAACCCGCACAGCGGACTCCCACATGAAGTCCACGGCTCTCTGACCTAAAGTGCCGAGTTCTCCCAACTCAAGGGCCGTCCCGCTGTGTGTTCCCGCTTCCCTTTCTGTTTAGTCTCTCCCCCCCCCTCTTATTCCCCCTCGTCCGTAGTTAATCATTCCTTTTATGGGCATGATTTTTACGTTAGCGCATACTTCTGTTTATCGTCAATCATCATATGAGGTGATCCTTCTGATTGCACGTGACTAAGGCATGTTTTACACTATATTGCTGTGTGATCGATGTGGTGGTGTATCCTCTATGATTTGTAGTCGTAGGGATGCTTGATTAACGGAGGATATGGGCAAATCATAGCAATGTACAAAGTTATCTGTGCACCGTGCAGTCGGGGATGTCGCTAATGTGATATACTTATTTAATGTGAATACCGTGCAAGATTCCCACATCCCTCCAACCGTTTGAAGCTAGTGAAATTATTGCACTTATTGATATGTTGTGAGTTATGGGGGGGAGGTAAGAGGAAGGTTGGCTAGTACCTGGCTATTCAGATCTGCTCATCAAACAGTTTAATAATCCTTTGGGAGTTTTCGAGGGATCAACTGGCAGAGGGATCAACTGCTGGGGGATCAAGCGCCATGGAATCATATTATTATGGTCAAAATTTATTTACAATTTATTTTGTTCTTTTGACCGCTAATTTTTTGTTTTTTTTTTTATTATTTGGGAAATGTCTAGAACGCTAGCCATACGGTATCAGTGATTAATAGTGCTATTATGGCAAAATGTTTTTTGCAATAATATTTATTTATTACAGTTGGGAACTTTCCTTCTAGAGTAAATACAGAAGAAAACCTAATTGGGCACCTTTTTCACACGATCATTGTTTAACCTTTTTAAAACCGGCGCAATCCAGAATTTTTTGTGTATATTTCGTGTTTCAGCTAATATTTTTCTATGTTATCTAATATACACGGGTGTAATCACCATTTTTAAATACGCAATTTTTCCACAATGTCATAAATAAAAATATTCTCATAAAAAAGTTACTACGTACTTCCTTCAAATAATAGAATCCTTCTCTGCTAGGTATGACATAGATACTTCGTACTTAGTAGGTGGATATTTTGTTTTACTGCACAGGTGTTTCTGAAGTGACTTTAACTTTTCAAACTAATAGGAGTTTAGTTTAGTTTATTGATGGATAATAATTGATCTGTTGGAAAAACTTAGGATCCAAATATATATGTATGTAGTTGATCGATGACCCTTAGGATTTTTTTCTGAAATATTGTGAATAATCACGTCCTGAAGTTTCGTGAAACCCTGAAACATGGTATTCCGTAAAAAATAATTTCTATATGAAATCTGGTCACCCTATCTATTTTTAATATTTTTCCTAATATTAAGTACAATAAAAAATAATGCATTCATAAGTACTTACTTAAATATAATACACATCAAAATTATTCACTCTATTATTATGAAAAACACTAAGGACGGGACAAACATAATAACAGAACTTGAATAGAATTTTTACAGTACACAAACTAGCTTTGAAATTTTATGAATTCTTCAATTTCTGTGAAACAACTGGCCCTTAGTATTTATCTTTTTAAATCAAACAAGAATCGTGCAATATTCTAACGGCCGCTGTTCCCAACTTTTTAATCGTTATCTAAGTTCAAATCTTTGTTTTTGCTCAGCTAAGCGATTTTTAAGCATTTTGTAGGGAACGTTCGATTTGCGTTGTTCCCAATCATTTTATCTTTGAAAATCTTAAGTAGCCCCACACACTACCGCACATTACCATAGACAATAAAATGACATCAAATTAAAAACTTTCTATGTTAAATTAATATTAAAGAGTTAATTATTGTAGCTCTTATTAATACACATTACTTCTTTTAAATACCGTTATTCATAAACTGGTATTTCATATTTCTTAAACTAACGTATATAATATATTAAAAATAAAGTGACAACTTGAACGTGATGCCACAATCGGGACTTCCCATTTGATTTGGCAGATCGACGTAAGTTTTTTCTCCGTGCGACAGCAAAACAAACCCAAACAAACCTTAAAATGGAGATTTTTTTTTTTTTTTTAATTGTACAACAGAACATTCGTTCCAGTTACAGTACAATTTTACAAAAAGTATAATTTTACATCATATCAGCATTTGGGTAAGTGACTCTTCAATAATTGTTTTAGGTCGTTTAAAGAACAGTCATTTACATCCAAATTCTTTGCTAGTTCGTTCAACAGCACCACTCCCCTCGTCATGCTATGCTTTGCCAGGACGTCGGTTTTGCCTTTTGGTACTCTAAATAAGTCATGGTATCGACTTCGGCTGTAGTGGTCTGGTACATATAAATCATAGCATCCCAAGAGGAATGGGCTATCAATAAAATTGTTCCAAATTTTGAAAGATATAGTGGCTAGGCTTGCTTTCCGCCTAGTTTCCAGACTCGCAGAATTGGTTTCCTCAAGTAAGTCGATATGGTGCATGAACCTGGGATAGGTTCCATGCGTCCGCATATAGACATACCTGAGGAATTTCTTCTGGATTTGCTCTATCATTTCAATATACTTCTGGTGGTACGGTGCCCAAACATCGCTCGCATACTCCAGCTTGCTTCTCAGTATGCCATCGAAAAATGCTAACATAGCATCTTGGTTATTGAACTGCTTGCATGTCCTAATGACGAACCCAAGAAGTTTGTAGCAAGACTGAGTGAGCTGCGATATATGGCCAGAGAATTTCAGTTCGGGATCAAAGACGACACCGAGATCCTTTTACGTGGATCCACGGAATCCACGATCCACGGAATTTACACGTGATAGTGTTTCGCCCTTTATCTTATAATCGTAAAGTATAGTGTTTAAAGAGCGAGTGAAAGACATAGTGACACATTTTTTTGTATTGAAATCTAATTTGTTTATCAACGACCATTCAGATAGTGCATCCAGATCAGCTTGCATTTTAAGACAGTCTTGTTGGGAGCTTATTTCCATTAGAATTTTAAGGTCATCTGCAAACAGTAGACATTTACTATTCTTAACATAGTTTTGGATGTCATTTATTAGTATTAGAAACAACAGCGGTCCGAGGTTAGACCCTTGAGGAATTCCAGATTTCGCTGAGAATTTTTTTGAATTATGTCCATTTACCGAAACAAATTGATTTCTGGATTTTAAATATGATGAGAAAAAGTTTAGTGTTGGTAGGTCGAAGCCTAGTTTAAACATTTTCCTCAGTAAGATATCATGGTTAACACGGTCAAATGCTTTGGCAAAGTCGGTGTAAACTACATCTGTTTGGTGCCTTGAGTCTAAACCGGTGGCTACCAATCTCGAGAAAGTAAGCAGATTTGTGACTGTTGATTTCTTTAGAAGGAAACCGTGTTGATTTTCTCCAATGAATGGCATAATCTGGAGACTTAATTTGTCACAAATCATTTTTTCAAATAGTTTTGGTAGCACTGATAATACGGCTACCGGTCTGTAGTTTTAGACGTCTGTCTTGTCACCAGCTTTGAAAATGGTACTGACTCGGGTCAGTTTCCATATCTGGGGGAAAGTAGAAGTCAAAATACTGGTATTAAATATATGACAAAGAGCTTCACTTATCATTGGCGCTATGCTAATGATAGTACTGGAAGGGATTCCATCCGGCCCTGTAGCCTTGTCAGTCTTCAGTTTACGGATATAAGCTTCTACTTCTGTCGGGTTCGTTAATCTTAGGGATATGTTACTTACGTTCCATGGAACCTCTGTTCGCGTAAAATCTCTACTAAGATTAGGGGTTTCACTATCATACACAGATTGAAAGTAGTCTGCAAATTTCTGACAGATAGATTCTGAGTCCGTTATAAATTTGTCTCCACTATTCAGAGATCTTCATCTTATCTTCAGAGATCAAAGCAAAGCGTGCGAAGAACTTCACACAAAATGATAATGACAAATGCAACACAAAAAACTGAAAGGAGCGCGACTGTCGATTGTCAAAGTAACATTTGATCATTGATTCGCGGTATTTTTTCACTCTGTCGACACTTTTTGTAACTAGTTTTTTCCTTAATATTGCTTATGGCTAATCCAACTGTCCGGCTGGCTTAGACTGGGCGGCTTGCTTAAGCAATTATTGTGTGTTGGAATTACGTAGTGCAGTGGTGATTCGCTTAGAATTTGATTATTAGGATTGGGAACAGCGGCCGTTAGTTACAAAAATGGGTAGTAGATACATATCGTCGCATTAATTTGTAGACTGCGTAACTCCAAATTTTTCGAAAATACGTTTTTAATGCCATCTGGTGTTAAAATTAGTCCCGCATCGACTAGTAAAACTGGAAAATTTTAAAAAAAATTAACCTTTTAGATAAACACAAATTAGGAAACTGCGTAACACCATGGTGCCATTTTTACTCGCGAATACTTCGAAACTCCTTAATTCAGTATTGGCCGGTGAGCCGTGCACGCTTGTTGTGTTTTTGACTGAGGAAATTTATTTACGGTGTAATAGTTTTACCGTAAAATTAACTGAGATAAGTTGATTAATCAATTTTGAACATTTTATAACCTTAATTTTAATTGTGAAGTCACGAATAGTGTTTGTATCTGTAGTCTAAACTGACATCTTCTGCACCGTGTGACGCTCTGCCGTAGCTCTCTTGTTTTATGTGCCTCTGCGGGTTGCGTTCACCGCTTTTACAGTGGTACCTGCTTATCACCACACGCCCTCCTGATGTCATCATCACTGCACGAATTGATTTAACTAACCCGGAGCCCTTCGCGTCCTAATAGGTCGTTGTTCTGTGATTATCTCTTCTTCAAGGTCACCATCTCTTTGCAAGTGGATCTCCTCCTGATGCATATCCGGATCCGGTTCTTCACTGTCCTCTTCAAACAAACCCAAAATATTGACGGTGGAACGTGCGGCAATTCCATCTCGTCTCTCCTCAGACACAGTACGTTCTCTGTCAGGCATCTTCCGCGGGTCAAGCACATGTCTTGGTATGCCATCTACTTCGATGTTGTTGACTGAAGTAAGTCCTGTCACCCTTCCATGCACGATGTGCATCTCCCATCTACTGGCTTAACCACAACAAGATCGCCCACTTAGAACTCAGTCAATACTTCCTCTTCTATATTCACTTGCGCAAAAGGGTGTCTCCACGAGTAAGTGTGAACTATACTAGACAGCGCAACACCTTGAACATCCTGACTTTTTGCAGCCAAAGATTGTACCAAAACACTGCCTGCAGGGGATCGCTTCCACTTCTGGCTGCAGTTCTCTTTATTGTTTGATGATGTCGTTCAACTATACCGTTTCCAGCTGGTCGGTATGCTGCGCGAAATCTTTGACGAACATTCCATCTCTTACACTTATCTGTAACACTGTAGGAACAAAATGCAGTACCATTGTCCATGAGAACTACTTTGGGCGGGCCTCTTCCCGATACACTTCTTCCAAATGTCTGATAATCGAAGCTGCATTATCTGACTCGATTTCCCGCCACACGGCAAATCTACTTGGACCGCAATCGATAAATGTGAGTAAACATTTCCTACCGAAATGAGTAACATCAACTGCCAAGCGACTCCAGGTTGTCACAACATTAAGATTACCCGCTTCATGGGATTCGAGGATCCCACCACTTACCCGCCCCGGTATAGGTAACTTATGGTTACCCCTTCAAGGCACTAGCATGGACTCTAATTTTTTTTTCATGAACGACTCTACATTTAAAGAACGAAGCTAAACCTCGAATGTCCCCGCTTTATGGGATGATGGCAGAGGGTCAATTGTCCTGCATTGTACGCAGGAACGCACGCATCTATCGACGTCCTTTCTTCTCGCCTCGGGATCGACCAGCCGGGCAAGATGAAGCGTTCACTTTACTCCAAAGTGATGCTGAGCATGAAGAGTTTCTACGCTTAAAGCACATGTTTGCTCACCAGTTCCACTTTCAAGTCTCTCCCACCTATCTTCACACTCTGAGGAGTCTCTTTCATAACGTTTCCTGTCATGGCTACTCTTTGCCCGGGTCTTGCAAACCCTAGTAAGTACATCAGTTTTATTTCTACAGGACTCTACAAGGGTGATCGACAATGTCAGATCAAATTCTTCTACAATCTCCTTCATCAACCCCAAGCGTCACTTAACGAGCATCTCTGACACGACTACTCCCGGTCAGTGTAGATCTCACCCAGCACAAAACCGTCGCCGAATCTGTAATGATCTCCAGAGTTTGAAGATTTCACTTGAGAGCCAGATTTAATCCCTTAAGGGAGGAAAAGTACCAGCATTTACAAGACTTAAAACAGACATTAGAAAAAGATTACCACTCCTTTTACGATAACCTTCCGCATCATTAAAATGCATCTAAATAGACTGCCTCGACATATACATACATTGTTGTGTTTTATTTTGTGAATGTAAAAATCCTATCTCCCAAATTTTCCGCTAGGTTGTTCATAAAACTGTTCGCAGAAAAGTATGTATCTTTTGTAAAATACGTATCTCCATTCTCGGTTTTTATGTAAACTTCCTAACTCTGATTTGAAATAGAAAGCCTTAAATTACAAAAGTTTAATGATTGAAAATAAATTTCGAAATATATTTTATGTTCGAAACATAAATAAAAAGAATGAGCCGTCTTTCATTTTTTTTCACTACGAGGTTTTTTGTGCCTCCTGTAAAATTTTACATTTGGTGGTTACGCATTCTACGAATTAATGCGACGATATGCTTAAAATAAGAAGAAAAAAAACTAAAAAAAAAATATTATTGTAAATTCATCTTTCTCTTCCATCACAAAATGTCTGAATGCATTGTTATTTGGCCGGGGTGGAAAATTCTTCTAACTTTCCTCACCTTTGAGGATCCGGATCATCACACTCTCACTTCGTCAAGAGACGATATCCATAGTTCTCCCATACACGGAATGCTGATACCCACCCTATCTCAAATCACAACTGTTTTTTCCAGCCCAATCACCAACCACAATAAGTTTCTCCCACCCTCTCTCCAACCACAACATGTTTTTCCAGCCCAATCACCAACCACAGCAAGTTTCTCCCACCCTATCACCAACCACAAGTTTTTCACACCCAATCTCCAATCTCTAACTAAAAATTTTCTCCTACCCAACTCCAACCACAACAAGTTTCTCTTTCCAACCATAAAAAGTTTCTCTTAACCAATATCAATAGACTGTAAAATAAGGCGATGGTCAGTCCTGGGAAAGCCGCTACATACTTGCTTATGATGGGCCTGGTCCCGGGGTGCGAGTTCGGTGCTTCGGTCAGTTATCCAAGGGCTAGATAAGTTGAGGTCCAACGATGTGCAGAGTCAAACAAGCTCCAGGGTAAAAGCAGGCAAAAAGCAGTCAGGCAGGGAGAAAAATCGCGAAGAGAGCAGTTGGTGAGTGTTGTCCGAAGTGCGTGACTGATAGTACCGAGATTACTGATTGGAAAAAGGGCAGCGCACCTGTATTTATTTCGGACCCCCACTCCTTGTCCCGGCGGAGTGGCCAGTCTATGTGCGACCCCTATTTGTGTGGTGCGAATGTTTGGCGTGTTGCATCATCGGCTATGATCGCGTAGCTGATGACATCATTATTTACAAAATGCTCCTCTTTACTATCTTTTACCCGACCCAAACTACTTTCTTCCAGCATGTTTATTAAAATATGAAATAAAGATCCAAAAATATGAGTGGATCCCCGGCCCGACCAATATCAGGGGAATCATAAATATCTTTCTAAAAACTAAAGGTACATTATTGTTAAATCATGTATTCTGCAAAGAGAATCCGGCCTTTCCATCTGTATTATTTACATTGTAATCCTTGGGCCGAACTCTCATAAACTAATCCTAAACATAACAAACACAATAATATTCTTCAGCTTCATGTCCATAGTTTCACTTTAATATAAGCGCCGCTTCTCATTGGTCCGCCAGGTGAACCAACCTGAGGTGGCCACCCATCAATCCGCCATACTCGCAGTGAAGGGAAGAAGCAGGCCGAGGGGAAAGTGAGGCTCAGGTGTTGAATCTCAATGTAAATATAAACCTCACTCCACCCCCCGCACCTCGTTTCACCTCGCTGAGCGGTGTTCAAGGGCATGGAAAATAGAAACCGAAGATGGTTGTGGAAAAACATCTTCGTCTTCGATTTCCCCGACAACTCGTCCGGTACAGGCCCAATATCCAACCACTACAAGTTTGTCATCTCTTCCCAGTATCCAAAGCACTAGAGGAGATGTCACAGGCATACCAGGCTTTATTTCTACCTCTTGCGATGAATATTGATGTGTTATGTGTCGCTCACTGTTACCTCTACTTCATTATTCACTGTATGCTCTATTTCAAAAGCAAAATAAATAAATTTAAAAAAACTTTGGGATGGGATATTATTTAAAATTGAATAAAAGCTGTTGTTTTACTGGGTTTATTCATTTAATATATTTCATAAAACATGAAATCTATATCTTGTACAATAATATGTGTTTGTAATTTTAATATAATAATACAAATAATTTACAAGTCTATATCGAGCCATAACCGCAAAAGAACTCAAGAATCATGATCACTAACAAAATTACAGGCAAAGAATGCAAGATGTAAGGCCGCTTTCACAGACATAAGTTTTTTCTCGTAAATCGCTTAATCGAACTTACAGCCTTCTCACAGCTTACGAAATCAGTTTGATAAGTTGAGACGCTTACCTTAAGAAATGGTACCTAAACACGCTGACGCGAGATGTCAAAAATTAAAACAGGTTTTCTTAGGTTTTTTATCATTTGAAAACTAGTTTTTTTAATGCTATGAAATAAAATTTGATGAGGATAAGTGGATAAGTACATTATTATCTCCCAAAAACAATATGAAAAATAAAACTCAAATAAGCACTAGCTATCAAGAAAACGAAAGTAAACAGAAAGAAAATTTTCCGATTCCAAAAAGCGAAGAGATATAATTTATTTTTCAGGTAGAAAAAGGCTTTCTGAAAACGAGCAACCTTCTTTTTAATTATCGATCCAATCCTTTCTAATCTCAATGTTTCTGTTTATAACATGATGTATTTGAAGTCATGATGTATTAGTCGGTTGCTAACATCTGGTTGTCATTCGGATAAAATTAAAGAACTCCATTCAATTCCGCCCAATTTCGCCGTTAACGGAACAAAAGCGCGTGGAGAATTGTTTATCTCAAGCCAACTTCTATTCTAACACTTTATTTGTGTCTTTTCGTCTATATTGACAAAATCGCGAAAATTCGGCAGCAGAAAAACCTCGTTTACAGGAAGCCATCTTACCGCAAATAAAATGACGGGTGTAGCGGTCGCTGTCAGCATTTACGTGAGTTTAACTTCTGAACAACTTCCGTGAGCATAAATTACCATAAGTTGGATGCATATTATAAGTAAATTCACCTGTGAATAATTCATCAAAAACTTATGCAAGTCGTAAATTTTACTTACGAGAGTAAAGCTAGCCTAAGTACGTTAATTATCAAGAGAAAAGGGATGCTAACATGGATTGGGCATGCAGAGGATGAACAGATAATGGAGTGTCGGGAAAATATATTAAGTGCAAGTGGATGGTTGAACTCGGAGACTTAAAAGAAATAAATACATATTGATTATGTAGTTATTTACGTTTTTTTTACAATAATCCCTATACGTATTCTTTTGATACGTTATGGCATGATATAATTCATTTAAAGGCACAATGTCATGGAACTATATTTAATATATATAATAATATAAAATATGTATCATTTGGCACTACTGTTACAATGTTATTAGCTAATATAATTCATATCTTACAAATTAAATGATTTGTATAAATAGATTATGGAAGTGATTTGTTAACAATGAAGATGATATATTTATGTAATACAAGCAATTATTATTGTAACTATTTATAGATAAATGTTTTTACATCTTTGTACAATATTCATTATTTATTTATCTACTTTTTTATAGTGGTTTTAATATTATATTTTAGTGTGATTTTGAAGTGATTTAATTAACTACAAGTGGAGCAAAAGTCATCACTCAATTTCCTAATTTTGTAAATAAAAATAATTATTTCTTGAGTATAGCGATCCATGATTTTTCAATCTGTATTCTGCTTTATTTCACAACTGTCAAAGTCATGATGACTTTTGATGACTCCGATGATTTTTTGATAGGGTGATGACTTTTGTGCCAATATTATATAAACATTAAAATACGTACACGAATATTGCTCTAAATTGTTAATTAGGTGTTTGTTTATCATAAAAATTTAAGCTTTTTTAATACCCTTTACACGTGTTTTTGTTATTCTTTGACTTTGGATAGTAGGAAGTGCTGTAAATGAAAAATTAATATAAATATCCAGTTTGATGTTTCTCCCTACAAAACAGTATTTTTCAGTCTCCAGTAAGATTTCAATTTAATTACAGGTTCATAATAATATATTTTTAAATTGTTCAGAGTAAGCATCAGATAAAGACTTTATTAAGTGATCTAATCATATTAACACACTTCGGGTGGGAAAGGTGTTCTACCCGTTCGGTCGATTGATGCTTAATATTAATATTATACACCAATCTCTTTGTAAAAGTCCCAACTATATGTACATAATTATCGAATCGTAATACAAGTCTTCTTTTATATGTATATATATATATCTTCGTACCTTTCGCTTACATCGGTATTTCAACAAAAGGATAGTATATTATTTGTTATTGTAATAATTCAATTCCAGGAATGAGGGTTTCTATGACCGTGAAACCCGATTTGAATCTCTATCTCTGTTCTAAACCCACTGATCTCCTATGTGCAAGCGAGTGAGAGATGTTGGGCGTATTTAAAGAAAGCAGGTATGGGCAAATACCGATAGGCTGACCGTAATAAACATATTAAAAGGTTAATTGAGTTGCGTTTAAAATAATATTCGATTTTAACCTAGTACTTTTATAGCTTAAGTATGCGTAGAAATTTTTACTAAAATATTTTAATTATTTTCGAAGCTATAGCTATTTAAAACAAATTTAAAAAATTCATATTAAGCATAGCGCCAGCGCGAATAATACCTGCCAGAAATGTGATTAAACATAGTTTCCTTTTGACAAAATATTCTTCCATACAAAATACAAGAATTTGAAGATGGGGAAGACTTAATATTTTTAAATACATATAATGTTGAGACCTTTACAAAGAGATTGATATAAAATTATCGGACAGCAAAGCCTTTTCTGCCATTCCAGTAGAACTGGCGTAAAAGGTAGAATTACCCTTCCGATAGGAAGTCTGTGAAAATAAAATTTAACCATTAATTAAAAGTTAAAATATTAACTAACTTAAATAATGTGTGATGATTACTCTTTAAAAGTTTATCAACTTTAATTTGTATAAAATTAAAATAAGATATTTCTATGTCTTCATTTAAAACATCAACTAAATAAACTAAAAGAGATGTACATAGTTAACAAAACATTTGTAGTTTTAACAATACTGACCGAATGTATAAGTTTAAAAATTAAAATATAAACGTGCTTAGTCAAACGTGTGCTGGATTCACTAACTATATTAGGAGTTGAAAAGATCTACAAATAATAATGTTTTATTAAGGAATATCACCATAAAGGAAGCCACTGTCGTCAGTACAACACATTTATAATTTAATATTATTGCCTCTTATATCATTATTTTTAGATTATACATATTAGTGATGCAACCATAAATATATGAAACAAGAAGGGTATATAATATTTCGTCAGTTAACCTGTTGAACTTCGGAATAGGAAACAGTCAAAATAAAATTCAAATAAATAAAAAAATTATAAAAAAATAAAATACTATGAATATTATAATAAAATAGTAAATAAATAAAATAATTAAATCAAATTAAAAAAATAATCTCCCATTTAGAAGACAACTCCATGCTGTTTGTAGTGGGAACTTTATCAAAAATTGTAAAAACGATTTTTCATTCTGGATAAATTAAGCCCACCTAAATATGCTGTCGTTGACATCTTGAAAGATCGCAATCTCACATTGATAGTAGAAAGCATAGATATACCACTCACGTAGACAACAGTTTGGTTTTACAGAGAAAAAAGAAACACATTCATCTATTAAAATCATAGACATTATGTGTAATATTGCTGATATCTATGCTTTCAACCATGTACAGATTATGTTACAAACCGCGCTAAGTTCGACATTCCAACCAAACCGAGCTCAAAATCAAATGATGTACCTGGCCATAGTCTTAAAAAAATCTTAACCACGTAATTTTTAATAGCCTTTATTTTGATAACAAAACACTTAGAAAAAAAATTGCATCACTAGTTTAAAATATAACGTAGATCTCAGAATAACAAATAATTTTATAATAATTTTCAAATAAATAATTGCAAATTCACTTTGTGGCGTCATTTTAATTTAATGAAAATAAATAAAATGATTTCACTTCCAAAGTTTGCAAATCATTATTCACGAAAACTTCAAATATGAATATATGTACTTTTCTAAATAGAAATAAGTTTGTATAATAATTATTGCTACTATGTTAATAAAATGTACATTTATTTATGTAAATAAATCCTATTCTTAGCATAAGGAAGACAAACATTTACAGTTGGAAGATCGCAAATACGTATATGTATAATCAAAAGTTACAGAACGAAACATATAATTATGTATCATCAAAAGTTACAAAACGGAACATAAAATTATTCATCATCAAAAGATACAAAACGGAACATATAATTGTGTATCATCAAAAGTTACAAAACGGAACATATAATTATGTATAATAAAAACAAACAACTACACAAGGAAGGCAGTTATTTACAATAATAATTATAAGATCTCAAAATAATTCAATTTTAAAAAAAAGTTTATTGCTTCATAAACTTCAGAGTAACATACAAAAATGAGGAAGATAATAATGTAAATAATAATCTATTTTATCATAATTTTTAATTAAAGAAAGCTGCAAAATAATTTTTAATATCCAGAGTAATTATTTTTTATATAATTATCAGTGTTTTTTAGCCATATTGGTGATATATAAAAAAAAAGCCTTTTAATGCTCAACTCTAAATTGGCAAGAGTCTATAACAGTAGCTGCAATGGCAATACCTTTTTTGTACTTTGAGCATTAGTTATATAAATCACATTATGTATAAACATTGTTTATACATTTTATAATATCTTTATCTTTACAAAATTAACTTTAATAACCAGAAATATAAATACATATGTCTTGTCTTTATCAATGATAACAAGCCAAAAGTGGATATTTTCGGCAAATATGGCTTTGTTATATTAAAAACTTATCACCTTGTGTTTCATATTTGTGATAATAATTTAAACTGCCCTTTTGAATGGCGGATTTAAGATATTAAATTTTTTTTATATTTAAATATATATAATGTCATCTACTAAAATACTAAAGGAAGATCAATTTATCTTAAACAGAAAAAATACTTTTCTAATACATAAATTGTAAATGATTGCATAAAATTTATTTAAAGTCAATTTAGTAACCTAGTAATATTGTGAAAAATATGTCCCGTCAACATTCGGTGGGGGGAGTTTATTGAAAACTGACAAGGATCAAAACCTGTTGACTGTGGATGGGACACCGGTCTCCTGCATACTAAAATTGATGAAATTATTAAAGTGATACTAACCCTTATGTACAAAAGAACTGTATGAAGAATAAGTTCAGAATCGCTTTCGCTAAATATTGCTTTAGAAAATACTTTTTATTTGATGTATGCACTTTCTGCTATCTACAATTTTTCAGCTTATCATTTTTTCTCAAGGTCACGAACGTCGTCACAGTCAACAGGTCAAACACAAATTAAAGTAAATTTATTTATCCAAATGTGTTAGAATTCAAGCAACTATGATGTAAATGTTAAGCCTATTTACAGCCTCCATAGGGCAGAGGTTAAGAAAGTTGACTTTGGATTCATATTGGTTTTGGGCAATAATCCCTAAACGTTCATGCACTAAAATATCTTACAAATTAGGGTTGTTAGGAGATTCGGAGGAAAATAAATGCAGGAAATGATTTCCTAAATGTAATGAAAGTTTACATTTTATAATAACTATAAATAATAATAATTAACAGGTAAAGATATTTATGGCATATTTTTGTAACTGTTCGCTTAGTACCCCATTCACTTCACACAATGTTTCCAATAAAAATACTTGAAATAATAATCATAAGACATTTCACAATCTTAAACAAGAGATTTAACCCTCGGCCATGCGTGTGCATGGCAAATTGGCTGCACTGTTCAAGGTCACTTTTTAAAATTTCTCGCTTTGGGACGCTCAGTATCCTCGAGTTACTCAAGATGCGAGAATGAGGTGACGGGATCACACAGTTCAATGACAAATTTGACGACCTCAAGGAAGATGAATCTTGCAGTAATGTAGGTTTAGGTACCTAGAAAATTGACTACTGTCCTATTTTTTTTTTTTTTTTTTTTTTTTGTCATGCCTAAGTGCTGTTACAGTTATTGTTTACCATTTTCTATTCATTAGTGTTCAAAAAGTAAGTTTTCCAAATTAGTAATTAACAAAAAAAAGTTTGATTTTTTTAATTGATTCTTCAAATTATTTTTCACCTGTAAACTGATTGTTATCAAAATTTTTAAATTTTTTTTTATGCTCTTCTAAGATATTCCTAACGTTTCTCTTGTAATTCATAAATAAAAAATGCGAAATTTGGGCTTAACTAATAACAAAACAAATTTTTCAAAAAAGCAATTTCAAAAGTGCGCATGCCCGAGGATTAAATTCATCTTCCCAAATATGGGATTCTATAAATTTTTTTCAAAAAGACACCGAATTCACATCTGAAATTCTCAACACATATATTATTTTACAAACTTTTCATAATTTAAAATTGGCCTACTTGAATATTATGGTAGTCTTGTTATTTTTACAGCTGCTCAAAATCTTTGTTTATTAATAATAAATTGTGTATCTACCACTTGTCCTTGTTCATAAATAACTCTTCAGCTCTGTAGTAGGAAGCTCCAAAAGCTTTCCTCTTATCCCATTTACAACCAATAATCTCGGTCCTTTCTCTTCAAACCCACATAATGTTAAAATTTTGTTCACCAATCTCCAAAAATTTATTGGATTTAAATTTTCCAACTTCCCTTAGTTAATTTCTCTATTGGAGTTCTATTCTCTAACAGTTATCCTGACTGGATCCAACTTCTAACCTTTAGATTTCCTTAGCAAGAGCATCAGAAAGATAGACCAATATAAGAGAAACCAGAAAAGCAATCAGATTACTTCATCCAACTTCAATCGTTTTTATCTCCTTCAAGTCCACCAGGAGTAGAGAGGTGAATTGCATCATGGATTGGACTATCTTCGTTATGACAGTTCCTGGTACAGCCCCTGTTCGTCCTGACCGTCGCTCACCCCGCGCATGTTAAGCTGTCGTATCACACGCTCCAGGAAGAGTGCAGTCTCACCGGTCGCGGAGAACTGGCCACGCTCTGTACGGTGTTCTATACCGCTCCATGTGACCACATCTTCACGCCCTGTGGTCACAGAGCGGCCGATGGTGAAGACGAGCCGACGTTCCCAGGCTATCGACAGCAAGTTGAGGACCTGAAGAAAATGGTGATATTAATTCCAAACAAATACATAGTTGACAATGTAGACAATGCGGAATTGAAAGATTTGTGGCTGGTCTAAGAGGTTCCATATTTGATACACTTTTGAGTAATCTTTGGAAGTCCCTATGGTTGACGGTTCTTCTTTATTTAATCCATTTGAAGTTTCCCAGAGTGGCCATAGATAACAGATTAAAGGTTGACATCGGATTGGCATCGCCTCGCCTCGTCTTCTAGCTTGTCCGAGGCGATGCTGTTAGGATACTGACTAGTGTGCGTTGCAGTATGGAGTTTCATACAAAAAATTCTGAACGGCACGAGCTGAAGAAATGCTAATCTGGTGCCGAGGTGATGTGTGCGCGATAAACTTCAAACATTATTTCCAGAGCTGATTTTACCCATTTGCATGGTGTTTTAAGTGATTTTGGAGTGTAAATTATCTAACAAAACAAAATAGTGTGGTTTTAAAGATATCGTCGCGTTTATATAGGTTAAAATTGCTTCCTTTTTTTATGTGAATACTGCACAATAGTCACAACTGCTTCTAACCGTCTGGAGCCAGTGACACTACACCAATTGGGGTATGTTGTGAGGTTGAATTTTGTAGGGTGGGAAGAGGAAAGTGGGAAAGTACCTGGAAGATCTGACACAACTAAAGCCATATCAAGCAACGTTTCAAATCTGAATGGTGGTCATACACCAGGGGCAATACCGAGTATCTTCCACTCTGGAATGTGCCGCAAATATACTTTATATTATTTTAAATGATTAAATTGTGAAATAACAAGATCAATCAAATACAATGTATGTGCGCACACCGGGATTTGAACCCGCGACCTTCGGCTTGTTAGGCGAGAGCCTTACCCCTCGACCACGGAGTCATGAAGACTATCATGCAAATTATAAAAAGTCATTTCATTTCCAAATTGTAATGTGACTTTATACACACCTATACTGTAAAAAAATCTTCAAAATAAATACGTATAAACAAATTATCCTGCAATTTGAAACAAATAATAAATTAAACAAAGGACAAATTACGCACCCTTCTTCCTTGTTGGTTATCCGGCAAATAGCACTGACGAGGGAACCCCACGGCGTAGTAGGGCCGGCCCGGAGCTGGGTGCTCCGCCCCTTGCACCCCCGATACAACACTAAGCACACACAACATGATATACAACCAAAACAGATACAAGATGGTTCACACAACATACAATTAATATGTAATAATAACTAAGAAAAGGCGGAAGTGACTAACCCATCTATTAATCTGATAATATTATTACTCCAGCGTCTGGACGGTGTAGGCCCTGTGATTGGTCAAATTCAAATTGTGTTTAAATAAGACTTTAAAGATTAAGACACCATTTCATACTGAAATAGAATCGCCACATGTAATACGGTATTTCTTAAAAAATATCGTTTCTGCTCATACAATTTTTGGATAACATCGAAGAAAATATGTCTTAGAAAGTTCATAATCCATTGGATTAATTACATTACAGTGAAAATTATCCACAATTACGTGATTACGTTTGACGTTTGACGAAAAAGCACGCGTTAATTCAATATGGCCGATACCTGATACGCATCGCGGCTAGGTGGCCGACAGAGCGCCCCTCTGGCGGTGAAGAAACGAATCAAATGACTGGCGCGTATATTTAAATATGCAAAATTACTTGAACATCAAGCATTTAATAATAAGATTTCTTCTGGAAGTTTAGTTCTACTTTGCAATGGCATTTTTCATTATTATTTATAATTTTTTTTTTGCTTATTAATTACATCTGATTTTATATTGACATGTTTTCTAATTTCTAAAATTTCTAAATTATTTATTTGCGATGCTTTAATCCTGAGTGAAGTATTTTAAGACCTGAATTTTTATCGAAAGTGTGATTCAAAAGATGATTTGCAAACTCATATTCACTATTTCCATTTAGAACCCTGAGATGTTTTTTAGTTCTGACTTCAAAGTTTCTATTGGTTCTACCTTTGCAAAATAAATTACAATCCAGCCCAATTGAGTTTATAAACTCCTGATTTTTTTGTTTGATTTTCGCAATCTATATTATTAAGAATATATTTATTCATTCTGTTAATAGTGTAAAACGCCGGTTGAATAGTACCAGGAATGTTTATATATATAATTTTAGAAGTGTCGTTATCCACAAACAGAATTCTACGCCATTGTTTATTTATATCTTAAGAACTAGGGTAAAAATACCGTTTGAAGATAATATGTTTAATTATTTTATTTAGTATTTCAACTATCAATTTATTAGAATAACCGTTATTAAATGTTATTTGTCTTATGAATATATTGTTTTATGGTTATATGCAAAAAAAAATTTCAGGTCTTAAAATACTTCACACAGGATATAAAGCATCACAAATAAATATTTTCGAAATTTTAGAAATAAGAGAACATGTTTATAAAAGTAGATGTAATTAACAAGAATTTTTTTTTATAAACTCTCTTTTAAATATTTTCCCACTTAACTGGTCTTTCATATTGTAATTCCTAATTCTTATAAACCCAGCCTACTCTTACCCCTCCCCCCTCCTTCCACTTCTTTTTTCCAATTGTAATCTATATTTAATTTTTGACTTCGGTGTATACTTCGTTCATGAAACATGTATTGGTTGTATATAATAAAGTGAAGTTAAAAAAGTTATTTGTTTTTTAATAAAATAAAGTTTAATCGGATAACATTATTTTATCTATTTCCATTGTATATCAAAGCATACGTACATAATAAAATGTAAACATTATATTTATTTATTAATTGGACAATTTGCATGGCGCCGCTTTTGTGAGATATTACCTCAGGGGCGCTATATTGTAATAATCTACCTTTATATATAGATTTTTACTCTCCTGATGAAGGTGTATATATAATCTAACTTTAAACTTTATTAGATACAGTAACAGTTTTAGGAAAAGAATTACCACCAGTTGGAGTAAAATTCACACCTTTTAATTAAACCGACTGCTAATCACATTGCACAATTACCCTCCTTTTATCCATAAACACGGGTACAATTAATCAATATGTAATAATGTATTATTTCATTCAACTTTGTTGTAACTATCTTTAATTGTTGTGACAAACTATACGATATTGATTCAACTTATAGACATTGACGGTTGTAACACATATTTAAGCACTGCAAGTCTCCTATGAGCAAATTATATTAGGTACCATAACAGTTAATATCAGTTGTAGACATGTAGTCAATAATAGTGTTTCATTTGAAATAATCCATCACAAATACGTAAAATTTCATTTATTCAAACAACTGTCATTCTTATTATGCCTAAATTGAGCATGTTATTATTCATTAACTCCTTCCTGTTCCGTGTTTTAACAATATATACTCACCCTCTCTCTGTGAATGACCTAATATCTATCTATTAAATGTAACTGTTGTTAATATCACTTAAACTGGGCGCAGCCCAACCAAGTGCCGCCCGCAGGGCCTAGCAGCAAAAACCCGCGGAGCGGGTTTTTAACTGCTAGTATATTTATTATTACGCTAACATCTGTCCTACGCATGCTACAGGTTACAGCAAAACGGACAGTGCAGTTTTGAAGGGCCAGTACGTCCCGTGTGATGAGGGTAGGAACCTTCGCCAGCCGCTCGCTTCTTGAAAATGGCCGTTCTTTCGTCGCCATCCTATGGGCCTTCCAGCTGCAATTTGCGACTTCTTCCTGTGGGGCTACGTGAAGGAAAATGTTTTTAAACATCGGCCTCACACCATGGAAGAAATCAAGGATCGAATTCGGGAGGAAATCGCCACTATGTGCCAAAATGCGGCCGAAAACTTCAGAAATCGCCTTCATCAGTGTATCGCTGCTTGGGGCCATCATCTTTCTGATGTCATCTTTAGGACTTGATGCATAAAACGGCGTGATGTACTGAATAAATTAAAATAAACCCCATTTCTGTAAGTAGCACCGTTTTTTTTTAATAGCCCTTCAAAACTGCACTGTCTGTTTTGCCGCACCCTGTATGAACAAACAAAAATCTAATAATTAAATTAAACTGTAGAAGTTTTAGTTGCAACTACAGATAATTTATTTATTTAATTAATAACTCCCTTTTTAGAGGCTTTTACATAGGTGTGGGAACTGGTTTTGCAAATTTCATTTTTGGCGTCTGGCAAGGGTTATCAGTTTGCCATCCTGAAGCGACACGTAGCCTCCATGAACGATTGCAGCGGACTTGGAAATCATTCCAACTCTAGCAGCCGTATGGAGCCATCATGTGTCCTACATAGTTTCTTCCCGCGTTCACCTTCTGGTAATGTTATGTCAAGTCTACATCTTGAGTTTTTAAATAAAAATAATCTACCGAACGTTTGACTTTCTTCAATCATCTCTACAACCTGCGACCTTTTTAGCACTGCGTTAAGGTAAGGCGCAGTTGTCCACTGCTAAATAGATATAGTAAAATATATACAGTACATATTATACATGACTGAACTGCTCGGGTAACAATCTTTTATATTTATTTAGTGATTAATTGAAGATGTCCACTGACTCGGCAATAAGGAATACATATTGTAGTAGTTAGTCTCAGAATTTTTGTACTGAAATAAATTCCGACTTAGTAGTGGAATCCGAAAGCATATCAGAGATAGCAATTCTGGACTATCACATGTTAGTATTTTATATACATAATTTAATTTAATTTTTAATATTAATTTAATTTAATTTTTCAAGAAATATTTAAAAAAATAAATTTGTCATTTAAAGGCAGATCTATTTATTATATCTAGTCTATGTATTAATCACTATGGTGAAAGAACACAATTTACAATCAAAATGACTTTAGCTGTGTTTAGTGAAAGATTACATATCTGAATAGCCAGGCGCTTTCCAACCTTTCTCTTCCCCATCTCCTTTCCCTCCTCACTTCCTTAAGCCTCGCGAAATTGACAAAAGATTCAAATCATTTTTCAAATTAACAGGGTTCTAATGTACAAGCAATTCACTAAAACAACACTCGAAAATCACACATAGAACACTAAAATAAAACTTTACTAAACAGACAACAAACACTAAAGCATTACAAACCCAGTGATAAAAGAAGGAATGTACGCACTTGTAAGTGATTTGTATGGTGTGGGTGGTGGCCGCCTGTCCTGGGAGAGCGTGGGGCTGGAGCCCCCAGCCCATGGTGCCCGGGGGCTGGTTACCCCGCATCTCCCCGTATACTTTGGAGCACACAGGGCACTGAATGTAGAGGGCGCCCTAAAACAACAAAATATATTAGAATGTTCCTAGGTCTGAGGACAAATAACTGCAGTAGGACAGTGGAGAGACGAGGGCAACCAAGAAATACGCTTAGGCAAAAAACAATGAATTGTCAGAAGTGGGATAGTTTCATCAAGTTTTTTTTAACATTAATTCTACACAGGAGGCCCTGCGGAAAATAATTATTTCCCCTGGGGGTCTATATCATCTTTGAGGATGCTGTGTGAAAGGTCTTTTTAAGAACGGAGAGGAAGTTTTGGGAACGAAAATTTTTCGAAAAATCGGAGTTCGAATTAACGGGGTTCTACTGTAATTCGCTGATATGTATTCATGTCAAATTTGGTAGTCCGCCACATTCCTAGACTCGAGTGCCAAGCTTTGTACACCGACAGCAACGGGATGGGTTATCTTACTCATACACACTCAGTTACGATATCGCCGTTTAGCTCACTCTCTCTGACCATTTTAACCAAGATTATTTAATGTTGGCTTAGGACATTTTGGTTAGTCCTCTGTGTAACAACTGTCGCATGTGTTTCAGTTCGTTTCATTCTGCCACGATTTTGTTTGACTAAGTTTGCAAAATAGAATCTTCTATTTTGCAAATATTGTTAACATGACACCTTTAATCTTCAAACTGAAAAAAGGAAATTTTTGCAAATACCTTTTCTAATTTTTAGCATTATTTGTATCCATGCACTATAATCCGCCGCTCTCAATAATTGGAAACTTGCCGGTTTTTTGGGAGGCAGATTAGAGAGAGAGGTCTGTACTTCCAAATGAAGTCGACATATTGACGACAAAGGCAACTTCAAATCAGGGAAGGCTGACCCCAGTATAAGTCAAAGAAACAGGCACAAAACCGTCATCAGTATCCCCTCACCTTATTGGTTCTTTGCTGCCTTGTCAGCATCCTATTCAGGCAGGCCAGGTGCATCATGTGCGAGCAGAGCGACAGTGCCACCACGAGGCGGGGCTTGCCCTGGGGAACCTCGGGGGGCGGCGGAGGCCCCGGGGGTGCCAGCGGGGCTAGGCAAGGGGGACATACGGCACCCCACTGGACAGTCTCTACCACGCGGACGAAGCCAGAGATTACGCTGGACGCTGCGTCCACACCTAAAATAAATAATAATAGGTGAAATAAATAATATTTGTATAGCGCCATTTTTGTGAATAAATATGAATTAATTTAGGATATGTTGAAGGAACGAAAGAAAGGCCCTTCTTCCAAAGGAATATACAAGTATCCGATACCGATGTTGTGTATTCACGTCGCAAACTTGTCGAGCACTGTCCGTACACGCCACTACTGAAATCACAAGACCAGCGTCACCACCACCTCCCGAAACGTAAAACTAGGTTTCATAACCTCACTCACGACTGCTGCAACTATCATTTTTTGTTGACTTTTCTTCCTGGCATTGATCTAAAAGCAAGTGACAATGAGATCATTTTTGCTGATTGCTCCGCCATGTTTAAAATCTCGATGACGTGAGTAGTAACGACATTGACCGGCTGGTCGCAGGCTCACTGGCGTCAACGAGTTTACAAAATGCCGGCAAAGTGTACCTGCGTACGAACCTTCGCCCAGATCTATGGCGGTAGTCGCCAAGATACTAGAATTGTCGAATATCGTATTCGATACTTGCATATGTATCCCTTTAGAAGAAAGAGCAAAGTTGACAAACCAACAGGCTTCTCTTTAACCCATTTACGCCTGCCGTGCCCAAACGAGGACGCCTTCAAATCTACCCACCATTTTGTTATTAATGTGGTAAGTTTTGCTAACAGTGCATTATTGTCGAGGTGATTGATGTGTCTTACATTTTATATCAAACATTTTGGATAACACCATTTATAAAAAGCATTTTAGTGTCATAAATAAAGCGAATCTCAGAGTTGCAGTGATTACCAAATGTAAGTATTTTTTTTTATATGTTTACGTTCGTAAATTATTAATTGTTCTACATAATCTTATTGAACACTTTGTTTACTTTGGATTAAAAATTTGATAAGGTAAAATATATAATTTACTGAACTGTGAACTACTTTTTTTTGTTGGTGTCCCCAAATAGGGACAGTGGGCACATAAAGAGTAAAATATTCTTTTTTTTTACAGAGTTTTGACTGCACATAAATATGTCGAAACGGCAATTTGAAGTAATCGATAACTATCATGGACTCAAGGAGGCCCTTGATGCTATTATGGCAGAAGAGTACTCAGATGTTGAATTTGATATCGTTGCTCTTCCCCCAGAACCAAGTATCCTCACTGATGAAGAAGAAGGCGATGAAGACAATATTGTTACCAATGACATGCCAAGAGATATTCCTGGAAATATCGAAGTTTTTGTAAACAGAAACGAAGAAGATTGGGACAGTTCTGATGAAGAGCCTTTATCATATTCCGCTAGAAGGCAACGATGCAATGTTGGGCCCCGTTGGCGTAAATGCGAGCCTAGCTACGATCACATGCCTTTTGATGAGAATAATGTACAACAACGATGCGAAAACCTAATTACTGATCTCAAAGGTAAAAATTCTGTTTCAATTTTTGATCAGGAAGTCATCGATATGATTCTTCAATATTCTGATTTGTATGCTTCACAAAACAATAAACATGATATCAACATTACCGTTGGTGAGATGAAAACATTTTTGGGCATTCTATCTCTATCTGGTTATCACACTTTGCCTCGCGAACGTCTATTTAGGTCTTTAGACGAGGACTGTAATGTACCTGTTGTTTCTAAGGCAATGACGAGAAACAGATTTTTAGATATCAAAAAGTACCTACATTTCTGTGATAATACTGTAGCTGCTGAAACATCAGATAAAATGTTCAAGGTGCGAACCCTTGCTGAAGTTCTCATGAAGAAATTTATGCAATGGGGAGTGTTTCAGACAAATCTGTCAATAGATGAATCCATGGTGAAATATTTTGGACGTCATACATCTAAACAATTTATTCGAGGTAAGCATGTACGCTTCGGTTATAAAAATTGGATGCTCGCTAGTGCTGATGGCTACTGCTAGTATTTTGATATTTATTGCGGCAAGTCGCAAGTACCCACCAATAAGCCGTTGAGTACACGAGTTGTGAAAAACCTGTTGAACAAGCTAAACACAGATCCTAGAGACCATGTTGTGTTCTTCGATAATTTTTTCACTAGCTATGCATTGCTGCGGGATTAATGGGAATCTGGCTATCGCGCTACAGGAACTGTTCGTGAGGGTAGGACCAGCAAATGTCCTCTCACACCCGTCAAGGAGATGAAAAAGAAAAGTCTTGCTGACTGTGACTACCGGTTTGACACGGTCAATAAAATATTGTTTGTTCGCTGGCTGGATAACAGCGTTTGTACAATGGGAAAAAAACTACGATAATGTTCTTCCGAGCTCAATCGAAAAGAAGAAAACCGATGTCAATATTCCTCAAGTATTTGTGAATTACAACAGAGGCATGGGCGGTGTCGATCAAGCCGATCAGTCGATTTCAACGTGTCGAACTTCAAACGAGGCAACAAGTGGTGGTGGGTGTTATTTACATACATGTTCGATCTATGCATTAGCAATGCCTGACGTCTACACATAATTAGTAACGACGTGAAGATGGACCAGTTACAATTTCGACGAACTATTGCTCGTTATTACTTGCGACAAAAAACTAATCAACGTTCTCACCCATCAGCCTCTGTAGTGCTCAATTTACAGTTTGATGGTTTTGGCCACTTTCCGGAGAAGTTGACAAAACAGTTGCGATGCACTATTTGCCATAGTAAGGCACGTTGGGAGTGCAAAAAATGCAAAAAAAACTTTGTGTATTGAAAAACCATGCTTCGAGAAATACCATACTGAATGAGCCCAGTGTCCCCATTTGAGCACGGCACTTTTTTTTCTAGTAAATAAAAAAAATTAAAATATATTTTTTTAATTTTTGTTAAAAAACTCTATTTCCTACTACATAAAATGGATTTATTCTTTTTTCTACGATTACTTTAGTCTTGGGCGTAAATGGGTTAATAATCCTGCAGGGTGAAAGAGTGAAGTCTCTTCACGCGAGTACATAGTTCTAACTTCTACCTCGTATATGGTAAATCTGCAGCAGTGGAGGCGTTCCTAGAGGCGGACGACCTCCACAAGGGTCGTAGTGCTGATGATGATGGAGAGATAATGTATGCAGATTGTTTGTGTTATTTCGAGATGAAAAATAAAATTACTTACCGACTATACTGCCGTTGGAGGAGGGTGTCTTAGGTCGAGTCATCTGACCCGGCAAGGGATCACTGTCAAACACGTCATCACTGCCCATACTGCAGTCTAGGAGGTCATTGACAGACTGCTGGAAACAGGACAATTCAGGACCAATTAATATTATTATTATTATGTGGTCAGGCAGCATTCTGCTGATGCATCTTATCTGGGTATCTATTCCCCAGTCTCGATCGCTCGCAATTTCCGCCGAAAGGACATACACTGGTAGAGTTTGTTATTCTTGGGTCTCACCGAAAGTACCTACTACACGCCATACGTCAAAATTCATTTGACTTAAACAACGAGTGGGTCGAAGCAGTAGAGATCGGCAAAACTGTCAAAATCTCATTGCATCCTGGTGAATTGCCTTACACAAAAAAAAAAGATCGTTTCCCACGCGCTTTTCGAAGTTGGTATCGGATTCATTTAGTTCTGCAAAGTTGTTTTAACCATTTGTCTGGCATTTCGATATGTATCCACCACCGCCATTTATTTCAGAAAAAGTGCGGTAGCAAATAAAAACGTTGACAGAACGACGCGGCAACGGTTTGTTTTTGACATTTCAAATTAACTCCATAGAAACCTCAAACACATCAGAAACATAGACAATATTCACAGGGTTGCCAACACAGTCATCTCTTCAACCGTGCGATACTCAAGAATGTATAAATATAGAACTTATGACAAAAGTCGTAGAGATTTTCGTTCGTAGATGGCGCATAGCGAGTAATTCGTGGTAGAGACTCTGGAATAGATACCCTGATGTCACAATAAGATTAACATTAATTGAGTTGTTTTAAATTTAATATAAGTAAATCTTTTCTTCTCTCCAAATAAGAATCCAATCGAGCTATAAATTGGTTTACATTAGTAGAATCGATGACACGTTGTGGAAGTTTGTTCCATGCATCCACTACTTTATTTGCAAGGAAGTGTTTCCTAGGATTGGATCACAGACAGCCTAATTGATAGACTTGCCCTAACAAGAAATCCGGGAATCATTTTGACGAGCTGGAGGCAAAACATGTAACCATATTTCTGGCACTGGGAGGGTTCTAAATGAATAAACTAAGGGCCACTAAAGAGCTCATATCGAAATAACCA
Organism: Hesperophylax magnus; assembly: GCA_026573805.1. NCBI lineage: Eukaryota > Metazoa > Arthropoda > Insecta > Trichoptera > Limnephilidae > Hesperophylax > Hesperophylax magnus. The sequence continues at coordinate 4,408,655 of JAIUSX010000088.1, forward strand.
GACAATGTACAGAAAAGTAAAGTTCGCAAAAGGCAAAGATTTGTAGTGGTATCCATTGTGGGACTTTTCTGCGCAGAATATTCGTTCTTAAACTAATCGCCTGGCATAACGACGCTAAAAATGAGTGAGGTGAGCAAATTATTACACATTTGTAAAAGTGTCGCTAATTAGTGTAACAAAATATTTAATTTTGGAAACAAGCCCAAACTTTTGTTTATCCGATTTGGGATATGTAGTTGAGTTTGGCGCACCATTGTAAAAGGACTAGTAATAGAGGACCGAATGGTGATATTACAATGCGAGTTGCCTGTATACTGTCAGATTCATTTATTGACAAGTCACTGAAAGTGGGATGGTCACGTCTGATTGGCTCCTCTATTAATTTGAATGTGTATGGATTGGATGCAAAAGGTGTTAAGTTCATTTTTTTTTAGTGTAGTGGAGATTTATATTTTTGTTGGTAAAAAATAACGCTCATCTGTAGAATGTAATGCGACATTAGTGATTATTGTCTTTACCATTTATAAATTTACACAGTTTGAATGCACAGAAAACCATGGTAGCCAAGTTATTTCGCAAAATGTTCCAATGTTGCGCAACCAGGAGTCAAAATGCTAATGATAAATGGAATGCAAATTTGGCATTAGGGCGTGTCTATTTACGTTATGTCAGTGAATATTACTCTTAGAACTCTATTAGAACTTTGGGATGCTTTTTAGTAAAATAATGGTTAAATGCACATAAAACGGTTTACCTGATTGAGGCTATCTTTGCTCTCGTGACTTAGGTAGGTAGATATAGTGTCCACGCTGGGCCTCCGTCCTGACCTCGTGCTGGAGGAGTCAGCATCCAAGCTCCCGCTCTCTGGGGGCGGCCTCTTGCTGTCCGGGAGTAGGCCCCCGTGACACCCACCGCCCATGGGAGCGCTGATAACAGGAGTTTTGTGGCCTGAGTGGAAACGAGGATTGGATGAAAATTTTGATTGTGTTTAATCTTAAATTACAAGGTGAGGTGATAGACTTTCAGTAATGTTAGCCATATTCTTAAAAACAAGAAGATATCCTAACAAATCAGTAATCGTGTTAACATTTTTCAAAAAAACAGACATCATACAAAGATTCATGGAAAGAGTTATATCCTTGTGAGATGTGAGAAAGATTAATGAGTTGATTATGAGCGAGCATCACGCACAAACTAGATACTCAAACGGAAATGGGCCAGGCATGTGGCGTGAATACTAGATAACCGTTTGAATTCTAATATCATCAGACGGCATCTATGGATGGGAAAGAGAAATAGTGATTGCTCGGAGATAAAATGGCTGATGACCTAAATGGAGCAGCCGGCTTAGGATGGGTAAGAGATGACAAGAATTGGAAACCAGAGACTTTGGATGAGGTATTTGTCCAAAGCAGAATTCCAGAAAGCTTATCTACTTATACTTAAAAAATAATTTTTCGTTATTTGTCCCACACGCATTCCTATACCATTCATCCGATTTCGCAAAGTTTGTTCTTATTAATGCCAGGAGTGTTTAGAGAGTGGTTTGAATAGTAAAAGTCGGGGACGCCCGAGAAATATTTGACGCAATATCTCCGCAATAGCACCGGAATGAGATACGGATTCGAATTAAATTCGATGTAATGTAGTTTTTTAACAGTAACATTGTGGTATGCAGTAGTGAATGGTGGAAGAAGTCGAAGACGCCTGAGAAAGACATTAGCAATAGCGAAGCATTGGGGGGTCTACGGGTAAAGTCACAAAAGTGATGAAAAACCAAACCAAAAACCACAATAGACTAAAACCTAATCTAACCAAGTTTTTCTTTTTTCATAATTTTTTATATAAATGTTAAGATTTTTCACTGTTCTGATTATTTGTCCGGTTACCATTTGTTTGCATATACAGCATGTTGTAGAATCTGACAATGTAATATAATTATGTTCAAGTGCTCACCGAAAATATTCAAATTATGAAGAATCTGTCTAGCCAGGTTAGGCTTGCTCTTGTCCCTCTGAACGTGCGGTGGAGGGGGACCCCTTGGCTCGGGGGCTCGGGGCTCCCTCTCCCGCGGCGGGGGCTTGGCGGGGGCCCGGCCCCTGACTGTTTCGGGGCCCGGGCCTTGGCTATGGGAGGACTGCTGGCTGTGTGGCTGGAGAAATTATTTATTTATTACATAAATCATGTTTTTTCTCATAAAAATCAGCCTCACTAGGACTAAGTCTGTATTGAGGTTAAAAATTTACATTTGAGTGAAGCATGAAGAATTATACATAATAAATGTTAGTTTATAGAATTCGCTGGCTTATATTTTTGTGCTCAAATATTGTTTCTATATCATATGATCACACGAAGTTTCCAATGAAAACAACACTTAGATGTGATCAGTGACTGTTATTCTGTGGTAAACCGGAACAGAAAATCCTCAGCACACTCGATTGCCGGACGAAAATAAGTAGCAATATAAATATTGTATCACTTAAGGCTGAGTTACACCTGACGAGTGCTCGGCCGAGACATTCGCTTTGTTACTTGGCAAAGCAACTTATTGGAGAGTTGAAATAATCATATGCAGAAGAGACGGTGAGCGAGTCGATTCGTTGAGAATACTTTAAAGTGCTGTTGCCATGGTTTCGCCGAGTATTATGACAGTTGTAGAACAACAAACTTCAAAAACTATTAAAAAATTCTAAATTTTGAATTTTATTTCTTTCACTGACTGACTCGGCTGATCGCACTGACCGAGTGGAGACCGAGTGGAGAGCGAGTGAAGCGCCGAGTTGAGTATGCAGGTGGAGGGGTACTTACTCGACGGAGTCATTGGGCCTCACTTCTATCTACTGTCTCGCCTAAATCACTTGCCCCCTATCAATATCGGCAGGTGTAATTCAGGCATTACAGACAGTTCAGTGACTACCTTTTGATGCATGTCACCTTTTAGGCTGGCCGCATACATACGTTTTCCGAATCCGATTGCACGGAATCAGTAGAAAATACATTAACTGCCGCACACGTTCGTTTTAGTTCCGAACGGAACAAATTCCTTACGCACGTTCCGAATGCAAGCCGGCGCGTTCGGAGAAACCGAATGGAAAAAACCTAATGACGTCATGTGGAACGCAGCTCTTGCATACATTTTGTTTGTGCCGACGCAAACGTTCGGAAATTTCCATTCAGTAATTCAGTGTTGCCAACGGATCTTGACCTAATATCGCCGTTTCTCATAAGAAAATATAAAATTTGTCCCCAGAAAAATAAATTTCATGGGGGAGGGGGTGGCTAGAGAATTTCGGGACATGTTTAAAATTGATGTTTTTGAAGTAGCTTAATTGGCGACCAGTCGCCTTTTAGATTTTTTCGGCGCAGATTCTCGCTCTGAGTAGCCTAAATGGCGATATATCGCCCTTGTTGGCAACACTGGTACTGACGTTTATACATTCCGAATGAAGAAAAACGAACGTTTGCGCTAGTCTCACGGAATTCCGAATACGCAAAACGAATTCGGAAATCGAATACGGAAAACATATGTATGCGGCCAGCCTTATACTTCATGTACCTCAAATCTTCTCTGTAATATATTGGTGCATAACCGTTTTACAGAAAACATTATAAACACAATAAATAAAGAAACAGGACAAAAAACCCAAAAAATAAATCACAATACAAAATATTGTCACTTACCAAATTTTGATTTTTCCCAGTTACATGGTTAGACTGACTGTGATTGCTTTGGACGTGGTTAGCTTGGGAATGGTTGGACTGGCCATGGCTAGACTGGCTGTGATTAGACTGCTGACTGTGGGTGGACTTGGAGCTGGTTGAGGAGACTATGGAGGCCATGGACTTAGTGCTGGAGCCAGTGTGCTGGTGTGGAATGGTGCGGCGGGCCGGTGGGAGGAAGGCGGCTACAAATTCAATATTGACAGACAATGTTATATTATTATTCATCCATAAAAAAACTGTGGTCGTGTCACGTCTGATGAGCATGGACCCTTGTCAATCACCAGGGCTATGATGGGGCTAAGGCAAGGAGACATAATGTGTAAAAGCATTGAAGAACCTTGATCATGTTGTCACGTCTGAAGGTGTTTGAGAGTCCGCCAGCGGTGAGCAGATTGCGCCGGGTAGAGATTCGTGGGATGGAGTGCGAAAGAGTGCGCGAGGCCATCCTCAATCAATCAGCATCCATTGAACGTTTAAAGGGACAATGATGCTTCATCTTTGCGTCACCTCGACAGCATGCTTGGCAATCCAGTGCAGTCTCCAAGGAATTACCCCTCAAAACCACTCACAAATAAAACCATTTTTTATTTCAAACAACCGATTGTATATTTTCATCTCTTCAAGCCACAACACTCGAACAAGCACAGGCAGATCTTACACAGGAGTCGAAACGTTGGTTTTATGTTTTGTAAATTTAAACGGAAAGTCTCCGAAGGATCAGTTCAAGGTATCCGCGCGATCTTTTTAATTATTTTTCAATATCCCTTCTTTCTCGCCAAACGCCACGCGCACCGCGGAATCGTCGTCTCTACATATTGTTCCCCAATCTACCCACCCGCGTTTTTTTTGCTCGCCCGTCCAACCAATCGCAGGGCAGCCACCCGAAAAACACTCTCAACCAAACAATAATCGGGCACTACCCTGGCAATCCAAACTTGCACAATTCTTTGACGTTACAGTCTCTTTACCCAAAGAGTAATATCTCTTTCTATTAAAACAATAAATCACTAGTAGTTCTATAAACAGTATACCTCGTATCTAAAAAGTATGATTCTAATTTTCTCTTATTTAACTCTTGACAGGCCAAGATGCCAATTAAAACGTCTGTAACCAAGTGGGTCTTCTGACGACCCCATGCATTTTTCTGTCTTATGGGCTTTAAACTATAGAAATCCCAATTATTCAGTCAGGTAACTTATGTATTTGCGCAGGAATACGTAAAATACTAAAATACAGGGTTTTCCAATAAGAGGTGTTATTTTGATATTCAATCGTAAAAGATCAATGGTTTCTTTGCTTGTGTGGCACGTAGCGCTGTCTTGTTGAAAGTAAACATTATCCAGATCAATACCATCCAATTCTGGCCATAAAAAATCATTAATCATCTCTCGATAGCGATCCATTCACCGTAACTGTTGCTCCAGCCTCATTTACGAAAAAGTAAGGTCCAATGACTCGCCGGACCATAAACCGCACCTAACAGTCACACGTTGAGGATAGAGAGGCTTTTCAACATTAACTCTTGGGTTTTCCGAGCCCCAGATGCGACAATTTTGCTTGTTGACGAAGCCACCGAGGTGGAAAAGGGCCTCATCACTCAAGATGATTTGCATTTGATTCACTCAAGTGAATTTTAATGCGTTGTTGAAGCGTGTATCGTTCCATTTTTATTAATGGCGTAGTTTCTACTTGTCAAATGTCAAAAAATGACAGCTTCAAAAGAAACATCTACCAAAATAGCAGGCTATTCAAAATAACACCTCTTATTGGAAAACCCTGTAGTATGTCAAGTATTTAAGCTAATATTTATAATTTTGGGTACTACCTACTCCCACACTTGGCTGCGGAATAATTAATAAATCAAAACCAAAATTACCTCCTAAATCAAAAGATTTGTGTGTAGGTCCTCAATTATAAGCCATGTATTTTATAACAAATAATTATAAGCAATAATTAGTTGCCTGAAATATCAATACAAATTGAAAATATCTCCCGAGTAAAAATAAATGCCTTTATGCTATGCATAAAACCTTGTCTTTTAGTTTATCATTAAAAATTAATAATATTTGACAAGTCAAAAATATTTCTTCAATAAATGAAGATATCATATGTCTCGACGCCATCTAGTGAGAAATTTAGCACTAACAAAGCCTTTCCTACAAAAATAAAAAGTTGGTTGTTTACAGGTGGAAAAAATATAATAAGCAGTGATTGTTGACTGAGGTACTAGTACATATTGAATCATTTGGCGGGTTGGAAATAAGCCGACATAGCTCAGTGGTTTCAGAGCACCTGACCGGACGTCAGAAGGCACGGGTTCAATTCCCGTTGGCGGCATTTATTTTTACTCGGAAGATATTTTCAATTTGTATTGATATTTCAGGTGACTAATTATTGCTTATAATTATTTGTTATCTTTTATGTTATGCATAAAACCTTGTCTTATAAACTTTAGTTTATCATTAAAAAATAATAACTTGTATTTTATGTTACATTTTTTTTTTTCAAATAAGGTATTACATATACAATTTGTTCCAAGAAACGTCAGTATCACAATGACAATTCTTTTTTCAAGCAGGCAGGTATATTGAAAAAATGGTAATAAGAAGTCCAAATAAACATGATTACACTTTTGAAAAAAGCATCTTTACTGAACCACAGTCAATCTTAAGCAGATGTTCTGAAACCAAACACACACATCAAACAATGTCCAGTGTTTTTTTGATAGAGTCTTCGGTCCTTAAACATTCTACAAAGTGTTTATCTGAAGTGACCTTCCATGTAAGTATGTTTTCTTTATCTATTTGTAAATAATAAAATTAGATAGAGCCAGGAACTCATAATAGCACAGCACACCTTGTAGTGATTTTTTCAAAAATAGCGCAATACAAATTATCCAGTTATTATTATTATTATTATTGTAATAGACCGGTCGATAACTCTGTCTCGGCACACACTCCTTGCTTCATTCACATTTATACATCGTCTCATAAATACTCTTGTTATTCTGACTCATGGCATGATCCAACTCATAAAATTAATTCACTTGCAAATTGTCAAAAATATAACCTTGTTCCCTTGCCCTGGTGAGAGGGTAGGGGGGCTGCTGCACCCTCCGCAGGGTGCCCACCTCCTCGGGAGAGCCCCCGCCCGCCTCCAGGGCGCACTGGAGCCCAAGGGGCAGAGCCTCCCAGCCGTTGCCCGAGAGCCTCTCCCAACGGATACCACGACCCGCCGGACTGGTCACGGGGTAAAGAGATCGACGAACGGCGCACTCTAGGGATAGGCCCTCTGGAAAATATAAAAAAATGGAATTATTAATCAATGTTTTAAGCATTATAATCGACAATATCTGCGCATTACTTCAGTCATAACGATTCTCAGATAATAGGACAGATGAGTTTTAGAGATTCAAAACTCAATCTTACATATAGTATCAAACTCACCATGCTTGTCCATGCACTGTGTCTGCGTGCGCAGGTTGACGTAACAGCCGGCCAGCGCGGGATCTGCGTCACTGAGCAGCACGCGCGTCAACTGCTTGGCATGTGCGCGCTCCAAGTGCTGCGCCACCGGGGGCCCGTGAGGCAGCCAGCGTCCCGAACCCCCATCCTGCCACTCCCAGACCACCACGCAGTGGTGGGACCCCATCGCTAGCTGAAAACATTACAAAAATATATTTAAAGGGACTGTACTTAAAAAATTGATAGTTCATTTGGACATTTGTAACAAAAGGATTAGAAAGAGCACTCTTAATTACAATTTAATATCAAACTTTAATAAAATTGGTTATGGTTGTGCTTAAAGATGATAATCAAGACGTAAAGAAAGGTTATGCTTTGTTAACTGATCGACAGGTCAAGATGCCAAACAAAACGTCTGTAACCAAGTGGGTCTTCCGACCAGCTAATATAAGGAGGATAGTAATTTTGGGTACTACCTACTCCCCCACTTGGGTGCGGGATAGTTTACCCCTCAGGCTAGTTTGTTTGGTTTTGCGAACAAACACCTATTACCCGCGGTTTACAGAAGTTTCATTTGCAAATTTATAAAGGCCTTTAATCGTTTTAAAGACACCTTTGCTTGTGTAGTGGTGTACTGGATAGATCAAAAAATAATTTTATTTATTGGGGCCCTCTGCCCCAATGTTTCATGTTTGCACAAACATTTGGTTCAATGTCACTGGAGACCTGCCTTTAGGAAGCTGAAGAATGAAACAACAAAAAAATTATTGAATTTAATTGTGAGGCTAAAATTGAACATAAATGATGGCATTCGCTACTTCGCTCACTCAATAACTTTGGACATTTGAAGGGTAATAGGAGACTGCTAGAGGGTATTTCAAACTAGTTCAAAAAAGTTTTTTGAAACATTTAATACTATCGATGTACGCAAATATCTACATTGAAATGTGTCCTCTTTACAATGATTTGCCTGTACAGTGAAACCTCTATCTATCGTTTTCGAAGGGACCTGTTAAAAAAAACTATGAATGAAACTGTGAGGAATTCGGGAAAACAATGAATGCGTGAAATGAAAACAAAATGCTTCATACATGCAAATGTGCAAAAATTCTAAAAAACGATACTAATTTCACACATAACTAAATGTGTTGTATAATGTAAAAATTAGAGTGTTTTGAATTTTACTTTACTAAGTTTGTAACTTTATTGTTGTACATACATATTTGAACAGTGCTCACTTTTTTCACCGGACGGTTCATTTTGAAACGCTTGAAACCTCGGATAAGTAAAAATATTGTGCGCACTATCTCTGTGAATAATTTGAATGTTTGATACATAATAGACTAAAGCGCAAAATTAACACAGGGATTCGCCAGTATATTTCTGTACCAAGCAGGCTCGGCGAGCCGAACTGATGGACAAATCCGTATGTGAATTCTGCGCTTATTGCCAGGAGTGGTCACCTTCGAATGTTCCGCTCATTGTTTCTGGTACCGTTATCGATGGTTTTAAAATGTATGTTCATATTTTAAAAACGATTGATTAAGTAAAATATGCACAAAAAACTGTGTGATTTAAACGATGAATGCGGTAAAATGATACATAGAGAAACGATCGATGCGATCTAATTTTGCAAGTTTTGTACGACGTACATTCGGAACTGGAAGAAATGAACGATCAATGCGGGAAAACGAATATTCGAGGAATGATCGATCGTGATTTCACTGTACATGTTTTGTATTATTGAGCTGGTGGATGGACCAGTATTGATGAGTTTTTATAATAGATTTCTATAGTAATTAGTAATAATTAGAACATTTGAAAAAAATAATAATATATATATACAGTCAAACTTGGTTATAACGAGCAAGAGGGGACCGACTAAATTTGCTCCTTGTAGCCGATAATCGATATATCCAAAATAGGTTTTTTAAAAGTCGTAAGTACCTACCTACCTGCCTCTAATATCAATATATTCGCAAAAGTACAGTATATTTTTTACTTATTAAAAAAATAATTAGAAATATACACTCTTATTACTCACATTTATTGATTTCGCTTTCATGCTTTTCAATTTCCTCTTTACAACCAACTTATTATAAATATCATCAACTGGTTCAATGCTTCCAAGAAACATATCACTATCTTGTGCGTACTGTACCTACCACTTGTAAAATCGCACTTGTCATCTAGCTTGCTGGATTGTTTTGGTTTAAGGCTGTAAAATTTTACTCATTCAAAGTTAAAAAATTCCCTTATTAAACGATCTTGTGCCGCCATTTTGGATTTTTTTCATATGGAGTGACGTTTCTTTTCAATCTGAATACGCACAAAATATTTAAATAACACAAACTAATAATCTATTTTGTTGGTGTAAATAGTTGTTTCTAGTAATAATTAGGTTGAAACGAAGGGTAATTTCCATAATCTGAGCTGAAAAGTGCAGCGGTTAGGTAAATATTTACCCAGATTAGGACACTTACAAAACACTGTATTTCAACTGACCAAAACAACAGTTTTGTGATATTCTTTAGAGCAATGAACTAATACTTTTATACTGGTTGTATACCTCTGATGTGACACTGAGATAGCCCAAGGCCCAAGTCACATCTGGTAAAGATTAACTAGATTTAGGTACCTACCCAGTCGTAAAACAGTATTGCAAATTTCTTTGGAAATCTAAACCATGTGGGAGAAAAAATATGTAGCCTCGTAATAAAAAAATAAAATAAAAAGAATCATAAATTTTATATTTGGAGACATAGGTTTTTTAATATATTTTTTCGAAAAACGTGTGCATAAAATAAGCACTCATGTTGATTTCGAATTCAGTAGCATTTTTAAATTCCCCGTGTCAGGTTTTGAGTCACTTAAATAAGTCTCCTAAATAAGTCCTTATCTGATTGATACGATTCTTACAATTTAGTTTCATTGATTTATTTGTTCTTGTAATCTTGAAACCAGTATTTAGTGTAATTAATTTTTGTGTATAAAAAGTTAAGGATTCCTAATATTGTTTTAGTCAAAATGTAATAGTACCCGCTTGCTAGATTTTGTGGGTATTATTTAACTAAAACAATAGCCACAGCGGGAAAGTGGGACAGTAACAAGGTAATTTTCGATCAATTATTATTAATATGTTTCTATAAATTTATAAATCAATAATAACATATCAGAAGCCTGACGTGACAAGTTTATTTTCTGACCCAGTAGGGAATTTCAGAGATAACAGGAATTTATCATGAAAAGACAGATAATTTTGATGTTATTTCCCGTAGTGATTATTTAACAATAAACCAAATAAGTACATACCTACTAACAATTATTATTGTGTATTTGCAAATGACATGTCATATATTTTGATAATAAATAGAACTCGGGTTTTAAAACTTTTGAAACTTTTAAAACTGTCAAAAGCAATGTACTTAGTAATCATTATTATTGTGGATTTTATGTGTTTCATGCAATCTCGAGTGAATAATTATTTAGTGCATTCGGAATTCACTGCTAATTATTTGTTAGTACATTTGAACCAAATTATATTATAACAAGAAATAATGATAAAACAATCAAATTTCACTAATCAAGTGTAATTCTAATTTCATGCCATTTAATTTAGCACATTGTGCAAATCAATAAAAATTTCATCAAATAAAATCAAGATGTACCAGTGATTGGATCCGATTGGTATCATCTGGCGGTCGTGAACCTGCCACTAGTGTTTGCGTGGGAATCAACAGAGACACAGCTTCCCATAACGCAATATCTGACTTATTACTGTTAAAACAATCACAAAGAGTAGAAAACTTCTAACTGGCGCGCCAAATAAGACTTATACATTCCGGAAATAACGAAAACCACAACATTCCAACGAAAAAAGCTTTAAAATTATTATGTCAACAACGAACAGCACCACCACGACGCCATTTTAAAATCAAACTGAAGTTAGTTGTGAATCATGTTATGAATGGTTATGAAGTTCTGTCGAAGACCCAAAGCAACCCAAAGTTTATAACTTTTGAACATAAATATACCACTCTGTTCTTCATATATAATGGAACGTCTACACAAGTTTTTTTGTATGATTTTATGAATTATTTTTTAATTAAATCCTCACAAGTTATGTTTGACGATGATGTGAGGAGGGTCTTTTGAGTAAAGTAAAGTCTAAAAGAGACCCATTCAACAGTCGAGCTGTTCAAGACAAGAAGGGTAAATTAATAAAACCGTGCAAGCGGACCGTTCTCCTTTGAAGAATGTCAAACATGAACAAAGTTTGGTTTTGGCGCGTGTTCCTTTGAATGATTAGATTAGTCCTGTTAAATAGTTTTAAGCGTGCTCGGCTTATTTCGCGGTTCCAAGTTTCAAATATATATTTTTTTTAATTATTGAGCCTTCACAGTACTTCACACCATACTTTTCGTGAAAATTGATAAAACCACCGATCGAGAGTATTTTCTGTTTTCTACAGATTTTGGTAAGCGCGCCCTACACTCGCGGCGCGAACGGCCGCGAAGGCCGCGAAACGCGAGTGTGGATCTTGTTCACGCCTTCGCAATCTTCGCATTCGCGCTTCGCGCCATTCCCCGATTTTTGTCGGTTTTTTGGCCCGCGACAAAGGGTTTGCGGTTTAAAGTCGCGAACAAGACTGAAGCTTTGCGAGTGTGGATGGACACAGTTCACGCGCGGATCGCGGCGTATATTCACGGCGTGAATTCACGGCGCGACTTCGCGCGCGAGTGTAGAGCCAGCTGTACAAATTTGTATATATTTTCAATCTTTAATCTCATTTCGTCTATGATATTGTTGTTCGCGTTTGTGCAAAATTTAAAATCTCGTACGAGAAAAATATAAGTTGAATAATAAAAGTGAGTCAGAGTAAGTTGTAACCTTTACATACACTTTAATACTGTTTGTATGATATGACTACAATTCATGGATCACTGGAAACTAAAAACTATTTATTTCACACAAAACGGCTAAACTAATGATGGCCATTGTTGCAACAAAATTTTCTTACTAGGAACTAACTAAAAGATATAAGTCATGCAAAACAGATTACTGTATTGACTCGTAGTGATTGTAGCGGCTGAAATTATCCACTGTATACTAATAATTGTTTATTTTGCACCAAACAACGATAATATTATTTATTCACGGTAAACTTGCAGGAAAAAAATGAATCTCTAAGTAACTAAAACACTACACACGAACCAGAGTAATCAAATTTGATGGGTTGTCAATAATCTCGGAATGCGAATCGTATTCATATCAATACTTAGAAGGAGAGTGGTTTATTTATGCTTTTAAGTCATTAAAATCTTTAGCTTACTTTCCAAATTGCCGAGAACGATTTTTTTCGATGGCGACAAACAAAGTAAAATCGATGTTTCCTTATTTTTATTGTTAATTTATTATTATTACTTGTACCTATATGTTTGCTGATGACACTGCTCTGTTATTTGAATGTACTGGAGATGTTGACGAGTTTAATAAACATGTTAACGAGACTTGTCAATCAATAGCAAACTGGCTGTTATCACAAAATCTGTCGCTACACAAACAAAACTGAACTTATAAAATTTTGTCCAGTACAAGCTACACCTATAAACATAAATGTTAACTTTAATAACAATCATATCGAACCTTCCCAAACTTGTTCACTGCTGGGAATACAACTAGATGCAAATATAAAATGGAAAGAACATGTATCTAAAGTTGTTGCAAAAATCAGTAGCTTTTCTTTTGTTCTAGGGACCCAAAAATATCTTAAACATCGAGTCAGTAATCACCGCATACTATGGATACGTATACTAAATGATAAAATACGGAATAGTTTTTTGGGGAAACTCAGTAAACGCCAAAGATGTTTTTATCATCCAAAAGAGGTGCCTACGAAAAATTACAAACTCTGATCACCGGGATTCATGTAGACCAATTTTTAAAAATCTTAAACTTCTGACAGTGACGGACATATATATATAATGGAGTTATGCCTGTTAGTTCGATCATCTCCAGAAAAATTCCCACAAAAAAACTCAACACATAAACACGCTACAAGATTCACAGAAAACCTAATAATCCCAAAAGCAAACAAAACTATTTTTCAAAAAGGACCACACTACATGGCCATTAAAGTATATAACAACCTTCCACGTAGCATCAAACAATTAACCGACACACTTAAATTTAAATCAACACTAAAAACATTTTAGATGTGTATTAGGAATCAAAATTTTTGTTCATAAATAATTAAATTTTGGTATTAATATTGGCTTAAAAAACTTACCCGTGTGTTTTGTGTAGAAAAACTTAAAAAAATTATGAAACTAAACATTTTGAAAACACATTCCTTTACTTAAGAATTTTTAAAATTAAACTGTCATTTTCGTACATTATTTTATTGTATAATGTGTTAAGTTATTTATAAAATGATCAAAAATTTTTTTAATATTTATGCCTGAACATCCACAAAATAAAATAAAAGGCACTTTTTGGCCATGTTTTTTTCTTGCATAAATCAAAACAGGCGGGTGGTGTTAAGCGGGAATTTTAACCTTATCGCCATCTAAGTAAGGGTTGTTATTGATAGCGGCTCTATTTAAAATATTACACGACGTAGTGCATCTCCTTAAAACACGGCTTCTATTTAACTGTTAACAAAATGTTTGCATTAATGAACACTTCTCTTCCAACCAAAGTGAATGATTCTAATTCTGTATTGTAAAACATTACTGTGATGTTATTGGAATGTTATTTCTATTATGTTGGTATAGATAACCTACCTTATATATTAGGACCCACCTAAAAATTTACTTAATAAAAAAATATTTAAAAATTGTTGCATAATTTTATTAGAAAAAACTGTACAAATTTTAAGTACATTTCTTTCTTCAAGACCTGCATTAATAAAACCCTTCCTTGAACCTCTTCCTTAATCCGCCCCGCAACCCTGCCCAACCAGTGGCGATATATATATATATATATTTTATACTATATAACATAGCGCCCTTGAGGTGATTTTTCACAAAAACGGCGCTCTACAAATTATCCAATTATTATTATTATTATATACCATACAACACATATAAATATATCTGTACAGACAGAGGCGCTTTTGTGAGATGTCGCATAAAAAAACGAAGAGTTTAAAAAACAGTTTTTTGTGCCTCCTGTAAAATTTGATAAATGGAAGAGTTATGCATTACGCCGATATTATATTATACCGTATTTTTGACAAATTTTACCAGTGTGCGTTTATGGGCGTAATTGGGCAAATAAGGGGCAAATATAAGTCTGGGGTTCGGCTTTCTCTTATTGGTTCTTAAGTTTTCTATTACCCATGCCAATAGGCCGCGCCCCTTCCGAATTCGAAGGACATCTGGAATATGAGATCGTCTTAAATGAATACCTTACATGAATTAAATACCTTTGTTTTTTTTTATTTACTGTTATTTATTTGTTAACATGTAATTGTTGGGTTATGTAATATAATGTTTATTTGTTTATTTGTTAGCTGGAAGAAATAGGATGTAACCTATAAGCTATACCCTTTGTACTCTTTTTGTGCAATAAATATTTTTTTGAATTTTATATACATATATTACGTATGTGCACTCTCTATGTCCTATGATATGTGTAGGATTGCACCTTCCTCCCCGCATTTCGGAATTCATTATTATTATATCCAGATATCTAAATTCCACTATTTCTTTAAAACAATTGCCTAATTATTAATCTTTCCAGGTCTCCAGAGCTTTCCAAAATGTTTCCCGGTGCTCAGGTGAATCTATATTTTATTTATATATAAATGCGTATTTCTACTCTTACATTTAAAAAAAAATACTAATAAAAATTTTGAAATAATTTTATTCCGTGGGAAAAATTATAATTATGATAATGTGTTTATTTCAATTATTTTTTAGCGGTGTTTTCAGGTCAGAGCACAGCAGCCCTTAAGGCAACCTGACATCACAAGCCCAGTGCAACAACCTTTAAGGCAACCCAACATTACAAGCCCAGTGCAACAGCCCTTAAGGCAACCTAACATCACAAGCCCAGTGCAACAACCTTTAAGGCAACCCAACATTACAAGCCCAGTGCAACAGCCCTTAAGGCAACCTGACATCACAAGCCCAGTGCAACAACCTTTAAGGCAACCTAACATTACAAGCCCAGTGCAACAACCCTTAAGGCAACCTGACATCACAAGCCCACTGCAACAACCCTTAAGGCCACCTAATATAACAAGCCCACCTAATATAACAAGCCCAAAGCAACAAAAACAGCCGTTATTAGCCCAATCAAACATAACCCCGGGGCGGCAACAGCAAGGCTTATTAAAACAAGAACTTCAGAGCCCTGAACAACAGAAACCAAGTCCTTTGGAAGTAAAACTACTCCCTGGCCAACCCCAGAAAAAGCCTGTCTCACTTCCAAAAACTCTTTGGCAACGATTACACCCTGAAGATGATGAGCTGAGTATTCTGGTGAAATCGCATTATGCCGAAAAACAACGGAACTCTGTCATCAAAAATAAAAAGCTTTCAGCCCCGAGAAAACTGAAGCACGAAACTCTCCAACATTCCACAGATCCTCTGCAAGGAATACCAACATTGAAGGAACAAGCTCCAACATTGGCTCTTAAACAACAGCGTCCTCATCAGCTTACACCGATGATGAACGAACCAACTACAACCCTGTTTCTAAAACAACGGAGTCCCCAACAAGTAACACCAATAATGAAGGGACAAACTCCAGCCATGTTTCCAAAACAACAGAGTCCTCCTCAACCAATACCAATATGGAGACAGGAACAGATTGATCTCCAGCAAATTCATACCTCTGAAGGGCAACAACCGGACTCTGGTACTGCTATTTTGCCAATGGAACTTTTGCAGGAAACACCAATCACCAATTCGTCTCTGCATTCTAGGCTACAGCAGCATCAAAAGCCAATCTCTGGGCAATCAAAGCAGAGCACTGAGATAATTCAACAAGCCAGACAAAAGCCAGAGGATTCTTTGCTTCAGATGTACTCCGAGTTCCACGATTCTGAGGAAGACACTGAACCAAAATACATCCCTAAGACAAGACTTTCCACAAAAATGAAGAAAGGTTGGTTGAGACAGTTAAAAATATTTTCAAATACAGCCAAATCTTTATTTTTATTTTTTTTTTTTTGTAATTATTTTTTATTTTTAATAATATGTTTACATGGTACATAATTCATTTTACATCTTGGGTCTTTTTACTACTCTTCCATTGAAAGCATTTGCTTGTGTATGGAAGGGGAGTCTACATAAATGTTGTTGTTAGTTAGTACTTAAATAATTACTTTAATAATTACTTAAATTATTACTTAAAGTAATCTATCCATTATTAAGATATTTACGAAGCCAGAGCAAACATTAAGGTATATTTGTAATGTTGCGATAAATACTTCCATGGTCTATTAGGATTAAATAACTTTATAGCCTTGTTTCATTTATTTATTTTATTATTAAGTTATTTCTCTCTGATATGGGCACCAGTCTAAAATTGCCCATATGAAGTCCAGTAACAAATTGATTTAATTTTAATATCACAATGTAATTCCATCACAAATTTGGAAATATTTTTTAATTATCAATTCAGAAACGAAACACATAGATTTGGCTGTATTTGAAATTTTTACATTTTTTTTTCTTATTTTTGAGCTGATTTGAACTATTTAACTTTTAGTTTTTCAATACCACTGATGTCTATTCTATTATTTTGATTTTTCCCCCCTCTTTTCTCATATCTCCTCAAAATTGCATGATAGCATTTTTCTTATAGGTATTAATTATCTGGTATACATACAGAAAAGCGGAACACGGTTAGTAACAAAATAATAAAAAATTATCTAGTTTTTCAAAATTTATTTTTTAATTAACCCCAAATTAAGTTTATTCATAGTTTGGGGTAAACAAGAGAAGTAAAACTAACCTTAAATCTTTTACATCAATCATAATGGCCGCCAAATGAAAAATTGATTTTAATTTTAATAAAATAAATATTAAATGCATTATTTTCTATTTCTGTTCCACACTTTTCTGTATCTCAGTTCCCAATTTATTTATTATTTTTACTCCCTTACTGATAGTGTTTTTGACTTGTTACTCTGTGACTCTATTCACACCATTGTACATATCTGCAACCAAGTCTTATACATTCAACATTGCTGCAGCTTGACACACTTCTCTTTGCAGGCGACCAGAGGAGGAACTTTTGAGGGGACAAACAATTTTTTTGCAAAGTTATGTGTGTCAAGCTGTGTTTCAGTTGGTACAATCTATTATTTATTTATTTATTTATTTATTATTTTATTTACGCCCTAATGGGCTTTTACATGAAAATATACATTTACATTGATTACAATAATTGAA
Source organism: Hesperophylax magnus (assembly GCA_026573805.1). NCBI lineage: Eukaryota > Metazoa > Arthropoda > Insecta > Trichoptera > Limnephilidae > Hesperophylax > Hesperophylax magnus. The sequence goes on from JAIUSX010000088.1 coordinate 4,426,251, forward strand.
CATAAGAAGATAAATGGAGTTAATTGTAAGAAAGCAACACATATAATAAAATTTTGTGCAAATTAGCAAAACACTAATAAGATGGATTCAATATAAAATATACCCAAGCATGAAATAGTAAGTAAAAGAAAGTTCAACATAAAAAGTAAGTAAGTGGGTGTGTTTAAACCCAGTATTAATTGTGTGTTTAACAAATCGATAAACCAATATAAATTAGAGTGTAACTTACTCGTGAGGTAAAGAACATTATAACAGAGATTTAAAAAAAAAAAAATAACAAAATAAGAGTTGCACCTGTAAAAAGCAAAAACTAATAGAATTTAGCAATATCGACATGAATAAGAAATAATAAGATCTGAGATGAAACATAGTGTTATGTATAAAAAGTAGTTAGTAGGTATAAGCATACAATTATAAGTGTATAGTAGAGCAAATAAAAAACAAACAAATATGGATATAATTTACTTGAAAGGTTTCGAATGGGAGAAGATGTAATAAAATTATTAAAGCTATAAAAGTTAATTATTAGCCGATAGAATCGAAATAAGTTGCCTTTTAAAGCTCACAAAATTGTCAAAACCAAATATATCTATAAGTTCACAGTATTTATTCGCAAGGTTGTGAATTCTAGGAATTGGTGAAAAAATAGAATAATTAGTGTTGAGGTTCTTGTTAAATTTAAAAGTATCTTTACTGCGAGTTTGCCTAGCAGGAACATTAATGCAAATAAGTTCCAACAAATTAGGGCTGTCAATTAAAGATTTAATAATTTTGAATAAAAATAGCAAATCAATTAACACTCTTCTATCAGATAATTTAAGAAGTTTAGTTTCAGCAAGCAAGTTATTGTAATTTATAAATTCGATTGGAATTTTCATTTTAAAATTAATGTACCGAAGGAATTTATTTTGTACCTTTTCTAATGATTGAGAATGGACCTTGTAGTACGGTGACCATACGGTGGAATTGTATTCTAATTTGCTTCGTACTAACGAGCAATACAGATGTTTTAATGTTGACATACTTTTAAAATTTGCTCCCATTCTCAAAATAAAACCTAGTATTCTCATCGCATCGCTTGTTATTTCATCGATGTGTTCGTTAAACTGTAGACTCTCGTGGAATATAACACCAAGATCACGAATCTGTGATACACGAAGAAGATTAGCACCATTCATAAAATAGGAAAAATTAAGTGGATTTTTGCCTTTGTAAAAACTGATAATCTGGCATTTACCTAAATTTAGTTGCAAATCATTGACAGAACACCACGCACATAGTTTATTAAGGTTCAACTGCAAAATTGCGCGATCGTCATCGTCTTTGATTATTCTGTATATCTTCAGATCGTCGGCAAATAACAGGACTTTAACATTAGTAAAAATATTAACAATATCATTGATAAACAAACAAAATAATATTGGGCCCAAGTGAGATCCCTGTGGTACTCCGCTCGAGGCAGCAAATGTATAAGAAGTAAACGAATCTATCTTGACTGCTAAGTACCTTCCTAATAGATAACTCTTAAACCATTCCAACATACTCCCTCTTATTCCCAACAATTTTAGTTTACGTAATAATATTTTGTGGTTTACTTTATCAAATGCCTTACTGAAGTCAGTATATATGGAATCAGTTTGATGTGATGCATTAAGGGCATTAACAATATCATTCGTGTACAATATCAAATTGGTAAGAGTAGATCTACCTTTAATGAATCCATGTTGAAGGGGAGAGATGGTTCGATTGATTCGGGATATCAACTTATCTAGTACTAGGCTTTCAAAAAGTTTGGGTAAAGTAGACATTATACATATTGGCCTATAATTTGTTACTTCGCTCTTATTACCTTTTTTGAAAATGGGCGTTAAAAGACTAAACTTCCAAAGGTCCGGGAATACACCTGATGAGAGTGACTTTGTAAATAACTTATGAATAGGATATGACAATGTATGCATACAATTTACTAAAAACCTGGGCGAAACATTATCAGGTCCTGCGGATTTTCGGGAATCAAGACTCTTCAGCTTAGATATAATATCGTCTATGGTTACATTACAGTCAGATATATCAAGAGTTTCAACCAAATCAAAGCACGAAATATTGCTGTCTTCACTTGCATTAATGTAAACGCCGCTAAAAAAATCAGCAAAAAGATTAACAGTTTCCTGAAGATTTTGGGATAATTTAGAATCGAATGACACACTACTAGGTATGTAAGTACCATTTTCTTTTTGGGATTTAACATATTTCCAAAAGAAATTTGAGTCGTCCATGATAGAGCCTTCGACATCACTAATGTAATTTTTGTAACATTTTGCGGAGAGCTTATTGCACTCTGCCCTCAATTTTTGAAACGCAGTATAATCGATGGCCAGGCGACTTTGTTTGAATCTCTTATGAGATCATTTTTTAAGGTAAATTAAGTCTATCAGGTCTTTTGAGAACCATTTTGGGTATAGAGTTTCTCTGTAAGTCGTTAAAGGAACAAATTGTTCAATTGCAGAATTAACGATGAAGTAAAATTTTTTAAGGTGTACATTAATATCATCGTCGCTATCAAAGAATGACCAGTCAGTCTGTTTAAGGAAATTTGAAATTTTAACATAGTCAGCTTTTTTGAAATTTCGAGTTTCTACTACCTTTTTTACGATAGGAATTGGTTTAAGATTAGACATGCATATTTCTAGTGGTGGATGGTAAACATCGACAGGTAATAGAATTTCGGTACTTCTCACAACACAGATGTCAGACACATTTGACAGTGCCAAATCCAACGTACGACCTCCTATATTATGAACATTATTACACTGTGTTAGACCTAAGAACAGTGCCATATCTCTAATAACACGAATATTAACATTAGAACAAGAATTGACAGAATTCATATTGCACCAATCATAATGTGGCAGATTGTAATCACCAACTAGAAGTAGTTTAGTATTAGGATATTTAGCACAAATTGATTCAACCTCGTCGCAGTGATTGCTGATTAGTGTAGTTATCCCACCGAAAGCTCCCCTGTAAACTTTTTTTTTTAATAATTTGCTTAATTTTCGGAAAAGGGGGAGAAGTTAAAACTATCAGTGGTATGTCTATTCTGATTCTGGTGACGTATAATATTAATTCTTCTTTAATAATTTTGGACAAAGGAAAGGTAGCTTTTCACATACATATTAACACACTTAGGGCGGGAAAGGTAGTTCTACCCGTTCGGTCGATTGATGCTTAAAGCCGGGAAGGGTAGTTCTACCTTTTGCGCTGGCCTCATTTCAATGGCAAAACAGACGGAATTATTCAATGTTTTTACATGAATCTTATATACCACATATCTCTTTGTAAAGGTCCCAACTATATGTACATAATTATCTAATCGTAATGCAACTCTTTTTTTAAATTTATTTTCGTGCCTTTCGTTTACATCGGTATTTCAACAAAAGTATAGTATATTATTACAATGAAACTCGATTTGAATCTCTATCTCTGTTCTGAACCCACTCAACTCCTATGTGCAAGCAAGCGAGAGATGTCGGGCGTAAATAAAGAAAGCAGGTATGAGCAAATACCGATAAGCGGACCGTAATAAACATATTACGATGTTAATTGAGTTGCATTACAAATAATATTCGAATTTCGTTTAGTACTTTTATAGCTTGGGTATGCTGAGTTACAATGTAGAAATTTTTATTAAAATATTTTAATTATTCTCGAAGATATAGCAATTTAAAACAAATTAAAGAAATTCGCACGGGACCTTTATTTTCGCCCGGACTCAGCATAGCACCAACGTAAAAAATATCCGGCCGAAATGTGTTAACAACTACTGTTGTGTACCCGGTGTTGCTCAGGGTTATGGATGATTTGGATTGGAAAGAGTTCTCCTTTTACCGTCAGTGGTGAAAACATCGCTACTGCACTCTGGCAGTAGAACGTCGGACCTCCGTGTATCAAAATTTATAATAGTCCCAGAGAGAGGTTGCATGTGATATCATCGTTCTATCTTCTGTCTTTTCTTTTTCATCCAAAACGTGTGAGAAAGAAGAATTTTCATCAATGACGTATGTACGACCCCTCTCTGAGACTATATATCTAAGATTAAATACTTTAGCTGAGCTGGATGCAATAACAACTTAAGATTAAAATAGTAGTTTTTAGTAAAACACGTTCAAAGTTTTTTGATATTCAATTGAAACCAGTGTTCAAACTTTGGCGTGTAGCTCCGTCTATGTAAAACCTACAGAAGTAATATTTACATAGCAGACAAAGGAAGGTATTGGAGATGAAAAAGACGATGGCTGCAAAAAGGACTTGTGCACATTTATGTTGTTATTGCATCCAACTCCTCAGTTCTAAACAAACTCTTCTGCAAAATCACAACTTAACAACTCGGACACCAATAGTAATAGCATCTTATAACACGGGTGGTGGAAAGAAGCTGGCGAAGAAGTGGCGCGACAACCAGAGACTTCGGCGCCTTGTCAAGCCGAGGAACGCGTACACAGTGCTCTGCGAGCTTACTCCAGTCACACAACGCAGGGTTTCAGTTCTTCCAATGCGCAGTTTCAAACAGTTCACAGCCGTACTCACCGTAAGAGGCAAGCAATATCAGGGCACTGGTGAGTTCGTCAATTTTTTTTTTTAGACATGCATTCCCAGATTACAAATAACCTGACATTATTTGAATTCCTCCTACGGAGAGCTTAGCTAGCAGAGGATCGAACCTGCGATGCCTGGGTGGAACCCAAAGCATTTATCCACTATGCTATTTACCAAAGGTCAATTCAAAACATATTCATTTGGAAAAAGCCACAATTTGCTTATTGCTTATTTACAGTGTCCTTTGCATGTTTTACTTACTAAACCCATGATAAATCCTATGTAGCAGAAAGAATGGTTGCAACAGAGCTTTCTTTCTATTGCACGCTTCAATTAACTGTTTGTTAATGTGCCGAAAGTGCCTATCAGCCATGAAAAATTTGTTCCCGTTGAACGTCGCCGTTACCAACAGACACAATCAAAACATACTCTCTTTTCATGGGATTGTATCGTAAAAAATGCTCGTAGCTTACTAAAATACATTTTATTCGACTATCAACAAAGTAAATAATGAGATGATAGTTCTTGCTTTTCTTTTCATTAAGAGCAGCCATTTAAAAATAATAACAAATTTACTACTGCATCAATCTTCCACGCGCAGTTCGTTTCTGTGTCTTTTTCTTTATTTTTTTTATTCTTAACTTATAACGTATTTAACTTTATACAAAATATAATTATTCTTCAAGAATGTTTTCGTATTTCTTTAAAATATTTTTAAATAACACGATAGAGTAAAAAAACCTTTTTTCTGAATATTAGTTGCTATTCTTGGGAAACTACTTATGTAGATTACATACTGTTTTTAAAATTGTACGAACACATAATCTTCAAGACGGTGCAATTTACAAAAACATCATTTTGCAAAAACAAATATGTTATTACGATGTTAGAATCAGCTGGCGCACGGCGAGCTGTGTGAAAATTTCAAATCGGCACACAACGAAGGTATTAGATCACAGGAGCTCGGTGTACCAAAGGTTAAGAGGGAGAAGTTACAATGAACCAGACGTATACCTTCAATTTGTGATACCGCACAATGGCTCAAACTACCCACATACAGACCCTTAGGCAAATGACGCCTGGCGCTGTATTAGGTGTTAGATATTATCAGTACCTTGACTCCTTTTCTCCTTGGCACATTGGCATTTCGGCACCCGGAGCGGATTGCTCCAATTGCGCCAGCACAGGGCTGGCCCTGCCCACAGCCAGTGGTATCCGCATTTGGGGAATGTTAGGAGACCAAAGGAGAAGAGGAGAAGAAGGTTGGAAAGTACCTCGCTATTCAGATAATATGGTTGCTTTACCAATTTCAAGAATCGTTTCATTTCTGAACGGTGGTCCCTGAGAGTTTCGACCTCTGCTACAGAGTTTCTGACTATCAGTATGTTGTTCCAGGTTCGACCAAGAACAAAGCGAAGAATGCTGCAGCTGAGGAGATGCTCCAACTCTTGATGAACAAACAGATGCAGATGAATGATGTAGCAGACCAAAATCAAGGAGAAAATATTATTATAAGTAATTATGTTTATTTTTCATACACCTTTGTATTATTTGACAAATGCCAGCGGCCGAAAAGGAAATAAAGATTATTCATTGGATAACCAACACCTATGCTAAAGGTCACCACAAATGGTTTGCTACGTTTGGTGACTCGGCAGGGGTGCTCGGGTTCATGAGTTGAGGTTTGTCCGGGTCTTGGTGGCGAGTACGACTGCCCACCAACTGCGTGGCGGGCCGGTTGAGGGAGACTCTTTGAGCCCTCCAGCTGGACTCTCCTGACCCAACGCCTTGCACTGGAGTGAGAGGGATGGATTCATGCGTCACTCCTGGACACACTGACACCTCTTATACTTTTTCCTTCCCAGAGCTTTATCTCCTTCCTTTACTTAAAAAGATTCTCCAAACAGCATCTCCAAAGACAACACAGGCCCTGAGGGAAATTATTTTACTGAACGCCTCCTATAACTATGTGGAGTTGTAAAAAAACCATTGTACTTATGATCTGACTTATAGATCGACAACCATAACTTTTCATGAAATAAAAATAAAATTTTACATACAAATACTATAGATATATAACTGTACCTCAGAAATCAAAGGTCGGTTGACACATTTTTGAAATTGTTCAGGAGAGATTAAATAGTAAAAAATTTCCTTTGGGACATTGTGGGGATACCAGACCTTTTATGTTGACCTAACTTAAAAAATAATCTACATCTTGCATGGCCTGAAAGGCAACGCAAGATATAGAGATGAACTTAACAACCCAACTTCATTAATTAATTAAATTCGGTAGTTGGGGGAGATGGATTCGTATGTCCGTCACTTCTGGACCCACTGACCCCAGATTCCTACCCACCCCTCATACCTTTTTCCTTCCCTGCACTTCCTCTCCTTTTCCTTGAAAAGACCCTCCACAGAAGGCCTCAAGGAAATAAATTTCTTTTTGTAACTTGTTCAAGCTTCAAAAAACATACACGAAACAAGTGAAGATCGTTCATTTTGTGGCAAAAATGTTTGTTAATTTGTTGCGTGGTGTAGTTGTTTTGCGAGAAAGAAATGTAAGATTTTTATCAATTTTTTAATGTATTTTTTTTACGTGACACCTCACAAAAGCACCTCTGTCACTACAATCTAAAGACAGGGAAACTATGTCACCATCCGGTTGAGCAATTGATTAAATTGTTAATGATAAAGACCGCGAGAGCCCCCACCGAAAATATTCCTAAAATGATCTTCACAACACTCGTGGGACGAACTTGCTGGAAGACGAATTTATTATAATTTTGCAGACCAACAGAAAGTAAAAAGCTTTCGATTGCCATATACATTTTCCATAGTGCATTTTCTTCTTTTTAATAAATATTTTCTCGTTCCGTCCATACATGCTGTGGATGCTCCGCATCCCTTGCATTTTAGAGTAAAAAGATTTGGACTTCTAGCCGTAAACAGCAATTTAAATATTTCTATAGCGACCTTAATGTGATTTTTTTTTACAAAAACGGCACTGTAAAAAATCATAAAAATATTATTATTATAAGACATTGTGCATATTATCATCCCATTTCTGTGTAGGCACAACAAACGACACAATACAAAGAGCGCTGGCGAGTCTAAATACACATACATTCTCAAATACTGTGAAGCGCGTAAAACACACTGTGGTGTGGAAGCGATCTGTAAACCATATCCAAGAATACTAGAGCGTACGTTCTTTCCACTACGGGCACTGAGACCCGCAAGCCAATATCTTCATCAACTTTATACAATGTTAATGACAGCATCCAACGTACAAAAACCGTCTTTAATGCTCATATGTATAATGCACAGAATCGTATACTCTATTACTAATCCGTTGGATTGTATGCGCGCGCTGCTTTGATAGTTTGCTTCGAGCTTGAATACTGAAGTCGAATTCTTATTGAATATTATTAACCTGCGATTTACTTTTTAATCATAATTTAAATAAATGAAAATGAGTACCCAAAATAAGATGGATACTTTGCCAATGTGTTCTAAATGATAATAGTGAATTGTGTGGTTGTATAATTGAATCATTAATGGGAAAAAAACTTATTTTGGATACTGGAAATATTGAGTTATGGAGATAATTTTAGACGGTACCTAATTGTATCTTGTTCGTGGGCTAGCGTCTTGATGTGCATATTTGATATCAAGTACGAGTATAAACATTTGATGTCCAGCATCCCTTCTACAAAAAGTCACCGACCTCCACTGTCACACGCCCTGTTTAGATAATAGATGACAAATACACATAGAAGCAGTTCTTCTTTGGCATTCAGTCACTTTGTTTGTTTTAGTCTCTGATTCGGAAGACGATGAAGACTCACCCATTTCCATGAAGCAGCTGACCTCACTGGCGCTGTATAAACTATTAGAGGATTGGAAGAAAATGAACGCTAAGGCAAGTTACTTATAATACATGGTTTTCAAGGGTAAAGTGCACTAACTTTGGGAGGTGATTCTACAAAATAGTAGACATAAAAAATATAAATAACTTTTTTCCCATATGTACTAAAATATTTTTTTTCCCATACAAACAAAACGTTTTTTTACCTAAAAACTACCTTAATTCGTTGGAATTTCTAAAAAAGTTATTTATCTTTTCTACTTCTAAAATCATGTAGAATCACCCCCCCCCCCCCCCCAAGTTAGTGCACTTTACCCCCGCACTAACTACTTAACTTTTTTTGCTTTTTAGTGATCCTAAGCTTCCAACATTATATTTAGCTTTATAACATTGACAAAAAGACAATTGCTCAGCTGTACATTCCGGACTCTGATTGTACAGCTGAGCTTTAAATTCGGTTTACATAGTAAATAATTCAAATAAAATTAAATGAAATAAAATTTTAATTTACATATTTAAAAACCATAAACATTTTTTTTATTTTCAAATAAGGAATTTTACAATTTGTCTGGAGAAATGTCACCATCTGGCAATTCTTTTTTATTTCAAATGAAATTATACAATTTGTCCAGAGAAGTGTCACCATCTGGCAATTCTTTTTTTTTATTTCAAATAAGGAATTATACAATTTCTCCAAAGAAATTGGCAATTCTTTTTTAAACTCTCTTCATGTCAGTAGGTACCATAATATTGATAATTCCGATTAGACAGCTCATTATAGGAACCACGATGGTGCAAACTCTGGCGGGATAGAAAGGTAGTATTCTATATGGCCACCGAACCGGTACCAGAAAGTAACAAACTAATTTACAGATAGATCAAATGCCAAATGGTCAACGGGGGCTGTCTATAATATGGGATAGGCGGTGAAATCTTGGTGGATTCTTTGACTTTAGACTGCAGTAAGCAGTTTAAATTTTTCCGTATAAAAATTTGGAGATATTATGATATTAATTAAGGGGATGTTACCGCAAGCGCAGCATAATTGCGGTTTTTGACGCAGTTTTTTATAAATTTCCATATTCTTTATAAGAAAATAATATTATGTTTTGAACAGATAATTTATTCTTCTAAACAATGAGAAAACAAAACGCTTTAAAATGTTTAAAACAATTGCGTAAAAAAATATTTACAGAACCTCTAAAAATAGCTATAAGTTCGATTATATCCTTTAATTCTAAATGCAGAAGAATCTTAAATAAATACATTATCACCACGTCAATGTCGTCTAAACGATGAGAAAATAAAATTATTTAGAAAAGCATTAAAACAATGCTTAAATAAATAAAAACAGGATTTTTAATACTAAGATATTGTTCCTTGTATCACCGCATTATATAAATCACAACGCAAGTTATTTATCTTCAGTAACCGAGGTGAGTTCGACGTGAGAGCACGTTTCATTTTACAAAAAATAAATACGTAAATGTGTAGGCACATGAGAAAAGAGATCATACTAAAGGCTAGTCGTTATGTTATTATGTATCATTTCTCGCCCAAGTTGACTTTTTTACTATAAATCTCGTTTTATGCAACACTTGGCCAGCTGGCTGACTACCAGCGGCACAGAATATTAGAGAGTGCCCCATCACTAGAATCGTATTCCTAGTTTTATTTATTCACGCCCTACTGTGCTTTTACATAAATTTCTAATTATACAGTTATATTAGTTGTAGCAATAATTTATCTAAAAAGAATTTCAAATACATATTATTTTCAATTGACGTAAATAAAGTAAAAGTTTTGTTTACACAGGAAAAGAAGAAACCCGTTATTCTGGAAGGAAGAAGAATAGTAGATATACATTTTATTTTATTTTTTTTTTATTTTTTTTTTTTATAGTGAATACCTCACAAGAGTCGTAACTGCTCCCGTCTGGAGCCAGTGAGACTATGGCATCCCCAATTGGGGGATGTTGTAAGGCTGAAGGTAAGTGGGGAAGGGAAAGAGGAAGGTGGGGAAGTACCTGGCTATTCAGATCTAGTCACTAAACACGGCTAAAGACATTTGGAGCAACGTTTCAATTCTGAATGGTGGTCTTACACCAGGGCGATACTGGTAGTATCTTCCACTCTGGAACGTGCCGCAAATATACTATATATTATTTTAATTAATTAATTGTGAAATAACACAAATTAATCAAATAAAATTTATTTGCGCACGCCGGGTTCGAACCCGCGACCTTCGGAATGGCAGTCCAATGCGTTACCACTGGACTATGCCGGCCGTCATCAAAAATCAATTAAACAAAATTTCGCAGCACAACTCTCTTTATGAGTGTACATTATCTAACTTGGAGATAGTTGAAGAGAAGCAATCAGGATTTAATTCAGTATTGACATTTATTTGTAATATGTGCAAGAACAAATATAGTATTTTTACCTGCGAAGACGTGAAAGATGATATGAATGTTACTGATTCAATGGTTTCTGGAATTATAAGTATTGGATCTGGCTATTCTAACCTAAAAGAACTAACGGCAGTAGCAGGGATCCCTTTTATGAGTAACAGACAGTACAGCAAATCAAATGAAAGGGCGTGTGAATGGTGGGACCGTACTAAGGTTAAGACGATGGCAGAAGCCGCCAAAGAGGAGGCTACTTTAGCCGAAATTGCCGGTGATGTTAACAGGGATAAGGTTCCAATGATTACAGTTGTGGCAGATGGGTGTTGGTCTAAAAGATCTTATAAGACAAAATATGCTGCTTTATCTGGCGCAGCTGTAATTATTGGATATAGGACAAAAAAAGTTTTGCATATGGGTGTCAAGAGTTTTATGTAACTTTTTTGCAAAAAATAATAATAAATATTGAAAATGACCGATATTTTATTTATCTTGCCAATATATTCAGATATAATTATGATCAGATATTAAGAAAATAAATACCGTATTGTTTTGACATCTGTCAATGAAGAACACGTCGGTTACGAGTCATAAGGTACTGCTTACCGTCTAGCAGTGTAGTTGATAGTATCGAAAATTTATCAAACAAGTTTGATAGAAATCTGATAATCTCATCTAAATCTCATAAAATCATGAGCTCCTTCTGCAATTCTTCTATCGAAATTTACCTAAAAAATGCATACTCAACTTAATAAACTTATATTTGAAAGACGCTCATTATTAAGCGTTTCATGTTCAAACCTTACTCATGGGTACCATCTAGTGGATTTCATCGCTGCTCTGTTCGAACTGAGTTGACCATCGCACGTCGCCGCGTGTTCCCCGTTCCAACATACTTCATTCCTCTCCGCCCCGAAATATTATTTCGGTTTTTGCAAATACCCCCTTAAGTCGAATGGCCGAATCCAAATTGAACACCCGGAAAAATGAAAATAATTAGTTGCCTGGTTCATTATCTCTTGTCAGTCCCTTTTTTTAAATAGTGTATTTTCCCAGCAGCGATCTTTCACCAGCCAATCAGCACGCGCCGGGGCTGACGTAGACCCCCTGGCCTCGCTGCACCCGTGTGACCTCCTGAGCCGCATGCGGGGCAGTCTGCCTTACAGCCTGCTGCTACAGCAAAGCACCCCCCAGGGGATGGAGTTCTTCGTAAGCGTGACTGTTGATGGATCAACTTATGTTGGAAAAGGTATTATTTTTATCGATAATAATATTATAATAAATTAAATTAAGTACATGTAGGATTACAAAAGATTTTTTAAATATTTTTATTGAGGGATCAGTAGAATTTATAGGTCCAGTTAGGAGTTCTACTGAGCCGAACCCTCTGATATGAAAATCTCTGGAGTCAGTGAATTATTTTCTCATTTGATCTCTGGTGAGTTGACGTGTTGTTCTTGTATTGTTTTGTATTTATTATGCTTATATAATGCACTTGCATTATGTGGATTGACTAAATGATCATTTGTAGAAAAGTGTGTGGAAGGGTTTAGTTTTTCCTGTGGGGAAGATTTAACTAGGACATAAAGTCGGAAAAAATATAAAGTGGTTTATTATCTTAGTTACTATTTTTTTGTAACAAATAGAGATAATGATATTCTCACTGGGATCTCCCGTGTTGAAGATTTCATTTACATATTAAAATTTAGTAGTGTGGATAACATAAAGTAATTATAAATGTATTAGTGTGTTTTTTTTTTATTCAGTTTAGTGGTTTTGATTTCAGACTGTATTTGGTGTTAGTATATTATCTATTTCTGATCTCCCTACGTTTTGTATCCATCTTTTTATTTGAGATTTTAATGTTATCATATTGTTAGTTTTTGAGTGGGATTTTGTTGTAGATTTTAGTACCATTGTATAGGTTTTTTTGACAAAATGTTGTATGTTGCAGTTGTTTTTTGGATATGTTTTTGACCCTGAGATCTAATGTTTCTAATATACGTGTTAGTTGTTATTTCTTGTGTTTTATATATACATATATTTACGATTTCATCAATGCTAGTTCTATCAGGGACTTTCAGAATATATGATATGGCGACAGCCTGCAGAGCTCTCTTAAGAACTCGGGCAATAAGTCTTGTGCTATCTCTCATGTTTACCTCATTCCTTTGTCAGCATTCTAGTCCCTAAAATAAAGTTCACTATGGTTGTCTTTGGGTATTTAGCTATGTCTCCCGGTTCCGCAACGTGCCTTCTTAGGAATCTGACCCTTCTCGCCATCAACCTGAGGACACTTCATTTTCATTGAGAAGTCCTGTTTTAACTCCACTATTTTCCATTTCGTCTATTTGTAAATTTGTTTGTACGTTCCGTTTCCTGTTCAAGATAGTGGCCCTTTTAATGGTTGAGTAAAGATTATTTTTTCAAATGTGAAACCCAGCTGACTAACCATCACGCAGTTTCACCGCACACACTCGGTCTTAGCACACACTTCTTGCCTCATTCACATTCATGCATACTCTTCTATTATTCTGACTCTTGACATGGCCCGACTCAAGTATCCGATTCACTTGATCGCGCCATGTCTTACTCGGGCGTCCCCGACTTCTTCTACCATTCAAATTTGCATCATATATTCTCCTTACACTCCTTTCTTCGTTCACGCGCTCTACATGTCCAAACCATCTGAGCCTCCCTTCCTTAATCTTACCCATTACGGTTAAATCAGCCTTGCATGCTTTGCAAATCTCCACTTCTTCATCCTTTTGATATAAAATTAATTTCAATTACATTACAATACATCTAGATTCTTATTATCTTACAAAATTAATTTTTTGTGTGATTTGTCAATAAATGAATCTGACAGTATGCAGGCAACTCGCATTGTAATTTCACTATTCAGTCCTCGAAAATAAAATCTGTTAACGAATGACTAGTTTGCAAATTGCTGTCAAAAAACTTAACTCCAATTCCCAAATCGGGTAAACAAAATTTCGGACGTGTTTTCAAAATTGAATATTTTGCTATACTATTTAGTTGAGACACTTTTAATGAAGTGTTATAATTTACACACTATACTCTTCTTTAACGCCGTTACGTAAGACGGTTTGTTTAAAAACGATCATTCAGACCTGTGCAGAATAGTCCCAAAATGGGCTGCATTGTGAAACCTTTGCCTTTCTTTTCGCGCGAACCTCACTTTTTTGTGCAGGGTCTGATTATTTCAATGTGCACTCTTTGGCGGTCAGTGTACGACATATTTCGTAGTTCATTCAAAGCATTTTCGAACCCTCCTGGTGCCAAAAATATGGTCACATGGTTTGCCTCCAGCTCTTCGCTGTGATACCAAGATTTCATATTAGGGCATGTTTGTCCATTTGGATGTCTTGATTGAGAGTCATCAATTCTCTCATTGAATAAGACTCAAATGAAAATACCAAACTGTATGTAAGGAATCATTTAAATTTCTCGAAGTAATATTTTTTGTTTTTATTTTTCCCAGGTACCAATAAGAAGGATGCGCGTTATAGGGCGGCTAAGGGAGCCTGCGAAGCTGTCTTTGAAGTCGTTTATCCTAAGCTGTAAACATTGTAACAAAACTCTCATCATACAAGTGACTTGCTATAAACCTTTTCAACGCAATCTACCCCATCGCTTGGCACATTTTGACACAACGTATGTGTTTAAACCCTTTGTCCCACGTGTCGGTAAGCAATCAACATAAACCGAGTGTTATAAGACCCTGCGCAGAAATTTAAGATCGTTATAGTAAGGTAACAGTCTGCGGCGCAGTTCAGTGTGAAAGTTTTCTGAGCAGGGTCTTACAGCTTTTGGTTTATGTCGATTTCTTACCGACCCGTGGGACGTCGGGTTTAGGTGAGGTTAATACAGGATATAATAGAACAGTTACTTATAAGCAAAGATGTTTATAATGTGTCTGGATTACTACTTAAAAAAATGAATATATATGTTTAAATCTTTTACTTTACATAATTTTTTTTTTTGCTTTGTCTGAATACCTATCCTTTAGAAAACGTAGTATTTTTTTAAATACCAGTATTATTTCATGGTTCCTAAACAAACTGATCTTGTTTTAACTAGTTAAGATTTTATGTTAAAATGACTGATAAAGAAACCAATGAGTATTATTATAGTTTTTAATTTTTTATAGCTGTTATATTATACTATTATCTCAAGTATTTTTTTAAGTTGAATCTACTATTAATTAGTACGTAATTAATGTCATACTGAAATGACAATATGATTTTAACACAATAAAAATATCATAAACCTAAAACATTGAATGATTTTCAAGATTTTTTTTCTAACAAACGATTAACGTTTTTTTTTAATTTCTAATATGCTACCAGTTAGTATTTTAATTTTGTGTATTTTATAATTACAATAAGTATTAAAAAATATATTTTATTTATTTATTTTTTGAAGAATTATTTTTCTTTATTATAAATATTAATGAAAATAAGTTTTTCATTAATGTTTCAAAAACATAATAAGCTCAAGTGTTAAATAATTCATAAGCCGCTATGCTCTTGCATGTATATGCAAATAAATAGTGCCCCCAGTACTACGTTTTCGCTGACCGCGTAATACCTCCAACGAAAAAAAATAATTTTTACATTTGAGTGAAAAATTCAAAATTAATGGGGGAAATTAAGGAGGGCTCCAAATAATATTTATTTATATTAATAATGATTATTAATGTGGACAGTAAATAAAAATAAATGAATTTGTCACGCTCCTGTAAAATTTCAATTTTTTCACGTTGGAGGTATTACGCGGTCAGCGATGAATCTTTTAATTTTCGTTGAAAGTGTATGTATGTATGCATCTCACAAGAAGCGCAGTGCAACAGTGTTATCCTGTATAGTGCAACATGTAAAGGTTAATGTATAGCTTACTGTCAATATTTTAGTAGACCTATAACACATATACATATATGTATATTCTATTTATCAGAGGAGTGCAGTCCGTAGAGGCTATAAGCGCAAAGGTCCAATTAATAAATTAACACTCTTTTTAAAGACATCTATTTGAATTTCATTATTGTTTTCGTTAATGAATGAATGCAAATCTTGGATGCGGATATTAACCCACTTCCCGACTTCCGATAGAGCTGAAACTCGGCAGATAGACTCGTTGTCGTGACAATGTATTCTATGAACTTTTGGTAGAAATCAGGTACACACACGCTGTTAATATACAAAATAAATGTCGGTCCTACCCAATCGGCATTTGGCGAGGTTGGTAGGAGTGTTGACTCCAGTTCCTGGGTAGGAAGGTTCAATTGTTAGACAAACTGAAAAAAAAAAATTTAATAAATTTATCAAAATCTATTTTCTCCACTTTTTGGTGCCTTTCAGGTCTAGGTCTTTCCAGTCTCTATGAACTGTATCTACCTTATAAAATAAATATGAGTTTTTTTTTCTTTTATTGTTTTATAATTAGATATCTCATTCCCCACCATACAATGTTTGTAGGGTTTTTTTTTTCTTTGTATGTATTTATTTTGTTATAAAAAAATTAACATTTTAATATCTAATATAAACCTTTTAACTTACATTAAGGACACTTTACAATATATCTAAAACTATTCTTTATCGTATTTAGGCATAACCCACGAAAAGCAGCAAGGCTTTTTGCTTCTTTAACATCTGTCAGTAATTCATTAAAAATCTTAAATCCTTTAAAATAGACATTATTTTGGGTTCCCCACAAATTTTGTTTTTGGAAGTCTAAAATCTCCACAGTTTCTCGTGGGGTAGCCATGTATTCCGAAATTAAAATTAATATTCTTAAATATGTATTTTGGGAGCATCTTATATAAATATTAGGGTATTGTAAATTATTTGCTGGTAGGTTGGTAGGTACCGTAGTGGAAAAATATATCTGCTGTTAAAAATATTTCACATGAGTATCACTCAACCCCCCATATAAATTTATGTGCATTCGGGGGCATCACTATTTTGAATATTGTGAATCCGTTACTGAAAAAACAGTTCATATGTTCCTGCACTTAAGTTTGTCAATCTAAATCAGTGGTTTTCAAAGTGGGTTGTTGCGGGAGACTTCAATAAATAAAATTAGAAGAACTATTTTTTTAAACTTTATTATGGTTATAATTTTACAGAATGTCAATAAGAGAAATAAAAATCATACCCAAGTAATACAAATTAATGCGACAGACGCTCTTGTTTCTGTGTTTGAGACAGAGTGTGCGGTCATCTTCCAATTTTGTGCAAAGTCTGATATTTATGAAAAGTGGACACTATTTAACACAAAAAGGTAAGGGTAGTGAAATTTTTTTTACTACTAATAAAAAGTTTTAAAACCGCTGATCTAGATGAAACTATTAACATAAGCCAATAGGCGCATTTATAATTACTGTGGCAATGGCACGGCATGACGTCATAACAGGAAAGCAAAATGAATGGGTTTGTATGAAGACTTAATTTACTGTTAGCGGTAATGGCACGCCTGTTATGGCATCATGCCGTGCCGCGCCATTGCTGTAGTAATTATAAATACGCCCATTGACCACTAAATACCATGGCACTAATAAATAAGACTGGAAAAAGACATTGGGTTCATTTTTTACTCCCGTCTAAACAGGGTCTTAATGGTAGGCATATAAGTTAAAATAATTTAAGATTTCTGTTAATATTTTGCGTTCCTGCAATAACAGATATTTTGTTGAGTATTTTATTAAAATATTATTACAGGTTGTTTTCCATGATTTGTCTCATTACATTAATATTTTTTTAATATATATATATTATATTGTCCAATGAGATTAATTGCTTTATTTTCTCTCTCTCCCTTTGCTACTCCCCATATACCTCCTAGATTCCCTTCAGAATTAATGAAATACGTGTGTCTTAGGGTAAAACTCCACGAAATGTTTCTACATGAAAGTACAGTAAAAAAATTCTTAAAGTAAAAAGTTTTTCGAAATTAGATTGTTTTTTTCCCATACAAAACCACTTTTCCATAGAAGATTTTTAAACATCTTCATTGGATGCTGCACGCTGCACTACTCCTGGACTTCTGAACACGTTGTATAACATAAATATTTGGGGATAGTCTTCGATTATAAATTAATTTTTTGTCACATACACTCGGCGTCACAAATATTGCACCTGTTTCAAAATCTTACGAGACAAAAAGCAAATGTGCAGTGTCGTCGCCCTGTTACACGCCTCCGGATGAAACCACCAGTCTCTTAAAACTGTTGCAATGGGATCAACATCGCACTGTCGCATCCCTGATTGCAGTAGTGCCACCTCTTCGTCAGCAGCGGTTTCCATTTTAAGGGGTTGTTATCTAGCACTAATTATTCACATGTTTCCTCTTCATCATTCAGATAGTGAATGACCTACATTTGACTTAAACTGTTCCTTTTATAGCCCAGGAAGATGACACAAGTTGAGGCACCTGTAAAGAGTACATGCACATCATTTTTTTTAACGTCCCCGTACTTGGAAAATTTGTATCGTTAATGAAATGAAACTATTGTCTGATAAGAGGCCGTTAAATGTACATTCAATTAATATCGATATTGTTTGTGTTAGATGTATTGGCTCATGGCTTGGGGACACTTGAGCTTGAAACTTATTTTCGAAAATATGCGATTTTTGTGACGAGTGTATAAATATTATTACGAACAAAGCAAAAAAAATGCTCAATTTTATAAAACGAATTGCCCAAGACTTTTGTAATTATCTACTGTGCTCTACAGTGTACGTCCGTAAAAAAATATGTATAAAGGAATATGGACGTACACTGTATGGTGGTGTTTGTGGAATACCTCATATTAATAAAAAAAAAATTAATTATTTAATATCTGATTAATTGTTTAAAATATATATATATTTTAAACAATTTTTGAATTTTTACTTTGGATAAAATTCATCTCTCAAAAATGGTCCCATGATAACTCAACACAGTTACAATTCAACACACCTTTAAAAAGTGATATAAAGTCATTAGTAACGATGAAAAAAAAAAAATTAAACCTAACTTAACCCAGTTAATTAAGTTTTTGTTTCATCACTTTACATAACTTATATAACTTTTTAACGATGCGATGAATTAGCATTTTGATGATTTATCCGGTCACCCTCAAAAACACACTCTTGGAGGTTAAATTTTTTGTATACTCATTAGTCCGGAGCCAAATAGAGTATAACTCACCTATGTACCGCGTATATTCAGCCTCGCAGAGTTATGTTTCACTGGCTCCAGACCCAGACGGATGGGAGCAGTTGGGACTCGTTGTTCGGTATTCACATATAAAAAATAATAACTTTGTTCTGCAAACAAAAAAAAAAAAAGATTTTCTGCTAATAAAGTTGAAGTGCTTGAACAATTAACCTTTGGAATGTCGAGCTCCTGCTACCTAACGCTCCTTACCGTAGAGCGCCGAGGGTAGAAATCCCATAAACAAAATGTTCGCATTTACATACACTGATGGTGGGAGTTTTTGGGACCCAGCCCCAACCTCGGAGATGACCCCGGCTCGGTGCTAAAATGATACACATTGGGGACACAGGACTTGGAAAACAATATAATACATTTTTATATAAGCGGAAAATGTTGCTTTTGTAATGATGGAGGACTCATTTAGTTTTGGATTGAACTCGCGATACCTAGGTGGGAATCCAAAGTGTTTTTGCACTCGGCTACTAGCCGGTTAGGCTAAAATGTTTTAAAGGTTTCCGCTTCCAACATTACTAAAAGATTTCCACTTTATAAAATACTTATGGATGACTTGGCCAGCTGAGGAATTGAACACACTACGCCTGGGTGGGACCCAAATGCGATGTCAACTCAGCCACCGACCGGTCGATTGAATATACCATTCCGCATGTAGATATCAAAAACAAAAACTAAGAATTGTTTTGAATTTACAATGATCTCCCAACTGAATTGTGCTGTATTATCGACCAATATGAGCAAATAAATTAAATTAAACATTTTTTAAAAACTTTCGCTTATAATTTTTTCTTAAACATTAATTTATAAGAATTAAATTTCAAATTAAGAAGGCTCTCTTAAGAGGCGTATCGGCTCCCATTTTCTGATTAAGGTATGCTTACAAAATTCACAATTTCTCCAAGAATGCCCATAGTATGAATGGACAGTCCTAATATATATTTAAATTTTCTTCCCTGTCTCTATAAATCAACTATCTACCTGTCTCTCTTCATCTCTTCGCACTTCTTAGTCCTCTTAGTCTAATCGGTCTAATGAAATAGATTTAAAAAATTGGGTCCTCCCATCTGACAGAGTAAATAATCGCATAAAAACCCCTGTCGTATTTTATACATTTTTATGATTAATCTCTGCTCCTACTCATCGGCGATAGTTGTTATATTGACATCCTTGTCAACTTAGAAAATTACTCAATATCTATGACTTTTACAATAAGTTTTTTTTTATCTATGGAGTAACACCGTTCCAATTTTATTGATCGCCGGTGCCGCCATTCGCCATTTGTAATTTGTATTCTGATATTCTTTTTGGCTAGCCTCGCCTAGTTTTACCTCGAAAGTTTTACCTTGTGAACAATTTTTAACATGAATACCAGGAGCAATTGTAAGTAAATATTCTTTTGATAAGTTCGTGGTTCTGTTAAGATGAAATAAACCATCTCAAAATTTAACCTAGCGCGGCGCGTCCCCAAAATACCCATAAATCATGTAGGCACAGTAAATAGAGACGGAAATTCTCGTTTTCTATTGCCCTGATGCTCATATTTACGGTTGCTTGAGTTGTTTTTGATTTTTTCGCCAAATGCTGTAGCATGGAAACAAGCACTACTGTAAGTCAGTCAGCAGTTTGCAATAGTTTTTTTTTTACTCACTCGTTCCGGATAAAATGAAGAAATGGCATCCACCCGTGAGCATTGTTTCTTTGGTAATTATTTACCTACGACTACCGTTTGAGAAAATATTCCGTACATGTTAGGTTAGGTTGGATTAGGTAGAATTAAATCACAAACCAGCCTATACAAACCTAGCGTAGCCCACAAACTACTTGAAAACTGGGATATAACTCTAAAGGGGACGCGAGCAGGCGTTATTAAAGGGGCAATTTTTTGTAGTAGTAAAAACGGTAGTCGTAGGTAAATATTTACCGTTTCTTTTTTCGATAGTCATCGTGGTTCCGGTTTTATAGTATCCACCATCTCTATCCATACAATGCAAATACAGTGACATTTGACCTCGAGCATAATGTAATTTTATAACGGGTAAAAGGCAATTTTGTTAGCCAAAGATAATTTTTTTTTACTTCCTTTGTATTACCCGCTTTCCAAGGCCGTCTGCGAATTTTAAATGAAGAATGACGCTGTGGAGTGGTTACAATCCTTTGCTACGAAACCAGAAGTCGCGGGTTCAAATCTCGGCATGCGCAAGAAAATTTTATTTGATTAATTTGTGTTTTTCACATTTATTAATTCAATATAATATATATAGTATATTTACGGCATGTTCCAGATTGGTAGGTACTTTCGATATCGAACTGGCGAAAGACCGTCATTCAGAATCAAAACGTCACTTGAAATGGCTTTACCCGTGTTAGGTGACCAGATCTGAATAGCAAAGTAATTCCCCCACCTTCCTCCTCCACATTTTCTTCTCCACTCCTTTACCTTCAGCCTCACAACATACCCCAATTGTGAATGCCGTAGTCTCACTGGCTCCAGAGTTAGGTTATGTCAAGAGTATGTCTGGATGTGAATGAAACAAGAAGTGTGGGCCAAGACGGAGTTGATTGGTGGTCCACCTTTTCTGTCTACCCCTGCGATTAAACATCGTTAAGGTTATTAGTATTTTATTATGAAATTATTATTTTTCAGACGGTAACAGAAACAGTGGCGGCGGAAATTACCAGACCGGCCGGTACAACAACCCGGGAACTTTCATCCCTGCTCAGGTAAGCTACCATACATCAGTACTTCACCAGATAATACGTTACCAATAGAAATGTCTTTCCAAATGAAGATAATGCATTATTTTATTGAAGTTATATTTCGGAGGTTTAATGCTAGAAGTGCCTATATAGGAATGAAGATTGTATATCCATTTCTTGGTCTAAAAATGCTGAAACAATATTTTGATTTTATACATTAAATAGGCCACAATTTCATTAATCTAGTGAACCTGCCATAGGTATTTATACAATTCAAATAAGGGATGTATTAGAGTACTTTCTGGTACCTAAATCAAATTACCACAAGTACAGATACTTTCCAGCATTACCCCCAGATTTATTTATTTAGCCTTCTGTTAGACGTATGATTAGATTTATCAAAATTCAATCATTAAATGGTTACATTGTCAATTGTGTACTTTGGCAGAAGCCTATTTTAACAATACAAGTGAATAGAGGCATAGGGTGACGGGGAATCAATTCCTTAGATAATTTCGAAATATATATGAAACCATTGCTAGTATCTTTTTTATTTTATTTTATAAGTGTGTTTTTCAGGTTTATATGTAGGTACTTATTTATTTAGTTAAAATTTGACGCACTTGTGTTTACATAATTTTTTCACAAGTTTCTTCTATTATCTTAATTATTACAAATTTTTATTACCCGATTTAAAAAAAAAATTATTTGCATGTTTAAATCCTTAAGTGTTGTAAAATATTTCTCCACAGTGTAAGGTAACCCGAAATGAAGTTTTGTGATATTATTAATGTACTATTTGCACTCTGGAATGACCATGGATAAATAAGTGTGCAAGACAACAT
The DNA here is from genome assembly GCA_026573805.1 of Hesperophylax magnus. Taxonomy (NCBI): domain Eukaryota; kingdom Metazoa; phylum Arthropoda; class Insecta; order Trichoptera; family Limnephilidae; genus Hesperophylax; species Hesperophylax magnus. Next base: position 4,448,902 of record JAIUSX010000088.1, read on the forward strand.
GGAAAATTAATTTATTCATCTATTTGTTCAATGGATTACTGTTAATCTCACTGTGAAATCAGATGGGAGCACATCAGCAGAATGCTATCTGCTCAGTAAGAATCATGTTATTATCATTATAATTCGAAAATGCGGGATTAATGCTGGTATAAACTCTTAATGAATCCACTTTACATCATAAGCAGGCATTATTAATTCTATCATTTACTTATCCATGGATTCAGTGAATAATCATCACAGCGGGGTTTAAGTTAAAAGTTGTCTATTTACTTCTGTTCTATTATTATTTCTTTGGATTCATTCTCCCATTTTACCTGCCTTTGCAGCTCTCGGGGGGCCTGGCATTGTTCCGGAACTTTCCATCTCCGTTCCTTTCCCGTTTTTCCTTCTCGGTGCCATCCCTATCCACACGGAGACGGCATACAATATCATGATCTTCAGCCTCCCAACTGATGGTCCGTCCTATCTAATAAGGGATTGAACTCGCATCAGAGTGGAATTAAACCAAGCAATTGAATTAAACAAACTTAAGATGAATTTGTATTCACGAACTCTCGAATAATATTCATTTATAGAAATTTTTGTAGATCAATTAAAATGTGTAAATTTGTTTTAATCAGTCTTCTTGAATTCCGATTTAAATTAAAAATGACTCCTCCATTTTGATTTTCAATAGCGATGTTAAATCATCTGCAGATGTGATGTTTTAAATGCCTAGTATAAATATTGTTAAATAGATATTCTGATAAGTTGATGTGTTCCTTAAAGATTGTATGCCGCACCATGTGGAAGGGACACCATGTAGAGATATTCGACACGTCGCCATGTGACCGACGGAGGCGTGTCGTTTCACCTCCCTTTACTCATTTAGTCGCTCTGTTGTGCATATATGCGTTTGTATGTGTCGAAACCATCCATCGTGGCTGCCGACGTGTTGCCCTCCACTCGACGATTGATAAACAACATCGTTCAAAGGTTCAATCATCACCGAGTCTATTTGTCGCAACTAATTGATGAATTTTAAATATTATAACAAGCTTTTAACTGTGCACAAAAAAACAAACAATTTCTTGACCTATTTGCATAGCTTATTTGCCGATAATGCATTTATTTTGTCTTAACTTCAATTGTTATCATTATGGGTGAAACGGATCCTTAAAATGTGTTGGAGTCAGAGTCAAATAGACTAGAAGGAGTATTGATACGTTTGTATGATTTTGTTCATCAACCGTCCATTGGACGCACATTTAGATTGGATGTTTCGACGCAATAGATAAGCGTATACTCAGACAGTTAAGGTCACAAGTTTCTATCGGGGCGACCCCTCTTGGCATCTATTAGAGTCGCACACTTTACAATTCAATTTCGCCAAGTCAACAAGTCAAAATTTAAAACCAGTCACAAAGGTGGACTTTAGTCTATGGTCTGGTAAAGTGTCCTCTCTATGGTAGGTTGCTTTTAATGTCGGTCGCTCTGCTCGGTTCTTGTGATTTGGATTCAAACCCACTCTGGATGCGGGGGCACGGAGGGACGACCCGCGACTGGGCGATGCTCAACAGAAACAGTAATGGGTACGTCTGGGTTCTGCATACTATATCTGTGGGAGAGTGGTTAAAGCAACACAGATATTCTGATGATAAATAATCAATGGTCATATGTTACATTTACAGCTAATTGTACAATGAAGGATTGTTGCTGCTTTAATTACAAATGGTTATTCATTATTATACTTTGTTTCTTGTACCTGATAGCAAAAGCCTTAATATACATTTTTCTGTGGAAATTGTGTTTTTACATTTGGTCGACAAATGCAAAATTTAATATTCCTGTGTTTCTCCTTTTAAAATTGCTTTATAAAAATGGTCCATCTCTTTGATTTAATAATTTCGTCACTACAAATCCATTATCACGTGAGCCATCCTCAAATAAATCTAAATCCGTAGAAATAAACTAAAAGATAACAAATGGTTGCCAGTGTATATGGTAAATTAGATCTAACGCACGCGGAGATGGATTTGTAATTAAATACCTTGTCACGTAAGTTGTGGTTTTGCTGTTACAACATTTTTAAATACAAATTGTTTGAAGTGCTGATTTTATTTTTGTTTCCTATATACAACACCCCCATTTATTTATCTCTAACACTAACAATCAGAACTACGTCCCCTTTCACGTTTTATTCATTTTATAACATTCCCTCCATATTGACCATGCCCAATTCTTCTTATCTCCAGCAGTAAAACTGTTGCGGTGCTCGCTAAGTTACCATTAACCTCATATTCGCGGCTGTCGCATATGTGATCCATCAGTGGCTATCCCCGTAGCAGACATTGCACATGTAATCCATGAAGTTTCACTAGAACACCTACATTGTGAAAAGGTTAAGTGGAACTCTTGTGGCACTCACATAAACACCAATCCATTGAGTTATAATAGTGAATATTATGCTATACAGCAACCGGTGCAACAACAACAACAGCAGCAGCAGTATGGGGGTCAGCAGCAGAGTGGAGGTCAGCAGCAGCAGAGTGGTCAGCAGCAGGGTGGGGGCCCCCCGCGGCACCCCAGCCAGGGTCAGGGCTGGGCCACGGATGGACCCTCCCCCAACATCACCCCTGTGAAGGCCGCCTTCCAGGCCCTGCCGCCCCCCACCCCCATTGAGACTGACGAACCTGAGGCCGAGGTCACCCCCAGCGAGGCGGGAGAGGGAGAAGAAGGGGGACGCAAGAAGTGGATGAAGAAAGGTTGAATGATTATTTTTTATTCATAAAAATTCCTAGCACTAAATTGTCTTATCGCTTTCCGTGTTTAATTAATAATTCAGGCAAAAGTCACCTACATGCACAAGTTTTGAGATGATGTCAAAATTTAAATGTCAGAAATAATCTTATTTGAATATGCTTTTAAATTTTTTCTATTATTATTCGGGTTGATAAAACTTGAATTTTCGGTTACACAAATTTTAAAATCGTATTGTGATGTTTATGTAATATATTTTCCAGCTTTCAAATTTGCAGTATCTTAAAAATTACTTCTTTTTCAAGTTCAATAACTATTTAGCTTATTAATTAGTTCATTTAAAAAAAGGCAATTCTTACTACGGCATAAATTGTCAAATATCATGACTTGAACATACCTCATGAAAAATACATCTGATTTTAATTCCCCATTTTAAATCGATTTAGTCTAATGTACAAACATACATAGCGCCCTTGAGGTGATTTTTCACAAAAAAGGTGCTATATAAATTATCAAATTATTATTTTGCTTAATCGGCGACGATAACCATCACTTTTCATAAATCTTCCCATTTGTATTGCTTTTTTTTTTTAAATAATTTATTGGATAATTTGTATAGCGCCGCTTTTGTGAGATATCACCTCAGGGGCGCTTTACAGTTGATGCAGGTATTACAAAATATAAATATTACAAAAATAAGTGAAATTAAGTTAAATAAAATGAAGTACATGAACAGGTGATTAAGTACAGGAACAGGTGATACGAAGATAGAAGATTAATTATATTATTAAACAAATAAGTTTGAAGAAACCCAAATGAATATATTTTGAAAGCTGAATGATAAAAAGCATGGCATCTGCAACTATGTCAAGCTGTATATAGATATAGATCAAGCTGTAAAATTAAATAAAAAGTTACAAGTAATATATAATAATATTTGTTTGCAGGCGTGGCGGGCTTCAAGGTGAGCATGCGCGAACGTCGGCGCCGGCAGAACCGCCAGCTGCGTCGCCTCATCACGCCGAAGAATGCGCTGATGGTGCTCAACGAGCTCACACCTGGCAGTCAGCACGAGTGCAGCGTCCAGCCCGAGGCAGAGGCCTTCGCCGGCTCCGTCACCAAGCAGTACGTGGCCGTGCTCAATGTGGAGGGCATCGAATACCGGGGCACTGGTAACCACTCTGACTATTTAATACACTAATTATTAATACTTATACAAGCTGTCTAAGTGACTATTCCAAAGTCTGTATTCACTCTGAGACTATTCCAACATTTATATGAACTCTGACATACTATTCCAATCTTTATAAGTAACCTGAGTGACCATTCCAACATTTATAATTGGCTTACTAGTTCTATATATGCTGTGTGTATGTTGTAAGTCCCTATTTTATCTACTAAGATTGATGTTGTTCTTTAGGATTCGGCTTTAACTGATATCCGGTGGTCACTGTTTTAATTATCTTCTCTCATTTGATTGACAATGTATAAGTTCCCCCAGTAATGTAATATTATGCATCGTTGTATCCCAAACTTCACATGATGACAATTCACTGCGCAAATCTGAATGTATCGATAAAAATAACTTCCGGCCTTATTAGCCGTAGAGGTATTTGAGATCCGCATGTTCTGTGATTATCTGACCTAGAACTCCTGATACGCTGATCAATGAATTCAACCATGTATGCATCTGGTAGTGATTGAGGTTACATTTCCATGTGGCAGGTCCCTCCAAGCTGCAGGCCAAGAACCACGCAGCGGAGGGCGTCATCAGAGATATGATCATCAAGCAGATGGGGAAGATCCCCGAAGCCACTGCTGCGGCGTCCGTGACACCATCGACGCCAACGACCCCAGCCACCTCTGAGGACGTAGAGATGAAAGTTGGTAAGTAATCATTTAAAACATCCAAATCAAATAATGAACCTGTAGATAATTGCTGTAGAAAGAATTATTGGCGGTAGTGTTTGCGGACAATACAATGAAACTATGTAGTTTATGCTTGAGATGGCCGTAGCCGTGTGTTTAGTGATCTCCCTCCATTCAAGACGACAACTTAACCTAGTTGGGAATGCCATAGTCCCACTGGCTCTGGGTAGTCGGGATTCTGGTATTCCCGTATATAATTTACTCATATTTTTATTAGAAACGCCTGGAGAAGAGAAGGATGATGAAGGACCTACTTTCCCTATGATCCAGCTTGCGTCCTACGCACTTCACAAGCTGTTCACAGACTGGCAGACTGAAGGGTTCAAGGTACCCTCTCTGGGGCCCAACAAGGTATATTACTTCTTTAATATGAAAATTGAATACCATCGGTTTTTTTTATAGCTGCATTCAGAACCGTACACTAAGTACCCACAATCGTACATGCTCAATGGTTTTATGCTCATTCAAACATGTTTGTGTGTATACCATCTCGTTCAAGGTATTAATCAAAAGTCCGTGTTTTCAGGTTGCCCCCCCCGGTAGTGGCGCCGAGACCCCTGCCTCGGTGGTGACCCCCGCGCCCAAGGCGCCCCGCAAACCCCCCGTACTGCCACCCTGCCCCGAGGCGTTGCACCCCTGCGTGCTGCTCAGCCAGATGAAGGGGGCGCTTGTCTACAGCTTCCTGGCCTGCGAGGGGGTCAAGCCCAATGGACAGATCTTCTCGATGGGGGTCATTGTGGACGGAACCACCTACATTGGAAAAGGTAAATGCATCAACTGTCAAATCAATTACAAGCACGTTCCAGTGTGGAAGATGCTCTCATTATCGTCTTGGTGTAAGACCACCATTCAGAATTGAAACGTTGCTTGAGATGTGTCAGATTTGAATAGCCAGGTACTTCCCCACCTTCCTCTTCCATACTGTATCAATGGAAAAGTGCTGTGTATAGCGACCCCTAGCTTTGAAACATCACGCATTTAAAGGGTTAAACTGGGCGACAAGGGAATATTACGTCGACGGCAATCCATCACCGTGTAAATTATATTTCGCTACTTTTTAGGAGAGACATAAAATAAAATGGTGATGATTTTACCCAAATGAAAGACAATTGAGATGCGCAGAGTGATTCTACTTTCATTGTAACACTTAATATACTATATTAATCCACCCGTTGTAGGTTTATTACCGCTGTCAAATATCATTGCAGGATGACTCACGCCGTCGACGATAACGTGTAACAAGTGCATACCGTCTCCGTATCAATAATAATATCATGTTTTTCTTCCAGCTCCAAACAAGAAGGAAGCCCGAAAGTTGGCTGCGCAGCGAGCCTGCGAAAGCATCTTCAACATAGTCTACCCTAAGGCGGAAGTAAAAGTCCCCATTGAAGACATGTGAATCAATCGGAAAAACAAACCTAAATAATAATTATAATACAACACAATATTCATAGCTCTAGTATTCTGGCTCCAGCATCTTTCGAACTCGAGTGACTATTTAATTTTCCAAATAGGTATAGATTATACAGTCTGTAATATAAATCTGAACAATATGAATGTGAGATTCAATCGGAATTCAAATTTATGTGATTTTTTTTTTTTATTATTATTTTTATGAAATAAATGTAATACAGTGCTTATTTATAGTAGGCACCGGTTAATGTGATCATATTATCTACCTTGACAGTTTTAAAAGATATATATTTAATCCAATGTCCCGCTCTGCTGGGAATAAGGCTCAGATACCTGGGAAGACACAGTGTGGAACCAGAAGACATCGCCACATATCCAATGACAGCCCTGGTGAACTTCATTAAAGGGACCGGGTTACTGGCAAGGGAATGAGGTAAAATGGGAGATAGTACAATGGACCTATGGCCTAAGTGCTCGCGGGGAACGTAAGTAAACCGCCTCCGACTTTTAAAAAAAAAAAAATAATAATCCAATGTTATACGATAATGAGCTCCGGAGACAGTCGGGGTACAGAGCTAATTATGTCATAACAATGCTGAGTCAAATAGATAATTGGTGTTATCCCGATGAGTTCAAATTAAACGATGATCAGGCTTCTAGGTTATATCTGTTCGGTGATGAATAAACATTATCCAATGGAGGCTAAACACAAACCGGTGCCTACCAGGTACATAGTATACTAGATTTCAACAATTCGCGTGAAAACGTGTGAAGATAAGTAAGGTATCAAATCGAGGTTCAACATGCAATACCACAAATTGAAACAAATTATTTCAGAGAGCAAAAAAATAAATGCGATATTGCCCTTGGAAATCACATATGCAGTGGTTGTGGTGTTACATGTTCTAAAATAAATAGAATATTGTAACAAATATTCAGCATTCTGTGAATTAACGTACACCTAGAAAATGATTGCAATTGTAAAGATATTAAAATATCGCCCTCGAAGTGATTTTTCACACAAAGATGCCATACAAGTTTTCCAATTATTATTATTATTATGACTATCTGTGAAAAATCACAGGTAATCAGAATTCTCGACAAATCAGTTCCAATTTTAAAATGGCAATTAAAATAATTTTCTGTTAAAAATATTATAGGTAGGTACTTTATCACTTATCTGAATTCTCCCAACGAACACTTCCAATTTTTAAAATGATGACACTTAAATTCAATTCAAATCTGAGTTTTAGAGTTCATCAGGGTATAACCCCGATTGAAAATTGGAACTGAAATATTGTGACCGTCATATGATTGCCTAATATCCACCAATGAAAAACTCTGAAATTCTATGGAATAAACTTTCAGAGTTTTTCATTGGTGTATAGCATAATAAGTAGGCTCCGAATCAGAATTTTTCTATCTATATATTGGCATATCTATAGTTTTTTAGGACCAATTTGTTTCATACAAAAAGCCCAAGTTATCGATCTAGTGAGTGGTTTAATTATGGAGTTCATTAAACCGGAGTTACAGACACAACCAAAATTAGTATTTTTTAATTATTATTTGGAAAAATTGTCATATTCACGGTGGTATTGCAGGCGGAACCATGATATTATTTATACACTAAATATTCTTGGTGGATTATGTGATCCAGGAATATCTAATTTATAACATTTTTTTGTTCAGAAGCGGCTACATGTTTGATATAACGCCTTGTCTATATTTTTTTTTCAAATTAACCGTTAATGTTTCATGTATCAATCTTATAATCTTGACTTCAAATTTTAATATTGTATTTCTGTGTGTGCTTAAAATAAAATTACGGAGAAGCAAATAAATGAGGTGGCATGATCTGTGTGCGTTGAAGAAAGGCTGGCTAGATTAATCCATTTATTATAATTTATTATTTGACCTAGCGCTAGGATGAATTGTGTGAATGATCCAATTTTATAATGTAATTTTTATTGAACAGAATAAATAAACCAATAAAACTCTACATATTTGTTATCATTATCACAATGAATCACAAACACAGTGGGACAAATAGGTTTACAAGAATCAGAATTGCGATCATGCTTACCGGGAGCACAAAAAAATAAATAAAAAATATTGATTTTGTTCAATTAAGGATTTGTAACAAGGTGTGAGGATCCTATATATTATTAATTTGGTTTCGGTGTGTGGCACTCAAGTATTGACAGATTTACCATTGTGTATTTGCCACATTGGCAAACCTTAAATCTTTGTGGGTCCCTGCGGGGTTGCCAAACCTGCAATTTAACCACCGAAAGACAACAAATTATTATAAACGTTAATTACTCGTCTGAAATATCCATACAAATTGAAAATATCTCCCGAGTAAAAATAAATACCGCCAACGGGAATTGAACCCGCACCTTCTCATGTCCGGTCAGGTGCTCTGGACCACTGAGCTACGTCGGCTTATTCCCAACCTGCCAAATAATTCAATATGTACAAGTACTTCAATCGACAATTACATACTGCTTATTATATTTTTTTCACCCGTAAACAACCAAATTGGATGGATATTTCAGGCGAGTAATTAATGCTTATAATAATTTGTTAACCTTTGTGCTATGCATAAAAACCTTGTCTTATAAACATTAGTTTATCATTAAAAAATAACACCGACAGACACAAAAAAAAATAGGTTGGAAGATATCATTTTTGTTCAACAACCTTTAGCAGGCTGCACCCTCTTGGCTGAGGACTAACGAATCCGCTCGCTAATTTCATCATTATTTTAAAACTGAGGACTCCATTCTTGCATATTGGAAATCACAAGCCCATCCTGCGTCCGGACTGGCTTTTGACATGAAAAGAGCTGAGGAAAAGGCTTCCCGCTCCCTTGAGAAAGGATGCCGAATCCTGCACGCCACGGAGTTCGATTTCAACACAATATCGCACAATAATTACTACTATGAAGCAAGCCCTATTTTTGCCCGACAGTTTTTGTAACACTTCTTTCATTCAGATGGTAAAAATCCAATGATGCAGTCGCATTCGAGTATTAACGGTTCTTCAAATTTGACCATATTAAATTCATTAGCTTGTTATTTCGATAATAATTTATTTAAATTATTGACGTAATCCCATGGTAACGACACATTGGTAAGATGGTAAATTAGTACAAAATATACAAGGACCGCTATACCAAACTGCCGTGTTATTTACTTACTATTTTCGCCTGCCTGCATAACTGCCTCGCAGGAAATGTGGATATTTTCCACATCTTCCATGTCTACATGTAATGTCATAGGGTGAGTGATACAGCTTGCCCCTGATACAGTAATCGGCCCTTTCATGTTTGACACCAGAAAATAAGACTTACAATGTTTCTATCTCACTATATTACTCAATATCCTTCATAAAAATGTAACAACATCCTCGTCTATCACTCACAAGTTCCACAGTTAACCACCATGCGATGCTTGTGTATTTAATGGCGTTATCTTGAAACATATGCTAATTTCATATGCGTCATTTCTGAAGTTTTTATTAGGGTAAGTTCTTTTTGCTATGCACATATAATAGTCAGAGATTGTGTTTAAACGTGATTACTTAAATTTTTTAAGTGTATGCCTTATTTTTAATGCTGTTGTCATTGTTTTTAGGTTAAAATTAGTTGTTTTTAGTGAGTGGCTAATAACTGTCACTCCAAAAGATACAAACTATAGTTATAGCCCCCCGGCCAATTCCTATGATTTTTAGGAAAAACTGCTGTTTATTCATTTTAACAATAAATGAATAATACCAAAAAACTGCTTCCCTGTGTAAATTTGAAGTGAATCAGAAAATAATATTATGGATTCCATCACGCGTCATGCCGAAGAATCTGGATCATATCCTATTACAGTGCAAGATAATGAAGATCATTCTTGTACATTTTTTTGCGTCATTATTATTAAACTTATTTTTTTATTACAACAAGTAACTTGTTTTATTATATTACATTAAAACACTGGTAAGAAGGCGGGTAATAATGACCAATTATTTAGGGATATAAAACATGTCTTTTAACCCTAGATTCATAACCTTATCTAAGAGGAACATTATTTGTAAACATTCGTCTCACAGACGACTAAATTTAAGTGACGAGTTTTGGGGTACTTGTAAATAAAATAAATAAATTAAGTATGGCACACTTTAATATGTTTAATTAGGTAACAAAAAAAATAATAAACGAGTTAAAATTAAATTTCATCAGTACATTCCACACACATGAGGCCGCGATGGTCCATGCACATATACTTTTTGCATTGCTTGCATTGGAACCTTGTCATATGCCGTTTTTTATAATCACAATAACCACAAACCTTTTTTTGAGTACCACTTGGACCAGGTGTGGCAATGATAGGCATTTCATCTAAAACTTCGGCGATTTTCCTTTTTAGGCATCTCTTCAAAGTTGGCATTTCGTGTCTTTTACGTAACTATGTCGTTATCACTGTCGGAATCTGTCGGTACCATTTCATCTAATTCAACATGATCTTCGACATCACTGATTTCTACGTCCTTTTGCTGACTGGTAAAATCATCATCACCAGAATCAGATAAACGATTCAAATAGTCATCAATTTGCCGATCATCCATTCTAAAATAAAATAAAAAGATTTGATGTAAAATACACACAATAATACATTTTTAACGATAAAATAAGATGTAACTATAAATAATAACTCATATAGAATAATATCATTTACTTACTTTTACTCTGTATAACCAGAACTCATCAAAAAAAATTTTTTCAAAATAACTTGCAGTATCGTCAAAAGTTACACTATTCATAAACATTCGTCTCTCAGACGTTCAAAGGTCTATAACTTGTCCACAAGACTTCACTGCGAGGCAAGCACACCCGCGTTACTGATGAACAAGCGATCTAGGAAGGTACTTGAGAGGTCATCATTCTATCTCTTTCACTCGAGACACTAGAAACAAATTTACGTTTTGTGCGGTCTGTGGGACGAATGGTTATGAATCTAGGGTTAAAATATTTTTGGGTGGCCAATAACTTTAGCAGGGCACGGCCAATAACTGTATCATATACCCTAAATTTATTATTATTATGCTTATTATATTTTTCGTAATTTTCTGCAATCGCTGTTGCAATGATTAGTGATGGGTGAATTTGCGGGAATTTATTTTTAGGGAATATTCCCGAAACCTGTGAAATACCTAGACTATCCAGTGAGTTGTTTCTTACAATGAAATTTCATGTTATTTACAAATGTATCATATTCATTTGAGCATGCTGAGAACAGAACTTTTTGAATTTTTGGAAAATATGTAATAGTAATAAGCCACCAGTGTTGAAATTTGCGGCCGGCCGATAAGCCACGGTACATACAATGACATTCGAATTATCAATTGTGTCTCATGTGACATCATGAGACACCACATTCTATACATTTTACCAAAGTTCACATTGAATGCTCATGAATTCATCATTTTTGGAGATATTGAAAAATCAATTTTACTGTCGTCATTAGGCTAGCTTTAGACTTGTAAGTTTTTTCGTAAATTTACGACTTCTAGCCAATGGGCATATTGGATTTTCAAAATGCAATATGCCCATTGGCTAGAAGTCGTAAATTTACGAAAAAACTTATAAGTCTAAAGCTAGCCTTATAAATATAATACACTTTCATAAAAATAATTGTTTCTTTGTTTGCGCGTTTGTACGCGTTCCTATACCATTCATCTGATTTCAAAGTTTATTTTTATTAGTGCCAAATTTAGAGAGTAGTTTGAATGGTAAAAGAAGTCGGGGACCCTCGAGAAAGACTTTATTGTAAAAATGCCCGAGGAAGACATGGCACAATTAAGTGAAACCAATGCTTATAATATATCCTATACCCTTCCTAAACACGAGTTGTTCTCAATTAGAGAGGTGTTAATTAAATTTACAGCTTAGAAGTTTTTTTTTTTGTATTACTTATATGTCATTCATTTTCGTTTTATATTATTTTATTTCTTTTTATATGACCTAATCGTTGATAATTACTTATAATAATGTTAATCTCCTTTTTTTTATGAAACTTATAGAATAATAGAATTATATTTCAATAAACGAAAAAAAAAATATTACAAGTAGTTGTCAGGTACTCTGGAATTTACAACTCAAAAATTTACCCCAAACCATTTATAAGTCCCCGAGCAACGCAACGCCGGGTACACGTCAATAAATTCCACAATTTTGGGAAATATCTATTAAGTTGGGAAATATTCCTGGGTGCACATTATTATACACTATTTCGTGTTGGTTTTTATACTGTTCTTGCAAACTAAATAAGTAAGGAAAGTGTATTAAAAAATCAGAGTGCAGCTGGATAGATCTCCATAAGTGGAATTGAATGAGTGTTAAAAACCACGCAACCTGGATGGTGAAAATGATCGATGAACCCCATAAATAAACCACTAATGGACCAGCCCAGCCATAAATCAACTTCTATAGATTGATAACTTCGGGCTTTTTGTATGAAACAAATTAGTCCTAAAAAACCATAGATATGCCAATATATAGACAGTAAAATTCTCATTCGGAGCCTACTTATTATACTACGCACCAATGTAAAACTTTGAAAGTTTATTCCATAGATTTTCATTGGTGGATACAGTTAGGCAAACATAATATTTTGGTTCAAATTTTCGATCAGAGTTATACCCCCCTGGACCCGACCCAGCTCTAGTTGGGAAAGGTAATGGATTAAAACAAAAAAATTCAATTTAAGTATGTACAGATTGACACATTTAAATTCGGAGGTAGCCAAAGTAGGAACCAAAAATCACTTTTATTCAGGATGGTTTTGCATTCACAAAATTTACACTAGCTTTGCCACCATTGCAAAATGAAATATGTCCCTCTGTAGGTTTGTACTTTGAAAGAATTGTCAAGGAGTAATGCTCAAAATTGATTTAATTTATTTACATTCTGTCAACACATTGCACATATTATTTAATTAACTTAATGACAATATTTATTAATACAGTTCAATAATAAATCCTCAACTCCACAAGAAGCAACTATTAAAAACAAGATTATGTACAGATTCTTACTTATGACTCGTAGTGATGTGCAGGAAATGTTATTTTATTTCTACCTACGTAATATTCTGGTAAAACGCAATTAGTTTTGAATTACAAACCTCAAATATTCATTACTTCGTCATATTATTCAGGAAAAAATAAAAATTCTTGTTAAAACTAACTATCGATTAGAATTTATTTAATTTGTACAAGAGTGAAATCACTAAATAAACAATAATAATTTATTATAAACAAAAACAAAACCCGCATTAAGATTTCACAAATCAAAATAAACTATGTATTATTTATGGTCAAATAAAAAGTCTATCCAACAAAAATGGTTGAATTTATAGTTTTAAATACTAAACAAGTTGTTCAACTACAAATAAATTAACTTTAATAAATTTTATATTCATGCACCAAATATTAGCACAATCATCAATAAAAAATGCAACAAATTTTTTATACAATTTTGATGATGAGTCACTTAACTGTGACACAGAATGATCTTTAGTAGTTGCAGAAAAATAATTACATATCAGAAAAACAAGAAAGCTGACTTTTCCGACTTGGGTATCTAATGCTGAGGACAATACAACAATTCAAACGAAGTTGGAATGGATTCACGACAAGGCATGCTATTGTCCTACTGTCTGTCCAAGTGCATTTACATGCGGACAATGCGGCCGTGGCAGTAGAGGAGGTAAGACATTACCCTGCCATCTATCTCCAGGACAATGTCTCGGTACATTAATTGTCCTCCACACTTTTGTTCACACTAGGACAATGGGGTCGAGAGCTGGGACAATACAATGTTGTTGGTCTTCTGGGGCCTAGGAGTCAAAAAGTCTAATGTTCATTGCTGCATAAATTTTCTTTCAAATTAGTGTAGATCTCATCTCTATTGGTTTTCTGAAGTGATTTCCAGTTGCAACAAAATGAAACGGCTCAAATCTGCGATACACATGCCAGTGAAAAAGCGTGCTTTTGGCTGCCATTCTAAATACTTGCGTGCTTGTAGGTCAGTGCACACACGCCAGCTACTCACATCTCTAGTTTTGTGCGTGTAGCTGGCTGAGACGGAGGTCCCGGAAGAAATAAGAAACAAACTGCAATTTTATTTTTGTAAAGCACATTTTCTCTGTATTCTACAAGCGTTGGTAGCTGCGATAACGTATAACCACTGGAGCGCTTTGCGACAATTTTTTGCAAGTATTGCGCAATATCTTAGTAGTACCTCTAGGTACATCCTAGAGTAATTATTGAGTCTAAAAATATGGAATAAACTGTGAAATCTAGGTGGATTCACTGGCTATAAACTGCAGTAATCATTTCATATTGTTTCTTTACTAATATTTTGAGGAATGATGTTAATTGTATCGAATGGCTGAATTGATTGCGCAACACGAAGCGCTCCAGTGGTTAACGAAGTTCAGAGTCTTTTCATTGCCCCACTGAGCCATTTTGATCGCGAAAATATCAACTTCTGCAGCGCACACTCATGTTTACTCTACTAGTTAATGGCAGAGTGCATTTCAGATACTGGCACTCGCCGTGCGATTGAACGGCATACGAGCTACTAGCATGCGAGTTACTAACGGAAAGTACAGGTGCCACTGGCACGCCGAAGACCGCTACTGGCATGCTTTTGAGCGAGTTACAAGCATGTGTATCTGCGGCTTAACTAATGACTCAAATATTAATTGTATTTAAAAAAAAGCATGGCTGAGGTTAAAAATATATACGTATTCGGTGAATTGATCGACAGTGAGTTTAAAATATAAAACTATGAACATGGTATTATTATTTTAACCTTTAAACAAATTTAATTTATTTTGTTTTGCTCTGTACATATATAATTATTGTATAATCAACAATATTGCTTAAATTCTAGGTGATGTTGCTACATAATGCTCTGCATTTAACTGAATAACCGGCAAAATAAACAAATCTTCGGACAGCACCATTTTGACAATTGAGTGATCCCCGTTAAACGCCAATTCTAGGTGCGTTTCATCTCCTCAGCTTTCAACAACAAATTGTGATCAGCTGAAAGAATAACGGTTAGATTGACAAAAATGTGACGAGAAACCAACAGAATGTCGTAAAACATAACAGAAAAAAAAACCTGAATTTAATTGAGAAAATTAACAATTGGATTACATTGGGATGCCAATCATGCTTCTTTCGATATAAAATACTTCAATTCATCTAAAATGATACCTTGCCCAAACGATAATTTTTTTTTATTTTTTCTCTCCTGTAAAAATGTATAAATAGCTTTGTCCGGACAGGCGAGTATTGAATAAAGCTAGACAAGTGCAAACAAGTATCGAGCAAAAGCTGAACAATAAGGTAGGCGCCATATTACGCTATACACATCATGGCTTGGCCTATTTCAGCATGTCGCTCGCCATACATTCCCATTGGTAGTATACTGAAATAGGCTAAGCCACGAAAATATAGAGCGCTTATAGAGTGGTCTGTGACAGGCTCAATGAAAAGGCCCGAATATATATATACATTTTTTTTTTTTAAAGAAAGACAAACATTCCCAGGTTACGAATAACTTGACAATTTTTGAAAATCTTTTGTAAAAAAAGCTAAAATTGATTTCATTTACTATATTTTGCTCCTCTGACTACAAAAGTATTTGTTTGTTAGTTGCGAATTGCTTCTCCCACGTCAGCCGCCGTCTAGACAAAGCTAATGACAGATATAATGTTATGCCGTCACAGTAACCAAAATAATTGCCTAGAGAGAAGTGATATTGTTGCTGGCCCCTAGAGCAATACGAGTCTATACATCATAGAACCGCCCCGAGCAGAACAGTAGAAGGGCCGTAGTGGTGGGATGGGCGGCAGGGGAGTTAGTCGGGGGTGTGCGGCACCTCTGTGCTGAAGTAGGGCGCAGTGTTGCGTACCAGCAGTGTGTGGCACACGTCGCACACATGGGCGGCGCGACCTCGCGGGCCCGACGTCACCGTGTGCACCAGACACGCGGCGCAGAATATACGCCCGCAATGCCGGCAGTGTTGCTGGAAAACAAATTGATCACATCAGTAAAATTACAATTTAGTATTGTTAACGATATTATAGACAGCCCTGATGCACTAAGGCTTATTTTCCATTGTACAATCTTTAAATTGCAGACAGCGAAGAAAACATATCCAGGTTCTAATTATATATAAATTAAAATAGGGCATGAAGTTGATCCCTGTGGGATTCTTTAGTAATTAGGATTGTTAAATTTTCAACTCTGTGTTTCACAAAATTTCAAATGCAACATTGTCATCAAATGGCCAATCGGGGCCATTTTGTTTTACTGACACGCTAATTCTAGATCTGTTTCAGCGTTTGAACGAATTGTGATCAGCAGAAAAACACAACTATGCTTGTCAGAAGCTTAAAAGGAACTAGAAAAACTGTTTGACGGGGACCTTTCAAATGTCAAAAAAAGTGTACACTGCTGCAGTTATTTTCGTGAAAACGTCAATCGTTTATGCTTTAGGTCATTGTTTATAGTATATTGAAGTTATATAAACTTTGACTTCAAACAGGCATATGACAGTATAGATAGGGAGAAAATATATGAAATACTCCTAAATTTTGGTATACCGCCCAAAATAGTCAAGCTTGTAAAAGCAACGATGGTTGGTTCACGATGTCGAGTAAGGATAGGAGGTGAAACAACGGAGGATTTTAACGTCTCCCAGGGGCTGAAACAAGGTGATGGCTTAGCTCCCACTCTTTTCAATATTGTTCTGGAGCACGTCGTGAGGAAGACAATGATTGCTACCGACTCAAACATTTGCTACAAAAGCAATCAAATAGTTGGATATGCAGACGACCTTAACATTGTCGGAAGATCCTTACAGGCTGTAAGAGAGGTGTTTGACCCTTTGGAGACTGCAGCAAGAGAGGTGGGCTTGCAAATCAATGAGAACAAAACTAAAATCATGATGCAAATCAGAACCCCACACCGCAGAATAAAAGATAAAGTGAATTTTAAAAACTCCTATAACTTTGAAGTGGTCGAAGACTTTGCCTACCTGGGCTCCATCATAACGCAGGACAACGAAGACCCAGTAGAAGTAAGAAAGCGCATCACAGCCGCTAACAACACTTACTTCGCGTTGCTGCCAGTGTTCAAATCCCGAAACGTCCGTAGGAAAACCAAAATAACCCTGTACAAAACAATTATTAGAACGGTCTTGGCCTATCGATGTGAGGCGGGAACACTGACAGCAAAGTCTGCGGAACGGCTGGACACCTTCGAAAGAAAGGTACTTGGAAGAATCTTAGGAGCGGTGCGAGAGGGAGAGGCATGGAGAATCCGCCACAATAAGGAGCTATATGACATCTACCAAGCTCCCAGACTCTCTACTCATTTACGGCTCCAAAGACTAAGATGGGCCGGACATGTGCACCGAATGCCAAGCACACGTGTACCAAAGAAGGTTCTAACAGGACACCCGGGAGGCAAACGAAAGGCGGGCAGACCTAGGCTGAGATGGGAGGACGATGTCAGGAAAGATGCCAGAGGACTACTCCATGTTGCAGATTGGAAGACGACGGCCGAGGACAGAGGGCGGTGGAGACTCATGTTAAAGGAGGCCAAGGCTCGAAATGGGCTGTAGCGCCATTGAAGAAGAAGAAGAAGTTATATAAAAATTAGAATTAATATTTTGTAAAAAGTTATGGGCTGTAAAATAATACCTTTCTTTTGGATGTGGTGAAGTTTGAATGACACGAGGAGCATTCGTCCACATCATCCTCGTGTTGCCATCTCACTTCCACATCAGATCCTCGTATTCGCTCCAATTGCACCTGAAAGGGACAGAAAATATTCAACAGTTTGTCTTTTAAGTTTCAATCGGATCTGAAAGAACACACAGCGCTTTTCTAGTCAATTCTCCTTCTATTATACGTTGGCTATCATCGGGGCAATCTTCACCCTGCAGGATGGTGAGGTGCGTCTTCCTGTGCTATGATTTCCAACAAACTTCCCCTGGATTATCTGTTGGGTAATCTTATATTTTTGTAGCTCTTCACGACGGGCCAAGATATTGTAGTTTTCATCTACATATTTACATGTACAGGGTTTTCCAATAAGAGGTGTTATTTTGATATTCAATCGTAAAAGATCAATGGTTTCGTTGCTTGTGTGGCACGTAGCGCTGTCTTGTTGAAAGTAAACGTTGTGCAGATCAATACCATCCAATTCCGGCCATAAAAAATCATTAATCATCTCTCGATAGCGCAATCCATTCACCGTAACTGTTGCTCCAGCCTCATTTTCGAAAAAGTAAGGTCCAATGACTCCGCCGGACCATAAACCGCACCAAACAGTCACACGTTGAGGATAGAGACGCTTTTCAACAATAACTCTTGGGTTTTCCAAGCCGCAGATGCGACAATTTTGCTTGTTGACGAAGCCACCGAGGTGGAAATGGGCCTCATCACTCAAGATGATTTGCATTTGATTCACTCAAGTGAATTTTAATAATTTCAATGCGATGTTGAAGCGTGTATCGTTCCATTTTTATTAATGGCGTAGTTTCTACTTGTCAAATGTTAAAAAATGACAGCTTCAAAAGTAACATCTACCGAAATAGCGGGCTATTCAAAATAACACCTCTTATTAGAAAACCTTGTATATTGTCTAGTACAAGATTGCAATTTTATGCTGTTTGATGAAAAAATTTAAATTTGTTAAAGTAACTTAATCCCTCAGGCCTCTGGCATATTCTGTCATTAACTTATAATTTAACCTATAAACTTTTGCGTCACATATTCTCCTTACACTTCTTTCTTCGTCCATTCGCTCACCGAACCAAACGGCGTCTGGCGCTAGTAAAAACTGCAAAGGCACTGTACTGGGTATTATCATTGACTGCTTCAATGGCACCTGCACGGCCGACCCTGCTTCCGCTCAACATGCCCAAACCATCTTTACTAAATATGTACATAATTAAACCATTTTAGCTTCAAATCGCCGATCGATGTACCTAGAATGCGCTAAAAATTTCTCAGAGCTGATTTTTTTTATTTTTTTTATGTGACATCTCACAAGAGTGTCCCTGCCTGTGCAGTGCACAGACAGGGGAACTATGTCACCACCCGGTTGGGCGGCGTTGTGAGGCGGAGTAAGGTAGGGGCTATAGGAAGGGATTTGTTAATGCGGGCCTTGAAGAGGCTCGGATTATAGGAGGGAGGAAAAACAGATGCCGGTAGCTCGTTCCACATACGAGCCGACTTACACAAAAACGAGTCGTAAAAACGGCCCGTTCTCATGAAGCCAACGTCAACCGTGAACGGGTGTTCAGTTCGTGTCCGTCGAGTTTCGCGCACATGCACCGGTGCATCAGGAATCAATGCTGCTAGCTCCTTGAAGCAGGCTCCATTGAAATACCTGTAGAACAGACACAGCATGCCTACATTGCGTCTATGCATTAGAGAAGGCAATCGGTCTGTTAACAACGGATTGTCAATCAGACGGATCGCTCTCCTTTGCACAGATTCAAGCAGGTTTATCAAGTATTTTGGGGCACCAGCCCAAAGGTGGCTCCCAAATTCAATAGTTGCCGGACTTGAGACTTGTACAGGGTCAGCAGCTGGTCACTGTTGAAGAATCTCCTAGCCCTGTACAAGACGCCCAACTTTTTGGAGGCCTGATTTACTCGGGCTTCTATGGATCCCCGATACTTGAGCTGGTCTGATATAGTAACTCCAAGCATTTCAATGGAGTCTTTATTGGGGAGAGTGCTCCCATCAAATTGCACCAGACAGTCATTGATCTCCCTCTTTGCCGAAATCAGACACGCTTGGGTTTTTGAGACGTTGAAACTGACCAAGTTGGCCTTACCCCAGGCACGAACCATCTCTAGGTGGTGGTCAATTTTTTGCTTCAAAACTTCCCGAGCTGTTCGGACATCATAGGTGGAAGGGGGCCTGTCAAAAAGATAACCCTCGTGAACGGTGCTGTCATCAGCGTAGCAGTGAATTGGTGCACATTCAACGAGATCGTTGATGTGCAATAAAAACAGTGTCGGAGACAGCACAGATCCTTGTGGCACCCCCGCATTGATTTGGTGCGATGAGGAAGAAGAGCCGTCAACCACGGTTTGAATTGTTCTTCCCCTCAGAAAGTCCGCAATCCAACTATGCAGGGTTGGGTGGATCCCATACGATGGTAACTTCCCGATAAGCGCCCGGTGCCAGACTCTGTCAAAGGCTTTGGAGATATCTAACCCAACGGTTTGGGTTTCACCAAAACGTTCCATGTACCGCCCCCAAATATGCGTTACATATCCGAGTAGATCGCCACACGATCGGTTTCAACGAAATCCATATTGCCGATCGCTTAGGATATTGTTATTCTCGAGATATGTGAGCAATTTGTTGTTAACCACCCTTTCTAATACCTTCGAGAGTATGGAAGTGATGGCTATGGGGCGGTAGTTAGAAGGGTCGGAGCGGTCCCCCTTTTTTGGGATTGGGTGGACGATTGCCGTGATTTGTCAATACAACATTATAAAAGTCTGAAAAAGGAAACATTGTGATTCAAGGACAGTACACTAGAGTAACCTTTTGCCATCCAAATATTTATCATTACAAATAACATTGATCTGAAATATTTAGTTATCTCTGACTGACAAACAGGTCAGGCCAAAAGGTTTGATGCCGAAATAATAAGAACTAACCTGCAATGACTGCGATAGTTTGACAAAGTCTTGCTGGACTATTTCACCATTATCTAAGTCTTGCTGAAGGGAGTACACCCGGCTGCGAAGCTCACCAACTTGCTTCTCCAGGAGGTTCTAAAACAATAATAAATCGATACAAATACAACAACACCATCTATAAATTTGATTGCGTATTGAACAATCTTTTTTCAAAGAAAAAAAGGTTAAGGTTCACAGAAAACTTATTGATCCCAAAAGCAAACAAAACTATATTTTAAAAAGGACCACACTACACGGCCATTAAAGTATATAACAACCTTCCACGTAGCATCAAACAAATAACCGACATACTTAAATTTAAATCATCACTAAAAACATTTCTTTTAAACAAATGTCACTACACCTTAAATGAATACCTTACATAAATTAAATACCTCTGTTTTTTTATTTACATACATTTGTTAAGATGTAATTGTTGGGTTATGTAATATAATGTGTATTTGTTGGGTTAGCTGGAAGAAATAGGATGTAACCTATCAGCTATACCCTTTGTACTCTGTATTTTTGTGCAATGTACTTTCGGTACTTCCTTGTTAAAAATAAAAAATATATATCATATTTTATTAACCAAACTAGTTTCTTAATCTTATTGTTTATAATCCTAAATAATGGTCTGGACCCACCAGAACTTACCAATTTAATAAATCTTCATATTCCGTCTAGATCAAGGCTGCCCAACCCCGGGCCCGAACGAATTATAAGTGGCCCGCGTGAAACATTTTCAAAAAACCCGCCAATCCGCCAATTTGAAAAAGTGTCGCGGGCCCGCGGTAAAACAAACAATGCAGCTTGCGCGCGGTCACCAGTGTTGCCAACGACGGCGATTTATCGCTATTTAGGCTACTCAGAACGAGAATCAGCGACGAAAAAATCTAACCTGTTGAACTCACTTTTGAAACAAAAATACACCGGCATTCGACATAATATTCTTTGCGTCGAAATGGAATCCTGTAGCCACCCCCCCCCCCCCCCATGGAATTCGAAAAATTGCTGTGGGGTATCACATATGATGTTCGGGAATTTCCCCCCCCCCCCCCCATGGATTTCAAATATTTTGAGGGGAGCACTCATTTAGATTTTTTTTTTGTGGGGAATTATGTTTTATAGAAATTCTCTAACAACCCCCCCCCCCCCCCCATGGAAATAGGAACCGTCAGGTATTCAGTGGCCCGCCAGTGATTCAAAATCGTCAATTTCGCCCAACTGCTAAAAAGGTTGGGCAGCCTTGGTCTAGATCAACCCGACAATCTGATTTATTTTATTTACCTTCGTGTAGAACATATATTAGAAAAAATTCCCCAATTCCTCGTGTATGTGCACAATATAATACAAAATTTTACAGCATTGACATTTTTAGTAATAACCTAAAGAAATATCGATATGAAGTAATGCATCTCCTATCCTCTTCCTATATTCCTCTTCCTCTCCCCTTCCTATAACCCTAAATTAATTTTAAGATATTAAAACTTCATTTCCTATGAACTTTAGCATAAGAAACTTCTGTGGCTTGACTTCAGTTCTCTTGTTTATTTATCATTGTATATTATGTAAAAGCTGTTTGTTTCTTACAAATAAACAAATAAATATTCTTCCAAATCATATTCAGTCTACTAATTCATTAGTTAAATTTAAAAGGTTAATTAAGATGTTTGTATTGACAGACGATTGTCTTAAAACTAAATGTCACCCTAGTTGTCTTTATCATCTACTTTGTTTCTTCTTGGGAATATAATGATTAATAAGTAGTTATGATTCAAATATTGTTACAATATACTGTTAAATTACCCGTCTGGTAACTCGTCTAATACATATTTTTTCTTTCTTTTTGAAATATTTTGTGTTTGTAAGTAGTATTACTTTTTGTTAGTGATTACTCTATGTTTACTTCACTCAAATGTAAATTGTTAACCTCGATACAGGCTTAGGACGGGTTGTTTTGGAGAATTTGAACAATTCATCAAATTTCAACATTCATTTTCAAGTTCTGTTTTTATTTCAGTTCTGACAAGCAACTAGCCCATAATGATATAATAACAGAACTTGAATATGACTTTCACAGAACCCTAAAATTAACGTTGAAATTTGATGAATTGTTCAAATTCTCCAAAACAACCCGTCCATAGTCCTAGTGAGGTTGATTTTTATGAGAAAAAACATGATTTATGTATAGTGAGATGCAATAAATAAATATGTATTATTTTTTTTACCTTTAAATGATGTGTCTATACAGGTTGTTAAGGAATGTATTTGACTTACTTCAAACGGTGATTCCTGACATTATTTTGAGGAAAAAATTAAATTAAATTTTGGTCTCCGGTGACTTTTAAAAAATTCTTCCACACGTCGTAACTGGTCACTCACCCGAGTAACCGTCGAAACCCTCACATCGATCCTAGCTGTCCAATTCCTACCGATTTTCTAAGTTTTGTAGAAAAAAAAAGTACATCCCTTAACACCCAGTATAACAGGAAAGCACCATACCTTCTTCTCTAGTGCTTCCTGGAGTTTCTGGTGGGTATTGCGTAGTTGGTCTCCGATAGTTTTGATTTGTTCCCGTTCCTCTGCGAATGTGGTCAACTCTCCTCTGTAACACAAATATTATTGAAAATATGTAATTAGATAGGAATAAGTTACTTAGTTTCATTGCAAGATCGTTTTATATTTATTTTTATTATTGCACAGATTTTATTCTTTGTTTCAATCGTTGTGATTTAATTCAACGTGTGACTGCACCTTTGTAGTAGAATTTACTCAGTGTATGCACAACCATAAATAGACAATTAGGTGCCTGTCTTCAATAAATATGCATATGATGTTTTATATCTTTTTCATGGTTTTCGTATGTCAAACATTATAAATAACGCAACTCTTGTTATTCTTCTCTACGAAAATTAATAGTTATCATTATAAGCCTCATAACTTATTGTAAATAGAATTAAACCTCTCCAGAACATTGTTGTATTGATCAAAATATAAAAGTATTAAGAGAGTATTAATCATAGTTTTTATCTTTGAGTTAACAACCAAACTGCTCTAACCTTCTCGGTTTATGCAAATTATCACCACAAGCTTCAAGATTTACAACCCTGGGCAAAAACGAGGATGTTGATGCAATGACTATTATAAGTGACTACACAAAAAAATTATGATCAGTTGCAGATATTTACATTAACGGGAGTGCCAATTATAGAAATATTTTTGTTCTGATCAGTGCGTGAATCAGAATTCAACATATTCTAATGATATTAATTTCTAGCATGTTCTTTGATATGCTTCACAAGACAAGAAACTTCATCTGAACTAATTTTAAGTGAAACAATCAACAAAAACTTTACACAACCAAAATAACCGGTAAAATGGACATGAATCACAAAAATTCTGAAAAAAAAAATCCCAAACTAGTTTTGCTATCCACGGGCACATTTTTATAATACTGGAGTTAATGACTCGCAAGATAGTAATATGTTTGCTGCAGCATAGTTAGACATATTTAAAAAATTTGCTTGATACAAATCATTATTTTGAGCCATGATTTTATGGTTTTTAAGATCTCGAAACAATCAAACGTGTAATAGGAGATGGTGACCGTATAACTCGTCAAAATGACAATTCAACACACATATAACATATTGCACACATTTTTATTTATTGGACAATTTGTATAGCGCCGCTTTTGTGAGATATCACCTCAGGGGCGCTTTACAGTTGATGCAGGTATTACAAAAATAAAGTAAAATTAAGTTAAATAAAATGAAGTACAGAAACAGGTGACACGAAGATAGAAGATGGAGACTATGCAGCAAGAATCTTAGGTGGTGAAGAAACTGGACCAGCTGCTGCAGCGAGAGAGTCCACCGCGTCCACCAACAGCACCAGCACGAGGTTCGTCATCCGTCCAGGTATGTGTCATTAGCAACATATTCCGCTTACTGTGATAGTAGTAGGAAATTCCCAAATATTGTCATATTATTCGTAACCTGGGAATGTTTGCCTTTGTTTTATTTTATTTTTTTAAATTATAATATTATGTCTTACCTCAGAGTCCTGTTGGCCATTTTCAGGTCATCATTCTCCCGTTCCATCTCCTCGGCATGGCGCTGCAGAAGGATGAGGGTCTGCTCTGAGAGCTGCGCCCTCTCCCGCCCCGTCACAGCAATGATCAGCTCCTCGCGGAGACGCAGGGTGTACTCCTGGAGCTCCTGCAAGTCAACAGAATTGTGTTTCAAGGATGTAGACTGATAGATACTTTCAGTATTACCCTGGTGAAAAACTACCATTACGAATTGAAACATTGTTTTAAATGGCTTTAGCCGTGTTTGGTGACCAAATTTGAATAGCCAGGTAGTTCCCATATTTCTCTTCCCCATCTCCTTTCTTTACACACCTTCTTTAGCTTCGCAACATGCCCCAATTCAGACGGTTGACATAAGGTTCCCGTGAGCAATTAGGCCATAGGCCCATTGTTCTGTCTCCCATTTTACCTCATTCCTTCAACAGTAATCCGGTCCCTTTAATAAAGTTCCCCAGGGTTGTTATTGGATATGTGGCTATGTCTTCTGGTTCTACAATGTGTCTTCCCAGTATCTGAGCCTTGTTCCCAACCCGTACCATAGTCCCACTGGTTCCAGACAGTTCCAGAGTAGTTGGGACTCTGGTTAAAAGAAATATTGCTGGCTTAATTCGTAGAATGCGTAACTACCATTTGTCAAATTTTACAAGCGATACAAAAAACTCATAGTGAAAAAAAATGAAAGACAGGACATTATTTTTATTTATGTTCGTAAGGGTTCCATGATATTTAATCAAAATGACAACTAAACACACCTTTAAAAAGTGATATATAGTCATTAAAAGTGATGAAACAAAAACTAATTAAAATAGTTACCTGTGTAACCTATTTAACATCTTTGTTTCATGACTTAATATCACTTTTTGTAGGTGTGTTGAACATTGTTTGTCATTTTGATGAGATACCCGGTCACCGTTCGTAAGTATATTTGTAAGTTTACTTAATTCTGCAAAATGGCTACATAGACATTTAACTAATTTGTGTTTAAAAACAAAGTAGATTTTTTTTAACAAATTTACGAATTTTACTATTCGAAGCGGGACTAATTTTAACACCAAATGACATTAAAATATTATTTTTGTGAACAACAGAGTTACGCAGTTTACGAATTAAGCTGACAATATAATATATTATTCTTCTATCATATAACAGGGATCAAAGTTGAACATCAGGATCCGTGAGCCAGTCCAAAGCCTTTGGCGTCACCTTGTGGACCTCATCAATTCCGGCAGCAAAGGAATGCAGCAGATGTTCGAAACAAAAAATGTTAAGTAAAGTAATTGATTATTGGTATGATGTATGTTCGTGGTAATGAACTTACCGCGAGAGTGTCTGGAAGATCAATGTTAGCAACCTGCAGATCCTTTGCGCAAGCCGAGTGCCTTCCCAGCAGTCTCTCATTCTCTGATTGTAAGCTGAAATAAAAAAATCTATATGAACAATCTGTAGCATAACATATTGTATATATACATATATATAAAATTAAAAAAAAAATATATATATATATATTTTTTTTTTTTTCTTTAAAAAGAAAGACAAATATTCCTGGGTTACGAATAACCTGACAATATTTGAAAATCACCTACTACCACCACAGTACGTGAAAAATATTGCTTGTGTTGTGATGGAGGACTTAACCAGCCGAGGAATTGAATGTGCGACGCCTGGGTGGGACCCAAACGCGATCCCAACTCAGCTACTGATGGGTATTTTTACTTTCACTTTTCAAATGCACAGCGTTAAAATATATCACACATACTAATTTCGATTGTAGTTAGTTATTCATGCGTGACGTGCGTTAGTTTTTCCTGTGTGAAATCTGGTTCATTGAATTCAAATTTGCTTTGAATTTAAGTGTCACGAGAATGACAATCTAGTCTTCTTCAACAGAAGCAATCTTTCCAACATGCCTTCCATTGATATGCTTGGTGTAACTTTAAGTGACCAGCTCAGGCACGGTGGCTCCATCGAAGCCAAGGTACAGGGCCTGCAGACACTTTAATAGTACACAACTGCTGACCCTGTACAAATCGCAAGTGCACCCCACTGTTGAATTTGGCAGCCACCTCTAGTCCGGAGCCCCAAGGTACTTGAAAAAATCTTTGACTCAGGCAGAAACGGGCGGTCCATTTGTTAGATTCCCCT
Organism: Hesperophylax magnus; assembly: GCA_026573805.1. Taxonomy (NCBI): domain Eukaryota; kingdom Metazoa; phylum Arthropoda; class Insecta; order Trichoptera; family Limnephilidae; genus Hesperophylax; species Hesperophylax magnus. Next base: position 4,476,000 of record JAIUSX010000088.1, read on the forward strand.
ATCTTAACAAACAGAATGTAATCTTTAGAGCACGGGTGTCAGGTGTGAATGCTGTCCTTGTTCTACTGGTATTTCAATGGAAAATGTTCTGAGGAACTAGTGTCATTGAGCCATCTGACTTTCTTTTGGGTATGCTCGGAATGAACTATCTACGGGTCAGGAGGTATGTGCGCATTGCTACACATTTCTTTAACCTGATTCGTGGATGGTTTGAAAACACGGTCATCATGGAGAGCATTCATTTCTATGTTCCGATGGTTATGTCTGTCACCGACAACATAAACTATTCTATCTCCTAGCCTGCAAAACTAACTTGCCAGTGGTCATGCCTGTGGGGAGAGCAATCTTGCTGTTGAACAGAATCAATACGGAAATGGACATTTTTAGCATCAATGAAGTTGCCTTTTTTTTTTTTTTTTTTTATTTGGTACATTATTTTGTTACAATTTATGTTTTCCAGTAATGTAGGCCTCACTGGGTGGCTTGCCCGTGCTGAGGCCTTCATTTTATAATATGAAAATCTAAGATAGTAAATTTGAAAAGAAAATAATAAATTTAAAATTAAAAATAAAAATACATAATAATACATTTAAAATTAAAAAATAATACAATGAAAATAATCTTGTGTGTTTGTGAGTGATGTGTGTTTATGTTGGTTTTGTGTGTTACGTGTAGGTTTTATTTTTATTTTATGCTATGACATTTTGGTAATATTGTCTTTTTTGTTGTTTAATCCATTTTGTAATTTTGTGTTTGAATTTATTTTTATTTTCCTCAATTTTAATTTCAATTTTTAGACTGTTGAAAGCTTTTATTGCATGGTATTGGTAGTGTCTTTGTCCAAAGGTTGAATTTACTGTTGGAGTTTTAATGTTTTCTTTGTACGCTTGTCTAACTGGTCTGTTAGTGTTATTTTGTGTGTGTTGAAATTTATTTTTTTTGTTAAAAATGTAGTTTAGTAGTGTTTTAATGTATAATTGGCGTATATCTAGTACGTCACAGCTGTTGAATATTTGGTCTGTATCGGTCAGTCTATGTTTTTTTAGTATTACCTTTAAGATCGTTTTCTGTGCGGTTTCTATGTAATTGATAGCCGAGTTTGTTGCTCCTCCTCTCTCTTTAAAAGGCAAGCTCTATTATTACTAGTATAGTTAATATACACACTGTTTATATTATTGTAAGAATTTTTATTACCAAATGTATTTTAAAAACGCATTAAAATTAACAATTTTGTAATGTTTTTAAAATGAATAAACTGATTTGAAATGGCTGAATTGAATTGAATTGGATTGAATCCCTTCGACACTGGTTACCGCATTATTGGATAGTTGGGAAACACGCCAAATGTGCCTTTGTACACGGTTGACATTAATTTGTTACGTGAGAATAGGTCGTTAGGGGGCCGTTCAAGTATTATGTAAGCACTATAGGGGAGCAGGGGGGTCTTTGCTTTGCTTATTTTTGATGACATGGGGGGTCGAGATAGTGATTACGTCAGCACTACTCAGCAGTACAGTAGAACCTCGTTAATTCGAAATCCACGGGACATCAAAAATCAAATTTCGAATTAACGAATTCCCACGTAATTCGAAATTTTATGAAAAAAAAAAACGCCGAAAATTGATTTTCTCGGCCGCCTCTTCAAATCCGGGTGGTATTTTAGTTGTAAATTCGTATTAATACCAATTATTTCTTTATTTTCGCGGCCGATTACCGTAGCGGCGGGCCCTTTAAATTCAGATATTCGCAATAAATTCGTAAAAATGCTATATATTTACGCGTAAATCGAGATTTCGCGGCCGATTTCCGTCGCAGCAGGCCATTTAAATTCAAATATTTGAAATAAATTCGTAAATATACGATACATTTACGCGTAAATCGAAATTTCGCGGCCGAGTTTCGTCGCGGCCGACCCTTTAAATTCAGATATTTGGTGTAAACTCGTAAAACTACGACATATATCCGCGTAAAACGTATTTTCTCGGCCCTTCAAACTCGGATATTCGAAATAAATTTGAAAAACTACGACATTCCAGTGTAAATCGATTGAGATTTACAAAATAATAATACTTATTATGACGATGTATAACCACGTAAAAATACATTTTTCGGCGTTTTACCGCCACGGCTGACTTTTAGATTCAGATTTACGAAATATTATGATTTATTTTCGCAAAAATCAAATTTTTTCGAATTACACGAACAAATTTTCGTGCGCGGACAAAAATAAATTTCGAATTACGAATTAACGAATTTCGAATTAAAAAATTTTTTCTGCGGAAATTTTTTTGGCGAAAATTTCGAATTACGCGTTTTTTCGAATTATCGGGGTTCGAATTAACGGGGTTCTACTGTAGTTATTTTTTTTTTACACATTGGCAACCCACACATTGTCTATGTTTGAAAACCGAATACATATTCGGGGATTCCCACAAATAATTAATACGTTTAGGTACTCGCTTAGAAGCGAATGGGGGAATTACCGCGCGCTACTTACTTGTCAAAATTTCTTTCATCAATCTATTGTTTCGTTTCAGTACGATTGACGATTTGACGTGTTGTAAGCAAATCAAAGCAAGTTAATATTTGTGTTACCGTTGATCCTCTTTCGCCAAAGTTGAATTGTTTATAAAACAGAATACATTAACAGAAAAATTCATACAGGTACCAATTTTTACATAAGCATGGGAGGGGGGGGGGGGGGGGTAAGAGCTTTGCTTACTTTTGGTGACAAGGGGGAAGAGGGGGTAAATAATTGTAATAAATCTGCTTACGTAATACTTGAACGGCCCCTTACTATGCTACGACTCGTTTTTGAGTTCAACAACTCGGCTGTGGAATAATTTGCTGGCCTCTGTGTTTCCTCCCTCCCGCAACATGGGTTTCTTTAAGACCCATGTTCACTCCTTTCTCTCCTCAAAAAAACCTCCATACAGCATCCACAAAGATGACATAGGCACTGAGGAAAATAATTTTTCTTAAGGCCTCCTTTTTGGAATGTTTATTTTGAATGTAAAAAAATAAAATACTTCAGGCCTTCCTCTTTCCCTTCAGTCCAGCAACATACTCCAATTGCAGATATCATAGTGCTACTGGCTCCAGGCAGTTTAGTTTACCTGTCCAGCCTCTCCTGCAGCGTCTCCCGCTGCACCGTGAGGCGAGTGAGGTCGTCCAGCAACCTGGAATTGGCGTGGCGCATGGCATCGGAGGTGGCCCGCAGCAGGGCATCCGCCTTGTCCACCCGCTGCGTCAGCTCTGCGGTCTGCGAGCGCGCCACGTCGCGGGCCCCGCGCCACTCCGTCAGGGTGTCGCGCCGCAGCAGGGCTTCGCGCTCTAGCTCTTCCACTGCCTGAGGACACCAAAATAAAACAAAATTTGACAATTTTATAACCGCAGTTTAGTAATTAAATCATCTGAAGATTGCTAGAATAGATCGCTATGCATTGATTCCATACGGGGCCCTTGAGGGTAATCTATATCTTCCGCTTTGCAATAAAATCCAAATAAATGGAATATTTTTGAATGTGTCTAAAAACCTAAACCTTTTTTCGAAAGCCGATGAAATACTCTTTCAAATATTATTATTAGAAATAAAAACATATATTTTTTAGCTTTTATATTTTCAATGGTGACCGGATAAATCATCAAAATGATAATTCATCACATCTTTAAAAAGTTATATAAAGTCATGGAAAGTGATGAAACAAAACTGTGCTGAGTTAGCATGGAACCATTTTCAATATAGAATTTTTTTTATTGCGCACTCAAAAAATGTATAAAAACACCCTTATTTTATTAGACAAATGTATTACAAACGTTAAAGTCACCTCAGTTTTTTGTTGTTTCATAAAAAATTCACAATGTCTTAGTTTTTTTAAAATTGCAGTCGGAACCTTTGGTTTCATAAAGATCCACATTTTATTTCTTCTGTGGTTAATTTCTAAATTTGAATATAAAGCGTGGTGTTTTCACTTTCTAACACCGTTTAGATCATATCTCTCACCATGAGAGTAAGGGAGACATAACGATTTCCGTGAGACCATACGAGTTGTTCCCAAAAGCCAACAAATTAGCCTGAAGGATTAAAGAAAGAAATTTTGACAGCCTCCATGACCGTGGCTGAGGTGGGTAAATTTATGTAAAGCATTGAAATGAAATACAGTACATTTGCACCTTATTCCAAGAGACGTTGCTTGAAATAATTTTAGCATTTTGTAATCAGATCTGAATAGTCAGGTACTTCCTCTTCACCTCATATTAACGTTTTTTCAGCCTCGCAATATTCCCCAACTAAGGATGTGATAGTTCTAGTGGTTCGGGACAGCAAAAAATATTCTCTACAGAGTCTGTTAATGACCGCCTTAGTAGACGGAAGCACATCTCACTAATAATATTTCTTACTGGTAGAATCTTGCAATCACGTATAAAGATAGCAACCAAAAAAATATGCAATGATAAATGAAGATAATGTTGGCAGTTCTTAGTTGAAGTATGATACAGTTAAATATGATATATAGGGCCTGGGTTCAGTTTCAGGATGAGACCGAATCTTTTTCTGATTCACATTTTTCATTTGAGAGTTATTAATATTATCTTCAATGATTAAATAAATTATAGTTAACAGGCCGATAGTGATATCAGCATGTTATAATACAGAAGATTGGGCTATCTGGCAGTTAAATCTATCGCCAACCATAGCGGAACATCGTAAACTCCGGCCTTATTAGGGAAACGAACAAATATTTGTCAAAGATTTTAAAAATTTTTAAAAAATGCTCACCCGTTTAAGGGACACTTCCAGTTTGTTGGCCTTGTCCAGGTGACCCTTGGACTTAGCTTGCTCCGAGACCAGTTGAGCTTCGTAGTTGGCGCACATGTCACAGGCCACCTCGTCCAAGTCTTCTAAAACCACATTTACAAAATTCAATAGCAGATCTTCTCTAAATGTAAAGGATTAATTAAAATAGAAAGTAATCACTCTTGTGTTATTACATATTTATAAAATAAAGCAATAACTTTGATTTATTTCACTTGTAGTGGTACTCCACTACTCGAGTCGGACAGTACACAGTGCCAAGCGCCAAGGTACCTAGGCCGTCATAGAACATACTGGAAATTTCGACCGTTGCTCAGCGTTACGGGTGGCAATGTTTGTAGCCATAGCAATTAGAATGTTCGAGAACGTTCTTAGGTGCAACTTGAATCGTATTGACACCTTATATAAGCGACAGCGGGAAGGTACTCAGTCAGTCTACTACGCTCTATGTTTTAACGCGTTAATCAAAAAAACTTATTCCTTTCGCGCCGCGATTACTTAAATAATCTTTGCTGTAATAAATCTATTATAAAATATTACATGGTTTACTTTCAATACCGAACACATATTCAACCTTTGCAACACACTTATTATTTCATGAAACCCAAGCTCACCATTCCAGAGTTTTTGTTGAGACAAACTAAAGACTAGTCACCACCAATATACACATATACACGGTGTTCAGAAACTCATAGTACTAGCGGGAAACTCACATCACTCAAACCTACATCACATAGAGCACCCAAAAAAACATTTTTTTTAAAACATTTTTTCAGCAACAAAAAAAAACTTTTGGAGGCCGGTCTAAGTTGCGAAGCACTTTAAGTCCTTGGGCTAATTTGTTCACTTTTGGTAACAGCTCATACAAATCGTTGTGTCTCTCTTACTGTCATGGTTAGAAATATGATCTAAACAGTGTTAGTAAGAGAAAATACCTCGTTTTATATTAAAATTTAGAAGTTAACAGAAAAATTAAAATGTACACCTTAATGAAACCAAAGGTTATGACGGCAATTTGAGAAAAATTTGGCTTAGTAAAAGTGAATCTTCGTGAATTTTTTAAAAATTATGTTTTATGAAACAACTAAAAAGTGTGGTGACAGTAATTTTTTTAATATATCTGTTTAATTTAATGGGTGTTTTTTCATTTTCAGTAATTTTAGTTCAGTGTTGGGATGAAAAACATAAAGTGGACCATTTTTTTAACATTTTTATGTTTGCATTCAAAATTTTAATATTTCATCACCTTTCAAAAACAGTTTTTAGTTTTAGAATACATTCAGAAGTATTTATTTATTTGGATTTTCCAGTGCAAAAAATTCTAACTTCAGACTCAATTTACTTGAAAACGAGAGCACAAATCAAAAAAAAGTTATACCATAAATCGACTCCAAATGTGATGTGGATTCACCAGTTTCCCACTTGTACTACAAGTTTCCAGACACCGTGTGTATCAGGAAATAAATTAATAAAACTAAAACACTTATTTTGTATAAAACCACGATTTTTAAACCAAGTGTTAAACAACGAGAAAACCACGAACGAAAGCGGTCGGTAAATAAATAAATTTAAAACTTGTCGTTTTACACAAAATAAGTGTTTTATTTTTATTAAATGCTTTCTACAACAATACAATAAAATAAATTAATGATTCACGCAAGTAAATATGTAAAGATATGTACGTAATAATAATACAGGTTTGTTATGAATGTTATTTGTAAATTTGTAAAACTCTTCAAAAATACATTTATGTCATCCATATCAGTTTAATCTCCTCCAACCTCAAATGCAACACCCAATTACTTTTAGGGTTGCAAGTCGTATTATTGGAGTTAGGACAAATCTGTGAACATATTGAATCTTCGTATTCATGGCCACGGCCATGAAATAAATAGTATGTAGTTTATTTTACCTTTACTAGAAGCTTTCATGGAATCTGACGTTCTGGAAGTGTGAAGTCTGCTTTCATTTGCCTGGAAATTAAAAACATAAAAATTTAGATATTTATTATTCTATATTTTAAAAACTTCTGGAACGTCCCAGACGTCAAAATGGGAAATAAAATAATTTTATTTTATTTTTTATTTTATCACTATCACTACCCTTACAATTTGAAAAAATCTTTCACAGAACTTGAAAATGATTGTTGAAATTTGATGAATTGTTCAAATTCTCCGAAACAACCTGTCCTAAGTCAGTGACAATCCTTACGTCCGGCAATTAAGGCATATTTATTTAAAATAGTGTTGTAGTTCAACAAAATTGCTCGAATACCCATTTTAAAACTTAGAAAGCGAAAGAATTTGTTTCGTATTCTTTCAATAGCTTGTACATAAATATTTTAATGTAGGTTCCAGACGGTCGTATTGTACTGAAGTTGACTTCTAACAAAGGCAAAACATTTTAATATGGTTAATACTGTTAAAAACCTAGTTATAAATAATGACCAAAAACAAATGGCCAACATAGCATAGTGGTCAACGTATTTGAGTTTGAGTTAGGAGGCCGCAGCGCACTAACATATATTTACCAAGAGTTGAGGAGATATTTTAGAATTAACGTAAAATATGAAATGAAATTAAACAATTATTTATTAGTTATGATATCACACAAAACACTATAATAATAATTACGAACACATGCTGCGTGACTTCTATCTTTTGTTTATTACTGATATTACTAGTAAGAAAAAACAACCTTCCAAATTTGCTTCTGTAATGAAACGAAACCGCGAGAGCCCGAATACTTTTTTGCTCACACCTAATACGGCATCCTTATCTACAAACGGAGGGCATCGTAGATCTCCTATTGGACATGCAATTCACAGTTCAATAATCAGTGGCTCGCCTTTCCAGTAGTTACCGAATGATGTACCATGGCCTATGTAAGCGAATGCAGGGCCTTGAACGAAGCAGAGATCAGCGGTCATAAGTTCAGGACCTGATACTGGTAGCGAAATGTGTCGTCCCTTCCAGCGAGGTCTTAAAGAAGTTCTAGGCTGAATACCTGATACTGATAGCGAGATGTATCGTCCCTTTCAGTGAGGTTGAAGAGTACCTAGAGGAATTATTTATCTTTCGAACATAGTCGGAGATAAAGTGTCGCCTCTTCCGCGAGTGAAGTTATATTGTTTTATGTACAACTGTTTTTGTTATTTTCCCAACAATAAGGTCTTTGTTCCGAACTCACTCTATGTTTAGTATTATTTAATGTTTTACACTTCTATAAAGTAACAAACTTGGAGACTACTTCACAAAAAGCATGGTGATATTATGTTAGGTTAGGTTGGACAAGACTAGCTTAGGTTAGGTTGGTTTCATACAGTCAATTGCATAGCATTAGCACTCAAAAATTCGAAAAGATATGAAAATGTTCAATTTTCACAACTTCACTGTGGATACAATATTCAAACAATTAAAATAAATCACTGAGATCACTATTGTTATAACCTTTATTTCAGTTACATGCATCATTTTTGAGAAAGTGGTAAAGGTTACAAAGATCTATCAGTGACATAGATTAGAGAAACAAGGGAGATGGGCCACGAATCATTATAGTACGATGCGTACAATGCGTGTCACCAACATCGTTCACCCGTACTACTGCAAGTCGCGTCTTCGCACAGCGGCGCCCCGCCTTTATTTCTATTAACTTTCATTAGCACCCCCACAATGATAGTCCGTGCAGTTTGGCACGCTTCCACGCCTTTCTCTCTTTGTTTCTTTTATCTCAGATATAGCGGACTTTGCGACTGACCTGTGTGGCTAGCTGCAGCTGTGTGTCGGTATCGCGCAGCTTGTCCTTGAGCACGGAGATTTCCTCCTCCAGGGGGACCACGAGGGACCTTAACACGTCGGCGTCTTCCTGAGCCTGCAGAGGTACCACACTGTTAATCGATACTCATGCTGAATTGTAGGTGCGGGCTGAACAAGGGCCGGTGCAGTTGTGACAAGTAGTTTATTTTTTTAAAACAATGACAAAAAAGCATGCTTGTTTTGGTCTTTTCAAGCAAATCCAAAATAATGACCGCTACATCCACAATCAAGAGATAACTCAGAAGTAAATGGAAGATTGCTGTATTGCAGGTTATATAAGCTATGCCAGTAGTTGTAACAGAAGTGGAAATTATTGAACAAGATTTCTCAATAAAGTTAAGTGTTTTTTTTATTGCAGGATAGGTAACTGTAACTAATACACTCAATTGGGACCATCTTATCGAAGGTGGATTGAAGTTTAAAAGAGGGATTCATACATACTTTATTGAAGCGCTTTGAAAAAGAGCGAAAAGAAAGGCAAAACAAACATCCTCAAAGGTGTTTTTATTTCAATTTTTGATTTATGTTGGCTTCCAGTTAGTTGTGCTGCTTCAGAAAAAACTGATCAATTTTTTTAGTTAATATCAGTATGTATTAGTTATTGGCTAGTGATGCTCCACAATGCTCAAAACATGCTAAAAAGTGTCAGGCATTCATACTACGCCAAAAGGAGTCAGGCATTCATGCCTGCCAAAAGGCGTCAGGCATTCATACCATTACAAAAGGTGTCAGGCATTCATACCTGCCAAAAGGCATCAGGCATTCATACCATTACAAAAGGTGTCAGGCATTCATACCTGCCAAAAGGCGTCAGGCATTCATACCATTACAAAAGGTGTCAGGCATTCATACCTGCCAAAAGGCGTCATGCATTTAACAATTATTTCAGTTACTGTGGCCAGTTTCGCATGGGCATAATTTATGCTGCTTCAGAAAAAACAAATTTTTAATTTTTTTTAGTTCATATTACATAGTATGTATTAGTTATTGGCTAGTGATGCTCCACAATCCTCAAAACATGCTAACAGACATAAGGCATTCATAGGTGCCAAAAGGCGTCAAGCATTCAAACCATGCCAAAAGGCGTCAGGCATTCATACCTGCCAAAAGGCGTAAGGCATTCATACCTGCCAAAATGCATCAGGCATTTAACAATTATTTCAGTTACTGTGGCCAGTTTCGCATGGGATGGGTTACTTTGGCACAACCTACCTGAACAATTTAGGTGAAAATTAATTACATAATTTTATTTTATAAATTGATAAATTCCTACAATACAATAATTCTAAAGATGTTAGTAAATAAAACATATTCAATTCTACGGTTAAGTTATTAAGCAAGCAAACATTAGGGTTATTTGTTAGATAGTCCTTTCAGGAAGGGTCCACGCAACTCTCTACTGCCAAAAGCCTTACATTCACCGGAGACAGGATACTGACATATGGTTTTACCTTCTTCATGGAATCTTCCAGTGACTCCTGACTATTAGGATCCGCTCCGAGTCTTCGGGCTATCCTCTTCGTCACCGCCTGAACTAGAGCTGATGGGGCCAGGGAAATGTCCTGAAAAATATATTATCTTAAGACTAATTTAACATGACATATTAACTACTGTTCAATATTATCAATACCTCGCTGAGGGGGTTTGTGGAGCTATTAACAGGACACGGCAACCTCGGGAGACATGTGCAGCCATTGGGAGTGGAAAACACCAATAGTTTTAGTAACGTGAGAAGGACAAAGAATCTCCAACTCACCAATGTTGTCAATGTCCCGTCCTGGGACTCAATATTATCAGATTCTCCGATCCAGGCTGCTTGCAATCGCCGTCGAAAGTACATACTTTAGTAGACTTATTCCCGAGTCTCGTCGAAGGTACATACTTAGATGCCAAACCTCACACAGTCATTCCACTCGAACAACAAATGGCTCGAACCAGTTGACAATGACTTATCTTGGACGGCTGTCAAAATGTAGTTGTTTTAAGGTCCCATATAATGGCTGATTTACCGACGATTTTGGCTGCAATACATCAACAAACATCAATCAGAAGCAGCTGCTATGAGACCAACAAGAACGTTCCGCCAGTGCCTCGATTTTTTTCTCTAATTTGACGATGACTTCGTCAGGAATTTTAGGCTTAACAAGGCCTTAGTACGTCAGCTGGTAGTCATAGTGTCTCTATTCATAATACCCCCATCTTTAGATGTCGAAACTAAGGTGATTACAAAAATGACGCGGTGATGTTTAGTTTCATTTCAAAATATCACAATGTCAAAAACATCAGAAACATAGAAAAAATTCACAGTGCTGACAATATAATAATCTCTTCAACCGTTCAACATTCAAGAATGAAACATTCAACAAAGGTTGTCGAGACGACGGGTAATTTTTCATTCGTAGATGGAGCATAACGGATAACTCTTGATCGCTACTGAAGAATGTGAAACCAGGAGAAATGGCTCATTACCTGGTGAATAATCAATGTTTGAATCAAAGGGAAATAAAAATTTGGTTTGTATTTCAGTGATAGTGATAGTGATTAAAACAAGAAATTATAAAAGTTATTTTTAAAAGCAGATTAGAGATAAAAAAAAAAACATATATTTACTACCGAGAGTACAGAAAAAGATAAGATAAGAAAATGAAAAAAAAAATTACGTAAAAAAAGGTAAAACTTTGAAATTTTACAAAAATGTCTTAAAATAAGCATTGTTTCGAGTCAATAAGTCAATAGTTAATAATATGACATCTTTTTTAACTAACAAAAACCAACCTAATATAATCTAGTTTATGAAGCCGAGTAAAGTAATAAAAGTTATAAAATAAATAAATATAAATGAACTAGAAATAAATTTAAAAATGTGTGGAAATTTCATGATGCCAGAGCTAACCATTCAAGGGATCTCCGCTTCCCAGTTCAAATATTTTCACATTGTTTTTTTTTTTTACATTAACTCCACACAGGAGGCCCTGAAGAAAATAATTTCCCTCAGCGCCTATGTCATCTTTGGGGATGCTGGAAGGAGGTTCTTTTCAAGGAAAGGAAAGAGAGGACTTTCTAGGAGTAAGAAAGGTTCGAAGGATGGTGCAAGGCTGGTCGAGAGAGACCAGCTGGAGATGTCATATTGTCTCCTTAAACTAACCCGCTACGCAGCTGGCGGGCATGTGCATCCGCCGCCAAGACCCGAACACACCTCACCCGATAAACCCGGGCACCCCTGCGAAGTAACCAAACGTAGAGAACTACTTGGGGTGACGTATGGAGAGGTGTTGGTTATCCAACAAATGGTTCCCTGAGCAGCTGGACCTCCCAAATTAAATTTTATAAAATGTATTTTACTTCAGCAAATAATATTTCATCAACTGGCCTTAACAAAATTATTTGAACAGAAGCTTTTTGTTAATCAAACATTAGCATACTTTGATATTTTGAGCCTTGTATATTGCTTATCACATAATATATGCGCTAATACGAGGAATATGTTGATAACATGTTGGTAAAGTAGATAGATGATAACATGTTTTAAAAGTAATGTATTCATATTATCTCATCCCGCATGTCCCATTTGTGACATTCGGCTGTCATAACCAAGCTAGGCCAAAGGATAAGAAAAATACGAAATTAGTCAATGATTACGATGGCTCAAAATCATTGTTTGAATTTATATCTTGCTCTGAATGGATATTAATCCCTATGGCGTATTCCGTTAGTTGGTTAGATTATTTCCACTTTGCAATAAAATACAAATAAATGGGATTTTTCTGAATGTATCCAAAACCTAAAAAATTGTTTTTGAAAGCTGATGAAATACACTTTCAAATTTTGTTATCTCTACATAGTATAAAATAAAGTAGCTATCCGCGTCTGTCTGTTTGTGCGCTTAGTTCTTCTTAACTATAATTAACTAAAATTAGTGTTAAAATATCCTATAATAAACTATAAAATCGACCGGTCGGTGGCTGAGTTGACATCGCGTTTGGGTCCCACCCAGGCGTAGTGTGTTCAATTCCTCGGCTGGCTAAGTCCTCCATCACAACACAAGCAACATTTTCCGCTTACTGCGGCGATAGTAGGAGATTTTCAAATATTGTCGGGTTATTCGTTATTCGTAACCCGGGAATGTTTGTCTTAATTAAAATAAAAAATAAATTATATGAATGCCCTATCCATATAATAATGCACGTTAAATTATATTTGCAATAACTGTTTTTAAGATACGCAACGGAAGGTAATATAAAAAAGGTAATATGTTAAAAAATATGGGGGTACTAGATTTTTTTTAATCTCAAAGTTGGCAGTGGTCGAAATAAGTTTGAGAACCTGTGGTTTAGATTATATTTCTCACCTTGAAACTGAGGGAGACACAACGATTTTTATGAGACCAATGAGCTATTCCCAAAAGTGAACAGATCAGCTTGAGGGGTTAATGATGTAAATACGGTAACCGGGCAACTCAGAACAGGGGCAATTCAACACATATACACAATAGTTCAAATAAGTTAGGTTGGGTTTACAGGCTGAATTGCCACTGTTCTGAGTTTTGGACTTACCCTGATGTATGGCAGTGAGGCAAGGAGCTGGCAGAGGAAGGATGAAAGTAGGTTGAATGCGGTAGAAACGAGATCCCTGAGGCGTATGTGTGGTAAAACCATGTATGATTGTGTGAGAAATTTGGAAATCCGCAAAGAATGCAAGGCTGATGTAAGCGTAATTAGTAAGATTAACAAAGGGACGCTTGGATCGTTTGGGCATGTAGTGCGAATGAACGAAGAAAGAAGTGTAAAGAGAATATTTGACGCGAATGTGAATGGTGGAAGAAGTCCTGGACGCCCGAGGAAGACATGGCACGATCAAATGAACCAAATACTTGAGTCGGGCCATGTCAAGAGTCGGAATAACAGAAGAGTATGAATGAATGAGAAATGAAAAAGACCAAGTTATTTTACGGTCCGTCCTCTATGCCTTACCCCTGCAGGAAATGGCATAATGGTTAGTTAGTTTATTTACACAGATTGAAAGCACAGGAAACCATAATTGTCGAGTTATTCCGCATAATGTTCAGAAGTCGAGTAGAGTCAAAATACTAATAATGAGTATTTTATTCAATAAACATGCGAACCCAGCTTTTGCCAAAATAGGTCATCGTGTCTATTTATTCTGATGTCAGAGGATAAGCACGATTTCCTTGAAGTACATACTCATTTCAGTGAACAGTAATGTAATGTTACAATAATTGTCTGCAGTCTTGAGTTTACAGGAAGGCTGTAAAAGTGAATCAAGCAACATCTATTCAAAAAGATGGCCAACGGTAATGTGGATAGAGATACTAACGGGTGATGAAGTGGCCTGACGATTTAACAGGTTGACCTGCTGCTCCAGTTCCGTGCATTTGACCTGCAACCTCCTCATCTCTACGCTGGATTCATTACTTGATGCTTCCAGGGTTTCTAAAAGATAAACAAAACACACACTTAATAACGGGCATATGTATACAATTCATAAAACAAGATTTTATAACAGTTTTTATCACAGTCCCACGTTGGGCGCCAGTTTAACAAGATTTGTTAGTTATAATTAATTTATACTCGGGTTCGAAAACGACGACCAATATTCAGTGGCAAAAAAATAATAAAAATCAATAAACAATATAACTACACTCGCGAGAAAGAAATACGGCGCGTTATTTCTGACTATATTCGAAGGAAAAAAATCATCTAGATACTCTTTAACCTCATAGAAAGGGACGACACATCTCGCTATCAATATCAGGTACTGAGCCTAGGGCTTCATCTGGATATCTTCTCGTTCAAGGCCGTGCGTCTGCTTATATAGGCTGCCCGTGGTACATCATTCGGTTGGCAGCGGGGAGCTAGCCACTGATTAGATGGTTTATGATTTGCATAACCAGTACGAGATCTACAATGTCCTGCGTTCGTAGATAAGGATGTTCTTATTTATTCTTCATTAATTTATTGATATATAACGATAAAATATTTGTTTTCTATTCAAATTTTTGTTTGTAAATAGTAAAATTAGAGAGCCTAGGAACTCATATTAGATTGTGCAGCGCTCTTGCGGTGATTTTCACAAAAACGGCGCTATATAAATTATCCAATAATAATTATTATTATTTATGACAAAGTTTTAAAACATAAGAAATTAAATTTAACAGGACGCAGCTGGGTTACGATTGCTCTGATGATAGTCAACTGGTTGCGCAAATCTTTCGCTCAAGATGGGGGGGGGGGGGTGCGGCAAAGAACTTAAGAAAGTAACAAACGAATTCAAGTTGCCTTATATATTGTTTACAGGAGAGGAAAGATTGGGAAAGGCCAAAAGACTTACCCCTTCTGTCTGGTCTTCCGTAGCCGCTGGTTCCTTTTACACAGATCAGTTCAAATATTATTTATTTATTTTATTAGGTACAATATTTTTTACAATTCAAGGTTTTTAGTAATGTAGGCCTCACTGGGTGGCTTGCCCGTGCTGAGGCCTTCATTTTATAATATAAAAAAAACTACATAATACATTGAATGAGAAAAATTATACATTTAAAATTAAAAATACATAATAATATATTTAAAAATTAAAAAAAAAAATAGTACATTTAAAATAATCTTGTGTGTTTGTGAGTGATGTGTGTTTATATTGGTTTTGTGTGTTACGTGTAGGTTTTATTTTTATTTTATATATGCTATGACATTTTGGTAATATTGTCTTTTTTGTTCTTTAATCCATTTTGTAATTTTGTGTGTGAATTTATTTTTATTTTCCTCAATTTTAATATCAAGTTTTAAACTGTTGAAAGCTTTTATTGCGTGGTATTGGTAGTGTCTTTGTCCAAAGCTTGAATTTACTGTCAGAGTTTTTATGTTTTCTTTGTACGCTTGTCTAACTGGTCTGTTAGTGTTATTTTGTGTATTTTGAAATTTATTTTTTTTGTCAAAAATGTAGTTTAGTAGTGTTTTAACGTATAATTGGCGTATATCTAGTACGTCACAGCTGTTGAATATTTGGTCTGTATCAGTCAGTCTATGTTTTTTTAGTATTACCTTTAAGATCGTTTTCTGTGCGGTTTCTATGTAATTGATTGCCGAGTTTGTTGCTCCTCCCCAAGCAATAACAGGGTGGCCACAAAAAACGGATTTCAAAATTCCCTGATAATTCCAGGTTTTCCAGGGCAGTTTCTATATTTTTCCCTGATATGTTTTATTTGGTATAAGGACATATCGTTCAAAATTTTATTTTTGAAACACGATTTTCATCTACGCCAGAAAATTAGAACAGATACATAAATAAAGGGAATTCCGTCATCTAAAGCATTTATTATTTCCTTGCACAACAATGAGATTCAAAACAAAATACACTTATTACAAATTTATGATATTTCGCCTTCGAAGACAATTTGTGTACAAATGAAAAGACCAGACAAAAATAGACAAATAAACAAAAGTAAGTACAGTAGAACCCCGATAATTAGATAAAACGCGTAATTCGAAATTTTTGCCAAAAAAATTTCCGCAGAAAATTTTTTTCATACAAATTATTTTTTAATTCGAAATTCGTTAATTCGTAATTCGAAATTTATTTTTGTCCGCGCACGTAAATTTGTTCGTGAAATTCGAAAAAATTTGATTTTTGCGAAAATAAATCATAATATTTCGTAAATCTGAATCTAAAAGTCAGCCGTGGCGGTAAAACGCCGAAAAATGTATTTTTACGTGGTTATACATCATCCTAATTAGTATTATTATTTTGTAAATCTGAATCGATTTACACTGGAATGTTGTATTTTTTCAAATTTATTTCGAATATCCGAGTTTGAAGGGCCGAGAAAATACGTTTTACGCGGATATATGTCGTAGTTTTACGAGTTTACACCAAATATCTAGTATTTAAAGGGTCGGCCGCGACGAAACTCGGCCGCGAAATTTCGATTTACGCGTAAATGTATCGTATATTTACGAATTTATTTCGAATATTTGAATTTAAATGGCCCGCTGCGACGGAAATCGGCCGCGAAATCTCGATTTACGCGTAAATATATCGTATTTTTACGAATTTATTTCGAATATCTGAATTTTAAAGGGCCCGCCGCGACGGAAATCGGACGTGAAATTTCAATTTACGCGGAAATATATCGTATTTTTACTAACTTTAATATCCGAGTTAAAAAATACGGCGCGACGGAAATCGGCCGAAAAATTTCGATTCACGCCGAAATATAATATATTTTTACGAATTTACTTTAAATATCTGAACTTAAAAGGCCGGCCGCGACGAAAAACTGCCGATAAAATTCGATTTACGGGGAAATATTTCATATTTTTACGAATTTACATCAAATATCTTAATTTAAAGGGTCGGCCGCGACGGAAATCGGCCGCGCATTCTCGATTTACACGGAAATATATCGTATTTTTGCGAATTTAAATTCAGATATTTGAAATAATGGGCCGGCTCCGACGGAAAATTACCGCGAAATCTCGATTTACGCGGAAATATATCGTATTTTTACGAATATCTTAATTTAAAGGGTATGCCGCGACCGAAATCGTCAGCGAAATCTCGATTTGCGCGTAAAAATATAGCATTTTTACGAATTTATTGCGAATATCTGAATTTAAAGGGCCCACCGCTACGGTAATCGGCCGCGAAAATAAAGAAATAATTGGTATTAATACGAATCTACAACTAAAATACCACCCGGATTTGAAGAGGCGGCCGAGAAAATCGATTTTCGGCATATTTTTTTTTTTTTCATAAAAATTTGAATTACGTGGGAATTCGTTAATTTGAAATTTGATTTTTGATGTCCCGTGGATTTCGAATTAACGAGGTTCTACTGTATTGACACTTTGTAAAAATGTTGATAATGATGATCTTTAAATTTTATTACGACCGTACTGGGTGTCCGACCCTTTTGACACTTTGTTGTAACTTTGCTAGCTTTTTCTTTACAGATTTCGCACCTACATAGTATAGGGTAAAAACCAAGGCGGGTGGATTACGACATGATTGTGTTGCAAGGGCTATTTACGAAAATAATAATAAAAAAATACCTACTTATCTAGTTTGTCTTTGTCGGCATATCTTTTGTTACACACGCCGCAAGTAAAAGTAATAAAACACAACTTTGGGACTTCACAAATCGTAAATAACGAATTTCGTTTTATTTTTGGAATTCCCTGATATTTTAAGAATATTTTAAAATTCCCTGACATTTCCCTGATAATTCCCGGTTCGGTAAAATTCCCTGATAATTCCCGGTTTTCCCGGTTTTCCAGGTCTGTGGCCACCCTGAATAATTCCATATTCTAGTATTGATTGGCAAAGTGCAAAATATATTGTTTTCAATTGTTTTATTTTATATATGTTTCTTATGTTTAGGAAAATGTGTATTGTTTTGAGAAGTTTATTTGTGATTTGTTTGATGTGAGGTGTCCATCTAAGGTTATGGTCAATTACGATTCCTAGATACTTAATTAAGGCAATTCCTTTTGGCACTTTGTTCACATAATATAAAACAGCGATGTTCACTGAGGTGGGTTAAATGCTTCACTAGACGATGCGATATTCCAAAAAAATCACAGCCGAGTTCAACATTTGCGGGTATTCATAAATGACAAGGCGACCAAATTGCAACGAATCTGTTACTTTTCGTTTGGCCCGGATTAGCAGGAAAAGGGACAAGGGAAGCGAAGTAGGGAAAGGATACACCTTTAAGGATATCCAATTAAAACCTCACAACTATCAACTTTTGATAGCAAATGGTACCAGAAGAAGAGGAACTCCAAAAACCTACTCCTTCCTAAAGAACATACAAGTATGAGTAGCTGGTATAAGCCTCACCTTGCACCAGCATCCGCAGCGACTCTATCTCGCCCTTCTGCTCCTCGCTGACAAGGCTATACTGCTGCAGCTGGGTCCTCATCAAGTCCAGCTCCATCTGCAGCTTCTGTTTCTCCAGGTTTGCCAGCCGAATCTCCTCTAC
Source organism: Hesperophylax magnus (assembly GCA_026573805.1). Lineage (NCBI taxonomy): Eukaryota > Metazoa > Arthropoda > Insecta > Trichoptera > Limnephilidae > Hesperophylax > Hesperophylax magnus. The sequence continues at coordinate 4,494,628 of JAIUSX010000088.1, forward strand.
AAATAAAAATCATTAAATTAGTATCATAATAGTACAACTTTTTCCACCTAGGGAAATACAATTCAATTTTACAAACAATGTACAGTATTATTGAATGTCACATGCAGTGTTCTAAGCAAAAAAAACTCTAACCAGCTCTTGTCAGAATGTGCTCATCAATAAGGCGAAACATATTCAACTGTTGACATTTTCAACATAATAGACAATGAGGATGTCCCCTAATATTTTTATTTTGATGAAAATGTATTATGTATAGGGTTTGTCATGGGAATCGCATGGTTTTCAAATAGGATGTACTCGGTCAGTTTTGCTTAAATGGAAAATTTATGGAAAAACATATAACGTAAGTTGGGAATTTTTCGTTGGCAGTTTATGTTTTGAAGATCAGATGTTGGCCATTTACATTTATTGAATAATTAAAACTTTGAGTAGTGTCAATTAACATCTGATGTGGAATCTGAACGATTTCCCCTGGATTTTCGTTTTCAGATCTTCAAGGCAGTCTGGATTGTCAACATATACACATAAGACTTCTCCACAAAAAGATGTCTCATAAACTTAAATCAGGGGAGTGAAGATGTCAGTCAATATTGCCGAATTTGATGATAAGACTGCCTGGCAACCGATCCCATAAGACAGCCATTGATTTACAAGCTGAGTGTGCACCAATAGTTAATAGTTTTTCAAAAAATTTCAGATGATTTTGACAAATTCACAATTTTCGGTGGATTTTCTATGAATACCGGTAGATTTTTGACGAAATCATTGCATCACTGTGCTTTAGGTTCCACAACATCACGACAATTAAGCTTCCCACTCTAACAGACAACTCAAGGCCACCCCCCACTCTCTGGGGCCAACCACTCGGCCGTACTAGCCAATCAAAAAACATGCGGTTTCCCTGATGGACCCTGTTTATTTAAAGAGATAATAACAACAGTAAAATTAGTTTTTTAATATCTTCAAAAGCGAAGTCATAAACTTTCAAAGTAAACATTGGTAAAATGTACGCAATAGTGTCCCGTGAAATCAACCGCAGTACATGTCCTGTGATTAATAGTGTCCTGTGAAATCAACCGCAGTACATGTTCTGTGATTAATAGTGTCCCGTGAAATCAACCGCAGTAAATGTCCTGTGATTAATAGTGTCCCGTGAAATCAACCGCAGTACATGTCCTGTGATTAATAGTGTCCCGTGAAATCAACCGCAGTAAATGTCCTGTGATTAATAGTGTCCCGTGAAATCAACCGCAGTACATGTCCTGTGATTAATAGTGTCCTGTGAAATCAACCGCAGTACATGTCCTGTGATGTCACAGCCTTTCCGGTAGGCCACAAATATCAACATTTTGACAGCTTATATCTTCGGTATTTTCTGAAAAATTTTAAAAGTTCTGTCCCCAGCATGCTCTAATTAATATGATACTTTCGTAAATAACATGATATTTCATTGTAGTAGATAACCTCACTGCGAGTATCAGGAAATAACAGCTAGACTCTCCAAGACTATCGGAACCATCACTAATGGTTTCCTGTCAATAAAACCTTGACTTTTAAAATCAATTGGAAGGCAGGAAATGCAGTTAAATCAATTAACAAAATTGACAATTTTGATAACCGACATTCATTTTGATAAAGTGTTAAAAAGATTCCCATCAGGAAGTAAAACAGGTGCAAATTTGTTCCATTATTCAAGTGAAGTTTATAAGAATGACATACTTTCTGGTCAAACAATGGGTATAATGAAACCAGCGTACAATATTGTACCCAAACAAGGAAAAAACCTTAGGGAAAACAGCAAAGGAGACAAATACATAAGGAGAAAGCATTAATTGTGATTTGAAAGACTTTTTTGTAAAAATATTAGCCAAAATTCACTTTAAATAGTTCAAATTCATCAGGAAAAAGAAATAGAATCGTATGAATCTTGAAAATGTTAGAAATGTCTTAATTTTAGTAATGCAAGGTTTATGTTTTGAATATAAAATGTTTGTAAATAAAGAGAATGAAGCCACCTACCTTCTTTTTGTAAATACAAGTCTTTCATCTTTGCTCTTTGCAAATTAAATTCGTCTCTAAGATGTTGGGTCTGAGACTCGCCCGATGTCGACGTCGCCTTTTTAGCTGAAATGAAAGTGAACGAGGTATTAAAGCGGAACGAGCCAAGCCGTAATTGCTGGTGTAAAAAAGCCAAACAATTTACCTTTATCACTTCCTTCGTCGCAGTTGTTAACTGTATCGATAGGGTTGTCCATTTTGACGTTTGAATTTGAACTAATTTGGGTAATTTCTCACTAAAAGATGACAGTTTGATTTATACATCAAGAAACGCACATTTTCGATGATTTTATTTCCTGGGATGCAAATACCATTGTCCAATACGGAAAGTTAATATAAATACAATATTTACTTGGCACTGAATTGCACTAAATTCTACAGTATTTATTAAATGAAGTTAGTCACACTCTAAACGTCATGTGGGATGGGGTTTCTTCCTTATCTACAGAGCGGACCATAGAGCAGACCAGACCAGATTATAGAGCGGAAAGCAGAGATTTGCTTTATCAAGATGACAAGATAAAGAAATATTATCATTTTTGCCAGTAGATGTCTCTAGACGAATGAATGGAGGCAGAGATCGTAAACTAGTGCAAAGTTGGGTAAATAAAAAATACAATTTTGTAATATAGTTCAGTTATTCTCTGTTTTGAATTATTTGCAAGCCCTAGTTTTGTAAATTTTATCGTTTAAAGTTGGTTGGTACTAAAATAAACATTTTTATCGTTTCTAGCTTGGTACATAATATATTCATACAAAGAAAAAATATTTATACTTAGCCACTTTTATACACTTTACAACCTACCTCTTATCCCCTCCCTTCAGCCTCATAACACACTTAAATGAGAAAAGCCTAGTTCCGGCTCCGGACAAATGGATGAGTTGAGACCCTTATGCGGGATTAAAGGGACTAAAATATTAACCTTTTCTTGTGCCGTAATGTCACCTCTTGCATGTGTATTTGATATTGTATTATTATAATACAGGCTCTCTGTAAATTTTTCAACAACACTATTACTGCCAAAAGATCTCAACAAGTGCGCAGCACTAGAATGGGTTCTTTTTTAATGTATCAGCCGGTGTATACCAGAACATCCTTCGGACAAAGGAGTTTCTCATATAAAGCTCCGTTGCTATATAATATGCTTGGAGAAAATATAAAAACTATAGGTACGTTAAATTCATTCAAGAAAATGATCAAAATCTCTGTACTAGCTGAGAGTGATGATTTTGGATCACCCATGTTGTCGCTTATATCATAATTCCGTGTGGAAGCTCTGTTTCGATACAATCCTTATTTACTTACTGCGCATGTACTTATTTACTTCTAAAATAACTTTTTGTTATTATTATTTAATTATTATTATTATAATAATAAGTGAATAATAATAACAATAATTTATCTACTTATTATTATTATTATGTACTTATTACTATTTACTTAATTCTCGTATTATTATTTACTTTAATTATTATCTAGCTAATTTATTTACTTACTTACTTTTTATTACATTATTATTAATATTATTTACTTACCTATCGGTTATTATTTACCTATTTTCATTTAGTTATTTTATTTTTTTCTTAAAATTTATTATTCATACTATCCATGTTGTAATTGTTAGTATGGTTACCCTATGCTTGTGTCTGATAAGCCAGCACAGGTACCTTGTACTTTAGTTCAGAAGAATATTATTGTTGTCAACTTACTTACCAATGCTTCTTTTGTTGACATTTTTGTTTTTATTTTTCGTACATTTGTTACTAAAATTTTGTTTATTTTTGTCTACCGGTCACGAAACGACCGTGTCATAAACTTTTCTTTTTTAGGTTAAAATTTAATGTTATTATTATATTAAGTTTACATATATGTATTGTTTTAAATGATATAATTGTAAAGCTGCACATCTTGATACAGGAATGCCCTAGTGAGATGTGCAGAGTACCTTTTTTTTGTTAAAAACTGTTTTTTTGAATGAATAAATAAATTATCTTTGGTACTATAATAAATCTTCCATATACAGATGTTTTCTATTTACTTTTACTATTAGTTATTGCTATTACTCCATATTTATGTTATTTATTGCCATTTCTCATTTACTGTACCTTTAAAGAGATAATTTGCTATCTTCTTTGTAATGAAAAGGTGTACAACTGTTTTATGGAGACTATGATAAATAAATAATGAAAAAATCTTCTTCTGATGCCTTCCTCTATCGGACGTTGGTTATTATCAAATCGGCACAACCCCTCTCCCCCAATCAACTCAGTGGAAGTGCGCTCGTACCAGTGATGTAGTCAACTTTGAAGTAACGAGGTGCGGCGTTTAACGGTTTTACTACATGTTTCACAAACTTCGTTACTTTACTAATGAAGGAAATTTTGATCTGCAAATTAAGGGTATACAGTGAATTTCTACATCTTATTTATTTTTTATAAATAATTTATTTTTAAACATAATAATACCTACAGAACATACAAAAAACACTCCATTACTAAAAGTGATTAGTGTACATAGTTTTAAAAATTAGTGCAAACATGAAACAAACAATTGTGGCCAGAACGGATATCCCCTTATACACATTTAGGTAAAGTTTTTCCACACACTTTAAAAAACGTTAGACCTAGGCAGATCTAAATCTGTCTAAGTACAACGTTTCATCCAGCGGATTTCCGGAAACCCGTTATAGAAAAAAATGGTTTAAAATTTCGAACACCGTTAAACGTATTCATAAACAAATTTTCACTTCGCAGCAATTTTCAACTTGGTAATGGATTTTTTCAGAGAAATACCTAAGTAAAATAATTGCGGGTCTCAATAATTTTATTTTATTTATTTATTGTGGGATATTGGAAGTTTCATTTCAATTAATTCTGTTATCTCACTGATTGTTGACAGTGTTTTAACATTACAGAAAGAATTTGAACCCGCAGATTTAAAAACTGTAACAAAAAACTTTAATTATTGCTCACACTTTTTCTTGAATTGAATTGGAAAGCATTATCACCTTATTGAATATTGCCTGAGAATGCTTACATAGAAAAGATTCATTGTTCTCGTTTTATTATTAAAATCAAAATAATAAAATTTAATTTAAAATATGTAACATTTTATAATAATTATACTTCAAGGCTTTACAGAACATATTATATGAGCAGATACCATAGATAAATTTTATCTTTAAACTAATCAATAAATTATTTGACTAACGCATTTTAATTATAATTTATTGAATAATTGTCACAACTCGCCGTTTTGGCATTCATAAAATTTCCTACAGTTCATTAGTTACTGCATCTAATAATCAATAAAGGTATATTATACCTACTCAAGCAACTCATTACGTAGTATTTTTTTCTTTCCATGGTCAACAATTCTATCCTACCTTTTGATTAAAGCGACAAGGCACATCAATGCCAAACCATAACAAATATTTTCGCAAAGACGACCATTCTTCTTGTTATGTGTATAATTATTTCAACAATTTCAATGTATTCAATATAAATAAATAACAACAAATTCAACTATTCTTACACTTCCAGAAAACTCTTAAGTTAAACTAATTTATTAGCTATACATTTTTCTGTACCTATAGTTTGCCGACACCACCGAATTCAGGAGCGATGGCCTAGACTTTCTTACACCACCAAATTCAATGTGTTTCTTGCTTGTCAAACTGTCAAACAAAGGTTTTGTACCCCTAATTAAAAACAATAAAGTTATAAATAGAGATAAACTTTTATATAATACTTTTTCTTAATTTTATAAATAATTACAGCATGTTAGTTAGTAAACATAATATAAATTTTAAATATGGTGACAGGTAGGTACTGTGTATTTTTTAAACGTGTTTAGAAATGTTATAGACTTTATTATTGCTTCTAATGCATTTAGAGTTATCGTACACTTTTTTAAAACATGGTTAGTTTTTGAGATTTTCTGCAGCAAAAAGTAATCGAATTTTGTTTCTAGGGATGCAGTTTTTTCAATTAAATGTATTTAAAATATGTACAGATATCTTTCTAAAGCGGAAAAATTGTGTTATTTTCACTGGATAATAATAATTAATCAATATACATTAAATTTTATGTGATAAGTTAAATACTAAATAAACTCAAAATAATAAAACCAAAAAGTGTCATATATTTAGGTAGGTACTTGCTACAATCTTTAAAAAAATTAATACGCTTAAAGTTGAGGACATTTAGAAGATTTTTTTCGAAGTAGAATGACAGGAACGCGGGAATGGTCCAAATTTAGAGTTACAGATCGACGTTTCTGTGCAGGCAGGGGCATTATTGATTTTAAGAGTTTCAATAAAGGCATTAAATTGACATAAAATAAGATAACGAAAAACCAATAAATTAAAATATAAGTTATTATTTTGGCTGCCCGCACAGAAAATTTTGTAGAGCTTATTAGTAAGTATTAATGTAAACTAGTCAATATATAAACAATATCTACCTACTATGTAATATATTTTTAGAGTGTTCAAGTTCGTAAATACTGAAAGAAGACAATGGCTTGGTAGGTAGGTACTATGAAATTTGTAATTACAATACATATTTTGATATATACATTTATATATTTTTTAATCGTTTTTAATTTACAAACACGAGTGAATTCCAGAATGGATGGAGTTTTCTAAAATAATCTTTAAGCAGAGTTTTTTATGCCTACATTAAAGCGTTAACAAAGATGAAACTAGGTGAAGATGGTTCGAAAAATAGTAATAAAAAAACGATTATAATTAATAGACGTAAGCGAATGTTGAGAAAATATTTAATAAAAAAAGACTTACAACTTAGGTAACTTACTCTTACCATCTGAGTTAAGTTGCATTTAAAGAAACACTGCGATTTTTTTCATAAAGTGTTCAAGGGAAGTATGCTGTATGTCGGTAAAAAAATTCGGAATGCGGGGTCTTTTAGAGATATTTAAAAACTCACGAGCGGAGTGCCCTAAGTAATGAAATTTGCACATTGTTTTATCTGTACCTACCAATGCAAGTTATTTTGAGGTTAACAAAACTATTTTAAACTCGTTATCTCATTTAAGTGAAAAAAAAATAGTAATACCAAAGACACCATTTTGTTTTTTTTTTCTATATTTTCCAGAGCTAAAAAAGGTCTTACGTTTATTCGAACATGTCTCAATGTCTCAATGTCTCAACGTGTTTACCTTCTCGCTCGATGAATCGACATCGAGCAAATGGCTTGACGCGAAAACGATTCAAGGGCTGTAATTCTTGCTCGACGTTCGACAGAAATTTACGATTTTACCTAGCTTCTTGGTAGTATACTCGTTTTGGGTCGAGCTGCTCGAGCGTGTGGACTGTGAACCAACGACGAGCGTGGTTCCAAGTCAAGGTGTTCGATCGAGCAGGATTGTATTTGTGTAATAAGCTTAATGAGATAAACTTTTCGACTACTTTATTAAATTTGAGGGAATAAAATAAGTTTAATACAAGTCTGAATAAAAACGGTGGAAAATTCATTACAATTCACACCCCGTGATAATGAAAAGCAACGATTAAAATATCCAGTAATTCTATTGTTCTCTAACGGTTTTGACACTTTGGACCTTACCGAATTTAATCCATTAATATAAAGCGCCCAAAATATCAGGTACATTATCACAATTTCCCTCTCAGTTGATAGCGGATAGTAAAATGGTATTTTCCAATAATTGAGCAGAAATTTCAAAGGAATGTGTCCTTCATTAGATAAGTATTAGTTCATGAATGTTTTGACGGAATATTATTTATGAGCAAGTTTGAGCGGACGTTAGATTTAGAATCGAGAGAATATTGGCAATACCTATGTATGTATTTTTTTAAAACTTTATTAAATAGTACAGCACAATAAACAAGTTATCTAAATAATTAGTTTTTAAGCTGGCGCCATTTTATAATTTCCAGAAAAACAGTTAAATCTTAGAAAATAATATATGATTTGAGATTTTCACGTCCAAAAGTGTTAAATTGATTAATTTTTGGGGTATTATGCCATCTTGCGCTACCTCCTTCTTTAGCCTCTATTACACATCTGCCCTGTAATACAGTAATGCTGTCCGAAACGCTAGCTAAATAAGGAGGTAGCGCAACACGGCATAATACCCCAAAACTTAATCAAATTAGGAAAGTAGTTTTCTTCCGTGTATTTCAGCTGGTGACTGGGTATGTCATTAAAATGACAATTCAACACACCTCCGAAAAGTGAAAACAAAGTTAAATAGGTTACATAGGTAACTACTTGTTTCATCACTTTTAATGACTCTATCTATTTGCTGCCGGAATTGATGAGGTCCACAAGGTGACGCCAAAGGCTTTGGACTGGCTCACGGACCCTGATGTTCAACTTTGATCCCTGTTATATGATAGAAGAATAATATATTATATTGTCGGCTTAATTCGTATACTGCGTAACTCTGTTGCTCTCAAAAATAATATTTTAATGTCATTTGGTGTTAAAATTAGTCCCGCTTCGAATAGTAAAATTCGTAAATTTGTTAAAAAAATCTAATTTGTTTACACAAATTAGTTAAATGTCCATGTTGCCATTTTGCAGAATTAAGTAAACTTACAAATATACTTACGAACGGTGACCGGGTATCTCATCAAAGTGACAGTTCAACACACCTACAAAAAGTGATATTACGTCATGAAAAGTGATGAAACAAAGATGTTAAATAGGTTACACAGGTAACTATTTAACTTAGTTTTTGTTTCATCACTTTTAATGACTCTATTTCACTTTTTAAAGGTGTTTTTAGTTGTCATTTTGATTAAATATCATGGAACCCTTAAGAACATAAATAAAAATAATGACCTGTCTTTCATTTTTTTCAGTATGAGTTCTTTGTGCCTCTTGTAAAATTTGACAAATGGCAGTTACGCATTCTACGAATTAAGCCAGCAATATTTCTTTTAACCAGAGTCCCAACTACTCTGGAACTGTCTGGAACCAGTGGGACTATGGTACGGGTTGGGAACAAGGCTCAGATACTGGGAAGACACATTGAAGAACCAGAAGACATTGCCACATATCCAATGACAACCCTGGGGAACTTTATAAAAGCGACCGGATTACTGTTCAAAGAATGAGGAAAGGTATGGCCTAAGTGCTCACGGGAACGTTACATCAACCGTCTCCTATAATAATAAATAAATGGTACCTATACTCAATTGGGGCATGTTGCGAAGCTAAAGAACGTGTGTAAAGGGAGGAGATGGGGAAGAGAAATATGATATTAATTATTTCGGGAAACATGAAAAAAACGTCACTGAAAACAAGTGAATTTTCATCTAATGATTCTTTTAACTCTCGAAGCTATTACACAAAATATATATTTTTATTTTTGGAAAAGACGTGCAGCTTTTTTATCTTCATAATAATAATAACAAAATAAGATATATATATTTATAATCGCGAAAAAATCTTGTGTTAAACAGTTATAAGATTTTTTAAAAATAAACATACAAGAAAGCAGCGAACTTTTTCAAAAAGTTACTAGAATTTGGTCAGAGATTACAGTTTCCAAAAGCGTCATTGGTTCGTAGTACTTATAAATATATACATATTCAATTCGTTACAATAATATAATTATTTACATATTTAAACGCAGCAGAGCGATATGTTAATATTTATTGTTAATTATTATTTTTATTACCTACATCTATTTTATTGCTTAGTATTGGTTCGGATCAATTTATTTTCTGTTCGTAACTTTTATCAAAATATGAAGCATTTTAAAACAAATATTAATTTAACATCTTTTAATAGTGACTTAGCAATAAATATTATAATCGTGTTATTTCTTTTATTGATCTCACTTTTAAAGGCTTTGCAAACAGTGGATTCCTTAAAACTACGCTAACAAACAAAGTGAAATCTTCCATAATATCACAACATTCACACTCACTTCTTTACACAAGGCTCATTTATCACACTGTTTAAACATATCGATTAATAACTCAACGAAACGGCTCATATAGCATGTCACTTAATTATTTGTTCAATATTTAAATTCATACTAAAAATTAACAATAATCGAACGCTGCGAGAACATAATGCCGATTATGTTTAAATGTCCATCTCTATTGTACACTCGCTTGAAATCGATGCGAAGCCGTTCCATTTTCAAATGAGTTTGTTCTTGTTTCTTGTCAGCGTAGGGATGTGCGGGCTGTGCTATCCATATCCGAGGAGGAAGTTCGAGCAGGCTTCCACGATGATGATCAAAGCTTCTGACCAAGCCGTGGGCAGGTACCTGCTTGGAGCGGGAGGGGATCAGAAGCCATCCTTCGCCTGCCTGAAGTTCCAGTCATGGCCGCGACCCTCCACGCATTCCACTTTCACGAGGTTAAAGTAGATGTTGCCCATTACCTAAAAAAAAACTATAATTAAAAAGTGTAACATTATAATTTCCTTGGCTACTTTTTCACTATTCAAATTTAATTTAAATATGATTCGGGAGTTCTAGCACGGCTTCTCTGTCAATGCGAAATACATATTATCAAATGTCAGAAAATGATTCCGACAGTCGGTAAACAAAAGCCGCTGCTTCCAGCGCGGCATCCAAGCTGACAAAATAACTGGCTTATTAATAAATGGAGATGATCTAACTAAGCTCTTAGAACCGAATGCAATCGTAAACACGATCATCTGATCAATTAATAATTCTAAGACGTAATGAATTGATTCCGTTCCAGCTTAGAGAATCAAAAGTTGTTAATTATGAAAAAATAACTAATTAAATCCATTTTTAGAGTCAAAAAGTACATGCGGACTGCCAATGTATATTAAACTTAATATGTCAATTTATACGTATTTTTAGCTTTTACGTAGCTTTCTAACGTTTAGGAATGTCATTCCATAGAAATATGCGTCAGTGTTGCCAGTTGCGTAAATTATATAAACATCGGTCTGGATATCAATCACCGCGACCGTGCTCGGGAAATTGGTATAAAATCATCGGTAGTTACGCCTATCGATTCGATATTGTAGAATTATCGATTTTAATGTGCTAGACCCCCCAACCAGATCTTCTATTTCGATGACATGTTATAATTTAAGGCGATGCCATACGTAGTAATGCAAAATCATGTGTTTTTGGTTTGAAAATTTAATCGCCTAGAAATGTTTCAGATGCTTTAATTAAATACTGCGAGTAGAATACATCTTGGCCTTTGAAATAATCGAGTATTTTTTAGAAAAGTCTTTTTATAGGTAAGCCCAGAAAAAAATAATGTAAAGGCCTATGAAAACTGCTTTAAAGTTCAAAATGTCCTACTTACGAACCCATTTTCGGTTATGATTTTATTGTATAATGTGGAAAAACAAGTTATTTATAAAATGACCGAAAGAAAATTAAATATTTATGCCTGAACATCCACAAAATAAAATAAAAGGCACTTTTTGGCCATGTTTTTTTCTTCCATAAATCAAAACAGGCGGATGGTGTTAAGCGGGAATTTAAACCTTATCGCCATCTACATAAGGGTTGTTATTGATACCGGCTCAATTTAAAATATTACACGACGTAATGCATCGCCTTAAATAAGTATGTCTGAAATGTGAAATAATCGGAAATAAATTCGCGGCCCGTAAGAGAGCGATTAGTTTTTAGATCGTTTGATTATTTCCTGATTTCGGAATGTATTTCTATGGCCAGTTATAACGAAAGTTCGTGTGCATTGAAAAAAAAACAATACTTTAGATTGAAATCTACGTATGATTAAATCCACTAACAACCAAGTTTTGTTTGGCGGTAGGTAGCCAATATAATTATTAGTTGCATGCACAAGTCTCGTTCTGTATATTATGAAAAGTGATGGATTTTGTAGCCACGGGAATTTTAAACAACATTATTCAGGTTGTTCGTACATTCTAAAACTCTAAAATATGTAATTCTAATGCATTCTTCTTTCTTTCTTACATAAAATTAATGTAATTCCCCCGTTCTTACAATAAATTGGTGGTGTAATAGTTAGCATAATTGCTTTCCAAGCAGTTGATCGGGGTTCAATTTTCAGCGGCGTCCTTTTTTTAAATACTTCAAGGATTTGAATTTTACTTTTGTTTTCGGGAATCAATGAATGAATGCAAATCTTGGAATCGGAAATTAACCGCCTTCCCGACATCCGAGCTAAAACTCGGCGAGTCTTGTCGACTTCAGTTCCTGGGTAGGAAGGTTCAAAACCCAGTCAAATGATTTTTTTAGGTGTCAAAAGACATTTTAAAATAGATGTATTTTAATTTTCAAATATATATTTTTTTAATACACCATTTTTTTCCTTCTATTATTTACACATTTATATATTTTTTAATATGCTGTGAATTTTCACGGGTCTGTGCTATTAATCAAATAATAACAGGTAGTGGGTACATTAACATTTAAATTTACAGTAAGAAAAATGTTTTCACGATAGTGTTTGAAGAAGTGTGAGTAGTATCAATTCAGTGAATGTTATTTCGTGTTCATTAGATGTTATTTTAATGTATACGGGATTCGAACTCAAAACCATATAATTTCCGGGCGAAGGCACCACTCTATCTAATTGGGAATCGATTGATATATACCGACGTAGGTAATCTAACGATCTTATTATATTCTTAAAATTTCTATCATGACATTTGCCCTGATTTGTATTGTCTAAAGACCTACGGACATTTATCGTAAGTCGTGAATTTATTTTTTACTAGCTGTTTCCCGCCACGCGTTGCTTTGGCTCAGTCTGTCTGGGCAGATAGAGAAACAATAGCGCGTGTTGATTTTATGTCCAACAGATGGGGCTGTTTTTTTTATAAAACCACTTTTTACCTATTTCTATATAATATATGTATATAAAAACACATGCGTATTCGAATGCAACGTTGTGTCAAAATTTCAAAGCAAGCGTTGAAGATCTTTTGAAGATTTAAGATTTTTAACAAATGACATACAAGATTTTACAAGCCAAAAATGTGTAAATTCTTGGTATGTATATCGTCACGAATATAGGTAATAGGCATTAAAATCGCTTGGCAAACGGAGTCAAGAAACGCTCGATTTCAAGCTCAAAAGTGGTTTTAGTTTATTTTGTAAACAATTTTATAAGAAAGCAAAAAAGTGAATCAAAGGAAATATTCGTAGTCACATAATATTTTATTTTTTTAAGTTTTTTCATTTATACGTTCATACATTTCTATTGAAAAAATAATTTTTTTAGTAGTTAACATTTTTGTTTTACGTTGAGTAACTAATTTTTCATTTGAATTCTACTCAAGGGAAACGATAGAAAAAGGTTTAGTTTATCTAAAGCATATTTTTTGGTATTCATAATGTAAACCAATTCGTTATAAAGATTAATCAAAAATAGTGATTTAGCATTAAGCTTTACGTTAAGATTGTTTCAATAGCTTGTAGATGTATATTGTAATATTGGTTACAGACTTGAGAATTGTACTCAAGTTGACATCTGACAAAGGCAATTTAATATGCAATATTATTAAAAAATTTAGTTAACCTAATTATAAATCCAACATTTGTAAGAAAGTAAATATCCTTTTTCTTCTGAGAAATTTCCATGTACACATAAACATAAATAAAAAATTAACCTGGGAAGCCGAGGTATTCGTCTCCTTCAAGCAAGTAAACAGCACGTCATCGCACAGACAGTGGGACTTGCTGTAGATGGAGTTGTTGGTAAGGTTGTACCTCTTGGAGAAAGCGCGCACCTTGACCGGGCAGAGGTCGTGGTTTCGGCAGCAGCGGTCCATGCGCCGCTCGGTACCCAGATCGTGGTACGTGCTGGCTATATCGCCGGTACCGCACCATTTTGTACCTGGAACAAAGAAGAATGCTTCATTTTGTTACGTATTCTCACAGACATAGGAATTAATAGACGAGAAGATAATGGCGAGGGGTAAAATCAACTGTTGAAGAACGAAGGGGGTGAAGCTGACTGTGATTCGTCAATAAATCAATCTGACAGTAAATAGGCATCTCGCATTATAATATCACCATTTACTTCTTAAAAGTAAAATCTGCTTTTGAATGAATAGACATTTTTACATGGGAGCGCAAATTACTCACCATGTTATGAACAAATTCGGCAAAAAAATTCGGTTCTATTTTCAGAGTCGAATATTTCGTTTAAGTATTTAGTTAAGACACTTTTATAAATGTTCATAATTTACTTCCCAGCAACCAACCAGCTTTGTGTTTCGCGTCCAGACGTTTCTCGATGTGATAGTATATGTTTCTAAAACTGATCTATATTATACGATGTGAATATGCTTAAAATAAAGTAAAATAATGCTTATATATGGAATGTAATACGACAATTGGGTTTATTCTCTTTTTCACATCTATTTTTACAAGTTTTCATAGTACAAGTCAACATTTTGCCGTGTTATTTCGTAAAATGAACCGATGATGCCTCGACCATAGTTCGCACAAGAATGATGACGTCACGTTTTCAAATTTCACTTGAGGCCATACGCGAGCACAGCCGGCTCCAATGGAACCGGTATGGGGAGTGGGGATAATACGCTTTTAATCACTTAGGGCAGGTCTACTAATATTCATATGTCTATGCGTATTCTACAATATTTCGTGTCTAGAATTTAAAATATATGTAAAAAGAAAGAGAAGGTTGAAGATTTTAAGAGCTAGGAAGATTAATTGTTTTTGTGCAGATGTAGGATGAAGTTCGGGGACATTATTTTTAATTTATCAAGGAGAAGGTTGAAGATTTTAGGAGCTAGGAAGATGAATTGTCTTTGTGCTGATGTAGGATGAAGTTCGGGTACATTGTTTTTAATTTATCAAGGAGAAGGTTGAAGATTTTAGGAGTTAGGAAGATGAATTGTCTTTGTGCTGATGAAGGATGAAATTCGGGTACATTGTTTTTAAGTTATCATGGAAAAGGTTGAAGATTTTAGGAGTTAGGAAGATGAATTGTCTTTGTGCTGATGTAGGATGAAGTTCGGGTACATTGTTTTTAAGTTATCAGGGAAAAGGTTGAAGATTTTAGGAGCTAGGAAGATGAATTGTCATTGTGCTGATTTAGGATGAAGTTCGGGTACATTGTTTTTAAGTTATCAGGGAGAAGGTTGAAGATTTTAAGAGCTAGGAAGATTAATTGTTTTTGTGCAGATGTAGGATGAAGTTCGGGGACATTATTTTTAATTTATCAAGGAGAAGGTTGAAGATTTTAGGAGCTAGGAAGATGAATTGTCTTTGTGCTGATGTAGGATGAAGTTCGTGTACATTGTTTTTAAGTTATCAGGGAGAAGGTTGAAGATTTCAGGAACTAGGAAGATTAATTGTTTTTGTGCTGATGTAGGATGAAGTTCGGGTACATTGTTTTTAAGTTATCAGGGAGAAGGTTGAAGATTTTAGCAACAAATGGATGAATTGTCTTTACGCTGATGTAGTATGATGTTTAGATACACTTTAGTGTCGGTCGGTTATATTTCTGGTGATTGTGCTGTAAGAGTGTTTTTTATTGTATTTTTGTAATAAATGTATTAGCATAAATTTTAGATGGAGTTGACGTATATTTTAGACTTTATACTCGATGGAGAGTCGAATGGAGGAAAATCTGGTTGGTCGTTTGTTGAAAATACGTAATACCATTATTTGTGCTTTTTGTAGAAGATCAATAATAGTTTGAGCACAGCCAACCTAAATGATAAAATGTTTAATGCGGAAGTTCCCGGCGTTGCCCGGGCTTTAAGCAGAGTTTTTCTAAATCAGATGAAGACAGTAATTTTCATCTTGTTTTGAACGTTTTGAAAGTATCAAATTCCCTTTTAAGGGTTGGGAGAGGAGTAGACAGTGACCTTCCTCTTGATTGAAAGTCAAGTGTGCAAAATTTCATCATTCTTGGAATAAAACTTTAGAATTGTATAATAAACAATGCCATGCCGCACCACCCAGCACGGACACTCTTCTTTATATATTATATACTAGCTGCAGTGAACCCGGCGTTGCTCGGGGTAATGAGAATGGCTGAAAGTAAAGTTTTGAGGTTGTGAATTCTAAAGGATTGTTAAAGCGAATAGTCTTCCTTGGGTGACCTCGACTTCTTCTACCATTCGATTCCACGTCACACAATATTTTTAGACCCCTTTCTTCGTTTTGGACATACGCCTCATCTTACAACACATAAGTAGATCCTACCATGTCTTCCTCGGGAGTCCTCAATTTTTTTCCACCATTCTCTGCCACTTCATAATTCAATATCAGCCAAACATTCTTTCCAAATACACAAACTCATTCGTTCTCTCCAATAACTTCAAATTAAATTGGATACAGATTGTTTGTAAACCTCTGCGTGGCCCTGCAGGGAATTAGTAGGTATGTATTGAAGTATTATATTTAGATGACACATCAAGCGAAAAAAACGGTAACACTTTTTTATCTCTAACGCTCCCGACACTAACTAAAACTGCCGAATTCTATCCACTTAAGTGTTCTAATACTTAAGGCGATGCACTACGTCGTGTAATATTTTAAATTGAGCCGCTATCAATAATAGCCCCTTACGTAGGTGGCGATAAGGTTTAAATTCCCGCTTAACACCATCCGCCTGTTTTGATTTATGCAAGAAAAAAACATGGCCAAAAAGTGCCTTTTATTTTATTTTGTGGATGTTCAGGCATAAATATTTAATTTTTTTTTTGATCATTTTATAAATAACTTAATTTGCCACATTATACAATAAAATCATAACCGAAAATGGGTTCGTAAGTAGGAGATTTTGAACTTTAAAGCAGTTTTCATAGGCCTTTACATTATTTTTTTCTGGGCTTATAAAAAGACTTTTCTAAAAAATACTCGATTATTTTAAAGGCCAAAATGTATTCTACTCGCAGTATTTAATTGAAGCATCTGAAACATTTCTAGGCGACCAAATTTTCAAACCAAAAACACATGATTTTGCATTACTACGTACGGCATAGCCTTAATATTATACACTTAATATTGCCCAAAAACTGATTCTCAAAGTTATGTACAAGAAAAAATTTAGATATCCTACACAGTTACTTTATAATGAATGTAACATCATGAATTTAAAACAACTATTTCACACAACGCTGTGCAGATTTTTTAACAATATTAGTTCAGCGAAAAGAACGCTGCAAATTCGTACTACAAGAATTGGCTCTGGTCTGAACTTTATGGCAATCCACCCTAACTCCTCAAATCATTTGGGCAAAGGCTTTATTTGAACCAGGCTCCACTTCTATTTAATAGCCTTCCAGATCATATTACGTCGTCAAATTCCTTGTGTAAAAAGAATGTTAAATTATTTGTGCTATCCGAGGATTTCCAACATGTTCTTTTATCTTTGTCAATTTAAATTGCGGCATAATGTTTTTTATTTGTATATTTTTTTCATCCTTTTCTTTTTAAAATGTAATTTTTTTTCTCTTTTTTCTTCTCTCCTTTTTAAAATAAAAGTTTATTATATTTTTTCTTGCAATTAAATATCAATGTATATCATGGTCACCCTACATGTTTACGACATCATACTGTAATGAATTGGCTGGAATTAGATTAATAGGTACGCAATTCGTAGACACGTTAATGTGACAATATTATTCTCTTAATATAATATATAATCTTTTTGCTATTTTTTACTTTTATTATTTTGTAAAATTATTAACCTCAATACAGGCTTGTCTTAGTGAGGTTAAAAAATCTAACGTAAAAAAAGATACAGTATAAGGAAACAATAAATAAATAAATAGTGGAACACGTTTCGTCGAGATTCCAGTACACGATAGCGCCTCTAATAAATGGTATAGCTCTATGTAGGTATGGCGGTTATTTATGATGTGGCATTGTAAAACAAGCGCAGTTCGATCAGATAATAAATGTCCCAACGACTCAGTTGTGACATGTGACCGTTATTTGTATGGTGGAACCTCGCCAAATAACTGTTTAACCTTACGGACATCATTGAAATATAACGGAAATGCAGTCATATCGATGAGATATAAAATAAACATTGATTTAATATTTAGTACCTATCTAAAATATAACTGTCCTGTTATAATAAATGATGGACGGGATGTTTCGGAGAATTTGAAAAATTCATCAAACTTCAACTTTCATTTTCGGGTTCTGTGAAAGTCCTATTCAAGTTCTGTTATTATATCATTATAGGCTAATTGCTTGACAGAACTGAAATAATAACAGAACTTGAAAAAATGCTTCACAAAACTTGAAAATTAAATTTGAATAATTCTTCATAAGGGCGAGATGTTTCGGAAAAAATCACGTGCGGCAAAGTCATCACATCGTCAATCGACTCAATTTTCTATAAATTGGGTTATTTCATCGTCCGATAAGAGAAAATTCGATGAAAGATTCATGAAAATGTGATCACCCGAAATCGGCCGGTTAGCGCAATAATCAATTTTTCAAGAATGACGCATGCGCAAACGTCACAATTGCGATCTGTCAGGCTGTGGGGGTATTTCACTATCTCTGATTATGTTCTGACTAAGCACTAATCCGCGGATTAGTCATTTTTTCGTTTTCACTATATCTGAATAACGCTAACGCTCGGGTTATAGTTCGATTTGACTAATCAGTGCTCGAACTTCACGTTAGGCGCTATTCCTCGATTCAAAGATGGCGTCAAAACATTCCGAGTTTGACAGCTGAGAAGTGAGTCGAATTTTGTTGAATGAATTTGAATGCTTGTATGATCCATCCTGAATTATTTGATTGTGTTCAAAATAAGAAACAATGTATTAATTCGACATGAATCTATCTAAAATGACCTGATAATCAACATAACATAACCAAAAAAATGCACACTTCGCGGTGTGCGGACTGTGACGCATGACAGCCGTGGCAGTAGATGGAGTAACTGCAAACATTTTGCGATGTTGCCAGACTATTTCGAGTGTTATCTATCCGGAAGCTCGAAACAATGGTGAAACGGTCGCCGTTGAATAACGAAGTTATTCTGATCTTTAAAGCCAGCCAACGGATAGCTAGTCAGATATTTAGCCCGACATAAGTGAAATACCCCCTGTATGTACTACAAAGTACGGATTACTGGTAATCATGACTCGACTATTTTGGCATATAAAGCAAAGATAACCCAACGATTAAAATTTCAGAAGTTAACGGTTTTGTGAGAAGAAGTTTAGATACCTTTTCTACATATAATATTGTCAAAATTCGGTTTTATATCGCAGGTTTCAATGATTGAAAATGAGGATAAAACTTGCTCTAAGAATCTATGACATTTTTGTATTTTCAAATCCAGGTGGCAAAAACAACGAAAGCGGCATAAGTATTTATTTTGTGAGTGTACAATGAACATCATCTAGAATTTTTAGTAATATAGTAGAAGCATAAATAATACAATTTGGTCAATCTTAAAGTTTCACTGTCAATCACCAGTTTCACTGTCACCGTTTCACTTTGGCGCTAACAATTATATGGCTGTCAATGTTTAAAGTACCTACTACACTGAGAAAAATGAGTATTGCCAATTTATTACGAATCGTCAATTTTTTTTGGAATACTTATTTTTGAACTTTTGAAGGTACCAAACAATTTAATATATCATTGAAGAAGAGGATAATACTAACAAATCTATAAATAGAGCAAGACGCAGACGATAACGGTATCAACTGGGAATCGAATCCACGATTTCTGTCTTACCGGGAAAACACATCTTATTTCACTAGACAATTGGGATCTAATTATTTTACGTCATCATTGACACCGTGATAACATATTCAACACATACTAAAAGTTTATCAGGACACCGATTAATTCATTCGTTAAAGACCTGCAATCCCGTTTTTAAATCGATACAATACCCTAAAATAAAGCCAGAATCTAAAGACGTAAGTGAAGCAGCCGTGAACAAAAATATGCGACGCGCGGCCATGTTGTATTGACAGACCATGCGGTTGAATTTTACCTAACAAATCTCTAAAATAAAGTGGGAATCTTAACGACATAAGTGATGTAGTCATGTAAAAAGAATATTCAGCGCGCTGCCCGACGTTTTGGACGGACCTACGATCGACTTTGCCCTAGCAGGCCTAGAAAGTCGTTCTTTCCGTGGGGTATAATTTAATTATTTCCGATAAACGTATTATTAAAATCTCAAATGTTTCTAGAGGGATCCTTCGGGACGTTATTAATTCAACATCTACAAACATAAATCAGGTGCTTACCGCTAATTTTTATGCTTGAAAAAAGTTTTATTTTCAAACCGTTTAACATAAAATATTTTAATGGTAAGGTCCTGTTTTAATTAATCTTAAATATAAATAACTTACATCCGTAGGGATCTCTCTAGAAACATTTGAGAATTTAGTAATACAAAACCTTCTTACTAGACTTGTGTCGTCTTAATCGGATTACAAATAATTTGAAAAGATTCGTAATAAATGAATAATATTAATTTTTCCGTCTACTCTAATGAAATGTATGTGTTTATTGCGGATATGAAAGGTATGTGTTAATTAGGACTTGAGAAACAAAAAGCTAGATTCCTCTTTTTTTATAAAGGAAACACTTTGTAGTAGTTGAAATTACACCGATTTTATTGTTGTTTTTTCCAACGTTTATACCGCTTCCGAAACTCTGTGGAGATCACTCCACCAACGGAGAGCGAAGTATAATTGTCACTTTGGGTTCCTTTCGCTAGAAACTATCGAAGAGAAGTGAGTTTCCTAATCAAAATTGTAACTTTAATAACATAATTTCGCTGCCTTTAGAAAGTGCAACTAGCGACATCTATATTCTAAATCAGTTATTCTTTTTAATCATAATTGGTTTGAATCTCGGAGCAATTTTCAACAGTATGTATTATGTTATGTGCAATACAAATTTATGCACCTGTTTGCATGTAAGTAACCAGAATGTGCAATGTATTGACATTTGTATGGTGAGTACGTGAGTAGGTACTAGGAATTACGGTCAGACGTAGGTAATGCAGGTATTATGCAAAACAAATTAGAGTTGAGGTTGACGTAGAAGTAAGTTGGTAGGCAGGTACTTAGTTACATAATTATATCATGTCGTATTAGAATCCGATGACATGGGATATCGATAAAGAATGGCAATCACGAGAGTTACACAATGTTATAATTATGATTGCATTTTGCTTGAGTTTGTTAGCGATTGGTGATGTAACATTTATAATTCAATTTACTGCGCTGTAATAATGGATGTCATCTAAAATCAGGGCCAGCCCTACGCGGGTGCAATTGGAGCAGACTTCAATAATAACCTAACCTAACACCTAACAGTTCTAACACATCGCCCTTAAGATTATGTTTCATAAAAATGGTGCTACACAAAAATGCAAATCATCCGAATATTATTGATTGAGGCGACGTTTGTTTCAGGGCCGGCGCTGGTCAAAATACTAAATAAAATCTCGATTTAATAAACTATAACAGGAAGGTAAATAATAACTAGATTTGGTCGGTGGCCGAGTTGACATCGCGTTTGGGTCCCACCCAGGCGTTGTGTGTTCAATTCCTCGGCTGGCTAAGTCCTCCATCACAACACAAGCAACATTTTAAGCTTACTGTGGTGGTAGTACGAGATTTTCAAATATTGTGAGGTTATTCGTAACCCGGGAATGTTTGTCTTTCTTAAAAAAATAAATAATAAATTGCTAGATTTATAAGGTGCTGTACCAAATTCATCAAACTCAGAAGCCAAAGTCCACCAATATATTAATGTTGAATCATTTTCATGTTCCTACAATGATATTAAGGTTCCCTAGAATGTATGTAATGTATAAAAGCTTTCAACAGTGTAAAACTTGAAATTAAAATTGAGGAAAATAAAAATAAATTCACCCAAAAAATTACAAAATGGATTAAAGAACAAAAAAGACAATATTACCAAAATGTCATAGCATAAAATAAAAATAAAACCTACACGTAACACACTAAACCAATATAAACACACATCACTCACAAACACATAAGATTATATTTTAAATGTATTATTTTCTCTTTAAATGTATTATGTACATTCATTTTTCATATTATAAAATGAAGGCCTCAGCACGGGCATGTCACCCAGTGAGGCCAACATTACTGGAAAACTTTGAAATGTAAAAAATAAAAATAAAAAATATATAAAAAAATATTGTAACAGTTATTCTACGGTTTCAGGATACAATTCTGTTATAAATAGATTATAAACCATTAGGAAATCTTATGCTATGTTAGCTGATGTTTTTAAAATGCGTCTATTGAAGAATAAAGTTGTAATTTTTACGATGTCACTACATAAAATGTTTTTTTGTTTAGTTTCTTCTTCTTTTCTTTCATTAACTTTGTACTAATGTATATTCTTTTGTCTTGTTTACATATACAATCTTATAATTTATATCCTATAATATATTTTTTCTCTATATATTGTACTATGACCGTCAATAACTATCATATATGTAAATGGAACTTATGCCGTTAATTAAAAATGTATATTATAAAAGTAAGCGTACAATGTGCGTGCCGCTAAAAATCATAAATGAGTCCCGGTATTGTCAAGGGAGTTAAATGGTGTGGTAGCCCTCTATCCCCCATCCATGAAGAAGGTTTCCGTTTTTTAAGGGCGTGCTTTTGAAGATATAAGGGCTGGACATTTCGCCATCTAGAAATATCTAGAACATTCGAGAGTATTCGAGAGCATTTCACAACATTCCAGAACATTCCAGAATATTCTGGAATGTTGTAGAATGTTCGGGAATAGTCTGGAACGTTCGGGAACATCCCGGAACATCCCAGATCACAATGAACTAAAAACGGGATTACAGTCCGTTTCCTGATAAACTTTTAGTAAATTCGTAATAATATAATATAATCCGTGTTCATTGTTCATCTCGTGACACCTGCGATATTACCTGAATAATATATAGTGACGAAATGAGAAAATGTTTTTTAGGAACACGTGTTCCGACATCGTGAGAATACATTGGTATCTCTAAATAGTATAAAACAAAGTCTGTATGTTTGTGCGCTTAGTTCTTCTAAAATATGCGAGGAAGTTTGATTTTCACCATCATTTAGAAAATTTCATCCGAAAGGTTTACATAATATAACACATATTTTTATTATATTTATTTAAAGTAAAGAACAAGGTACACGTTAGAGATTAAATAAAAAAAATATGCTGATTAACAGAATTCACTAGGTGACGACCGAGACCATGACTGCTGACGAAGTGGTCGAGTTCAAAAGAGGGCGATTATTGATTCTGTGATACGTCACAATATTGGAGTTCAACGTAGGACAAACCTCGTCATCTGTAGTAGCGGGGTGAGGGATTTTTACTATACAAGGCGTAATTTTAGCTCGAGTAATTCAGTAGTTGAATAATTAATGTGTTTCTCTACACTTTGGAAAGGCTTATACGGTGGCCAGCCGGCTACCGACGTCAGCATAATTCTTCAGTATGGTACAGAGTCACGACCAAAGTCCGATTCTAACAGAAATAAATAGTTTTTTTAAAGGAGTTATTTCAGAGTGTTAGATACATACCTAACACTGAACGTGTTGTTTCACAGAATTTGAACAATCCATCAAATTGCAGTATCAAAATTTAAGTGCTGTTATTATTTCATCATGGACCGGTTTTTTAACAGAACTTGGATAGTAACAGAACTTGATTAGAACTTTCACATAACATGAATTTCAATCTGTAAACCAACCCGATCCGTGCAGGTGGAATACCGCAGGCTTAGGTTTTTTTTAAATATGTTTTTGTTAAAACATTGCATTGTTAAAAAGTATGCATTTTTAATTTTAAATAGTACCTACGGCGATGTATCATCTCTTTTCTAGAAAGCTACGGACTGCCAAGTAATAGTGCCTACGGCTTACAGCGATGTATCATCTCTTTTCTAGACAGCACTGCCAAGTAATAGTACCTACAGCTTACAGCGATGTATCATCTCTTTTCTAGACAGTTACATACTGCCAAGTAATAGTACCTACGGCTTACAGCGATGTATCATCTCTTTTCTAGACAGTTACATACTGCCAAGTAATAGTACCTACGGCTTACAGCGATGTATCATCTCTTTTCTAGACAGCTACGTACTGCCAAGTAATAGTACCTACGGCTTACAGCGATGTATTATCTCTTACTTACTGTCAAGTAATACTATCCTTAACGTCATGTAAAAACCCGAAATTCTGTATTCTTGTTGTTTGGGTCAGAGACTTGATCAAAGAAAGAGTGCGCCATGTGACCTTTATAATGTATTATGAGTGTAGAAGTGGCACAGCTTCCGCCAGCCCGTATTGGCGGAGATTGTAATAATCTAGTGTGTCCAACAACCGAGCCATCATAAGGAAAGAGGCAGCCAGAAAATTTCAGCGGTCACTATTAGGAGGGGAGCTTAAATTTTTTATAGAGCTTACAGGGAAAAAACAAGGAAGTAGTCAGAATAAACTAGAAACGTTTACATAAAAGCTAAATTGTACCCGGCGTTGCTCGGTGTTATGAACAGAACCATTTTAAGCTGTGAAGGGCGTACTGAGTTTGCCGGCCCCTTTTAAAATCGGTAAAGTTACAGGAAAACATTTTTTCTATATATTTTTGAAGGAGATCGTTTAAATTTAATTTAAGTTTAAAAGAAAAAGTTTTGTTATGCCTTTCTTGTTTCTTACTTTGTGCAGAAAATGATAAAAAAAAATAAAATAAAAATCGGTTCCTAGCCGGGACGCCCCACTCCGAGGTTGGTGCTGGTTGTTGGTTTATCAACCTATTACAATTTGAAAAAAAAAAACGATAATAGCGATCTGAGGGGTTGTTACGGTTCTGCTTAATGTAAGGAATTGTCATTAACCTTAAAATGAAGGACTTTTTCGTTAACTAGTGGCGATTCCGGTTCTACTTAATGGTGAGGAATTGTCATTAACTTTTATATGAACGACTTAATCCGTTAACTAGGGGCGATTTGGGTTCTACTTAATGATAAAAATTGTCCTTAACCCTCAAATTAAAGACTTTTCCATTGACTAGGGGCGATTCCGGTTATATGTACTTAATAATAAGGAATTGTCATTAACCTTAAAACGAAAGACTTTTTCGTTAACTAGGTGCGATTCTGGTTCTACTTGATGATAACAATTGTCCTTAACCTTCAAATTAAAGACTTTTTCATTGACTAGGGGCGATTCCAGTTATATGTACTTAATGATAAGGAATTGTCACTAACCTTAAAACGAAAGACTTTTTCGTTAACTAGGAGCGATTCCGGTTCTACTTAATGGTAAGGAATTGTCATTAACCTTAAAATGAACGCCTTCTTTGTCATCTGCGAAAACAGTTCTTTCGGATGATGGTCGTTAATTTTAATCGTGCATCGCCTTTTATAAGATCATGCAAGCATTCCATCTCGCTTGCACTCATCCACATTCGTACAGACATCACACTACTGTACTGTATTTGTATTGCTAGAATTATGCTCGCAATTTCAATAAAATTCATATCTACGTAAAATTGAAAGAAATTGAAAGAGGCTGATTTCGTGACAAGCTGTGTCCGGTCCCCCTATCGTATACAATATATGTACAGACTCATAACTGTCTCGTACAGTATTGTATGTCAATATTTTAAGTGGAGATGCGAGTGAGGAATACATAATGCTGCGAACATATTTGCGAGCCAAAACGCGAGCCGAGCCACGAATTGTGGGAAAGGAACGAAACAATCGCAAGCGGTGTTTCGCGCCATTTGCTGTATTTGCAAATGTATTTGCAACATAATATTTCTTTAATTGTGCAATATACACCTGAATCGCAACATAATAATTCACAGAATATTAACAAAGGCGACGTCGAGTTTAATATAACAACAACAAAATTAAGATAGAACGATAAGAGAATTATTTTTATCACGAAATAAAATCTTTTATATTTACAAAATATTTCACAAAATATCAAGCAGCATCCAGTCATGCGTTAAATTTAGAGATGTGCAAAATGGGTACCCAAAACCATTTGAAATGCAAAATGGAAATGGGTCAAAACTTTTCCATTTGAAAATGCAAAATGCAAAATGGTTTTTAGAAAAGCATTTCAAATGCAAAATACCTATTTTCAAAATGCATTGAAAATGCAAAATGGTTTCTCAGGTCAAACAATTAAAATAATTATAGAATTTTTAAACAATTTTATCATTTAATAATGGACATCAATGTAGAACAAACAAATTACATGATGGCAAATCCAAAAACACCACGTCTACAGATTATGAAACCACAAAAAATTTGCGCGGGACTAATGTTGCCAACGTAAAAACATAGAAACTATCTAACATTTAATATTACAGCGTCATGGCCATGTTCAGTATTTGAATCAGTATTTTTTGTAATGGTATCACTCAATTGCCAGGGCTCCTACCAGGGAGCAACTTGACAAATGTAAATTATCTCTCATAGCGAGGTTGAGGACCGACTGATATTTGGGGCTTATGAAAAAAAAGATGAGTGGAGATAGTAGGAAGAATGTTGCAAAAAAGTATTTAAAATGGAAAATGCATTGAGAAAAGCATTTAAAATGCAAAATGGTTTTTAGAAAAACATTTAAAATGCAAAATGGAAAATGCCCATTTTGCATTTTGCATTTCCATTTGAAATGGATTTATTTGAAATAAAGCACATCTCTGGTTAAATTCATTGACATACAAAATTCCACGATAGCGAAAATCTTAAAAAAATAGAAATATATTTTTCCATATTGGAGATGAACGATTTTTGTATTTGACGAGACCGTTCATATTCAAATGTGTTTGAATAATATATTTAAATATTCTTTTAACATAGATCAAAATCAGATTACCCCGTTTTCACCCCAACACCGACGAAGTCATCCACAGACTATTTTAATACTAGAACAACCATGGTGATCAAAATTTCACTTACCTGATTTTCCTGTGAATTAAAATTAAACAAATCATCAATATTATAGTGATTTATTTTTGGGGTATTATGCCGTGCTCTTTCTTTAGCCAATGTTTCGGGCAGTATTACAGTGTCTATTTTCAGGGCATCATGTGTGTGACGGACTCTATAATGGTGCCCGAAACGTTGGCCAAAGGAGGAGGTAGCGTAACACGGCATAATACCTCACAGATAAATCATAACTCATTTCCGAATTCCCCATCTCTTTCCCCTCCTCATTACCTTCAGCATCACAACTTACAACAATTGGGGATGCCATAGTCTCAATGACTCTAGTCGGTTGGGACTCTTGGGCGTTATTCACATAAAAATATACCTTCTGATATTTCTTGGATTAAGAGGAAGCTACAAGCCAAAAATGTGTATATTCTTGGTATACCTTATATTGTAGGTAACAGGTATTAAAACCGCTTGACAAACAGAGTCTAGAAACGTTCGATTTCAAGCAAAAAACTGGTTTTTATTTCGTTGTAAATAATTTTATAAGAAAGCAAAAAAGTTAATCAAGTGAAACTGTCAAAGATAATCTTAGTTATAATACTGTATTTTTTAAAGTTGTTGTCATTACGCGTTCATACATTTCTAATGAAAAAAAATTTTTTTTAGTAGTTTACATTTATATTTTTAATTGAGTAATTTCTTTTTATATTTGTATTCTACTCAAGCGAAACGATAGGATATACCTATCGATAAACGATATACCTTCAATTTATCTAAAGCATATTTTTTGGTATTCATAATGTACACCAATTCGTTATAAAGATTAATCAATATGGTGATTTGGCAAATAGTTACATTAACCAAAAAATTGTGAAAAATTTATGAAACAAGAGCACACCGTTGGTGAGTTTTTGGTGACAAACAAACAATACATTTCGTCTCGTTATAAACTGTCAAAAAACACACAACTGACTAAATCAAGAACAAAAAATTCCTAACAAAATGTGTGATATTTAATACAGATGTATAACTTTTCTGGGGTATAAATCCACTTACGTCCATTTTTCGCAATGAAAAAACAGCCGTAAAACAGACATCTAAAAGTAACATAATAAAGCCGTTTTCATACGAGAGGTAAAATTAACCACCGCATCAGTTTTCAAAACACGAAAAGTCGTGACCCATTCGCTAGTTTAAAGTACACTTTCTTTAAACTATCGCGAGAAGATGTACCACTGATCCACGATGACCTCCCGGGTTTATTGAACTCGACATCTTCCATCGACGGTGAATATTATTGCGAATTATAATTAATTGTAGGTTATGTTCAAATCAAGTCTGCCTTGGTGCGGTTCTAGACCGGTTGCAAGTAAGGGCACAAGGAAAGAAACCTTCATTATTTTTAAGAATTCTGCAAAGGCTGAACGTGGTTCATGGAACTTCGTAAATGTACCTACCAACTTACGTACAAAACTGGATTCTTTATCATATTTTGCCAATGGATCAATTGAACGGACTTTAGTGATTTCAAAAACATGCTTTAAAGGTTTACTTAACACTTTAGTTACTTAAATGATTTGGGTACCGCCGCCCCGGGATCCATTTATTGGACAACCAACACCTCTGCCATAGGTAACCCCAAGTAGTTCGCTCCGTTTGGGATTTTAGCAGGGGTTCCCGGGTTCATCGGGTGAGGTGTGTCCAGGATGGGCCTGCCCACAAATTGCATGACGTGCCAGATCGAGAGAGGCTGGTTCGGGGAAACCCTCTGGCCTCTCCAACTGGTATCTCGACCCATCGCCTTGCGCCGCAGTGGGAGGGATATATTCATATGTCCGTCACTCCTGTACACACTAATCCCTAGATTCTTACCAAACTCTCATACCTTTTACCTTCCCAGAACTTCTCCTTCATTTCCTTTAAAAGAGACCCTCCACACAGCATCCCAATATATGACATAGTCCCTGAGGGAAATTATTTACCTCAGGGCATCCTGTGTAGGGTTAATGTTAAAAAAAACTTTAGCTATTTAAACATATTTTGAAACTGGTATTAAAAGTTTAGTTACTTTAAAAAAATAGTTTAAAACTTTAGCTACTTTGAAACATGTTTTAAACATTAATTCAATAGTAACTACTTTAAAAACATGCTGTTTCTTGTTGCTTTCCTCTGTTGTTTTTAAAGTAGCAAGCTAACAGAACTGTCAAGCTAATTGGAAGGCATTTCTAGTCTGCATTATCTATATCTATACAGATGTGAATAGCTATCAAGTAACAACATTAGCTATGGAGTCTTTTGTAAGGTTGTTCTGCACGGAACAAGTAGGTCAACGTCATTCATAGAATTAAATATTTTTTTGGTACAAATATTATATTATGGGAGAGTACTTTACAGTTTCTCTGAATGCTCGACACATTATAGTGCCAAATTTTAAATGACAATTAAAATAATTTTCTGTTTATTTATGGTTCTAATTTTGAAAATTACACGTCAAAACAAATCCGAGATCATTGAACCAGAGTTACAATCACTCACAGACAGACTCATAACCGAAATTAGTATGAAATGATTATATTGTGTTATGTTTATTAAATTAAAGAAAAATGGTAGAACCTGCAGACAAGCAGCCTTGTGGCAGCACAGCGTGACTAATTTTTTGTCATTTTTAAATTTTAGTAATATCATATTTTACATTGAGTTGTAATTAGTCAATGATGTTTTATACTAAAATTAATAAATAAATAAGTAGTTACAATGAACCAGAGTTACAGTGAACCAGAGTTACAAAGTACCAGAGTTACAATGAACCAGAGTTATAATTAACCAGAGTTACAATAAATCAGAGTTACAGTGAACCAGCAATTTAATGAACCAGAGTTACAATGAACCATAGTTACAATGAACCAGAATTACAATGAACCAAAGGTACAATGAACGAGAATTACAATGAACCAGATTTACAATCACTCACAGACCCATAACCATAACCGAAATTGTAAGTTTTACTTTGTGCATAAAAAATAAATATATAACTAAGTAATTTATTACGGCGTTTTTATTTACAAAAATAATTCAAGGAACAATCAGTTAATGAATCGAAAAATAGACCTGGATTCGGAGGCTTTATAAATAATTGCTTTTAAATGATGGTTGATGCATTTTAACCACCTGAATATTTAAATTTTAATAACCTTTGATCACGTGGCGATATATCTTTCAGTAAATAATTACTAATTTTATCAACCATGAATTTTTACTGCACTTCTTTTACGAATACACGCTTGAAGGCTGTTCAAAAAAATTCACCTTGATTTCGTGCATTTCCTGTTAAAATCGTTAACTCGCTTTTGAAAGAAACAGCTAAAAGTCGGAAAAAAACGATTACGTACTTGCTTATTTGAGAAACATTTATTTCACGTTATATTGTGTTCGCACAAACAGGTCTCCAACTCGTCGTGGAAGGAGTTTTATAAATAATAGGTTCTTTCAGATTAATCAGGGATTTATTAATACTTCGCGTATTACATTGGTGACTCGATAGTCGACCTAGCTAGAAGCTGGCTAATTGGAATCTGGGATCTGGGCCAGTGAGATTCTCTGAGAGCCTTCGCACTGTCCATTGTCCATGGCGACAACTGACCACTGGAGGGCGATTCTCGTTCTACTTAACGACACTAAAATCGTCCTTACATTCAAATTAACGATTTTTCTCGGTTTATTCGTATGAAGCGATTCCGGTTCTTTCGATGACAGATGGAATCCTTAGATTTTCGATTGCGCGCCAAAACTTTTAGCCTTACGCGAAGGGTACCCCTAGACCTGTCTTTCGGCGGCCGAACGCTAGCGTTCGCGGAGAATTTGCTTCATTTAATTGTGACGTTTTGACAATTAGCAATATTTGCGTAGTTTTAACAAGAGAAAACTTAATATTATCGTAAGTATTGACTGTAAACATGATTAGTGACTTGTTTGTGGCACAATAATGCTATTAAATGAATTGAATAAGGTAATTGCGATGTTTGTAAAGTACGTAACATGTCGAAAGCCAGATAAGTGATTAAATTTACAATAAACTACACATACCATTGAGGATTTCTACATAAATAATAATAAGTTTCAGATAAAATGGCTGCAGAATTGCTGGCGCTCGAAATTGTGGGTTTTGAAGTTAACCAAACGAAATAAGAATCCATTTCATTCTTAAATCTACTTGGGTGACAGTTAGCGCCATTCGGCAGCGTAAGTTTGACAGCAAACGTCAATTTAGAAGTGGTGAATCTGTAACAAAGTCATTACTATCCAGCGAGGTAAGTACCTTTTCACAAAACGTAAATCTTCGATAAATGGCTTATTTATGTCATTCATAAATAAAATAAGCAGTTATTAAAATGCATTATAATACAAAGTATTTGTTTTTTTAAGTTTTAGTTAGAAACCTCGCGTCACTTAATTATATTTCACCAATTTGTGTTTTCAATAATCGCTTAACAATTTCGTAGATGCTCTTAACCACGCTTCTTTAGGATTTTTTACTAGGTCTCTCCAAAATCGAACTTGTAAGGATATCAAAAGAACGAGAATCGCTTAATAGTTAAGAAAAGATGTTGCAAGCGACGGACAGCTATCTTTCGCAAACGATAGCAGTCGTTGACGAATGCTATCATTTAGCTTAAGGCTAAAAGAACGAGAATCGCCCTCCTGGCTCCATCTTGCGGACTTCCCCGCAAGCTCTATGCACTGCCATCTGTGCGTGCATCTACAAATCTTCCTAACACGTTATATCATGATTTTTAATATGTGCTCGTCAGTACCTATATAGGCTACAAAGTGCAGTAATTTGTTATAGCAAAGTTTGGAAATTTGATAGAGTTATAGAGCAGTAAATAAATGGTAAATGAGAAGTAATTAAATAGTATACGCCCTGTAAATATTGTGTTAGCAAGAAAATACATATCTCTAAATAATTTGTGCGCTTAGTTCTTCAAAACTACGCCACGGATTTTGATAGAGTTTTCACTGTCGTTTAGAGTTTTTTTTCCAAAAGGTTCATATAAATAATACATGCATATTATTTTTATAGAAAGTAGAGAAAAGTCGATTTTTTAATTAGGGTACTTTGAATACTATCGGGACGTGTACGCACAGAAATCTGTTCCATGTATTAGTGCGGATACCTTAGCGTAAGCGAAGGTGTGCAGTAGTATTGGTGAACAAAACCGGCGACACTGGGCAAAACAATTCCACACAGTATGAACTGCTCATAGCACATCTCGTTCTTCTAATATCTTTGGGCATCACCCACTATGTTTTTGTTGGCAGTGAAAAAATATCTGGCTCAATACGTGGTTAGGTTAGGTTAGGTTCTTAGGTTAGGTTATCTTGTTGGTTAGCTACAGTTTGACACATTTATCGGCGTAAGAGAGACTCGCTCACTTTTATTTACTTTTAGTAGATGAAGTCCCCGGCGTTGCCCGAGCTTTACACAGAGTTTTTCGAAATCAGATCAATACAATAATTTTCCTATTTTGTGTTCAAAATTTCTCC
The DNA here is from genome assembly GCA_026573805.1 of Hesperophylax magnus. Taxonomy (NCBI): domain Eukaryota; kingdom Metazoa; phylum Arthropoda; class Insecta; order Trichoptera; family Limnephilidae; genus Hesperophylax; species Hesperophylax magnus. Next base: position 4,527,138 of record JAIUSX010000088.1, read on the forward strand.
AAGAAACAAAAAAAAATCTATTTTGAGCAATAATATTCCGTACACTCGTAATCAAAGATATTAGAAGAACGAGATATGCTATGTTGGCCGCCGGACCGTAGGCGGAGTACTACCTAATTAGGGTACTTTGAACGGTATCGGGACGTGTACGCACAGAAATCTGTTCTATGTATTAGTGCGGATACCTTAGCGATGCCTTAGCGTAAGCGAAGGTGTGCAGTAGTATTGGTGAACAAAACCGGCGACACTCGGCAAAGCAATTCCACACAGTATGAACTGCTCATAGCACATCTCGTTCTTCTAATATCTTTGCTCGTAATGTACATTTTTAACAGTTTTAATTTCGAAAACTCATTATGTTCCTCAAATAAATAAATAAATAAATTATTATGAACATAAGATTCGTAGAGTGGTCCAATACCTTTTTTGTAACAAATACAGATAATCATATCCTCACTGGAATCTCCAGTGCTGAGGATTTCAGATACATGTTATTAAAAATTAGTAATATGGATAATATTTAAGTAATGATAAATATATTAAGTGGTGTTTTTTCAGAGATAATTATAAATATGTTTCATGGTGTTTTTTTAGTGCAGTTGAGTTTTTTCGGATTCGGTCCATATTTGGTGTCAGTTTATTTTCGATCTCCCTATATTTTGTATACATATTTTTATTTGAGATTAAAATGTTATAATATTTTTACGAGTTTTGAATGAGAGTGGGATTTTGTTGTAGAGTTTAGTACCATAGTATATGAAGCTTTTTGCCCAAATGTTGTATTTGTAGTTGCTTGTTGGATTTTTGACTCTGAGATCTCGTGTCTCTAAAAGATGTGTTAGTTGTTATTTCTTGTGTTTTGAATTTATGAATGTAAATGTGTATTGTTTAAGAATACAGTTGTTCAATTGAAAATAGAAAAAGATGGAGATGAATAAGATATGTACATCCAGTTACTTTTCAACCTTTAACTAATCAAGCACCTTCCACATCACACGCTTGAACTTTGCAAAGGATTCTTACCTGGAAGGATGCCACTGAGCAGAGACAGAGGACTATTCTCTAGAAGCCCCCGGCCCTTCTCCTGCGATAGCTCTTTCCGCTTACCCCCGCGGGCACCTTCCCTGGAGGTTCGTGAAGACAGCACCATCTTTTCAACACCCTCCACCTAGTAAAAAAACATTTGAAATCAGACTAGGTACTTAGAAAACTTCGAAAAAAATCGGTCGTCAGAAGTCTAGCAAAGTGAAATCGATAACTTTACAATATAGGATCGGTGGGAGTAACTACCAGTGATTTTATACCGATTACTCGAGCACGGTCACGCTGTTGATACCCAGAACGATATTGAAAATGTAAATTGTGTAACGTAATTGTGATAAAGATCGTGCGTTTTACGCTTTTTTGTCACATTGTCATAGGAAAGTAAGTAGTTGAAAGTTTAATTAATTATTAAGAAATAAATGGGTAGTATCTACTATATCATTATGTATTTACTAATGAATACAATATATGTATATGAATACAGACCTGTTGGCACTGTGACATAAGCTTCATCATCTTCTTCAGGGATATCTGCAGCGGTCTGTTCATTGAAGACAACTGCTCCAAAAGATCACCTCGATCCACGTCATCGCTGAAACAATAGAGGCAAAATATCAGTAAATAATCACTATAACATTGATCGAGGCAAAATATCAGTACATAATCACCATAACATTGATTGAGGCAAAATATCAGTACATAATCACTATAACATTGATTGAGGCAAAATATCAGTACATAATCACTATAACATTGATTGAGGCAATATATCAGTGCATAATCATTATGACATTGATTGAGGCAAAATATCAGTACATAATCACTATAACATTGATTGAGGCAAAATATCAGTACATAATCACTATAACATTGATTGAGGCAATATATCAGTGCATAATTACTATAACATTGATTGAGGCAAAATATCAGTGCATAATCACTATAACATGATTGAGGTCGGGGAGAGGAAGGTAGAGAATTACCTAGCTATTTAGATCTAGTCACCAAAAAAGATAGCTAAAGCGACGCCGGGATTCGAAATCGTGACCTCCGGATTCGTAGTCGAGAGCCTTACCCTTCGATCAAGGATGCCTTTGAACGTTTGAATGTATTTACACATACAGTGGTTCAATTTGGTTCTAAATAGTTTGGAACCCCCGGTCGCAGTCCTCTTTTACCCTGCAGTATTCTTACGATACAGTACATCACTACATAAGCAAGAATCTTTCTAAAAAGCATTGAAAATTATTGAACCCCAACCCAACATCGACTTATGCAGATAAAGCATTGCGTACAAAGTGATAAAAACAGTTCTCAGTCATTGATGTATTATATTTAGATGGGACATGAAGCGAAAAAATAGGTTCCACTGTTTTACCTCCAATTGACCTCGTTAATTTTATGAAATTCCCTTTTAATGCCTATTACCTACAATATAAGGTATACCAAGAATATACATATTTTTGGCTTGTAGCTTCCTCTTAACTAAAACTATCGAATCCGATCTACGCTCACCGCTTATCGCGTTCTAATTTACTGGAAGACTTTTCGTCGAGATATTACTAAGCAATAGCGTCTCTAATTTATAGCTCTATGTTCTTAGTAGGATTAAATATTCATATTAATTAATTTGTACAAACACCGCAAAGGTGAAAAACTATTAGCTCTTATATAGAGTTTTCCAATAAGAGGTGTTATTTTGATATTCAATCGTAAAATATCAATGGTTTCGTTGCTTGTGTGGCACGTAGCGCCGTTTTGTTGAAATTAAACGTTATCCAGATCAATACCATTCAATTCCGGCCATAAAAAAATCATTAATCATCTCTCGATAGCGCAATCCATTCACCGTAACTGTTGCTCCAGCCTCATTTTCGAAAAAGTAAGGTCCAATGACTCCACCGGAAATACAGAGGATAGAGAGGTTTTTCAACAATAATTCTTGGGTTTTCCGAGCCCCAGATGCGACAATTTTGCTTGTTGACGAAGCCACCGAGGTGGAAATGGGCCTTATCACTCAAGATGATTTGCATTTGATTCACTCAAGTGAATTTTAATAATTTCAATGAGTTGTTGAAGCGTGTATCGTTCCATTTTTATCAATAGCGTAGTTTTTACTTGTCAAATGTCAAAAAATGACAGCTTCAAAAGTAACATCTACCAAAATAGCGGGCTATTCAAAATAACACTTCTTATTGGAAAACCCTGTACTATTATAGTACTAGCCTCTTTTGTCCCAGGAGGTGACCGACCTTTGCCCTAATACTACATAGATATTTATTTCTTTGAAATTGCTTACTTTGCTTACACTCTATAATTAATTTGAATGACAATCAAATCAATCAAGCAAGATTAAAAGTTATTACATTGTTACTTAATGACTAAATTCATAGCTAGGAATACCTGCCTAAGCAGCAATCATGAAAAGGTATGCAATTATGAAAACCATTATATTACCAGTAGGTACATACGACCTAGTTTTCTAACAACTAGGCTCAATCATGATGTGATTTTAACTACAGGAAGGTTTCATTCGTAATGGATTGGAATGAATATATTCATTCCAAGCTATATTGGCAGTGTTCGTAACTATTCAATATGTATGTGTAAAATGTCTGTATGCTAAAGAAAACTTCAGAAGTTGATATATATTACATTGACAGCCCATACCTCTTGGAATGCTATAAATTGTTTGTACCGAACAACTACCGTCAGGGTCGACGCCACGACTTGCTCTGTATTCCACACGGAAGAACGGACGTTCTGGCCCAGCATAGCATGACAAGAGGTATGGTGCTGCTAAATGATACCTCTAGGTCTCTTGACATTTTCAACATTGGCCTTAAAGATTTCAAAAGTCATTTTAGGCAAGAACTCTAAAATATTGAATGTTTCATTTAAAGCTTTGTATATTTCATGTGTACTGTAATAGAATTGAATCTCAGTGGTCCAGAGCACCTGACCGGACATCAGAAGGTGCGGGTTCAATTTCCGTCGGCGGCATTTATTTTTCTTCGGGATATATTTTCAATTTGTATGGATATTTCAGGCGACTAATTATTGCTTATAATAATTTGTTATACAGAAGTTGATTTCAGTGTTTTCATCCATCTTTTGAATGGCGTTTAATAGGTTTATAGATAAAAATCTATCAAACGCCGGTCAAAAGGTACACAAGAATTACGTCAACTCATAGGTAGCAGAAAAGTCAATGTAATTATTGATTATTATTTAATCATTGAAGACTATTTTAGCGACTCTTAACCGAAAATTTGAAAAAGAAAAAGATTCGGTCGTAACTAGGATATTAAACCAGGACCTCGGGCTCAGCAAAAGTGGTATACTACTGAGCTAATTTGACCCTATCGCCTTCAGTCAAATTTGACTGTATCACATACTTCGACTAAGAACTATCAACATCTTTATTGGATGCTATCTTGATGTATGATTGCAAAATTCTTTCCGAACTAAATGCAATCTAGATAGCGTCTTGGATAGATATATCCATTTTTATTTTAATGTGCGACATCTGTCGAGTTTTCTACAAGTCTAGGATGATTTTTTTCTTAATTTTAAAATAACTTAATGAGTAAAACATCAAATTGTAATATTTAATCACTCTTAAACAAAAATTTGAAACAAAAAATAAGAAAATAAGTTCGTTCGTATCTAGGAAATGAACCCAGGATACGACCAAATCTTTCTCTGTATAAAATTTACGTTTGAGAATCGCTAATGTTGTCTCCAGTGGTTAAATATTACAATTGGTTTTATTCATTAAGTTAGTCCAAAAATAAAAATAAAAGTTTATAATTTGTTCCAAAAAGAATTTCGGTAGTTTCAATGAATTGTGGTCTTACACCAGGGCGATACTGAGAGTATCTACCACTCTGGAACGTGCCGCAAGAATACTAGGCAAGTATTATTTAATATTAATTTATAAAGGTTATGTCTAGGTTTGATCACACATACACTTGCGCCTACGACAAACTCATTTCTGTCTCTTTATCTCGTTTAGTGCCGTTAATATATATCCTCCAACGAAAGCTATTAGATATCTAAAAACAGTAACTGTAATGTTTGGGATTACTGTGTAAGTACGATCACTTGGTAATAATATATTTGAGTATGGGATAGTAATTGCTCATTCATTTAAGATCGTAAGAAGTTTATTAACGTAGATAATTACAATAAAAGTCTTACTGGATACACGTCTTTTCCGATTGAGTTTATCTTTAGGTTATTCTCTCCGGGACTATAAATACAAATGAGTTCCTGATCTATGATCGCCTATCTACCACCTATGATTAAAGGTGGTGACAGATCTGATTACGTTTCAAGTTCAAAGCGTTTTATATAACTCCATAATAATACAATCCCATAAAGACCAGTTATAAGTGTGGGCATGTCGAGGATGTGCGCTGTGATCTGCTAGCCAGGCTATATTTGAAAATTATGCGACCCCCTCTCCTACCTACGGCAGGAGAAGGCGTCAGAACAATTTACGGAGCGCCGTAATTACGCGGCTGTCATCTGTCAAAGTGAAAGATCCCATACAAAGAATTTATATTCGTGGCAGTTCACCAATTGATCTAACCCCATCTCCTTGAGGATGTTTATAGCGTATGTGTCTAAGGCTTAAATCTCAAAACAATCATAACTGGGTAATAATAACTGCACCAACTAATAAAATTACTGAACCCAATAAATTTCTGTATTCCGTTTAAATACTTCTATAATTAACAATTTTCTTACAAACTTTATACCATAAATCAAGTATGTAGCTACTTACTGTCAGCAAAATGGAATCCTTGCAAAACATGAGAATTTCTACAAACATCGTTGTTATTCCTGCCTCGTATAAATTATCTGTCATCGCCGCGCAACACGCATACACACCTGTCACTTAGAACTAGAATAATCATTACAATGCAATGTGACAGGTATGTAATCCGTTTATCACATGTACTCCGTGTTAGCCGGGTGCCTGTCCGTATGAGATATAACTGCGAGATTATATATTTTCATTCCATTACACTGACGCGATATAAAAAAAAAACCTTATCTACCGAGATATCACACAAACATGATATTATAAGGGGTGTTTAGAAACGTATTTAACTTGACATTATTTGGAGTAAAAAATGTAAATGAAATTTTTGTTTTCGGTGACATTATTTTTTTTAACTAAAAACAAAGAAAATCAGTAGGCATTAGACGGTTCCATGATAACTCCTCAAAATGACAATTCGACACACCTTTAAAAGGTGATATAAAGTCATTAAAAGTGATGAAACAAAAACTAGGTTAACTAGTTACATGGGTAACCTATTCATAACATTATAACACTTTTTATAGTTGTGTCGAATTGTCATTTTGACGAGTTATCCGGTTACAAAATATAGGTATATACTAAAAATTTATCTACTCTACAATTTGTTTTTGATGAAATAAACAAAATTAAAAAAACAAAAACACAAAGTTTTATCACATCCTGTAAAATGATCTAATTGTGGGTAATTCCTTATACATTATGAGACTCGAATTTACCTTGCCAAAAAAACGTTTCTTAGATCCTGGTGTTTTTACGCTAATGACTAAAAACTGAGGAGCGCATTTAAACAAGCAATATTTCACAAGTATTTATTCGTTTCGGTGAATTTAGTTCGCTTTCGGTAATGGCTGTTTGTCTCAGATCTGTAATAAAGAAAATGACTGCAGAACAAGACTGACAGTTGACAGGAATTAAAAAAATAAATTATGGTTATTAGCGTTCTCAGAAATGTGACACAAGCAAAACCAGTGAAAACTTTATTGACATTGTTCGGAAGGTAAATCCATCTTATCGGTAAAAGTTACAAAATAAATTTACTGGAGATTTATTTGCAGACTACTTCAATATAAATGAACATTGATTAAGGCTTAAAGTATCGTTTTCGACTTTTGAGGAAAGCCGCTTGTTCCAAGTGGTTTTTTTTTGTATTTGAGTATTTTGAAGATGCTTAAAAACTTTTACAGCTGATTGGAAAACTAATATTTGGTATTGAATTAAATGAAAATAATCAACTATGGTTTGACTGAGGATTGAAGAATACGATTGAGAAAGGGACGCTTGGATGATTTGGACGTGTAGTGCAGATTAACGAAAAAAGGAGTAAGGGTATTTAAATGTATTTATTTGGGTAAGTACAAGTATTTTTTTAACATTGACTCGACACATATGCACATTTCATCTTTGGGGATGCTGCGTGGAGGGTCTTTTTGGGGAGAGGAAGAAGTGAACATATTGTAGCAGGGAGGAAACACGGAGGTCGGCAAATTGTTGATACCCAGTAGAGTTGTCGAACTCAAGAACGAGTCTTGGATACAACCCGTTTTCATGTGACAATTACCAACCGTATACAAATGAATGAATAATAATGTTTTCTTATCATTTTTACTAATGTATATTATTTTATTATATGCTTTTGTTGTAACATTTAATATTTTTTTCTTTTTTCGTTTATTGTTTTAATTTTGTAGAATTTATAATAACTGTGATACTCTACTATTAAACTTTGTAGTGTGTAAAAGCCCATTAGGGCGTGTAATAATAAATAATAATAAATGTAGAAAGCGCGTTTTGCGTGTTTCCCGACTATGCACCGGTGCAGAAGGGATTAATGGCGCTAGTTCCTTGGAACATCTCCAATTTAAGTACCAGTAGAACTAGTACAGTATTACCACCTGACGCCTTTGCTTTAAAGACTGCGATTGCTTTGTTAACATAGGGGAATCTGTGAAACGGACACATTTCTGCACAAAGTCAAGGGTTTCGGAGCTCCAGACCAGAGGTGGCTGTCAGCAGTATAATTATTACTACTGGAGTCTTAATATCGGAAGAGTACGTATCAGATGGTGCATTAAGGAAGGAGTGTGCGCCAAGACTGAGTTTTGTGTTTTTCAACCCTCTCCTCCTACCACTACAGTAAACGGCGTGATGGTTAATTAGTTAGTTATGAAGGTAACAAGTATAAAATCACAATGCACCAATGAGAGCGACCATCAGAAAACCGGCTTGTCCGAGTGGAACGAATCCTAAAAGAGGTAAAGGTTAACTGCATACACGGAAGAGAAAACGACAAGTATTTTTTTCTTCTGAATCAATATAATTTGTCAAAGGATAATTAACTTTACACTTTGTAACCGGACAAGGTTTAAATAGTAAAATAAACTAACGTTAAGAAAAATTTAGTTTCCATTTTTCCTGATAGCAAAACAAGCTTTTATAAGTTACTAGCTGACGTGTACCCAGCGTTGCTCGGGGTTATGAATGGCTTGGAGTGAAGTTTTGAGGTTGTTAATTCTAGTGTAATAGAATACTGGATCTATTTTGAAGAATTGAAAAAGTTTACTTTTTAGAAGTTTTTGTTTCGCTTGCTCGTGTTATGACTTTATTGAGCGTCCCTGTCTTCCATCAACCAGTACTGTGTACCACATTGTAACTATTAATAAACTACATTATATCGTATTTTATTCGACTTCGTATCTCATTCCAGTGCAGAGATAATGCGTTAGTCTTCCTCGGTCGCCCCCGACTTCTTCTACCATCAAATCACTCTCTAAACACTCCTGAAACTAATCAGAACAAACTTTGAAATGTTCTGCGAAAAAGCTCTAGTTTTTGAGTTTTCAGGGGACAAATTGGACAAATGAAGAAACATTCATTTTTACATGCATAGAAGATAAATTACCTTACATTTGAATGTGCTATAATGTGTTCTAAAATTAGAAGTAGCAGTGTTGCCAATGAAATAAAATTGTTAAATTTCTACATTTTCTTGTTGGACTGCAGCATTCCCATCACTAGGTACTAGGTAAATTATCTAAACTTTTAAAAATGAATTGATTAACAATCGCAACGAAAACAATAATATGGTAGAGGCTGCTAAATTGATATCTTTTCAGAAATTTTAGTAAATAATTATTTTAAAAAATAATTGCCTCATACAAAGCAACAAAACTTGACAGCTTCTTATGAATTATTAATGCGTTATTATTCATTTGTTTTTCTGTTGTGAGCACGAGACGTAATTCCGTTAGCTGCATAATATCTAAGGTGTACACATAATGATTAAATCACTACAATTTTTGCACGATTCAGACAATTACATAAACTTTATGATAAACAGAATCATAGGATCAGAATAAATAATAACCTAACTAACTAATTATATAATTTTCGTTCAGTTCATGAACGTCATATTATAAAGCCACGTACTGAGTACTCCCCGCGAGTTGTAACCGTAAATATATCCTATTTCGTCAGTAATAATAGTTATTTTAATATTAAAAAAAATTAAACCTACACAACTAACGCCATCGACCACAAAGTCAAACAATATATGTCTATCTGTAATTAATTATACCTACCAATTTCATAATTCTGTTTAAAAAAAAAACCGCTACTAATTTTAGAAAAATCTTTGGTTAAATAACGAAAAGCGCCCACTTATATTGTACACAGGTTCCTATTTTTATAATTTTGTGATAATCTACTGTTACTAGCTCTGTTCCGTTTATGTTAAGTATGTTATGTTATGTTTATGTTATGTTATGTTTGGTTTATTTATGTTACGTTATGTTATGTCATGTTGGGTAATCAATTTTATCCTGTAATTTGTTGTATTTATTAATAAGAAAAATGTTGTAATGTATGGCCAAGATCACTCTTAATGGGTGAAAGCCAATATAAAGAATAAAAAAAAAATATATACCTACAACTACAATAGGATAACACTACATCAAAGTGCTGCCATTGTAGGCAAAGAAGTTCCTACTTCAAACGGATGGAGGATAAGTCACGCGATGCAGCGACGTGCGACGCGCGACGGCAGGAACCGAAACTAATTGGCGGCAAACACAATGGCTGAGCGGATTGGCTCACAAATAATAGTTCCCACCTCTCCAACAATAAGTTAATTACATACTGTACATTATACAAATACAGTGAAGATTGGATGGATACTTTCTTGGTAGATTTACCTCAACTTTTAGGTGCTTTAAATTTTTACAGTGCACGAAACAAAAGCATACGAGTTGGTTTAGAATTTAGACTGAAGTTTTATTGGAGGGAAAACGAATAGGGTCAGAGAAAATATTTAAAATAGTAGTTAGAGATTTGGTATGGATATGATAAGTTTACTAGATTATTTTGTGTTAACTAAAGAAGAGAGGAATTGACTATATTTATATTATGGTTAAAGGTAATGATTGGAAGTCCATTGTCCGGAAAACATGAAAATACAACTAGCGAGAGAGCAAATAGTGACAGATGTTCATGATGTGCAAAATGCTACCGATAATTTCAAAACTAACATAAACGATGTTGACCTAACCTAGTTTATTATAATGTCAGTCGACCTTGAATGTGAATCAATAAGAACAGATAATATTTATATTACTATTTTTAAATATCCATTGGAAATTTAATCTGTCTGTTTATTTTTGTTGGTATGCAGTAGATTTAAGAATATCAGCAATTCCATTAAATAATATATTATAATCAAAACAATAAATGTTCATAAAAAAACGTCAAATCTAAACGCTCCGACACGACTCTAACATCAACCGATACCGAACGGAATTCAATACCGGGAATTTTTATATCAACCCCACACTCCTATGTCATCTTTGGGGATGCTGTGTGGAGGGATTTTATGAGGAAAGGAAGGATAATATGAAGTTCTGGGAAGGAAAGGGGTATGAGGTATGGGTAGGAAGCTGGGAGTCAGTATGTCCAGGATTGACATATAAATCCATCCCTCTCACTGATGGGTGGAAAGATTCCGACTGAAGGCGTTAAAAAAGTATCTCCCTCAAACGACCTCACCGGATCCCACCTGTCACGTAGTTGGCGGGCAGATGCATCCGCCGACAAACCTCACCCAACGAACCCGGGCACCCCTGCTAAGTCACCAAACGTAGCAAACTACTTGGGGCGACCTATGGAAAGGTGTTTATTATCCAAAAAATGGTTCCCGGGGCGGCGGTACCCATACCAGCCTCCAAAATTGTGAATTTATAATTATGTGACGTTATCTGATGCAGAATGCTATTATCACCACTGACTTCAAGTTTAAAAAAAAGGAACGAACACAAATGCTAATCAACAAGCATGCTTGGAAGCATGCTTAAAATCAGCTTGCTCTTCAACTGTACACATTTGATTGTGTTGTCCATACTTATTTTTCTGAATAAGCATGATCAAATCAATCATTTGAAACACGTGCTCAAAATGGAAGCTTTGCAATAAAATACAATTTCAATAATCAAAACAGTGTCAGTTCCCTACAATAATCGAAACTAGCCTGCTCATAAGCAAACCTGTTCAGACATAGTAAGAATACACCCCCTACGTAGTTTGCCTAATACCAGCAATGATATACACAATGATAAAAACAATGAACATTATGACAATGTTAATTAAAGAAATTAAGGAAAAAACAATTAAAAAACACGTTATGCAGTGATCTCGTTAAAATATGTTCTGCTAAAATGTTTAATTAGCACAGCTTTATACTTCAGTAGAGGCATATTAAAAATATCAGCTAACATAGCATAACAGTTACCAATGGTGTGTAATAGTTTTATAACAGAATTGTAGCCTGAATCCGTAGAATATATACCTTGATCTTATGGTAGTAACATGGAAGTGAATAAACATTAATATATCAGAGCTATTTAACTGATAATTTAGCATTTTATTTAAATAATATAATAAAGATCGATGTGAACAGAAATGTGTGTGAATATTTTTTAAATCTTTGGAAATCCTTACCATAAACACAAATAATCCTTAATATAAACCCTTGTTGTAAACATATAAAAAATTCAAGTCAAATAATTTTTTCATTGGAGGTAGTCTGCATGGTAGGTATAGTCTGCATAGGTATGTATGTATGGGTGTGCGAGGAAGCGGATCGCGAGGTTAGAGAACCGGTCCGGAGAAAGTGAGAGATGGGATGAAGAAGAACATTGAGGTATGGTAGGTGTGGATGCGGCAGCCTGTCTTATACGTACATATATTTATATACTGGTTAGATAGGTACCTAACTGGTTGTGGTGGCCGTTCTGGGTCAAGGGGGACATGCGCGCTGCCGCCTTCCGGGAAATTCAAATGCAGAACGTTTCCGTTCGATTTGTTTTGCGTTCGATACATTTTTGTTCGGAAATGCGTGTTATTTTTTTTCTGCGGAACCGACTTCGTTTTCTATTTAAACATCGTGATATATTTTTAGAAATCTTTGCGATATTTTTTTTTTTTTCATAATACGACTTTTAAACTATTTTCTATTCTTATTTTTTTTAAACTTAACAGGGGAAACTTTGCAGGGTAAAAAACAAACCGTCAATAATTGAGATTTTACTCGGAAATAAAAAAGATCACATATTAGCAATAAAAATAAATGTACATTTTAAGTATCTACATGTTTAGAAATAGTATAAATAGATCACCATACACCACAGTTTGGTAATGTCTTCGGAAGGCGAAACAGCTGTCAGACGTAATAGTAATTACCTAGTATTTAAAAAAATAATTAAAAAATGATTGTCATCCCGATTGTTTTTTTTTTCTTCATATATATAATAAGAGCTGTAATGTCATCATATTTCAGATAAACGCGTGCATGTCCGCGTTTGTATGCTCGTTGATAGAATGCATTTTCATTGACACACGAGTCTATTAGCCGAGTTTCAGCTGGATCGGATGTCGGGAAGTCGGTTAATTTCAACTTCCAAAATTTGCATTCATTTATATTCAAGAAAACAAAATTGAAACTAAAACAGATGGATTTATAAAAATTGAAGCTAATAAAACAAATTAAATACGTAATATTATTAAGTATACTTTTTTTAGTTATTTTATTTTTTTTTTGTTATTTAATTTAATTTAGTTGGAATCGAGTCTGGGTCCCACCCAGGCGTCGTGAGTTAAATTCCTCAGATGGCTCAGTCCTCCAATAAGACAAAAGCAGCATTTTCCGCTTTATGTGGTGGTAGCTGGATATATTCAAACTATTGTCAGGTTATTCGTAGCCCGGGAACGTCGTTTCTTTTTATTAAATTGAAAATTTATATTAAATTATACCTTTTTACACTTTATACTTGTAACTTTTTATACCTACCTTTACATATTATTTAATACTTTTTAAACTTATACTTTTGTTTTATTGTTATTTTATACTTTATACTTTTTTACACTTTATACTTGTAACTTTTTATACCTGCCTTTATATATTATTTAATACTTTTGTTTTATTGTTATTTTATACTTTTTTAGACTTTATACTTGTAACTTTTTATACCTGCCTTTATACATGGTGTCCGGAAACTCGTAGTACAAGCGGAAAACTGGTGAATCTACATCACATTTGGAGTCGATTTTGTAGTATAATTTTTTTTGATTTGAGCTTTCGTTTTCGATTAAATCGAGTCAGAAGTTGATTTTTTTTTTATTAAATTCTTATAAATTATTACTGAAGATCAAAGTACCCAACTAATTAAAACTATTTAAAAATTTAAAAGTAAAACAAATAATAACGAAAAAATTTGAACCCTGAAATAGCCGAAAAAAATATTTTTTTGGTTTTTTTTTTTTATAAAAATGCTCAAATCAAAAAACTTTATGTTTATTTGGGTTCCCCGTGTGGTATACATTCTCCAGTTTCCGGCTTGTACTACGAGTTTCCGGACACCATGTATATTATTTAATACTTTTTGAACTTATACTTTTGTTTTATATATGTGTTGATGGCACATGTGTTGTGCCGTATGTGTTAGAATAAATAAATAAATATGACATTTGCGCTACTTGCATTTTTTTTCTCGGAAAGTCACATTGTACACTAAAACATTCAGTACTTCGTGCGCCCAAAATTGAGAAACACTGATCTAAGGGAAGGTCTGTTCCTTAAGAAAAAAACTGGCGTCCTTCAACTACTAAAATACGCAGACAAAAAGCATAGGAAAGCCTTTGAATACAACACGTGTATCCTACACTCCGTGCCAGTAGACCAGAAAAAGTAGATCACTAAAAACCTAGATCTTCCTTACACATTCGATGTAAAAGCGTCATTGTATCTCGGAGCGTAGTTCAACTGAAGTACCTAGTTACTGGTCACCGAAGAAATATACTGATAGAAGTGGGTTTTGGGCGTGTCCGTGTGCCGAAAGCAAAGTCAATTTTTTCGTTGTTTCTTCTAAAATTATAAAATATTTAGTCTAGATGGTGTAAAACTTTCTTGAACGACATTTTTTTCTTCATATTCGGGTTCAGTTGAATCGTATCAAGCTTTCCCTATACTTGGAAATATTTATAAAAAATATATTATTTTACTGTACTTTATCTATTTTCATTTAGGAACCTTTGAATTCATGAAACTGTAAATTTGACTTAATATATTTATGGATATTTTTTTTTTCAAATATTTTCAAGATATTATTTTGTTTGACTAAGGATTAACCTTCCTCCCCAGGGACAGGGATAGGACAGACATTTGCAAGTTGATAGAATGCATTTTCATCGACAACGAGTGTATGTGGCGAGTTTCTGCTCGATCGTTATTTCCCACTTCTTAGATTCCACTCATTCATAGATTCATTAAAGAGGACAAAATTGTAATTCAAATAATTGTATTTAAACAAAATAAAACAAAATACATCACCGGAGACCAAAATTTCAATTACATTTTTACTCAAAACAATGTCAGGATTCACTAGTAATTCAAGAAAGTCCCTTAACACCGTTTGTATAAGTATAAATCATAGTTTATGAAAAAAATTGTACCAGTCTAAAGATGGCCATGACAAGCTGAAACCGGTAACGGACATAAATTAAAAAAAATGATAAAATTTTGAAATAATTTTAATGAGTCATTAGTTAAGGTCAGGTTAAGTTAGGTACATCGAGAAAAATAAGTATGGCTGATAATAACCCTGTTAAATACGTGATAACATTCCATTTTCTAACAAACTATTAATTGTTTCATAATATATCAGAACATGTGTTCATGTAGCTGCGCTTGTCCTGTTATTATATAATGACGAAATGCGAAAACATTCCAATTTTTATGAACATGTGTTCCGACATCCTTATAACACATTCGAGTTTTACCGATACTTTGTTGGGAAATAATTTGTCAATTCATGAGTTAATTGCCTGCAGTCCCGTTTTTAACAGGGGTGTGTATAATTTAATTTAAAAAATAAAAAAATCAGTGTGTACTGAATTACAATTCAAAAGACATGATTGAAAAATATTTTAAAAATACTAAGTGTATATATATATATTATATATATATATTTGACCAAATTTTTAATAAATTAGCAATATTTATATTAGTAAGTTTTCTGTTTGTAGAGTTAGTTTCGGTAAGATTAGGTGTGTGATTTGTTTATTATTTTCTTAAATTTTCTCAAGAGTTCTGTTTTGTCGTGGAACCAGATCATAGTTATAGTTCTAGGGATTATTATAATCAGTGGTAGACTTGGCACGCATGCGTATTCCCATTTGCCCACTTGTAGTTTTTTCTCTGTGGGACTTTAATTTTGCTCATCCATCTTTGTGAGACTCTTTTGGCCAGCTACCAACTTGTCACTACGGTTCCAAGAGTCCTGGAGTTGCTGGTATTGCATTATCTCCAGTTTGAGATAGTACTGTATTTCAATCTCAATTGATTGCTGTATTGTAAAAAAACTTATTGATGGATTATTACTTATTGAAGATATCCTCACTTTCGTGTATACAAACAAAACGAAATACGATTTGAGATTTTTAGGTTTCAAACGTTGGCTAAAGAAGGAGGTATAATACCCCAAAAATAAATCACTATAAAAACGAAATACAAACATGATGATTTGCCCAAAACGCACCGAGCGCGCCTAATTACAGAGGCAATAATTGAAATCCACAAAAACCCCAGGAATATTAATAAGGGACGACGCGGAGCTAATCTTAATAGTTCTTGGTATCCGATATTAGTCGGCTACACCAAAACTAAACACATAAAGCCACATTAATAAGAGGATTAACTTTTGCAACATGGTATCACTTCTCCATATAAACACACACTTCATCCTACAATCTGCTCCGATGATAGACACTGTAACGCTGACCGAAACGTTGGCGAAATACAGAGGAAGCGCAATGCGGTATTATAACCCAAAAATTAATCACGACGATCCTGAAGATGAAGGTAGTGGGCAGGGGATGGAGATGGGAAAGAGGAAGGTGGGGAAGTAGCTGGCTATTCAGATCTGGTCAAACACGGCTAAATCCATTTCAAGCCAACTTTCAATTCTGAATGGTGGCCTTACACCAGGGCGATACTGTGAGTATCTTCCTATTAAATTGTGAAATAACACAAAATCAATCAAACAAAATTTACTGCGAACGTCGGGATTTGAACCCGCGACCTTCGGATTGCTAGTCAAGAGCCTTACCACGGGGACCGTCAAGCGTGTTTTGATATATTAGCAATAATGATTAAATTGAACCTTGAAAAATGTATCTGTAAATAGGTACTTACCCTAATGCGTAAAAATAAGCTTTCATAGTAAATATCGCTTGGGGTGAAATATGAGTAAATTGAGCTTTATAAATGTAATGCCACTATTATTTTTTCCTACGTAGGTACTACAAGACTATTTGACATTTGACCGCCGCATTTATGGTAGTATTTTTCCCGCCGTTTCTCATAATATTTTTGTTTAGCAGCTTCTACACCCTGTCGTCAGGAGGCGAGGATCTCAACTGTCTCCAGTGGCGCCTAGATGTCTCGGGCAAACCATTTACGTAGGTACGTATTTATTATGTTATAAATGGGATTCGGGAAAATTACGAGCCGCGGGCCGCATGTTGCCTGTGTTTATAGATAAACCAAACTATCTATCTACGAAAAAGCTTTTTCTATGACTATTTTTTCTTATCCCTTCTTTCTCTTGAAAAACTGCTAGAACGATTATAGTTTATAGTAATGATTCAACCATTCAACGCAATATAATATATAAAGCAAATTAACCATCGACATAGCAAAAGCTAGTGTAGATTGTGCGGATAACAATAGGGCCACACCTTTTTTGTCTAGGCACTTCAATTAAAAAAGTTAGGCATATCACAAAAAATAACGAAAGATAATTATTAGGTAGGAACAATATTATACCAGAACGTGTTTTATTTTATTATTATACTCATATATCTAATGCCATTAATCATTTTCATTGTCGCGCAGTTTTCTATTGAGGTTTCCACATGACAATTATTTCCATTACGACAGCGAATCGATATTAGAGATGGTAATGCGATATCGTTTCGAAACTAGAGATGGCAATGCATTATTAAAAATGGTGTATCGATTCGAAACTAGAGTACGTCGGCTTTTATGGCCTATTAAATATTTAATATAATATAATTGAAGGTCGGTCAGCACGAATATCTCTTTATAATAATCGTGATGCGCTTTCTCCCATAAAGTTGGACCATTATTGCGATTTATGTTATCCGGTTTAATAATAGGCATATTCGAAACGTGTGTGTACTTTTTATTTTATTCGCTCAGCAAGATGGTGGATGCTAGAAGTTCAAAATAGTAATAAAAACGTTAAGTATGTATGAGTGACAGTGGATTTTTTCAAAGGAGTAGGTACCAACTTTATGAAATGAAAATATATCTTATTGAAATTTTTCTGAAACATGAGTGGTGCTCATTATTAGTCAGCAATGTATCGGAACTCTTCGGCAAAGCGGAAATACCCAAAGACACAACACATTTATTTGTCACGCCGAGATGGTACCACTTTAGTTCATGTGCTTCAAAATTGCTTGTATTCTGTACCTAGCCTGACGTAGAGGATGGACTGACAATGTTTTCAGGTCATCGCCAATTTTTGTGATTAGGTACAAGCCGCCATTGCCTACAATGTAGACTAATGTTATATCTATTGATACGTAGACGCAGACCACATGGGCATCATTCAATACCACTTTCGTTTTTTGGGATCATTGAACTGCTCGTTTCTCTAATCACAATAGTAATCTGAGATTAATTTTACATCCAAAAGTAGGCCAATATAACAACATGGTAGAACAACAATTTTCACGCTGCTATTTCTATTAAACGATCACGATTCATGAGCATATTAAAGGAGAAGAATTAAAAAAATATCGTAATAGTGTTACCATCGCTAAATACTGCCATCGCTATATACAGGGTTTTCCAATAAGAGGTGTTATTTTGATTAGCGCGCTATTTCGGTAGATGTTACTTTTGAAGCTGTCATTTTTGACATTTGACAAGTAGAAACTACGCCATTAATAAAAATGGAACGATCCACGCTTTAACAACGCATAGAAATTATTAAAATTCACTTGAGTGAATCAAATGCAAATCATCTTGAGTGATGAGGCCCATTTCCACCTCGGTGGCTTCGTCAACAAGCAAAATTGTCGCATCTGGGGCTCGGAAAACCCAAGAGTTATTGTCGAAAAGCCTCTCTATCCTCAACGTATGACTGTTTGGTGCGGTTTATGGTCAGGCGGAGTCATTGGACCTTACTTTTTCGAAAATGAGGCTGGAGCAACAGTTACGGTGAATGGATTGCGCTATCGAGAGATGATTAATGATTTTTTATGGCTGAAATTGGATGGTATTGATCTGGACAACGTTTACTTTCAACAAGACAGCGCTACGTGACAAGCAACGAAACCATTGATCTTTTACGATTGAATATCAAAATAACACCTCTTATTGGAAAATCATGTATAAGACTAGCTGACATCATCGGAGTTGCCAGGGCTTTATTAAGAGTTTTCGAAATCAGATTCAGACTGTAATTATTTTCGTCTTATTTTGAACGTCTAGTGTAAAAACATTCATTAAGGCGATAGAAGACTCTAATAACAGGGGTTCGCTCGACGCTCACATTTCAATTATTTCTGATGAACGTATTACAAAAACCTCATATTTTTCTAGAAGAATACCTACATATGTAAGTTATTTATACTTAAGATTAATAAAAACAGGACTTTTCAATTCAAATATTTTATCTAAAACGGTTAAAAAAAATTTATAAACCGTTTTCCAACTATAAAATTAGTGGTAAGCATAGACATATGAATATTAGTAGACCTGCCCTAAGTGATTAAAAGCGTATTATCCCCACTCCCCATACCGGTTCCATTGGAGCCGGCTGTGCTCGCGTATGGCCTCAAGTGAAATTTGAAAACGTGACGTCATCATTCTTGTGCGAACTATGGTCGAGGCATCATCGGTTCATTTTACGAAATAACACGGCAAAATGTTGACTTGTGCTATGAAAACTTTTAAAAATAGATGTAAAAAAGAGAATAAACCCAATTGTCGTATTACATTCCATATATAAGCATTATTTTACTTTATTTTAAGCATATTCACATCGTATAATATGGATCAGTTTTAGAAACATATTATACTATCACATCGAGAAACGTCTGGACGCGAAACACAAAGCTGGTTGGTTGCTGGGAAGTAAATTATGAACATTTATAAAAGTGTCTTAACTAAATACTTAAACGAAATATTCGACTCTGAAAATAGGACCGAATTTTTTTGCCGAATTTGGACTTCGCAAATTTGTTCATAACGTGGCGAGTAATTTGCGCTCCCATGTAAAAATGTCTATTCATTCAAAGGCAGATTTTACTTTTAAGAAGTAAATGGTGATGTCAGATTGATTTATTGACGAATCACAGTCAGCCTTACCCCCTTCGTTCTTCAACAGTTGATTTTACCCCTCGCCATTATCTTCTCGTCTATTAATTCCTATGTCTGTGGTGGTAAGCATCAGATTTTATTTTTCTAAGGAATGAATAAATAGCTTCCTGAGGGTTCCCTCTAGAAACATTTAAGGTTTTAGTAATACGTTCATTACAAATAGGCCTGATAGGGCAACGTCGACCATAGGTCCGTCCATTACACCGGACCACGTACCGAATATTGTTTTTACATGACTACATCACTTATGTCGTTAAGATTCCCACTGTATTTTAGAGATTTGCTAGGACAAACTCAACCGCAGGTCTGTCCAATACAGCAGGGCCGCGCGTCGCATTTTTTTTGTGCACCGCTGCTTCACTTATATCTTTAAGATTCTGGATTTGTTTTAGGGTATTGTCTCGTCTTAAGAAGTATTAAAATTCTGTTTTAGAGGGAAGTAAAACGGGGTGGGGGTGGATTTAAAAAATCTTATGTAGACAGTAAAATTCTTCTCTTTGGATAGTCAAGTATGCAAAATTTCATATTAGTAAATTTCATAGGAATAACTGCAGATTTGTTTAAAAACAAACCTACGAACGAACCTACACCGGGACACTCTTCTTTATATAATACTAGATGAAGTCCACGGCGTTGCCCGAGCTTTATGCAGCGTTTTTCGAAATCTAATGCAGACAGTGACCTTCCTCTTCTTTTAAATGTCAGGCGTGCAAAATTTCATCAGTTTCTGATGTTGACACTCTCCTTTATTTAAATATAGGTAGATAGACTAGCAGAAGTCCCCGGCGTTTTTTATAAACCTTATGCAAACAGTGACCTTCCTCTCGTGTTTATGGTTAAGTGTGTAAAATTTTATTAACCTCGGAATAAAACTGTAGATTTGTATATATATCAAATCAACGCCGCCCCCGCGACAGGGCACAGATACTCTCCTTTATATATATATATATATATATATAATAATACAGAAGAGAGATGTATATAGATATATACCGCAATATCTGAGACCAATAGTCCATAGGATATGTGTTCAATAACAAAATGGTAACACATCTAAATAGTAGGTGTCTAAGCATGCAATTTCTCAGTGTGTGTGTGCAGATAGAGAAACGTTCAACAGATGGCGCTGTTTTTTAAAAAAGGATATATTTTACTGTCACAGACATCTATATAATATAAAAATAACACACGCGTATTCGAATGCAACGTTGTGTCAAAATTTCGAAGCAATCGGTGAAGAACTTTAGGAGATTTAAGATTTTGAACAAACGAACATTTTTATTTATATAGATATTGTTTGTACTTCTGTTAGCCTTCTATTCCGCAGTTTCCTAATGGCACAACAAAGCAATTGGAAAAGCTGGTTCAGTGTAAAAAGGTATTACGTTTGCTGAATTTTCATTATTCGGTTTTCACAAAGTAGTGCCGATATTTATTATGCATTATTAGCACTTACTATTAATACCTGCAGAATGTTTATGAACGCAATCAAACTATAAAAACCTCATTAATTATTGTAAAATTAATAAGCATTCATTAATTGGGATTTATTTCATAGTTTTATATAAACTCCAATTACCCAATGATCCGATGGCATTATGGCATCTCCAAATTGGATTATTTTGTGATGCTGGAGTAATGGAGATGGGAAAGATAAAGTTTGGGAAGTACCTGTTATAAACGTTTATATTTCAAATGGTGCACATTTACCAAAGTGATACCGGGAGTATATGCCACTCTGAGAAGTCTGTAATTTGCGTAAACAAAGTGCAAAAATACATCCATATAAGCAATTGATAAACAATTTAAGGGGTGTTTAAAAAGTTAAATTACTACGAAGGAAATGATGTGACTGTGGACCTTGTAGACCATAAATAAATTATTGTAAACCATAAATATATTACTCACGTAGACTGACGAAATAAATCAGATGATTCAGTCGTAACAACCAAAAGGTGTGTATCAATGTTAAGGTGTTTTATTCGTTTTTAAATGCCGATTTATAAATTCTGCGTATAATAAGATATAATAAATCATATATATTCAGAATCAGTGTTTTTTGATCTACATAAACGTTTTGAGACGATATGTAAAAATAGTTGAAAATTCTATATATTTTCGAGTAATTTGCATAATACACTCTTTCGCCAAGAATTATCAAGTTGAATTTTCTTCAGTGCGTGTTTAACTAAAGGCTACAGGTCACGAAGTTTACCAAATATCTAGTAGATAATAGTTGTAGATATTAAAGTAAATAATAAGATTTTTCACTTTCGTGTTTCTACAGAAAGATATCATATCACAAAGGTGACCTTAAACTTCGTGAGCAATGATCAAGAGATAAGGTCACCGATAGGACTTGATACTATCAGTTCTGTAAACAGTATACCTGCTTCCAAAAAAGTATGCTTCTAATTTTATCTTATTTAATAAATCACAAGATTTGTAAGTAGGTACTTAAATACCTGCCTACTTAATTGTAAACAATATATCAGTTACCTTTTTTTAAATTTCAAATAAGGAATTATAGAATTTGTCCAAATAAACTTTACCACCTCAATGATAATTCTTTTTTTAAATTTCTTCAGGCCGGTAAGAATTTTTTTAACAATTTTTTTTGGTTTGTCTGTGGTTTTATCTGTAGTCGACAATTGTACCAACCTCACCAAACTCCGATCGTAATTCTCAAATGTCACCCGATTTCAGAGAAATGCTTACACGTCCCCGTGTATACGTAATTACCACCAAAAGTTGATAGATCTGCTTTATTTAAGTCGTTAAGATATTGAATTTATTTTAGAAAAGTATGTATGAATGTGAATTAACGTAGATAAGTGACAGAGATGGGTCGCTTGGCTTACCACGCAAACAAATTGTTAGTAGTCAGATCAAAATTGATCACTTATGTAGAAATGTCTACGGAGAAAACAATGAGTATTTCTAATTTATTAAGAATCTCTTAAAATTATTGGTAATTAGTTTAATAACGAGATTGCAGGCCAAACGAATGAATTAACAGGTTTCCTGATAAACTTTTAGTAAATTACGAATATATCTATCACGCTAAGTATAAGGAGTACTACAAGTCAAAAACAGTAACTTTTCTTGAGAGCAATTTCAAATTAATAAACTGAAATTTCTTTTCTTGGGTGATTACATAAAATACAAAATAAATATTTTTGAACGAATAACTTTGTTATATAGTTATCAAGACATAAAAACATAAACACGAACTCTAAGCAGAATTCTTGCCTAAACAGACTATGCAATAATTACAATAGCGTATTATCCAAGTTGAATATTTTCAGTTGCGATTGCGAATATTTCTCTGATGGTTTGCGAATAATGTTATCTCTCTATTGTTTTTATTTCTATTACGATTTCATTTATATCTACAACCTCTCTCCACGGCTATAAATGTTTTGTTTTTTAAATTTTTCGTTTCATGTAAACTTTTATTTTGTATAAATTTTTGATTTCATATTCCTTTCTTACAAATTTAATTTACTTATTACTTATTATGCTGTCTCAGTAGAGGTAAAGTCACAAGGAGGAAATCTATAATTGGTTTTATTTTGGCTATATAATACTTATTTACAAACTGAAATAAATGTAAGCTGTCGATTTCCCGAAACTTAATAAATAAATAAATAAAAAACAAGAGACTGAAAAAATGAAATAAAGTGTTTTTTTTTACTATAACGATGTCAACGAGTTTATGAAAATCCGAATATTTTCGCATTTTGGGCAAATACACGTCAATTATTTATTGGCAATACTTGTTTTTCTCCGTATACGTCTTATAAGATTGTATAAGCTCAGAAGTTTTTGATGGTGTGATATATCAATTATTCTTGTAAGTAAAGCATTTTTTACTTCCTTGTTCTGTTTCACAATTAGATAATTGTTTCCTAGAAAAACTTCACAAGATATCTCTACGCCCCTCTTATTGGTATGACGCTTTCTGCGCATGGCCATGTAATACAATTAGAAAGTGCACACATAGCGCGATGGCGTAATACTTAGATCGTCAGATCTAATAACATCTCTTCCTAATATTGACGGATGAATTGTTACAAACTGTCACAATGAATTCAATTGAGTGACGGTTGACAGATGTTTTGCCTTTTGATAAATTAACCTAATAACTATACCGAATGCAGTTAGGTACGAAATTAGCTCCCAGAAATGATCACGAAACATGCATACAGTTTGTCAAAATAAAGAAGACAAAAATTGGTGGCGCTGCAATCGTTAAATGGTTTTAAAAGGCAACACCAAGATTGTAGAAATTTAAAAAAAATGTTACTTTCAAAAAGCATTATGGTGAGGAATCATCAATCGTCGTGATATATTATCAAAGCAAATCGATAAAATATTTTTATATCGATGTTTTTATTAATAATTGATAAGTAGTTTTTATCCGTACGCCATTCAGTATTGAAACGTTAGTTGAAATGACTGTGATATCGTGTTGGTGACCAGATCTGAATAACCAGGTACTCCCCCACCTTCCTCTTCCCTCTATATCTTTCTCCTCTCTACTACCTTCAGACTCACAGTATACCCCAATTAGGGATGCCATAGTCTCTCTGGCTCCAGGTGGTTTAGAGTAGTTGGGAGTTTTGAGCGGTATTCCTCAAAGGAGATGATTTTATATTTTGATCTACATGTTTGAACACTTTTTGATTTCCACTTTATTTTAGAGATTTGTTAGGGCAAAATCAACCTTGGGTCTGTCCAATACACCAGGGCCGCGCGCCGTAAATTTTTGTGCACGGCTGCTTCACTTACGTCGTTAAGATTCTGGCTTTATTTTAGGGTATTGTCTCGTCAAGGGAACTTAAATGCAAGTATTCAAGAGAAATATGTTATAAATTGGTAGAAATTCGGAATGCGGGGACTTAAAGCTTAACCTAATGTTGTATATTATAAGATATGCGATTAAAATATAATAGTTCATAGGTCGCCACCTGCAATGCAGCTTTTACTATCAGCATTAACGTATTAGGATTTATATCTTGGAGATCTTTGAACAAATTTTGCTAATAATGGTTGTTACGAAGACGTACTTATCTTACAATTATACAGGCCTGACCTTTTCAAAATTATACGTAACTTTTCATCGTTATGGGGATATCTTAGATAATTTCACAATATACGCCAAATCGGGGGTGCCATAGTTTCACCGGCTTCAGGCAGCCACACAGGAGGCCCTAAGGAAAATAATTTCCCTCAGGGCCTATATTTATTTATTGCATCTCACTATACATAAAACACTTTTTTTTCACATGAAAATCAACCTCACTAGGACTGAGCCTCTATCGAGGTTAATAATTTACATTTGAGTGAAGCAAACATAAGGGTAATCACAAACATAATGTAATTCTACATACAAACACAAAATATTTCAAAACTAAACAAAAAAAATAAGTATTAGATGTGTTACCAGATGGGTAATTTGACAGTATATTGTAACAATATTTGAACCATAACTAATCATTAATCATTAATCATTATTCAAAAGAAGAAGCAAAGTAGATAATAAAGACAGATAGGGTGACATTCAGTTTATAGCAAATGGGACTTATATAAAATCTTATTATTTAAGAAAGGACAAGGATGAAAAAATATTAAGACAATCGTCTGTCAATACATAAACCTTAATTAACTTTTAAATTTAACTAAGGATTTGGTAGATTTAATATGATTTGGAAGAATATTAAACATAGGTGGTGCCTGATATAAATAATTTCTTTGACCAAAAGAAGTTTTAGTATGTACAGCCACAAAGTTCAATCTTTTGAGATGCTGTGTGGGGGAGTTTTTGAGGAGAGGAAGGAGTGTTGTAGGAGGGAGGAAACAGAGGCCTTATTTTCTTCGCCTCTTCCATTTATCTTTAGATCCACAATGTTCCTTCAAAAACGAGTATGCCGTTATATCACTGGCTCCGGACAAATGGAATTATTGTGCGGTATCAAATTAAAAATATAACATACATAAATTTGCATTTTAAAAGATGAATCGTAAAAAAATACAACAACAAATGAAATGGTTACCGCTGTATTTTAATGACGTTGGTCTGGTTTTGTGGGAAAATTTCAACAATTGGACATCTGCGTTTGATTACACAGATTATTATTTTAATGTTTCATAGAGCTGACTGTCGGAAGTTCTAGTTACGATAGTCACCTACTAAATTATACTCAGTGGCGCACTGAAAATTTTCCCGGCCCCCGGCAACTCTAGAAACCGAGTTCTCAGGCGAACGAACATATTTATATATGTAGGAGGTTTGAGTTGATCCCCGCCGCGGATCTTAGGAAGCTCTGAGGAATTCTTAGCCTGCATCTGGAATGCATTCATCCAAGAACTGATACATATTTTTATAATTGCTTAAAAACTGGAATCCAAGATGGCTGCCGGTCTTGTTCGAACATAATATTGAAAAGACGTGTAAAATCTCAGTAAAAAAATCGTATTATTTGGATAGTAGACACTTAGCGCCGCAAGTGAAATTTTACATTTTGTCACTAATAGTAAATAAAGTTCTATATTTTAGCTCCGAAAATTATTTAAAACACGTTTTGATCGGTTATTTAATACGTTATAGGCATGAGAAAATTCAAAGTGTATCTTTAAATGCAACCAAAGCATTTTTCGAGAGATTGTTGCTCTATCTCAAATGACTCGTGGTTTATTAAACATTTTCGCATTGTTATAGTTTTTTTTAATATTAGCGCGCTCCCTCTAACATTCGTATTTACATATCTCCCTTTCAAATCATGTTTGAACACTTACTACGGGGCCTTAACATATCGTACGTATGAAAAAAACCACAGTATAACATAGGCATTTGTCTAGCGATATTTTCTCTATTTTAAACGTTTCATGTTTTGTTAAATTTTTTCGCTTAATTATCATCGTTTATTTTCAGCTCTTCCTCTAACATTTGTATTCACTTATCAACCTTTTCCTCTTCTTCTTCTTTTTGATCGCTTACTAAGAAGCCTAAAAACAATAGTGTTAGCGCTGCATCAGTGATAGGGGTAAAAATGTCGTAGCGTCTTTTTCTAGTCAACGATGGTTTGAAATAAGTTTCGCAATTATCGCCATTGTTTTTAAGTAACTTTCATTTAGATAAAAATACGTCGAAAGGTAATTAAACTAGATTTTCATTTAAATAAGTGTCTTGTGCTGGTGTCCAGACTTTTTGCTTTAACGCTACGCCACTTTTAAAATGTGTTTGAGTCAGGCAGTACTATCAGCACTTTAATTGCATGGTAAATTTCGTAGAATTATTATAGAAATTGATAGAAGGAAAATGTTCCCTTGCCAATTAAATCAATTTTCCCCGATAGGATATTTTCTCAGAATTGCCTCTGAAATATAATTAAATAATTACACAATATTTAATTATACTTTAGAGGCAATTCTGAGATTATTCCCAATAGAATATTTTCTCAGAATAACCTCTGAAATATAATTTAAAATTTACACAATATTTCATTATATTTCAGAGAGAATTCTGAGATAATCCCTTATAGGGTATTTTCAGGTGTTTCATTTTTTTAAAAAGAACATAAAATACGAAAATGAAAATATTTTTATTTTATTTTTTTTGTTTATGAATTAATTTTCTAAAACGATTGTGCCGTTTTGTCGGTTTCTGTGTTATAATGACGTTGTAGCCAGTTGGAAGTTGGAACCGGTTCGGAATGCGTGCTTTTAGATCGTTTTTGAAATCAATAATTATAAAATTTAAATTACATATTTTTAGTACGATAATCACAATCAGAAAAATAAACTTTAAATCGTCTATACATTTTTAATGTAATTCATTATTTATGAAATTACCACATTCCAAACTATTACATAATAGATTGCTATAAAATTATGTCAAAATAATTCATATTTGCACACCAAAATAGTTGGTTTTGTTAAATTAAATAAGGATATATACATAATGCAAAAAACCTGTTAGGCCACGTTTCATTGTGTGCTCATTTATGAAAAATGTGTGCCAAAGATAATAAAAAAAATCAATATTGGATTGTGAAATAATGTCGACACACATTATTTTACAAAAGTTGCGAAATTTAATAATTTCCCCAATTAGCAAGGATTTTTAGATGCGGCGTTGCCTGCTTATCTGTCTGCAGTGAGAATTGTTTTGCGAAGTAACAAAATAAAAAAAAAAGATCGATACAATAATTCACAACCTTAATCTGCCCATCTCCCTTTAGCCTAACAATATATCCCGATGGGGGACGCCATAGTCCCACCAGTTGTGAACGATTGGAACTCTGCAGTGTTCACAGAAAAAACGTTTGAATGAAGCATACTCAATTTCTACCCATTTATAAGTTTCTCGTGAAATTTTTAAGTTTTTAAGTTCCAAAAAAAATTGTTATTTTGAAGATAATATCTATACATTTGTTATACCGAAACTTAATTATATGAAATTACCTCGATAGAAAAAATCGCAAAGTAAGCTCAAAAAATGATTTAAAACATCTCGTTTGAAATAGAGCAAAAATCTCTCGACAAATGCTTTAGTTGAATTTAAAGATACACTGTGAATTTTTTCATGCCATAACATTATGTTGTTAGCTTTTTGTTCTGATTTTTTTTTTGATTTTCAAAGTTTTCAAAATTCTTTTTGTTCTGATTTTGTTCAGTTGTTATCAAAAAAATCCACAGTGTATCTGTAAATGCAACTAAAGCATTTGTCGAGAGATTTTTGCTCTATTTCAAACGAGTCGTGTTTTATTCATTATTTTCACCATTTTCACGTAATTATTATAGTTTTTAATATGAGCGCGCTCTCTCTAACATTCGTATTTATATATCTCTCTTTCAAACCATCTTTGAACGCTTACTACGGGGCCTTAAAATGCGATATACGTAATAATTTTGTGGAACAGTAATCAGGTAAAATTCGCTATTAAAATTACATGGAACCCATGAAGAAGAATAGTACTGCGCTAACCTAATTATTATTTTTCTTTAAGGTATGTTTTTATAGCCTTCTTGTAACTATGTTTCATGCAGATTAACACATTTACAATTTCTGCAAAAGTATTGTCAACTGCATGCAATCTAGGTACAACCGATTATCTAATATATATGCCAATATTATTTTATAAATAACGCGGAGTGAAAAATGTAGCAGGTTTTTTGCAACTAAGCGATCAGTCCAGTCGACTGCATAGATATAACATTACGCTGGCAAAGGTCTTTATTATTATTTTTTGTGATCATTAAAAGTAGTCGACTGCATAGATATTACATTACGCTGGCAAAGGTCTTTATTATTATTTTTTGTGATCATTAAAAGTTATGATATTACGTAATCATTTCTACTTAATATTATACTCACAACTTGAAAAATGCTTCCCACCCACAACATTTCCCAAAGAACTGGGTTCCAATATGCCAATACCGATAAGACATATTCGTGTGATTTTACCCTTTCACGTAGGCATTGATAATGCATATTGTAGCATTGATAGTGCATATTTGGGCATTAACACTGCGTATTTGGGCATCGTTAATGAATATTTTGGCAATGATAGTGCATATCTTGCCATTTTTATCGTTCATACTGAATTGGGGTATGCTGTGAGGTTAAAGAGAGCGGGAGGAGAATGAGATGAGAAAAAGAAAGGTTAATACACACCTTGCTAAGCAGATTTGGTCACATGGCGTTTCTAGGCAATATTACAAAAAAATTATAACCTAAAAGAATAAAACATAGATCCATAATTAAAATACTAACATCCTACATAATTTATTTTATTTCAATTTATTATTTCATATTAACTTTTTTTAACATTATTAAATTTTATAATGGAGGCCTTAGCACGGTAAGGCACCTAGTGAGGCCCACAATTACAAATAATATTTTAAAATATATTAAGTTTTGTAATATTTAATTATCGACGACAATATTAGCGATTCTAAAACGAAAATTTGAAACAGAAAAAGATACGGTTCCATCTAGGACTTGAATCCTGGACCCTTGCCTTGCCGGGGCACCGCTCTACCAACTGAGCTACTGGGACCCTACCTCCTTCGGTCATATTTAATTGCATCATACTTCTGATAAAAACTACCAACATTATCTTTATTAACACCGCACATTTTTATTTGCTGCTATCTTTATGTATGATCGTAATATTTAACTCAAACTAAATGCAATCTAGACAGTTTCTTGGATAAATATATCTTATTTTTTTTATTTTAATGTGCGACATCTATTGACTTTTTCTGCAAGTCTAGGATGAAAAAACTTTAAAATTGCAATTTGAGATTTTACTCAATAAGTATTGTAGGTACATAATAAAAATAAATAAAAATTAAAGCAGCGTTTCGAACATAACTGATGGTGGAAATAGAAATAATAAATTTCCTGCTCTTACAAATTGATTTTGCTTTGATCACAACATGACTGAGTCCATCTAATAACTAAGTAAAATTAATAATTAAAATGTATTTATTTCATAACGAAATTTTATTGGAAATATATTTCGCATTTGAGGCAATATTGTTTATTTTGCATATAAGCATTATATTTATAATAACCATGTTAAAAATCGCACGCGGGTGCAAAAAATTTGCAAATGTTGCTATTAAATCATCCGGTAATATGGCTGACCCCTTTACCATAATGTTTCATAATGATGTGTATATCTATTACTGTATTAGGTGTGCGATCATGCAGCCGATTGTAAAAAAGGAAGTTACTAAACTGGTTAGAGAACTTTGAATGCATTTTTTGTTTGATATATATCGACAGTCGATACGCGTAAGAGCTTTGTTCTGTAGAGTGCAGTTGTGCAATAGAAAATTGATTTTGTTTGTTTTTTGTATGAACAGTTGTTCGAGGAACGAACAAGGGTTGGGATAGCCGTATTTTAAAGGGCTATTCCACACAGATAAAGCATGGATAAAGCCTATGGCTTATGACAGGCGATTGCGATAACACAATTTGTAAGGTTAATTCACAGTCAGCTTACCGGGTGGCGAACGAAATCTGCATCTCGAGAATCATCTGTCAGCACTGGAACGGTGATCGTTGTACGGTAGCACTCGTTATGTTGAATTGGATTGCGATAGTTGCGATAAAATACGTTTAAGGGATTATTCCGATAAATAACCGGCGATAGTACACACATTGGTTTTGACAAGACGAACGTTTTTTGCGATTGTACGGCTCACGGCACTCCGTGATTATAGTTGACGTGTGTGAATTCAAACTGTACAGTTCAAAATCTGATCATACTATTGGTCAGCACACGGCCTGTCAAAAGCAATCGGCGTGACGGAACAACAGTAAAAATTGTAATACCTCCTACGTTAATGCACTCCTAAGTTTCAGCGTATCTACAATAAGGAATTTGAGTCCATTTAAAAAAACAAATTATCAACATCTACTTTCAAACATAAATACAGGTATTTTTGGTTGGTTGGTTAATTTTTTAGCTTCTTAAAACGGCGTATCTGGTAGTTCGAGCGGCAAGTAGCGGGAGGGTGCGTTACGTCGTTTGTGCACTGAATGTCCTGTGCTTAGTGCATTTTGTATGGATATTTTTTATATTCTTTAGTAAGGAATTCCAGTACATTTTTGTATCAATTTTAAAGTCTAACTAAATTAATGGTATTTTTTAATGTCGAAATTTCGTGCTGAAATTATTTTTTATCGTTAGATTTTGTGATTCTCATCAAAATATCCCTAGACAAAGCCGGTACACTGAAGTCTACACGATATGTACCTACGGCGGGTTCTCGCCAGCGGGGTTATTGTCATTGATTTTATATTTATTGGTAAAGACATATATTTATATGTCTATGTCTATTGGTTATACTTATTATTATTATAAAAAAATGTTTACATTTTGATTTTAATTGTACACGTATCCAATATATCTATGTATGCATTATTTGGCCAAACAAATAAAAAAAAAATGTTTTTTGGAATAACTTAATGAGTAAAACCTCATATTGTAATATTTAATAATATACGCAATTCACAAATGAACATTTTAAACAGAAAAATCATAAAATGATACGGTCGCATTTGGCATTTGAACCCAGAACCTTCGTCTTGCCGGCTGTTTAAAATTTTCGTTTGAGAATCGCTAATATTGTCTTCAATCTGTTTATCTATATACACAAAAATGTAAATGTCCGTTTGTTCAAAATCTTAAATCTCCTAAAGTTCTTCACTGATTGCTTTGAAATTTTGACACAGCGTTGCATTCGAATACGCCCATGTTTTTATATAACTATATTATATAGATGTGACACGTAAAAATATGATTATTTTTTTTAAACAGCGCCATCTGTTGGACATAAAAGCAACACGCGCTATTGTTAGTCTATCTGCACAGACAGACTAAGCCACAGCAACGCGTAGCGGGGTGCGGAAAATATATCTTGACAAGGGGTAAATAACTATTTTTATTTAGTAATCAAGTGTTTTAGCTCAGTTGGGTGTTAGTTTCTACTGTGTGCATACTCTGTGTACTGTTAACTAAGTTCAATACCCGCTGACGTATTTATGTGCTGTTTATATAATATTTTTGTTTTACGCAATCTAATGAATAAGCCAAATGAAAGAATGATTACCTATCTATTTTTATTTACTTATGCAATTTTACTAATTATACAAAAACAGGCTTTTATTACATGTGAGCTTAGATGTATTTAACAGCCTTACTAATAAAAAAACACTCACACAATGAATAAAGACTGTACAACCTCAGTTTCGAATTATTACTAATAAAAAATGTCTTTAACTGGGTGCGAAAGAGCGGGCATTGTCGCATTTTGACAGACTGCATGAGGTTCCCGCTTTATTCTGACTGTTAATCTTGCTTTGTGCCGATTTAATTTGTAATTAAAAATGCTGATATCGGTTGTGACTCCATTCATTTGTCAATAACTTTGCTTTGAATTTCAGAGTAATTTTCTAAATAAGTGATAAAGTAGGTACCTACGTATAATACAATAATTTTAATAGAAAATGATTTTAATTTTTCAAAATCGGAACTTATTGACAAGAATTCAGATTATTCGTGATTTTTCACGGGTCTGTGCCACTATTATTATAAATGCTGTTTGTTTCTTACAAGTAATTAAACAATTCCATCGAATTCTTAGGAGATTTCAATAGTGAAAACTAAACGCCAGCAAACAATAACGATTATAATACGTAAAAAGTGTGTCGCAAACAATGACTGCACGTAAGACACGGTTGGACATATACGTGGACATATCCGTGCGAGTGAAGCCGCATCGTGCATGACTGGATTATAGAAATGCAGGCTAACCTCGATTAGGTGGGGCCTTATATCTTGTTAGTTCTAGGCCTAATCTTAACATCTGGACATGTCCGGCGTGTGAAGTTCATTTACCTATGAGAAAGTTCTCTCGCTCGTCATTATAATGTGGTTTTTAGGTTGGATTTGTGTTCTGTCGACTATTCGACTGTTTGTCGAACCGTGAAGCAACATAATATTTTTAATTTACGATTTTATTGCGTGTTATACCGTACAGGCACATTTCATATGGTTTCACAGAAACCATATGAAATATGTATCTCCCTTACTGTCATGGTGACAAATATGATCTAATCGATGTTAGAAGGATAAAAACACTACGCTATATATTCAGATCTATAAATTAAACACAGAATAATTAAAATGTGCACCTTTATGATAGCAAATTAATCATCATTTTTGTATGACACGACCAAAAAAAGGATGTGACAATAAAGTTTGTTAAAAAATTGTCTAAAAAATAATATATTTTTTTGTTATAAATAATTTTTGTTACAAAAAATTTATAGTGTGTCATTTTTATGAAATAGTGAAATTAGAAATAAATTTAAAGCCCCTACATAGTTTAATTATGTATTATTATAGTTGAATATTTTCACAAATTGTTAAATTTGTTTCAACTGATATTCTATGTAGTAGACCACATTTATATAGACCTCATTTTATGTAGATCGCCATTTATCTGGTGTCATTTGACACATATAGAATACATGCGCAAGTCACATCCACCGTAGATATTGTTTTGTCGTTTCATTTGATATTGATCATTTCAGCAAATTGTGATTATTGATTAGTTGATGGAACAAAGTCCAGCTTCTTCTCTGTGCCCTCCGGTGTACCTCAAGGTTCTCATTTAGGCCCATTATTATTTAATGTGTATATATACGATATTCACAAATGTTTTTTACATGCTAATTACTTTGCATATGCAGATAATAAAAAAAAATTAAACACAAATTATAAACTAAACTTACACTTCTCAAACTATACCGAATCCATTAAATTTCATAATTTTAACTCCCTCCAAACACGACGTCTAATTTTTAATCAAACCTTATTGTTTAAAATCCTAAATAATGGTCTGGACTCACCAGAACTTACCAATTTAATAAATCTTCATATTCCGTCTAGACCAGCCCGACAATCTGATTTATTTTATCTACCCTCGTATAGAACAAATATTCAAATATATAAAAAAAAATCTCCAATTCCTCGTATGTGTGCACAATATACTACAAAATTTTACAGCATTGACATTTTTGGTAATAACCTAAAGAAATATCGATATGAGGTAATGCGTACGATCGATTATTAATATGAGAGTATGAAATGTATCGGGAGCAACTCCTATCCTCTTCCTATTTTCCTCTTCCTCTCCCCTTCCTTTAACCCAAAATTAATTTTAAGATATTAAAACTTCATTTCCAATGAACTTTAGCATAAGAAACTTCTGTGGCTTGACTTCAGTTAACTTGTATATTTATATCTATCATTGTATATTATGTAAAAGCTGTTTGTTTCTTACAAATAAATAAATACATATTGTTTAGTACGACTGCCTAAAACTGCCTCGATGGATGTCTTTCACAGTTTGACAGATTGCCGTACGAATACATAGAAAACACTTTCGATGTACATTTTTATATAATTTAATTTTTTTCGGATAACCACAATAACGCCACCTATCGGGTCCAAAACTATCCCATGTTTCAATTTGGAACCAACCATACACATTCATGAAATTTTATTGAAATCGGTTGGGCGGTTTCGGAGATTAGCGTAGACACAGTGACACGCGATTTTTATATATAAGATATGTGCGTAAAGATGGAATTTCTCTAGAGAAGGGAGGGAGGTAGTGAAGAGCCAAGTTGGAAAGTACCTGGCTTTTCAGATGTAGTCACCAAACACAGCTAAAGCTATTTTAAGTAACGTTTCTATTCTGAATGGAGGTCATTCACCAGGGCGATACTGAGAGTATCTACCACTCATTGTTATTTAAAATTGTCAGTAGTCACAAAGTTCTCATATTACAATGATGCTAAAAAAAAGCATGATACATTGAACCCAATTTATATGGGAACCGTATATTTCCTAGAATATTGTAGGTATATATACATTGATGTATTTAGTCAATGTGTATTAGTATGTTATCGATTTGCTTATGCAGACATACTAAAAACTTTATTCTATCAATAATATTATGTAATCAATTAATCACTCGAAGTATTATCACTTGAAGGTCTTTTCATTTACATAGATTTGTAAAGGCAAAGTTTTTTCGTTTTATTGGGAAGTAATAATGTTTGCAAGTAGTTTTTTTTGTTTGTTTTTTTTTTCATAAGCCATTAAAGAATTGGCCAAAGAAATATATTCTTTCCACAAGTCATTCGCGTATCTATTCATTTATTGCTATCAATATATGTACGAAAATATTTATTGATTATGTACACAATGAGGAACTCCAGACACCTAAACTTAAATACCAGTATTTATTTTAAAAAAGCGCACAAAATCTATGGACGTGACGTGTGACGTCACTATTCACCGAACACCAGTCACCAGTCTTAAAAAGCCTACGTTTTTTTTCAACAGTCGCTGTATTTTGTATGGGAGTCGAACCGTATTTTATTCTTATGATTACCCGCTTTTAACATTGAAGAACACTTAAGTAAAATGTTAGCATCTCGGTGTTTAAAAACCTGCATTACTACGAAAGCAAAATACATTGTAGACCATAGATATATTACTCATGTAGACTGGGTGATGTCAGAATCAGCAGATTCAATCGTACCATCCAAGCGGTGTGATTTGATAGTGTTTTATTCGTTTTTAAATAACGATTCATAAATTCTGCGCATCAGAATAAGGGTTTATTGATCTCTATGAATATATGAGTTCCTTATTCTTCATATCTACTGCCTATAAAAACCTTCGCTGTGTATAAAAGCCTTGAAAGTTCGAAACTTAGAAGGGTAGGCACTATATTATTAAAAATGTCATAAAGTCAGTTAAATAGGAAAAGCTTTGTATTTTAACAATTTTCATTTTTGTTTTATACAATACCTCGCAATTGTTCCAACTGCTCCCTGCTAAACGGAGTCAGACTATGGCATCCTCAATTGGGGTATATTTTAAGGCTAAAGGGTATGTTTAGGGAAGGAGCTGGGAAAGATGGAGATTGGGAAGTAACTGGCTATTGAGATTTGGTCACTAAACATGGATAGAGCCATTTCAAGCAATGTTTAATTCTACCAGAGCAATACTGATACCTCGTACTACGTTTTGATATTATATATATTATTTAATATAAATTGAATGTGAAATAACACAATTATTAATTAAATAACTTTTATTTGCGCACGCCGGGATTCTAACTAAAATCTAAATCCATTTAGAAATTTATAATATAGGCAAAACGTACTTATATGTTTTTAGAAAAATACTTATCAAATTATTTATTAATAAATAGATGAATAAATAGTAGAAATACATATTTATTTATAGAAGAAATAACTGTTTTTGATTTCTTACAATTATTCTTACCATTTAAAATCTTCTTAATTTTCCGTTATAAAAATATACAAATTGTAATTGTACAAATAAAATTAAAGAAAAAAACAGTTCCTTAAAATATCTTCTGTCGGAAATAACACACATTAGTGCCGAAATAAAACCCAGTCAATATTGACTCAATTAAATTGAAAAGGGTTTTTTCCGTATTTTTATTTGCCCTTTGCTGGGCATATCTCAAAACACACGTCATTTAGGGAAGGAAATTAAAGTGTAATCAACGATATTTAAAGGCAAATGTGTGAACATAGCAACGTTTTACTTGTAAATTGTTGAGTTCTGATAAGCAACGAGAGAAGGGTTCATCGCTCCACCCTTATCAAGTAGATTTTAAAACAGCCCTTACAATTTAGCCAACCACTGCGGAAAATTATTATAAACATCACATATCAAACGATTAGTCTGACTACTATAAATTAATATAGAAATGCCTTATTTTTTCTATATGTCTAATTAGTGTTATTTAAAAAAAAAATATTATAGCAACTATTTAAACATTGTACATCCAAAATATGATATTAAATATATGTATGTGCATGGTAAATTGTATTTCTTAGTCCTTTTCACTATGGTGACCTGTGCTGAGGCGAAATAAAGTTATTAATTTGTGTTTTATTAGTTTTCTATGTCGTTTTTAATATTTTTTAGAGTTTTTCGTTAATCTCTTTCAGCCAGATTTTTATATTTGATATGTAGTCATTCAAATTTTCTATTCGCTTTATATCAGGGGGAAGGGATTTAAGACATGGAATATTTTTTTTATGTCATTGTGATTTGACATTGTTTGTTGAATACGCGGTATTGTAGAGGATTCAGTGTTTTTGAATAGTTTCAATAGTATATCTTTGTTGTAC
The DNA here is from genome assembly GCA_026573805.1 of Hesperophylax magnus. Lineage (NCBI taxonomy): Eukaryota > Metazoa > Arthropoda > Insecta > Trichoptera > Limnephilidae > Hesperophylax > Hesperophylax magnus. The sequence goes on from JAIUSX010000088.1 coordinate 4,564,746, forward strand.
ATTTGATACATCAAAACTATTGACAATTACAGACGTTGAAATATTCGTTGGTATATCAAACTATGGTTAGTGGTCAGTTTAACAAAATAATACTTAAAATGTTATTTTTAAGCAGTTTACTTCAACATTCCCAAACAGAGTATTCCCAAACTTTCTCTTCCTCTCCTCCATCACATCAGCCTCGCAATATCAGAACCGAACAAGAGTCCCAGCTGCTCCCAACCGTCAGGAGCCAGTGAGACTATGGCTTCCCTGGAGGTATAGGGGAGGAAAAAGAGGTGGGTAAGAGGAAGGTGGGGGAGTACCTGTATATTTACGCATGGTCACCAAACATGGCTAAAGTCATTTCAAGCAACGGTTCAGTTCTAATAAATCGTGAAATAACACAAATTAATAAATAAAAAATTTGACCCGGGATTTGACCCGCGACCTTCGGATTGCTAGTCGAGAGCCTTCCCCCTCGACCACGGAGGCCGTCGTTGGTTGGGAGCGATTGAGATTCTGGTGAGGTATTCACATAAAAAATAACCATACTATGTACAAAAAAAAAAACTTCAAATATCGAAAACAATTATGTAATTTAACAGTTTTCTTAAATTTGTCGTTAGCATTTAGCTGCGGGTTGTGTCCGAAAATAATCCGGGTAGAAATTATAAACGATAAAAATGTGTAATTACTGTTAATTTTTAATAGTGTTCCATCCGAAAAAAGCGCTTTCGTCAATGGTTCTTTAATGTAAAAACGGACATACGGGTGGTTTGTGGACCAGTTAATATTTCATATAATGATTCCAATTTTAAATAACATTGTATTTGATTGGAGGTGTTCACGGCCAAAAGTATTATAGTGATTTATTTTTGGGGTTTTATGCCGTGATAACGTTGGCTAAAGAAAGGCGTAGCGCAACACGACGTAATACACCAAAATAAATCACTATAAAACATTGCATATAATCAAACCCCTGGGAGTCTGGCACAGTGAAATCGATAAGTTAACAATATCTGATCGATAGGCGGAACTACCCACGATTTTATACCGATAAAGCTAAAAATCAGAATTCGAAATTCTCTGGCAACATTCTCTCTATGAATTGACATTTTCAAACATCATATGGCTACGTAAAAGTTAAAAATACTAATAAATTGACAATGACGAATTAAAATATTAACTTTAATATATGTACATTGGTAATCTGCATGTACTTTTTGACACTAAAACGTTAATTAGGTAATGAGTTCTTTAGTTATAACTAACAACTGTTTTTACTCGATGCAGGAACGGAATCAATTAATCGCGTCTTAGATAATATAATTAAGTCTATGGATCGTGTTTACGATTTATTTCAGTTCTAAGAGCTTAGTTATTATTAATTCACCCACATTCATTGATAAGCCAGTTATTTTGCGTAACGAACGACATTAGCCTAAAAGTTTGACAGCTTATCCGACACCTTATGGGCCGCGCTAAAAGTAGCGGCTTTTGTCTACCGCCTGTCAAAATCATATTCTGACCGTGCTCGCAAATATCGCTATCTGACCATAGATGACGGAGTTTGTCAATATCGTATTGACGTGGGGTCGATTCCGTGTTGGGCCTCTTGGTAGGGTAGGTAACCTAACGTTTATGTTTCGTTCTTGAAATAGCTGACAGGTTTCTCCTGATGTATATTGCATGACCTCTGATTGCTTTGAAAGGATCTCGTTGCGGCCTGGAGCCATGATATCGATTGTCTGCTATTCGTAAGTACAGCCATCCTGTTTTATGACATCAAAAATAAAAAAAAATATATTAATGTTTTTCTTTTGAATAAATAAATTTTTTTTTTTAATTATTATAATATATTTATTTAATTTTAACCACACACAGGAGGCCTTGAGGAAAATAATTTCCCACAGGGCCTATGTCATATTTGGGGATGCTGTTTGGAGGGTGTTTTTAGGAATGGAAGGAGAGGAAGTTCATGGAAGGAAAAATGTTTGAAGGGTGGGTGGGTGGTGAATCCACCCCTCCCACTGTGACGCAGTAATATGATGAACACAAATTACCCATTAAATATAATATATAGTATATTTGTGGCACGTCTACTCTCAGTATCGCCCTGGTGTAAGACCACCATTCAGAATTGAAACGTTGCTTGAAATGGCTTTGGCCGTGTTTGGTGACCAGATCTCAATATCCTGGTACATCCCACCATCCTCTTACCCATTTCACTCTCTTCCCCACTACCTTCAACCTCACAACATACAGCAATTGGGGATACCATAATCTCACTGGCTCCAGACAGTTGAAAAAGGGAGATTAAAAAAATTACTATATTAAGACGAGACAATACCCTAAAATAAAGCCAGAATCTTAACGACGTAAGTGAAGCAACCGTGCACAAAAATATGCGACGCGCCGCCCTGGTGTATTGGACAGACTTGCGGTTGAATTTGCCCTATTAAACCTAAGATAAACAACAAAATAAAGTGGGAATCTTAACGACACACTTGATGAAGTCGTGTAACGACAATATCCGGCGTGCGGCCCGGCGTAATGGACGAACCTACGGTTGACAATGCCCTGGCAGGCCTGAAAAATCGATCTTTCCTATTTTAATTGTTTCCGATGAACGTATTACTAAAATCTCAAATGTTTCTAGAGGGATACCTCTGAAAATAAAGTCTGGTGCTTACCGCCAACTTTAAAGTAGAAAAACGTTTTATAAAATCATTCCCCTCCCCTATTTTATGATTGCTACAACTCTTTCCTGGATTTATCTACAAACACCTATCTCAATGAATCTCTTCCTTTATACTCATGCACCTATGAAAGCCTTACTTTCTATCCGAAGGTCCATCAATTTATAGGAATAAGTACAAAAAACATTAAAAACTCAACTCAATTAAATAATGTAGAATTTAACAAAATTATTGAAAACAACTGGCCAAATTACATAAACATTTTCACAGATGGTTCCAAACTCAGTCAGGACTCCCATTGCGGGGCCAGTGACTATTTTCCTCACAGAAAATTTCCTGTTAAGCCCTTGTTTCACAAATACACTGCCATGCCTAAAAAATACATTTCTTCCATAACCCGAATGCGGCTGGGTCACACTTGTTGTCTTTGCCATCTTGCCAGGTTCCACATAGTCAGTTCGCCGTACTGTGATTGTGGGTCAGAGGATACTCTGAACCATAATTTTTTTGAGTGTCCTATCAATGACCAATTTTCAAACTTCATACATGAATTGGTAAAACTTGATATTAAATTCCCTACCAGTATACCCTGCCTTCTTAGTCTAAACACTCCTGAAGTTTACCATTTGTTGGCAAAATTTATTCATAAAAATGGCCTTAATATCTGACCATAATAATAAATATAAACCAAATTTCTTTCACTTTCATTTGTATACATTTGTTCAGGTTCCTATTTTCACTAATCCCCATTTTGCATATTTTGACTGAGTTAAAACACTATTCTTTATGCATTTTTCTTGATTCTTTTATTGTATTTGTTTATATTCATTTCATAGTACTGTTTAAAAAAAATGATTTTTCTAATTTTGGAAAAATGTGTTCTTTTAATTAACAAAAAACGCCCAAACGTACACAGGCTCCTATTTTTATAATTTTGTAATTACCTATTATTACCAGCTCTGTATTGTTTTTGTTAAGTTATGTTTATGTTATACCTATGTTATGTTTATGTTATGTTTACGGTAGGTTTATGTGTATGATATGTTATGTTCATGTTATGTGTATGTTATGTTATGATATGTTTATGTTATGTTCATGGTATGTTTGTGTTATGTTTATCTTTATGTTTTATAATCACATTTATTTACTCACATATGCTGTATTTGTTTATAAGATTGCCAATTTCATAGTTCTGTTTAAAAAAAAAACGTTACTAATTTTAGAAAAATCTTTGGCTAAATAACGAAAAACACCCACTTATATCGTACACAGGTTCCTATTTTTTAAATTTTGTGATGACCTACCAGCTCTGTACCGTTTATGTTATGTTTATGTTATGTTTATGTTAGGTTTATTTATGTTACGTTATGTTATGTTTATGATGTGTAATCAATTATATTCTGTACTTTGTTGTATTTGTTAATAAGAAAAAATATTAATTGTGTATGGCCAAGATCACCCCTAATGGGTGAAAGCCAAAATAAAGAATAATAAATAAATAAAATATAAAAATTATAAACCGTTTTACATAAAATAATTTAATGGTAAGGTCCTGTTTTTATTAATCTTAAATATAAACAATTTACTTCCGTAGGGAATAACATAGGAAATAACTAACATCCGTTGTGTAGAAATAAATAAATCGAGCCATTTCCCGTTATTAGAGTCTTATGTCGTCTTAAATTCAAATCCATCCACCCACAGACCAAAGTAAAGTATATTCCCACAAACATCAGAAATAAACTCCCTTGTGGCATTTCGACCGATCAATCGAAAAATTTCTCATTGTGTGACAGGTTTTCAAAAACAGCAAAACAATATATGAAAAATCATCCAAACAAACAAACATAGTCCGTTATCTGTATACATTGTATAGTGTGTTCTCGTACCTGACATTGGCTTTTGAAAGCTACATAAATATTCAGTTTCATCGATTTCTATTATTTATGTCTGTCTATGTCACTTTGTGGACGGACTACTAATATTATAATTCACGAGGACAGAGATAATCAACCGATTGGATCGATTTGACAATTTAGCAATTTGCATTTCATCAATAATAAATATATAATTGACAGTTACTGGAAAGAAATGAAAGAAATTTTATTGCAGCCTGACACATTTAACTTTGCACTGGTAAAAAATGAGCTAACGAATGAATTAACTCTTTTTGAGATAGGTAAAAAATGATAATAGACATAGTTTGATTTAGATTTCGACTGACGATGTTGCACTGACGAGCTGGACCGATGGTCCTCGTACGCAGCGCGTGGCACTACAGCTCTTCATTAATTAACTTTCGTATTACCGCAAGCGACGACATACGTGTGGCATTATTTTGACACAGCCTAACAGATATAATCAAAAATATTAATTTCAGTTGTCGTGCTTCTACGTAACTCTGTTTCATTGAAATCAAATTATCTTTAAATTTAATTGCCATTTTAAAATTGGAACTGATGTGTGAAGAATTCAGCCAAGCGATAAAACATATTTTTGGACAGAAAATAATTTAGGTTGTCATTTTTAAATTTGGAACTAATTTATTAAGGTCCGCGCAAGTTATCAAATAAATGTGGAAATTGCAAACAATTATTTTTTTTAGTTTAGTGTTTATTTTAGCACCGTGATGTAGGCAAAATACTTAGCACGTAAACATTAAGGGCATTACCAATAAACGTGTTTTAAATTTTTGATGTATATCAGTTGTGTAAAATAAAAACACGTTTATTAGTAAGGGGGTAAAATCCTCAAAAAATGTTTCTTTTTGAATTTTTCGCTACACAGGTTGAACAGTCCCACGACGCAGAGTCAGTAGGACGGAAGCACCTCGGCCATTAATTTAATGGTATTTTTTATCGTAATAGCCCAAAGCAATTAATTCGATTGCCTCTATGGCAGAGGAATAAGGATCTCAACTAGCAATCCGGAGGTCGCGGATTCAAAATCGATTAATTCATATTATTTCACAATTAAATCATTTTAAATAATGAAGGTAAGTTTGCGACACGTTCCACAGTGGAAGATACTCTCAGTATCGCCCTGGTGTGAGACCACCTTTCAGAATTGAAACGTTCCTTGAAATGGCTTTAACCGTGTTTGGTGATCAAATCTGAATATCCAGGTACTTCCCCTACCTTCAGCCTCACATCATACCCCGATTAGGGATGCAATAGTCTCACTGGCTCCAGACGGTGAGTGAGCAGTCGGGACTATTGCGTGGAGAAAAAAAAAATTCTTTTAAAAAAATGATAGCATGCCAATTTCCTGATAAAATATTATTCATACAGAATGCGATAATATTGGTATTTGTATGAACACGTGTTTGTATAAAACATTCGCTTTTAACTGATACTTTGTTAGGAACTCTGTCAATTCATTCGTTAAAGGCCTACAGTCCCGTTTTTTTAAAATAAAACGAATAATTTAATCAGTTTTTTAATAAATAAACAGTATTTTATATCAGTAAGTTTTCTCCGGTATTTACGTAAAAAAGAACAAAAGCATTTGGCATTTTTTTTTTGTAACAGGATCAATATTTTTTTTCTTTATCATCATTGAAGGGCGAAGGTCAAAAGCCTATGTCGTGTAGTATATAACCGATGTCTACATATACTACATGACAAAGGCTTTTTAAGTGTAGACGTTTTAGTTTATCATTTATTTAACATTTCCCTCCTTATTGACGTCACGATTCAAAAATAATTACCTGACAGACATGATCCAATTCTCAAATGTTTCAATCAATATTCCTGAACACGAACATGGAAGCGGTGATTAAATGATGGATGCTTATTACGGAACGTCCTGTCCTCGATGACTTACGACGGGGTTCCTTTTTGTCACATCGCCGTAAGTCAAAATTGTCGTAAAACGAAGTGGTCGTAAGTAGAAACGGAAATAAATCAAAATGATTATAAATATATTATGAATACTTATAACTTAAACAATGTCAATTCAACACACTTTTAAAAAAAAAAAAAATTATTGAATAAATAGTCAATACATATCAACAAAAAAGTCCCGCTAAGCCAATTGAATTGGCTTGTCAACAGGTGCTTAAAGTTTAGTTACATATACATTTTTATAAGTTATAATTTACATCTTATATCTACAGAATCAACAATTTTTTCGTACAATTTTTCATACATATGAAAGAAATTTTTTTTTTTCCGATAGCCAATTTTTCACCATATATTTAACCTTATTCATAGATTTACATTGCTTTATAGTGTCAGGTAATAAATTAAATATCTTCGGTATGTTGTATTCAAACGTTCTCTGTCCGTATTTATTATTAAATTTCGGAACTATTAACCCGTCATTGCGCGTGAATCTAGTACTGTATTTATGTTCTAATTTTTCTTTATGCTGCGGGGTAAATATATACTGAATTATGATTTTTTGCCATAGAATAGCCCTGACAGGTAATAAAGTAATGAAGTCAATAAAAGCTATGAAAAAACTGGTTCCATGATAACTCAACACAGTAACAATTCAACACATTTTTAAAAAGTAATGAAGTCAATAAAAGCTATAAAAAAACTGGTTACATGATAACTCAACACAGTAACAATTCAACACACTTTTAAAAAAGTAATGAAGTCAATAAAAGCTATGAAAAAATTGGTTCCATGATAACTCAACACAGTAACAATTCAACACACTTTTAAAAAGTAATGAAGTCAAGAAAAGCTATGAAAAAACTGGTTCCATGATAACTCAACACAGTAATAATTCAACACACTTTTAAAAAGTAATGAAGTCAATAAAAGCTATGAAAAAACTGGTTCGATGATAACTCAACACAGTGACAATTCAACACACTTTAAAAAAAATGATATAAAGTCATTAGAAACCATGAATTTTTTTTTAACCTTACCTAACCTAACCTAACCTAACTTAACCTACATAACCCAGTTAATAAAGTGTTTGTTTCATCACTTTCCATGATTTTATATAACTTTTTAAAGATGTGATGAATTATCATTGGGATGATTTATCCGGTTACCGAAAAAACTCACCTATAAACCTAACCTACGTAACATATTTAAGAGGAAGCTACAAGCCAAAAATGTGTTTATTCTTGGTATACCTTATATTGTTTGGTAATAGGCATTAAAATCGCTTGACAAACGGAGTCTAGAAACGTTCGATTTCAACTGGTTTTTATTTATTTTTAAAATAATTTTATAAGAAAACAAAAAGTTAATCAAGTGAAACTGTCACAGAAAATCTTCGATATAATACTGTAATTTTTTAAGTTGTTTCCTTTACGAGTTCATACATTTCTAATGAAATAATATTTTTTTTGTAGTTTACATTTATATTTTTTATTGAGTAATTTATTTTTTATTTGTATTCTACTCAAGCGAAACGTTAGAAAAACCTTCAATTTATCCAAAGCATATTTTTTGGTATTCATAATGTACACCAATTCCTTATAAAGGTTAATCAAAATAGTGTCTAGTTTTTGTTTCATCACTTTTCATGACTTTATATCTTTCCGGTTCCGGCTGTGCAGCCCGAGTGTAAAATAAATGCTTTTCCTTACGTTTTTTACATCCATATATACGTTTTCAATTTGAGAGGCGGGTTTGTGTTCCGCCGCCCCGGGAACCATTTACTGGATAACCAACACCTCTGTCATAGGTCATCCCAAGTGGTTCTCTACGTTTGGTGATTTAGCAGGGGTGCCAGGGTTCATCGGATGAGGTGTGTTCAGGATGCGCCTGCCCACCAGCTGCGTGGCGTGATAGGGAGAGGCTGGTTCGGGGAGACCCTTTGACCTCTCCAACTGGTCTCTCGACCCACCGCCTTGTGCCGCAGTGGGAGGGATATATTCTTACGGCCGTTATTCCTTGACACACTAATCCCTAGATTCCTACCCAACCCTCATACCTTTTACTTTCCCAGAACTTCCTCTCCTTCCCCTCCTTAAAAATGCCCCTCTACACAGCATCCCCAAAGATGACAGAGGCCCAAAGGAAAAGTGTATTTTATTGTATATGTTTTATGGGATGTGTAGGATTGCACAAACATCCCCACTGTTGTTTTGTCATTTTGTTGAATTTTCCGGTCTCCACAAATTCATTATGCGAAATTGCTATTCCATATTTTTCAATAAATTGTTCAATTAGAAATTGACCAGTCGGTGGCTGAGTTGGCATCGCGTTTGGGACCCACCCAGGGGTAGTGTATTCAATTCCTCGGCTGGTTAAGTCCTCCATCACAACACAAGCAACATTTTCCGCTTAATGTGGTGGTAGTAGGAGATTTTCAAATATTGTTAGGTCATTTGTAACCCAAGAATGTTTGTCTTTCTTTTTAACGATAAAAAAAAGTTTTCAAAAGGAGAAATATAAAATAATCTACGCGTACTGTGAGGCAAAATGTGGTTTTTTTCAATAAATTTTGAGTGAAATATAAATAAATATGAAATTATTATTAATATTGTGAAGATATGTATGGCAGAAGAGAAAATATGGTAAATACAGGAAACCAATAAGCGATTTACGTGAATCCCTTAGGGCCACAAAGCTAAAATTTCCACAATTCTATAGAAATCAACATTTAACCTTTGCCTTCGTACGCCGCGGCTATGAATCACAATAGAATTAGATTCGGTTCAACCCTTGCAAACAACAAAATAAACACAAAACGATAAATTTACAGATATCCCCAAATTCCACGTTTTCATTTAAGCGATTCATGAGGAAAACAATATATAGGTATATGTATAAATCTAAATAACTTAGGATCACAACTCTTCAAAAGTTAACTCTGGAGTAGTAAGTAGATTGTTTAAAGTGATTCCGATTGACGTTTATTGCCCTATGACCAAAGCTGAGTGTAGTTTTTCAAGTTCTGGTATGAATTTCACTGTGCGTTGAGTATTTTAACACGGCCATTTATATGTGATATAGTCAGGCAAATGGATCATTTTTGTGTAACTTGTGCCGTGTGCCATTTGGTAGAGCTAAACATACTATCTTGTGAATGATTTCATTAGGGTAAAACGTAGAACCATGACGACATAAGGAAAATTCCTCAAAACCATGGATTTGTTCTTTTTTCATAAATTTATTTATTGGAATTAAAAGTTTTAACGATATCTTTGAATTTTGATTCGATTTGAAAATCGAATGTTTGACAGTAATCCTTGATTCTTGAAATGTGTATCATTTCGTAAATGGGATGTTTTAACGATTTTCTTTGATTCCTGAGATGTCCAATTATTGATTTGTATTTTTCTTAACACTTATTTTCCTTAAGGTAGGCGTAAGGTTTTTCAGTATTTATTGGCTGTATGCCACTGTTTTCTACATACATCTATACATTTCAGTATGTATTAATGTTTTATGCGTTTTGTTTTCAGATCAATGGTTTTTATAATAACTTTTATAATTTATATTTTATTGATGCCTTTAACAATGTGTTCAGAATATGATATCAATCAGCTGCTTGCGGCTAGCCGGGGTGCAAAGGCGAGCACATTATTCATAAACCAACAGCTGTTATAAACTAAAGACAACGCCAATCTATACCTGCTTTCTAGATCTAAGCAAAGCGTTTGATCGTGTTTGTCACAATAAACTCTGGGAAAAGCTTAGGAAAAGATATAATAGCGATTCTTTCAATTTGCCACAAGCAGCAAGAAAATGTGTTGAAATGGTCTGGAGAGTTTTCCAACCCATTTTATTTGAAAAGTAGCGTAAGGCGAGGAGGATGTATGCTTCCAGCACTCTTAAATATATACACTGATGAACTAATTCAAAGAGTTAATAATACAAGAAATAGGATGCCATGTTCAAGGAGTACGTGTAAATAATATCAATTATACATTTGATATGGTTTTTCTAGCACCGTCGCTTAGCGCATTAATGAAATACTCCAAATATGTGAAGATTTTGCAGAAAATCGTAACCTTGTATATAATACGTCCAAATCAATCATTAAGGTTTTCAAACGTAAAAACGAAATCATGCACCTTCAACACCTTCTGCATGGCTAGACGGAAGGAAAATTAATGTTAGTCGTAGCGTCAAATACCTGGGACATATTATCATAGACGACCTGAAAGACATCGAGGATATGGAAAGACAAAGAAGAGCTATGTCCGTTAGAGCAGGTATGCTGTCAAGGCGTTTTCAGTTTTGCAGTACAAACGTCAAAAGGTTACTATTAAACGCATTCTGCACTTCGCTGTACAAGTCAATCAGAACTATGGGTAGTAATCAGTAATCAGAACTATGGGTAGATTACACTTAATGTTCCTGAAGGGAAGAGTGCACTTTTTAGAGCGCTTCTCCGCCACCACATGGGAAGCTTATGGCGCAGACTACGTCAACCAAATAACACTATTATTACTGCCATGGTTGCATGGATGAAGTCCCCCCAGATGGCCCTCTGGAGACGGGAGACGTTCAAATATAAACGGCTGCTTGCACCCATTCTTCACTTCTATTCCGCATTTTTTGTACCTCTCAATGTATTCTTATTATAATAGGTTTCAAAAAAGATGCAAAAAAAATTCTCACTAACTATCTCAAAGACAGATTACAAAAAACAAAAATAGGGAACTTTTATGGCACAGAAACAGTGATAAAAAATGGAGTACCACAGGGGACTGTGCTTGGCCCAATTCTGTTTCTAATATATATTAATGATTTATGTAATGTTGTAATCCCTGGTAAGATTGTATCTTACGCTGATGATACAGCAATAATAGTAAATGGAAAATCCTGGCCTGAAACTTTTTTAAATGCAACAAAATGTATTTCATATGTCTTATCATGGCTAACTTGTAATAGACTTTTCTTAAACTATAATAAAACATTTTACCTAACTTTTTATAAAAACAGTAAAAACAAACCTCCCAATAACCTTAAAATTAGATTACATAATGCTAACTGTAATAAAGTAACATGCACCTCTTGCTTTGAAATTGGAAAAATTGAAAAGATCAAAAATTTGGGTATATATATTGACACAAATTTAAACTGGCAACCACAAATTAATAACACCGTTTCTAAATTAAAATATCTGATGTACATATTTTATAGACTTAAGGAAGCACTCAATGTTGACAAATTGAAAATGATTTATTTTTCTTTAGTGCAATCCTCAATTATGTACGGTATATTAGGATGGGGTGGCGCACTAGATACATTTATAAAACCACTACAAATAGTACAAAATCATATTATCAAGGTTATATATAATAAAAAGAGGACATTTCCGACTGATCAATTGTACAAGGAATCTCAACTATTCAATCTCCGTAAACTATTTTTACTTCAAAGCCTGAAATATGTCATGAAAAACCAAAACAAATTTCAAAAATATGAACCCAAAATCAACTTTAGAAGAAATCATTTATTTTATACCCCACAAACCAATACCAAACTAATGCAAACTCACAGTAGCTTTATTGGACCTCGCACTTTTAATCTATTACCAAACAAAATTCAAGTAACAACTAAACTAGAGCAATACCAAAAAGAATTAAAGTTGTGGCTGTACAATGCAAATGTTGAAGCATTATTCATTTAATTTTTTACTTTTTTTCTATTTCGTTTCTGTATAGTTATTATTATTTTATTTTGTGTTCTTTTACTTCATATATATTATCATACAATCTTTATTTTTACTTTGATTTATTTTTAATATGCACCTCTTGCACAATCTTTTAGACTAACTTTAATTATAATCCTACCGTTTTTCTTTATATGCTTACTGTTATTTTCAGGTACAAAAATATACGCACAGGCTGCGCCTTAGTGGGTTCCCTTTCTTATTATTATAAAACTGTAATGTCAAATGTATAAATTTGGAAAAAATAAAGGAAATAAAAAAATTAAAAAAATTGTCTGTTATTTTAAAATATCTAATGTATTGCATTGAACTATTCCTGCATACATTCTGGAATAAACTCTTATTATTATTATTATAACCTTTTTTCAGACTGGCGTTATTTCAGCAATTTCGTTTCGAATGCTGTCGTTCATCGATGTTGTCGTTGGTTTAATGATGTACACCTTTTCCTTCAAGCACCTCCAGAGGAAGAAATCGGGAGAGGAAATTTTAAAATTATTCATTTCATAATTGACGCATGATTAACACCAAAGAAGTCACGTAGTTTTCTCCGCTTATTCACAATTGAACAATTATTATTTAAATAAACAATTTCAACGCGTTTTTGTGGCATTAGATGGTCCATATCAATTTGTTATCTAAGATTCTCAACGAATGCCAACTGTCATTCAAACCAAAATGGCGGCCAAACAAACTCGACCTGGAACATAAAACGCCTGCATATTAATACTTGTTATGTGAGAGGATGAAACAAAGTGAATATTTAAATATTGGAGCTGACAATTAAAAATGTTTTTAGTTCCTCTTTAGATAAGTGTGTAGATTTGGAACAATTAGCTATTTAATATTCCCTGAATTCTGCTACCATTTATTATGACATGAGCTCATGAGTCTTTAATCCAAAGTTTTCTGTAATCTAATTTAATTTCCTTGTCGGGGATCTATTATTCTGTGAGATAGATTGATAGTTTGCTGCCGATGTGGCGGTAATGAATAGGTTGTCAGCGCAGTTTGGTGGCCCCGCCTCGTGTCAGGGTTACGGGACGTGTCGGGTAATTTGCGGGGATCTGTGGAAGCCGGGATTTCTGGAATCTGGGACGATTAACAATAAAGTTAAAACGATCGTGAGGGCTGCACCAAGTCTAATTATTAATGAGTATCCTCAATTTAAAACAGTGTTATCAAATATATATATATATATATATATATATATATATATATATATATATATATATATATATATATATATATATATATAATGTCTATTGCAGTATTAGATATTTCGTCAGGATATGTCAGTGCATTTTCAAAGGGCTGTAAAATAAATAATATTTTAGATCCCTTTTGATCGATTTTCATTCAGCTGATTTTGTAATGATTTAGCAGTTGGATGGTTTTCTCACTTTCTCAGTATAAATGGCACAAAGACACTAGGAAATTACTATCCACAGAGCCTCCTGTGTTGAGTAAAAAATTGCTTCTAGCTGTCTTTGATCTCTTAACTCCTCAGTTAAACTAAGAAAGGGTCATGTCTGAAATATTCCTTTACTGTACCTGTCCATATTGTATTATTTTCGACCAATAACACACCAAGTTTTTAACTAACATTTTTTTCGAAATGGAGTTTTAATAATCAAGTGTTTTAGGGTCGCAAATTTGTGGTTTTATTGTGGACTGTTTAAATTTGACACAAGTTTTTGGGCAGCTGTGGTTAACAGTTAGACTTGGAAAAGGATGCTGACTTGATTATTGACATAGGTACGTCTTACAAATCGAAATTATGACTTGAGGGATACTGCGAGTGATCGCTGAACAAGTTTCCGTAATAGATTCGAATTAAGCGCACAGAGGAGACATGCTCACTGCACAGCTTTTCTTAACAGACTAGCAATTTATAGTAAATTGTTGCAATGTTACTGATGTTGGTATGTAGGTACTTCACACTGTCAGACAGGCACAGGTAATTGTGTGGAGGAATGCAGTAATATGTGTTGAAGGAAGACGCATATAGTTGCATCGAAATATTCTTTGCAATAGTCCTTTTTCATTGATAAAGGGAATAAATAATTTAAAAAAAAAACACATCATTATTAAAAGTTCAATTTGGAAAAAATTTTAGTTAACCAAGTGTTGCTCTTAACCCACGATACACTAAAACGAAATTTTAAAAAAATCAAGAAGTATTTAAGAAACTGTTGTTAATATTTGCAAAAACACATTGCAGTGGAAACAAAAATTTTTATGAATGAACTAATATGAGCAATATCCCATCACTCTTTAAAATAGACTTATTTGTAATAAATTTAGATAGGTAAAATAAAACGGTAATAAAAAGTATGGATCCTGTACAAGTTGATTAAAAATACTGGCTCAAGTCCTTGGCATTGTACTGTAGGTACAACACGAATTTTCCCGTGTTTGTGACAGCCCTGACAGTTGTTTCTCAGCATCGTAAATTTGCCGCAACGAATTTTATATTATTTAAGTTTATTGCAAAAAAAGCTTTAAGTAAAAATCATTATGATTTGTGTCAGTATTGGTACCTATTTAGATATCATTCAAACTTGTCATTTCAAGATAAGTACCTACCTAGAAGTTATCCCATCATGTTTTAATTTAACCATAGAAAGAAGAAAAATAAGTCATTCCTTCTTTTTTGAATTTAACTGTCAGATAAACTGCTGTAGGTAATGTACAAAAATAAATCAGGCTGCAAGATCTTCCCCTAGAAGTTCCTAACTGTAATGGCTTCACTAAATTGTATTTGTTAGGTTAAAAGGCGGGCAATGTGTATTCTCAAGTTCAATAAAATGTTATCTTTTTGGACTGAGCATACGCTGTTTCAACTTCACCGTTTGCTATTTCATTTGTCTGTAAATTTTTTTGAACGTTCCGTTTTCGGTTTTGAAAATCCTTTGCATCCACTTTACTATTCAAGCAAGTCTACTTTGACTAGATGGCTAACTTTGACTGAGCTTTTCAGTATACTTTTCAATGTACCTGTCTGTCTGAAGAAAGTTCGAAAAGAGAATTGTCATGTTTATTTGGACAAATTGTTTGAATAATTCCATATTTGAAATACAAAAAAATGTTGCATACAATATTATACGGTTCATAATTAAGTACCTACTCACAGCTCTTATGATTTCAGAAGAAAATTTGGTTTTGATTTATTAAATAAGAGAAAATTAAAAACATACTTTTTTGGACGCGATCTACTGTTCACGTAACTGGTTATATATATTAAAAGTAAATAATACAGTCTTTGAATAGGTATGAAATAGCAGTTGAGAAAAATCGGTTACATTGACCGGTCATGTTTCCACTATTATATATATACAGTTTACCAATTGAATGTACATTGGAAAATGTATTTTTGTACCCTGCTTGGTCGGGTGGGTACTTGAACGCTGTAATGGCGAGGGTAGGTACAGTACAGGGGCGCTTCAGTCATAATTATTATTATGTTATTCTTGTGTGTGTGCGGCACACCCGGGCGGCCAAATTATGGGCGGCAACAGGCGCAAAAAGTCAGTGTTTTGTAATGATAAAAAGAAAACTACTCAACTTAAATGCATCTAGACATACTTACTATATATAATTTGCAGGTGGCCAAATGATAAACTTAAGAATGAACGAACTTTATTGAAATTCGCTGATCCACAAAATCAATACTAACGACGTCCCGACTGCAAAGTTAAGGTTTTTCGTGTACCTATTAACAGCTCAATAAATATATATAAGCTATAAGCTGTTATTTATGATTATTATTTCTTATATATCATTATATCTTTCATAGTTCTTTATCTGCACCTTTTATCACAATTTTAATTTAGCCAAGTTCTGTAAAACACCCAATCTGGCGTAATAACGGTTTTGTTAAATGCAAAAATACTTTACAGCAAACTGTTCGTTTTTATTTTTACAAATGTCAACAAAGTTACTACACATTGCTCTGTAAGTACTTTAATTGTACCTTAAGTACTTATTTTGTACCTTGTTATTATATGCAATTATTCAACTCCTTTCTAAAAGAGAACTCACCATAATAAGTTGTATTGTTCCTGCTTACATCGTTCATACTCAGTTTATTATGTTGTGCACTGTAAACATATTATTGTACTCCTGAACAACTTAACTATGACAATGAATACACGTAAAAAGCCATCAAGGCGTGAATAAATAAATAAATAATTAAATGCTTCCCTTATTTTTATGTTTAAAATATTTTGGTCAATGTGTCCGATCAGTAACCACGTAGTTTGCTAATTTATAGTTAATCAATACGTAATGAAGTTACTAGCAAATAAATTGAAAATAATATTAACGCCATTTTAAGTTTTAGCACACAGGCGGCGTTGCCTCTGAGGACGGCCCTGTGCTGTCTATTTATATTGGGTAGGAACTGTAAGTATGGTATGGGAATTTATATAGCCGGCATCTCCGCAATGCGGAAGGGGGTATAATCTGGCAACCCTGAAATGTGCCAGGATCACCGGATGTTAACAGGAAATTGGAGAAACGAATCACGTAATATTATTTATATTATTTGAAATTGAAATGTTTTTACGGTGATCTTTGATTTTTGATTCAATTGGAAATGGAATACTTTTACAATGATGTTTGATGCTTGAATAGTGATCCATTTTTAAAATGGAACGATATGTTTGATTCTTGAAAGCGATTCAATTTGAAAATGGAATGTTTTGACAAAAATCCATGATTCTTGAAAACTGTCTCATTTGGTAAATGGAATGTTTTAACGATTATCTTTGATTATTGAAGAGATTTGATAAAATATTACAAAATAATATTCATAGAGCCCGCCATTTATTATGCACGAAGAATTATATTGTGAGGTTTTTAAATGAGTACCTTCCTACCAGATATAAAAGAATATTTCCCGTAGAAAAAAATCACCGAAACATCAAACAGTATAATTATAATTATATTGCAGTTATTTTGATACAGTGATCTTTAAAAACAGAGGTTTTTTATGTGTGAAACTGTGTGAAGAGTCCCAACTGCTCCCGACCGTCTGGAGTCAGTGAGATAATGGCATCCTCAATTTCTCTATGTTGCGAGGCTGAAGTTTATAGGGAGGGACAGGAGATACCTGCCTATTCAGATCTTGTCATCAAACAACGGCAAAAGCCATTTCAAGTTTCAATTCTGAATGGTGGTTTTACATTAGGGTGATACTGAGAGAATCTTACACTCAAGAGCATGCCGCGAATATACTACATATGTATATATATATATTTTTTTTAAATGAGTAAATTGTCAATTAACACAAATTATTCAATAAAGTTTACCTGCGCACGCCGGATTTGAACCCGCGACTTCTGGCTTGCTAGTCGAGAGACTTACACCTCGACCGCGGAGGCCGCCGTTATTATTAAAAATCATGCATTTAAACAATTTATAAGAAAAAGGTCACCCGCTAAGCATAATTTCGCAAAAAAATGTTATCGCGAAATAAAATTGAAAACAGTCGAGATGTTATTTAAGCAATAATGAGATTTTTTCTAAAAGCTTTGTTGGCAATGCGTTGTAAAACAAGCATGGAAATTACGGAAGTTGGAATAAATTATTTCAAATGATATATATGATTCCAATATCGTAATGATACATAATGCCGGTATTAAAATGTCATCATCCATCATCCAATTTGATGAAATAATATGTATCATAATCAATGTATATTTTACGATAGTATAATGTAAAAACGGTATTGACTATTTTTTTAATGTTTTTTAAATCGTTTTATCGCATACGAGACACCGAGGAAAATAATTTCCTTAAGGGCCTGCGTCATCTTTGGGGATGCTGTGTGGAGGGTCTTTTTAAGGAGAGGAAGGCATGAACTCGTGTCTTGAAGAGACCCATGTTGTGAAAAACAAAAACAAGTCGTAGAAACGATCCGTTCTTATGTGACAACTGTCAACCATGTACACATGCTTACCGACTATGCGCCGGTGCTAAGGGATCAATGATGCTAGTTGCCGGAGCATCTTCCCTTGTAATACCGGTAGTTCAAGGACGCCTTTGCTCTAAACATTGCAATCCGTTAAGATAGGGGAATCAATCAAACGTACCGCCCTTTCCAACGAGTAAAGGGGTTTTCAGGTATTTTGAGGTATCTGTAATATTTGGAATGTTATAAAATAGTCCAATAATTAATAGTTTTTTTAATGTTAGTTAGTCAGTTGAAGTATTACATCTGGTTACGCCAATACGCATTAATTTACACATCCATCTTATGCACACATAAAAACATACCTGCGACAACTATACTGAGCCAGTATTGTTAATCCTTTGTCCTGCCTACTTCGATTCCTGCACCGTTATGTGTTCAGTGCCATTGCTGTAAGGAGAATAAACAGGAAGAAAACGAGTGCCCTTGTTCCCAATGGTGAGTCTTTCCTTCCATACAACATATTATTGTCTCATGTGCAGTGGTAATTTCACTAACATTCAAGGTCCTTCGACAAACATTTTTTACACTCCTAAAACAACATAACATAACATCTTTTACACACCAACATTACTACAACTTGTGGTTGAAGTAATGGGAGGGGGGCAGGAAAGGGAAAACATGTGATAAAATTATAACGACAGACAACAAACTCCGTGGAACTGCACTCGTACCAGTCAATTTCCCCTAAATTTTTAGTTGGACATAATTTTAATTGTTGTTGTTGTTGCCCTTTTGTTGATGTTATCTTATTGCCTCTCACTTTGTCACAAAGATATGCAATTATAAGGGTTTATTTTTTAATATTAACATTTCAACGTGCAAAAAAAACTTGTTTATCTTTTGTATTTACGAGAAGAAAAAAAAGTCTCTCCAATTATTGTAATTTCTTCGCGTGAATGCGGAAAATGCAAAGGCTATTTGTTGAAATCACATTGTTTAGAAACTTTATTGGGAAATAGCATCATAAAGCCAATAGGTTCATAAAACATTGACGAAATCGTTTAAATCACGCAACGTGGGCAAACATAGAAGCCTTATTGACACTGTAAGCATGCTATAAAGTGGGATTACTGCAACTAAACACGTCGAACACGTTCCAGGTAGCTAATTTAACAAGATACCTATTACAACAACTTCAAACAATAATAAAAAGATATACTATAGAGCAATAATAGATTTGCATTTGAATTTAGAACAAAAAGTTGCAGTCAGTTAGATAACACTTTATGGTTCTGAATAGAAATAAAAAAGAGCTCCTCAAGGATACGTACCTTGACCCATTTTATTTTTATAATGTGTTTTATCTAACGTTCTTAATGAAAGCATAGATAATGGCAAATCAAATGAAATATTAAAATACTAGGTCAAATTGCAGAACTGATAGTTCATGTCTTGAAAATCTGTAAAGTCTTTTGATTTTTACATCAGGTGCAAACAAGCAGATAGCGCTTACAAATGTCACTAGTCAATTAATATCTAGAGAGAAGTAAGGTACTCGTAAACTGATTGGTATACATAAAATTAGACTTAAATTGTACGTTATTAGGTTAAACCAACTTAATGTCCATGAAGAGTTTTTGGCAATTAATTAATAAGTATTGACGAAATCAGCATTTCGTTGCATAAAACTCCATATAATTGATTAAAGATGCAGCGAAATTAAATGCTAAATCTTTCTTACTGAGGCAATAGTCATCAATATATTGCAATCTGGTTTCTTGTGTAGGTAGCTACACTACCTAGGTCTGTTTCTTTTGAAGTCAGTTATTTTTTTAATGTTTTTTTATTTCAATAGGGAGGACATTAAATAATTTTATAGAATAATATTGCATATTTCTTTGTCCAAAAGTTGTTTTAGTTGTAGGTTGGTGTAACATACGTTGTAATGTGGATCTTGTGAGTCTGTCTGAGTTTGTCTGTGTAAAGTTGTCCTGGTTTTTGAATGCGTAAATTAGTATATCTTTTGCGTATAATTGTTTTGGTGTCATTACATTCAGAGTTTTAAAAACATAGTCGGTAGGAGTTCTGATGGGGATCCTAAGTATAATTTTTAGAATTGCCTTTTGTGTTATGAGAACTGGTTTTATAGTGGAATCGCATGAGCTTCCCCATCCGATAAGACCATATTGTAGTTGAGATTGGGCTAGTGCGTAGTAAATTTGAATTAGTTGTTCTTTATCTAAAATGTTTCTTATTGTTTTGAAGAAATAGGTTAGTTTTTTTTAATTTGTTGCTCACATTTTCTATTTGGGAGTTCCAATTTAAGTTTTGATCAATAATTATCCCAAGGTATTTTATTGTTTGAATTTCAATCAATTTTGGGCAGTTGCAAGGAATTTCGTGGTTCGCGGTTAATTAAAATAATATATAGTATATTTGCGGCACGTTCCAGAGTGGAAGATACTACCAGTATCGCCCTGGTGTAAGACCACCATTCAGAATTGAAACGTTGCTCCAAATGGCTTTAGCCGTGTTTTGGTGACTAGATCTGAATAGCCAGGTACTTCCCCACCTTCCTCTTTCCTTTCCCCACTTACCTTCAGCCTCACAACATCCCCCAATTGGGGATGCCATAGTCTCACTGGCTCCAGACGGGAGCAGTTGGGACTCTTGTGAGGTATTCACTATAAAAAAAAATAAAAAAAAAAAAAAAAAACTACAAACATAGCAATAATAAGATAGTTTTCTGCAATAAACTGTTTACTGAAAACCGTCCAAAAAATAATGTTTTTTTACTGTAATACATATATTTTCAAATTTCTTTTAAGACTTAAAAAAATGGCTCGACTAAGGATTGAATCTTCTTACCCAGGAACTCGAGTCGACACCTCTAATAACTGACCAAATTCCCGATTGGATAAAACTGAAATTTACTGCCTAGTTAAATTAGCTGCTGTAATGTAAACGAATTTCAAAGAATTGCGTATATGTCCAGGTGAGTATGCGTGATTGTCACTAATAGTTGATAGAATGCATTGTCATCGACAGTGAGTCTATCTGATGAGTTTCAACTTGATCGTATGTCGGAAAGTGGGTTAATTTCCACTTTCAAGATTTTCATTCATTCATTCATTCTCGAAAACAAAAGTGAAATTTACATAGATAAAATAAACTCAGATACACAATTCTAACCGTCTAAGAGAACGGAAGTAAGATTAAGAATGTAAAAAAGAGAAGAAAATGGTTGAACATAAAAGTTAATTAGAAAATAAACAGAAGAACAATTTGGAGCCGAATCTAAATTCAGCGAAGGCATAGTTTACTAAAAAACGTGGTGTAAGGTAAGAACACTGAAAAACTTGACCGATTACCATGGCGTTTGTTTGGTTAAAATGGTTTTAAACCAGGCTCAAGGCCGGCTTTACCACACCAACGTTGAACGGGCGTGTAAGAATCATTGAATAAATGTATAATATTGAAAAATTAGAAATAAATTATATTATTATATTATAATATATAATATTATAATATAATATTCAATATAATATATATATTGAACCGCGTGTGATCTTCTATTCCAAAAACATTATTTTTGGAATAGAAGATCACACGCGGTTCCAAATATACATACAAAATCATATTCCAAGTAAACCTTGGTTCCATGGCAAGAAAAAATCCAAAAGATTTATATCCTGTATCTCGAGAATGAGAATTGGTCATTGCTCCATTGCATCCCATTTGTTTAAAATCCGGGTCCTAGATAGTCCACTTTGCCAGTGCGGCATGGAAAATCAGACTCTTGATCATGTTTTCTTTAATTGTAAAAATCATTCATCTTTCAAAGGAATTTATCGTTTACTTATAAAAATCACCCACCAATCTCCCCTTAGTATTCCTTATTTACTTTCTCTCAACAATTCTCGCATTTTCTCAGTTCTATACAAGTTCATAGACTTGAATGACTTCAATATTTGAGATTTCCTATTCCCGTATAGATTTCCCATAAAATTATAACCATCTCCCTTAACTTTAACGGCACATAGCACTCTCTTTAGGGTGAATTGCCTGATACAAAAAAAAAGAATCATTGAAATATTATTTCACATTTTAGTAGACTTGCAAATGAAATCAAGCGATCGAAATAAAAAAAAAACACAAAATTACCTAAATAACAGGTTCACATTTATAACAAAAAACTTTATTCTTCCCAATAAAACTTAAGTTTAAACTTTTAGCTTATCAATCAATTCCTACTAATTTGAGTACAATACGACTGATTTATAAAGATATTATTTGGCAATGGAGATGTCAACTATACATGTGATTTTTAACACAAGCAAGTGTCTAAAACTACCCTTAGTTTAAGGGCGTGTTATTTATTGTTTCAGCATTTAGTAATACAATTTTCAGTTAAAATTTGATTTTAGTATCGTGCTAAAAGCCAATTAGTCATTCGACTATTTCAAAAAATACCGGCACGATATCAGGTAAGAGGCGGTAAAGTTATCGGTACTAACGATATTTTATATTGGTCACAAGCAAGTAAATTTCAACCCTTCAGGCTTTTCAATATTTTTTCCCAGCTTGCAATGTTCCCAATGTATTTAAAAAAAAATCATCAAAAATGTCAACAGATTCCAAAATATGAATTACATTTTTTTTACTTCTTCTACTAATAATGTCAGGAATCGCTTTTAAAGTAAGTCAAGTGCGTCCGAACACCCTGTATACATGTATGATTTGAGATTTAAGTACTATAGTGATTTGTTTTTGGGGTATTATGCCGTGTTGCGCTAGCTCCTTCTTTATCCATCGTTTCGGACAGCATTGCAGTGTAATCAAATCAGATGTGTAATCAGATTATACATCTGCCCTGATGATGAACACTGCAATGCTGTCCGAAACGTTGGCTACAGAAGGAGGTACTAGGATAATACCCCAAAAGCAAATCACTATAACCCTGTATACATGAGTTTTTTTTTCGTAAAAACAAATACCGTTAGAGAAACTAGATAAAATAAACGTTCCTAATTATAATTTATAAAATGTTAATATGATATCTGAAAAAAATTATCTAAAACCATAGATATTAGAATACAAGTTTAATATCTTTGGTTCTAGTTTAGTGCCTAGTCTAGTTTAATTGAAACGTTTGACGCGTGTGCTTGGAAAAGACACTTTAGCGTAAGCGAAGGTTACAATAATAGTATTGGTTAACAAACTCAGCGACATACGGTTCTATGGTAAAAATACTTGACAGCATATCTCCTTGTATTCTAATATCTAACCTATTTTTACTTCATTTCTTACTCCAAATGTAGAAAAACCGAACGTTAAAATACGTATTTATATATTACAATATGGACGCCTGGTCAATATATATATATATATATATATATGACCATGAAACTCTCGAGGGGTTAAACGAAGCCATTTTTAAAGGCGCTTTATGGACAAATTTATCATTAGTAAAATGGTGCTGCGGTAATAAATTAAAAAATAAGCCAAATTTTCTGATTGCGAAAAATCAAATTTACTTTTAAAATTTTATTCCAGAATACACAATTTTATAATGTTACAATATTATTGTTGTTTCGCAGAAATGTTAATTTAATATTGTTATCAAATGGTCACGCAGCGCCATTTTGTTTTTTGACATTTGAAAGGTCGCTAAACGCCGATTCTAGGTGCTTTTCAGCTTTCTATCAATATTGTCATAACTGAAAAGCTTAACAATCCTATGTCTGTGGTTGTCCTCCTTTACTGATCACAATTTGTTGAAAAGCTAAAAGGGACGAATCAGAATTTCAGAATAAACGTAACGGTTGAAACCCATCATTATTATAGCAACATGTTGATTATCAAACACTCCAAACTGCTTCTGTTCGGGCAACATAATTGATAGCTTCTGCTTCCCTTATATACAGGTTTTCCAATAAGAGGTGTTATTTTGATATTCAATCATAAAAGATCAATGGTTTCGTTGCTTGTGTGGCACGTAGCGTCTTGTTGAAAGTAAACGTTGTCCAGATCAATACCATCCAACTCCGGCCATAAAAAATCATTAATCATCTCTCAATAGCGCAATCCATTCACCGTAACTGTTGCTCCAGCCTTGTTTTCGAAAAAGTAAGGTCCAATGACTCCGCCAGACCATAAACCACACTAAAAAGTCACACGTTGAGGATAGAAAGGCTTTTCAACAATAACTCTTGGGTTTTCCGAGCCCCAGATGCGACAATTTTGCTTGTTGACGAAGCCACCGAAGTGGAAATGGGCCTCATCACTCAAGATGATTTGCATTTGATTCTCTCAAGTGAATTTTAATAATTTCAATGCGTTGTTGAAGCGTGTATCGTTCCATTTTTATCAATAACGTAGTTTCTACTTGTCAAATGTCAAAAAATGACAGCTTCAAAAGTAACATCTACCGAAATAGCGTGCTATTCAAAATAACACCTCTTATTGGAAAACCCTGTACAATAGTCGATGACCGATTTCTCAGGCACCCAACAGTCATGCATAGGCAGCCAGGCATCAAGCACAGTCAGAGTCTTAGTCAGTCACGCCAACAAGTAATAAACTGCCCTTTACCCCGCGATACAGAACCAAGTTGAAGGAAAACCATTTTCTTACCAATATTCTTGTAACATAACGGTTCTCATCGCGTTTCGTGGCATTTAAATAAATTGGAAAGGATTTAAAGAAATACGAAAAATACACATGTAAATAATTAACTTATTTATAATGAAATTTTACTGCGTGCATAGACATAAAGATTGGTCACAACGCTATGTGTTCTGGAAGGTATACCTACAGTGTTATTTACACGTAAATCAGTATTATTTCAATTTTTCCGGGAACCATTCATTGGAAAAGTAACAGCATGTCATTCAGTATACACCGAGAACACGTGTTATTTTTCTAATAAATATCACGACGGAATGCGACTGAAATCAGTGTGCCATTATCAATATCAATATTTGTATGAACACGTTTTCCGCCGTCCTCATAAAACATTCTCTTTTGACTACATATACTTTATTTGTTAAAGACCTGCAGTCCCGTTTTTGACATGAAAATGAATAATTTGACAGATTTTTAATAAATTAAGAATATTTTTTATATCAGTAAGTTTTTTCCGTGCAACACCTCTGCCATAGGTCACCCCAAGTGGTTCGCTACGTTTGGTGACATAGCAGGGGTGCCCGGGTTCATGGGGTAAGGATTGTCTAGATCTTGACGGCGGATGTGTCTGCCCAGCTACTGTGTGGCGGACCATATTTGGTGAGACTGGTTGAGGGACCTCCTCCAGCAGGATTATCTCGACCCATCGCCTTGTACGGCAGTGGGAGGGATGAATTCCTGGACACGCTAACCCCCAGATTCCTACCTAACCTTTTTCCTTCCCAGATCTTCCTTTCCTTAAAAATACCCTTCACACAGCATCCTCAAAGATGATCATAGGCCCACTGACTTTAACTTCAGATTATCGAATAGTATTACAAAATTAGGCTTTAATTTCACACAATAATTTTATAGTTAGGTTGTGGTGAGTATTATGTAAAAAAAAATAATTAAAATATATGTATCATTTTCAAAGATATAACTGAGTCAAACAAAATCCATATTCTCGAATGGAACCCTTGTTTATACCTTGTTTGCATTAAACGTTGTAATATTTTAAAGTCTCACTAGCAAAAAAATAACGTACGTTATGTTTAAACAAAATTTATTTTGAAGCTAGAAAAGCGCAATAGCTGTTTGACTTTCGAAATACACACTCTTTCATCATAACATTTACTCGAATTTAAAAAAAGTCACCGGTTTGCCTAATCTATTAAATCAAAACGTTTTTAGGGCGACTGTGTAATAATGTGCCACGACAATGCTAAAGTGTATCGAACTGGTAACGGCTATGAGGTAAAAACTAGGTTTGAGGGCGAAATGTGACCTAGGCAGAAAGCACCTACCGCTGGCACGTGTAACATTGGTAAACTTAAGGCGATGCCATACGTAGTAATGCAAAATCATATGTTTTTGGTTTGAAAATTTGGTCGCCTTGAAATGTTTCAGATGCTTTAATTAAATACTGCGAGTAGAATACATCTTGGCCTTTGAAATAATCGAGAATTTTTTAGATAAATCTTTTTATAAGCCCAGAAAAAAATAATCTAAAGGCCTATGAAAACTGCTTTCATAGGCCTTTACATTAAGTTCAAAATCTCCTACTTACGAACCCATTTTCGGTTATGATTTTATTGTATAATGTGGCAAGTTAAGTTATTTATAAAATGATCGAAAAAAAAATCAATATTTATGCCTGAACACCCCCAAAATAAAATAATAGGCACTTTTTGGCCATGTTTTTTTCTTGCATAAATCAAAACAGGCGGATGGTGTTAAGCGGGAATTCAAACCTTATCGCCATCTACGCAAGGGTTGTTATTGATAGCGGCTCAATCTGATAGTATTATTATGCCAGCGTCTGGACGATCTAGGCCCTCTGATTGGTCGAATTAAAATTGTCTGTTTCGGGTAAATTCAGCTAACTTGAAAATTAAGACACGATTTCCTACTAAAATAGGATCACCTCATAATAATACGAGATTTCTTCAAAAGCATCGTTTCTGTTCATATAATTTTTGGATAATATCGAAGAAAATATGTTTTAGAAAGTTCATATTCCATTGGATTAATTACATTACAATGAAAATTATCCACAGTTACGTGATTATGTTTGACGTTTATAAAAAATCACGCGTTCCTTATTCAATGTGGCGGATACGCACGGCTATAGATAGCCGACAGAGCGCGCCTCTGGCGGTTTAAAAACGAACCAAATGAATGGCGCGAATATTTAAATATGCAGCTCACAATATTTGACTACTTACGATTAACAAGCATCTAATAAGAAGATTTCTTCTGGAAGCTTATCACTTTGTAATGGCATTTTTCATTATAATTTATATTTTTTTTGCTTATCAATTATATCTGATTTTATATTGACATGTTTTCTAATTTGTCAAAATTTCAAAATGATTTATTTGCGATGCTTTATATCCTGAGTGAAGTATTTTAAGACCTGAATTTTTATCGAAAGTGTGATCATTATTCAAAAGATGATTTGCAAACTCAAATTCACTATTTCCATTTAGAGCCCTGCGATATTCTTTAGTTCTGACTTCAAAGTTTCCATTGGTTCTACCTTTGTAAAATAAATTACAATCATCCCAATTGAGTTTTTAAACTCCTGATTTTTTTGTTTGAATTTTGCTATCTTTATTATTAAGAATATATTTCTTCATTGTTATTAGTGTAAAACGCCAGTTGAATAGTACCAGAATTGATTTTATATATAATTTTAGAAGTATCGTTTTCCACAAGCAGAATTCTACGCCATTGTTTATTTCTATCTTTAGAAAGACCGTTTGAAGAGAATATGTTTAATTTTTTTTATTTAGTATTTCAACTATCAATTTATTAGAATAACCGTTATTAAATGCTATTTGTCTTATGAATATATTGTTTTATGGTTATATTCTATTTGTTTTTTTCAGGTCTTAAAATACTTCACTATAAATTATTTAGAAATTTTAGAAATGAGGAAACATGTTAATATAAAAGCAGATATAATTAACAAGAATTTTTTTATAAACTCTCTTTTAAATATTTTCCCACTTAACTGGTCTTTCCCGTCTAACGATATTGTAATTCCTAATTATTAAAAATCCAGCCTACTCTTACCCCTCCCCCCTCCTTCCACTTCTTCTTTCCCAATTGCAAACTATATTTAATTTTTGACTTCGGTGTATACACAATAAAATGTAAACATTATATTTATTTATTTATTGGACAATTTGCATAGCGCCGCTTTTGTGAGATATCACCTCAGGGGCGCTATATTGTAATAATCTACCTTTATATATAGATTTTTACTCTCCTGATGAAGGTGTATATATAATCTAACTTTAAACTTTATTAGATACAGTAACAGTTGTAGGTAAAGAATTACCAAATGATTACCCTCCTTTTATTCATAAACACGGGTACAATTAATCAATATGTAATAATCTATTATTTAAGTCAACTTTGTTATAACTATCTTTAATTGTGACAAACTAAACGATATTGATTAAACTTATAGACATTGACGGTTGTAACCATGGAACTAGAATCCATACTCTTTGGTTGTAACACATATTTAAGCACTGCAAGTCTCCTATGAGCTAATTATATTAGGTACGATAACAGTTAATATCAGTTGTAGACATGTAGTCAATAATAGTGTTTCATTTGAAATAATCCATCACATATACGTAAAATTTCATTTATTCAAACAACTCTCATTCTTATTATGCGTAAATTTAGCATGTTATTATTAATTAACTCCTTCCTGTTCCGTGTTTTAACAATATATATACTCACCCTCTCTCTGTGAATGTCCTAATATCTATCTATTAAATGTAACTGTTGTTAATATCACTTAAAATGGGCGAAGCCCAGCCAAGAGCCGCCCGCAGGGCCTAGCAGAAAAAAACCCGCGGAGCGGGTTTTTAACTGCTAGTTTAAAATATTACACGACATAGTGCATCGCCTTAAATGAAACTAGCTAGGAATCTTTATTCGTTGTTTTAAATTATGTGCTACCCAATGCAAAAGTTTATTTGTTATGGCGAATACTAACTTTTGTTATCTCATTTTGTAAGGTACTATAAAACTTCCGTATAAAATAATTTAAAAATGTATTTTTACATGTATTTTACACAATACATTTTTTTCAATCAATTCATAAAGACAAAATATAATTTTTTACCTTAAAATATTAAACATTAAGCAATGTATTTTATCGTATACCTACAAAACATCTACATAAATATGATGCAATGTTTGTATGTGTGTGAATTCGCTGTACATTCAAAATTTGTTCTTATTAGTAACGGGAGTGTTTAAAGAATGGTAGAAAAAGTTGGAGACGCCGGAGAACAGGCAAGTGAATGAAAAACATGACCAAATGAATCAAATACTTATGAGTGAAAATGAGTCGGATGTTATGAACGAATCTCTATTCGTTCTTTATTCTACTCCTTTGAGTGTAAGGAGAATATATTACGTAAAAGTGAATGGTAGATGAAGTCGGGGCGCCCGAGGAATACATGGCATGATCAAGTGAAACAAATAATTAATAAAGCAACTTTTTCAATCCTTTACAGTAAAATTATTTACACCTTAAAAATGCACCTAGTTTGCAGGTAGGTACAATATACGCAACGCCAGGTACACTACCGCTAGTATTTTTATAAACAATTAAATGCTCACAAAAGCTTACCTAATTTCACTATGCCAGAGCACACCGTGAGAAAGGTGACATTTCTTCCTACAATATTATTTCTGCTTCAACATTATGAAGAACAAAATACAGATATTATACCGTATGGTACCATATTATGTCATATGGAAATTTTCTGCAATTTAATTTTTTAATTTGTTATTTTAACTGCACACCGTTTTTGTACTCAAATAATGTGGAATTTTATAATTATAAAAAAATCCTTGATAAATAACAACAAAACATTTTTCGTAATAACATTATTCTCTGCTGTATTGTCCTTTTTTGTAGCGGACACACTGGTCAATAAATTCTTCAAGTAGCTCCTCGTACGTGATTTAAATTCGGAATAATATTAGAAGTGAAACGCGCATAGTGTTGCCATTATGCCGACTGTGCTGAAAAACATTGCCATTGAAAACATACGTGTAAAAGTACTTACTTATATAGCAACCAATTAGAGTTGACCCGAACAAAGTTTTGTGTATTGAAGCATATATGTACACACTTGAAAGCGATGTCCTTTCGAAAAGTCAACAAGAAACAGCCCTGTGTCTTACTTACGCCTATTTCTTGTTATTAGCGAAAAAGGGAAACCAAGAATCATCTTTCATTTAGAAAATTATAAAATTCGTGAAAGTTTTTACGGTGTTCTTTTTATTTATTACTAACTGACGTTTACCCGGCGTTGTTCGGGGACTTATAAATGGTTTGCGGTAAAGCTTTGAGGTTGTGAATTCCTGACAACTTGGGAATATTATTATATTTTAATAAGTACTTGTTTCACTTGATCGTGCCTCGGGCGTGCTCAACCTCTTCAACCATTCACTTCCAAGTAATGCGTTCTCCTTACACCTCTTTCTTCGTCACTTATGACTTATTTTATCATAATTAATTATTGATTAATGTCTTCCTCGGACATTCCCGACTTTTTCTATCATTCTCTTCATGTAGTATCGTGAAATCCACATTGCTACTGGTAAAAAACTATAATATTTTGTCTACTCGAAATTGGATTAATGGTATAGAAACGCGTAAAAGCGAAAAAGAAGCATTCATTTCATAAATTGAAATTTTTTTATATTAACTTTTTTTTTATTCCACTAGAATTTTCTTTTCTGAAGTCAAAAATATGTTTAAAATAGCTGTATTCAAGCAATGCGTATGTGTGTGTACTGTGTTTGAGTCTTCATTCGCTGCAACGTCTATATTAAAGTCATCGGAATTAAAATGGTAGAAGTGAAGTTAAAGAGAAGGCAATATCGGATTTACTTTTCCAATAAAGCTATCAACGCGTGAATAGAATGCAAAATGTATTATTTTTGTAGAATAATAATAAACAAATATTGGCTGTCCTTGAATATTTTGATTGAGGTTTTGGCAAACGTTATGCATAAATAAACAGCCATATTTTTAGATGATTTAGCATTTTTTGTAGTCGACGGATTGAGTAGGTCAAACTTTATTCGAGAGAGTTGAATTTCGATACATTGAAAGTTCAAGAACATTTTGGTCGTTAAGAGTTTATTTGGAGTCTAAATAAGTAGGTCGCTAAACCATTTAAGACTTTAATTTAGTAACACAGAACGATTTAGAATATTTCAATAATTTAATATTTAAAATAATTTACAAAGTTTTAATTTTTCGGGTTTCTCAAAATCACACCAAATCTATGGACGTGACCTGTGATGTCGCCAGTCACCAGTCTCAAAAAGCCTATTTTTTTTAACCGGCGCTGTAATTTGTATGGGAGTAAATACCTTTTTTATCTTTAAGATTACCCGCTTTTAACATTGAAGAACACTAAGTAAAATGCTAGCATTTCATCACTAATGTTATTGTATTGAACCAAAGTGCAAAAATACGAATAGGTAAATACTGGAGTTTAAAAACCTACATTACTTCGAAAGAAAAATGGAAGGCAATCGATATTATTTTAGCCAGGGAGCTTCCTCGAATCTTAAGCGGTGAGCTCTGGCATCGTGAAATTTTAACAGCATTTTGGATATTATCAACTAGCAACGTCATTTCAATCAAGAAAATATTTGTACTCTAATTTTCGTTCATGTTTTCAAGCTAGAGCTATACGCATCAATAGATTATTTTATCATTTCCAAGCGCTCAAACGGTGACCTCTAGCGTCATGAAATTTGAATGGATATTTTAACTCTGAATTTCGAAAATAGTGTTGAAAATCGTGTAGATTGGAAAATTTTACCTATAAAGTAATCCCTTTTAAGTGCCATGTGATTCCCAGAGCGAAGCATAATATGCCAATAAAGAGGAAGGTACCTACTTACGTTTCTATATTTATCCCTCCGAATACATTGCCTACTGCAAATTTTAAATAGGCACTTGTGCGCTTTAATTGGATTTTTATTGCGCTAGCAACACTCCTGTGGAGTGTTTCAAATTTGGAAGCAGGGCGCTGCACACGATATTCCAGAGGGCGCTTTTCCAGCCTGAGCGCAGCAGGCGCAATGCGGCGTCCCACTTCCCGCCAAATAATACCGTGACGTAACGAGCCAGCCGGGAAAAACTTGCAAATATTATGCCAACGTGCCAAAAGGGCTATTCGTTTGTACAGAAGTGCTAATTAGATGGAGCAAATAAATGTGAACTTTTATAGTCAAATGGGTAGATATATCCCCTTGATGTAACGCATTGTGAAAAACAACCAGCAAATGCGCCAAAAAGGCTATTCATTTGTAGAGATATGCTAATTAGACTGAGGAAATTATGTGACATTTTATAGTCAAGTAGGTATATCCCGGTGATGTGAAGAGGCGGCCAGGAAAACTTGCAAGTATAACACCACCGTGCCAAAGGGGAATTTAGTTTGTTTTGCTTTGACAATTAGACGGGGGAAATGAATATACCCTTTCATAGTGAATTTAGTATTATTCCTGTGACGTAATGAGATAGACGGAAAAAAACTCGTTAAATGTAATACTACCGCACCAAAAGAGCTGTTAATTTGAACGATTACTCTATTTAGACAGAGGAAACGATTGTTACATTTCGTAATGTTTTTTATTTAGTCCTGTGACGGAATTATACGCCAATAAGAAAAATGATAGGTACTATCAAGACATTGAAATTTACTAACTTACTTAGTAGAAAAATCTATGTGACAAAAATAATTGTAAATTATTATAAGGCCTGCGCGCTAAGGGGCTTTATGATTTGTATCAAACCACAACAGAGACAGGAAATAAACATACCCTTTTTGGTGAGGTGACTCATGATAGATCGTTTTCCTAGTTTGGGCTCTATTAAGTCATCTCTTCACTTATTTTAATTGGTCTGTTTTAATGGCAGTAGCTAACAATGCCATAATTAAATTTAATGGTAAGTTTTTACATAATTAAATGCTATAATTAGTTTATATAACTATTAACATTGTTCAATATGTGCTTATATAGCACATATTAAACACTATCGAGATCTAACCATTAATTGATTAAAATAAAATTTGTGGGTGCCTACATATTTTGACGTTGTAGCCAGTTGGAACCGTTTTAGAATGTGCGGTTTTATATCGTTTTTGAAATTAATAATTATGAATGAAAATACTAAAATAACATCTTTTTAGTGCGATAATCACAATCAGAAAAATGAACTTTAAATCTTCCACGCATTTTTGGCTGTATTCATACTGTAGTATGTTAGGAGAAGTGAGTTGGGAGGGAAAGAGATGGGGAGGAAGAAGGTTGGTAAGTACCAAGCTATCGTATCATAGTTACATCTGGTCACTTAGCACGATAAAAGCCAGTTCAAGTAACCTTTCGATTCTGGCTACCAGGACAATACTGAGAGTATCTACAACTTTGTAAATTACAAAAATTATTTGGTATTTATCTGAGCTCTAAATAGCACTTATTTGAATCTAAATTCTACGATCACTTCATACGAAGAATCTGTAATATTTCTCAGAAATGTTACAAACTCAATGCTGCGAGTATTTAAATATAAAAATAATACATCAGCAGAAGGGGTTTTTTTTCTGGCAACACTATTGAGTGTAATCTAATAACTATTTTTCCCAACTGTGTCAAGCACGCCGCTTGGTTCTGCGATGGCTGATTACATCACGAAGGTACGATGGACGATTGTAAGGTCGACAGAAATTCACTGACCCGTGTTGATGTGTCGTGTGCTAAAGTACCTACATATAATATTACAATACTTTACGCGTTTTTTTATGTCACAAATTTTCTTTAGTATGGCAACACAAATTTACACAAAAACGGTTAGGCTGATGAATAACATGGATGAAAAAATGGTCTGGAAGTTCTTACCCGACCACACCGGTATTTACGTACTTTTTAAATCACCTTAAAACATTACATAACATTTAACCATGTTTCACTGTTCCGATTAATATGAATGTTTCTACCCTATTCCGATATGTTTGGTAAATAATATAGCCACAGCTATTTAATCAATGGAGTGGTTCATTTATGTGTAGCATAGTGCCATCAGAATATATGGAAATTATTATTATAGGAGGTATTGTAACTATTCTACAGTATTTTATTTACGATGGATTTAAGTATCTAAGGGGATTTGTGTGTTAGAAATGTGGTTACTCGATAGATTAATATGGTAACGTATAGAAACGTAAGGTTTGAGAATGATAAATGACGTTGGGAGTGACGGTGAGTAAGTAATACGGAGAAATATATTCGTGTTGATCAAGATGTTCGTAATTTTGCCTACAATTAGGAGCCCTAACAATTAATCTATGTTATGTAACGGATCATTAGCATCAGGTACCTTTTTCTAATAAGGGATACCTGCTGCAAGGATTTTCAAAATTTCCTCAGTTTTCTAGAGCATTTATCTACTTTAAAAAATCTGTCATGAGTTTGCATTTAAACAGATCTCAACACAAAAACGAGATTTGGTATAATAGGACCGATGTCCAAGGATATTGCCTGTTTTGGGTTCTTATATTTTCTCTTTTTTTTAAACGGTTATTTGTGACATTTTTAAAAATCTTATTTTCACATTTATTTAATACTTACTACTGAGTGATTTACTTTGCCTGTTTCGCTGAGAAATTCTGTGTTGAGAGCAGGCGCAGTTTAAAACATAATATTACAAGATATCACATCACAGTTTACAAAACTATATTACAAGATATCACATGACAGTTTACAATACAATATTACCATATATCACATCACAGTTTACAACACAATGTAATAATCGATGTCCTAGTTTATAATATAATATCAAAATAAAAATACACAAGACAATCTACCGTACCATTGGCATTGGTAATACCAAGTTAAACTTAGTTATAAGGAATTAAAAATAATCGTTAATGTTTCTATCCCTCTCGGCTGGTGATTCAAGACTTGGTGTCGCATTTATAAGCGTAATTTGTGTCCTGTCTAATGGCCAGAGGAAAAGTAAAAATTGTTTAGTTTTGTTGAGCAACATTTTGTTGTTTAAAATTGAGTATCGCTAATCTATTAAGAATCTCTTCAAATTATTCTTAATCCTGTTAAAAACGATATTGCAGGCCTTTGACGAATGAATTGATAAGTTTCCTTCTAAACTTTTAGTAAAAGTAGAATCACAGGAAGACGTGATCATAAAAATCACAATATTTTTGCATTTCGTCGTTAAATATTATCAAGGAAAATGTGGGTGCATGACCACTGACCACGTGTTCCGATATATTAGGAATGTACTAAAATGTTTATCGGGCCTGCAATCCCGTTTTTAACCGGATAACCGGGTGCACGGTCGTTATTTGAAATCCGCTTCTACGAAATAATTTTGATAAAACTTCAAATTAATTAAAATTATTAAAAATAGAAATACAAACATGCTGTTTTTTTGTGCACTATTGTTATTGTTAACATGTAAAATATTTGCAAACACAAGTGGTCTTATGTTTGGAATAAATACATTATTAATCAGCCGATAATGTATTCACCTAACGTAGCGTCAAGTCAGCGATGCAAACGGTCGGATATTTACACAAAATCACCGTCCGGAGGGATTATGATTATATTATGGGAGTTCAAATTCAAACGAGAGACTTTTACTTTGACTAATTCTAGAACATGTTTTGAATAACATAAATATGTATAATCCTCGTTTAGAATTCACCACATTTATTTTAAAGAGTGAGAAAAAAGAAAACCTTATCATCGAACATACGAGTAGTGATTTTGGTTGTGGATATGTCTGTGATTGTTACTCGGATTTTTTTTTAATTTTAAGTTTTATTGTCAAAATGGGAACTGATTGTGTCAAAAATTCGGGCAAACGATAAAGTACCTACACATAAAATAATATTTTAACAGAAATCCATTTGCCATTTTCAAAATTGGAACTGATATATGAAGAATTTAGACAAGTTATAGAGTACACACCTATAATATAATATGTTTTTTACCAGAAAATTATTGCAATTCTATATTTGGTCTCATGACGCGGGTCTCATAATAAATGCCAAAAAAACTAAAATTATGCACATAAGATCACCACACGCCAGATACAATTTAATCCCTTCATTATATACACATACTTTTGACTACTTACATAGAAATGTTGCACAGCCCTGTTCATGTGGAACCATTGATTTTGTCAAAAATTATGTATATTTGGGTGTTACTATTGACTGCCACATGAAATGGAATGTACACATTACTAATGTTTGTAAACGTCTACGGTCTATTGTGGGTAGAATTTATAAAATAAAATATTTTGTGCCTATAAGTACTTTAAAATTAATCTACCTATCTCTGGCTGAATCCCCAATCCGTTATGGAATCACTTCTGGGGACATTCTTGTAAAACTAATATAAGTTATATCCAAACAGTACAAAACTCCCTTACAAAATTGTTAATCCATAAATATACCAATGCACACAGAAGCGACACTAAATTAATATACAAGTCTCTGAATGTTTTACCTGTCAGAGGATTATTGTTTTATAATATTGTAAGTCAGCATCTTATATTGTCTGATTCCTTGTATAGGGAAAGAGTTTTCCATAAACATAATACAAGATTCACCCAAAATGAAGGACTGGTGGTCCCGAAATTTACCAATAAATACGGTGAAAGAACCCTAAACTTTATTGTACCCAGAATATTTAATAAACTACCAATGACAATTAAAAATGTAAACGTTTTTACAGCCAAAGTCAAATATAATCTAAGGAAATGGCTATTAGATAATGAGGATTTATATTGATGCACTACTGAAGACCTTTTTTTCCTAATTGGAATTCACATTCTAGGGAAATGGAAAATCGTTATAAATTTGTATTACCTTATATATATTAAAACCATAGAAGTACTTGTTGATTATATTCATTTGTTCATATCAAATTCATTTGTGCTTGTGTTGTTATATGAGGCTTATACTGCTTCTTACATATTTATATTTATACAATCTTACAGGCTTATATTGCTTCTTACATATTTATATTTATACAATTCTGTAATTTAACCAACTTATCATTTATTGTTAATTTATCATCAACATTATACATACCTACATACTGTTTACCATTGTACCATGTTATTGCAAAAATGTTGTCATTATGTAACTGCTGACAAACTACATAAGTAGTTTAGCAGGTTTAAATGTTAAGAAAAAAAAAGTGTATATCTTTAGTTTAAATTTATTATTTATTTATAACACGTTTGACTTATATTTTGTATAACAGAAGGAAATTTTTCATCTTCGCAATTCAGAATGTCAAATTTGTCGAATTGGTTTAGTAACTAGATTTTATTAACCAGGTAACCAACATAAAATAAATTATTCACCGATGTAATATACTATATTCTTAGAACAATCCATTTATTTCCTATTAGCAAGCCATTATTTTGTATGATAGACATATTTGTGATAAATTTAAGTTTTATGTTCGAAATTCCAAACACTTTAAACTATCTCGCTATTCTGAATTCAAATTTTGAATAATATTCTTTTAACAAACAAGTTTAAAACTGTATAGTATAATGTGCAACGTTTTCCTAATGGAAGCAACAAACATTTTAACATAAATTCAAAGAATCAGAAAGTTTCTCAAGTTTATGTGTGTTGCATAGTTTGTTTCGTAGACTTGGCTGTTTCGTTACGCGGTCGCAGTTTCTAACAGTAGAGTCAACGACTGTATATCACGAAGAGATACTTTGTTGAATACTAATGAAAATGCACACAATATTTTTTTTTAATTATCAATTGACGGGGTCTAGTGGTTCCGATCCTGGAATCTATGAATCCGGAGAAAGAAATGAAATCTCCAGGACTTAGTAAATATTATGTACACAATTAGTAATCTTCAACGCATTTTTCCATTTCTTTGATTAATTTATTGTTTTCCAATCTAGTTAACTACTTAGGAAGGGTTGTTTCGTAGAACTTGAACAATTCATCAAATTTCAAAGTTCATTTTAAAATGTTGATACTATTTCAGTTTTATGAAACAATTGGCCAAACCAATAAATATCAGAACTTGAAAACAATATTTACAGAATTTTAAAAATAATTTTGATTATTCAAATTATATTAGACGACCCGTTCTTAGATTGTCCACAAGCATTTTTATTGATAAATTAATATCTTTTAATGAATTATTTTATTTTTAATTTAATTTGTTTTCATTAAAATAAAATTATTAAAATCAAATAGTATTACGTTACGATTAACCTAACAAAATTTGAGTTCTTCCTACATCTACCGAAATCTTAATAAGCAGAACATGTTACTTGTGCAGTGATGGAATATAGGAATGCGTGCGAAGGTTTAAAATCGCGACGCCTGGTTACTAACAAATAATAAAAGTTTTTGGTTAAGTCAGGTTCTTACTCTGGTACGGTTATTATGTCAAATGCTTTGGTTAGGTTATGTCAAGATAAGTGAGGTTAAGAAGATACTTACAATACTTCGATGATTTCGCAATTGAGCAGCAATTTGTTGGGCCCCAGTTCTACCACTGCAACGGCTTGATCGTGCCAGTATATCATCACCAGCGAGTCGTTAGTGAGGCGCAGCCCCGAGTAGGGCTTGACGCCGGGGGCGGAGCGCTTCTGCAGCGGGGGCTCCGTAGCGCCCCCGGGGCCGAACAGGAAGAAGCCAGGCAAGCTGAAGCTGAAGGTGGGGGCGGCCTGGGCCTCGGGGGGCGCTGCCAGAAGTAGGGATGCGGACAACACGATCAGGAAGGTTAACATTGTGGAGATATATCTGATACAAGGCATCTTGGACTTCTTGATTGAACAATAACTAAATACCCCTAAATAAGTAAGTAATTGATTTTTAATCCGTCAGACATTCCTAGCGTAACTTTCCAACACTATAAACATAATAATAAATTCGATTATAGGACTTATTTATCAGTATGTTTTGAGTCTTAGGTCCCTTAATTCATTGCTTTAATTATATTTTATTTGCTGAATTTGATAATAACCTAACTTTACAAAACTAATTTTCTTAATAACGTAATTTATAAGTCTCTAAAATCTTTTATAACTTTAAATCATTGCATTATATTTTATATTTCAAGCAAGCCTTAATCACGACAATTATCCTAACGTTAATTTAATAATTAATTTAATTTTTTATTTTTTAACGTTATTTTCAGACCTTTAAGCTTTTTAGGTATTGCTTCGTTATAACTCCAACAGTAATGACTCAATTTTCCGAACTAATTGCATAATTTCATAAAGTCACAGTGTGTTGTCACTCAAACACAACAGTAAATATAATAATAGGTATCTCTTCGCTCTGCCTAAGTCTGTTGCAGCTTTCACCAACACTAACTTGCGTAAACTTCCTAGGCTCAGTGATAATAATTGCTCCACTTATATTTAATGTTTTCTCTTCCCGGTGATATCACTTATCAGCATTATATTTTAGAAATCTCTCATTAGTAGTATAGCTAACACACACGAGAGAATAGATTCACTTTTTACGACCGACATTCGAAGTGTCGATTTAAAACCGGTATCGATCAATTATTTCCAACTAGTGAAATCTTCACCGGTCCCGCAATAGGTCAATTACTACTTTTGGCGAAGTTCAAGCAATCAAATATAATTAGAAATCAAATTAAACAAACTACTTAAGATGCAGTAATAACTGAGCACTGACAAGTAGTTAATGAACGGACAGTTAATTAACTAATCAAATATAACACTGGGTTAATTGCTGACTAAACGTTTACGGTAATTTTATTATTGGATTGCAATCACTGGTTTTTTATTGTTATTAAAATATAGTTCCTTTAAAGCATATATTTCACTGGTAAAATGTTGTTTTAATAATGGATTTAAACAAAATAAATATTTCCACAATAAAGTTAAATTTTCAGCGTTTTTCTGTCGCTTTTCATGGGTTGTTTGATTGCAAAGTTCACGTTTTCTTTTTCACTGGGGGTTATTTTGAAAATATTAACTTGCTTTCTGCAGTTGAATTGGGTGTTTTTAATATGGATTTTAATAGAATTGTATTTATGTTAAAGTCATCAATGAATAATAATATAATAGCTGTGGCTAGATCACATGTTAGTCCGAATTCGATGTGTGTATTATTGACGAGCAGAGCGACGTGTTTGCCCCGCGAGAGCCGGTGTACAACTGACTTCTTAACTGTACTGAGGCAGAGTACGGAGGGATTCCTCTACCGTCTGGCAGTTAGGAGGTACGGTGGTGATAGTAGATGGGTGGCGAGTGGTGGGTGGTAGCTGGAAGTGGGTGGGGTTGGGGTGGAGGAGATATAGGATCGAGCCTGTACTGGAAGTGACCCGCGCAGTCTTCTGCGCAGAGGTCGAGTGTCTTCACACTTCTAAAGTTACAAAGCGATACAATAAATCAGTAAATACACTTGTTATTTTTGCAGAATTCAGCATTTCGATAAACAACGAATAACAACACTGTATTTTTTTATTGAAGAAGAAGAAAATACTAATAAATCTAAACGAACCTAGGTACTCTTAATTTACCGGGATAGGCCTCTTAAACCACTCGACCATTGGGACCTATTTATTAAAATTATTATTAAATTTTATTTATGTATGTGATAATGTATTACAAAACAATTTTTTTTTTAATTTTTTGCGATTTTATGTCCGGATTAAATCTTCCCCACAGGAAAAACTAAACCCTTCCACACACTTTTCCACAAATGATCATCTAGTCAATCCACATTATGCAAGTGGATTATATAAGCAAAATAAATACAAAACAATACAAGAACAACACGTCAACTCACCAGAGATCAAATGGGAAAATAATTCACCGACTCCAGATATTTTCATATCAGAGGGTTCGGCTCGGGAGAACTCCTAACAGGGCCTATAAATCCTACTGATCCCTCAACATAAATGTTTAAAAAATCTTTCGTTATAATATTTATATTATAATAATACAATAACATTTCTATTGCATTATTCACAATCTATATAAATAAAAATGTAAATTTTCGCTTATTCAAAATCTTAAATCTCGGAAAGTTTTACACCGATTTCTTTGAAATTTTGACACAACGTTGGATTTGAATACGCGTGTGTTTTTATATATCTATTTCACCTGTGACAGGTTAAAAAAAACAGTGCCATCTGTTCGACGTAAAGGCAACACACGCTATTGTTTTTCTATCTGCATAGACAGACCGAGCCACAGCAACGCGTGA
This sequence comes from Hesperophylax magnus, assembly GCA_026573805.1. Classification (NCBI taxonomy): domain Eukaryota; kingdom Metazoa; phylum Arthropoda; class Insecta; order Trichoptera; family Limnephilidae; genus Hesperophylax; species Hesperophylax magnus. Next base: position 4,605,941 of record JAIUSX010000088.1, read on the forward strand.
CGGGGTACAGCTAGTTTGTTTAATAAAACTCATTTTGGGAAAGACAACATTATACAATTAAAAGGGTTTTTTTAAATGAAGAGTGTACATAGGTTTTTAAAAAGGACTATAGACAAAGTTAATTGAAAAAATATATCATAAAGACATCAAGAAAGATATACAAAAGTAAAAGAATTCAAAGAAATGTTGTGTCACTGGTTAATAAAGCTGCAGAGAAAATATTATGTCAAAGCCTTTTCTAATGATTTTTTGTTTGTTACTGGAAGTTTTAGGTTAGGTTAGTTTTAGGGTTAGGTTAGGTTTAATGCGTTTTATTGAATATATGCGATGTGTAAGGAGTTAATTCGAAATTTAGTCGTATGAAAATGATTTTGATAGCAATAAATGAGTATGCCAACTATAGTCAAATCCACCGTACAAATTGTTTTCCGACTTCGCCCGAGTTCCAATATTTGATTTATAATCTTATATGAATCTAACCTTAAACAACTATTTAAAATACATAATTTTCACTTCCATGGTTAAAAACGCGTATAAACTATTTTGCTGTTAAAGCTTTTTGCTGTTTGCTGTTAAACCATAGACTAAATTAGACTAGGCATATTGATTTAAAAATAACCCCAACACAATTTTGGTTTGGTTCACGTGCACATTTATGAAAAGGCCCACGCATTGTGTCGCAATGCGAAATGGGCATTGTGCATTGCGTTTTACCTTTTGTTGGTCTAGAGTAAGCTATTTTGCTTCTCAGCTGTGCTGGGCAAGTTCGTTTTTTCAATCACAAAAATAACCCAGTTCCAAATTTTCAAATTTGAATTATGTCCATATTACAACACCTCTGACAACAAATTCTCCGTGGTTTCGCTTACGAGTTTGAACGCTTGTACAAGGAGTTTAAACAGAGTTGGGTTGTTAAGTTCATCTCCATATTTGTGACGTACGCTACGTGGCGTTATTTTTTAAATGAATTTAACTAGACAGGGCTAATCTAGTATAATACATCAATGGCTAAAACTGAATGTTCTTTTGTCACGAAAAACATTTCTATCTGGATTTACAACATCAACACAAATATTTCAAGCTATTAACGCCATTTGCCATGTTGTTCTTTTTCCACTTTTTTTATAAATAATGTACACTAAAAAAGAATATCAACATAAGAAAATTGATTAATCAATCATTTTTATTCATAGCGAGGTCGGTTAGTCGCATAAACTAATGTTTGTTGCTTTGAAACTTATTATTTCACTAACTGACGTGTACCCGGCGTTGCTCGGAGTTATCCTTAGGAGTTAGACATATACCATTGCCAACTTTCTGTAGGCCTTTTTAAGACATAAAATTCCATAGTACATTATGTTGAGAAATATCATAAGGTTTTGCCAGCGTTAGCAATGTAAGCGCCCTGAAAATATGTTTTTACGACTTCATTACAAAATATAGACTTTTCTCTACTTTCTATAAATATAATATGCATTTATTCTAAGTACAAATCTTCCGAAAGAAATTTTCTAAATGATAGTGAAAACTTTATCAAAATCCCTTGAGCAGTTTAGAAGAACTAAGCGCACAAACAGACAGACGCGAATAGCGACTTTATTTAGATCTATTTACATAGAGAAGAGAGTGTCTGTGGCGGGTGGGTAGCGTAGTGTGCGGGACGCCTGACTTTGTTCTTTTATACAAGCCTCCTGTTTATTGCGAAATTGATGAAATTTCGCACACTGGACCTTCAAAACAAGAGGAAGACCACTGTTGACATCTGATTGAAAAAAAAACTCTGCGTAAAACCCGGGTAGAGCCGGGGACCACAGCTAGTACAAATAATGTTATTTATTTTCTTTAAAGAAAGACAAACATTCCTGGGTTACGAATAACCTGACATTATTTGAAAATCTCCTACTACCACCACAGTAAGCGGAAAATGTTGCTTGTGTTGTAATGGAGGACTTAGCCAGCCGAGGAATTGAACACATTACTCCTGGGTGGGACACAAACGCGATGTCAAGTCAGCCACCGACCGGTCATTTATTAAAGTATTTTCCATAAATTTCCAATTCCCTATAAAGTTGCCAGTACGCTAAATCAGTAAAACTCGAGATTGCTTATGTAGTCAACAAATTACAACATTGCTCCGAATAGAGTGATTGTTTTTGTCTGTAAAAAGAGAATGCTGTAATAAATGTAGCGATAAATCAGTTCAAGTCATATTCACTATAAGTTAGCTAGCCCGCTTTGCTCTGGACTAGATTTCGGAATTAGTGAATTTCAAATCTATTGATATCTTTTCTTGATTTTAAATTGAAAAAAATACACGGAAGCATGGGACAAATAATATTGCGACATGTCTTGTAGATTATAGAACAATTATAACAGCGTAATCCCTTTTCAGAACAACTTCCTGAAAAAGTATATTATACTTGCTATACAAAAAGGGTAAATATCTTCTTTAAAATATATATAAATACAACTTGTACTCGGTGTCCGGAAACTCGTAGTACAAACGGCAAACTGGTAAATCTACATCAAATAGAGAATCTAAAAACAAATGAAAGGTTAAAAAAGCCGGGTATACGCTTCAATATAATTAAAAATAGATTAAACAGATGTTATTAACCCCATAGCGACTTCCCTACCTTCCTCTTGCGTCATAATGTTGTAGCCAGTTGGAATGTGCAGTTTTTCAAATGACAATAATTACGAATGAAAATTACACTTTTAACCAGAACCAGAAAAATAAACATTAAATTTTTCACACATTTTTAACGGTATTCATTGTTTGTGAAAGTTCCACAATTTGTAACAATGCAAGAAGGAACACATTTTATCTGACTGCTAAAACTTTTCAATCTTCAATCTGAAATGAACAATAATCTAAGATTCTGCTTCTCTTTTTGTATTTTTCTCTGTATAATCTGTATTCTGCATGCGAGCAGGTATGTGACAGAGTCTGCTTTCATCGCTGAAAAGTAAACACGGTCTCGTTGCTGATTAAAAATGAACGCGGCTATGAACGAGGAGGCCAGAGACATTGTCTGTCTTCACTTCTCGCTGCATGTCCTATACAGTCTCAGCAGACTTTAATACAGAATCTGTACTCCGCATAGTTGCATTCACGTCAGATTTACAGGAGCGGACTAGAATCTAATAAGGCCTAGAAATCAAAACGAATTAAGTTAATCCACACATATCTCCCACACCTGTCTAATCCTATTATCACCAGGAGAAGAAGAGTCCCCGCGCAGTAGTCCTCCTTGGTTAAAGAAAGAGGTAGCGCGACGCGGCACAATACCCCAAAAATAAATCACTATAATATTTATGATTTGTTTAATTTTAATTCACAGGAAAATCAGGTAAGTGAAATTTTGACCACCATAGTTGTTCTAGTATTAAAATAGCCTGTGGATGACTTCGTCGGTATTGGGATGAAACCGGGGTAATATGATTTTGATCTATGTTAAAAGAATATTTAAAGATATTATTCAAACACATTTGAATATGAACGGTCTCGTCAAATACAAAAATCGTTTATTTTGATAGGAAAAAAATACAATATCGGCAAAAAATTTATATTTTTTAAGATTTTTCACTATCATGGAACCCCAAAAATAAATCACTATAGCAAGGACTCTGTTCACAAAACTACTAGTTTAATTTGTAATTTTGCACACTTTTATTGAGATTGAACAGTTTTTTTAATCTGTCGCTTACAATAATGCTTATCGCCAACTATTTCGCCTACCGAGATATTGCAGAGCTACGGAAATGTTCCTGGAGCACTCATGCAAGTGTGCACTCTTTCAAAGCGCTTCTCCTCCACCACATGGGAAGCTTGTGGCGCAGACCACGCCAATTAAACAACACTATTAACACTGCCATGGTTGCCTGGATGGAATCCCCTCTGATGGCCCTCTGGAGACGGGAGATGTTCAAATATCCTCCATAAACGGCTGCCCGCACACATTTTTCTTGTATTCTTTTCATTGTACTACCCCTGCATACACTCTGGAATAAACTGTTATTATTATTATTATTCGACATTCCTGACGTGGACCCTGCGCAATGCAATCAGCATCCGTAATACACCTGTGTCAGTCCTGTGTTCGGAATTGGTAGCTGAGCCATTTTTTTTTATCAGATTCTAGATTCTTATTTGCCATGAAGTGGTGAATCATTTAAATTTGCTAAATTTAAAGTTACTGTTCTTTATAAAAATAGAACGGCGTCATAGCGCCTCACAATTTTTACCTCACATGGGTGTTTAAAAAGTTACTTGGCCATTATAGACTTAAAGGCCTTGTATTTTCTCGGTAGAGAAAATTTGTTACCTAAAACCCCTACTAAAATTGTATATTTTTGAGCTTCAAATTCTTTAGCATCACCAGCAGCCAACCGCGGCCATATAATGCAAACGTGTCTGTTTGTGTTATGTTGGGATCGGGGGGGAAATTCAGCTGCTGGAATTGGAATTCCTCCGCATTCGCCTGTGGAAATATGGAAAATCGCAAAAAACCATATTCAGGAAGAAACGGCCGTCTGTCAACTTGAAACAGAGACGGCCTTCAGTAACATCGGTATATAATGTCCTGCATTTTGAGGTGTGTGTCTGTTTTTTAGTTAATATATAGTTATGGGAAGATAGATAATAAACACACATATATATTAAAATTATAAATAGATATATAAACGTTATATATTTGGAAAGGGAGTCGGGAGATTAGGAAATACCTACTGCATGTTTCTTATTCATCCGCGTCTGAATCTGAGTATTGTCGATATGGTCGTGCTCCATCAGGAGTGGGGTAGCTGGTCCTTTTTTATTTTGTGGATTCTTTCGTAATCCTATACCCAGCTAGGACAATACCCTTTCTTGTGTCTAACTAACTATTTCTGCGGCTCATTTGACCTTATTACTATTACCATCTGATGGTTATATTTATGTTACTGATTTTACATTACATAACATATGTTATACATATTATATTACATATAATATGTTTTTTTAGGAAATGTTCTCAATATAAATAAAAAAAAATTTCATCGTTGGGCTGCGTCCTTTTCGCTTGGGTAGCTGGGCCGGTAATATATGTAGGGTCAGTGTTGATTGTTGATACCATGCCGCCAGCATTCTGCATTCACCCCACAGTCTCACACTGAGTACTGAGCTGTGTGTCCTGTGTTCTGTACTTTAGGTGCCGGTAGTGGCTAATTGCTATGCAGGCAGATTCATTCATAGAGGAACACTGAGTATTCTTTAAACACTGCATTAAAAAAAATCCTTACCGCGAAAATACAAGGACTCTAAGTCTATAATATCCCCATCTGTTGGACGTAAAAGCAACACGCGCTATCGTTTCTATATCTGCACAACCAGACTGAGCCACAGCATCGCGTGGCGGGGTACAGCTAGTAATTAATAAAAAATCACAAAGTTTCATCATTTTTTTTCTCATATTGCGGTCGGAACCTTTGGTTTCTTTTTTTTGTTTGGTTTTTATGATTAACTTCTATATTTAATATAAAGCATGGAATCTTCTCTTTCTAACACGGTTTAGATCATTTTTATGTGACGGAGACAACGATTTCTATGAGAGCATGTTTCAAAAAGCGAAAAATTGACTCTACGGGTAAAAGCTGTTTGTTCCCAAAACCGAACAAATTAGCCTGAAGAGTTAACCGAAATGTTATAATAACAGATACATTGAATATTTTCTTCAAGATTAAATTGTTTCGTTTGTTTACGCACGGGGAAACGACAACAACATTATTTATACACTAAATGTTATGATAATAAGTATTGTTTTCCACTATAAAAGTTTTCCAGCAGGATTTTTACAATATTAATGTGTCTGACTGAGAATCTGAGAATTTTGGTTCCAATTAGAATGCATATAAGAAAAAGAAACTGAAAACTGGAAAAAATGAATATAACTGTAGACCTACAACGTAAGAATTTACTAGGCGGTGTTTGCAGACAACAGACGATATGAAAACAGCCTAGAGAGGGCTGGAATGACCGTCCCGTCCAATAAAGAGAACTATGCTAGAATTAATGTAGGCTTACTCCGTAGTAATTATAGTGTGCCACCTGCCACCTGTCACCAGAGCATTCTGGGTAGAATAAAGATAACTTAAGGCGATCCACTACCCTACTTGCGCTGCGCTGGGAACTCGGACACTTAGAAACACATTATATAATTTTTTTATTATGTTTATTTCTTGCTAGAGCAATCCCGATGAGTTACAAAACTCATTGTAGGACGAGAGGAACTTACAATACATAGGTGGAAGTTAATAGGTACAATTTTACATTGGTTTTTTTATATCAAAATTATAAGTTTCACATACAAAACAGTACACAAATAGGAGGTTAAGTAGAACAAATAGGTAGAAACAAAAAAAGAAACACATAAATATACATAGTAAAGTAAACAAGACAAAAGAAAAAAACTATATAGGTACATGAGAACAAGTGAAAGAAATTAAGACGAAAAAATAATAAAACCTGTTATGCAGTAACCTCGTTAAAATACGCATTTGTTAAAATATTTAATTCGTAAAGCTTTATACTTCATTAGAGGCATATTAAAAACATCAGCTAATATAGCACAAGCGTTAGTAAAGGTGTGTAATGTATTTATTACAGAACTGTGGCTTGATACCGTAGCATAGTTGTCACAATAATTCACACTGAGACACCTTCAACTAATGGTATGGACGAGAAAGTGAATCAAAATTGATATATCGGGGTTATCCAACTGATCATTTACAATTTTGTATAAAAATGTAAAATCAATTCAATGATGTTAATGTGATTATTAAAGATAACGTAAGATAACATATTATAAAGTCAAGTGTGCAAAATTTCATCAAGAAGCATTAAAATTCTGCTTCAGGGGATGGGAAACGGTATAGGATAGTTCTTCCAAATCTTATGTAGACAGTGACCTTCCTCCTGCTTTGAACTTCAAGTGTGCAAAATTTCATCAGTCTCAGAATAAAGCTGAACATTGGTTTAATAATAATAATATTTGGATGATTTATATCAGAGGTTCCCAAAGTGGTCTATATGGACCCCCCGGGGTCGATATCGGCTGGCTGGGGTCTATGTCAGCGAGAAAAAAATTTGGGGGTCGACGAGATTCAAATGGGGGTACATACGAGCGGACCCCCATTTACCTCAACTCAATATTTAGGAGTTCCGTAAACGACACAATACTAATAATAGACAAATTACTTATTTGTATGTTTATATATCGTAAAGTTGTTTATCGAAGTATATAAATAGAGTCCTTTTCTCGTCAGAATTAATATATTGAACCAAAACATTGCACATTGGAAGCCTCGACTTTTCCTAGTTCCCCAACTTGTGTTTGAAAAACGTCCAGGGTAATAATGACGCTCAACATTTAGATGTACTTCACACAGACTTCAAAACTAAGTTTAAGGACATTTTGACTGTGGAAATGGAATGTTGAAGAATCGGATATCATATGACTAGAAGAACTTATCGGAATAAGCGCTAACAAAGAACTTAAGGGGCAGTTCTGTAGGGCCAGCTACAGAAAGAAATTCCCGTTGCTTATCCTGCTCCATTTTCATTTGGTGTAATACCTCACAAGGGCGCCCCTGTCTGCACAAGGCAAATACAGAGGAACTATATCGCCACCCGGTTGTAGGGCAGGCAAGGGAAGGGAATCTTTTTAAGAAAAAAATAAATGATTATCACATGGGACATTAATAGTTTTAGGAAAATTCAATTATCGGCAGGCAGGGGGTCTACGGAAAAAGAAAATTTGGCAAGTGGTCTACGGGGCAACAAGTTTGGGAACCTCTGATTTATATTTGCGTTGGTTTTTTTGCGAAAATCACCTCAAGGGCGCTGTACAAATATATTTATTAAATAATAAATACAACATAGGAAAAATACAAAATAGGCTCACAACTAGGATACATAATAACTAGTGACTTACATCTAAGACTTATTTCTAGTGACTTCCGACTAGTGACTTAGATCTAAGATATTTATTTTTCCATGTTCTCCATAAAACGGTTATACACAAATATATCGTGGAGAAGATTACAAATTCAAAAGTTTCCAGAGGCAGATTTACTATTTTGTGACATGTGTTAAAAGATAGTTACTGAATTGTCTGTAGGTGACATTGAAAATGTCGATGGCTAATGCAGAATCGGTTGAGTCGCTCTGTTTATTGGCGCGTTCTGATAGGCAGAAGTCCTCGCTTTCGGCGCATATAAGAGTGCATGGGATCTCCCTCGAGTATAATTGTTAGGGACATAAAAGTTAACCTCTTTCAACATAGGCGGATTGTGTATTGTACCAGAACTTAAAAAAATGTTTACCTAAAAATATTTTTCTGCGGGCTTCTAATGTATTGAAATCGAGTATTCCTGTTAAGAACAAGGATGGATACAGAAATGGATAGTATGTATATTCCCTCATATACAGGTAACACATAAACCTTTTTTGTACTTTTTCTATTTCTAAGATATGGTTTTGTTCAGAAGGGGCCCAAATAATGGAGCTGTATTCCAGGATGCTGCGGACAAGTGCTTCATATGTTCTCCGTATTAAAATTCCATTAGTAAATGATCTCGCATTACGAAGAACAAATCCAAGCATTTTGTTGGCGCGGGAGACAATGTCAGATATGTGGGATTTGAAAGAGAGATTTTATCTAGTGACTTACGACTAAGGCCTATAACTACTGTCTTAATGACATATACTCGTATATTTATATATGTAGAAACATACAACTAACATACTTACATTTAAAAAAAATACATAAATTTTCTTTCTAATTTTTATAGCGCCAGAAGAAGAAGGAAGTTCTATAATATTACGGTGTTTCATAATTAATTTTAGAACACCGGTGCAAGTCTCTACCGAATTTAGATGATTCATCTGCCAACAATTAAACCGGTTGACGTGTTGTTGCCACTGATATTGTTCATTGGTAGGCAAGTCATGAGTAGTTGAAAGGAATTGCTAAAGAATTTATGTGTGTGTGCATCAATAATTACAGCATAGTAAAAAGGAGAAAAAAATGCAAACTTTGGATAGCATGACGGATTTATGGAAATGAGTGTCTGAAAAAGTGAGTTTTTAGTTTGAATCTAAATTGTTTTGGGCTGGTTATACATCTCAATTCCATAGGCAGTTTATTCCATGCCTTAGGGCCGGATACTCCGAATGTACGATCTCCAATCTTAGTGTTCACTTAGGCTTTTTCAACCTTCCAATTGAAGATGATGTCGCTGATCTCAGAGTTGACCAGCATTTTTGAAATATAGGTGGCGCCATTGTTGATAGCTTTAAACACCCTCGAGTATAACTTGTAATGGATCCTTTTAGGACACTTGAAAACTTGGGTACCCCGGTGATTAACCTTGCTGCGGCGTTGAACACTGATTTTATTTATTTTTTTTTAATGTATATTTTATTTAGTTATAAGAGTTTACATCTTATACCTAATATATTATTTTCTACGACTACTACAATATTATTTACTTCTTACATACTAAAATTTAGATTTTACAACATTGAGACATAATCCACGAAAAACTGCAAGACTTTTAGCTTCCTTAACAATTACCGGGAGTTCATTAAACATTTTAAAACCTTTATAATAAATATTGTTTTGTGTTTCTGATAAGTGTGTTTTAGGAAGCCTGAAATCGTTGCAGTTTCTCGTAGGATATAAATGAACTGCACTATTAATTCTAACATTCTTTGACATATAGTCAGGTAACATTTTATTTTTTAGCTTATAAATAAACACTAAGGTATTATAAACTAATCGTTGCCACACACTTAAAATATTGAGTTGACGTTGCATGGTTTTTATTCTGGTGTACCTGCTACAACACAGTATTGACTTCATGCCTCTGTTCTGGATTACTTCCATTCTCTTAATTTGGGTTTTGTTACTTAGAAATATTACACTTGTACAATAATTTAGATGGGATGCTACAGTGGTATTGTAGACCAATATCCTTGTTTTAATGTCCAATTTTCCTTTTATCCTACTTAAGAAATTAACCTTTTTTGCCATTTTTTTATTTAAAATTTCAAAGTTAGTGTTAAATTTTAACTTGTTATCTATTATGATTCCCAGGTATTTAATTTCTTTTACTTCTTCCATATTTTGATTGTCTATATTTAGGACAGTATGTACGTTTAGTTTTTTCCCTAATACCATGAATTTACTTTTAGTTACATCTAATTTCAATTTATTTATGTTTAACCACTTAGATAATTCATTAAGTTCATTTTGTATTTTTGACAACGCATCTTCAATATTATTTGCTATAATATATAAAAGTGTGTCATCTGCAAAAAGTTTGATGGAACAGTACTTTAAGCACTTCACTATATCATTAATATATAAAATAAATAGGAGCGGTCCCAAAACAGATCCTTGAGGAACTCCAATGTTGATTTCTTGTTCTTCAGAGATAGTATCTCCAATTTTGGTTTTTTGTTTTCTATTTTTTAAGTAATCAATAAACCACTGCAATTCATTAGCACGGATTCCTATGTCCTTCAATTTCATTATTAGTCTTTCTCTGTCTATCGTTTCAAAAGCACGTCTAAAATCCAAGAACACTGCTATTGTGATTTTCTTCTGATCCATAGCTGTTTTCCATTCATTTATCACAAAATTTATTGCTGTTTCACAGGAATATTTATTTCTAAACCCAGATTGTTCTTTTACTAGGATGTTATTTTTTCTATAAATTTACTCATCTGTTATTTCACAATGCATTCTAATAATTGTTCATATTTAGGCAATCCATTTATTGGTCTGAAGTCTTCGAAATTTTTAGCATTTATTATTTTGGGCACTGGTGTTATTATGGAGGTTTTCCATGACTGCGGAAAAATTCCCTTAGTCAGAGATTCATTTATTAGTGCATGATTGTAGTTTATCAGCTTGGCATTTAGGAAGACTATAGACTAGAGAAACTATTATCAACTTATGGCTAACAGATGCATCCACCGGTTCGTCGATTACTAATACAGAACTATATGCACATGTATTTGATCAATTAACGTGATGCTGCGTTAGAATGTACATATTATTTATTTATATTCTGTACAGGCAGATAATATACAGGACCATACTTATTCAAAATCAAATTCAAAAAAATATTTATTCCACAAAAATACCGATTACAAAGGGTATAGCTTATAGGTTACATCTTATTTCTTCCAGCTAACCCAACAATTACATGTTAACAAATGTATGTAAATAAAAAATAAAAAACAGAGGTAATTAATTTATGTAAGGTATTCATTTGAGGTGTAGTGACATTTGTTTAAAAAAATTTTTTAGTGATGATTTAAATTTAATTATGTCGGTTATTTGTTTGATGCTACGTGGAAGGTTGTTATATACTAATGGCCATGTAGTGTGGTCCTTTTTGAAAAATAGTTTTGTTTGCTTTTGGGATTGATAAGTTTTCTGTGAACCTTGTAGCGTGTTTATGTGTTGAGTTTTTTTGTCCGAACTTTTCTGGAGATGATCGAACTAATAGGCATAATTCCATTATATATATGTCCGTCACTGTCAGAAGTTTGAGATTTTTAAAAATTTGTCTACGTGAATCCCGGTGATGAGAGTTTGTAATTTTTCGTAGGCACCTCTTTTGGATGATCAAAACATCTTTGGCGTTTACTGAGTTTCCCCAAAAACTATTCCGTATTTTATCATTGAGTATACGTATCCATAGTATGCGGTGATTACTGACTCGATGTTTAAGATATTTTTAAGGGTGTCTAGAACAAAAGAAAAGCTACTGATTATTGCTACAACTTTAGATACCTACATGTTTTTTCCAGTTTATATTTGCATCTAGTTGTATTCCCAGCAGTGAACAAGTTTGGGAAGGTTCGATATGATTGTTATTAAAGTTAACGTTTATGTTTATAGGTGTAGCTTGTACTGGACAAAATTTAAGAAGTTCAGTTTTGTATGTGTTAAGGGACAGGTGATAACAGCCAGTTTGCTATTGATTGACAAGTCTCGTTAACATGTTTATTAAACTCGTCAACGTCTCCAGTACATTCAAATAACACAGCAGTGTCATCAGCAAACATTGAACATTCTGTGCCAGCAATTATTGGAAGTTCTTTTATGTACACAAGGAAGAGGAGAGGCCCAAGAATGCTTCCTTGTGGAACGCCCTTGTTTATGGTTCTCCATTGTGATTCTACTATGTGTTACATCATTTTTTCGTCAATATTAGAAATTTGAACTTTCTTCTTACGATTGTTTAGGTACGATTCAAACCATTTTAAGGCTAAGCCCCTTATACCAATGAGTTCAAGTTTAATTAGAAGAAGCTTATGGTCAACATTATCAAATGCTTTTGAGAGGTCGACAAGAATGCCTACGTTTTTTTGCCAACATTAATACTATCCAGAATTTTGTTTATGAAGTTTAAGACTGCCTGTGTTGTTGAACGTCCTTTACCAAATCCAAATTATCTCGAATTTTTCGAGGAAGTTATAAATGCGATTGTAGATGGATTTATTACCTGGGAGTTCACCTGAGATTAACACTGTTTATTGTTTATGTTTATATTTTTCACTGTTTATAGTTCGCACGAAGATAACTTAATTGGAACACATGTAATTGGAAATGCCATTATTAATTCTGGTATTTATTTAAATAATATATTTATGTTCTCTAAATGTAATGTCTTTTGATTACGACAAATCTTTAGATTCCATGTGTACGTGAATTGTGGGAGACTTTTATAAGCGGTTCGTCGAGATTAAAAATATATGATGATCGCTTTACCTAAAATGTATTAAATACCCGTTACTAGATTAATGGCATTTCTGTTCGCGGCGCACGTAATTAGGTAACCACGTGTAATTAGGCTGATTGGGAGTTGGAGTTGGGAGGCTGTTGATTGTTACACACGACCGGAATTATTTTGCATGGATTCGTGTTTTTAAAACGGTACCACAAAAATCAGAGCGGAACTTCGTTCGTGAAGTCATCTGATAAAAAAATGTTAAGCCTATGGAAGATGTTATAACTTATGACAAATAAAAACAATAAAATAATAACCACGACGATGATGCAAACGTTTTTAAAATTATTTTTTACGGAACCCAAGATAATATTTAATATTAATTAAAAATATCTTACGAAAGAGTAAATAGGGGTATTTTAGATAGTATTTTAGAAAATAATTTTCCTCAAAGCCTTTGTCATCTTTTGGATGCTGTATCGAGGGGGGGAGTATTTTTGAAGGAAGGAGTGAACAATGTGTATTAGGGAGGAAACACAGAGGCCGACAAATCTTTCCACAGCCGAGCTGTTGAATTCCAGAACGAATCGTAGAAGCGACCCGTTCTCATGAGACAAAGCCTTGTACATACGATAGTTTTTCGACTAGGCGCCAGTGCCGATGGGATCAATGACGCTAGTTCCTCGGAGCATCTTCCATTGTAATACTGATAGAACAAGCACAACATTCCTAACGACTGTCTACATCTGATTTCGAAATACTCTGTAAACTTCAACTAGTAGAATAATATTTTCAGCTGTATTTTTCGCCCATCATGATGGGTTAGTTATTTATTTAAATTTAGTTGAAGTTAGTTATCTTTATTGATTTTCAATTCAGTTTCACATGTTTGGCCATTCGACGAAGAACTTTTAAATCTGTTAGTGTTCCTCTTCTAACTGTATTGTTAAGCTCGCGCATGAGAAACACCAACGACATTATCGGATTTTCAATCATCCGCCATGTTAATTTTCTTCACCTTTTATTGTATTATATCAGATGAATTGTAACGATAATGACCCGATTGTTTGTTTGGTTGATCGATTGACCATCTTCTGAGATCGGAAGCTATATGATAGACGATAGTGTGTTCTCACGCTTTCTATTGAAAGTCGAGAGAATCGTGTCAGCTTATTCTGTATGCATTGTGCCTGATTCAACGGTGCTTGGTCGTTAGAAGATCTGATATTTAAACGACAAAGGAAGATTTGTAGTCTTTCACGAGAATTAGAATATGACCTTCTTTTTCTGGCGGCCTTTCCTATAGTGGTTTGGCCATAATCAGGGAAATTTTCACCTAGCTACCTGCAACTTGTAAGGTTTACAAACTATAAACTGCATATTCCTATACAAAACATTGATTACAATTACCTCCTGGATAAAATGTCTATATTGAAACTTTCAGAAAGAAGAATAAGCACAGATTTAATACTGTTACAAAGAATATTATATTTTAAAATTGACTGTCCCGAATTACTTCAATTTATCAATATCTATGTTCCCAAAAAATCATGCCGACATTTCTTACCTTTTTACTTGAATAACACCAGTACACTAGCTTACCAAAATTCTCCGATTCCGAGACTTCACAATCTCGTAAAAAATATTCTGATATGGGTGATAATTCCATCTTAAAACTAATCAGTATTAATGTTGAATATTCTATCACTTTTATTCTTCTAGACACAAATAGACCTATGTACCCATATAACTTCTTCGCTTATACTATTTTGTTTTGTTGAATCTTTTAAATTATATGCGTCAGGATTCATAGTTCCTGTTCACATTTTTTGCAACCTTTTTTGTCATTATTCCGTTGTTTTTTTCACTGTTCATATGTACAGGGTTTTCCAATAAAAGGTGTTATTTTGAATAGCCCGCTATTTAGATAGATATTACTTTTGAAGCTGTCATTTTTTGACATTTGACGAGTAGAAACTACGTCATTAATAAAAATAGAATGATACACGATTCAACAACTCATTGAAATTATTAAAATTCACTTGAGTGAATCAAATGCAAATCATCTTGAGTGATGAGAACCATTTCCACCTCGGTGGCTTCGTCAACGAGCAAAATTGTCGCATCTGGGGCTCGGAAAACCCAAGAGTTATTGTTGAAAAGCCTCTCTATCCTCAACGTGTGACTGTTTGGTGCAGTTTATGATCCGGCGGAGTCATTGGACCTTACTTTTTCGAAAATGAGGCTGGATCAACAGTTACGGTGAATGGATTGCGCTATCGAGAGATGATCAATGATTTTTCATGGCCGGAATTGGACGGTATTGATCTGGACAACGTTTACTTTCAACAAGACGGCGCTACGTGCCACACAAGAAACGAAACCATTGATCTTTTAGAAAAATATCAAAATAACACCTCTTATTGGAAAACCCTGTATTTTGTTCCGTGTTTTTTTTGTAACCTTTTTTGTCATTTTCTTTACATTTTTCTTTATTGTAATAATTTTTAAGTGTTTACTTTGATACAAATAGCTTGTAATTTTTTTAACGGAAAGCCTTAAGGGCGTGTAATAAATAAATAAACTTGGGACAACTCGGTGGAAGTAATGCATTCGTAAAAGAAACGTAGGTTTCGCAGCTCGGGTCGGACCTAAGCCAAACGGCGTCAGGTGTTAGGTATTATCAGCGCCTTTGGTCCTTGAGGCTTGGCGAATCGCCCCCCAGAACAGACTACTCCATTTGTGCCTACGTATCTGGATATCTACTCATATTAAAAGGCCCTCCACACGATCCAACTTGCAAAACCGGACATGTCGAACCACCAACTTTTTATTATTTTTCCAACACCAACTTATTATTTTTCCGACAGCCTGAATAATAAAACTACCTTAATACCTCCTGGGAATAATAATAATTTGGTCAGCGGTTTTGCGACATGCTTGGTTCTGCAATTCGGATCCTATGTAGGGCCTATACGTCTTCCTCTACTACGTATTTCATCATCCTTGTCAAATGTTCGGTTTTGTGTTCAGTTTTGCGGAAATAGAATAAGGTAATAATAATTTGATGGCCTCCGTGGTCGAGGGGTAAAGCTCTCGACAAGCAAGCTGAAGGTCGCGGGCTCAAATTCCACTTCTCCATCTCCTTCCCCTCCCTACTACTTTAACATACCTCAATTGGGGATGCCATAGTCTCACTGCTCCAGACGACTGGGAGCAGTTGGGACTCTTGTGCGGTTTCACACATAAAAAGGTAGGTTTTTAGTTAATAATGTAAGTAGCACATCACTAGTCTTGATGCTGATGTAAAAATAATCGTTTTTAAGAATAATCATGGCAACATCTAGTTTATAAACCTGTCCAATAGAGATCTACTCTTTATCATCCACTTGAACTGGTTTAAATAACAAAGGTAGTAACCCCATTTCTCAAATTGTATTTTGAACATTTTAGTACATAATGTATAGTAGAAACAAGTTTGTTTTATTGCTAGCTTACTAATTCTAGCTTTCGGCCATGTTCAGATTCGGGAGCACGATAACGAACTGCCTATTTCCTGCAATCATTGACTATACATCAATGCTTGCAACCATTAAAACACGTGGTTATTTAATGTAATGCCTATTGCAAGCCACAGGCGCAACCTACATAAACATACTACATACATTGTGTTCCACGTTCATACCTCCAAACTTTGGGGAGGTAATTATTCATGAGAAGTATTGTAAGAAAAAAAAATCGACTCTGCGTAGCAAGCATGGCAAGACGGGACGACACTTCATTCGGCCAGCCTCGTGGCTCGTCAGCTCCTTCCACTTGGAAGCCATAAAACTCAATTCGAATCTCGATTTCGAATAAAACAGCTGACCAAGGGTGAGAAAATAATTATTATAAAGGTGTTTTATACGAATGCTTTATAAACCACACAAAAATAAAATTTATCGTACCGTTTTTTATTTGCACACTGATGAAAAAAATATGTTTTGGTAGGTTTTTCGATAATAATAATATTATTTTTAATTAATAATTTTTTTTTTTTTTTTTTTTAATATCTATATAAAGTTTTTTTACAAGTGATTTTTCGATGCCTGTCTCACTAGGGTAAACCTGTGTCGAGACAGACATAGAGTACATCGATGTATATACATATAGTTAAGTAATAATATTAAGAGTTGTTTAATTCACATTCTTCTTCTTTCGTATGGTGGGGGGGTCAGAGGGGGACATCTAGGTCTGCGAGCCAGTCGCCATGTGAACCTCATCAATCCCGCCGGGGAATGAATGGAGCGGGCATTCGTTGACCACATGTTCGGTGGTCTGCACCGCACCACATTCACACATCGCCGACTCTTTAAGGCCCCATCTGTGCATCATGTGGGCACAGCGGCTATGGGAGCACCTTAATCGATTCCCCTTGCCAGCCTCTTAAATAGCGGCATAGTTTGTAGTTGGAGGTCCACTTAATTTGCGCTTCACTCACTGCACTACCTACACGCGCGATAACAATAACGTGCAGGTGGTATCGAGAACAGCGCGGCGGCGAACACAACCGTTGCGTGTGGCAGTTGGCACCATAAATAAACCACTCTCGTTGGCACACTACACATGATGTTAATTTAATTATTCCCCCTCATTCCGAATTTCTACCGATCATATTTCTCTTGGACGTGTTAAGTTTTTAAGTTCCTAAAAAAAATTACGTTGTTTTTTAAAGTAATATCTACACATTTTTAAAGCCGAAACTGGAAATATTTATATATTAAATTCCCTCGATAGAAAAAAATCGCAAAGTATGCTAAGAAAATTATCAAAAACAGAATTTGTTCTATTATTTAACCTGTTATAGGTATGAAAAAATTTACAGTGTATCTTTAAAAGCAACTCAAGCATCAGTCGTGAGATTTTTACTCTATTTTAAACGAGTTGTGTTTTATTAAATATTTGTCCAATTTTCGCTTAATTATTATCGTTTTTTTAATATTAGCGCGCTCTCTCTAACATTATTATTTACATATCACTCTTTCAAACCATCTTATTCTTCTTTTTGAACGCTTACTACGGAGCCTTAACCCTAGATTCATAACCTTATCTACAGTGGGTTGCCATATTAATAGGGACACCTATGGAAAATATGTTTTTTCCACTTTGTGTTCATAAAACACAGATGTTTATAATTTTAGGTGCGGTTATTATTATTTATTTACAAGGACAATGAATTTAGAAAAATTAAACACCGTATTTGTCCTTAATCTACGATTATTATTTTTTTTATTATTATTTTTAAACATTATCGAACAAAAAGTCAATATTTCGTAATTTCGCCTTTAGCCGCAATAACAGCTTGTACACGCCGTGGTATACTCTCAATGTACAATTTTGCAGTAATCTTTAGATCAGGAGAATGATGCCACACCCGGATGAGGGTTTCGATGAGCTTCTGCTTCACTGTGATCACCTCCTTGGCAATCTCCCTCTTGGTGAGCTCCTACAGGTTTTTAATAGGGTTCACGTTAGGGGAAGTCCCCAGCCAAGGTAAAACCTGCACATTTTTTCAGCCAGGAATGCAGTGACAGTCCTGGCTTTATGACAGGAGGCGGAGTTGTGCATAAAGACGTATTCCTGGCCACCAGGGAACGATTCTCCGACTTGAGGCAGTAATCGATTTTCCAGTATTTGTCTGTACTGATCCTGCCTCATAGTCCCTTGCACGATGTGGAGGCGCCCCATCCCTTTGGAAGATATGACTGACCACATCATGATACTGGTAGGGTGTTTGATAGTCTCTACAAGGCAGTCCGGATGAAATTTCTCTCCTGGGCGTCGTCGGACGAACGATGATTAATCCAACAAAATTTGGAATATGGACTCGTCAGAGAAGCACACCAAAAAAGGGCCATAATCAAACTAATGGAATTTTTTGAAAGCTTGAAAACCACAAAAATGTTAATTACCATATTTCAGTTCTCTATAGTCATGTGTTGGTGCGCGTTGGCCCATTCCAGTAGTTTTATCCTCATATCTACTGTGAGGCGAGGTTTTTTAGCTGGCCGATGACGAATGAGGTTCTCCTCAGCCAATATCCTCTAGACTCTCCTTTGGGAGACTTCGATATCTTCTTCGTTGATCATCAAGGTCAGACGAGCCACACTCTTTTTGCGGTTTTGGAGACAGACGTCTTTGATTTTGCGACCAGTAAGAGGTGTAGTGATTCGTTTTCTGCCACATTTCCCAATGTGATCCAATTCAAGGGGCAGGTTTTGATTGATTTTCTAATTTATCCTGTTCACCACAGACTTTAAAATACCTGTAATGGCTGCTATATCCCTTTGGAAATGTTGAGTGTTTAACAATAGTGTCTTCACTTCCGGAAATTTTCTTGGGGACGTGTCTGAAGACCTAGCCATACTGAAAAAACAGAACATTGGACTCAATATGGAAAAACTATTCACTGAAATAAGATATGAAAAAAAAAAATTACAGAAATTAATAAATAATTAATAATTACTTACATTTTTGTATAGCTAAACTGTTAAAACTCGTAAATATAATTATAATATATATTTATTTACCAGAACTTCAATCACGCATTTTCACAAAAATGCTGACCATGTGCAAAAAACCTTAAATTTTCGAGGGATGTGGCACTTTGCGAGTGTTGCCACTTCTTAAAAGTGTCAGTGGTGATACCAGCAACAAAAATAACGAAGGAATGGCCATCATATCCAAGTTATTTAGAAGTAGAGACAACGTAAACATAAAAATCAGCAAATATTGGAACTGTCCCTATTAATATGGCAACCCACTGTAAGAGGAACATTATTCATAAACATTCGTCTCACAGACGACTAAATTTAAGTGACGAATTTTGGGGTACTTGTAAATAAAATCAATAAATTAAGTATGGCACTCTTTAATATGTTTAATTAGTTAACAAAAAAAATAATAAAAGAGTTAAAATTAAATTTCATCGGTACATTCCACACACATGAGGCCGCGATGGTCCATACACATATACTTTTTGCATTGCTTGCATTGGAACCTTGTCATATGCCGTTTTTTTATAATCACAATAACCACAAACCTTTTTTTGAGTACCACTTAGACCAGGTGTGGCAATGGTAGGCATTTCAACTAAAACTTCGGCGATTTTCCTTTTTAGGCATCTCTTCAAAGTTTGCATTTCGTGTCTTTTACGTAACCATGTCGTTATCACTGTCGGAATCTGTCGGTACCATTTCATCTAATTCCACATGATCTTCGACATCACTGATTTTTACGTCCTTTTGCTGACTGGTAAAATCATCATCACCAGAATCAGATAAACAATTCAAATAGTCATCAATTTGCCGATCATCCATTCTAAAATAAAATAAATAGATTTGATGTAAAATACACACAATAATACATTTTTAATGATAAAATAAGATGTAACTATAAATAATAACTCATATAGAATAATATCATATACTTACTTTTACTCTGTATAACCAGAACTCATCAAAAACGATGTTTTCAAAATAACTTGCAGTCTCGTCAAAAGTTACACTATTCATAAACATTCGTCTCTCAGACGTTCAAAGGTCTATAACTTGTCCACAAGACTTCACTGCGAGGCAAACACACCCGCGTTACTAATGAACAAGCGATCTAGGAAGGTACTTGAGAGGTCGGTCATCATTCTATCTCTTTCACCCGAGACACTAGAAACAAATTTACGTTTTGTGCGGTCTGTGGGACGAATGGTTATGAATCTAGGGTTAAGTTTGTTGAAGATTTCTCTATTTGGCTTTATGGGATGAGTGATTTTATGATATTGTTATTTGCCACCGTATAACCCCCTAAATCGACAGAGTGCGGTATAAATTTCTGAGATTCATTAATTATAAATTAGGAATTGCAGTCGAAGATCTTAATTAAACCTTTTAATAAACTTACTACACTTGACTGACTTATCACCAAGGTGCACAGTGACTTATTTAGTTTGTCTTTTCAAAATAGCGAATGGAAGATTAGACACCATGGATTTAACAAACCGAATTACTTCACGTGAATGTACATATAATATTCCAAAGTCTGCTAATAATTCGCCAATTCAGAGGCTACAGACAATAAGTATAGTTCAATGTATGTTTACCGCCACCATGTGACCAAACTAAAAATCAGTATTAAATGAAAAAAATACACTTTGTAAAACACCACTTTTATTATGAATTAATATTAACAGCCAACCAGGTTTCGCTTAGCTTAAGCTTCGTCAGGGCTTATTATACCAACTAAACTAGCTTATTTTATAACAAAGGTATTTAATGACACCAATGTGTTTTCCCCTAAATATACTATCAAAAATTCATTAGCATTAATTGATGAACTAAAGGACCTGGTTCTTCCCACTAATTGTAAATTAATATCGTTCGATGTAGTCAATTTATTTCCTAATGTTCCCATCACTGAAAGTAAAACTCTAATATCAAATTTACTGAATAATTCACACCTAACTAAAGATCTTGTTAATGATTTGTCGCGTCTGTTTAATATTTGTTTAAATCAAAATTATTTTCAATATAATAACATTATTTATCAACAGAAGGATGGATTGGCCATGGGGTCTCCAACGAGCCCTCTCATCGCCGACATTTTTATGAACAATCTAGAGAATAATATTTTTGCTTCCAAATCACCTCTCTTAAAAAATATATTACTATGGAGACGTTACGTCGACGATGTTCTTTGCATTTGGACAGGTACCGAAAGACAAATAGACTCATTTCTCAAAATAATAAATTCTGTCCACAAACAAATTCAATTTACTTTAGAAATAGGTACCAACTCAACCTTGAATTTTCTAGACCTAACTTTAAGTATCATTAACAATAAAATTGATTTCCATATCTACCGTAAACCTACATATACTGATACTACCATTCACAATTCATCTAACTACCCGATATCATAATACATCGATTGATTACAGTACTATTAAACAATAATAATTTTAACAAGGAATTATCTATAATTAAACAAATTGCTGTAAATAACGGGTATGAGACAAAACTAGTAGACAATATTCTTAATAAAAAATTGAAACAAATATCATCAAATAAATTTCTTTTTAATAAATCTAATAATAATATAAATATTAATCACCAATTCCAGTGGCGTAGAGTACTGTATACAAATAACTTTACTTCTTTAATTAAGAGTAAAAAAATTCCCTCCAGAAATAAAGCCCGCTTTTTATACTAATAATAACTTAGGCAAATACTTAATTAACACTAAAGATATAGATGATAAACTTAGCCACTCGGGCATATATAAAGTTAATTGTAATGATTGTTCTGCTTTTTATATCGGAAAAACGGCCCGGAACGTAAACATAAGAATAAAAGAACACCTGAGGTGTTTAAATAATAATGCTTTTTCAGAATTCGCGAATCATCTACTAGAAACTAACCATTCATTTGATAAAACCTCTGGGACTACAATATTACATAAAAATGGAATTGGAATTAGGTTAAACAATTTAGAAGCCCTCGAAATTAAAAAAGGCGTCAATAATAAATCAAATATAATCAACAATCAAATCAATTTAACTGATAGTCCAATATTTAATTTATTCCGTTAACCTCTGATAAAACTGTTTCCTCCCTTCCCCCTCCCTACCTTCCCATCCTGTAATCAGTCTACATCCTTTCTCGTTCTACCACCAATAAGGTGTCTGCTCTTTTATTTCTATCTCTTTCACTCGTGTAGCAGACCTGTTATTTTATTTCTATCTCCTTCACTCATTGTTTTATTTTCTTCTATATATATGTGTCTGTATGAAAATAACTTTAGTTGATATAATAAGCCCTGACGGATCTTGAGCTAAGCGAAACCTGGTTGGCTGTTAATATTAATTCATAATAAAAGTGGTGTTTTACAAAGTGTATTTTTTTTATTTAATATATAATGTCACATCACAAAGTGTTTGCTTCCTTCGATAAAAATCAGTATATTAGAATATTTGTAACTGATCTACAAAATTATTTTTTTCTTACATGCTCTATTTATCTTTATATAATTTTTCTATGTTCCATTAAACACCCAATCGTGCGTAATAAATGTTTGTTGGTGAAAAATTTGCTTTACAACAAACCATTCTGGTTTAATTTTTAATAATGTTAAGCTACGTTCTGTTTGATAGCCAATCTGGCATTACAAAGGATTGCTAAATACTAACATGCCTAACAATAAACATTTCATGTTTATTTTACTAACATCAACAATGTTACTAAATATTGTTCCGCTACTACTTTCATAGTACCAAGTACCATCTTGTACCCTTGTATAATTAATTAATTTACTGGACAATTTGTATAGCGTCGCTTTTGTGAGATATCACCTCAGGGGCGCTTTACAGTTGATGAAGGTATTACAAAAAATATAATAAATATTACAAAAATAAAGTGAAGTTAAGTTAAGTAAAATGAAGAACAGGAACAGGTGACACGAATATAGAAGATGAAGACTGCAGCAAGAATCCTAGATGGTGAAGAAACTGGACCAGCTGCTGCAGCGAGAGTCTACCGTGTCCACCAACAGTGCCAGCACTAGGTTCGTCATCCGTCCAGGTATGTGTCTGCTGCTAATAAAGCGCTGACACATTATCCTCTCACAGATACCAGACCTTGGCAACACCGCTGTGACATTCGACGAAGATAGAAGATGGAGACTCTGCAGCAAGATTTCTAGGTGGTGAAGAAACTGGACCAGCTGTTGCAGCGAGAGTCTACCACATCCACCAACAGTGCCAGCACGAGGGTATTATTTATTGAACAACTATTACTTGAATATATTTTGTATTGTACTTGCTTATAGCACAGTGGTTCTGTACACGGAAAGGAAGGAGAAAAATATCTGGGAAGAAAAAAGGTATGAGGGGTGGTAGGTATCTGGGGGTCAATATGCCCAGGAGAGAGGGACGTATGAATCCATCCCTCCCACTGAGGTGCATGGCGATGGGTCGAGAGAGTCCTGCTGGAGAGGTCAAGAGGTCTCCCTCAAACTGTCTTTCTTAATCCAACCCGCCAGTCACATTGCTGCATACATTAGTTGAATAGATATTTGAAAAATTTGCAGTGTTTTCATTTCATTAAATTAAAGAACTTTTTCAATTTTGATGGAATTTTCCTTTCAGATATTGAGTACAAAGTTTGAAACATGCTAAATGCAAACGATGCATCTGAATTAGTACTGTGTTTGCATCAACTCTCACCGCGATATCACTTCTTTTTTATTCATTTGTCCCAGTGTTCTTGTATATTATTATTGTAGATCTTAAAAAATTGATTTTTTTCTTCTATTATTATTATGTCACATAACCTGAAATAAAAACATAATATATAAATAAAATGAAAGAATATTTATAATAAAATAATAAAATGAAAGAGGGTACTAATAAACTAAAAGGTTTGAAAGCATCGCAAGCGGAAGTAATATTAATTACACTTGAAAATTTATTTCTCAAAATGCAAGCATTACAATAGGCAATACATCTACAATTACATTTAAAGCATTAATGTTCAATATGAATGGGAATAAATATGTTACTAATACAGGATCAATAAAATGTCTCTGTCATTGGATAGCTAAAAGCTCAGATGTGACTAATGTCTGTGTCATTGTATAGCTTAAAGCTCAGATGTGACAAATTTTCAAAAAATGCCTATTCAAATTTGTTTTTCCATTGTCAAATGTTTGTATGCTTTATTGCAGAGGTAAAAAGAAGGTGGTTGACAATATTTAACACATTAGACTTTCTTAAAAGATTGGAAGTCAATTTTGCTTTTAAAAATCTTGAACCAAAATAGCAAGACAATCAATTAATTCACTTACAATTCTGTTGTTAAGAGGTTTTAACACATTGACGGACAACACTTGTGGGAAAATTTCGGAAAACAGAGGTTCATCAGTAATAAAAAATTATAGTCTTTGGGTGTGACACTATCAATTATAGAAGTGTTTGCGTTGTGACACAAATAGACAAGCTACATACTACTGCAATAAAATACTTGACTTCCCATTCCGTTGTGTCACATCACGCCACTGACTGAAAGACGTATATGTATGTACGTTGTGTCATATCACATCTCTAAAACGACACTAACAGAGGTTGTGTCATAATTTTACACATCTCCTCTAAATAATGTGCTGTGTCATATGACATCTTCTCTAAATAATGTCAATGGACGCTGTGTCATATGACATCTCCTTTAAATAATGTCAATAGACGCTGTGTCATATGACATCTCCTCTAAATAATGTCAATAGACGCTGTGTCATATCACATCTCCTCTAAAAAGAAATCAATAGATGTTGTTTCCGTGAATGTGTTAATAGCTGTTAAATGAATTACGTTGATGTTTATCACTTTTTAAGAGAAGCCTATAAACCTAACAGACATTAAGCATAACTTGTTCTGAAAAGGGAGTAACTCGTTACGGGTTGTGAGTTTTATACTCCATCCATCCGCCTAATAGTCTAGATGAGAAATAGACCACCTCAAAACACCTTTACCTTCAGAAAAATGTTCTAGAAATAAAACAATGATTATAGATAACACAAAAATATACGAGCCAATTTACATATCATACTATTATCAAGTAAGAGCTTAAAATACATTACATATATCAAAAAGTAATACATATGTCCAAGGATTTGATGGATATGTTGCAGTCAAAATGATTAATAGGTCAATACGCATTGTACGCAAGCATTATTCATAATGCGGTCACTATCACTTGTTTTAGATTGGCTCAAATGATTATTATTTATATTATTATAGAACGCCGACTTTCAGGCATTCTGTAACACAATTCCTAGGTGAAGTGTGAACATTACTTAATACATTACCGGTTGATTCTAGGCATTCTATTCTATTTGTAACTCTGCTCAACTTCTGTAGGCTTAGTGAATAATGGTTTCTTGTACAATGCGTAATCCCTATAATCGCTGGGTGCCTAACAGATATATTATGCCGAAATAATGCTTGCCACAGTTACATATTATGAATAAAAATTACGCTACATTAAAAATAATAATCCTGTCTTACAATGCGTGTTTTTTTGTGAAACCCGATAAGAACAAAAAAAGATGAAACATTTACGACTTTAAAATATGGAACACATAATAAAAAAAATAAATCAGTCTTTTGCATTAAAAATTTATTTTAACTCCTTTTGCAATTGAATCGGAGGCACCACCAAGAAATGACATTCAGTGTGGTTATAATATATCCACTCAAATTATATAATATACAAGGCGGGTCAATATACGGGCATTTTACATAATACATAATTATTAAAGTTATCAGATAAAATATTTCAGTTTAATTTAATATAATATGCAATAACTAGCCCCTGATTTCATAATAATGTATTATTTTAACATTCGTCCGCCATTCCTACCATTATCTATTTAAGCCGTACCTTTCAACGGTGTCAACAAATTGATGGAGTTATGATTACTGTTTCGCCTTCCAAAGGCTCTATCAAGCAGTGACGTCTGTTAGTACAATATGTCTACCTATGAGAGTTGTTTAAATTAAAGCCACCAATGGGAAGATCTGCATACATATGGATCCATTACAAAATGCATTTATATAATAATATGAAATAGAGTCAACCCTCGTAGGGTACCTTCCTCTTTAACACTTACATTAATCAATCATTCTCATATTACTTAATCATTCTCACATTACCCAATCATTAAAATAAACAATAACACCGCATGATGATAATAAACAAGCCAACCAATCACACATAATAATATTATTAATCAATCATTCTTACAGTTACCCAATGAGTTATCCAGAGTAACATCACATAATAGTATAATTCTCATATTACTCACAGTTACAAAGAGTAACAACAAATTAACATTATCACTTTCGTATTTGTCACAGTTAAACAAAATAGTAACACTACATAATAGTATAATTCTCATATTACTCACAATTACAAAGAGTAACACCGAATTAACATTGTCAATTTTATATTACTCACAGTCAAACAAAGAGGAACACTACATAATATTGTAATTCTCATATTACTCACAGTTAATCAAAAAGAAACACCGAATAATATAATCACTCTTCTATTACTCACAGTTTAACAATGAGTAACACTATGTATCACTCCTATAATACTCACAGTTAAACAAAGAGTACTAGGTAATATTATCGCTCTCATATTACTCACAAGTAAGCAAAGAATAACACTACATAATAGTATCACTCTCATATTACTTAGAGTTAAACAAAGAATAACACTATGTAATATTATCACTCACATATTATTCGCAGTTGAACAAAGAGTAACAACCACCACATGACAATATTAACCATCATTCTCACGTTACTCGATAATTTAAATGAGTGACAAATCACAACACAGACATACAATAAACACATTGAGATGCACAAGAGAATTTCATTATAATGCAAAGGAATTGGAAATACAAAAAATACACAATAATAATAATCGTAATAATAAACGGAAGATATGTACCCATTTGTGAGAATATTTCCACACCGTCTAACTTTAAATTCTTCAGCACTAATAATTAATAATAATAACACATTGATTCTTAGAACTCGCAGTAAATAGCGTCTGTTTTCACGATAATCATGTTTTATGTACAGTTAGTTTGTGGATCGCACGTGCGGCGCGGGTGATTGAGCAACGTGGGGCGCCGGGCCGCGGACGGTGGGGGAGGAAGTGGCGGCCATGGGAGTCGCGGGGTGAAGAGTCAGAGTCAGTCGCCGCGGCCGCCCTATGAGTCAGTCACGGTCTGTGTTCGTGTAGTATCTTCCACTCTGGAACGTGCCGCAAATATACTATATATTATTTTAATTAATTAATTGTGAAATAACACAAATTAATCAAATAAAATTTATTTGCGCACGCCGGGTTCGAACCCGCGACCTTCGGAATGGCAGTCCAATGCGTTACCACTGGACTATGCCGGCCGTCAAATATAATATGCATATCTCCCATAATCACTTAGCTCTCAGGCCCATTGCGCGAACACATCGTATCTCCATTGCTTCAGGTTATTCTTGACTGTACACCAATTCCTTTATGAAATTTCATCCACTCGCTAGGCCGGCAGATTTGTCGTCTTTTTTTTAATTTTCGTTCACGTCCGCTAGATTGTGACGATCCTGTAATGACCCCACGATATCGGTAGGGTGATTATGACGGCCAATTCACCGTCCTAGCGGGCGGGAATGAGATTTTTTTTTTCACCACTCGACTTGCAAAGCAAAATAATGTTCCCTTATTTTTTGTAAGAATTACTCATTGTATTAATTTCCAATATTCAAGATTACTTATAGGACTTTTCTCTTATTATTATTCTATTCTATTGCTGTCCTAGCGGGCGTAGGTGTAACTTTAGAAGGCGTGTGCGGATGAAGGTTAAAGTTCACAAAAGTTGTTATTGGTTGTTTGGCAAAGTCTCCCAGTTCCATAAGGTGGTAATACACTTGTAGGTATCTTGAGCCAGTTCTCTCCTTTATTCTTCTTCACTCTTCCTATCTGTTAGTGTCACAGAGAGGGTGGTACCTGATATAAGCACGCTCCGGCCAGTCCTCAATCTTCGTCATCTTGGCGGAAGAAGTCGAGCTTGAGCTGTGGGATGGGGATGGCCACCTCCATGCCGAAGGCCGGCTGCTGCTTCTCCAGGGGCTGCTCCCGGAGGGCTGAGGAGGACATTCATCTTCATTAGTGTCGGATAATGGCGGGACAAGACACAAATAGGGATTAGTGAAGAATGGGGGAGGGGATAGAATGGACGGTAAAGGGAAACATGTCTTAGATGGGAAAGTAAGATATAATGGAATCATATCTTACCATCCATTCCTCGCCTTTTCACCCCTCCACCTTCACGTCAACACTTAACACATTAAAATCCATCATTGGTTTTATTTTGGCTATATAATACTTATGTACAAACTGAAATAAATGTAAGCTGACGATTTCCCAAAAATTAATAAATGAATAAAGTAATGTCAAGTTAGTATATTTTTCCCTGAGGAAGGAATGAATGGTTGTTCCCAAACCGGTCGGTTTATATAAAAAAATATATAGTGGTTCAAACAAAGTAACATTGTTTCGTTATTTATACATAATGGATAACCACAAAGTTATGGCAGAAATGTATTTAGTGTATTTTAGATAATGATTGGACACAATGGTGGACATTGGTGGAGTGAATAAGTGATTAACCTGTCATATGCCCGGAAATTCCAAGCTTTTTTGAAAAAAACCGCGCGCAAATTACTCTCCTGCCTTTTGGTCAAACATCCGTTTAAAAACAAAGAAATTGTTTATTTTGCGATTGTTTTCTGTTTATCAGATAATGTATCTTATTATTCATATATATTACATGATAATAT
This sequence comes from Hesperophylax magnus, assembly GCA_026573805.1. NCBI lineage: Eukaryota > Metazoa > Arthropoda > Insecta > Trichoptera > Limnephilidae > Hesperophylax > Hesperophylax magnus. The sequence continues at coordinate 4,635,168 of JAIUSX010000088.1, forward strand.
TGTTACAAGTTTTCCCAGAATAGCTAACTTTAACAAAAAAAATGTGTAAAAATTTTCCCATTCGGCAAACAAATGTAAAAAAAATATATTCATAAGAAAATTAACTAATTTTTTTATTTCTACACAAACCTGAATAGACACCCCTCGTGAAAAAAAATAATCCAAAGGTTTTTTCGAAGAAGTAATGCCATTGACACTTCTTTGAAAATGTAAAATATTTTCATTTATTCAAAAAAAAAATCAAACGTCAAGTGTCCACTTAAAATTTTTTTGTGTCGTATTTTATAAGTATATGATAACAATTCTTCCAGATTTCGGTAGTTTATACAACTGTTGTTACTAATAATATTATTTTGTACAAGAAACCTGTAAATAAATAATGCTAAAAATAAAATTATTCATTAGGACGTAAAAATTTTGACATTTCTACAATAAACTTACAAAGCTAATTTTCATTACTTTTCTTGGGTGAAATATTATAAAAATTACATCAAAATAATGTAGATAAAACTATCTTTCTGATGATACCTCAAATATATTATTTCCACAATAAATTTATATCAAAAATAATGAAAGAAGTAAGAGGTTACCTTACAAGAATTCGCGATGTTTTTGCACTGCTGTCCTTTGCAAAGGCCGCCGACTGCGTGTACAGATGTGTTTGGAAAGAACAGGGTGACAAAAAAATCATGACTCGGGGAATAAAAATAAAATTTGCTAATATTTTTTTATTAATATTTATTTATTTATTTAAATATGTTTTTTTTTTAATTCAGATACTGTGTGGTTCAAAATAAATAAGAAAAAAAAATCATCATATTTATTTCAGTTTTAGAACAGGTACATGAAACACGTTTTTTTAATCTTTGCCGAGAGACTGCGAAAAAAATCATTTTTCACATACATAAATTTATTATTATAATATTCAAATTTTTAGACACTGTTTCTGTCCTCCTCAAAAGTGGAAGATACAATGAATGGAAACGAAAATTCAAACAATGCAAAGATGCACAATGCACTTGTTTCAGTAAACATTTTTATTCAAATAATGCACAAATACACCCATTCAATAAATAATTAAAACCATAAATAACAACAACCAGTGCCAAATTACAATCACAGATAACAAAATCCAAGTAACAAATGATAACACACATTCAACAAATAACAACCGCAACCAACATTCAAAGAACAATAACATTATAACAAACAATAACATTATGGCAAACAATAACATTATAACAAACAATAACATTATAACAAACAATAACATTATAACAAACAATAACATTATAACAAACAATAACATTATAACAAACAATAACATTATAACAAACAATAACATTATAACAAACAATAACATTATAACAAACAATAACATTATAACAAACAATAACATTATAACAAACAACAACACTAATGCAAGAAATAGCGACACAATTCCTGAACTGTAATTATGGGACTGCCACTATTAGGTATGATGAATTTCCTCTTCATGGCAATTTTTAAAATTTTGTATAAAAAAAAGAATCTAAATGGAAAAGAACAATTTGAAAAAAAAATTATAAATGTGAAGGTGGAGAAATCCTCGGACCAGGTGAAGGTCTGCTCCTCTGGATTCTCCTCCTCCCCCTCCTCCAAAGGCTCCAACTCATCCTCAGGAACATCCATATCCACCATTGACGGAAGTTCTACATCACCGGCGAGGGATTCATCCTCGCTATCAGTGAATCCGTAGAACTCCGCAACGATGTGGTCGGTTTCCTATAGACAGAAAGAAAAGAAAAAAAATATATATACAGCTATGTAAAGCGTCCTTGAGGTAATACAAGACAAAAATGGCGCTGTAAAAGTTAGCCAAGTGTTATTATAATTACCTGAGTATTTGGAGCCCGATGCGTAGAGGAGGTTGATGGTCTCGGGTCAGCCTGCCATCCCGGAATCTGAAATTATAATGTATTATAATATAATCATCAATACGCGTATAAATATTTTATAGCTAAACAAAAAAAAAGTTTGTTAGTACTTTTTTGCACACCCTATATAACTGATCTAATTTTGTGATATTTATTACCATTTTTATAAATAAAAAATAATATTTCTAATAAATATTATTAGAAATAAATATTTCTAATAAATAATGTATTTTGTAAGAACCCTATATCTCCCATACAAAATTTGAATTTGTAAAAAACGTTGATATCTGCGCGCGCAGATAGACGTGCGTTTTACGCAGGCGCGGATATTATTTCAAGATGGCCTCTCACACATACATATAAACAGTTCACGTGTATTTGTGCAGGTTTCCGATGTCTCGTATTTATTTAATTAAAAAATATTAACTAAATATTGACGAAACTAGGGCTTTTATACACAATCTCAATAGTTTTCTTTACATAATAATCTACAATCCTTATTAGATTATGCAATATTTACGTAAATATCGATAGAGAAATGTAAAAATATTTCTTGGCAGATTTTTAGCGGTCGGAGACATCGGAATATCATTTTTAGTAAAATATTAACTAAATATGGACAAATCGAAGGCTGTGGTATATGTTCTCAATTGATTTATCTGCAAAATGAGATACGAAACAAAGCAAATCACACAATATATGACGAGACATAGCTAGAAATAAAACGAAAATTTTTATCACGAAAACATGGCGTATACTTTGACGTAATATTTTGTCGGTTATTTTGAGTTTTCGTATTTTAAATTTACCGAAACACATGCCGTGAACAATAAACTATGTATAAAAAAAACATTACTTACGTTTTATTGATCAATTACTTCGTTTTGGCGCTTTAAAATAGGACCGCGATGTTTCACTTTGACAGTTATTTTTTGTTGTGTGGCATTCCAGCGAAAAAATTAAATTTAGATGTGGAAGAAGCTTCAAGTGTTTCTGAAATATGATGCGTAAAGAACGAGAATAGCTCAAGCGATTAAGACCTTGTTCTCCATACAAATTCTTTGTACAAAAGGGTTAAAATCGCATATAAATTTTTTTTTTTTTTTTTTTTTTTTTAAAGTTGTATAGGCCGCGCATATGCGGTCCCGGCATACGAGGTGTTAAGGCTTACCTCTCCACCGCTGTAAGACCTGGCTGTAGAAGAAGGCGCGGTCAAGTTTCTTGAGCTCATTATTGACATGCACCAAGCCCAGGTAGTCATACTCCAGTCCGGAATACCTCTCTCCAAACAGTTTTAGATAATGATTGGACACAATGGTGGACATTGGTGGAGTGAATAAGTGATTAAGGCTTACCTCTCCACCGCTGTAAGACCTGGCTGTAGAAGAAGGCGCGGTCAGGTTTCTTGAGCTCATTATTGACATGCACCAAGCCCAGGTAGTCATACTCCAGTCCGGAATACCTCTCTCCAAACAGTTTTAGATAATGATTGGACACAATGGTGGACATTGGTGGAGTGAATAAGTGATTAAGGCTTACCTCTCCACCGCTGTAAGACCTGGCTGTAGAAGAAGGCGCGGTCAGGTTTCTTGAGCTCATTATTGACATGCACCAAGCCCAGGTAGTCATACTCCAGTCCGAAATACCTCTCTCCAAACAGTTTTAGATAATGATTGGAAACAATGGTGGACATTGGTGGAGTGAATAAGTGATTAAGGCTTACCTCTCCACCGCTGTAAGACCTGGCTGTAGAAGAAGGCGCGGTCAGGTTTCTTGAGCTCATTATTAACATGCACCAAGCCCAGGTAGTCATACTCCAGTCCGGAATACCTCTCTCCAAACAGTTTTAAACCTACAACAATAATTACATTACTGTGTTAAAAGTTATCTAAAGACAACATTATTACAAAACTAGCTGACGTGTACCAGACGTTGCAAGACTTTTCTCTACTTTCAATAAATGTAGTATCCATGTATTATATATGACTTCCAGAAGAAATTCTCTAAATGATAGTGAAAACCTTATCAAACTCCATTGCATAATTTAGAAGAACTAAGCGCACAAACAGAGAGACGTGGATAGTGACTTTGTTTTATACTACTTAGAGTTACAATAAGTTACATTAAGCCACAAATAAGGTTTTCACAAATGAAATTTCGTAATTTCAGTCTCCTGAAATTTAAATTGAAAATGGAAAAAACAATGTGGTCAACGAGGTACGAAAGCCGCCTGCTAGCCGTTTTCTAAAGTTTGTTAATTGATAACTATGTACCACCGTTATAAAATAGATTATTTATTTATTCGAGACACAAACAGGATATTTATAAAAACATTAATTATGGATTACAAAATAAAGAAAATACAATTATAAATATCCCTAGACTAATGTGTCTGCAGCAATCACATTTGCACATTCACATAAGCAAACATGTAAAACAATGACAGTATTTATATACAAAACTTAAAACTTATTCATAGGTATATTTTGCAATTCCCATTGTCTTATAATTAAGCCTCAAGCATTCGCACTTTGAAATGGCAGTATTTTTCTAAAATTTGTTTGTTATTGTTAAAACACAAACTTGTTGAGTAACTTGCGGACACTGAGTGCCCCCTGGGTGGAAAATAATGATTTCAAAAGGTGACGGGCTTTTTTCGAAAAGCGCGGCCAATTTGAATTGCATACGCATATCCAAAGGTTGAATTCCATGACAATGATAATATGAAAAAGGACTCACTAATAGCAATAGATCTGAAGTAAAGCTTTTCTGCATCAGCGTACATGTTCATATGATAGTTGTAGAGGGAAGCCAAGTGTCCTATTGATAGTCCTACTTCATAGTCATCGGTTCCTAGCAATTGTTCCTTTATTGAGATGGCTCTTAGTTGCATTTCTTCTGCCTCCTGCAATACAAAACAAAACTATGTTTCATTTACAAATTAAATTTAGCAAAAAAATACAAGAAAAGAGAAGATCAGGAATGTGCAGTCTACTTTAAGCAATGATCCTGGCTCAAAACCCTATACATATTGCACATTCATATTAGCCACTAATCCAAACGGAAATGTTGATAAAATACTAAAACCACCATAAAAGTCTGACCGATGACCAGCGAAGTTCAGCTGATATAAGTGACTTTAAGCCATAGGGATACACAGTTCGCTTTCGGTAATGTCTCCTGCTTTCACAACATTGCTCCTCTGGTATATGACACTTCTTCCTCAGGAATATGCAATTATCCGATGCTCTGTGTACTCACATGATGTGTTGTGTACTCACATCTCAAACAAGTCGTCGAGCACAGTCCGTAAACATCGCAAATGACATCACGAAATCTGCTCATCGTTGAATTCTCGAAAGATCAAAACTAGAATGCTTTCATAATCTCAATCATAACCAAACAGTTGCTGAAGCTGTCATTTTTATACCATGTCATTCTTTATTGACTGTTTTGTTCCTAGCATTGATCTAAAGCACACAAATTGTTACAAAATATTGTAATGGGATAATCATACTTGATTATATTTATTATTTGGTGCGGACGCGTTATATCTGGCGGCACTGACGGACAGCTGCTCCAAGTTTGGCTGACAGAATAATACAACATGACACGGCAGTTTTCTAGTGACAGCGCTTGCGGTCAGACGTGCAGGAAAAGAAACTCCGCGGTTTGGCGTTCGACACGAATTCGTGAGATTCCTCCATCATGCATGCATTTCTTTAGATTTTATTTTAAATTGGTTTACTATAATTTTAATGATAAATTCATCTTCATTATATGGAACTGCTGGCGCCCAAATGAATAATCTCGTAATGAGGTGCAATTTTAGAATTCATTTCTTCATCATCAATTTTTAACCAAATCACCATAACAGTTTCTTTTAATATAAAAATAATACCGACCCACTAATTTTTCATAGAGGTTAGTCACACCCTGGGATTATTTCTATTTATTCATTTTTTTGTCTCATGCTAACGATTATAATTGTACAGTAATACTCTTAATTGATCTTTTATTTAAGGTTTACATCCTTATTCTTGACACTTTAAGTAAGACTAAATTCAAGTTTACAACTTCCAACACAAGTGACACCATATTTAAAGTATCGACGAAGTGAGTGAAAACAACCTCGCCCGACTCGCCGCAGGAGATTGGCACCGCCAACAAGTTTATTAAATGTCGGCAACGTGAGCCTGTATACGAACTTCCGCACAGATGTATGGTGGTAGTCGCCGCGATACTTGAATCATCGAGTATCGGATACTTGCATATCCCTGTGAATGAAGGACTTAATGGTAACACTTTGCAACATTTATCAATGATCCTTATGACAGCTTGAGAGCCATTTTTGTAAGGTGCATGACAGCGAATTTGAGGATATTACCAAGATGGCCGACGCAGCTTTATGGTTCAACAAAGGACAACTGTGGTAGAGCAGCAATAGTCCTGTTCAGTCTATAATATTTACCCACAGTAAGACTCCTTCAACAGGGTGAGACACACAACAAGACAAGGTGTAGTACAAGACGTACCTTGAACTTCTGCATGCTCTGGTAGAGGCGTCCCAGGTTGCCGTAGTGCTTGGCGGTCTGCACATTCATTTCCCCGAAGGCCATGAGGGAGAGGCGCAGAGCGGCACGGTGCAGTGTCTCCGACTCGGCCAAGAGGTCTGCTACTGCAATCACTCCATAAATATCACACACTCACTACACAATACACACATAACTATACCATGAACACACATTGGAATTAGAATCTCAGAATCAATTAATTAACTTAACTGATGTAGGTAGGTAGTGAAAAAAGAACAAGTGACCAAAAGTTTATTGTTGAAGTTTACATAATACTGTTTTTATTTAATTTACTTAAATGTGATGATTTTTGTATTTTGTCACCTCAGTTGGACAAGATTCTAGTTGACTTTTTTTTTTCAAAAATGACCTTTGAATGCAAAACCATTTCTTTTGCTCATTTCTATAACCAAAATAACTTTCACAACCATTGGTGTTGTATTTCCGTAGATACTTGTATGACGTAGTTCTAACATCAAGTTTTTACAGCTTCTATTTATTTTACAAGGTTCTAACATCACTTTGAACCTTTAGCAGTTGAAATTTTGTTTGGTGAGGTCTCAAAGTTTTTAAGACGATTTCTCATGTTTTTTAATATTTTCTGATTTTGAGGTTCAATCTTGAGTAAAGTATTTTAGTGAACATATTTTAAAGGAAAGTATTTCATTATAATATGGCCCGATCTTGGAATGGCATTAGGGAAATGTAGTTAGAACCTTATGCAATGAAGTATTATGCCCTAGCTGGTTTCATATGGTTCTATCTGCATGCTTAGGTATGTTCTAAAATGGTAGGTATAATCCCATTTAAGTATTTTCCTTTAAAATATGTTAAACTAAAATACTTTACAAAAGATTGTACTTCAAAATCAGAAATCGGTAAATAGATAATGAGAAATCGTCCTAAAAACGTTGACACCTCATTTCTCAGAAAAAGGTAAAATGAAGTTAGAACCCTGTCCAATTGAGGTGACGATTTATTAGAAATGAAAATTAAATACAACAAGACTGTCCTAAACCAAAAGGGCATAAGAGAAAAAAATTATATGAAAAAATTTAACAGAAAAACTAGATCCTTAATTTGAAAAATGTTGTAAAGGAAATTCGGAGAGGAAAATGAAGAGGATGGACAAGAGCAAGGTTGGTTAGAAAGTACCTGGCTAATCAGAACTAGTTACTAAACACAGCTGTATCAATTTGAAGCTTCAAGTGATAAAGGTGTCTACAGACAACTGGCCGGCGTAGGTACTACTGAAGTCATCGCGTCGAAAGGCTCAGCTGTTCTAGCATTCTCTCCTTAAGTCAAACCTATTATTTGTTACCTTCTCAGATATTTTTTTAAAACTAAAGATAAACGGCTGGGCAAACCAGTCGTCTGTAGCGGCTTTAACGCTAATACATAAAAAGGACAACACTGACCTCCGGAATTCCTTCCTGGTGGGGTGTCCAGTGCGATCTCCTCAAGGATGAGCGCCTTCACTCTCTTGGCGGTTGCCAGCATCAGATGGGTGGGGGGCAGCATTGCCTGCAAAGCAAACAAAAAGGGTTAGGTATCACCAACACTAGAAGCACTCCAATTTATTATGGACGGGTAGTGTGTAGGAACCCAAATTACATAATAATTTACCCACATTTCTATTATCAAGATTACTTCATCGCATTAGTTCTGTTTTTCCCATTAATTTTTTAACCTTCCCACTACCAACAGGGGTCCACAAAATTTATGAAATCACTGTCTTCCATGTATAATTTTAAATAGACTTTATAATTTTGGATTTTTTTTGCATTCCTACAACAAAACCTATAAATCTACCACTAATTAAAGTACTAGATTAAAACAGTTTTTTTGTTTATATGTAAGCATCATTTCTTGCCACAAATAATATTTTTTGCGCTCTGGAACCATAACAAAACTGTTTCCGCCATTCTATCTCCCTCGTTCACGCTATTACCAAAGCTGCCTGAGGGGGTAAGGTAATCTACGTAAGAATCCTGCTGCCCATCACTGCTCATCACACGCGGTAAGTTACGCCATGTTCCTTAATAAATAAAGATCACGAAAACACTTTAACCCCCTTACTAATAAACGTGTTTAAAATTTTACACAACTGATAAACAACCATTTACCCTACAATCAGTTGTGCTAAATTAAAAGCACGTTTATTAGAAGGCCAAAAATGTGTAAACTGCCATAAGAATAATTATGTGTAATAAAATTTACGAATAAATCGAAAAAATTAACCTGTAAAAAAAACAAAGTATTTATTTTAAATTATAATAAATAAAAATTTAAGTTAGTTTGACTGAGGATTGAGCCTTCCTACCAAGGAACTGTTTCGGCTCCATCAGATGTCGGGAAGTGGGTTAATTTCCGCTTCCAAGATTTGCATTCATTCATTCCTCAAAACAAAAGTGAAATTTAAATAGATGTATTTAAAAATGGCATGCAAAAGGTTAATGTAATCATTTTTTTACTGTTACAAGATTTCTGGCACAGTTTTGTAGCAAACAAATTTTATATAAAACATTGTTTGGAACAAGAATGCTTAGGTGCTTGATTCTACAGGATCCCAGTATACTTTTTGGAATTGTCAAATCAATTGGTTTGGGTCGCTTTTCTGGTAGAATTTCGCAACTTACAAAGTTTCCATCATGAGCGAGTGTACTCTGATACAGATTAAGCTTTCATAGTGGAAGAAGACTGCTGTATCGATATTAGTATATGAGCTCACCCATGGATGGCATTAGATTAGTATATTAGGTTAGCCATAGACTACATTAACTCTCGAGAATAATAGGATAATAAATAAGGTGGCGACCTCAAGGTCGGGGTCCAGATTATTCTAACAGCCTGCTAATTAAGATATCAGAGCCCATTGTAAATCTATCAAAGTCCAAAGCGTTTTGTGGAAGCCGGTATTTTATTGACGATGAGAGCTGTGAGAAAATTCAAGAGATACCGATTCACCAATGTTAGTCATGTTTAACATTTTGTTAGGAAGAACAAGGTGAAATAAGTCTTACCTCCATGATCTTGATGGCCTTGTCAGCCTCCTCGCGCGCTTTGAAAAAGCGGCCTGACGAGTATTCGTGCACGTACAGAGCGTAGGACAAGTCTTCATGCGCCATGGCCAGCACCAGGTTCTTCTCGCAGAACATGGACATCAGCATGTGCAGGGCTTCCTGATGAACAAAACAAACAAAGCATTTTGCATCAATAAACTGTACTCGAACTGCAGCTGAGAGTTCCTTTTCTATACCTCTATTGGGCATAGAAATCCAAAATTCGAATTAACGAATTCCCAAGCAATTTGAAATTTTAAGAGAACGAAAATTGTTGCAGATAATTCGAGTTCCGCGGCCGCCCCGTATTTAGGTAGGTTTTCAAAGTCAATTCGTAAAAATATGACAAATTTCCGTGTAAATCAATATTTCGCGGTCGGCCCGTTGGATACAGATTTATGAAATAATAATGCGAAATAGAACAATTTATAAGAGCGTAATGAAAATACTACCGCGTTTTAGTCCTCTTCGTAAAACGCCGACCAGTGAAATTTATATTTATGAAATAATATTATGATATATTTCTGCACAAATTGAATTTTTTCAAATTACACGGACACGGACATTTTCATACATGGACAAAAATACATTTCTTTTAGGCAAAATTATCAAGGCAGGGAATTCCTGAATTTCCTTGTTGCTCTGTTACGTTGCTTATAAGGAAGAGGAAGAAGTTAAGATGAGTTATAAGCAGTATGCTTTTACTGGTCAATTTATATTGCTGTGTAAATATGAGATATTCTAGTTGGCCAAGTGGCCTACCAATTACCGCTGTATATCTACACGGAGGTTCGCACACAAGCATATGTTGCCGATATTTAGTAAACACATCGCAACCAACAAGACGAGGTTGTGCCTTCTCATGTCGTTGAAACTAACATAGCGTCACTTGTGTCAGATATTGGAGTTGCAATATTATATACGAATGTGGTTTTATTGTGGACTGAAATCAAAATCTGACACAACTATTGGGGTTGCTGTGGTTAACAGTTAGAATTGGAAAAGGATTCCGACTTACTCTTGGCCTTTTCGATCGATGTTATGGCCATGAGAGACAATGCTGGTTATCACTGCACAAGCTTCCGTAATAGACTCGAATTAATCATACTGAAGGGAGATGTTCACTGCACTGGTTTTCTTAACACACTGGTAATGTATAAATAAATTGTTGCAATATCAATGAATGTAGGTTAAACCACACTGTCAGACGGGGACAGGTAATTGGGTGGAGGAATGCAGGAACTTATGTTAAAGGGAGAGGTGTATAGATATTTTGTAACAATGCATGCGTGTGCTTTAAATCAATGGTATTAACAAAACAGTCCATAAGGAATGACAGGATATAAAAATTATAGCTACGGCAACTGTTAGGTTGTGAGTGAAACATTCTAGTTTTGACATTTTGAGGATTTGAGGATTTAACGATGATGAGTGACGAAACAGGGCATGTGATTTCAGTACCTGTACGGATTGTGTGCAACAAGTTGTTAGCGACTTAGGAAGACGTGCCTAAGAAATCTCAGATACCATGGGAGCAATAATATTGAGGAAACAGGAGACATTGTCGAATGCACAAGAAAACCCTGGTGAACTTCAAGAAAAGGACTATGATCGAATTTGTGCATCATGAAGCCTGTCTTGCCGTATATCTAAAGGACTTCCACATTATTATAGTGACTCACCTCGTAGACTGTGACGCTGTCCAGTATGGAGTCCACGTTGAGCAGGTAGAAGCCGTAGTCCAGCAGCGTGAGGGAGTAGCGCGGGTCGGTGGTGCCGAGCCACAGCCGAGCCAGTGCCACGGCCTCGCGCATCAGCATACCCGCGCGGCTGAACTCGCGCATCATGACGCATGCCTTGCCGCATATCCGAAGGACATCCACCGTTATTCTGAAATGGAGTAGTAAAAACATACTTTAATGCACACAAGAAGATGAACACATTCGTTAATCGTCTTGCAAATACTTTCGATTCTTGCCGATTACCATGCGACATTAAACATCATGCATGTGGGTTGGTGACTTTGGCCTGAACAGCGACGATATTACAATATACTAGCACACCTGTTAAAAATCACGGAATATTATAATTCCAATTTTGGAAAAGACAATTAAAATAATTTTCTGTTAAAACATTATATTATAGATAGGTACCTACGTTATTAGTACATAATTATTATAAAAAAAATCAGTGCCAATTTTGAACATGACACTTAAATTCAAAGCAAATTTGAATTCAATAAACGCATAGAATAACACAATAAAAAATAACACAAGTGTTGTGTGAATGTTTTGTGATCCAAATTAGAAATTTCTATTAGAAACTGCACTATTATTGTAAGATTATTCTTTCAACAATGTCATTGTTACTGACTTACATATAGTTATATAACTTACTAATGATACTGTACCGGACGTTGTACCTCGACCGACTTTAAATTAATTTGCATAAATTTGAATTTACGCAGAGGTAGTTCCTTTACAAACTTACTTCTGCGCATCTTCGAATTTATGCAACAAATTCCTTCTCTAAACTTGTATAAACTGTAAAAATTGATTAATAAATAAAACCACGGGGTCAAGCAGTCATCATTATAGACAAAAAACAAAGGCTTGACCCCCCAAATACCCTCTTATAATTAAAATACCTAAATGTTCAAAATTTGTACAAAAACATGGATGACTTGCATGAAGTCTGAATTTGTGCAAACGCAGTTTCCTTTACAAAACTCGCCGTTTGCACAAAGTCGAAATTTATGCAAAGCTTCCCTTTAAAATATCTATATGTAAATGTCTATTTGTGCAAACTCACAAGATATCTGAAAATAAAATATGACCCGGGCAGGCGGATTGAGGAAACAGTCAGGGGAACCAGGCAATTTCGTCCGCTAGCGCGTTGCGCAACAACGGCGCGTTCATCGCTCTGCCCTATGACGATTCCGGGAACTCGAAATAATTCTCGGAATCTCTCGCAAACAAGGGGAGAGCAGGGCCCGTTGGCCCTTTAAAAAGCGGACAAATTGCACAATTCCGCAGAGATCCAAAAACCATCGCCTCGACAACATCTCTCCTGGACTGCCCCTGACTGCCTCTTCAAGCCTCTTCTCTGCCCTGGGACCTTCACTTCAACCTGGCCTTCTTCTTTCTCCTGGCTCCCTGGTGCTCACCAAGAAGAAGCATTTTGCAAAAGTCGAAACGTCCTTTGTCAGGGCGCAAGTTCCCCCCTACCTTATACCTTTCTCCCATAATCTCCCACATTTTCCCCATTTCTCCCTTTCCCTTTATTTTTTCTTCACATTTTCCCCCTTTCCTCATATTTTCCCCATTTTTCCCTTTCCTCATATTTTTCCCCATTTCTCCCACATTTTTCCCCATTTTTCCCGCAACGCAGATCGTCGCACACGGCCCAGTCCACAGTCTGCGGCTACACGGGGCGAAGGGGATGTGCACCTCCGACGCCCGCTCCCAACGCGTGAAGCTGACGATCCGGGGCGCTGGACTGGAACCCACCTTCACCATCACCGCCCACACAGTAGCTGACCTGAGCCTGCCGGAGCAGCGCGTTCCTGGAAGACGCGTCACCCCAAAACTCTTATGTGTCCCAAGTATGGTGTCCCTCAAGGTAGCGTCCTTGGTCCCCTTCTATTTCTCATTTACATAAATGAACTTACTGAGATTAAAATGGCATCTATCGACTATAAGATAATCAGTTATGCAGATGATACGGTAATTTTAGTCAAAGGTCCAAGTTGGGAAAAGGCCTTCAAAAATGCGGAAACCGGTATGTCAGAAATAAAAAATTGGCTCGACAAAAACTTACTTACCTTAAACATCTCCAAAACAAAATACCTAACTTTTAGCAAAACCATCACTGGGCAACCAAAAACCCTTCCGCCTTTATACCTACACCCATATACTCCCTCAAAATCTTCATACCACCTCTGCGAAAAAATAGAACATACTGACAACATCAAGTATCTAGGCTTAACAGTGGACCATAAATTGAACTGGGAACTTCACATTAACTCTCTCATAAAGAAAATACGTAAATTATCATTTATTTTTAAAACTATAAGAAATATCATGTCACAAAAACAATTAAAAAATGTTTACTTTGCGCTATGTCAAAGCCTTTTAACGTACGGGTTATCAGCCTGGGGGGGAGCCGCTAATAAGGTTTTTAAGCCCCTCAACACAACCCATAAAACATTAATTAGGATTATGTTCAAAAAACCATATATGCATCCAACGGAAAATCTCCTAATTACAAATAATATACTAGATATTAGGAAACTATTCATTAAAAAGATCATCCAAATAAACTGCATTAAATCCTCACCATGCCACGTAACTCACCCACATAACACAAGGGCAAAATCACAGAATCAACTTCAAGTGCCAAAAATTAATTCAACCTTTGCCAAAAAGCACGAATCCTTCCTAGCACCTTACATCTTCAACACCGTCCTAAAAGAAACCACTTACTGCAACACTCATAAACACCCAAACAGTTTACTAAAACATTTCAACACATGGTTACTACATAAAAAAAGGGCATGCATCAGCAAATTTCTAGCAATCCCTTCTTAGTCTAATTCTCATTCCTTATCTACAAACATGTGTTATTTACATTTATTTACTCTTTCTTATTAAAACTGCTTATGTTTTACGCATGCCTAGTTTATCAATACCTAATGCTCTTGTTTAAACTATTTTTTGAAATGTTATTATTATGTGATTTAGACGCTACCATTTTGTAAATTTAAAGTTCCTATGAAATTCTTGTTTTTATGTAACTATATATGTATATAACTATAGATGGAATTTGTATAAATGTATGTGTAAGCAAATATATGTACCCGCCTCAGAACAGAAATCTTCTAGTGAGGCGGGTTACTTTCATATTTGTTATATTGATCATGTTATTGCAATAAACGCCCGGGTTACGGCATTTAATAAAAAATAAAAAAATAAAATTAGAAGTACAAACTTGACGGGAGTGTCGGGTCTTAGCAGCTTGAGAGCGCGCGAGCTCCAGCAGTATGTCTGGCGGTAGTCGCTGCGCAGGAAGTGCAGCAGCGCGAACTCGCGGTACAGGCGCAGCATGAGGTCGCCAAGGGCGGGGGAGCCGGGCGCAGGCGGAGGCGGCGCCGCGTCCACTGCCCGGCAGTATGCGCGCTTCTCGCCCGCACACGGCTCCAGCGCCATGTAAGTCCTGAAGCTGGAAACACAATACTGTTAACTTCTCATATGCCGGGCCCGCATATGTGCGTTCCATACAACTTTCAAAAAAAAAAAAAAATTTATGTGCGATTTTGACCCTTATGTATAAAGAATTTGTCAACAAGGTCTCAATCGCTTGAGCTATTCTCGTTCTTTACGCATCATATTCCGGAAAGACTTGTAGCTTCTTCGATATCTTAATTTTAATTTTTCTGTGGGATGCTAACACAAAAAATAATAACGGTCAAAGTGTCACATCGCGGTTCTATTTTAAAGTGCCAAAACGAAGTAATTCATCAATAAAACGTAAGTAATGTTTTTTTTATACATAGTTTATTGTTCACGGCATGTGTTTCGGTAAATTTAAAATACGAAAACTCAAAATAACCGACAAAATATTACGTCAAAGTATGTCGCGATGTTTTCGTGATAAAATTTTCGTTTTATTTCTAGCTATGTTGCATCATATATTGTGTGATTTGCTTTGTTTCGTATCTCATTTTGCAGATAAATCAATTGAGAACATATACCACAGCCTTCGGTTTGTCCATATTTAGTTAATATTTTACAAAAAATAATATTCCAATGTCCCCCGCGCTAAAAAACTGTCCGAGAAATAATTTGACGTTTCTCCATCGATATTCACGTAAATATTGCCCAATCTCATAACGATTGTACATCATTATGTTAAGAAAACTATTGAGATTGTGTATAAAAGCCCTAGTTTCGTCAATATTTAGTTAATATTTTTTAATTAAATAAATACGAGACATCGGAAACCTGCACAAATACATGTGTACTGTTTATATGTATGTGCGAGAGGCCATCTTGAAATAATATCCGCGCCTGCGTAAAATGCACGTCAAACTGCGCGCGCAGATATCAACGTTTTTTACAAATTCAAATTTTGTATGGGAGATACAAGGTTCTTACAAAGTACATTATTTATTAGAAATATTTATTTCTAATAATATTTATTAGAAATATTATTTTTTATTTATAAAAATGGTAATAAATATCACAAAATTAGATCAGTTATATAGGGTGTGCAAAAAAGTACTAACAAACTTTTTTTTTGTTTAGGTATAAAATATTTATACGCGTATTGATGATTATATTATATAATGATATACATGATTGTTTCTATTGTTATAGAATGGAGATTCCAAGCGTGTCAACGGAGGAAGACACCACAGAAGAAAGATTTTCAGTCATTGCGACGGTATGTTGTGTATTAGTAGTAGTTCTATAGTGGTTGTACGCTTCATCCTTTCCAAAATTGAAAGACATTCGTGTAACAATTAATGTTTACAGTTTCAGATTCAGGGATGGCAGGCTGACCCGAGACCATCAACATCCTTTACGCATCGGGCTCCAAATACTCAGGTAATTATAATAACACTTGGCTAACTTTTACAGCGCCATTTTTGTCTTGTATTACCTCAAGGACGCTTTACATAGCTGTATATATATTTTTTTTCTTTTCTTTCTGTCTATAGAAAACCGACCACGTCGTTGCGGAGTTCTACGGATTCACTGATAGCGAGGATGAATCCCTCGCCGGTGATGTAGAACTTCCGTCAATGGTGGATATGGATGTTCCTGAGGATGAGTTGGAGCCTTTGGAGGAGGGGGAGGAGGAGAATCCAGAGGAGCAGACCTTCACCTGGTCCGAGGATTTCTCCACCTTCACATTTATAATTTTTTTTTCAAATCGTTTTTTTCCATTTAGATTCTTTTTTTTATACAAAATTTTAAAAATTGCCATGAAGAGGAAATTCATCATACCTAATAGTGGCAGTCCCATAATTACAGTTCAGGAATTGTGTCGCTATTTCTTGCATTAGTGTTGTTGTTTGTTATAATGTTATTTTTTGTTATAATGTTAATGTTTGTTATAATGTTATTGTTCTTTGAATGTTGGTTGCGGTTGTTATTTGTTACTTATGTGTTGTTGTTTATGGTTTTGGTTATTTGTTGAATGTGTGTTATCATTTGTTACTTGGATTTTGTTATCTGTGATTGTAATTTGGTACTGGTTGTTGTTATTTATGGTTTTAATTATTTATTGAATGGGTGTATTTGTGCATTATTTGAATAAAAATGTTTACTGAAACAAGGGCATTGTGCATCTTTGCATTGTTTGAATTTTCGTTTCCATTCATTGTATCTTCCACTTTTGAGGAGGACAGAAATGTGAGTGAAAAAAAAAACAGAAGTGTCTAAAAATTTGAATATTATAATAATAAATTTATGTATGTGAAAAATAATTTTTTTCGCAGTCTCTCGACCAAAGATTAAAAAAACGTGTTTCATGTACCTGTTCTAAAACTGAAATAAATATGATGATTTTTTTTTCTTATTTATTTTGAACCACACAGTATCTGAATTTAAAAAAAACGTATTTAAATAAATAAATAAATATTAATAAAAAAATATTAGCAAATTTTATTTTTATTCCCCGAGTCATGATTTTTTTGTCACCCTGTTCTTTCCAAACACATCTGTACACGCAGTCGGCGGCCTTTACAAAGGACAGCAGTGCAAAAACATCGCGAATTCTTGTAAGGTAACCTCTTACTTCTTTCATTATTTTTGATATAAATTGATTGTGGAAATAATAGATTTGAGGTATCATCAGAAAGATAGTTTTATCTACATTATTTTGATGTAATTTTTATAATATTTCACCCAAGAAAAGTGATGAAAATTAGCTTTATAAGTTTATCGTAGAAATGTCAAAATTTTTACGTCCTAATGAATAATTTTATTTTTAGCATTATTTATTTACAGGTTTCTTGTACAAAATAATATTATTAGTAACAACAGTTGTATAAACTACCGAAATCTGGAAGAATTGTTATCATATACTTATAAAATACGACACAAAAAAATTTTAAGTGGACACTTGACGTTTGATTTTTTTTTTGAATAAATGAAAATATTTTACATTTTCAAAGAAGTGTCAATGGCATTACTTCTTCGAAAAAACCTTTGGATTATTTTTTTTCACGAGGAGTGTCTATTCAGGTTTGTGTAGAAATAAAAAAATCAGTTAATTTTCATATGAATATATTTTTTTACATTTGTTTGCCGAATGGGAAAATTTTTACACATTTTTTTTGTTAAAGTTAGCTATTCTGGGAAAACTTGTAACAATATTATCATGTAATATATATGAATAATAAGATACATTATCTGATAAACAGAAAACAATCGCAAAATAAACAATTTCTTTGTTTTTAAACGGATGTTTGACCAAAAGGCAGGAGAGTAATTTGCGCGCGGTTTTTTTCAATAAAGCTTGGAATTTCCTGGCATACGACAGGTTAATACTCCAACCAAAGTAAGTCCGCGCCTGTACCTTAACTACGAAGAAACAAAGAGAAATGTAGCTTTGATAAATACGAAAGAATATTGACTTTAATATGTTGTGCCTGTTCTACCAGTATGTCAAAGGAAGGTGTTCCGAAGCAGCGCCACTGGTGCAGTCAGGATATACATCAAATGAGTATGCGACATTTGTAAAGGGTCGACATTTGACAAATGAAAACAGATGGGACTTCACAAAGTTACAATTTAATATGGGGGTTTGGGTACCGCCGCCCCGGGAACCGTTGATTGAATAACCAACACCTCTGCCATAGGTCACACAAAGTGGCTTGCTACGTTTGGTGATTTAGCAGGGGTGCCCGGGTTCATCGGGTATGGTGCGTTCAGGATGCGCCTGCCCACTATCAGATCGTGAGAGGCTGGTTTGGGGAGACCATTTGACCTCTCCAACTGGTCTCTCTTGACCCATCGATTTGCGCGGCAGTAGGAGGGATAGATCATTTGTCCGTCACTTCTGGACACGCTGATCCCTAGATTCCTACCCACCCGTTATACCCTTTTCCTTCCCAGAATTTTCTCTCCTTCCTTTCCTTAAAAAGACCCTCCACACAGCATCCCCACAGACGACATAGGCCCTGGGTGGTATGTGGGGTTCATGTAAAAAAACTTGTTCTTGTGCTCAACAACTCGACTGGAATAAATGCACATTTCTACGTTTCTTCCTCCCGCATTCCCAGATAACATAAGTCCTGAGGGAAACCTCAAGGTCTCCGGAGTCAAGAAAAAAAAAAACTGATGCCAAAGTGCCGACGCCTTAGAGAAGAAGGCTCAGATAACTGGGAAGGTACGTCGCGGAGTCAGGAGGCATCACCAAATAACCAACGACAGCCTCAGTAACTGGGCTACTGTCACAGGTAAAATTATAAACACAGGGGATAACACAATCGATTGAGCGCTTACATAGAGAAAGTCATAGAGTCACAAGTTTAAGTAGCGATATTACGGTACCAAGGCACCAGGAAAACATAGCAGAACATGGGGTCAGTACTAACCTGGGGGACATTGAGTCAGCATGGGGGTATGTCTTGATTTGTATTGTGGAACCCATCATTTCTTCTCTGCAGGTTTCCTCCAGCAGGGATATGGAGAGTGCCAGGGTTTCTGAGGCCTCCTTGAAGGAACAATATGAAGCCTGTGCGTGTAATAATCTGTAAAGAAAAACATCTTAATAAATAAACATTCAACCTACGTACATGCTCACAAAACTCGAACAAGAGGTAGTGGTTTGAGTAGTTAAAGAAGTCGGAGAAGTCCGAGGAATACTTAATGCAAATATCTCTGCACCAGAATGAGATACGGAATCGAATTAAAGTCGGTGTAATGTAGTTTTTTAACAGTAACATTGTGGTATGCAGTAGTGAATGGTGGAAGAAGTCAGAGATGCCCGAGAAAGACATTAGCAATAGCAAACATTGCGGGGTCCAATAGTATAAAATTAAATACATAAATTGGTTTAATATGGCAACTGAGAATTTTGAGTTCAAACCTGGTGACACAAGATATTTTTATTTTCTATTTTTATTTTCTATGTGTTTTTTTTTCTAATTAAGAGTACCTACAAATCTTTTCTAAAGCTCAAGTAGCTTTATCCAAAGCCCATTACCGTATAGCACTGCGTCAGATGGAATCTTTGAATTCATATTTATTTCTTGGATAATTTGTACAGCGCCACTTTTATGAGACATCACCTCAGGGGCGCTTTACAAAAAAATATAAATATGTATTACAAAAATAAAGTGAAGTACAGGAACAGGTGAAACGAAGATAGAAGATGGAGACTCTGCAGCAAAAATCCTAGGTGGTGAAGAGACTGGACCAGCTTCTGCAGCGAGAGAGTCCACCGTGTCCATCAACAGTGACAGCACGAGGTTCGTCATCCGTCCAGGTATGTGTCTGCTGCTAATAAAGCGCTGACACAATATCCTCACATAGATAACAGACCTTGGCAGCACCGCTGTGACGTTTGGCGAATCCATCATTTATCTCCATATAATCCTGTTCCTGGTGATTGTAGAAACTGTCCATTGTTAGAACATGACTCATGTCAGAACAGATATTGTCTAGTGAGTCGGGTAGCACATTGTTAGAACATGACTCATGTCAGAACAGATATTGTCTAGTGAGTCGGGTA
Organism: Hesperophylax magnus; assembly: GCA_026573805.1. NCBI lineage: Eukaryota > Metazoa > Arthropoda > Insecta > Trichoptera > Limnephilidae > Hesperophylax > Hesperophylax magnus. The sequence goes on from JAIUSX010000088.1 coordinate 4,655,466, forward strand.
GCGCACATAATATGTAAACAAATATTGATGTCAATAAACGCCCGGGTAACCGGCAATAAAAAAATAAATAAAAAAAAATAAATAAATAAAAAAAAAATGTGCCCGCAATAAAAAGCGACGGTCGGGATAATAAATTACCCTTATTAAATTAGCAAAACACTTGCTCGGGCCTTCTGAGTTTCCGAGAATTCCGTTGAAAACATCTGGCGTGACCCTGGTCCCACGTTCGTTCATCGTGAGCGGATGTTGAATATTTTTTAACAAAATTTTCGATTATTCACTTTTAACACACTGCACTCAAATCACATTACTGTGAAGTTCTAATAACTGGTTATTAGAGATCAATGTGTAAATCTATAGGAAACAAAAAACATGTCTTACCTATGGCAGCATTCCAACGTCATACGGACATAATACGTGGTGTGCGGGGCACTTTGACACAGGTCTCTACAGGCGACTAACACCTCCTGCGCATTGGTGTACCATCCCACCTCGTTGAGGAAGGTTCCTGGAATGAAAAAAAAAAATTAAAAAATTTGTTCTCCACTCCACTGATGGCAATGCTTGAAAATTAGTTCTCCACTTACTAGATGGCAAAGATTGAAAATGAATAAAATTGGAATAAAGACGGATTTGTGAAAAATAAATATTGTTTTTTAAATTTTTCAAGAAAATTTTCACTATTTTCATAACTCGGAATCTCTCTTCATTCAAGTGATGAAAGAACCCTTTAAATTCCTACCCAATACTCTTGATCATTTACACATTCTTTCACAATACAATGGATCATGATTTAGTTGAATGATTTGTCCTGTGATGTATGGAGTACATTCTCAAAGCTAAAATAAAAATTACTCTTCTTCGTAGCTAATGTTTGACAGCTTTCTGAATCAATCACTTTGACATTTATCGCTACATTTAATAATGGAAATAAACTATTTCCATGTTGGCATAAAACTGTTATTTAGCAAAATGTAATAAATTACTACTTTACTACTTGTAACTCATTCTAACTGTATGAGAAAAATAATTTACTGTAATACAACTATATTGCTATAATATTAATTAATTCATTATTTATTGATTAACGCCTTTTTTCGGGGCTTTTACATGTGAATAATAAGAAATATACATTATTTATTGTACATAACTGAATTGCTTCATTAACCTTTCCCTTACTGTGCTAAAAAAAACCACGCGTTCCGGTGCTGTGTAGTCAATACACATCTCAAAATAAGCGATTTAATATCGGAAAAATATGAACATTCATAGCTAATCGCTTATTTTTAGTGATAATAATTGTAATTTAATTGCTGAAAACATGAAAAAACCATCGTCATTTGCTAAAAAAACGTGCGAGGAGTCCACATCTAACGACGGTCTGCGACCGACTGGCTGGCGCATAAATAAACCACTCGGCTGGCGGCTGGTACACACACAGCTATGCAGTCGTAGGTATCGATGGTCTAAATAAAAATATAACTTTGGACGTGTGGATTTCTCATGTTCCCGCATAGCGCACTAAAGCAGGATATCAATAGCATGTCATTTCCTCTCACAGTCTTCGCGTAGCAGTGTCACACGGTTGATTGTATTGGTGTATTTGTTCCCGTTTTTTTAACAAAAATCGCTGATTTTTAATTGAATTTGAAAACTATGTAAAATATTATTTTTTAATTCAGTGCATAAATGTATAACGGGGGAATACCTAAATTCTGAACCCAGAATTATATTATATTTATAGAGTTATTAAAGTTATTAGAAGCAATGTGTAGTAAATACTCACCACAGATAAGGAAAGGTTAACAACATTTTATATTTGTTTAAACATAAATTGAAGATGTCCACTGACTTGGTATAATTGTTTCCCTCCATTAGTATTCTGGGCAAAAAGGAATACATATGGTAGTTAGTCCCAGAATTTCTGCACTGAAATAAATCCTGACTTCTAGTATTACGTTGTGGAATCCGGAAGCTTATCAATTTTAGCAATACCGGACTATCAACTAAATCATTTAGAATTTTATATAAAAATACCAAGTCAGTGAAAATTCTTCTGTCTGACAATTTGAGCATATTCATATAATTTAACAGAGTGTTGTAGTTCAACATAATTGCTGGAATACCCATTTTAAATTCATAAAACGTAAGAATTTGTTTTGTATTCTTTCAACAGCTTGTACATGTATATTATAATGTGGGTTCCAGACAGGAGAATCGTACTCAAGTTGACTTCTTACATAGGCAAAATATAACAATTTAATACACTTTATATTGTTAAAATTTCTTGTTAGCATTAAAAAATGTAACCTTGTACAGGTTACATGACAGCTCAACATACATTTAAAAAGTGATAAACGTCATTAAAAGTGATTAAAAAAAAAAACTAACATATAAACCTAACTTAAATAAGATATATCTGCGACGACACAAAATATTTTTTTTATTGAAGAACCTAACGGATCAAAGCCAAGTTGGATGACGTTCGCGGCGGGCTCATTTTTACAATAGTCTTGACTTTGAAAAATGTTAAAGGTTTAAAAATAATTTCATTAGCAAGCAGGTGATAATATTTCCAATCATGTGACATGCGACAAACTTAGATTCCAGGCAATGACTTAAAACAACAACAAAAAATATCAAGAAAAGCAGAGTATTTAAAATATTAAAATTACACATAAAATTAGAGCCAAAAGATTTATAAAAAAATCAAATAAACGCAGCATTAAAATTGGATAACGATGATTCAAATAAGATTACTTTTAAGTAGGCAATAATGCATTGGAAAACACTAGATTTAACTGGTAGTGAAATAAAGAAAAAAAAAATATTCAAGATAATAATAATATTTAATTTAATATGAAGCACATCAGATTAGTTATTTTAATTCTCTTCGGGAACATTGTGATTCAGTATTTACTTTTTGCTGTCTCATTTCTTGTTCATAATCTTCAAATACAAGGTCGATAAGTATAATGAACAAGATAAAGAAAGAGACGCTAATGAGTACCAGGAGAAAAGAAGAAAATGGATGGAAAGAGTCGGAGATGCCTCAGGAGGACATGGCACGATCAAGACAATCGATAGTATGTAAGACTCAGTAGTTTACACCCCTCCTTCAAATTTTGATAACCGCTTGACGATTGATCAACGACTCAAATGCCGACGGGTAGAGAATTAGCGGTTAGGTACAATATGTGAGTGTGACAAAATGTCGATTTGATGACTTTGTCAAATTGACGGTGGTTCAAATGACCTAGCCTAAGAGTTCAAAATGAGAACCTTTCCAAGGGCAAAGTTGGAGCAATTAAAAGTAAGATTAAGTTAAGATATTTGAAATCATCTTACCTAATCTAAGTCCTAAGTCTATGAGGGAGTCTCTTGTGTCCGGGGGGTGTGCGAGGTAGGTGGGGGCGGTTGGTGGGGATGTGGAATGAGCTGGTGACGCAGGCTGCAGGGGCTCCACAATGGAAGGAACATCGGCTAGCAGCCTGTCGCATTTACTATTGTAAAACTCCACTAGCCTGGCCGCCACGTTGACATCAAGTTCCACGGCAGCCTGGAACATAAAAAAAGAAGTAGTATTTTTTTGTGTTTTATATTTGTGTGCATAATTTCGTAGTACAAGCAGGAAACGGGTGAATCTACATCAAGTAGAGAACCCAAAAACATTTCTTTTCTTTCGACCTGAGTAATTTGTTTTTAAACTTTTTTACATTTTTTTCAGCAACTAAAATTTTGGAGTCAGGTCCCACGCTTTGCCACATTTTAAAAGACATTAAATGGCTGATATTAACACCCTAGCGACAGATTCTTTAAAAATTTTACCAAAAAAAATTCAAACTACGGCTCGATTTACTTGAAAACGAAAGATCAAATCAAAACAATCAACTCCAAATGTGATGCAGATTCACCAGATTCCAACTTGTGCTATGAGTTTCCAGACACCGTGTACAAATACAATGCAAAAGATTATTTTTTTCTTTGTGAAATATACTCAATTTTTTATCTCTTTAGCATAATTAAAACTATAATAATATAAAAAAACAATTTTTGAAGTCAAAATATCATTTGCTTGGAAAGCTATATAATTCGGTACATACTTTCAGGTAAGTGGGCGGGGTGCGTGGGGAGGTGGAATGGGCTGGTGATGCAGGCTGCGGGGGCTTCACAATGGGGGGACCGTCAGCTAACAGTCTGTCGCATTTACTTTGGTAGAACTCAACAAGCATGGCCGCCACGTTGACATCAAGTTCCACGGCAGCCTGGAACAAGAAAAATTAAATTATACCTAAAATTTAATAGTATTTTTTTTTGTTTCATATAAATACAATGCAAAAGATAATTTTTATTATTTCTACTAAAATACTCAATTCTTGAGTGGCCGTATCCATATGGATTAATAAAAAAAATCATTTCTCTGAGCTATTCTGAGGAAATACTACTATGTTTACATTATTTACAAAAACTTCTGTAAATTCTTGAGTGGCCGTATCCATATGGATTAATAAAAAAAATCATTTCTCTGAGCTATTCTGAGGAAATACTACTATGTTTACATTATTTACAAAAACTTCTGTAAATTACTACGAAATTATTACGAAAATAGAATCTGCTGGTGGATGGCGAAAATTTTGCATCAGCACTCCAAGAGTTACCATAATATAAAAACAATAACTATTACGAAATCAAAATAGCAGTTGTCTGGCAAGTTACACAATTCTCTATGTGATTGTTATGCTTCAAATGGTAATCAGATAAAATAACAGTTTAAAATACATTCATGACCATCCACCTGATAAACAATTTACCGGTGTTTAAAAACCTGCAATACTACACATAAATCCTTTTCATCTCTCGTAAACATACTTCCTAAATCCACAAACTCATCCACCTGCTCCAAGTATTCATCATTCACAACTATATTGCACACTATTTTCGTACTCTCTTTTTCAAACAAAGAAAAGGAGTGAAAAAAAGAAAAAACAAAAAAGATCATGGTTGTGCAAAAAGAATAAGTTTAGTTTATCGAAGAAAGCAAACACTTTGTGGCTTGATATTATACAAAATGAAAAAGTTTTTTGTTTAAAACCACTTTATTTTATTATATATGTCGACCGGTTTCGGTTGTTCCCAACCTTCTTCAGGACAATAAATATATAAACTAAATATAGTACAGAGAAATCTTATGAGGTAAACAAAAATGAAAGAGAAAGCATTTGAGAGAAGGGGTGGGGGCCGTCAGAGACAGGTAGGTAGAGGGGTAAGGGAAGGGTGGGGGTTAGATAGGGAGAAAGGGAACAACTTTAAAATTGACAGGAGTCAAAATTATACATAAAAATAAAATAGGAATATGTCTTAATAATTTAGAAGCATTAGATCTAGTAAAATCAAATAAAAATAAATGTAATTCCCCAATTTTAAATAAACAATTAGAACTAACCAACAGTCCAATTTTAAAGTTGTTCCCTTTCTCCCTATCTAACCCCCACCCTTCCCTTACCCCTCTACCTACCTGTCTCTGATGCCCCCACCCCTTCTCTCAAATGCTTTCTCTTTCATTTTTGTTTACCTCATAAGATTTATCTGTATTATATTTAGTTTATATATTTATTGTCCTGAAGAAGTTTGGGAACAACCGAAACCGGTCGAAATGTATAATAAAATAAAATGGTTTAAAACAAAAAAAAAACCTTTTCATTTTGAATAAGTTTAGTGTTTGTTACCTGAAAGCGTTTGTACAGTTTATGGCGCACAGTGCTGTCCCTAGGCACCCTGATGGACATATTCATCACAATTATGCAAAAGAATAAGTTTAGTGTTTGTTACCTGAAAGCGTTTGTACAGTTTATGGCGCACAGTGCTGTCCCTAGGCACCCTGATGGACATATTCATCACAATTATGCAAAAGAATAAGTTTAGTGTGTGTTACCTGAAAGCGTTTGTACAGTTTATGGCGCACAGTGCTGTCCCTAGGCACCCTGATGGACATATTCATCACAATTATGCAAAATAATAAGTTTAGTGTTTGTTACCTGAAAGCGTTTGTACAGTTTATGGCGTACAGTGCTGTCCCTAGGCACCCTGATGGACATATTCATCACAATTATGCAAAAGAATAAGTTTAGTGTTTGTTACCTGAAAGCGTTTGTACAGTTTATGGCGCACAGTGCTGTCCCTAGGCACCCTGATGGACATATTCATCACAATTATGCAAAAGAATAAGTTTAGTGTTTGTTACCTGAAAGCGTTTGTACAGTTTATGGCGCACAGTGCTGTCCCTAGGCACCCTGATGGACATATTCATCACAATTATGCAAAAGAATAAGTTTAGTGTTTGTTACCTGAAAGCGTTTGTACAGTTTATGGCGCACAGTGCTGTCCCTAGGCACCCTGATGGACATATTCATCACAATTATGCAAAAGAATAAGTTTAGTGTTTGTTACCTGAAAGCGTTTGTACAGTTTATGGCGCACAGTGCTGTCCCTGAGCACCCTGATGAACATATCCAGGTCCCACAGCTCCGGACCCGTCACCCAAAATATCTCCTCGCTCATCTGTAACAATAACAAAACAATCATTATTTCCAACTGCTCCCAATCATCAGCCAGTGAGAATACGGAATCCCCAATTGGGGTGTATTGTGACTGTTAAGGTAGTGGGTAAGGGATGTACCTGACTATTCAGATCTGGCTATTAAAGCCATTTCAAGCAACATTTCGATTCTGAATGATAGTCTCTCACCAGGGATCTATTATCAGAACTGCTTATATTATATTGCTAAGTATTTTTATTTTTTTCAATTTGGTCTTAAATTTACAATGTTGTTATTTTATTGGTCAATGATTAATATAAAAAATTCCTGACACTGTAAATATTAATTGTAAAAATGCTGTTTATCACGCATAGAATATGGGATTATTGGATGGGGATCTGCCTCAAACATCCACATGAAGCAGCTTATTAAAACTGAGAAAAAGCAATAATAAAAATAATCCTTAAAGTACCCATAAGAACTCCATCAAAAGACATTTTTAAAAATTTTAAAGTTTTCAGTATAATAAAACTATACTCAAAAAATGCTCTAATCAAATTTACAGAAAAATATGAGTAGGTACCCTGCTGACCATCACAACTATATTACAAGGAAGAAATCCTCAAAACTATTGAACATCCCAAAATTAAATACGTCTTTTGGCCAGAAAAATCATCATTTCCATGCTACAAAACTATATAATGCCTGCGAATAATATACTTAACTTTGTAATTAAAATTGTCGTTAATAAAAAAATAAATAAATAAAAATAAAAATAAAAAAAATAAATAAATAAAATAAAAAAATAATAGTAAGAAAAACGTGAAATACACGAATCGGTTTTCTCTGCCTACCATTGTCGAAGAATGTTCCTACATATCGGTAAAGGTATTTAACTAAAACAAAAGAAAACCTAACCTAACATTTTTGTCATCTCTCCTCCTGCAGCCAATTGTCCAATAGAGAAGAGCACATCATACTGATTGTGGATAGTCGAGATCTTGAAGGATACGAAGAGGGCTGGACTGGAGAAGCAGATTCTTGGATTCTGCTGCTATCCAAGATGACATCTCCCACACCCAACCCAAACACCCAAATCCCAAAGCTACCAGTAATTGGACAGCTGCATGGAATGGATATGTTGAATAAAACAAAGTTTCTATTTTCTTCTTAACTACGTGACGGATATTAATAGGGTATTTATTCATTTAGACAATTTCTTCCGGAAGATTTTTATTATATTTAATACATGCATATTATATTTATATAAAGTACAGAAAAGTCGAGCAACGCCGGGTACACGTCAGCTAGTCGATAATATTTTGAAAAACATGTCTAAAAAGCTTTAATAAGTATGTTAATATATTCAATAGCTTTAAAACAGAAATAGAAAAAAAAAACAAAAGATAATGCGGTTTGTAGGCGGAAGTCAGTTTCGTTTCCCGCCACAGTGAAAACAAAAAATATAACATTCTTTGAATAGTTATTCTCCGTGTGTGTCGAAAGAAACATCAACAAATAGTTAAAAATTCAATAGCAAATTAAAGCGAAACGGTTTTTTTCAAATTCTCGTCGATTTAAGTTATACTAGCGGTTGGAATTACGAAGTTGTACCAATCGAAATTTCGATAAATATGTATGTTTTATGTGTTTTTTTGCGACTCTTACTACCGCCCCACTAATCCCCCATTTACGAGTACCTACGTCTCTGAGGATGAGAAAAAGGTCGAAATTTAAATAGCGGATATTCACAAAAATCTAGAGTCAATATAATTTGAATATATAAATATGTAAAATAGGTATGGCTTGAGGAAAGAGTGAGCACCGTGTGGGTGAACGCCCTTGTCGCCAAATCATCTATTCTTACTGTGGAAGTGGTCAGATAAGCTGATAAAACTTATAAATAAATACAGTGTCTTCCTTGAGTGTCTCAAGGAAGACCCTGTGTTTTTAGTTATCGCGGCAGAGCCGGCCGCTACGGGCGCCGACCTGCCAAGGAGCCAAAACGCTCATAATAACCTTACACCTAGTTCAGCGCCCTTGAGATCGCGCCAGGCGCCGCCGCTTGGTTCAGGGCCGGCCCTGGCTGCAGGAATACGAACACACCATTTATTTATTATTGTCAAAAATGCAATGAAAGCAGATATCAAGACATTTCCAAAAAGTCCTCTTTCTCATCTCCCTCTCTCATCTTTTAAATATTTCAACCTCACAACGAACCCCAAATTAAGGCCCCGTAGTAAGCGTTCAAACATGGTTTGAAAGGGAGATATGTAAATAAGAATGTTAGAGGGAGCGCGCTAATATTAAAAGACGATAACAATTGAGCGAAAATGGTGAAAATATTGAATAAAACACGACTCGTTTTAAATAGAGCAAAAATCTCTCAACAAATGCTTTAGTTGCATTTAAAGATTCACTGTGAATTTTGTTCATGACTATAACATATTAAATAACGGAACAAAACGTGTTTTAATAATTTTCGGAGCTTATTTTGCGATTTTTTTCTATTGAGGTAATTTCATATAATTAACGTTTCGGCATAACAAATGTATAGATATTATCTTCAAAAATAGCATATATTTTTTTGGAACTTAAAAACTTGGAGAAACTTGTTATAAATCGGTAGAATTTGGGTATCATATTATTATTTTATTGTGTTCTGTTTTCTCACTGTTCTGTATTATTTAAAAAAAAAATAATATAATGTATATACGCAAAAGTTATTTATTAGAAAATAAATATTAACATAGTGTTACTACGTATTTTGCTTAGGAGAAAAAACTAAGTGAGTTTAAAATATATTTTTAATTGAATTTTGTTAACAGCAAAATCAATAACAATTTTACATCTATAAAACAAAATCCACATTTTATTAACAAAATAAAAAGGCCAAAGTTGACGTTCTTCCTTTGTAGCAGTAAAAAATAACCACAAAAACGAGGAAAATAATAAATTTTCCTCATTTTTTGCGGTCATCGAGCAGAATTTGGTAGTATTAAATATCTGCGAGCATACGTCAAGTGAATTTAGAATTGTCTGTGATTTTGTATTTTGTTATTATGCAACCTAAAAAGGTACTTATCATATAATAATAGGCGCAATTCAGGTGGGTTTTCAGAAAGAGACAACTACCACTGGCGGTCGGTGACTTTTTGTAGAAGGGATGCTGGACATCAAATGTTTATACTCGTACTTACTACGTACTTGATATCAAATATGCACATCTAGACGCTAGCCCACGAACAAGATACAATTAGGTACCGTCTAAAATTATCTCTATAAATCCATTAAGCTCCATAACTCAATATTTCCAATATCCAGAATAAGTTTTTTTTCCGCAAATGGCCGGGAAAACGGGACGGGACGGGATAATATGCACGATTTCTTATCATAATAATATTTGTATGATTTTTTTACAGCGCCGTTTTTGAAAAAAAAATCACATTAAAGTCGCTGTAGAAATATTAAAATATTTAAATTGCAGTATTGCTGTTTACGACTAGAAGTACAAATCTTTTTACTCTAAAATGCAAGGGATGCGGAGCATCTACAGCATCTATAGACGGACCGCGCCTGATATCTATCACAAACTTATTCTTATTCTCTATGTAGGTTTAATTTTCACATACCTACATTATTATCTTCATACCTACATCTATATAAAGTGAAATATATACATACATACGTCTATATAAAGTGAAATAACTATTTACCTACATCTATATAAAGTGAAATATATACATACCTACGTCTATATAAAGTGAAATATCTTCATACCTACATCTATATACAGCGAAATATCTACATCTATACATATAAAGTGAAATATCTACATATCTACATCTACATACAGCGAAATATCTACATACCTACATCTATATAAAGTGAAATAACTAATATATATTAAAGATTCATTGCATTTTGTATGTACGTATCAATGGTAGATATTATGTTTCATATATATATTTTTGTAGGCAGGTAATGGGAAAGATAAAACAAACATTTTTATTTATCTTTTGTAAAAAATATTTATTTTTATTTTGAACTAAAATGTAAGAGATATTTTGCTTGGTGAAATGTTTGAATGAATTTTTCAAATATGTAGATTTTAGACTTTTAAAATATAAAGATTGATTTTCACAAATGAATTGAATTCTATTATTATTCATCACGTCTAACGGTTAATTGAATGTATGATTATCATTAAAAAATATTGACCTCGAGTGATTATTCACTTAAAAACGTAAAATTCTCACAAAAATCTTTGTAAAAACGCTCCTCAATTGGAGCAGTCCGCCCGACTTGCCAAGGCGCCAAGGAGCCAAGGCGCCAAAGAAGCCAAGGCGCTGGTTAACACCTAATACAGCGAGCTTCTCAGGGCAGGCTCTAACAAGGTTTATTTCATAATTTATTACAGGCATATAAAAGTTTAATTCATATAAAGGAAATACGTAATATTATATACGATATAACACAATGTTGCAAAAATTTTATTAAAAAATGCATGTAGTGCTGTAGATCGGGCCAAGAAGACAAGACTTTCAAGAATCAATAGAATTTCCCTGTTAAATCTCTCATCGCTGACGTAAAATATGTCTATTATCAGAAGAAAAAAGAATAGAGATTTTGTTAAGGAGCAATACACTCCTCCCCACTAAACCATCGGCAGGTTGGTCCTACAGGCAGAAAGGTAGAATAATCTATGTATCTATGATGACACCGTCTTAAATAATCATCAGCAACATATAGACCTATTACATGGCTTCGAAACAGCTAGATTAAATAGGATAGAGCCACAGCACGTGGCCGCGCTCACTCGTGTAGAGTAATCTCAAAAAGTGTTTCTGAAGCCTCTCCAATAACCAGACATACACTAAACGTCCTGTTCTATCTCGTCGAGTACAATCAAATGTGTGGACATCGCGTCGAGCCGTCGTCTTCACTCGTCACGAAAGTGAATAACAGGCTTTACGGTGACCCGCCCTTTACGCGATATTTTGGTCCACTTTCGCGGATGAGACTGACATGTGGGTTGCAGATCGATGGAATCCGCTGTAACTGTCACCTCAGTAGTAGGAGCTTCGGATACTTCCGATGGTAAAGATGGCTGCTGCATCTTGACTTCGGTAACAGCAATAGGACCAGCGGTTACGGCCGCTGCAGACGACTGCTGAATTCTGACCTCGGTAACAAGAGTAGGACCAGCGGTTATGGCGGATGTAGACGGCTGCTGCATCCTGACCTCGGTAACAGGAGTAGGACTTGCGGTTACGTCCGGTGTAGACGGCTGCTGCATCCTGACCTCGGTAATAGGCGTAGGACTAGCAGTTACGTCCGGTGTAGACGGCTGCTGCATCCTGACCTCGGTAACAGGAGTAGGACTAGTGGTTACGTCCGGTGTAGACGGCTGCTGCATCCTGACCTCGGTAACAGGAGTAGGACCAGCGGTTACGGCCGATGCAGACGACTGCTGCATTCTGACCTCGGTAACAGGAGTAGGACCAGCGGTTACGTCCGGTGTAGACGGCTGCTGCATCCTGACCTCAGTAACAGGAGTAGGACTAGCGGTTACGTCCGGTGTAGACGGCTGCTGCATCCTGACCTCGGTAACAGGAGTAGGAATAGCGGTTACATCCGGTGTAGACGGCTGCTGCATCCTGACCTCGGTAACAGGAGTAGGACTAGCGGTTACATCCGGTATAGACGGCTGCTGCATCCTGACCTCGGTAACAGGAGTAGGACTAGCGGTTACATCCGGTATAGACGGCTGCTGCATCCTAACCTCGGTAACAGGAGTAGGACTAGCGGTTACATCCGGTGTAGACGGCTGCTGCATCCTGACCTCGGTAACAGGAGTAGGAGTAGCGGTTATGGCCGATGTAGACGGCTTCTGCTTTCTGACCCTGGTAACAGGAGTAGGACTAGCGGTTATGGCAGATGTAGACGGCTGCTGCATCTTGACCTCGGTAACAGGAGTAGGACCAGCGGTTATGGCCGATGTAGAAGACTGCCGAATCTTGACCTCGGTAACAGGAGCAGGAACAGCGGTTGTTACCGATGTAGATAGCTGATGCGTCTTCTCGTCCAACTGCGGGGTAGATGCGATCCGTGTAGTAGATGTCGAAGGCTGTACGGCGACATCCACTTTATCTGCGGCCTGAGTTTTGTGCGCAGATTTTTTAGTCCTTTTGCGAAAGACAAGCGGCTCCCCGCAAAGGAGTGCGCCGATTTCAGACAGTGTGTTACTGTTTTTATTTTTATTTACAACAACTGTGAGCGAGGGGGACGGGTCAGGGGGCGGCGGTGGCGGCGGTGGCAGGGGTGGTGCAGGTGTAGCGACGTCACCTTCGGACGCGTTGGTAGCACACACGGAGAGTTTCACGTTGGGCGATGGAGGGCGCTGCTCGCTAAAACCTTCGGATAAGCATTCGGTTGAAAACGGGATTTCCGAAGATGTGGGACTGACCTTTTCTGCACTGTCACTTCTTGCACTTGCACAATTTAAGTTCGTAATTTTTTCGAGGCGAATTACGCGTTGTAATACATCATTCAACACTGAAGTTTGTTCGTTAAGAATGATCATTAGATCACGGAGGGTAGGTTCTGCCATTCTTGAATTTTTTTCACTTCACAATAATACTTTCAGGTATATTAGCACAGTCAAAAACACGCCCGGACAAGAAAAGATAAAGATAAGGTAGTTGTGTGTGTTATCATTCACAAAACTCCGATAAGACTATGCAATCGATTCAGGGCTTGCAAGTTTATGTTTACCTCTAATATTTGGGAGTCTGGGTAGAACGGTTATCTAATAGAACCCTTCTAATTCAATTTCCTGCCTTATACATCATACTCTCTTTCTTACTTACTTAATACCTACGACTAGGCATACGGGTGAGCTCTGTAGCAACTCTTCCATCCTTCTCTAAAACGATGTAAAGAAAAAAATGCTACAACGTAGCTTCTCAGCGGCAGAACCACTCTGCCTTCATACGAAATTGTACTCAACAGCTTACAAATTATGTTTGGTGACTTAGCAGGGGTGCCCGGGTTCGTGGAGACCTTTTGACCTCTTCAGCCGGACTCTCTCGACCCACCGCTTTGTACCGTACTGAGGGGGGTGGATTCATACGTCCATCACTCCTAGATACATTGACCCCATTAATTCCATCCCACCCCTCATATATTTTTCCTACCCAGGACTTCATCTCCCTCCTTTCCCTAAAAATACCCTCCACACAGCATCCCCAAAGATCCCCGGAAGGATGTTTTTCCTCAATTTATCGACATTTATATTGGGAAGGTAAGCGAAAAAAAAAATGACAAATTATTTTTGACAAGCTTGGCTAATTCCGTGACTTGTCGGTGTTAGATTAAAATGGACATTATCCGGTGTTATCGGCGTCGCCTCTTTATGCAAGCTTGATTACTAACTTTGTAGAGATAAAAAACATGTCAATGAGATGTCACTTAATCACCTTGATTACCGTTTGTAATCAAATTTAGAGACAAAACATGGTATTCATATATAATATGTACAATTAAATAATTCAATGATTATTGTTTACTTTTTTAAAATTTAATGTAAATCAAATTTACAATAATATTATTATTAAGTTCTGCAAGTATTTTTTGGTTTTTGTTATTGTTACAGCTTATTCGGCTTTCAAGGCCATTTTCAAATTGTTCTTGTAACCACATTTAAAAGTAGAACTAAACAATATAACACATTTAAATAAATTAATAGCAACAAATAAGTATAAGCAATAATTAGTCGCCTGAAATATCAACACAAATTGAAAATATCTTCCGAGTAAAAATAAATGCCGCCAACGGGAATTGAACCCGTACCTTCTGATAAACAACCAACTGATGTAAACAACTACCAGGTGAAAAAAATATAATAAGCAGTAATTTTTGGTTGAGGTACTACTACATATTGAATTATTTGGCGGGTTGGAAATAAGCCGATATAGCTCAGTGGTTCAGAGCACCTGACCGGACATCAGAAGGTACGGGTTCAATTCCCGTTGGCGGCATTTATTTTTACTCGGGAGATATTTTCAATTTGTATTGATATTTGAGGCGACTAATTATTGCTTATAATTATTTGTTATTCTTTATGCTATGCATGAAACCTTGTCTTATAAACATTAGTTTATCATAAAAAAATAATAAATTAATACCAGTCATATCATTATCAAACAATTGAGATAACATTAATGTGGGGAAAACAGACTTCAAAATACCCCCCTAGAAAATTAAATCTATTGTCACAATTATTTTATCGGTAAAATAGAATCATATTAATAAGTCGTCTAAACGTGGTTACAACCACAATTTGAAAATGGCCTTGAAAGCCGAAACAGCTGTAACAATAACAAAAACCAAAAAAAAATACTCGCAGAACTTAATAATAATATTATTAGATTTGATTTATATTAAAATTTAAAAAAAAATTAAATGGAGTTCTACGAATTATTGTTGAAGAAGATAATAAGTACTAATAAATGTAAACGAAACATGAAGAAAGAACAAGACATAGAAAAATAAAAAGGTAACGGCCTCAACTGGGAATCGAACCCAGGATCTCTGTCTTACCGGGACAACGCCTCTAACCACTCAACCATTGGGACCCAATTATTTTAAGACTGTTAATTGTTGAGACTGTTAACTTTTTTATTTTTCCGTGTCTTTTTCTATTTCATTGTTCGTTTAGATTTATTAGTATATATTATCTTCTTCTTCAATGACATACTACATTTATGTATAAACTTGAAGAGTTATTAAAGTAAGTTGTTTCAATAAAATTGAATAAGTATTATAATCACCTAAAACTTCGTAACCTTCACGCCAGTGAAGCCAGTAAGCCATCAAGTGCCCTGAAAGAATCCAGTACAAATTGTGCTGGATGGTGTTTAAATCCATTAATGAAATGGCCCCACCCTACATCTCTGAACTATGTGTCCCGGAAAACACTGGTCTGAGGCAGTCAACTTTTAGATCAGCAACATCATCAGCTGTAAGCAGACTGATGGAACCTAAGCGCAAGCCACATACTAAGTTTGGTGATCGCGCTTTCGGAGTATCTGGGCCGAAGGCTTGGAATATACTTCCTCAGGAGGAAGTATCCATAACAAGTCCAACAGAATTCAGGTCTAAACTAAAAACTTATATTCTTAAGCTGTCTTCCCCTTAAATTAAATAAACCATTTCTGAGAGAAAGTAAAATTATATCCAATTTTCCAATTATGTCCTAAATCCTGAATTTAAATTTCGCTAATAAACAATTAGTTAAAGTTAATTAAGTGTTAATCTTAAGTGACCTACCAGGTAAGTATGGTACTGTATATTATCTCCATATTTAGTTAGTAATAACATAGATCATTGTAGAAATCTATTATATATTTGTACAGCGCCCTTGAGGTGATTTTGCACAAAATATTCATACAACGCTAATAGATTTGCTGTATTGTTTTGGATTGGAAGAATTGCAAGGAAAATGTGAACCTGGGTCTTGAAGAGACCCATGTTGTAAGCGGGTGGAAACACATAAAATTACATCAAATCCAAGCTGTGGTGTACAAGAACATAAAAAAAATATCAAATGTGACTCATTTGACGTGTTTCTCGGCTATATTTTATGTTGGTCTATAAAACGCTGCCTTCTATGCAGATATAAGCACAGAATACTATAATATACTAGACTGATTATTATTTGACTGAACAATCGCCAGGTAAGAACGAGGTAGGTACCGGTCACCAGGTAGTCACTAACTACTATCTAGATATCTAGGAAGAACCTTGCGAGACAAATGGCGTGATCATTTCTCCAATTAGTATGCAGCGGCCGCACTATTGACTGAATTCACTGCGAGTAAGAGACAGAGAGGGTATTATGCTGCGTATCCTTTCCCGCACACTTTATAATTATTATTTTCTTAAGTTTCTTTATTCAGCATACCACTTTTTAGTTTATGATTTTCAAAATGAAGATTAACAAACAACTAACTAACCTCACAACTTTATATTTACATATACATATATGTTTTTTAAGAAATCAAACATTCCCGGATTACGAATAACATTACAATATTTGAAAATCTCCTACAACCACCACAGTAGGTGGAAAACGTTGCTTGTGTTGTGATGGATGACTTAAAGAACGATTTTTTTTTTAAATTCGACAAATATTCTATCGTGTTTCAGGAAAAATATCAGCTTTCAGGAAAGATATCCGGTTGCAAGACAATTATCGCGTGTCACACGAAGCCTCTAACCAACCTTAAGCGATTTCGTGAGCACTCTCAATTGAGAAAAGGTATTCGAATTCATTAACACCAGGCTTTTCGTGATCACGAACGCCATTGGTTCCCGGTGGACTTTTGAGGACTGAGATGTTTTGCAGCAATGGCAGAGTTAGGATTTTGTAAAGTGTTTATTTTTTGGAAAACTAACAGTTATAATTTCTAAATAGTATAAAATGAAGTCACTATCCGCGTCTGTCTATTTGTGCGCTCGTTCTTCTGAACCTTGCGACGGAGCTTGGTAGGGTTTATTTATGTCTATTCTTGAATACACATTTTACAAATGATTACAATGATTACAGTAGTACAGAAAAAGGTATAAAAAATAAAGAACATAGGTTGATATAGGTAAAACTGTATGTGGGTGATATTGTATGTAGCGTGAACACCTCACTAGGAGAACCTGTGCTGAGGTGTTAACGTGTTTGTAATTAAGTGTGACAGGTATTTATGTGTTGTAGTAGAAAGTTCATTTTTCGTGTATAATATTTAATTTTACTTTTTATATTTTGGTTATGTTTGGTTTGGAATTATAATCTTTTGAATAAAGTGAATATCTTGATTTTTTATCCAGGCTACGATATGTTTATTGAGAAAGTTTGTAGATGTATTTGCAGTCATTAATTGTTTCAAAGTAATGGGCATACTGTTAAAAAGTTTGGTTTCGTAGTATTGAAAGTGTCTTTGTCCGTGTGTGGTGTGTGTTATTGGAATGTTCAGTGTTTTATTTGTTGAGGACCTGGTTTTTATTATGGCTTTTGGTTGATTTGTAATATGAAGATTATTATGGATGTGGTGTAGGAGAGAAGTTCTGGCTTAAAGTTGTTTTATTTAAATGACGTCTAGTGTTGGAAGAAATTCTCTAAATGATAGTGAGAACCTGACGTGTACCCAGGTTCTCACTATTATTAGAGAATTTCTTCCGGAAGGTTTATACATACATACCTATATTATATTTATTAAAAGTAGTGAAAAGTCGAGCAAAGCTGGGTACACGTCAGCTAGTACTAAAATAAAGTCGCTATCCGCATCCGTCTGTGCTTAGTTCTTCTAAACTACCTATGCAACGGATGTTGATATTGTTTTCACCATCATTTAGAGAATTTCTCCCGGAAGGTTTATATATATAATACATGCATATTATATTTGTAGAAAGTAGAAAAAAGTCGATGTTTTGTAATCAAGTCGTAAAACATATTTTTTCGGGCGCTTACATTGCTAACGCTGGCTAAACCTTATGAGATACATCAAAACAATGGAATTATCTTTAAAATGTCTACAGAAAAGTCCGCGATGGCCGTAATAGTAAAAATCTCCTAATAGTCCAAGCGATGACCGTAAAAATCCCATCCCATAGGCCACATGAACCAAATTAGTACTGGGCTTTTAACCCCAAATAAGATTAGTTAAAAAAACGCATTCATCCAGATTTTAGATTATTTAGATAAAAATTCCCTGTTTACGAATATATCGTTCGGCCGAAATTATATTAAGGAGAACCTAGTGGTCTATGCGGGTAATTTAAAAATGTCGCTAGAAGAAGGTATTTTTCGCTCGAATAATCGCGTAGACCACAAGGTTCTCCTCGGCCGAATGTCGGCCGAACGACATATTCGTAAACAGGGAATTTTTATCTAAATTCTGACATCGATATCATTCGTGTGGCCGGTGAGATATTTTGCCGCATCTGGAGGATACCTACAATGTCATTTGTTAGGTACTTCTCCCCACACAAAAGTTGGCCGAACGATTTTTTTTTTCATAACAAATTTGCAATCAACTTTTGCCGTTAGTTTTGGTAATGTGGCACGTCGGATATTTTCATCCCAAAAATGACACCGGAAGTCGTCGCTTTCCAGGACTCCTCCCGGGCCGAAATCTGGATGAATGCGTTTTTTTAACTAATCTTATTTAGAGTTAAAGTCCAGTACTAATTTGGTTCATGTGGCCTATGGGATGGAACTTTTACTGTCATCGCTTGGACTATAAGGATAACCCCCAGCTTTGCCGGGTAAACGTCCGCTAGTATTTATAATGTGTAGTAAAATATGTATGATTAATTATTCAACCAATAAAAGGTTTTCTTTTTTTTATTTTTTTAGATCCTAGGGAAGAGTGTGTGGCCGCGTGGCCGCAGTTAGTTGGAAATATTTTTTTGCTCTGGAACGACCTTGACTGAATGATATTGATTAAATGATAAAATTATCTTAAGTGATGTCCGCCGGAGATAATCAATTTACGCTGTGTCTTTGATCTCACGTATAAACATTTAATACTGTGCAAGCATGCAATTGCAGGGCCCCGCTGAAGTGGAGGATAGTACGTCTGCGTTAGGTAAACTTTCTTTGTGTAAGTACCTACCTGCTTTGTTGCGTTACATTCGATCTTATATCTCCTTATATTAGCTTAAATACTTGACATATCATTTTGGTATTTTACGTATTCCTGCGCAAATACATAGGTTACCATTAATAATTGACTGAATAATTGGGATTGCTATAGTTTAAAAGTCCATAGACAGAAAAATGCACGGGGTCGTCGGAAAACCCACTTGGTTACAGACGTTTTGTTTGGCATCTTGGCCTGTCAAGAGTCAAGGTTATTAGTATTGTTAGATTCTGCTGGTCTCGAAGACTACGATGGGCAGCACGCGGTGACAGAATGCCACGATGACAAGAGGTCAAATATTATGACTGTGGGTTCAAGCGAACCAGGGACAAACCGAGGAAGAGGTGGATAGATTGCATGGAAGAGGATTGGAGCAGGACGGGAAGGACTGAGGACTGGAGAACATTTGTGGAGGTCAAATTACACCCTGGGATATCGTTACATTATGACGTTCCATGACGATGGGAATCGATATTTACTTGTATTTTGGCGAACGATAATAGATACGATACGAATGTACAACACAGAGAAAAATGAGTATTGCTGATTTATTAAAAATCTCTTAAAATTGTTGGTAATCCGGTTAAAAACGGGACTGCAGGCCGCTTCCTGATAAACCGTTAAGTAAATTCGTAATAACATGTGTTCATGTTCCTGCGTTTATCTTAATAGTAAAGACGAAATGCGAAAACATTTGGATTTTTATGAGCACGTGTTCCGACATCGTGACAATACATTGGTATTACTAAACGTTTATCAGGAAACCAATCAATTCATTGGTTAAGGGCCTGCAATCTTGCTTTTAACCGGATTACGAATAATTTGAAGAGATTCTTAATAAATTAACAATATTGTTTATCAGTGAGTTTTCTCCGTGCATCCCAGCCAGGAGCACTCCTGTCCCGGTGTGACCGGTACGCCAGGGAGCACTGATTTGTTAGGACTTGGAACACGTGCTCCGAGAATAGGAAGGATGTTGCAGTTTAATTGACTGGTATACATGGCAACCTAATAGGACAATATTGGAATTAAGGATGAGCAGAAATAAAGGAATTGATTTAGCGTGTTTTTTTATCCTTTCTGTCTCCTTCCTTTTGTCTCTTCTCGACTCTTCTTGGACATTCTTGTCTCTTTTTGGCTCTTCTGGTTATTCTTGGGTCGTCTTGGATCTTCTTGAATTTTCTTGTATCTTCTTGTATCCCTTGAATTTTGGAGAATTTCATAGATAAATTAAGCACTACAACTATGAACCGGGGAACGGAATTTCAATCGATTTACAAAACGTGGGATGTTGAAATTTGTTTGGATTTAGACAAATCAATATATCGATCAAATTAGATTCGGTTGATTATATTACGCATAAACAACCTTAGTTCATTAACCACGAAGAGATTCATTTATAAATAATTAAGATCGAAATTATAAACAATCAAACCTCGATCCAATTCATTCTTGTGCCAACATGTTATAATAGCGAAAATAATTGGCTAAACATAATTAAACATTTGTGAAGCTGGACGTATTTATAAAACAAAATGCCTCAGGATCATTGCCTTTCAAAAGAAGAAATTTACCATTCGAATGTTAGTAAACTTGAAAAATTACGACATCCATCCAATACATAATCCGTCTTACAAGAGTAATACGGGGGGATAAGAACGGGTTAGTAGAAAACGTTACTCATAATCAAGCGCGTATACCGGCCGTAGTGGGACAATTTAATTATTGATTAATTAATTAATTAATTAAATAATTTTGGTAACTATTGCTTGTTTGATATGATTCATACTATCAGTTCCAATTTTGAAAATTAAAAGTTTATTGAACTTGAATAATTTTACACTTTCATGCACTAATACAACCGAAATTAGTATGTTTAATGATAGGACTAATACCAAAATAAGTTATACCCCTACGCAGAAAAATGAGTATTGCCAATTTATTATTTATTTATTTATTACGAATCTCTTCAACTTATTCGTAATCATATCATAATTCGAAGAGAATTTTAATAAATCAGAAATATTCATTTTTCTCCGTGTAGGTACTCTATTCATTATGCATTTTAAACACACGCATGACTGTCGCGAAATGTGCGCATTTGAATTCTTAGTAAACAAGCCAGTGTCACTACACCTAGAATAGGTAGGTACCACAGGTAGGTACTGTAATATGGGGCGACTTTGTTATAGCGGATATCTGAACACTTCTCGCTATCACTCAGAAATTAATCTTTTTTTTCGGACCGTGACCACACAATACAATGACCTTTCGAAAATAAGTTTCAAATTAGTTGGTTTCTAGTTATAATCACATATATTGATGGTTGAATTGTGAAGCTGTTTTTAAAATATTTTCAGACAGACAACATAAAAATACACTAGTGGACCCCGCAATGCTTCGCTATTGCTAATGCCTTTCTCGGGTGTCTCCGATTTCTTCCACCATTCACTACTGCATATCTCAATGTTACTGCTAAAAATAAATTATTACATAAAATAAATTACATAAATTCAGTTACCAACAAAGGATTAAAAATGCTTGGTTTCATTCTTCGAAATGGCAGAGACTTTCGTAACGTTTCGCGCTCGTGGCTCGGATCGCGGAAATTTTCTCGTATTTATCGGGGAATCGGGGGCGTGTTCGTGTGCCGAAAAAGATATTTTTTTCAAAACTTCTGGCGAATTTGAACACAAACATCTTCAAAAATCTAAATTCATTTTTTGGGTAGAATCATTTGTATTGGCATGTTTGAAAGACCTGGGTGTCGAAAGGTCAATTGGCGATATTACTTTTTTTTCAAATCGGTATAGATCACACTTCTATAGATAATCCGTTCAGTGAATTTGTTTGTAACAAAGCACAAAGCGGAAAGTTGCAAAAAAACTATTTACAAAGTTGCAAACCTGGATGCAGTTGTGTTAGGCGGTGTGATCACCTCTGAGATAGGCACGAGACGAAAGGTACATAATATTATTGTTCATTGTACAACGCTAAACGACCTCAATCTACTAAGGTTTACCATTCATTCTCCTTAGAAGTGACGAAACAACAGCTGCTTTGGTTATGAACCCATCCTTCTCCCTGCGATCTGTGTCATAGCGAATATGGCGTTGCAACACTCGCCGCTGACTTTGTCAATAATTTTACGTTCGACAGCATTGCTAAGCTGCCAACATGTTGCAGACAATATTGTAGTCGTTAGTCATGGCGCCGGTTAGGGCAGGTTCAGATGGTGCGAGACATTTGCAAAATTTAAGCGCGATTGTGAGAGGATTGGACAAAAATTGCGACTAGAAACGCTCTCTAACAGGACGAAATGGAAATTCGCAAAATATAACATCAATATTTTGGAGCGATTTCGAACGCAATTTTTTGGTTAAAAGTTACTACAAGAAACGCTTGCTAACAGGACGAAATGGAAATTCGCAAAATATAACAGCGATATTTTGGAGCGATTTCAAACGCGATTTTGGCCAAAAGTTGCGACAAGAAACGCTTGCTAACAGGACGAAATAGAAATTCGCAAAATCTAACGGCGATTTTGAGAGCGATTTCTAACGCGGTTTTAAACAAAAAAATCCGATAAAAAACGCTTTCTAACCGGACGAATCATCTTATTATTAGGTTATATAGAATTCGTGTAAAGACATAACTCCGTTGTTGTAATCTTACCATTTTTTTCGTTAACGATGCATGTAACTGGTAGCACCATATTGCAACCGTCAAGTTGTAGTTTCTTCTTTCGTATGGTGTGGGGTCAGGGGGGAAAATCTAGGTCAGTGAGCCAGTCTAGGGCCTCAGACGTCACCCTGTGGACCTCACCAATCCCGCCGGGGAATGAATGTAGCGGGCATTCTTTGACCACATGTTCGGTGGTCTGTTTCGCACCGCATTCACACATCGCCGACTCTTTACGTGGGAACAGCGGCTGTGGGAAGACATTATCCTATTGATCGTTTACTAACTTATCTACAATATTAAGTCTACAAACCAAATAATATTTTCCCATTGGCCAAACGCTTATCAAAATAACATGGCTTCAACTCCCACTGATTATAATCATTCCACCTTTCTCATAAACGTCGCATATAACAAATAAGGTACAACGGAGCTCTCAGCGGAATACCACCTGTTTGATGTTGTCTGCGAAGAAACCTAACATCACAATCAGCATGCAAGCAAATGCGCTATCGCAAAGAGAACGCGCCCGTGCATCGTGCACATTAGCCAAGCACTTTCTACATAATAAACGCGTTAATGAAATCGCTTCATCTGAACAGAGTCTTAGGTCTTGGGCGGGCAGTGCCTGTCTAGTAAAATGCACTATTATATAGTCGAGAACGTCTAGCCAATCTCGACAGCAGTTATCTAACGGCCTTATGACCTCCTTGATTGCACCCACAACGAGTACAATACCATACACTGTACACGATCATATTGCACCACAGGCAAGTTATTAAAATTAAGTAGGCTTTAAAATTATTTCCTCATTATTTGTCACAAATTGTCAACACTGACCGCTAGAAAATTATTAGAAAAAACAATAATTATTATTCATAGATAACAAGTTGACACTATTTAGAATCTAATCGGAATTCGTTGAATGCAACAAAAACAGATTGTGATGAAATATCATGAATACGGGTTAGATATATAATTTAATATTGACAAGACAAGGGAGAAAGTGTGCTATAAATAGGGAAAAGTACTCGATAGGTGTTGGTTATCGAATAAATGGTTCCCAGGGCGGCGGTAACCATTTCGCCTCCCAAATTGGACGAATGAAATGAATTAAAATAAAATAATTAAGGCAGTTATAAAAACTAAGCAACTAATATCTATGTAATTAATGAGCCGGTTGTGTGGGTATATTTTTTAATGATAAATTTATTTTGTTCTTTAATTTATTGTGTAGGTATATTTTTTATTCTTTAATGATAAATGTATTTTGTTCTTTAATTTATTGTGTAGGTATATTTTTTTATTCTTTAATGATACATTTATTTTGTTCTTTTATTTATTGTGTAGGTATATTTTTTTATTCTTTTATGATAAAATTATTTTGTTCTTTAATCCATATCTTAATTTTGTTTGTGATTTTTTTTGTTGTTTCACAATTTTTTATGTCGAGTGTCAGATTGTTGAATCTTTTTATTGCCTAGTATTTGTGGTGTCTTTGTCCAAAGCTTGTATTTATCGACGGTGTTTTTATGTTTTGTATGTACTCTCGTCTAACTGATCTATTAATTAATGTTAGTTTGTGTTGGTTGAAATTCAGTTTTTGGTCAAAAATATGCTTATGTGGTGTATATATGAATATTTGGCGTATGTCTCCTAAGCCAAACATGTTGAATATTTGGTCACTGTCAGTCATTCTACGTTTTTTTTAATGTATTCTCTTTATGATAGTTTCCTGTGTAATTTCCACATGAGCGATGGCTGAGTTTGTTGTTCCTCCCCAAGCAATAATACCGTATTCTACATAATATAATGGATTGGCAAAGTGCATAACATATTATTTTCATATGTTTCCTTTGTTCAGGAAAAAGGGTATTGTTTTCAGAAGTTTATTTGTGATGTGTATGTACATGATGTGTTCATCTGAGGTTATGGTCTATTATGATTGCTAGATATTTTATTTGGTCTGTTTTTTCTAGAGTAGGGCAATCGCAGTAATAAGCAATCTATGTAAACAAGATAGACATAGTTGATCATCACAAGGAAAACAAAAACAGTCAAATATGATAGTGCAAAGGATTGTGACGAAATATTAAACGAATAAACAGCGGGTTAGATATAAATATTTACAACGCATGTATCCTTAATGTATACCTTTGTATTCACACGCGCCGAGAGCAGAGTCAATTATTTATGGAAGCGCAAAATAAAAGAAGACCTTGCTACTAAATGTTCAGTTCCTTGGTTAAGCGCGACGCTCTTTATATTCTACGTGTTCATAGATGGCGTTAATTAATTTATTTTATTCAAATACGCTTTTTGCAAGGTATTTACAATATTAATACGTAGCACGTATAGCGGTGCTGATTGCTAACAGTATAGAAAGCAGGGTACTCACCTAACCGTGTAACATGTAACGTATCTGATACTGTATCAAGTGAGTACGTAGGCACGAGCCTACTGCGAGCCGCTCGCGGGTGGAGCGCAGTGTGCTCGCAGTGACCCGCCGACGGCGGTTTCACTGCGAGCACCATAAGCAGGGTACTCACCAAGAGTGTAGCATGTAGATCTACAGTCGCTCGGGTCTAGTGAGCATGAAATATGTATGAAGAATGAGTCAATGATGAATGTAAGTAAGTCTAAAGCAATGGGGTTTTAAATAGAGAGTGTGCAATATAGTTATGAATGATGAATACTTGGAGCAGGTGGATAATTTGTATATTTGGGAAGTATGTTTATGAGAGATGGAGAGAGATATTGAAAGAAGGGTAAATGCAGGTAACTCCATTAATGGAGGACTGAACGAAGTTGGCGCTAACAAAAACTATCCAAAGAAGCAAAGTTAGCAGTCCACAATGGAGTGCTGGTAACATACCCTGATATATGGAAGTGAGGCATGGAACTGGCAGAGGAAGGATGAAAGTAGAATGAATGCTGTAGAACTAAGAACCCTGAAGCGTACGTGTGGTAAAACCATGTATGATCGTGTGAGAAATGTGGAGATCCGCAAAGAATGCAAGGCTGATGTAAGCGTAATAAATAAGATTAAGAAAGGAACGATTAGATGGTTTGGGCATGTAGAACGAATGAGCGAAGAAAGGAGTGTAAGGAGAATATATGATGCGAATGCGAATAGTAGCAGAAGTCGGGGACGCCCGAGGAAGACATGACACGATCAAGTGGATCAGATACTTGAGTCGGGCCATGTCAAGAGTCGGAATAGTAGAAGAGTTTGAATGAATGCCAAGGAGTGTGTGCCAAGACCGATTTGTTTGGGGATCCGTCGTCTCTGCCTACCACTGTGGGTAACGGCGTGATGGTTAGTTAGTTAATTAGTAATATTCCCAAATATAATGCATAAATAATCATGCTCTGATTGAATTCATAATAAGATTTCACTTCACAGACGTCGATCTTAGCTGGCTTCCTTCGCACATGTATTAATTAACACATTGTAACATATTGAGATGGAAACAAAGCTAAGCAACACGTGTAGATTGCTGCCAGACAATGCAGTCACCTGTTCCTGTTGTCATGGGACGGGGACAATGCTATCAACATTGTTTACCACACACACTACAAACCGAGACGAAAACAAGAACCCGATCTCTTTAAAAATGCAAATCAACGAGATGAAGACTACAAGGAGAAAAATGAGTATTGCGAATCTCTTCAAATTATTCGTAATTCAGTTAATAACGGGTTGGCAGGCCGTTTCCTGATAAACTTTGAGTAAATTCCTAATATATCGGAACACGAAATGCCAAAATATTAGGATTTACATGAACGCGTGAAAACGTGTTCCGACATCATCATATATTCGTCATTTATTAAAAGTTTATCAAGAAACCTATTAATTCATTTGTCAAGACCTGCAA
Source organism: Hesperophylax magnus (assembly GCA_026573805.1). Lineage (NCBI taxonomy): Eukaryota > Metazoa > Arthropoda > Insecta > Trichoptera > Limnephilidae > Hesperophylax > Hesperophylax magnus. Next base: position 4,682,259 of record JAIUSX010000088.1, read on the forward strand.
TCCCGTTTTTAACCGGATTACGAATAACTTGGAGAAATTCAAATGTAACATTGTCATCAAATAGCCATTCAATGCCAGTTTGGTTTTTTGACATTAAACACCGATTCTAGGTCCATTTCCGCTTTTCAGCAAAAAAAAAACAAAATGGCTATCTGATGTCTTTGTCGCACGTGAATTTCTGTGAAACAACTGGGCCTAACTAAAGTTGGGGTGTTTCGAACACGCGTCAGACGATGCTGGCCACACTCTGATCAAAAGCTAAAACGAGCCGACAATCGGCGTTTAACGGGGACCATTAAAAAATGTTAAAATTGCAAAATGGCACTGATTGTCGATGTGATAGTCAACAAATGTGATGGAGTTTGCTATAGGTACCCAAAGCTAAATTTTAGAATAAAAATGGTTCATTATTTCGTTTTATCTATTAGACACTCTAGAAATGTAATAAAACATATCCACTATTTTCGGTTGTGGGTCTGTCTTGTGATTGTAACTTGGTTCAATAAACTCGGATTTGTTTTTAATTTAACTGTCATTTTCAAAATTGGAATTGATATAATAATATTGTATACATATATATGTCTACAATGCTTCTTATTTACCAATTATAGACTAGACAAACATTTATCAACTTTTTACTAATGATGAGTCAAGGAACTCGTACAAAGATAAAATTAACTCCATATTTTATTACATCTAATATTTTAATTCCATTTTTTTCCGTTTTAATTTATTTTCTTATAAATCCCATTTTTTCCATATTTTATTCCATTTTTTCCGTTCAAATATATTTTCTTATAAATCCAATTTTTCCATATTTTATTCCATTTTATATTGTATTTCCATTTTTTTAGGTTTTAATATATTTTCTTTTAAATCCCATTTTTTCCGTTTTAACACAGTTTGTCCGGGAAGGGTAGTTCTACCTTTTACGCCGGTCCTGCTTGAATGGCGGAAAAGGCATTGCTGTCTGATAATTTTATATATTTTTTTAATACCAATCTCTTTGTAAGGGTTTGCGTTTATTCCATTTTCAAGAAAGCGTTATTTATTTAAAATAACTAGATTTACTAACATAAAAAGAATATAGTTATAAGAAGGCTATAATAACATTGACGGCCGGCGTGGTCTAGTGGTATACGCTTTTGACTACAGATCCGAAGGTCGCGGGTTCGAACCCGGCGTGCGCAAATAAATTTTATTTGATTAATTTGTGTTATTTCACAATTAATTAATTTAAAATAATATATAGTATATTTGCGGCACGTTCCAGAGTGGAAGATACTCTCAGTATCGCCCTGGTGTAAGACCACCATTCAGAATTGAAACGTTGCTTGAAATGGCTTTAGCCGCGTTTGGTGACCAGATCTGAATAGCCAGGTACTTCCCCACCTTCCTCTTCCCCATCTCCCTCCCCTCCCCAATACCCTCAGCCTCACAACATACCCCAATTGGGGATGCCATAGTCTCACTGGCTCCAGACGGGAGCAGTTGGGACTCTTGTGCGGTATTACTGTAAAAAAAAAAAAAAAAAAAAAAAACATACCTCAATCACAATAATCAATGTCAGGAATAATAATATTCTTCTGCATGGCTCCTATATCATATTTTATAGTGTTAGCTAACATATGTATTATTTTATTAAAAAATATTATTTCTTAACCATAAGTATCATTGAATCGCTGACAGCCCTGAATTGTTAATGCCAAGTTGCGATGCCTGGCCCAGCTATTCCAAGTACAATTAATTTTGTGGGTAACAATAAACTCACTGCTAATTGCTCTATTATAATATGCTCTATTTTGCTAGACTATACATGTTAACGAGTAACTTTTTTTTATACACATTAATACTCTGTTCTAACAGAATGTTCTCTGTTAACTATAGCGTACTATACCTTAAGGCGATGCACTACGTCGTGTAATATTTTGAATCGAGCCGCCATCAATAACACTCCTTACGTAGATGGCGATAAGGCTTAAATTTCCGCTTAACACCATCCAGCTGTTTTGATTTATGCAAGAAAAAAACATGGCCAAAAAGTGCCTTTTATTTTATTTTGTGGATGTTCAGGCATAAATATTTTTTTTTTTCGATCATTTTATAAATAACTTAATTTGCCACATTATACAATAAAACTATAACTGAAAATGGGTTCGTAAGTAGGCAATTTTTAACTTTAAAGCAGTTTTCATAGGCCTTATAAATTATTTTTTTCTGGGCTTATAAAAAGACTAAAAAAAACTCGATTATTTCAAAGGCAAGATGTATTCTACTCGCTGTATTTAATTGAGATCTGAAACATTTCTAGGCGACCAAATTTTCAAACCAAAAACACATGATTTTGCATTACTACGTAGTGCATCGCCTTAATGGAATTTATTTTATATTAACTACTGACTATTATCATAGACATCTCATACTTCGACTTATTACAGGTCTTAATACAAGCCTAGTATTATATATTTATTTTGAATTATGCATTGTCTTACTGCACATATATTAAAAACTGCATCACTTGCAATAATGTTTTTGTGTACATATTAATTGTTCTGTAATTTATTGCTATTATTATCCTGAGTACCATTGTACGCTTGTAATTCGATTATCACTGAATTGTAAAAGACATTTTATGGCGTTTGAATAAATAAATAATCCCGTGTGCTTTTTCTTACTAAACTACTGTGTATGTATTATTATATATTGATTATAATTGCTATAGTTAACTTATGCCTACATGAAAAAGGGTACATTTGAAAGATTTGCTGTCGATTTCTGAGACGCGATGATAGCAAAATAGTTGCAAACTGTGGGAATTTTTGTCGGCGGCTCGTGTCGTGACGACTATATTGACCTAGCTGTAAACTTCACACAATTGCATTTTCATTTCATCTGCCATTATAATAATACGGGATAGTATAGACCAGGGGTATTCAAACAACAATCTGTGAGCTGGATCCGGCCCGCGTGCCCATTATCATCCATCTAGAGTTAACGGACTGACAGAGTAACAATGGCTAAGCAAATGGAGTTGATCGGTAATTTGTCCATTAGTTTATAAAGTGTGTAGACCATTGGTATTCGCATTACGGGACAAGGTCATCTGCAGCCAGCATCCATCTCGAGGTCAAGCATAGTATGTTCTGCTAACGGACTAACAAAGACCAGAAGGTGGGACAAAATTGCAAGGGAACACTGTTTCTCAATCGACAGTCGGTAATTTATTCATTGGCTTATAAAATTTGTAGACCCCCAGTATTGCCGTTACGGGACAAGGTCATCTGCAGCCAGCATCCATCTCGATAACAAGCACGGTATGTTCTGCTGACGGGCTGACAAGAGTAATCCCAGTAGATAATGCGGACAAGATCGATGTGTGCATTGCAAAGGAACACCGTTTCACAATCGGTAATTTAACCATTGGCACATTGGCACAAGCACGGTGTGTTCTGCTGACGGGCTGACAAGAGTAATCCCAGTAGATAATGCGGACAAGATCGATGTGTACATTGCAAAGGAACACCGTTTCACAATCGGTAATTTAACCATTGGTATTTGTATACAAAGTTTGTAGACCCCTGGTAGTCATCTGCAGACAGCATCCACCATGAGGTCAAGCACAGTATATTCTAACGAACTGACAGAGTAATCAGAGCTGAAAATGCGTACAAGTTCGATGTGTACATTGCAAGGGAACACTGCTTCTCAATCGACAATCAGTAATTTGTCCATTGGTTTATAGAGTTTGTAGGCCCCTGGTATTCTCATTACGAGACATGGTCATCTGCAGCCAGCATCTATCATGAGGTCAAGCTCAGTGTATTCTAACGAACTGACAGAGTAATTACATATGATAATGCGTACAAGTTCGATGTGTACATTGCGAGGGAACACTGCTTCTCAATCGACAATCAGTAATTTGTCCATTGGCTCGTAGACCCCTGGTATTCTCATTACGAGACATGGTCATCTGCAGCCAGCATCTATCATAAGGTCAAGCACAGTATATTCTAACGAACTGACAGAGTAATCAGAGCTGAAAATGCGTACAAGTTCGATGTGTACATTGCAAGGGAACACTGCTTCTCAATCGACAATCAGTAATTTGTCCATTGGTTTATAGAGTTTGTAGGCCCCTGGTATTCTCATTACGAGACATGGTCATCTGCAGCCAGCATCTATCATGAGATCAAGCACAGTGTATTCTAACGAACTGACAGAGTAATCACATATGATAATGCGTACAAGTTCGATGTGTACATTGCGAGGGAACACTGCTTCTCAATCGACAATCAGTAATTTTTCCATTGGTTCGTAGACCCCTGGTATTCTCATTACGAGACATGGTCATCTGCAGCTAGCATCTATCATGAGGTCAAGCACAGTGTATTCTAACGAACTTAGAGAGTAGATGCGGACAAGTTCGATGTGTGCATTGCAAGGTAACAAACACTGTTTCTCAATCGACAATCGGTAATTTGTCCATTGGTTTATAGAGTTTGTAGACCCCCGGTATTCCCGTTACGGGACAAGGTCATCTGAAGCCAGTAACGAGCTCGAGCACAGTAAGTTCTGCTAACGGACTGACAGAATAATCCCAGATGATAAGGCGGACGAGATGGATATATTATATTTATACATTATTACAGGGGACACTGTTTCTCAATCGGCAACCTTCTTGACTACATAGACTCGATATGAGACATAGTGTTATTATTACAGTTCCGTGATTAATTACCCTCATTATTTATAGATAATATGAGATGATGGACGTGAGACAAGATTCTCCAATCTTCTCGAGAAACTTGATGAATAATATAGAGAATAAACTCATTCATTTTCCATATTATGTTTGTATATACTCACTGCTACGCTGATGACCAGCAAGTTTATTTTTACTGCTTACCAGAAGAAATAAACAGTCTAAAAATTCGTATAACTGAGTGTATAGAAGCAATTACTCGCTGGATGACCTCAAATAGATTGAAACTGAATCCCACAAAGACCGAGTTTCTGTGGACTGCTACAAGCAGACGTCAGCATAACATTGAAAACTCCCCAATAACCATTTCAGGAAGTGACATCACTCCAAAAACGTGCATCAAATTACTGGGTGTCAATCTGGACGCTAATTTTTCCCTTAAAACTCAGGTGAACAGAACTGTAAGCAGGGGGTTCTTTCAATTAAGGAAAATTAAAGCAGTGCGGAGAAACCTGCCAACAGAGGCGACTAAATTGCTAGTCAATTCCTATGTTGTTTCACGTCTAGATTATTGCAACGGAATATATGCAAGTCTCCCCAAATGTCAAATCAACAAATTACAATCCGTTTTCAACGCCGCGGCAAGGCTTATCACCGGAGTATCTAAATACTCCCACATTTCAGAGCATCTCAAAAATCTGCACTGGCTCAAATGTCCTGAAAGAATCCAGTTCAAGGTATGCTGGATGGTATTTAAGTCACTTAACGGAATGGCTCCGGCTTACTTACAGAATTGTGTATTCCAGAAGATTCCAATTCCCGACAGTCAACCCTTAGGTCAGCAACGTCATCAGCTATCGGAAGGAACCAAAGCGCACACCAGATACTAAGTTCGGTGAGCGTGCTTTCGCCGTGTCAGGACCTAAAGCCTGGAATGGACTGCCACATGATTTGAGAATGATCGCAGACCCGACAGAATTTAGGTCTAAACTTAAAACGCACCTTTTCAGACAGTCGTATCCATAATTTCAGAAACCTCCACTTTCACAGTCGACGGCAATTTAAATTAACAAAATGCAAAAAAAAAATACTAAAAATAAAAATAAAAAATAATAATTAAAAATAAATAAATAAAAATGATAACAACTAACAATTTGTAGGCTTTTTAAGACAGTTAAAATACAGTTAAATTAAAATAAAAACTATAGCAGACTTAAGGTCATGCGATGACCAGTGTTTTTTTGATATAGTGTCCTCTGTGTGTAGTTTTATCTTTTATAAGCATAAACTTTTTAATATAAGTGTGTTTGTCGGAAGTGACTTGCCAGGTAAGTATGTTTTGGTATCTTTTCTAAATAACATATGTAGATCCTAGGTAATAAATTGTACAGCACCCTTGAGGTGATTTTTCACAAAAACGGCGCTCTACAAATTATCCAATTATTATTATTATTATTATTGATTACACATTCACTGAAAATTTTGAATAAACAATACGGTTTTTGACATAGTGATTTGTTTTTGGGGTATTATGCCGTGTTGCGCTACCTCTTTCTTTAGCCAACGTTTCGGACAGCATTGCAGTGTCCATCATCAGGGCAGATGTGTTATCTGGAGATGGAGAACACTTCTGCCCTGATGATGGACACTGCAAGATTAATTAAAATAGTGATTTAGCATTAAGCTTCGCCTTAATTGCGAAACAACAAAAATTAATAAAATAAAATTACACTGGGATTTGAATCCGCGACCTACGGATTGCTAGTCGAGAGCCTTACCCCTCAATCACAGAGCCCGTCAATAAAGCAATAATTGAAGGCAAAGCTTATTGCTAAATCACTATTTTCGATTATTTTTTATAACGAATTGGTTTACATTATGAATACCAAAATAATAATAATAATAATAATACTTGGATGACTTGTATAGCGCCGTTTTTGTGCAAAAACACCTCAAGGGCGCTGTGAATATGCTTTAGATAAATTAAAGGTTTTCCTATCGTTTCCCTAAGTAGAATTCAAAGAAAAAATTTAGTAACTCAATATAAAACATAAATGTAAACTACTAAAAAATGTATTTTTTCAATAGAAATGTATAAACGCATAAATGAAACATCTCTAAAAAATACAATTGTATGGCTAAGATTATCTGTGACAGTTTCCTTTGATTATTTTTTTTTGCTTTCTTATAAAATTGTTTACAAAATAAATAAAAACCGCTTTTGCGTTTGAAATCGAGCGATTATAGACTCCGTTTGCCAAGCGATTTTAATTAGTGAATAATATCGTTGTGTAATATATTTATGTGTAATGTATTCGTTATTTCTAGTTAAATTGAAAAATGTAATATTCTTTTATCTAGAATAAAAATATAAAAAAAGCCAATTATCTATGTTTATGACGATATAAGGCATAACAAGAATTTACACATTTTTGGCTTGTAGCTTGGGAATGTGGGACGACGGAGTTTATCTTGTACAACGCCTTTTCAAAAAATACTATAAATCTGCATAAGCAACTTTTAAACAACGGGAATCGTTTATTTGCGAAGGCTGTCCAAGTCTATGAGACAACGAAGTGTGAAGTTAATTAAAACTGTACCGGGGCGATGCTGATGGATTTTATGCTCATTCTGTATATAATGAAAGTGCGCAGTTAGTACCGGCGCCACTGTCACTCCGACATTATTAAGCCCAGTTCACACATGGGGAAAAAATATATTAAAATGGCTGATTTATTAAAATCCTGTTAAAAACTTGACGGCAAGCCATATCCTAGTAAAATATGAGTACATTCAGAATATATCGGAACACGTGATAAATGAAATGCCGAAATGTGACAATTTTAGAATTTTTAGAACGCGATTTTCCGACACCCTCATAACACATTCGTGTTTTACTGATAGTTTGTTAGGAAATCTGTCAATTCATTCCATCCATAGAGTCCCGTTTTTAACAGGAATATGAATAATTTGACCAGATTCTTAATAAATTAGCAATATTTTACACCAGTAAGTTTTCTCCGTGTATCTAGACATATTTTGCATCGATGAGGAGAGACATCCTATCCTACCCGAATTCCATGACTGCCTGAATTTTTTTCCTTTTAAATTTGGTATATTTAAATTTCTATGTATTCTTGACCAGATTTTTAACAAATTAGCAATATTAAAATATAAAACTAATAACTAAATAGAAAACTAATTGATATAAATATCGATTAGTTTTCTCGGTGCATAAAGTTTTTTTGGCGCTATCTGAATCTGAATAGAATCTAGATGGGTTTCATGAAGTGACAAATTCAAGTTGTCGCAACTGACAAACTATGTAGGTGTACATTGTTGGAAGATGCCGAACTTCGTGGCTTTGAAAGTTACGTAACAGGTACCAATGATATTTCGTTGAGGCATAAATTGTCTTAAGAAACTATTCAGCTAATTTAGGGCATAATACGCGACAAAAAGAAGTTTATCAAAACATAATCCGACACTATGACAATTATTATTCGATCTTCATCGTTAGCATCGTCAAACTGGCAACTAACAATGCGTTCATGTCAAGTAATAGCGTTTGTGTGACAAAACGACGACATCAAAAAAAAACTCGACGCCGAACAATTTAACTTCTGTGTGAAAGAAGCTTGACGCGACACAATGCACATAATGAGATAAAATTAATACACTTGGTTGGGTTGTTTAGAGCGGGCGGTTCAATCAACCGGTTAGATTATAATCTGGATTCCAATCAAGGAGAACGGGTTACATAGGATAACAAATACTTATAAGCAATAATTAGTCGCCTGAAATATCAATTCAAATTTTAAATATCTCCCGAGTAAAAATAAATGCCGCCGACGGGAATTGAACCCGCATCTCCTGATGTCCGGTCAGGTGCTCTGGACCACTGAGCTACGTCGGCTTATTTCCAACAAGCCAAATAATTCAATGCAATTACTGCTTTTTATATTTTTTAACCTGTAAACAACCAACTTTATTTTGTAAGAAAGGCTTTGTTAGTGCTAAATTTCCCACTAGATGGCGTCGAGACATATTACATAGCGCCATGAAAGGTTTACATAGAGCTATGAACAATCAGGGAACTAAAGGATATATACACAGCAATAAAATAAATACATATAGTTCATGATAGCTTTTTGTTTGACAAGCCCCCAAAGGGCACACAAACTCCAACGGCTCGGAGGGCTTTGAAGCAGAGAATGGACGGTTATCTCGAGAGTATTTCCTCCTGGGGTAAAAATAATCTCGTCGAATTTAATGTTTCAAAGACCCAATCCTGTCTGATTACGTCTAAAAGGGATCTAAATGAAAATCTAGTCTCCTTCAACGGAAGCAATCTTCCGAACAGGCCTTCCATTGATATGCTTGGTGTAACTATAAGTGACCAGCTCAGGTACGGGGGCTCCATCGAAGCCAGAGTAAAACTGGCCTCTCAGAAGCTGGGCGTACTGTACAGGGCCCGCAGATACTTTAATAGTACACAACTGCTGACCCTGTACAAATCGCAAGTGCGCCCTACTGTCGAATTTGGCAGCCATCTCTGGTCCGGAGCCCCTAAATACCTGAAAAAAAAACCCTTGACTCTGTGCAAAAACGGGCGGTCCGTTTGATAGATTCCCCAATCTTAACAAACGGACTGCAATCTTTAGAGCACAGGCGTCAGGTAGGTATGCTGTCCTTGTTCTATCGGTATTACAATGGAAGATGCTCTGAGGAACTAGCGTCATTGATCCCTTTGACACCGGTGCGTAGTCGGGATACACGCCAAACGCGCGCTCAACATTTGTACACGGTTGACATTTGTCACATGAGAACGGGTCGCTTCTACGATTCGTTCTTAAGTTCAAAAGCTCGGCTGTGGAACGAACTGCCGGCCTCTGTGTTTCCTCCCTTCTACAACTTGGGACTCTTCAAGACCCATGTTCACTCCTTCCTCTCCACGAAAAGACCCTCCACACAGCATCCCCAAAGATGACATAGGCCCTGAGGGAAATTATTTTCTTCAGGGCCTCCTGTGTGGAGTTAATATATAAATATATATATATATATATATAATATTATTACTGACGAGAAAGCTTGTCTGCGTAGCTTCTTTTACCCAGGCCATGGGCCCATCGTGGTATGTCCAAATTTTCAGAAGAGAGGATATTCATTTAAAGAGAAACAACCAAAAAATATGTGATCTAAAGATAGAACTTCCAGATCACATAATGTACAATCTGGGGAGTCAAGCACGTCATTTTTAAAAAGGTGAGAATGAACGGAACAATGTCCAATTCCCATTCGAATAAGTGAAGAAATTTATTTTTCGGAAAAATAGTGAAATTGTTGAAACCACTACTTTCATGGGACAGTAATTTGTATTGGGGCATAGCAGGCTCCCTTGGATTGACTAGCAATGTGCCAATACTCTGCCCAAACTTTGAGGATGGAAAAATGTGGTTTACGAGTATATCGTAGGGAATTCGTCATCTCTTGATTCAACAACTTTACTTTTATAAACGTAATTTAAAAAATATACACTTGAATGACTTGGTGTACGCCTACTGTAATAGAATAACATTTTTTCTTTTATTATATTTATTTAGGTAATAACCTAATAATGACGAGTGAATTTCACGTACCAATCAATATATTACACTTACAGAGTTACACAGGGACGGAATAGAAGAACATTTTATATGGACGAAATTGCACATGCAGAGAATTAGACCTACTGGAATTATCATCAAATTGCACATGGAGAGAATTAGACTTACCGGAATTATCATCAAATTGCACATGGGGAAAATTAGACCTACCGGAATTATCATCGAATTACTGGAATTATCATCAAAAATCCTAACCAAAATTTTCTTCTTTTCAAATGTAAAATTAATTTAGCACACACTTTTAACATTCTAAAAATTAATCCTAGAAAAAAATGCTTTTTGACGGGTGTAATTCCAGTAAGTGTAAATTTCTCCATGCGTAATTTCTTATAGTTGTAATTCCGTCCGTGTGTAATTCCAGTAAGTGTAATTTTCTCCATGCGTAATTTCTTCCAGTTGTAATTCCGTCCGTGTGTAATTCCAGTAAGTGTAATTTTCTCCATGAGTAATTTCGTTGCTATTGGGTTCTTGCATATGTCTCCTGGTGGCTCCCGGGAATCTGAGCCTTCTTCCCAACAAAGAAAGATAAATAAACGCCCATAAAATGGTAACCCACATTTTGATCGAAATCAAAAGATGGTATTAAAAAATATCGTAATTATCATTTATTCACAAGCGCATTTTATCGTAAACTGTACATTATCTCATAAAGTAAAATGATTACAAGTAAATTATATCAAATCTGTTTACTTTAACATGACACACAGATACTATTATTTGCCTACGATCATTTTGTTTACGATCATTTGCTTACGATCATTTGATTGGAATCATTTGATTACGACAATTTTGTTTACGATCATTTTACCTATAACCTTGAGTATTTTTTTAAAAATTAATACAATCTTTTTAACGTTAATCCCGGGTTACGAATAACCAGACAATATTTGTAAATCTCCCACTACCATCACACTAAGCGGAAAATGTTACTAGTGTCGTGATGGAGAAGCCAGCCGAAGAATTGAACTCACGACGCCTGGTGGGAACCAGACGCGATGCTAACTCAGCCACTGACTGGTCAATTACATGCAGATCACACTCATTGAATACATTTTATGGACGTATCTGGTAACAGCATTATGGCATGAATCTATTCATAGGAGGAAGTTATTAAAATGCAAAACGGCGATATAATGCAAGTAATAAAAACACGTTCGGATCTCGACAGCCAACTAGAATGAATCCATTGTTTGTTACCATCAATGACGAGTAATTTAAGATTAATAATTTATTTAAAAAATATATTAATATCGATGGTATGTCGATTCGCGGTGTTTTGGACAGGGGGAGGTGTAGGGGGGTCTGATTTATAATCGAATCAGCTGCTGACAAGTGAGAGCAACGACAGCTCAGAAAGGGGAGTGGGCATGGACGTCATCATAACTTGTTGCTTTTATTTTTTTTATATTCGTTGGAAACAAATCATATTGTGTTTAGTGTCTGTGAACTGGGCACACAATACACTGCAGAAATAATATAATAAAGCCCTATTCAGATAGGACTTGAATGTTCAGCGTGGAGAATTTATTGTTTCGTCATTTTGGAACAAATTCACATAAAATACAAGATGATATGGTTTAAAATAAAAAAAATACAAATAAACATACCTTTTATAAAATGCGTATTTTATCAAAAATAAATTCACAGAACCTGACTGCACAAACCAGAAGCCGCACGGAAAGGAATATAAAATGATTTATTTTCATCGTAAATACTCGTAGGATATCGACTTCTGCTGCCATCTAGTTCTAGAGATGAGAACTTTTATTTACCTTGGAGAGGTAATGTTTTGAGATTGGAAAATACTTGTATTGTTAATATAAAATTCATTTCGTATAAATATATACTGAAATATTTTGCTAAATATCGAGACACACTGAACATCGAATATTTTAGAATTACAATTTACGAAGCCCAAATTATTTTAGAAACGCTTACATAGCTAACGCTAGCTAAACTTTATAAGGTACATCAAAATAATGTACTACGGATTTGTAAAGGGTTTTCCGATAAAAGGTGTTATTTTGATATTCAATCGTAAAAGATCAATGGTTTCGTTGCTTGTGTAGCACGTAGCGCTGTCTTGTTGAAAGTAAACGTTGTCCAGATCAATACCATCCAATTCCGGCCATAAAAAATCATTAATCATCTCTCGATAGCGCAATCCATTCACCGTAACTGTTGCTCCAGCCTCATTTTAGAAAAAGTAAGGTCCAATGACTCCGCCGGACCATAAACCACACCAAACAGTCACACGTTGAGGATAGAGAGGCTTTTCAACAATAACTATTGGGTTTTCCGAGCCCCAGATGCGACAATTTTGCTTGTTGACGAAGCCACCGAGGTGGAAATGGGCCTCATCACTCAAGATGATTTGCATTTGATTCACTCAAGTGAATTTTAATAATTTCAATGCGTTGTTGAAGCGTGTATCGTTCCATTTTTATTAATGGCGTAGTTTCTACTTTCAAATGTCAAAAAATGACAGCTTCAAAAGTAACATCTACCGAAATAGCGGGCTATTCAAAATAACACCTCTTATTGGAAAACCCTGTATATTTTAAAAATGCCTACAGAAAGGTCCGTATGTCTAAGGATAACCCCCGAAATGTCTATGTCCAAAATGTCTAAGGATAACTCCCATCACGTGGAAGGTCTAAATATCAAAATCATTGCATCCATTTAGGCTGCATTTCTATTTGTCGCGCATCGCATCACGTCAAATCAATCTTAGAACTGGTCTTTAGAGAGGATGAGAGGAACGCAGCGGCCAAAATATAAATGTCCGCCGGGAGAGCAAAAGACAGTCAGGAGATGCCAACTGGATTCCAGATGCAGTCGACAATTCAAAATAGTGCATTGTGATGCGTTCAGGGACATCTGACCGAGAGGTGATGATCTGAGACTGCAAAGGAAGACGATAATATGCTGAATTGGCCCATTGAATTCAGATGAAATAAGGCTATTCGAATGCTGAATTTCAACGAGACGAATGCAAATGGTTGGAACACAATACATACGAAGAATACAAGAGGTGTGTGAGAATGCATCCGAGGAAAACGAATTTTGTTTATTTTTTAAATAAAATTTGAATGTTAAAGTCTTGGTAACTCCCCGGAAGTATAATAGGTAAACATTATTTATTTATTTATTTGATTTTTGCCCAGTTGGGATTTTGAATGTATTATACGAACGGAAAACATACTTAGTGAGCTATCCGATAACTATCGAATATTATACACGAAGTTTTTAAAACAGGAAATAGCGTTAAAATGATAAACTTAATATGAAATAACATTAGTAAAACATGTAGCATAAAATAAAATAGAAAGCAAAACAATACCACACATAAATTAAATCACTTTAGCAACGCTACTATAATTTGTATGATTCAACAAACTGCCGATACAGATTATGCTTAGTTATATACAGAGTTTTCCAATAAGAGGTGTTATTTTGAATAGCCCGATATTTCGGTAGATGTTACTTTTGAAGCTGTCATTTTTTGACATTTGACAAGTAGAAACTACGCCATTGATAAAAATGGAACGATAGACGCTTCAACAACGCATTGAAATTATTAAAATTCACTTGAGTGAATCAAATGCAAATCATCTTGAGTGATGAGGCCCATTTCCACCTCGGTGGCTTCGTCAACAAGCTAAATTGTCGCATCTGGGGCTCGGAAAACCCAAGAGTTATTGTTGAAAAGCCTCTCTATCCTCAACGTGTGACTTTAATTGACTGTTTGATGCGGTTTATGGCCCGGCGGAGTCATTGGACCTTACTTTTTCTAAAATGAGGCTGGAGCAACAGTTACGTTGAATGGATTGCGCTATCGAGAGATGATTAATGATTTTTTATGGCCGGAATTGGAAGGTATTGATCTGGACAACGTTTACTTTTAACAAGACGCGCTACGTGCCACACAAGCAACGAAACCATTGATCTTTTACGATTGAATATCAAAATAACACCTCTTATTGTAAAACCCTGTATATGAAATCAGTAGTATTTGTCGATGATCCTATTGGTTAGTGAGTGTGTCTGAGAGTTGTGCATGTATTGCAGAAGAATATTACATTTTGTAATGTGTTTCTAGTGATATATGGAATTTAATAGTGGCGACGATGGCAGGGCTGTCAATTAAGTTGTTAATGACTCTGTGTAATACAACCAGGTCTGACATAAATCGATTTAAAGATACCCTTGCTCATGTAGTAGTGTACTTAGTGGATTAAAAACATAATTTTATATGAATTTGGTTTTCGTTAAGAAGCTGAAAAAATAAACAAAAAAATCAAACAGCGAAATCTGTTGAATTGAATCGCGAGTACACTGGTGCCAGCGAGAGCTCGTTCGCACATCACCGAAAAGACAGAAGATACTAGAACGATGACTCACGTACGATCACTCGTTGCGACTAGTATACATATACATAATACATTTAAGAAGAACGGCTATGCGGCTTTTTTCATATAAAACTTAAATTTTGATTTGAAGCCAAAATAGTTGACCAAACTGAATAATTTAAATCAAAAATGTAGTAAATATCTAGTACGATTATGTGTTTTTTAACATTAATGCAAGTTGGGTAATCATTTTAATTAAAATAACGTTTAAGTTGTGCTCGACCAGAAATTCTCAAATATTAAATCTGCACGGAGAAAACGTACTGATATAAAATATTGCTAATTTATTTAGAATCTCTTCAAATTATTAGTATTTCGGTTAAAAACGGGATTGCAGGCCCTTAACGAACGTGTTCATAATAATTCTAATATTTTCGCAATTCGTCATTGTATATTATATGATCATGATCATCATGCTACATGATCCTAAGCTCACCTAAAATAATAATACCGTCGCATAAACCTCTACAAATAGAAGAAAGGGACTTGCTTATTCTAGACAGCGAAAAATACCTTGGCTTACATATTGATAAACATCTGACATTTAAACAACACGTAGAAAAATTAAAAGCAAAAATCATCCCACTAATTGGTGTATTTGGTAGAATTGCCCATCTCCTACCAACGGAGGTAAAGAGGGGCTTATTTTTTAGTTTAATCCAGTCCCATCTAAATTATTTAATAGAAATATGGGGAAACACATACATTACATACCTAAATGATTTACAAACAATACAGAACAAAGTTATTAAAAAAACTCTTCAATTATAACCCGGACACTCCCACAAAAAAACTGTATAAGGACATGAAACTTTTGAAAATAAGAAAATTGTACGAATACAACATATGCCTCCTAATCTACAAAATCCAAAATGGACTTATACACACAAACACAACATTTAAACAAACGTCACAAGTACACGAACATTATACTAGGCAACATAATAAATTGTACACACATGCTGTAAGGACTGAAAGTGGCAAAAGAGGCATTGGCCACGAGGGTGTACAAATATACAATCTCCTTCCAGATAAACTTAAAACGGAGAGTATAAATGTATTTAAAAAAAAACTTTTTAATCTTAAGTTATTAGAACAATATTAGAATACTATTTATTTAATGTTATATATTTAAGTTAAGAAAGTGAAATGTAAATTTCTTTTAACTTAATAAATAAATAATATCCGCAATGTGGATATCCGCAAAGAGTGCAAGGCTGATGTAAGCGTAATGAGTAAGATCAAGAAAGGGACGCTTAGATGGTTTGGGCATGTAGAGCGAATGAGCGAAGAAAGGAGTGTAAGGAGAATATACGATGCAAATGTGAATGGTAGCAGAAGTCGGGGACGCCCGAGGAAGACATGGCACGACCAAGTGAATCAGATACTTGAGTCGGGCCATGTCAAGAGTCAGAACAATAGAAGAGTATGTATGAGACGATGTATGAATGTGAATGAGGCAAGGAATGTGTGCCAAGACCGAGTTGTTTGGCGGTCCGTCCTCTCTGCCTACCCCTGCGGGGAAACGGCGTGATAGTTAGTTAGTTAGTTAGTTAGTTAGTTAGTAAATAAATAAAAAAAGGCAAATGGAGGTGCAAGAAAACGCGTTCCGATATATTAGGAAATTACTAAAAGTTTATCAGGAAACGGCCTGCAATTCCATATCAACCGGACTATCGGATTTAAGATATTTTTAATAAATTAGCAATACTTATATGGATGATTTGTATAGCGCCGTTTTAGTGCAAAATCACCTCAAGGGCGCAGTACAAATATATAATATTTTTTTACAATGATCTATATTATTACTTACTATAACTATATAGGTATGGAGATAATATACAGTACTTACCTGGTAGGTCACTAAAGATTAACACTTAATTAACATTAACTAATTGTTTATTAGCGAAATTTAGATAAGGATTTAGGACATAATTGGAAAATTGGATACAATTGGACTTTCTCGAATCGCCTCCGCGGTCGATGTGTAAGGCTCCCGACTAGCAAGCTGGAGGTCGCGGGTTGAAATCCCGGCGCGCGCAAGTAAATTTATTTGAAAATTTTGTATTATTTCACAATTCATTAATTTGCGATAATATTATAGTATGTTTGCGGCACGTTCCATTGCGGAAGATATTCTCAGTATCGCCATGGTCTAAGACCACCCACAATTCAGAATTGAAACTTTGCTTGAAATGGCTTATTTTTAAGAAAGACAAACATTCCCGTGTTACGAATAACCTGTCAATATTTTAAAATCTCCCACTACCACCATGGTAAGCGGAAAATGTTGATTATGTCGTAATGGAGGTCTTAGCCAATGGAGGAATTAAACTCCACTACCTACCTTCAGCCTCACAAGATAACCCAATTGATGATGCCATAATCTCGCTGGCTACAGATGGTTCAGAGGAGTTGGGATTCAAATAAATAAAAAAATGTGACATAAGGCCGGTATTCCATTTTTGCTGCTCGCTAAGAGAGATATTTACGTCCGTCAAGTTGATCTCTGTTAAAAAAACAATGATTTAACGGACCATGGACATAGCCAAGCCAGTAGCTGTACGCTTTATTAGAAACGAGTTCTTACTTTATTAGAAATGGCACACAACAATAAGTATGGTCTCCTAACCCACAAAACGTTTTGATGTGATATCATTTTGTACGACATAACTTGTGACTACTAATAATGCTATATAATGTATACGCGAGCCGAACTGCCGAACAAAACCACAACTTATGGGAAATGTCGCGAACGTCCGCTTGCAGTTGCTTCATTCCTTTACCGTAATTCATGGCTCGGTACGCGTATGTATACGTACCATTATACATTACGACATCTTAAATGGTCTACTTTATATAGCGCCGTCTAGTGTTTTAATCACCTCCAGTTCTTATCTTATTAAACATTTATGTTATCATAATTAACATTCCGAAGTACAGACCATTCATCATTATTGCATTAAGATCAAACATAAAACACAATGTGTATTGCCAACATCGATGATTTGTGCTTTTCAATTCGATAATTCTTCGATTTATTTTACTAAACTATCTATTTAATTCAGACAAGTTATTGCTTACCGCAAAAATTAAAATCGGGAAAGGTTAATTAAAGGGTGTGTTATGTTACTTTTAAGGTGCATCAGGTGCAAGCAAAGTACTAAGTTTGGTGATCGCGCTTTCGGAGCATCTGGGCCGAAGGCTTCGAATAAACTCCCTCCGGAACTATCCATAACAAGTCCAACAGAATTCAGGTCTAAACTAAAAACTTACATTTTTAAGCTGTCATACCCTTAAATTAAATATACCATTTCTGAGAGAAAGTCGAATTATATCCAATTTTCCAATTATGTCCTAAATCCTGTATCTAAATTTCGCTAAAAAAGAATTAGTTAATGTTAATCTTATGTGACCTACCAGGTAAGTATGGTACTGTATACTATCTCCATATATAGTTAGTTATAACATAGATCATTGTAGAAATGTAATGGCGCTATACAAATCATCCAAATACTATTATTATAGGTTTTAAGAATTTACAATGTTAGCTGATAAACCGAAACAAACAAAGGACGGTTTGTTACGGAGAATTTGAACCATTCATCAAATTTCAACGTTCATTTTCAGTTCTGCGAAAGATTTTGTTCAAGTTCTGTTTTTATTTCAGTTATTTCAAGCAATTAGCATATAATGAAACTTGAATAGGTCTTTCACAGAACCCGAAAATGAACGTTGAAATTTGATGAATTATTCAAATTCTCCGAAACAACCCATCCTAAGTGAGATAAGATAAAATAGAAAATGTATAAGTCCAGCACTAAATACAAAGTAAAATGTCAGCACTGAAGGTATCGGAGACAGAACCAGGAATAAGACAATCTAAAGTTCTCATACACAATCAAAAGTTCAGCACTAAATACAAAGTAAAATGTCAGCACTGAAGGTATCGGAGACAGAACCAGGAATAAGACAATCTAAAGTTCTCATACACAATCAAAAGTCCAGCACTAAATACAAAGTAAAATGTCAGCACTGAAGGTATCGGAGACAGAACCAGGAATAAGACAATCTAAAGTTCTCATACACAATCAAAAGTCCAGCACTAAATACAAAGTAAAATGTCAGCACTGAAGGTATCGGAGACAGAACCAGGAATAAGACAATCTAAAGTTCTCATACACAATCAAAAGTCCAGCACTAAATACAAAGTAAAATGTCAGCACCAAAGATATTAGAAGGGCCGCCTATGTTGGCCGCCGGACCGTAGGCGGAGTACTACTTAATTAGGGTACTTTGAATACTATCGGGACGTGTACGCACAGAAATCTGTTCTATGTATTAGTGCGGATACCTTAGCGTAAGCGAAGGTGTGCAGTAGTATTGGTGAACAAAACCGGCGACACTGGGTAAAACAATTCCACACAGTATGAACTGCTCATAGCACATCTCGTTCTTCCGAAATTCTCATAACACATTCGTGTTTCACTGATAATTTGTTAGGAAATCTGTCAATTCGTTCGTTAAAGACCTGCAGTCCCGTTTTTAACAGGAATACTAATTAGCAATATTTTAAAACAACATGTGATTAAAAAAAATAAGTATTCAGTTTTGATGTGTTCTTAGTCTCGCCCAACCTTTAAGTTTTGTATGAAAAAGCCGAGCAGCTGTTCCTCTTAAGCAGTGTAATTAGTACCTACACAAAGAGCTATCCGAGTACGAGTTTCATTGAGATTTGTTTCGACTATTTATTGCTTTGTTTTGATGCTTGCATGTACGGTTCTTATGCATTCAATACAATGATGCCTCGTAAGAATATATTTATTTGGGATAAACAAGCAACATGACTTCTATCATCATAAACAGGTAGTCAATATTTTTGTTGTTTGTTTTTGGGGTGTTATGCCGTGTTGCGCTAACTCCTTCTTTAGCCGACGTTTCGGACAGCGTTGCAGTGTCCATCATCAGGGCAGATCCGGTAGATCCGAAGATGTGTAAATTTTTATTTGTAAATTTAAAATTTACACATCTTCGGATCTACCGAATCTGCCCTGATGATGGACACTGCAACGCTGTCCGAAACGTCGGCTAAAGAAGGAGTTAGCGCAACACGGCATAACACCCCAAAAACAAACAACAAAAATGCTTTTGGCCGTGAGAATCTAAAAACTTACAGGTAGTCAATATTATTTTCTGATAATGTAAACTTAATCAAATGAGCTAACAGCGTGGTTACGTAAAGCATTCCAGTCAACCCATAAAAACAATGTTTCTTTACCGATTATATTATTTTTAAATGTGTTTTCAAACTTTGTTTGACTGAGGATTGAATCTCTACATCCCGCCAAATGCCGACCCGAGTTTTATTGCGTATATTAACTGCTGTACAGAGGAAATTATAATTTTGCAGGAGAACAAAAGGAAGTAAGAAATCCTCATGACTTAAAAATTAATGATATTGGTTGGAGAATGAGTTTAATATTACTTAAAATAATTTATAAATTGGTTTCTCATTTATTTTTAATACAATGAAAGTGTAAAAACTGGTAACCATTATAAATATTTATAAATTGAACCTAACTGTGAAAATTACCTATATTATCACTAGTTTTCTGTTACATGTAGTCACTGACTATGTTAAGTGATCGAGCACCCCGAGTTGAGTGATTCAATTTGGGAGGCGGGTTTGGGCCTCTTGTGTGGAGTTAGTGTTTAAAAAAAATCGTCCAGACCCCAACTTTTCAATATTGGTTCAATACCTACTTAAGAAAGAAAAAAATTAGCGGAGACTAAAATACCAACTACAATTTTGACTCCAAATAAGCTCGGGAAATGCTGGTTAGGTTAGGGTACGTCCTGATCAGTGGCAGCTCGTGACTTTTGGGTGCACTAAAGTACTAATATTAAAAATAAAATAAAATGCTTTATTGGTGTTGTTGTAGCCGAAAACGTTTTAATTTTTTTTTTAGAAAATCAGTTTTTTTTTTGAAAGAATTTCAAGAAATCGGTGAAACAAACTGAAATTTACCGAAAATAAATAAAAAATACATAAAACCGAAATTTTCGAAAACAACATCAATAATGTCGAATTTTCCAAACTTGGCCCTCTAACACACTCAAAAGTTACGAGCTGCCACTGGACCTGATATATCCTGTATACATAGCGCTAAAACATTTTTGGTACTTTTCTGTTAGTAGAATTTCGTTATAGGCCAAATCTAAGCATCTTGTTGGCACAGGGGACAATGTCAGATAAGCGAGATTTGAGCGAAAGATTGGCCTCGAAAGCGCGCCAAGGTCCCCGATTTCGTTGCTAAGCGTCAGATTTAATTTATTCATGTTGTGATTTTAATAACCAATTTATTTTTAGCTTTACATTCTTCCATTCGTATTTATTCTCACGTGTGACAGCGGTTTCGCCTTACGAACGCGAAGCAAAAATTCAGGAGGTCGTTGTCAAAACGATCTATTTATAAACAAATCTGTAGATATATCTATTAATTAAGGATAAGAGTAATTTATTTTTAATGAATTATTACCGATATTACCAACCCGATAATTTTTTTCCATATTATCTCTTCGGTGGCTGATAAATGTGTTAAATAATAACCGTCTAACTAATTAGATTCGTACACGCTCGTTCAACATTGGTGTGGTAAAGCCGGTCTTGAGCCTGGATTAAGACCGTTTTAACCGAACAAACGCCATGGTAACAGGTCAAGTTTTTCACTGTTCTGACCACGTAATATTTACACCACGTTTTTAGTAAGGCCGTAATTGTTTAAAGATATCCTCCCTTAATTGAATTTCTATACGTATCGTCTATCGCTGGTTTAATTGTTATTCAACGATGTTTTCAAAAGACGACACAGCTTAAAAACAATAAATACATATAGCTGGGAAATATTTTAAAAAAGGAATTTGATAACATTAAACTTTTCAGGGAAGAGAAGATAGCATTTTTGATTTCACCAATAACGTTAAAGCATGCTTAAAACAAAAAGGGTTCGAAGTCCGATCCCTGAGGAATTTTGAAAATAGTGGATATTATATTAAAAGTAAACAAATTAGTCTAATATGATGATTTCCTGAGAAAAATCAATGTACTTACATAATTTCTAAAGCATGCGATACAAAAATTTTAATTCAAATATTGTTCAATTTAATTACCCAAAAAAAATCTCATATATTAAATCTGCACGGAAAAAACTTACTGATATAAAATATTGCTAATTTATTAAGAATGTATTCAAACTATTCGTATTCCGGTTATAAACGGGACTGCAGGCCTTTACGAATGAATTGTCAGGTTTCCTAATAAACTATAAGTATAACACGAATGTGCTATGTAATGGAATACGTATTCATATAAATTCTAATATTTTCGCATTTCATCGTGATATATTATGAATGTACTAAAAGTTTATTAGGAAACGTCATGCTATCCAGGTTTTAACAGAATTTTAATAAATCATCAACGCTCTCCTCCGTGTGTGGTCGCTATAGGCCTTTAGATTCGCCGGTTAGCGGTAACCGAAGGCAAAACAATTTGCCAAAATAACAAATCATCATAAAACATTTACTGAAACAAGATTGCCTGACCTCTAATGAAACGAAAGTGCCCACCTCGTAACCTTGCCGTATTATGTTACACGGAGAATTAGCGTAATATTAATACATGCAAACATTTGGGAGATTCCTTTGCGAACGTTTTGTATGGCTTCAAGTGTTGTGTTGAATATTTGCGACTTTACTATGTCGTCATAATCAAGCTATCAAATTTGATTCACGGCTAATTAAAATGTTACTCCTGTCCAAAGACGTTTAATTCGTTCTCATTGTTTTAAAGTTTTAAGAATTGTCTTGGTCATGAATGTGTGTGGCTCCTGGTTAATTTATTTTATTATCTGATTCGTCAGACAAGTCATAGAAGGACACGGCATTTTCGAGTGAGGCAAATTATATTTGAAGTAAATTATATTTGTTTAAAGTGGAAGCCGGAATTACTACGAATGTGAATATTGAATGTGCTAATTATTGAGCATGCGATTTACCATGTGGACGAATTACTAAGTGATGCTAGGCGCGCGAATTACAGTGTGATTATTAATTAGGCAATATAGTTGAGTGAGAATTATAATGACTCATTACTATCGAGAGTAAGAATTACTGAGTTCGCTGACATTGGGCATTCGACATAGTGAGGGTTTCTGAGTGCTCGAATTACTAACGGCCGTTGTTCCCAATTTCTCGAACGATCAATCTTAGGCTCCGATCAGCCAAAGTGATTTGTTCTGTAACGTTCCATTCGCCTGTTTCCAAACATCTATACCGTTGATTATCTTAAATAGACCCGCCCATTTTCATAGACAATAAAATGACATCAAAGTAAAAAATTTCAATGTTAAATTAATATTGACGAACTAATAATATTTGTATTTATTATTTATGCATATATTTTTTAAATACTGTAATACATAAACCGATATTTTATATATTTTTTAAACAAACGTATATGTTAAAAATAGTGTTACCCTGACTTTAATGCCACCGTGTCCTGGCATATTTTAATATTTTTCACTCTGTCGACATTTTTTACAACTAGTCATTTACTGAGGCAAGTTTAATCTAGTAGTTTGGCTTCCTTAAATTGGTTGTTCGCTCAGTCGTCACCTTTTCGTTGGAAATAGCGTAGTTTTGCGTTGAGCCAAAATTTCGGCTCAACAGTTGATCAGTAGGATTGAGAACAACGGCCGTAAGTGTGTTGACAATTTATATACAATTCTTTACTATCGAGCGAGAATAGCCGAGTTAGTATTACTGGGTGAGTGAATTACCGTATCTGAGACATGGCGGCTTTCACATTGGCCATCCTTCATGACTTATATCAATATTTTTAGTAATCATATCACTTGGTTCATCTTGCCAGGGTTTCGGTTTCTACCAGAGCAACTCGACGGACGTAATCATCTCTCAAGCCGAATTTAACATCCAAAATAGTTTAATAAACCCGCGACGCCTGGGATCGCGCCCGATGCTTTGGACCAATCGGCCACAAACCGGTAATGGTAAGTTAGGTGAATGATATCATAGGAAACGGGAAAATATGATTTTCCAGACGCGGATATTCACAATGACAATCACAAAAAGCCTTATCTTAATGCAAATGGGAGTTGATAAGAATTATAATAAATTAGTCATGTCATGTGGCATTCATGGCAGATTAAACAGTTAATGGAACAGTGATAGAATTCAACCTGAGCAAACTGGAACGCTGCTTAAGTATTTTCCAATGCCGCAAATATAGATAAGTAATCAATATTATTTCAAATAAATAAATTGTGAAATTACACAACATCATATAAAATTACTTGCGCAGGCCGCGATTTGAACCCGCTATGAAGAAAAGGAAGAACCCTGAGAAAAATCAAGTGATGCTATCCCGTGATTTTTCACGGGTTTGTTCCAGTATAGTAATAATTTATTGTGATGTTGGTGTAATTAAGGATTATTCCTAAGAATAGAGACTTCCAGGAAAATGTACATGTAAAATTTATAGACATTAATAAATATTTTGCGCAAGTTATTTGACTTTGACTTGACTTTCATTTGAATAATCTTCAATAATTTTTTTATATATTAAAAAAAGCATTTTATTGCTATTTCCAAAAATGTTGAATTGTTTATACGTCTTAAAATTGAACATTTAACATTGATGTAGATAAATAAACCTTTACTTAATTTCTCTGTGTTACATATTTTCCAGTGTGACACGTTCCATTGTGATTTCCTTTGTGCAACGTTGAAAAGTATTTGGTTCTTACCCTCATGGAATTACGGTTGGTATATTCAATCAGCTATGGAAATGCTAAAACTTACCGTGTACTTAACGCTCCGGTTAGTAAATGTTGGAATTTTATTGCTGTGGTAGAATGGCGCAATGAATTCATAACATTATGGTCGTAAATCATTATTATTTATATAAGAGAGGAAGCTGAGAGAAGCCGACTGGGTAAATTATAGCCATCTAGATCAGTTATTGTCAAACTGGGACCGCGGCCCGAAACACCTACTAGAGATGGGAAACAAAAAAAACACAAATTTTCCGACTCATTTAATAATGACTAAAAGTAGGTGGTATGTAAAGCAATAAAAAAGTGCTTTTTTGAGACAGATTTTCGTGTTTTGCAGCTAACTAACTAAACATCACAACAAAGAGCAGGGGTAGGCAGAGAGGATAGACCGCCACACAATTCTGTCTCGGTAAACACTCATCGCTTCGTTCATATTTATATAGGTTCCATGATAACTCTTCAAAATAACAATTCAACACACCTATAAAATGTGATATAAAGTTATGAAAAGTGATGAAAAAAATACTAGGTTAAACAGTTACATATGTAACCTATTTAACTTAGTTTTTGTTTCATCACTTTTCATTACTTTATGGCACTTTTTATAGGTGTGTTGAATTGTCATTTTAATGAGTTATCCGGTCACCATTACTCAAATATCTTCTTCGTATGGTGCCTTTTTTTATTTGATTTTAACATAAAGGTAATCTCTCAAAGACGGCCTCCGTGGTTGAGGGGTAAGTCCCTCGACTTGCAAGCAGGAGGTCGCGGGTTCAAATCCCAGCGTGCGCAAGTAAATTTTATTTGATTAATTTGTGTTATTTCACAATGTATTCATTCACCAGATATGTATGGGCAGGTACATCATCACCTTCCTCTTCCCCATCGCATCCCCTCCCCAACTGCCTTCAGTCTCAGAATATACCCCAATAGAGCATGCCACTGCCATGTCTCACTGACTCCAAACGGTTGGAATCAGTTGGAACTCTTGTGTGGTATTCATAAAAAAAGAAAGAAAACATAAAAAATCGTATTTTTAAAGCATATTTTATTTAGTGTAGATCTATTCTAAAACTACTATGAAAATATTCCATTACCTACGTACTAATATTTGGACTTCACAACATTGAGACACAACCCACGAAAAACTGCAAGCCTTAATCTAGATGACAGATCAAAAGTTGAACCCGTAACATTGACACTGTCGGGACGGTGTTATGTTTGCCGGCTGACGACCTTCAGTCTGCAGCGGACCAGCGCACCGGGCGCCAGGAATATTGCCAAAATCACGGTCACTCACTCACTAACAGCAGACTTACAATGTACACGACACCGCGTGGCGCCGATTTGGCACGCTCTGAAAAACTGACAAGAATTAGCGCTAAAGCTTTTTGAACCTATATTTTCCTTACTCAACATACCAAGGAGATCGTAAGAATATATGTACACGGTGTTCGAAAATTCATGGTACAAGTGGGAAACTGGTGAATCTATACTAAAAAAGGGGAAAGTTCCAGATAGCTTTTGTGTTCTCTATGTGATGTACACGGAAAAAATGAGCATAGATAATTTATTAAAAATCATAAACTTTCCTTTCCTCATAAACTTGTAGTACATTTCGAATACATTATCACGATGTCTTTTTGCATTATACCGCAAAGGAGTCCCACCGGCCGGGGGATAAAAGATATAGGAAGGGAGCGGTGGGGAGGGTAGGGGAGGGGAAGGGTATAGGGAGGTTGAAAGGAATTGGAAATTAGACCTACTCACTAGGATCACTAAACACACCTAAAACAATCCCCATGGGCAATTTTCGGGAGATATATTGTTTACTTTCTTTAAACAGTATTATAAAAAGAGAGAACACCGCGCTTTCAGTTTGCGTACAAAAGATTAAGAGCCGTAAAATTTTTAAATAATTTTATGAAACAACATTTAGCGTTTGAAAAATGTTTGTCAAAGTTTGCAATTTTTTTTAATAAATATTATTATATCAAACGAAAAAAGGGTGACGATAACTTTCACAATACCTTTGTCTAAATATGTTTTTAGTTTCTTGTAAAGTGGTAATTGAAGTGTAGATAAAAACCATCGGTAAGCGACTTTAAAACTTGATCTATTTTTGTGTAAATATTTGAAGTGTCAAATCGCTTTGTAATACTAAGATAGTTTCATCTGCTTTCAAAAACAGTATTTTATTTTGAAATGCGTTCAATAACAACGAATTTATCTGGAAATGAATGTAAATGCAATCTGCATTCGGACAGTTCATATAAATTGAAAAATGTCAAGGTTTTAGGTGTTAAAAATATTTTTCAATTCTGAATGGTAGTCTTCTATCAGGATGGTTTTGAAATAATCTGCCACTTAAAAGAATGATAAATAGGTACACGAAATTATTAACTGCAATCAATGTAATAATATTGAAAACAAGCTACAAAATGTATGTTGTGGTAAGTCGGCAGCATTCTCCTTGATATTAAAACCATTGGGTAGGATTGTTAAGAACTACAAAAACCATTAGGTAGGATTGGTAGGAATTACAAAAACCATTGGGTAGGATTGGTATGAACAACAAAAACCGTTGGGTAGGATTGGTAGCAACTACAAAAACGATTGGGTAGGATTGGTAGGAACTACAAAAACCACTGGGTAGGATTAGTAGGAACTTCAAAAACCATTGGGTAGGATTGGCAGGATATACAAAAATCATTGGGTAGGATTGGTAGGAACTACGAAACCCATTAGGTAGGATTGGTAGGAACTACAAAACTGATAAGATAAAGCTAATGTTATGATTTTACCTGACATATGTGATGATACCTATCGACTCAAATGATGTATGCGATAACAGCTGTCATTGATAAAACATATTCCGACCATACCGTATTTCCTCCACGTTACGTCATTACTCAGTACTTGATTATCTATCAATTATACAAAACCTTTTCAGAAATGCAAACATAAAGTTGATATTACACCGGTGAGATAATTAATTTAACACCTATATTACAATAAATAAAAGAGTGTCCCGGTGGGGCGTGTGGGTGTGGAATAAAGAACAACGGAAGTAATGCCATTTGGACTTGTTTCGTGATCCAAATATTTGGCGAAAATAGCCTTAAATTTCCAATACAAAACAGTGTTTCACCATGATTACGATATTTAAATGGGATGTCAGGCAAGTGTGAGAGAGACAGTAAAAGGTAACGAGTCAGTGGCGACATAGGTATTCATTCAAATCTGTAAGGCATTTGTAGTGTTCTTCTTTATCGTATGTTATTGCACGGAAAAAAATGAGTATTGCTAATTTGTTGAGAATCTCTTTAAATTATTGGTGATCCGCAAAGATATTAGAAGAACGAGATGTGCTATGCGCAGTTCATACTGTGTGGAAATGTTTTGCCCAGTGTCGCCGGTTTTGTTCACCAATACTACTGCACACCTTCGCTTACGCTAAGGCATCGCTAAGGTATCCGCACTAATACATAGAACAGATTTCTGTGCGTACACGTCCCGATACCGTTCAAAGTACCCTAATTAGGTAGTACTCCGGCTACGGTCCGGCGGCCAACATAGCATATCTCGTTCTTCTAATATCTTTGGTGATCCGGTTAAAAACGGGATTGCAGGCCGTCTCCTGATAAACTTTTAGTAAATTCGTAATAATATCGGAACACGTGTTCACGCACCTGCGTTTGTATTGATAATATATAATGACGAAAAGCGAATATATTAAAATTTTTATGAACACCGACATCGTGACAATACATTGTTATTTTGCTAAAAGTTCATCAGGAAACCTATCACTTTATTCATGGGCCTGCAATCACGTTTTTAACAGAAAAAAATTGGAAGAGATTGTTAATAAATTAGCAATATGTTTTTTTACGATGGGTTTGTTTTTTAGACAAATCTACAGTTTTATTCCCAGATTGATGAAATTTTGCACACTTGATATTTAAAATAAGAGGAAGTCTACAAGATATTAAGAAAACCCACCAACACCCCCCTTTCCTACCCCCTTAAAGCAGCATTTTGATACTTAGACTCAAAATAAAAATTCACTCAAAGAAAAATTGTCTACATCTGATTTAGAAAAACTCTGCGCAAAGCCCGGGCAACGCCGGGAACTTTAGCTAGTTTCACAATAATATGACAGTGAAACTAATGAAACAACAATATAGATAACAAACAACTTATAAGAACATAATTAATCTATTACGTGAAATGACATTATTATGACAACATTTACGAGTAGGTATATCCATTTGTGTTGTTATTGTTGATAACATTTAATTGATAATTATAAATAATTCGTTTTAAGAAATGGAAAGTCAACAAACCCATGTTCATTAAATCTTTCTCGGAAAAAATAAACATCTTCATCTTTAATTTTAGAACGTACTTTCAACGACTATTTATATTTTCTACGTCCGATAATTAATTATTTATTGCAGAGCTCCTTTGCTTTGGACCCAGAATTCGCGGATTCAACATCTTTTACCGAATGAAAGATATTCTTGTTATTCTTTAGTTTACAATGTTTCGTGATCAGATCTGAGTAGCCAGGTATTTCTAAGATGACCTCTTCCCCTCAGCTCAGCCTTGTATAATTTCCCAAATGGGGATGCTATGAGGAGAAAAAACAGTATTTCTAATTTATTAAGAATCTCTTTAAATATTGGTAATCCCGTTAAAAACAGGATTACAACCCTTAACGAATGAATTAACAGGTTTCCTTGTAAAGTTTTGGTTCATTACGAATTGTTCCATGATCACTCAACACAGTGACAATTCAACACACTTTTAAAAAGTGATATAAAGTCATTAGAAACGATGAATTTTTTTAACCTAACCTACATAACCCAGTTAATAAAGTTTTTGTTTCATCACTTTCCATGACTTTATATAACTTTTTAAAGATGTGATGAATTATCATTGTGATGATTTATCCGGTCACCATTACTAATATATTATCACGATAACGGAACACGTATTCATAACAATTTCAATACTTTCGCATTTCGTCATGTCTTACCAAATGTACGCGTTCCGATGTCGGAATATTTTTATTATTATTATGGTCATTTTCAAAATTGGAACTGATTTTTTAAGCATTAAGATTAACTCACAGAAGCTGTACACTCAGCTTGTACACAGCACGCAGATACTTTAATAGTACACCACCGCTGATCCTGTACAAATCGCAAGTGCGCTCCACTGTTGAATTTAGCAGCCACCTCTGGTCTGGAGCCCCAAAATACCTGAAAAAACCCCTCCCTCTGTGCAGAAACGGGCAATCCGTTTAATAGATTCCCCTATCTAAATAGGCGGATTGCAATATTTAGACCGCAAGCGTCAGTTAGGTATGCTGTCCTTGTTCTACCGGCATTAGAATGAAAGATGCTCCGACGAACTAGCATCATTGATCTCTTCGGCACCGGTGCATAATCGGGAAACACGCCAGGCGCGCGTCCAACATTTGTACACGGTTAACATTTGTCACATGAGAACGTGTCGCTTCTACGGCTCATTCTTGAATTCAACAGCTCGGCTACGGAACGATTTGCCGGCCTATGTGTTTCCTCCCTCCTACAACATGGGTCTCTTCAAAACCCAAATTCAATCCTCCTCTCTTCAGAAAGACCCTCAACAGCATCACACAGCATCCCAGAGATGTCACAGGCCCTAAGGGAAATCAGTTTCCTCGGGAAACCAGTTTCATCAGTTTGCCTCCTGCGTTGAGTTATTGTAAAAAAAAGATTTTTCGTGCGCCAGTTTAGAAATAATAGTGATGGTAAATCAAAGTTACCTTACTTGTAAAATTTGATAACTTAATACGTAGTATATTTACATGTTAGTAAATATTTGAACACCTGTGTGTTGCGTCAATTCACTTTTGCAAGTTGAAAACGCTCAAGTACGGTGAGTACTAACTCATTAGTGACGAAATAATGCCAGTTACCAAGTAAATCCCTTATTCAACAGAACTATGTGGCAATTGAATCAACATCGCTTTACGTCGATATAACGTAGGCCAGACCCTAAAAAGTGAATTTCAAAAAAAGTAACGTACGTTATAATATATGGATTTAATATAATTATTTTAAGAAAAAACACTTTTTGCAAGCTATGCTTTAAAATTGTAAGACGAATTATTTATTTACGTACATACGCAATATGAATATGGCAGCAAGTTTGGGGTACTATTGATGTATTTACTGACTACATTTATACAACTAAGAGTAATCTATACTAATATATTGAATCCTACAAATTATAGTAGCGATGGTAATGTAGTTTTAGTGATTTGTCTTGTATAAGACAAACTAATATGTAATATAGTTTCTATTTTACTTATTGTTTACGTGACATGTTTTACTAATATTGGTTCATACTTAGTTTAACGTTATTTCACGCTTTTAAAAACAATATGTATAACATTCGATAGCTCACTAGGTATATTCTGTTCTTATAATGTATGTAAAATCTCAGCTGGGCGTAAAACCAAATAAAATAAGTATTGATAAGTAAGCTTACGCCTATTCATTATTTTTAGTGAGATAACAAGTATGTTCGTTATTCAAATTTCAATAATCGAAAATTTTAGAAATTAACTTTTATTAAGTAAGTACTTACCTACATAACTATACAAAAAAAATTCTATAATAATTTTACTGGAAGTCAAATAATGCAAACAATTCAACTGTGCCAGTTCTGAGTCAACTCCAGCTGCCATACTTATAAAATGTACTCGATATATTATTTTCCACGCATGTAATGCATGAGTATTATATTCAATATGATCATAATGTTATTCAGAAGATTGTAAAAAAATTCTAATTGGGAAACGAATTTGAAATCAGGGTCAACAAAATAATACTTATAATAAATAATATTGCATAAATTTGGATTAAAAAAAAATAAAAAAATAGTTTAGTCCGTATAAAAACCCATCTCTTTCAAGAAAGGCATACAAATACAATTTTGGATGGAATCATTGATATATTATTGAATTTGTAGGCCTTTCTCGAAAGAATTGAGTTTTTATACGGACAAAATTAAAATTGGTATTCTAAGATAATTTTGCAGAAAAAACTAGGAATGTTAAGTGACAGCGAATAATTTACAATACCCTAATATTTATATTTAAGCTAAAAAATAAGATGATCCCCAAATACATGTTTAAGAATGTATATTTTAATTTTGCAATACATGGCTACTTCACGAGAAACTGTAGAGATTTTAGACTTCCAAAAACAATTTTTTTAATGAGCTACCGACAGATGTTAAAGAAGCTAAAAGCCTTGATGCTTTTCTTGGGTTATGCCTAATACTACAAATAATATTTTTTAGATGTATTGTAAAGTGTCCTTAATGTCATAGAAATAAATTGTTAAAAAATTTATACTAGATATAAAAATGTTATTTTTTTATAACTAAATAAAAAACATACAAAAAAATAATTATTCATATAATGTAAATACGGGCGCAAACGGTCTTAAGTCTTAGTGGTTTGAAATACCTAGTTATCATTATATTTCCTATTTCGTGATTTTTCAGAACTAAAGCATAGATTCAGAATTGTCACACAAAGATTTTTTTTATTATATTCGTGACTTTCTAGAACAAAAATATAACGAAAGATATCTTGATCTTGACCATTATCGAAACAGATTTTTTTGCGAAAACCTTCGGATAGGTATACAAATAACTTTACGCCTTTAAGAGGAAGCTACAACCCAAAAATGTGCATATTCTTGGTATACCTTATATTGTAGGTAATAGGCATTAAAATCGCTTGACAAACGGAGTCCAGAAACGTTCGATTTCAAGCACAAAACTGGTTTTTATTTATTTTGGAAATAATTTTATAAGAAAGCAAAAAAGTTAATCAAGTGAAACCGTCACAGATAATCTTAGCTAAAATACTGTATTTTTTAAAAGTTGTTTCCTTTATGCGTTCATACATTTTATTGAAAAAATATTTTTTTTTTGTATTTACATTTATATTTTTTATTGAGTAATTTATTTTTTTATTTGTATTCTTCTCAAGCGAAACGATATGAAAACCTTCAATTTTTGTAAAGCATATTTTTGGTATTCATAATGTATACCAATTCGTTATAAAGATTAATCAAAATAGTGATTTGGCATTGAGCTTCGCCTTAACTGTTTGTTCTGGAAAAATGTCTAAAATTTAAAAAGTTGTTCACGATCATTAAAAATAATCATGATTGATAATTTCTGATCTACTTACTATGTTATAATTTTTAAGAAATGTAAAACTTTTTTCCACTTTAATTTAATTGACCGTAACCGCTTTCAGTTAGTTAAAGCCATCTTCAGACTGGTACAAATTATTCTTAGTGTACGGTTTATATACATTACATATGGGGGAGGAGAGGGGTGGTCCACAGGGCTCACAGGTCCACATGAATCAATCATATTAAGGCGATGCCATACGTAGTAATGCAAAATCATGTGTTTTTGGTTTGAAAATTTGGTCGCCTAGAAATGTTTCAGATGCTTTAATTAAATACTGCGAGTAGAATACAAGAATACATCTTGGCCTTTGAAATAATCGAGTATTTTTTAGATTAGTCTTTTAATAAGCCCAGAAAAAAATACTGTAAAAATACCTATAAAAACTGCTTTAAAGTTCAAAATCTCCTACTTGCGAACCAATTTTCGGTTATGATTTTATTGTATAATGTGGCAAATTAAGTTATTTATAAAATGATCGAAAAAAATTAAATATTTATGCCTGAACATCCACAAAATAAAATAAAAGGCACTTTTTGGCCATGTTTTTTTCTTGCATAAATCAAAACAGGCGGATGGTGTTAAGCGGGAATTTAAACCTTATCGCCATATACGTAAGGGTTGTTATTGATAGCGGCTCAATTTAAAATATTACACGACGTAGTGCATCGCCTTAATTACATTTGTTACTAAGTCGTTTTAGACGGTCGAATTTCTAATTATTTTGGTATTTCCAGTAGCTCACTTCAATATTGTTCAGGGAAAATCCTTACAAGTAATATAACATGAATTATTAATGATTTAATTCTATTGTCAAATCGTTATTACATTTATGATGTATGGGATTTCTGATCTACATAAATCAGATACAATCATACAATATTATCTTAAATACTACACACATTTTATGGAAGATGAAATGATTAAAATATTGATTAAAAAGAAAGATATAAGCGTGGTACGACGGAATTACGAATAAGATGTTTTAAAAAAATGCAAAGCCGATGTAAGACGATTACCGATGATTAATTCATAACACAAGTTACCAGCTGACGTGCACCCGGCGTTGCTAGGGGTTAACCTTAGGAGATAGACATATATCTTGACAGACTTTTCTGTAGGCCTTTTTATTAAATTATTTTGATATATATCATAAGGTTTAGCCAGCGTTAGCAATATAAGTGCCCGAAAATAATTTTTTGACGACTTGATTACAAAACATCGACTTTTCTTTACTTTCTATAAATATAATATTCATATGTAATCCTTCCGTAAGAAATTCTCTAAATGATATTAAAACCCTATAAAAATCCGTTTCGTAGTTTAGAAGAACTACGCGGATAGCGACTTTATTTTATAATACTTAAAGATTGTACATAGTTTTTTAAACATGCTTTTCGACTACCACACTAGGATAGGGGGCTGTACAATTTATTACGAAATCATAGTATCTATCTCATTTTATTATTTACAAACAGATTTAGAAAAACATTTTTTTTTATTATCTGTACCCCGCCACGCGCTGCTGTGGCTCGGTGTGTGCAGATAGAGAAACAATAGGGCGTGTTGCTAATACGTCCAACAGATGGCTCTGTTTTTCAAAAGAAGCATGTTTATCCAACAAATGGGGTTGTTTACCAAAAAAAGCAATTACATACCTGTAACAAGTGACCACTATATAATACAGGCGTACAAAAACACATGCGTATTCGAATGCAACCAGTAGACGCCTAGGTAGAAATCAGTAATATATATAAATCTATAATATATATAAATCAATAAGAAAATAGTTACAAGAAGGTTATAATAACATACCTCAGTAATAATAACAATTAAGTTTAGCATAATACCATTCATCTGTATGGGTTCTGTATAATTTGATTAATGTTTCACTGAATTGTTATGTTCATATTATCAAATGTTTGTAAAAGCTCTTATGGGCGTATAATAAATAAATAAATAATAATCGGGTGATTTGTCTTTTTAGCTTGCAATCTTGCGCCCGCATGAGGCCGGCCCTGTCTTGGTCAAGCAAGCTGCACATGTATAAACCAACCTTATTATAGACTGTTGTTTTCCCTACATTAAAATAAATAAATAACTTGACTCGTTGAAAGAATGGAAACATAGATTAGAAAGGGATTTTTTTTAGAAGTAATAAGTAAAAAAAAAAAAAAAAAACTTATTTTAATAATGTGACGCATTCTTAATTAATGAACAATATGAAGGGGAGATGATTTGTAGAGAGAAATGGATGCAGGAGAATCTATATGACACGCAAGTGGAAGGAACAAGTGTGTAGTATAATAGACAATGTATGAATGTTGATGAAGCAAATGTCTGCTAGGAGAATCGTGGAGACTTTCACACTGGGCAATGGGAAGAGATTTTGCGAGTAGCAAGAAGCTTTTTCTGGGGAAAATGCGGGGATTCTGGAAATTTCCTGATATCCAAACATATTAAAAATAATATGTTGTTATTGTTAAATAATTGTGAGAATCTACTACAATTTCGTATTCTTCGAAAGAGAAAACTCGAAAATCTATCAATCTACTACGAAAGTTCTTCACCGATTGCTTTGAAATTTTGACACAACGCTGCACTCGAATACGCGTGTGTTTTATATACCTATAGATGTGACCTGTGACAAGTAAACATTTTTTTTAACAGCGCAATCTGTTGGACGTAAAAGCAACACGCTCTATTGTTTCTCTATTTGCACAGACAGTCTGAGCCACAGCAACCTGTTGTGGTTTTTCAAGGGCGTGCGCTAGCAATTAGATAATTACGATCTCTACCAACTTTTCGATTGCATAAATAAATGCAACACGTACTACGTTGACAATGTGTTCCAAATTACAACATTTGAAACTCGCAGTTGCATTATACTCCAGTGTAATTTTATCGCAATTGCTGCGGACAATGATAATAGTGTCATCTGCGGGCTCCGAGCGGTCATTATTATTATTAGTACTAATTCGTGTGGAAAATGATCGGAAACTAAAAACGCCATGTTATTGTTTGTAATAATTATCAAAATGACGTTTCCGGTTATTGTACCTAAAGTGAATAAACTCTAACCCACGAGACTAGGTCAGATAACACACGAATATAATATTTATTTGTCCAAAAAGATGTTTTTTTTTAAGAAAATTTACTTATACAGGGTGTCCGGGGTGACACTTTCACGATTTCGAAATCTGTGCATTCTTTCCTTAAAGGCCTGCAGTCACGTTTTTAACAGGAATACCAATCATTTTACCACATTATTAATAAATTGGCATTCTTTTACACTGGGTTTCCGGATGATTTTAGAAGTAAAAATATAATGTTTCAAGGTATTTTTTAGGTTAAAAAGTTGAATTGTTTGTATGGGAAAACCAATATTCTTCTATGGAAAAATATTTTTGTATGGGAAAATAAACATTCGAATTTCTAAAAAAATTATTTATTTTTTACTTCTGCTATCATGTAATCACCTACTGAAGTTAGCGCACCCTACCCCCCGGACACCCTGTGTAAAATATTGCTAATTTATTAATTATGTGGTCAAATTATTGGTATTCCTGTAAAAACGTGATTTCATAACGAAGTATCAGTAAAACGCAAATGTGTTGTGAAGACGGCGGAACACGTGTTCTTAAAAATACGAATATTTCCGCATTTCTTACTAATATTTAAGAGGAAGCTACAAGCCAAACATGTGTATGTTCTTGGTATACCTTATATTGTACGTAATAGGCATTATAATCGCTTGACAAACGGAGTCTAGAAACGTTCGATTTCAAGCACAAAACTGGTTTTTATTTATTTTGTAAATAATTTTATAAGAAAGCAAAAAAGTTAATCAAGTGAAACTGTCACAGATAATCTTAGCTATAATACTGTATTTTTTAAAGTTGTTTCCTTTACGCGTTCATACATATTGAAAAAATATATTTTTTAGTAGTTTACATTTATATTTTTTATTGATTAATTTATTTTTTTATTTGTATTCTACTCAAGCGAAACGACAGGAAAACCTTCAATTTATCTAAAGCATATTTTTTGGTATTCATAATGTACACCAATTCGTTATAAAGATTAATCGCCTTAACAGGAAAAGGCCACCTGAACGAACACGTGTTCTGATATATTCTGAATACATTCATATTTTAACAGGAAATTAATTGTTATCACGATTTTAACAGTATTTCATTAAATTGACCGTACTCATTTTTTAACTACTTAACATTATCACATCCAGAGTGATAGACGCTTTCAGTTTCGCCCCGGTGAAATACCATCGCTAATCTAAACATCGCTTGAAATAGCTTTAGCCATATTTGTTCTCAATCTGAATAGTCAGGTACTTCCCAGCCTTCCTCTCCACCATCTCCTCCCCTTTCCCACAAGAGAGGGGAGGTTGCAGGGGAGCTCTCGGTGGCAGGGCTATCGTAGTTTTGATGTAAATAAAGCAAGATGATTTGTATACTAATATACTAAGCATACTAATCGAACAAAGGTTGAAAAAAGTGGGTTGTGAAATAAAAATACATAAATATAAATCAATATAAAATTCTTTGCAATAAACATTTTATCATCAGAAAATGTGATACCCCTGGGATCTGTTATAATCAGTACAGTCTAATTTGAGCAAAAAGCTAATTTAATAGCAATATAAGAAGCACCATCTAAAAAAACTTGAGTAATCCTTACTTTTCAACATTTTAGCACAGAAAATCGTCTGAAAATGATTATTTCTGTCGCAAGTTGCCAATCTGAAAAAAAAAACAGCAAAACTAATTTCTTATCTTATTCTGTTAAAAGTATGTGTAGATACAGCGTTTATATGAAAACAATCTGTGTTTTAAATCATAGCTCAGCAACATCATCAGCTGTAGGCAGACTGATGGAACCTAAGCGCAAGCCAAATAGTACTATGTTTGGTGATCGCGCTTTCGGAGCATCTGGGCCGAAGGCTTGGAATAAACTTCCTCCGGAACTAAGATCCATAACAAGTCCAACAGAATTCAGGTCTAAACTGAAAACTTACCTTTTAATCTGTCATACACTTTAAACTTTTACACATTAAATGTACCATTCCCGAGAGAAAGTCTAATTATATCCAATTTTCCAATTATTTCTTAACTCCTGCACCTAAATTTCGCTAATAAACAATTAGTTAATGTTAAATAAGTGTTAATCTTAAGTGACCTACCGGGTAAGTATGGTACTGTATATTATCTCCATATACATGTATAGTTAGTAATAAATTAATATAGATCATATATTTGTACAGCGCCCAGGGTGATTTTGCACAAAAACGGCGCTATACAAATCATCCAAATATTATTATTATTATTATCTGCTTCGAGCTTCCCAGATTACCTGCCTGGGGTAATGTTGTGATCTTGAAGGAAGTTGGGAGGAAAAGAAGATACATAACAGGAAGGAGAAGTACCTGGCTGTAAAGTAAACACGGCTAAAGCCATTTCAATATAAGTTTTAACTCTGAATGGTGGCCTGTCACCAGGGCGATAGTGAGATTAAATTATTACTCGGAATGGGAATTATTAGAATCATATCTGTGTGTAGGAAAAGCAAACGTAAATTCCTGAACAGATTGCATTTGATTAATGATAATGGTGATGGTTTTGTTATTATATCCGCAGGTATTATTCAGATAACACTGTTTATATTATGTAAACACATCAGTAACAGCTGACGGGGCTCTGATTTTCACAGTAGCGATGGCTACATCGAAATAATTGATACAAATACATTAATTGTATCTAAATTTTATTAGAAGCCAATAGGCACTTGGGAAGAAATTGTGCAATCAGTCAAATTAACGAATTAATTGATTCGTCACTATCAGATTTATTTAAAAGTAAGTACTTTCCCTTCTTCCTCTTTCCCATCTCCTTCCCTTCCTCACTACCTCCAACCTCACTGGGATGCACAATGCACAGCGTGAGATTCTACAAATCAACAAACAGCAACTTTTCGAGAGATCGTGTGATTAAATAAAAACAAAAACAATTTTCTTTAACAAATAACTCTTTTAGATAGTTATAAAGACAAAAAATAATATTAAAAATTGACTTGTACTTCTAATACCAATCGAAAAAATTATAATTTCAGTTATATTATAGTAACTTTTGCCTATTTTGCATTGATATACATGGTGTCCGGAAACTCGTAGTACAAGCCGGAAACTGGAGAATGTATACCACACGGGGAACCCAAATAAACATAAAGTTTTTTGATTTGAGCGAAAATTTGAGAGAAAATTATACCACAAAATCGACTCCAAATGTGATGTAGATTCACCAGTTTCCCGCTTGTACTACGAGTTTCCGGACACCATGTTTATTTTTTAATTTTTTTTATTTATTTAGCCAGTCTAGGGCCTCAGGCGTCGCCCTGTGGACCTCGTCAATCCCGCCGGGGAATGAATTCAGCGAGCATTCTTTAAACAGTTTGGTTTTAAAAGTCTTATAAACGTGGCAGTGAGATTTGATTAATCTAGCAAAATAAGACCTTATTGATATAAATACATTACAAATATTGTGATATACAAATTAAATCACAATATTATGGACACTTTGATGAACTTGTTCGAAAACCGAAATAAATTAGTAATAATGTGAAGGAATAAGGAATCTCTTTTTATCCGAAACAATATTTTCAAGATCACATATTGAATGCTTAAAATATCCAGATGATTGCCTTCATTTGGGAGAAAGATTTCGCATCACTTTATCAAAGAAGAACACATATACAGAGAATAAATCAAAATTTCTAAAATGAATCTAATTCTAATTACTATCAATACTAACATTATGTAGGTGTGATGAGACTACGTATTAAAATTAAACACTAACCTTCAAACCGCACCCCGCTACAAAATTGTCACAATTCAAAAAAGAAAATTGTCACAACTAAAAAAAAAGAAAATTGTCGCAACTAAAAAAAGAAATGTCACAATTCAAAAATTGTTTAATTGAGTTTTGAAATATTTATGTAGGTAGATTTCAAATTTTTCTATCTAAATCGACAAAACTCTACTAGGTCTATTCACCACTTTGATAGCAGAAGTGACTCTTTCGCACTATGGTATTTGAACTATCGGTTATTTCCCATAATTCGTGGTTCGGCTTGCGCAAATCTTGTCCTGTTAATACGCTGCCTTACGTTTTGTATTGTGATAGTGTATTCGGATTTTCGGATGCAAGTAAAAAGAAAAAAAAACTTTCAAATATACATTGTGAAATTTTTGAAGTCTTTAAAAGAAAACTGATGACGGAATCAAATATTTTTTTAAATGTCTCATTTGAAATATGACAGTTTTTTTTAACTTTTTAATGAGCCCTTCATGTTAATTGGTTCGCTTTCGGGAACAACTCATATGGTCTCACAGAAATCGTTGTATCTCCCTTACTGTCATGGTGAGAAATATGATCTAAACGGTGTTAGAGAGAGAAAACACCACGCGTTATATTCAAATCTATAAGTTAACCAAAGAAGAATTAAAATGTGCACCTTCAGTCAATTATTATATTACTGTTTATACAATTTGAAAGCATATTTTATCACCTTTCATAAGTAGTGTTTACTTTTCGGATACATTCAGAAATATTCCATTTATTTTAATTTTTTTCACATGAATTATAATCGATCAGAGCGAAATGAAAAAAAAAACGTATCTCAAATTTTAAATAACTAGTTACATTGCCAATCTATAAATAACAAGGCAAACATTGTTTAAGAAATAATATTGTGATAATTGCATCAATACCGCTTTTGTCTCAATCGAAACATTATTCAAATGAACGCTTGGCCGATTTTCCGCCAGAACTTAAATTAAACATTAAGATAGCAATGACAATAACAATGTAGGTAGGTACGTTCATCCCACATTTGACATGACATGATACAAATGTCCGCATTGCGCAAGTAATTCTTATAAGGTCACTATTATTGGTAAAGAACCAAAATTATTATTGATTATTATTTAGACATACAAAATAACAAGTAGGTACACCCGTGGCGTTGATATCGAGTCCTTCGCTTATTTCTCTTCCAACTAGGGTTGCCAGAACGTAATATATATATTTTTGTTTTTTAATTTTTTGTATATTGAAATCGCACCTTAAGAGTTATTTTTTTTAAATACATCTATTTGATTATTATTTTTTTGGTAAACTAATGTTTAAGACAAGATTTTTTTATGCATAGCACAAAGAGTAACAATTATTTTACAAGCAATAATTATTCGCCTGAAACACTCATCCACATTGAAAAATCTCCTGATAAAAGATACATGACGCCAACGGGACGACGTTTTTAGAAGAGAGCCTTACTCCTCGATCATGGCGGCCGTCAGTTTTAATTAATTAAATAAAATTATAGAAGTATTTTTCACGTTTTCCGCTTCTGACAACCCTGCTTATAACAATCGACTGAAATTAGGCCCACTTAGTAACACCGTCTCCCTCTGTTAGGAGTAGAATTTCGACACCCATAAGGTCACTATGACCAAATATAACCTAATATCTTATCATTTCTGTGGTTCAAAAAATATCAACAAATAATAAGACTATTATTATCGGTCGAAGGCGATTGGGTCATTCATTGTTGCAAGTGAGACCATCATGCATAACTGCATATACAGGGTTTTCCAATAAGAGGTGTTATTTTGAATAGCCCGCTATTTCGGTAGATGTTACTTTTGAAGCTGTCATTTTTTAACATTTGACAAGTAGAAACTACGCCATTAATAAAAATGGAACGATACACGCTTCAACAACGCATTGAAATAATTAAAATTCACTTGAGTGAATCAAATGCAAATCATCTTGAGTGATGAGGCCCATTTCCACCTCGGTGGCTTCGTCAACAAGCAAAATTGTCGCATCTGGGGCTCGGAAAACCCAAGAGTTATTGTTGAAAAGCCTCTCTATCCTCAACGTGTGACTGTTTGGTGAGGTTTATGGACCGGCGGAGTCATTGGACCTTACTTCTTCGAAAATGAGGCTGGAGCAACAGTTACGGTGAATGGATTGCGTTATCGAGAGATGATTAATTATTTTTTATGGCAGGAATTGGATGGTATTGATCTGGACAACGTTTACTTTCAACAAGACGGCGCTACGTGCCACACAAGCAACGAAACCATTGATCTTTTACGATTGAATATCAAAATAACACCTCTTATTGGAAAACCCTGTAGTTCAGAGCTGTTCAATCAACAATAACTGTGCCCATTTTTATTACTTATCTAAAACTGATAAGGGTAAACATGAAATGATGCATAAACAGCTCTTTCATAGACGGTGCTAATTTAATTATTTTAAGAAAAAACACTTTTCTTAAGTTATGCTTTTACATTCAATCCAATATTGTATATGTCTTTCTTGAAATAATTACACAAGTTACTATATGGACAAAACTATTTACTGGCGCAAATAAATGATCTTAATATTTTAAAGCAGACTTTCTCAAAGTGGGCTATAACGCCCCCTTGTGGGCGCTGGACGCTTTCAGGGGGTGGTTAAAAAGTTAAGGAAATCTAGAGGGATGACGGCAGACAAATTCTATCTAAAAAAATCCGAAGGAACCTAGCTGAATTAAATAATAATAGTTAGTTTTACTTCCTTATAAAAACACATTTTTTTAACAAAACCCAGTTTTGTTTCCGCCACTTTATTAGTTCGTTTTTAAATTAAGTAAAACCTAATAATGGAATTATATATTTATTATATATCACCGTCATTGGTTCTTTAGAGTTTGTATGGAAAACTGTATCGGACTATCCACCCTCACAGCTCGTGCCGTTATTAATAAATTATATTTACAATAGCTGTTTTTCAGATACTCAACAGATGGTAAGTTAAAAAATAAGGGAGGCCAATAGATTTTTTTTAAAATCTCAAAGTGGGAGGTGGTCGAAAAAAGTTTGAAAACTTGTGTTTTTAAGCATAACTTGCAAAACGTGTTTTTTCCAACAATAATTAAATTAGCGCATTTTACGAACGACCAGCTTACGAGTTATTTAAAGTTTACCATAAGAGAGTGCCGTTTACAATGCATGTTATTCTATCTGGGGAAATTTTTAACTTTGATTGAATAAAAATGGAAATTATTACATCAGAATTATGTCTGGACCTGATTGTGTTACAGAGTCAATAACAACTTAATTGACAGCCCTGCCATCGTCGCCACTATTAAATTCCATGTGCCGACTCCAACACAAGACAAAATGTAACATTCTTCTGCAATATATACACAAACAACTCTCAGGCACACTCACTGACCAATAGGATGCATGATCTGGGCAACAAGTTTGGGGGTACTATTGATATATTTATTGCCTCTATTTATAGGAATAAGCGTTATCTATACAAGCACTTTCTTGAATCCTACAATTATAGTAGCATTGGTAATGTAGTTTTAGTGATTTGTTTTGTATGTAGTATTGTTCTAGTTTCTATATTATTTTATGTTACTGTTGCATGTTTTACTAATATTGTTTCTCAGTTTAACATTTATTTCATGCTTTAAAAACCTTGTGTATAATATTCAATAGCTCACTAGATATATTCTGTTCTTAAAACCATGTAAAAGCCCGGCTGAACGTAAAATCATATAAAATAAAAACTTTTACCATGACGTAAATAGTTGTTTCTTGTAGTAATTAAGTTAAACAAAGTCCAATTTCCGTAATGCGTGCCGTTATTATTATTATTAGTGGGGCGGTTAGGTAAAAAAAACTAATTTTACGTTTTTAGCTTATCTCCTTTTAAGGCGAAGCTTAATGCTAAATCACTATTTTGATTAATCTTTATAACAAATTGGTGTACATAATGAATACCAAAAAATATGCTTTAGATAAATTGAAGGTTTTCCTACCGTTTCGCTTCAGTAGAATACAAATAAAAAAATAAATTACTTAATAAAAAATATAAATGTAAACTACTAAAAAATTTAATAAAAAAAATAATTTTGTTTTAAAACCACGAGTTTTTAATATTTTTTAGAACCGATCGGTTTCG
Organism: Hesperophylax magnus; assembly: GCA_026573805.1. Classification (NCBI taxonomy): domain Eukaryota; kingdom Metazoa; phylum Arthropoda; class Insecta; order Trichoptera; family Limnephilidae; genus Hesperophylax; species Hesperophylax magnus. The sequence continues at coordinate 4,726,200 of JAIUSX010000088.1, forward strand.
CTTTGTGGAGTGGAGCTTATATATAAAAAAAATTTGAGGGAGACAACATGATATAAATATAACAAACACAGAGAAATCATACAATACATTTACACAAGTACAAAAGACATGGGAAAAACCGAAAGATAATTATGTAGACTAATGGATTATAATAATATATCTGGAGAAACAAAGAATCAACTGACATGGTGATAAGGAGAACTTGGATATTTTTTAAGGGTTTATTGGAAACAAACCTAATATTGGACTACTTGATATGTCTAATTAATTATTGAGAATATACATATATATATACTAAAAAAAAAATTGAAATTTATGAACGCATAAAGGAAACAACTTTAAAAAAAATACAGTATTATAGCTAAGATTATCTGTGACAGTTTCACTTAATTACCTTTTTTGATTCCTTATAAAATTATTTACAAAATAAATAAAAACCAGTTTTGTGCTTGAAATTGAACGTTTCTAGATTCCGTTTGTCAAGCGATTTTAATGCCTATTACCTACAATATAAGTTATACCAAGAATATAAACATTTTTGGCTTGTAGCATCCTCTTAACTTTATTACATCATAGAATTTAGGCAGCTGCTGCAAGTTACATCACTAACATTATAAGGGTAATTGTATGACTATATTATTTATTTATTTATGCGTATGATAATTTACTTAAATTGATCGTGCAATCATTCCCCTCGTGCAATTTAAACACCTTCATTAACTGACATGTCAATAATAAAATAAAATAAACTAACTGATATTTTTGAAGCGACAGCTTTATACCAACATTACACAGTGGAGGATAATAATAATTGGGAGTTGATTTATTTATTAATGAAGTAATTGGAATTAAGTAATATTATCCAAAAGCCGTGAAATCTGCAATGTAATTTAACCTGTGAACGAGTAATGTCATTCGATTTGATGCATAATAAAATGTTTAACAAAAAATACTTGTATTTCTATTGTCGGCTTAGTGAGACGCCATTATTCAGTATCGCTTGAAATTACAATAGCCGTGTTTAGTACCAGATTAATAATATGTTTAACAATGAGATGTTGGAAATATAATTTATGATTTGTTGTAAATTAGTTGTAATTGAAGTCATTAGTGGGATGGTAGTTATGATACTAAATAAAGTTTTTGATTACAAAGTTTCATAATTAAAGCACAGTTTTCCCTACTATATATAAAGTGGTTATTAAAGGTCATACAATAAGCTACAGTGTGGCTAGGAAAGATGTGTGCAAAACAATTTGATTCCTACAAAAAAAAACTGTATAACTTGCCTAGCGTACATTATAAGTTGGGCTTTTGTTTATTTTCAATAATAAACATTGTGTGTTTATTTGTTCCTTTGTTTATCATATTTGCGTGCGATAGTATTTTCACATCCTGATTGCATTGTCGAGTTGTTACCATTTGTCAAACGGTCTACATTCACATACAAATTACTTGGCAAACTCGGCAATTCCTCGCCTACATGTTTAGCAAATAAATGTATATCAACGATATCGACTTTTTTAATTAAATAAATTCGATGGTTAAAACATAATTTAAGATGCGTGAATGGGTACCGCCGCCCCGGGAACCATTAATTGCATAACCATCACCTCTGCTTTAGGTCACTTAGCAGAGGCGCCCGGGTTTATGAGATGAGGATTGTCTAGTTCTTGGTGGCGGATGCGTCTGCCATCTACTGCGTGCCGGATTTGGAAACTGATTAAGGGAGATTTTTTTATCTCTCCAGCAGGACTCTGTCTGAAGATTCCTACCTACCTAGTATTGTAGCGCCCTTCGTGGCAGCCGGACGCGTCCTCGCGTCCTCCAACCGCTTTGTGTTTTTTTTTTGTATTTTAAAGGGAAATGAGGCCACATTCCTTTGAAATTATTTTAAAAATCAGTCCATTAACATTTTAAATTAACATAAAAATTAGTAATCATAATGTGACGAATCAAATTTCGTCACAAATAAATTTGAGTTATAAACTGAGTGTCCCGCAGTGTGCGCCCAATGACAAGTGTTGACAGACGGGGGTTTTAAAGAAAGAAGTGAGTGGTGCGGGGTAGGGCGACGCGGTGTAGGGCGACAGGTCCTAGGAGAGGAACTAAGACAGTATATAGGGAGACAGGAGAGAGACGAGCTAGTTAGGAAGAGGTTCCTAAGAAACAAAGAAAGTGAGTTGTACAAAGTGGACAATCGATATCGCCGGTTAAACTAAAAAGTGAAATGGACATTATTAAAAGAGGATAATAAACGAACGTATTGTAAAGTGCTGTTGCGATTTAAAGTGTCAACCAAACATTGCAAAACTAACAGTTCAACGGATAGTGCTGCAAAGTGCCGATGTATCTTGTGAACAATAAATAGTGATAAATCAAAAATATAAACACTGCGTGCCACCCACTGCCCACCGCCACAACCCCATTGTTGCATTCGGACGACGCGCCTGGAAACGCCCCCGCGGAACGCAGAAGATTCTACGAAGTTAGTTGTATCCGATCCATATGACAATTAGTTAAGATTTAGATGTAAGTAGACATAAGCATAATTTAGATTTAGTATTAAGATTTGAAAAACCTAATTAAAATCGAGACTTATAATTATTACATGTTCTTAATTAAATTCACCTCCCTAGCAACCCGAATTGGTGAGAAAGCAGAGTATACGGCTGAAGAGGTAATTATAAAACAGCAATATATTTAACTATGATTCTGAGCTAGATGCCGGAGATGTTAACAATGATATTGTCACAATAACTTTATATTAATATGTGATTAGAGTGCGGTGTGTTAAAGATGAATGATCGAAAATTCCGCAAAAAAACATTCAAAATTCGCTGAAGTTCAACTTGGAACGAGGATCGGTAACTGTAGGTATGCCAGATGTCTTCAACGGAATTCTTGGAAACTCTGAAGGCCCTAACAGGTGCCCAGGGTAATTTATTATCCCGACCGTCGCCTTTTATTTCGGGCACAATGCACCACTAACACAATCACCAGGAACAAGATTACATGGAGATGAATGATGGACTAGCCGAACGTCACAGCGGTGCTGCCAAGGTCTGTTATCTATGTGAGGATACTGTGTCAGCGCTTTATTAGCAGCAGACACATACCTGGACGGATGACGAACCTCGTGCTGGCACTGTTGGTGGACGCGGTACACTCTTTCGCTGCAGCAGCTGGTCTAGTTTCCTCACAACCTAGGATTCTTGCTGCATCTTCTATCTTCGTGTCACCTGTTACTTAACTTAATTTCATTTAACTTAATTTCACTTTATTTTTGTAATATTTATATCGTTTGTAATACCTGCATCAACTGTAAAGGCCCCTGTGGTGATATCTCACAAAAGCGGCGCTATACAAATTGTCCAATAAATAAATACCTCTCATATATTTTTCCTTCCCAGATCCTCTTCTCCTTACTTTCCTTAAAAAGACCCTTCACACAGCTCCAAAATACGTGAAGATATTATTTCTGATAATTTCAGTGATCTTTTAATAATTATAATGCTGTTTTTATCCAATTGTAAACATTTCAATGTACCCAATGTAAAAGCCCACTGGGCGTATAAAATTACTAAATAAATAAAATCAAAGTTGTCAGATTGGAAAAAATATATTATTTAGGTTATTTGATCAATCGGAAAGTGACTTTGAAGTAATTTTTACAAAAACGGGATATAAAAACATCACAATATTGTGACTTACAATCAATAATTTATGATTATCGAGATGAAACTATGTGTCACGCTATAATGTGATAATATAGTAACTTATTACTATTGGCCGTTAAGAGTAAATTTAAAAGAATTCATAATATGATCTTTCGAAGCATACAAATACAGTATCGGATTGAATCATCGATAAAATATTGAATGTGTATGCCTCTCTTGAAATAATTCATTTTTATACGGACTAAACTATTTATTCATATTTCATATAACGTATGTACGGGCGCAAACAAATAATTCGTCTTCATATAATAAGCATGACTAGCAAAAAGTGTATTTAAAACAAACAAAAAATTAACGCCATCTACGAACGCGTAACGTATCTTGGGCTTAACCTTAATTAATGTTGCAACACTCAAAATACTGTTAGAACTTCTTCAGTTCGATCATCATGCTTGAGAGGAAGCTACAAGCCAAAAATATGTATATTCTTGGTGTACCTTATATTGTAGGTAATAGGCACTAAAATCGCTTGACAAACGGAGTTCAGAAACGTTCGATTTCAGCACAAAACTGGTTTTTATTTATTTTGTAAATAATTTTATGAGAAAGAAAAAAAGTTAATCAAGTAAAACTGTCACAGATAATCTTAGCTATAATACTATATTTTTTAAAGTTGTTTCCTTTACGCGTTCATACATTTCTATGGAAAAATTTTTTTTTTAGTGGTTTACATTTATATATTTAATTGAGTAATTTATTTATTTATTTATATTCTACTTAAGCGAAACGATAGAAAAATTTTCAATTTTTCTAAAGCATATGTTTTGGTATTCACAATGTAAACCAATTCGTTATAAAGAATAATCAAAATAGTGATTTAGCATTAAGCTTCGCCTTCACGCAGGGAATTCCAGAAATCTTCATTGATGACACATTATTCTCAGATTAACGTCCACCATGTCGGTTTGTTTACTAAATGCAAACTATACGAAGAAAATGACGGAGGCTTCGTGGACCAAGTTGAAATAAATTGAAACAGATGATTAAATTTCTAAGACTTATCGAAGAATACAGACTACGATAGAATTCGAGCTTACTAGATAGAATAGAATTGTGATTATATCGTGTGCCCGGAACCAGTGGGACTATGGCACCACTATTCCACTAGGCGGAGGCAGAGGTAGAGCTATTAGGAGGCGGGAAGCATAAACGAAGACAAGTTCTCGGTAAGGTTCTCGACTAGCAAGGGGGAGGTCGCGGGTTAAATCCTGGCGTGCGCAAGTAAATTTTATTTGATTTATTTCGCAATTAACTCATTTAATTGGAAGATACTATCAGTATTGTTCTGGTGTAAGACCACCATTCAGAATTGAAAAGTTGCTTGAAAGGGTTTTGACCGTGTTTGGTGACCAGATCTGAATATCCAGGTACTTCTTCACCTTCCTCTTCTCCTCCCCACTACCTTCAGCCTCACAACATACACCAATTGGGGATGCCATAGTCTCGCTGGCTCCAGACGGTTGGGGGCATTTTGGGACTCAAAATCAAATTAGATTATATAGTTCAGCAATGGGAAGTGTCTGGTGATTCAGAGGTGACCAATCTTATTTTAATTCTACGAGATCAACAACAGATAAGATGACTGTACGACAGATTAACACTTTTATGTGGCAAACAAGGAAACGTGAAGTAAAGCTGGGTGAGAAAGAATGCGAGTGGGGTCAATTACCTTCCTTTTTAAATTCCTACACACTGACAAAGCCTCTAACGGCAGATTCACAGGTATCTTGTTCCAATTCAAACAACATTTAGATCGCATTTCGAAGTTCTTAACTCTGGTAAATAAATAAATATCCACCACCTAAGAAATGATGTTGGAATTGTGTAGACAAGAGTGGGAGTAATTATAAGAATAAAAATATGGGCGGAGAAACCTTGTAGCAGAGGCAGAAACAGTGAGAAAGAGGAGGGATTCGAATTTCGAACGAAAGAACAGTATAAACGTTTATTGCGCAAACTTCAAGGCTAATTGCACGATACTAGACTGTTTAAATGATGACCTACGAATGGACATTTGAACGCAAGTAGTATTTGGAGGGGTTAGAAGTTAAAACGGTGACCGGGTATCTCATCAAAATGACAGTCCAAAAAGTCATGAAAAGTGATGAAAACACCTAGGTACCAAAAGTGATATAAAGCCATGAAAAGTGATGAAACAAAAACTAGGTTAAATAGGTTACATAGGTAACTATTTAACCTATTTTTTGTTTGATCATAATTCATGACTTCATATCAATTTTTGTAGGTGTTTTAAACTGTCGTTTTGATGAAATATCACGGAACCAGTGGTGACCGGATAAATCATCAAAATGATAATTCATTACATCTATAAAAATTTAAATAAAGTCATGGAAAGTGATGAAACGGTTAGGTTAGGTTAGGTTTAAATTTTTTTTCATCGTTTCTAATGACTTTATATCACTTTTTAAATGTGTGTTGAATTGTCGATGTGTTGATTTATCATGGAACCGGAACCAGTTAAAACACAGGTATGAACTTGCGGATTGCAGTCTATAGAAAACGTACGGATGGTGGACTAATTCTGCCGGTATTTCAATGGTAGGTGCTTAGAAGAATTAGTGTCATTAATCCCTCCAGCACCGAGGCGCAGCCGGGAGACACGCCAAATGCTGCGTATACAATGTACATTTTCAATTAAGTCCTAAATCCTGTATCTAAATTTTGCCAATAAACAATTAGAAAATGTTAATTAAGTGTTAATCTCAAGTGACCTTACCAGGTAAGTATTGTACTGTATATTTTCTCCATAAATAGTTAAGTAATAACATAGATCACTGTAGAAATGTATTATAAGTTTGTACAGCGCCCTTGAGGTGTTTTTGCACAAAAACGGCGCTATACAAGTCACCCAAGTATTATTATTATTATTATATATGAAGCCGCTTGCGGTTGGTTCGTTCCTCTCTCATAATTCGTGGTTCGGCTCGCAAATGCAATAATTCTGCGTACACACGTGAGAAAAAAAAACGCGAGCCAAACCACAAATTATGGGAGAAGATTGAAGTAAACCAACATTTGACAAGATAACTTATTAATTCATAATATTAACATAAAACACATTATTTACGTTGAATAAACAGATCCATGACGTAAAAAGAAACATATTTTATAATAATATTATAGGTCCAGGAGTGTTGTAAAATGTATGAAAAATATGCTCTCTGGCATCTCCGAACGGAAGTATGATAATACATACACACATTATGTATTTTTACATTTTTAATGAGGAATTAAAACATATTATTTTTTAAACGCGTTGGTAATCATAATCAGCGACAAAATGCAGTATTCTTTTTGGCACCCTGCCTAAATACCTCGAGTTCAATCCCCGGCAGCATCCTTGAAACATTATATTATTATTTATGTAAGTCTAGGTAATAATATTTGCAATTAGAATAGATTAAATGCTTCCAGTCTATTCCTAGAACACACACAAAGTATTTACAATATTATTTGTGTAATCATACTTACGTAGGTACTTAATCGTTTGTCTGGATTTCAAAAGTACCTTTTTATAACTTTTTCAAACCAAACAATACATCATCAGTTTCAATTTTAAAATGTCAAATGCGTAAGTACACACAAGGAGATAATTTTTTTTTATCATACCTTAAATTAAACGCTTCGAGTATCTTCCTAATAAAATAAAAAGTTTTATTAGTGGGTACCTACTCAATATAATGCGGGTGGGTAGGTACTAATTTATTTGGAAGGTGTGGTATGTTGGAACTTCCAACATACCAAGGTATGTTGGAAGTCTGGACCTATTAGTAAAATATTGCACAAAAGGGGTAAATACATTTTTCCCTAACCGCCGCACTTTTAATAGACACAGATTATGAAAATTACATTTCGTTTCAACTTAATTACTACAAGAAACACCGATTTACGACGGGATAGATGATAAGAGATGCATTATAATTCCACTTTCATTCAATGAAAGTTCAAAATTTACCTTATAAAACGATCCCTTTGCCGCCATTTTGCACTTGGGAAAGTTTCTTTTGAATCTACATAGATACGCATAAATTACTTAATTAACCCAATCTAATAACCTTTTTGTGCATGTGAATAGTTGTTTCTTGTAGTAATTGTTGAAAAAAGTGTAATTTAGAAAATTTGTGCCTAAAGGTGCTGCGGTTAGGGAAATAATTACCTCAAAAAGTTTGTGTATTATAAAAATTCCAACCACGAACCTTTCAGTTTTAAAACATCGAAAATTGAGGAAAGGGATAATGGAATAGTCCCAGGTAAATACTGGATAGTTGATAGGTACCTACTTATTAAATACGCACGTTTAGAAAACTATTGTAATAAAATAAACATTTGTATTTATCACAATAAATAATGATTTCACCACCGCTATCACAATCCGTGCTGTCCCAATTATTTTCCGACATCTTCTAACTCGGTCACACATCGCAATCATTATTATTTTTCTCGATGGCCGCATTTCCACTGCACTCAATCTGCCTTTTCCTTTATTTCAAGTTTCGATTTTAACGTTAACACGGACATGGTGGCTACTGGCTCTCGGCTACCTCGCCGTTCCGTGTGCCATCATTCCATGGCTACCCATTTACTTTACGACTATTTTCCGACCAAGAAACACGAAACATCATTTTTTTATGTCAACAATACGAACTGTCAAAATTCTTATGATCAGCTGTTTAGGGCCTGTGACTAGATGAAATTATGGAATCATTATCTTCTGAGGATAATCTACTTCTATTCGCTAAAAAACTGTTTTAATTTCGTTGTAATAAAATTGTCGTAGTCAAGTAGTAAAAAAAAGTACAATGCTCTCAACTGGGGAGTGTCAACTTTTTCACTAAAAGTATGTGACAGGTACCCAAAACTATGTTGCTTTTTCACTTCATACATATTTTAGTGTAACTAATTCTAAGGACGTCTGCTCGCATAGTAACAATTATTAATTTAATTTATTGGCAAAAGAATCAAAAGAGTTAGATTTCAAATCAATACAATGAAACGCGAGAACAAATTACACGATCTTCAGTACAAAGAGACTAGGTACTCATATTCAACAAAATTAGGATGAAAACGTTGTGTTCGGACTCGATGAATTACATTTATCGGAAAGGAAAAGTATAAAGATATTCTGGAGCACGCCATGGACAAGAACAAATCACAATAAAAACACTAATGAACAGTGAAAGTATTATGAACTATACGTGGGTAATGAATATTTGTACAGAGCTTTGCGCAACACTTCGTGATATTGTCGCCATCCTTTCGATTCGACCGAAATGTTTCAGAGAAAAGACCTCAAACGTCAGCATTTTCAGCAACGTGAGAGGACATTTTAGCATAAACGACACACATATTCATGAGTTTCTCTGACAATGAAATCATACAACATAAGGTCTGTGTAGAATGCATGGACTTACCGTGAAATACAAGTCGACGAAAACGTTCTGAGGCATGGAGAGCATCTCATTACGATCCCACTTTGAATTGTTTATATGCACAAACAAGCTTTTGACACACCGAACACATTGATAATATAAACTGGGAGGCATTTTCGGGGGTTTAATATCAGCACACGAATTATTGTCGGCCATCTTGGCAGAGAACTGACTGGGTAGCGGCGAAGAGCAGCGAGTTAGATCTGCAAAAGTTGGCAGAGTACAGTACCTCCAATTAACTTTCCGGTGGTGTAAACTGGAACTACAGATTTCAACGTACGTTTTTCAACACTTCGTAGCTAAATAAGCTATAGTGGCGCTTTGGACGAGCGGTGAGATTATATTCGAGGTAGTGTACTGAGTCCGCAAACATTTGCACACGGAGGAACTTCATGGCGCTGCGGATGGCGGCCTACTATTGGTTCATAACAAAGAACAGCTGATCGCATTTGACATTGCAACATGGAGGCAAATTTAAAATATTTATTAAGTTTTGGGTGACTTTACATAACAATCACTATAAACGATTTTGTTATATTTTGCCCTTTAAAAATACAAAATTCACTACACAAACATTTTATTTACTGTTTTTGTACAATAAATTCACCACACTAACGTAAATTTACCCAATGCAATTTAATCAAATTTTACAGGGGAGCCATTGAATTTTGTGAAAATTGTTTTTCTATTTATTTTAGGTTAATAAATATCTAAACAAGATGACAAGCCCGTTGAATATATGGTTTTTGTAAACAAATGTCTGTGGCCATGTTAAAGAATAAAAATATTTTACTAATGTTTTCTACAAAAAATATACAAGTAATTCTAGATCTTAAAGTCAAAAACATACCAATAATCAATAATGCGAAGGAAGTCAAACATCAACAAAAACATACCAATTATTAGTATTGGTCTGTTTTTTTTGTAGATAAAGTTATCGTTTGTAAGACCTAGTTATCTGTACATGTTTTTGTTGATAGCGTTGTTTGACTTGAACCCCTCGATTTGTGCAGCGCCGTTTTCATGAAAGAATCACTACAAAGTTCCCTAGAACTGAATAGCCAGGTACTTCTCAACTTCCCCTTCCCATAACATTCCCAATGGCTACGGGCACTTTCAGCTCTGCTCTTGTGCGGATCCCAATGAAAATCAAATAATAATATTAGAATGATTTGTATAGCACCGTCTTGAAAAATCACCTTAAGGTCACTTAAAACCACATCACCCTCATATTTTATGAGCTCTTGTAGTATGGCTTAAGGTTAAACGCCATCTATGAACGCATAGATTATAACGTACGTTACATTTACCCTTAAAGTTCATCAAATTGCTCTCTGGTAAGCGCCAAGCCTAGTGATATCATTATAGGCAGAGCTGGCCCTAAGCCAAACGGTGCCTGGCGCTAGAAAAACCTTAAGGGCGGTGTTATGTATTATTAGCGCCTTGGCAAGTCAGCGCCCTGAGCGGACTGCTCCAATGCGCCTGCACAGGGTCCTGGATACAGGTACCGGCCCTTATCTTTAAAATTTGTTTTTCACATTCGACAGTTCATTTTACAATATAACTCGATTGTGAAAAACAATATAATAAGTGAAAAACAATATAACTCGATTTTTTTAAGGTGTTTATTTTAAATTATGATTTCGATCTCTAAATTTAATGTTTTATTTTGATACTTAATTTCAGAAATATAAAAAAATTGCCATTCCTTGTGATAATTATCTATCTTAGCGTTAAATAATTTAAAAAAAAACCTTTAAACTTAAATTGTGTTATAATTTGCGTATGCGTATTTATGGGAAAAACCATGTTATGATCGTGTGAGAAATGTGGAGATCCGCAAAGATTGCAAAACTGATGGAAGTGTAATGAGTAAGATTAAGATAGGGATGCTCGGATGGTTTGGGCACGTAGAGCTAATGAACGAAGAATAGAAAGTAAAGAGATAATTAGTTTATCACTTTGTGATGTCATTATTTATTCATTAAAAAGAAGAATAACTTTGTTTATATCACTTTTATATATTCTCACTATCTACATGTTTCGTGAACGATGATCACATAATCAGGATTCGATGTAAACTCTAATAGTGTACTCTCAGGATAGTGTACATCTAATCCTGATGATGTGAACATCGTTCATGAAAGATGTATATAAATAAAAGTGATGAGATATTTGTCTTTTTAATAAAATAATATATGATGCAAATATAAATGGGAGAAGTTGTCGGGGACGCCTGAGGAAGACATGACACGATCAAGTGAATCAGCTACTCGAGTCGGGCCATTTCTAGAGTCAAAATAACAGAAGAGTATGTATGAATGTGAATGAGGCAAGGATTGTGTGCCAAGATCGAGTCATTTGGTAAGTACCAGTAATTTCTGAACATCCTTTAATTAAAGTTAAAAACATGCATTTGGACCATTGTTCTTTGTTTGTTCACTACAAAGTTTCACTGTTCTGTTTTAAAAAACAAAGAAAATTTAAAACAAATGAAATGTTACATATTTTTCACCAAAAAATCTTTATCTGCCGTTTTCTCAGCTTTTGTGGACATCTACGGCGACGATATATGGACATATATTTTTATTTCAATTTTTTGTATGAAGATTTTTCAGTCAGGGGCACACAGCCTTCCCAAAGTAAAAAAATCTTTATATAAAAATTGTAAACTTAAAAAAATATATATATTTTCAGATACAACAATATCGATAATGTCGTATTTTCAATCTTGCCACTCTGGCTCACTGAAAAGTCACGAACAGCCATTGGCCATTTTGATGTAGCCATTTAAAATCTTTTAAATTATCGCAGCACCATCAATTTTTGACTACTATTAAATGTGAGACTATATCTATACACCGCATTTCACACTGAAACTGTGAAACATTTGGAATTCTTGAAAAACTTATCAAAGAATGTAGACATTTTTTTTTTATTAGTACCCAAATAAAATGTTATGATAAATTTCTTATTTTTGTTTAGTTTACAAAGAGTTCCAATAAAAACACCTTTATAATCTATTTCTTCCCACTCGGTCAACTGTTCTATTTAAGATTTGAAATGTGAGGGCGGCCATTTTGTTTTCCAAGCATGTGCATTACCCGCAAAAATAAAGCAAACACCAAATTCTTTGCAGTTTGAGCGTAAAAAATACAGTATATATTGTGTATTTAATAATAAATCATTTTTGTACAATATTGTTTATTACAATAATAATTAGAAGCTAGTATCACTATAAAATAGCTAAATAAAACTTTGGTCATTATAAAGTTGCTCCAAATGTTTAGATTCTCGCCACATATGTAGAATCTCATTTTTCCATTTCAACATGGTTTCCATTTTAACCTAAAAAATAGCTTACATACATGAAACAAAAATTGTGCAAAATTTTATAAAGCGTAAAGTAAAATAAAGAGAGCAATGAGGAAAATACATTCCTAAAACATCAAATGTTATGCTACACTCACATTATTCAATTTCAGATAATAGTAGAGCTTGACACGGTTAAGGAAAGACACACTGGACTGGTTTATTTATGCACTGGACCCACTGCACTGCACGCATTACTACGTTCCAAGGCCAATGTGCACACTTGTCCTACGCACGCAACGCTAATTTCAATCGTAGTATTGCGATATTCAATGGATTTTACGTTATAAACAACTTTGTAATGTCTTTAATAAATCCTATTGTCCCATTTTAACGACAAAATGAACAACAATTTTCAGTTAACGCCAATGCTAAAACAAACATAACCTTAAACCCTCAGGCTGTATTTCTACTGTGCAATAAAATTCAAAACGTATCCGAAAACTAAAAACTGTTTTAGAGAGGTGATAAGATACAGTTTCAAATATTATTATTAGAAATAAATATATATTTTTTGGAATATTTTAATTTTGAATGAAAATTTAAAATCGCTTACTACTTGTTTTATAATAATATTAATATATTTTTTTAATAATGTTACTACTTTTTTTATAAAAATAATTAACAAAAAATTCACAATTTTTTTAAGTTGTGGTTGGAACCTTTGGTTTCATAAAGATACAAATTTTTAATCTTCTGTGGTTAACTTCTCGATTTGAATATAAAACATGGTGTTTTCTCTTTCTACACCGTTTAGATCATATTTTTCACCATGACAGAGAAGGAAACACAATGATTTCTATGAGTTGTTCCCAAAAGCGAAAAAATTAGTCTAATCAGCTGGTTGGAAGGCCTTCCACCAACGCCATCTTTCTTTCACACATTCCACGCCGATCTGTACAGCACAGATCGGCATTGAACAAGAAGCGTAGGTTTGCTTTGCATATGACAAGTGTGTATCTATCTATTTTCATATAAAATGTATGGATTGTAAGTTGTCCGATATCTTAATACGTGGACCCAGCGTATTCTTACCTTTACTTTTGTAGATGGCCAAAGGAGGAACTAACGAATTAACAAACTATGAAAACTTTATATTTTTTGTATCCAATAAAACCTACTACAAAATTAACCGTGTCTAACTCTACTTGTATTATTATTATTGTATCTGGAAATTTTATCACAACTCACAATTATTTTAAAAAAATATATATCACACAGGATAGCATAGGTTCCACAATTAGAGTTGGGGCGACCAACAGATAAGTAAGATTGTGTGTTTGGTGCATATATGTATACAGGTACACTTCCGATAGTGATGTCTTTGCGAAACATCACTGAGAAACAGTCATTTATCTTGCTTACATACACTTTCAAAAGTTTTGTTCTTCTGAAACAGCACTGAGAAACGGCATCTTGTCTTGCTTACACTTACTCATTGTTATTAGCGGAAAAGAGACAAGAGAATATTTTGTTCAAATTTTGAAATTCAAATAGGTTTTTACAGTTACACATGTTATTCGAAAAGTTTTACATTTCTATTATATTAAGGACGGGTTGTTTCGGAGAATTTGAACAATTCATCAAATTTCAACGTTCATTTACGGGTTTTGTGAAAGTCCTATTCAAATTCTGTTATTATATCATTATAGGCTAGTTGCTTGACAAAACTGAAATAAAAACAGAACTTAAAAATATCTTTCACAGAACTTGAAAATTAACTTTGAAATTCGAAGAATAGTTCAAGTTCTCCGAAACAATCCGTCCTAAGAATTAGCACAGACCTGTGAAAAATCACAGGACATTATAAATTGTGGTATTTGTGAAGCTGAAAGTATTTAAGATAAAGATCATGGCCTTTCAAAAACAAACATTGTCAATTTTAGAGACGGTCAGAAATTATTACTAAACATCAAAATTATGACATCTGTGAAAAATTTAAACAAAACAAATACAAATTTCCATCATAGAATTATTAATTTGTTTTATATGACACCTCACAAGAGCGCCCCTGTATGTAAAGTGTAAATTAATTAAAATAAAATAATTTTGTTATGCACTTTATTGCTTGTTTTAGAGTTCATTGAATCGGAGTTACAGACAGATTTTTTGCAATTTAACTGAAATTTTCTTTTCTTTAGTCGAATAACAAGTTTGAATCATGCTGTATGCAAGTAATTCATCTGTGTTCCTATCTACTTCCATCTTACAATTTGACGAGTGTTACATGGACAAGCCAAGAGACATTAAAAATGAAAAAGGACTTGAGAAAATAACTAATAATAAGAATATTTAATAACCAAGTTATTATATTTACTTGTACATTTAGATGAATCAGCACAAGAAACTTATCTCAGGTTATGAGTTAAATTGTGATAGAAAGACACTTAAATAAATAAAACGTATCATCTGCTGACTGTAAAGTAACATAATATTAAAAAAAGTGAATTATTGCAAATAAATTACAAGTTGCTTGAGTAGAGGGCGTTTGGTATGTCATGAGAAATATTGAAAGATGCAATAGACATAAAATAATGTGAACTCGTAAGAATATTTTAAAAAAATGTCCAAACTATATTATTTTATTTCAATGGCCTAGCGCACACATGTGTTAAGTGCAATTTGAAAATTCAACTTATAAGAATATTCCAGGTTAATTGTAAGATATAAAGCAACAAAATTAATGTGAATATTTGCTTTTTATCTATTCTAGATGAAGTAAGTAATCTAAATTTCCCATGAAACATCCATTTATTAAGTAAGTAATCTTGATAAATGCTTTACACATACATAACACGTAATTGTTTTTATTTCAAACTGCACTTAACTCTTGTGGGCGCTAGGCCATCGATTTGTTCTTTTATTGAACTCCTGTAGGGCTAGAAACATAATCTGTCTAGATACATGTTAGAACATTTATCATCAGAGACTCGGAACAAAAAATAAAACAGCACATTCAAGTGCCAGTGAAATCTCGATCAATCGTTTTTCCGCACATGTCATTTATTTCTTCCAGAACCAATTAATTTCATAAAAAATTTGCAATAATAGATTGCATCTTTACGCGTCATTTTACTGCATTAATTAAAGGGCTGCTTCTGACATTAGTTTTCATTAGACGTTCAAACACAGAGTTATCTTTTTACATTCTAGTTTTTTAACTTTTCAACTTTGAAAATAAATCATCTGGTGAAAAAATTGCATACTAGAGTTGTGGGAATCAAGATAATTTTTTAAAATGAATATATGTGAAATGTGTATCTTTTTTAGAATGTTCAACATTTATGTTTAGATGTAACTTTTTTCTATATATATTCGCGCCTCCATTATTTTCTCGTATTCGTAGTTTATTTCAAAAGAACCCTTCAAAAACGATAAATAAAGGTTTCACTGTACAGTGAAACTCTGTTTAGAAGTTTTCTCAAGGAACCGGACAAAAAAACTTTTCAAGTGGGAAAACTTTTTAAGTGTCATCAAAATTGGCAAATTTCAAAATGAAGATTCTTTTCTAGTAACACATAGTTATTAGTATTATGTATTTTTAAATTTTATAAGCAAAATTAATTGTTTCCAGCTACAACAACAATAATACTTTTGTATTTTTTCAATCATAACAAACACAAAAATATCTAGCTGCCACTGTGTAACTCACGTAATCTTCTGCAACAAAGTTGTTCTGTTTATACTGTTGAAAAAAGGTTAATTTCAGGTACCTATGTTGTAACACTAGTTTCAGTTTATGATGGTTTTAGTACCGAACTTCTGAAACCTCTTAAATGGGATGCAGACAAAAATAACAAAGTAATAACTTTAATGACTTTTGAAAAAAAAGGACATTTTCAAATAAATTTCGCTACTAGTTTTCTTTTGTGATGGATTCACTGCCGAACTTTCGAAACTTCTTAGGCGGGGAAGCAGTTTTAGCTAAAATTTCTTGTGAGAAAAAATCAATTTTTTGCATTTTTTTAATGGAATTTCGAGGGACCGAAAAACATAACTTATTAAGCGTGAACTTCTTAAGAGAGTTTCACTTAAAATAAATTTTATTTTTTAATAAATGCTTTTACTCTTATACAAATGTGCTCTGTAATAGGAACACTGAACGGATAACCCGAAAAGAGTGTGTTGTAATTGTGTCTGTGTAACCGAAGCAGGCAAAACTTTTGGAGAAATTGATCACATTATTTGCAAATGTTGAAATTCTTTCATGAACAGATCATAAATTTCACTGGCCTGTCGGGGGCCGAGGAGTGGATAGTGGAAGTAGGTCTTATGAAAATTTGCGACATCAGTTTTCATTAAAATTGGTATAGATCACACATCTGTTTAGTGACTAGGCAGCATGTTTCAATCAATCATTCCCAATTTTAATTATTCCCAATTTATTTCATTTTTACTCAGAATCTTATTTTCAGATGCCGATAACTCAATAGTAGTCTCAGAGAGAGGTTGTACGTGAAACCGTCATTTTAGTATATTCTGTCTTTTTCGTTTTCATACAAGACGAATCAGGAACAAGAGGATTTGAAGTTTTCACATTTTTATATTAGAATGATTACACAAACCATTATTTAAAGATGAACACAGAGAAACCCACAAACAATATTACCACATAAGAAGTTTCATGCTTAACGCCGAACTTAATACCGCCGTCAGATTAACATTCGTGGGGCCGGCAAGCCAAACGGCGCCTAGCGCTAGTAACAACCGCAATGGCGCTGCATTAGGTATTAGGTTAACCATCGTCTTGGTTCTTTGGCTCCTCGGTGTCTTGTCAAGTCGGCAACCGGACCGGCCTTGATCCAATGGGTACTTTGGGAACTTGAGAAGAAGTTTTGTTTTTACATTCCCTTAAGGTAGGATCCTACCTGATCTATTCTACGCAATATTTCATAGAATCTACAGAATAGATCAGTGAGAACAGGCTTTTCTACGAAATAGAAATCCAAAGTTAAATAGACTACCACTTTCGTTCTATAAATTGACTACAGATTCTCATAGAATAGAGTAGGTGGGAGCCCAGCTTTAGACTGAATTTATTTGAAAAAAAAGGCTTAATTCATCCCACATATTATAAGGTTTTAATTGGAAAACCTTATAAGAGAGTTTCACTGTATGACACAAATTCATCAATTTTTGGTCAGCAAATCGCTCTACAGACCACAATAAAAAAAAAACATTTAAACTAAATAATATAGTACATGCATTATTAGTAAAATAACAGTATGAAATATAAAATCTAGCGTAGACTATTATCAATTAAAAATACATATTATTAGATTCAGAAAATGCATGTGAGAAGTCACGCAAACAGATAATTCGTATGTTTATAGTTTCCGAGAAACTTTCCGAGAACTTTCTCGGTGGCTTGTAAATACAGGGTTTTACAATAAGAGGTGTTATTTTGATATTCAATCGTAAAAGATCAATGGTTTCGTTGCTTATGTGGCACGTAGCGCCGTCTTGTTGAAAGTAAACGTTGTCCAGATCAATACCATCCAATTCCGGCCATAAAAAATCATTAATCATCTCTCGATAGCGCAATCCATTCACCGTAACTGTTTCTCCAGCCTCATTTTCGAAAAAGTAAGGTCCAATGACTCCACCGGACCATAAACCGCACCAAACAGTCACACGTTGAGGATAAAGAGGCTTTTCAACAATAACTCTTGGGTTTTCCGAGCCCCAGATGTGACAATTTTGCTTGTGGACGAAGCCACCGAGGTGGAAATGGGCCTCATCACTCAAGATGATTGGCATTTGATTCACTCAAGTGAATATTAATAATTTCAATGCGTTGTTGAAGGGTGTATCGTTCCATTTTTATTAATGGCGTAGTTTCTACTTGTCAAATGTCAAAAAATGACAGCTTCAAAAGTAACATCTACCGAAATAGCGGGCTATTCAAAATAACACCTCTTATTGGAAAACCCTGTATGTAGATACGTCTGTTTTTTGAAAATACAAATTTTCATGTCGAGACAGTGTTCTAACGAACAAACATTCTAGTTTCAATGTGCTCATTGAAATTCAACTAAATGTTTTAAAAGTCTCGTAAAGTTCTCCTCACTTATTTTAAGGTCCGTCTACACGAAGCGACTTGCATGCGCAATCAGTTTGTGCAAAATTTTTACATTCTATAAAAACATTTTGCTGTCTTAACATACATGCTTACATGTGCAAATTAGAGTTTGTGCAAGTAAGATTTAGCATGTAGACGAACCTTGTTATTTAATTTTTTATATTCAGATTAACATGAGAAATTTGCCCATACATAAACCTAAATATACAGGGTAAATGGTGGTTGATGCAAAATATTGAAAAACCTAATAGAAGCGACGTTCTTGCCTTATGCAACACCTTTTGTTACATAATATACCATTCAGAGTCGTCCGAATTGCCCTGGACTGCCATTAAAAATAGAAAAATTAATTGACATGGCTTTAGCCTTTAGTGTTCAGTTCTGAATACCCTTCCCAACCTCTTCGCCATCTCATTCCCTGAAGCCTCACAACCTACCCCAATTAAATTAATTTGTGTCATTTCACAAATAAATAATTAAAAACAACATATAAAGATAAAGATACTCTCAGTATCGCCCAGGTGAAAGACCACGATTCAGAATTAAAACATTGCTTGAAATTACTTTAGCCGTGTTTGGTGATCAGATCTAAATAGCCAGGTACTACCTCTTCCCCTCCTCAATACCTTCAACCTCACAACATACCCCAATTGGGGATGTCATAGTCTCACTGGCTTCAGAGGGTTGGGAGCAGTTGGGACTCCAGTGCAGTATTCACACCATAGTTGCAACTCTTGTGTGGTATTTACATAAAAAAATCAATAGAGAATTGAGATTTTCAATTTGCGTACATTTTTCAATATCTCGCATCAAGTTCCATGCACCATGTATATAAAATAAACTATTAAATGCAGCAGGTGTATAGAACCCTAGGTCACGTGTCGGCATAAAACCAAATATTTGGTATAAACAGAGTCTTTACAATCTTAAACTAACAAAGTTCCTTGCATTAACAGTACAAAAATAATATATTATCAGAGGAATATTGCTCAAGACCATAAAGAGTGTTGTAATTATACAACAAAATATCTCTATTTAAATTTGTTTTAAATTATCATTCTAACAATTAAATCTGTACGTATAGAGTTCTGAATAAAGTGTTATCTGAAATTTGTTTTTCTTTCGAGTTTTTAGCCATATTGTATTTCCCCCTCCTTCCAGAGCCAACATTTTGGATAGTCTTGTAATTTTCATCATCAGGGCAGATACCTTCCCTTTCTTACGTCTAGGTGTGAGTCGTTCAGGCCGGTACAATTAACGAGTCCAATAGAATCTGATTCGAAAAGGCGTTTGACTCACTCCGAGTTTGCAAAATATAAAGGTACGATTCCGGATTCACTCTCGCTGGTTCCGAAACCCGCATTCAAGCGGACCGGATTATTTGAACCGGGCATGTGGAGCGGATCTTAAAATTGACGCTGGAACCAAACATATTGGTTTATTTCATTTTTAACTTCCGTGTTTTTTTATCATGTATTTTTAGGACAAGAATAAATCATGCGACGATGATGAGATTCGAGTGTTTGATGATTTACAATAATTTCTAACGCCGATCGATGAATTGGTTCCGATTAGTTAGGTTAGTAAATCTGATAGTGTCTTAGGTAAGTAAATCTGATAAGTTAGCTAACTCTTGTAACCCTTATGACTCCTATCGTTCTCGAACTCTGTGACGTTCCACCGGTGTGCGGCGAATCCGGGTGAAACGTACACAATGGGTTTCGTGAGTCCGGTGGAATGAGTCCAAGGATTCGAGTTCATTTGCTGTACTTAGAATTGGACTCGAGTTCATTTGCTGAACTTAGAATTGGACTCAAGTTCATTTGCTGAACTTAGAATTGGAATCGAGTTCATTTGCTGAACTTAGAATTGGACTAGAGTTCGTAAAATAAGTGAAACGCCACCTCTAGTCACATTTATCTGTCTTGATGACGGCCACTGCAAAATTATCTAAAAGTCGTTTGAAGTGAGATGAAGTGCAACACGGCAAAAACAACAATAATTAAAACTATTGGCAGTGAAAATTTTTCAAAAATCAAGTAATCCATTGTCATTTTTTGGCACCAAATTATGCAAATGTAATAATTTTTTGTCACAATATTTTAAGTAGGTAAGTAGTACGTACATACACAAGTACGGCAAGGGGATGTGATGCCAGAATATATAATATTCAATTTTAAAATCTATTCAGAATGACTGGCAAACTAAATAGAAAGAAATTATAGGAAAACAAAAATCACTCACATCCTTAAAAATTAAAGAATGACTTGTTATTTGTGGCCACCCTATTGCAGCTGCTGATATTAAACCATCCATGAAGCTAACTATGGCTTCAGAACTTTATTCCATAGATACATACATAGATCAAAGTCCCAAAAAAAAATAACCATTAACAGGGCAATAAATTGACTTTTTTTTCTAGCCTCTATTGAAACAATCAAATAAAAGTATACCATGTAAAGAGGGCTTTACTTTCAGAGATTAAAATTTAAGCTATACACAATTATTTTTCCCTCTAATATTACATAGATCACATTCTTTTACAGAGTCACTCGAGCAATAGCTACCCAAATTTGGGTAGGTGATTTTTATGAATTTTACAAATAGAAACGATTTTTTTTTTTTTTTTTTTATATAACCTAAAATTAACAGTGAAATCTAGGGGGATTCATTAATTTAAACAGCAGTAAGCAGTTAATATTTGGAGGTACCGAAAAATCTCCGGAAATCTGTATCGCTCGAGTGGACAGTAAACATTTGAAAGCAAGAAATATTTTAAGATAATTTGATTAAAAAATTCTACGTAAATCTCTTTTGGTTTGATAAAATAGATTAATGATGTTAAACTTCCCATCAAACTATGTTTATATAGTTACATAATAAAATAGAAACGACAAGGGCTGATGATGGAGAAGTTTTTCACCGCCAAGGTTTCCGAGGATTCAGATCTCCGGAAACCGTCAGAGTTCTTCGCCCCTTATCAGAGGAAGCCATTCTCATGTGGTCACCGCTCTCTGAAATCATTTAAACACTGCAAAATTATATTAGAGACTCGCTTGTACAATCATGAGAAAAATATATTCACGAAAAGTTAAGAATGACACTAAAATACTTAAATAAATTAAAAAACAAATTGGCTGATAAAGAGTTTTAAAGGTTCTCAACAGTCATTTTTAAACAGTAAAAAAATAAAAATAAAATGAATAAATTGCTAACAAACTAAATAATACACATACAACGTCAAGGCTTCCCAACCTTTTTGAGGTTGGGAGCTATGTTTATCTCAATTTTGCAAGAATTATTTTTTCCATCCAAGGTTGTAAACTTAAAAAATGTAGTTATTTTCAAAATTCACAATCGTAATTTTTATTTTATTTTTTTACATGAACCCCACACGGGATGCCCTGAGGAAAATAATTTCTTATGTTATCTTTGGGGATGCTGAGTAGGGGGCCTTTTTATGGAAAGGAAGGAGAGGAAATTCTGGGAAGGAAAAAGGTATCATTATGTACAGGAGTGACGGATGTATGATCTATCCCTCGCGCTGCGGTGCAAGGTGATGGTTCAAGAGAGACTAGTTGGAGAGTTCAAAGGGTTTCCCCAAACCAGCCTCTTCCTATCCGGCACGCCACGCCGCTGGTGGGCAAGTGCATCCTGAACAGACCTCACCCGATGAACCCGGGCACCCCTGCTAAATCACCAAACGTAGCGAACCACTTGGGGTGTCCTATGACAGAGGTGTTGGTTATCCAATAAATGGTTCCCGAGGCGGCGGTACCCAAAACCCACCTCCCAAATTGAAATTATTGGGATTGACTAAATTTAGCTCTGTGTTCAACAGGTTAGGAAGCCTTGATGTAATGTGTGTATCAGAAAGATAACTCTGTTGAATTCTAATAACTACACTTTAAAACATACAATGCCATTAGATTAACGGATCTGTCAAAGTTTAAGTTTGGGGTTTTGTTTGCATCTATCGTACTAAGCAAGCAAGAACAAATATATTTTAAAAAAATTAAATTGAAATTATGTCATTTCTATCCAAAAGTCACAAAATTAATATTGCATCTAGAATGATGAAAGAGAGCAAAATAGTATACATATTTCTTACCATAATGTGACCTGGTCATGACATTTGGAGGGTAGTGGGTACTACTCCTGGAAGATCTGCTGGTGAACACTCCGGAATGACTCCGAGACATGCCCTCCCTATATGAAAACACAACACACCAAATATATAATAAATACTAGAACCATGGTAATCTGTAAACCAGAATATCTCAGATTAATACAGAGTCCGTATTATACAAACATCAAACATGAAAGAAAAGTGTTATTCATTTTTTTTTAATTTCCATGACCACTCGAGCGATAGCGTATTTAAAAAAACAGAGATTTAAGATTTTAGATTAGCCAAGCTCGTTCCAAAAATCATACTTCCAAATATATATATATGTTTTTAATAAAACCTGAAGGTCATAATAACATATAAAATAGTATTTACATTAGGTTCCCATATATATTATATTATTTAATTTATATTATTAATTTATTTTATTAATATATTTATATATTAAAATAGAAAATAAAACATTTTTTAACTTATTTCCACTTGTTTATGAATATAAATAAAAAAAATATATATATTTATATATATTTTTTTTTTACTTTCGCCGCTCTCTCACTAGGGAATTTCTATGTCGAGATGAGCAGTTTTACAATTATATTTAATCGAATAAGTAAAGTACATAATACATACATAGATGGATTATATCGAATATGGGGTTTCTATGGTGATTTATGACAGAAGCTACGATATGGGTAATCCAAAATCACCATTCTCATTACCAATATGGAAACATAGGTACGCAGGTAAGTGGTTTGAAATGAATCTCTCTAATTTTCGCAATTTATCCCATATTTACAGGTTTTATAAAAAAATAATAAAAATTCATTTTTATTCATAAAAATCACCTAACCACAGCGATCTAAATTTGGGTAGCTATCACTCAAGGGCATTAGCGGTGCTACCCAAATTTGGATACCTATCGCTCAAAGGCATTAGCGATGCTACCCAAATTTGGGTAGCTATCGCTCGAGTGGTTAAAAGGTTGGGGCGCAAACATGGACTTTCAATAAAAGTGACTACCGTACAAGAAGCTGTGCTAGATGTCTCCAAGCAAGAGTAATAGAAACTAATAATGATGGAGTTTTACCTACCATTAAAACTCTTATTATGTTGTCTTGCTTATCCAGAATATATAATGTGAGATATCGCGCTTATTTCTCGCCAGCGCCGTCGCATCTGCTGCCGTAATCTTGAATTTCCCGCCTTTCTTTTTGTAACACCCTTCAGTTGTCTATTGTCACCTTAGCAGTTGGCGTCCTGAGACGCCATCTTGATTCAATTTGGACTCACCAAGCAGAGCTTAAGTATATTCTGGATAAGCAAGACAACATAATAAGAGTTTTAATGGTAGGTAAAACTCCATCATTATGTGTGTCGTTGCTTATCCAGAATATATAATGTGAGAAGTGTTTGTTATCGCTTGGTGACAATTCTAAAGCCAAAATTGTGACTATTACTGTATTGCTTGAAATAACTTAGTCAAAGACTGAGAGTGAATGGGGGGATTCAGCACCTCAACATTGAGAACTCTGATTTGCTTTTTATAATATTTCTTGAAAGTGTTTTCTGAACGCCAGTTTCCTCTTTCCAAAATGGTGTCTATAGGGCAGTCTTCCAGCCAATTCCTTGAGGCGACTGCTGATCTCAAACTCCCAGGGGAGGCGTCAATCCCAGCGTCCTTCAAAATAGTTTTAATCCATCCACCAATAACAGTTCTTGAGGCTGGTCTTGCAGGCCCCAGTGTGGAAATAAACAGACATTCAACACCAGCTTCATGTCTCCTGTTCTCACTCAAGAACATAAGTTTTCTCAACCAAAATATAGGATCTATATTACGATCCTCTGCTTTGCAAAGCTTCCAACCAGACTGTCTATGTGTAGAGGTGTCCGTCTTAGAACCAAAAATTGG
This sequence comes from Hesperophylax magnus, assembly GCA_026573805.1. Lineage (NCBI taxonomy): Eukaryota > Metazoa > Arthropoda > Insecta > Trichoptera > Limnephilidae > Hesperophylax > Hesperophylax magnus. The sequence goes on from JAIUSX010000088.1 coordinate 4,750,882, forward strand.
CCATAATATAATGTGATCATCATTGTCAACAAGATTATCAGGAGATGTATGTAGCAAGGTCAGATCATGTACTCGTCTTCCTGACGCCAGTAGTAAAATAACAGCACATCTACGAGATGCTTCGAAAAGAGTCAGGTCCTTTGGAGGATTTTTACAAAGCCAAGACACCAAGAGTCCTGGATCCCAAGTAAATGCTCTAGGCTTCTCATTTACAGAATTCCTTATACCTCTCATCACTCGCTTGACCAAGGGATGATTACTAGTCCTCAAATCGCCATTGGGGTCACACAAAACCGACACTGCAGACTTGTGAAGCGCTATGGTACTGGGAGCCAAGCCTTTTTTCACTCTTAGGTATGCTAAAAACCGTGCCAGCTGAGATCCCGAAGGGTTATTAGGACAGGTATTGTTAATGGAGCACCATTCCTTCCAGCTCTTCCATGCCATGTGATAAGTTGAAAGCGTAGATTTGCGCCAACCCGCATTCAACAGAGCTTTCTCTTGCTGTGACCAATCTTTCAATGCTTCACTCCACCCCCAATCTTCCACACCTGTAGTTGGAGCTTCTGGACCTGTTGAGGATGAAGTCCTGTCGATAAGTCTATCAAGTTGTCGACCAACATGGGTATTATGTGAGGTTGGTCTAGGGCTCTTTTCTTTAGGTCTGGTAACCAAAACACTTTTGGCCAATCTGGGGCTACAACCAGATACACCCCTGACGACTTGTTCAGGTGTGCCAGCACTCGTGGCATTAAGCAGGGGGGAGGAAAGATCCATGCCAAGGGGAAATGCCAACTCCTGCTGAACGCATTGTGAAACATCGCTCTCTTGTCGTGGGGATCTATCGAGACATACTGATCCACGACGTGAGCCCTCGAAGAAGGGAATAAATCCACTACTGGACTGCCCCACTTGTGAAAGACAGCTCCTACCGCTGGGGGTAGGAGGTGCCATTCTGGTAACGTCATCCCTCGGGATAGATGATCCGCGAGGCCATTGTAGCGTCCCGGCAAATACTGCACTTGTAAAGAGATTCTGTGCTTGTCTAAAAGCGCGAGAATCTGAAATGTCAGATGAAGGAGACCCATTGACTTGGTGCCTCCCTCGTTCCTCAAGTAGGCTACAACTGTCCTGTTGTCTGATTGAATGAGTAACGAAGAACTTCTCAAATTCTGAGTCAGAGATGTTAAGGCATTTAAGATTGCTGTCATCTCCTTCATGTTGCAATGTCCCCCCCTCTGACTGTCTGTCCAACAACCCGACAGAGGTACATCGTCGATCAGGGCTCCCCAGCCGTGATCCGCCGCATCTGTGGTCAGAAAATGTGTTGGGCTGGGAACATGAAGAGTTGAAACATGATCTAAGTTGTTCATCCACCATTTCATTTCCGACAAGACTTCCTTCTTTATCGGAGATTTCTGCTGAGGGGTCAGCTTCAGCATTAACTGCAACTGTAATTGTATCAGTCGAGTATGGAGTCGACCTCTGGGGACCACAAAGGTAGCAAAATTCAACTTTCCTAAAATACTCTGAGCTTCTTTCAGAGTCCATCTTCCCTTTGTCACGAGGCTCTGAAGTGAGTTCCAAAGACCTTGTCGTCTGTATTCGGTTAAGGTCTTCTGATTCAGATGGGGGTTCCAAACAATTCCTAGATATTCCACTGACTGTGCTGGCTGACGGACACACTTTTGGAAATTTACCAACCAACCTAACCGCTCCAATAATTGAAGAGCTTCTCGTGTTTGACTGAGGAGGACCTCTCTGGTCTGATGAGCCAGGAGAAAGTCGTCTAGGTACACAATGATCCTGATACCCCTTCTCCGCAGGATTTCTGCAATCCAATTTGTGATGGCTGCAAAGGCCTGTGGTGCACTGCTCAGGCCTTGAGGCAGGCATGTCATCTGTAAGTGAAGGCCTCCGTAATACAATCTCAGAAAGCAACGGTGAGCTTTTGCGACCGGTATGTGGAAGTAGGCCTGTGAGAGGTCTATTTTTGTCATCCAATCGTTGGCTTGAAGAAAGTGTGGGACCTTGTGGTGAGATATCAGAGAAAACTTTTTCCAAGCTACATCTAAATTGAGAGCTTTTAAATTGAAGATTGGTCTTCTTGAGCCGTCGCTCTTTTGAACCAGAAAAAGTGTTGATAGGAAGGAGGCATTGTCGCCAGCTCTTTCCAATGTACCATCTCTCATCATCTTTCTTATTTCGAGTGTCATTTCCGGGGTTACTTTTGTTTTGAATCTCCTTGCGAGAGCTTGGCTTGGACTTATCAACAAGGGCTTTCGGATGAATGGTATGCGGTATCCCCTTATCATACGTAAGATGGTCTCTGGGGCATCTAGGGTCCGCCATTCTATCCAATAATCCTGTAGTTGACCGGCCCGAAATGGTTGATAGTCATCTGTTGAAGCGGCCACGAGAGGTCTGCCCCCTCGCGCCACGCTTCTGTTCCCAACCCCTACCCCTCGCTCGGGAGGAATACTGGGGGTCTCGCCCGTGGTCTGCCCGCCGGGGAAACGAGGGAAATGCCATCTTTTCCTTTGATGTCTGCTTGGGGGGAAAGGCAACAACCTCCTTAGATGTTGAAGGGCGGTTGTGCGCCGAGTGGCTACCCTGAGGTAGGCGCACTGGACTAAAGCACTTTGTTATACCACCCACTTTCTGCAACTGTGCGGACAGTGCTTCTTCCCCAAAAAGATGAGTGGAAGAAGGAGGAATTCTGCTGAATAGCTTCCGTTCCACTCCAGTCTTACAGCTGCTCAAAATCTTATCCCTTCTGTGCTGAATGATTTCAGCTCGCTTTCCGCAGGTTATCTGCAAGATATCGTCAGAGCATTTTATAAACTCGGAGTCCTCTCCTAACAGGCTGTCCAGTTGTTCCTCTAAAGCCTCGCCTGACAGAGAACTTTCTGAACTGCTTCCCCATTTGATGAGTTTTATAGCCGGAAATATTGGTGAGGCGGAGTCAAATGCCAGCACCTCGCAGTTCACCTCCAGCTCCTTGAAGCCTGGATCAGCTACATATTCCTTTAAAGCGGATGCGTAGCGGACATTGGCCCACTCGCTCGAGTTGAAGCGTTGGAGATTCTCCACCAAACCCAGATGTGTTGCAGAAAGTTTTGGCGCTGCAGACTCCTTCAGAACAGTAGAGGGACCCGGCATCTGATACTGCCTTTCAGGCGACAACGAGCAAACGCTCCCAGATGCATGCTGGAAAGTTATAGGAAGCATCACCAGCACAAGTCAAAATAACATAAAAGTGCTCCGTCTTGGAAAACCTTCTGCAGAAAAAAAATTCCCTCGCCCGATAAAAATAATCTTCCAAACACGGGGTGAAGCTTTGGCCATTCTCAAAAATAAAAATAAACTAAAAAAACCAAACTCAATCAAATCGGATCAAACTCATATGCAACGGCAGCATTTAATTGATTTAAGGAATGAGCTGCATCAAAGAACAGAAAAGGGGGAGAAGGAATTGACAATCAAATACATCAAAGGATGCCCTAAAATTATAAAAATTCCAAAAAACATGTAAATAATTACATAGTCAATATCTCAATACTGTATACGAACCTATGCTCTCTCACACGGAAATTTGATCTTGTTCTTGCACAAATAAACCTTATAAAACTAACAGTACTAATAGTGACAGAAACGTGGCTAAAGGCAGAAATACCAGATACGTTAGTGGATCTTCCGGATTACACACTCTTCCGCAAAGACCGTCGAATTGAAAAACGAGGAGGTGGTGTAGCAATATATGTAAAGAAAAGGACCATAGGCCTGACAATCTCAGCCCAGGTGAACAAAGCCCTGGAAAACAGTTCTAGTAATTACCCACAAATTGACGCATTATTCATTAACATGCAAATAGACAATCTCAAAACTATCCTAGCTGGTGTCTACTGCCCACCAAATGCATCGTACGAAAACCACCAAAAACTATTACACCAATTAAAAAGAATAGCTGACGTGTCAAACGTAATAATCCTTGGAGACTTCAATTAATCCAAATTGGTATGGCCCATTACAGAAGTGCGTAATTCAAACAGCCCCGAGGCCTTATTTGAGGATATGTACTTGAACAGTAACTATTGGCAATTGGTAGATAAACCTACAAGATACAGGGACAACAATACCCCATCTCTATTGGACTTAGTCCTGTGCAATGATGAACATCTCATTACTGATATAAAATATCTAGCACCTATAGGCAAAAGTGACCATATATGTTTGTTGTCAACTCTACAAGTAAGTACCAGCCATAACAACGGATCCTCCGGCCCGAGAGGCAAGAAGCCGAGACCCAACTATCACATAGCAGATTATGATAAAATAAATGAAACCTTAAGCACTCATGATATAATGTGGTCTCTCATGGAAACCACTACAACTGAAGAAAAGTGGAACTTTTTTACGAACATGTTTGAAGAGAAGATTGTGTCAAAAATACCACTATTCAAAGGCAATAAAAACCACAATAAGAACAAACCTTGGATCGACAAACACATACTAGCATTGATTAAAGAGAAAAAGAAAGCCTGGGATGGTTATAGATTATCCAGAAAACACATGGGGAATGTAAATGAGATTGAAAATGAGTATTACAGAGAATATAAACTGAAAAATAACTACCTTTTATCGCAACTAAGAAATACCAGAAAAAAGTTTGAGCAAAAATTGATTGACAGCGGACAGAAACCATTTTACAGTCATATAAGGAAACAGATTGCCTCGAAAGTGTCTACTCCAACCATACTATATAACTTCTCTAACGAAACAGTTACCAGCGAGATAGACATAGCGAACATCCTTGCAACACAATTTGAAAAAACCTATGTCAATGAACCAGACACCAGTATACCAACTATTAGTCGAGATGTGTATGTAGATAGTTCACTATGCGAAATAGAATTCACTCCATCAGCAGTTGAGAATATTTTGAAGGGGTTGCGAGAAGATAGCGCTACTGGCCCTGATAATATTCCTGCTATTGTTCTCAAAAAGTGTGCAGCAACTCTCAGTCATCCCATAGCTCTGGTTATGCAACAATCCTTTTTAGATGGGAAACTCCCTAAAGATTGGAAGAGAGCTATAATTACACCCATATACAAAAAAGGTGATAAACTCAAACCAGCAAATTACAGACCTATAAGCTTGACTAGTATTATCTGCAAAACCATGGAAAGAATAATAGTGGACGAGATACGCTCATTCCTGATCAAACTTGACATAATCTCAAACAAACAGCATGGATTTGTGCCAAAAAGATCCACGATTACCAATCTCATTCTTAACATAGATTACTGGACAAACGAGTGGGACAAACGGATTCCCACTGACGTAATTTATCTCGACTTCGAGAAAGCCTTCGATACTGTTCCAACCAATAGACTGTTGGCTAAACTTAAATTCCTAGGCATAAGAGGACGACTTCTCGAATGGATCAAATCCTTCCTCACTGAGAGAAAATTACAAGTTCGAATTGGCAACCAACTGTCATCTGAGCGAAATGTGACCAGTGGTGTCCCTCAAGGATCAGTTCTCGGTCCAGTTCTGTTTATTTTGTACATCACGGACCTGTATACTATAATAAAATCAGACTCCAGCTGCTTTGCAGATGACACAAAATTCAAAATTGCAAACCCACACACTCATCACAACCAACTGCAAAACGATTTAAACGAAATATATCAATGGACAAATGATTGGCTTCTTAAACTCAATGTCGAAAAATGCACTGTCCTACATGTTGGAAAAACTAACCCTACACTTGCCTACAAACTTAATGGAACACCTCTAAAAGCAGTGACATTACAACAAGACTTAGGAGTTACCATATCACAGGACTTGAAATGGGAACCACATATCGCTGGAATTGTGAAAAGAGCAAATTCACTAACATATCTAATCAGGAAAACCTTCCTTGATCTAACACCGGACATGATGTTAAAAATATATAAAACATATGTGCGACCTCTCCTGGAATATGCTTTCCAAATATGGAGTCCTTACTTCACAAAGGATATAAATCTGTTAGAGAGAGTACAGAGACGTTTCACTAAAATACCAAGAGCTCTGAAAGATCTACGATATGAAGATAGACTCAAGGAATTGAGATTACCAACCTTACAAGAAAGAAGAGAAAGGGGTGACTTGATCGAGACTTTCAAAATTTTATCTGGACATTACAGTTGCCCTAGCATCCAAGAAATCTTCACTACTAATAAAAATATAAATCTCCGTGGACACTCAAAAAAAATCACCAAAACGCCTTTTGCATCTAATCCTAGAAAACACTTCCTTGCAAATAGAGTAGTGGATGCTTGGAACAAACTCTCACAACATGTCATCGATGCAACAAATATAAATCATTTCAAAGCTCTATTGGATTCACATTTGGAGAGAAGAAAGGACTTAGTTCAAACTTAAAACACTCAATTGCTGTCAAACTTGTTGTGAAACCGGATATGAGCGCATCAGCAGAATGCTGCCTGCTCATTACATAATAATAATAATAATAATAATAATAATAATAATAATAATGCATGCGAGGGTGCCACTATACTTGGCGTGCTGACAGTGGCTTCCTGCATTGACCTGTCCATGACAAAATCTTGCAGGGTCTTGACTTGACATGCTAATCTTTGGAGCAGATGTCTGTCATTCCGCTTACGTCTCTTCGTGCGCCTGCGTCGCCTACTATTTTGCGACGCCGAACCGCTAGATTGCGAGCTCGACGAACTTGTTAATATTGAACGGCGTCGCCTCTTTCGATCACGTCGTTTAGAGGTTACGTCATCTTCTACATGGTCCTTGTCTGAGGCCATTTTAACCCCGTGCACAAAATGAAGACGCTAATAACTGTCAAAAATGTTCGCACTATCACTTAGCACTAATTTTCATAAAAAATTATGACAATTTGCGGGTAGCAACAGATATTCTTTTCGTTAAAACAATCCCAAACGAAAATTACACGACCGGCGTGGGTGAAAAAACGCCAAAATTGAATCAAGATGGCGTCTCAGGACGCCAACTGCTAAGGTGACAATAGACAACTGAAGGGTGTTACAAAAAGAAAGGCGGGAAATTCAAGATTACGGCAGCAGATGCGACGGCGCTGGCGAGAAATAAGCGCGATATCTCACATTATATATTCTGGATAAGCAACGACACACATAATAGAAAGATAATTGGGTGGATTAGGAACAAGTTGAGCTAATTTGTATTCTTACAGTTTTCTCTTGATGAATCTCTGCGTGGTGGCAGACAACTGACGATGCTGGGGAGACAGGTTTGAGGACGCGGCCCGATGAGCTTTCCTCTCGCGGTCCTGGCGGATGAGAGTCATCTGCTCCTCGGGGCGAGACAAGATGAAGATGTCGTGCAGGGTGTAGCAGGCGGCCGTTATCTATACAAACAGAAACATATTATGTTGTAGTCTGTAATCCGACATTTTGCAGGTTTCGCTGTTCCAAGTATTGTTACACAAATTAATGCATGCGCGTCGAATCATATAATGTGAAATATCAGTGGCATTATTCACAAAATTCAAGATAGACATTTGTCTTTACTGCTGTGCAAGGAACTGTGGATTAGTTTATACACAGTGTTCGGAAACTAATAGTACAAGAGGGAAACTGGTGAAGCTACATCCCATAGAGAACCCAAAAATAACTCTATTTTCTATGAGACTTAAGACTTTAAGATATTTTTTTTCTTCCCCACTACCTTCATCCTAACAACATACCCCAATAGGGTATAGTCTCACTGGCTTCAGACAGTTGAAAGCAGTTGGGAATCTTGTGTAAAAAAAAGATTTAAGAAATTAATAGGCTTCTTGTGTTTTGCTTCCATTGAAGGAGAACAGACCTCTCATTTTATTTAAAGTCTGTAACATGAATTTTAAGTGGCTTACCTGTTGTATAAGCCTCCTGTGCAGGTCTACGTCAGCCCCCTGAATGCCCCCCTCGTCCCGGTGCAGCTGCAGGGCGCACAAGAGCGCATCACGGATGGTCTGGACCGTGGTTTCCACCCGCTCCGTCTTCATCAGCCTGCGGGTCAGGTAGCCACGGCAATAGGCCACTATCACAGTTGAGGCTTTGATCTAAAAAAACATCTCTTATTGAATTTTATAAATGCCTAATATAAAATAATATAAAGGATTAATTAATATATACTTTTTTTTATTAAGTTCAATAAAATTTATGTATCCAATAAAAAAAATATCTAATCAAATAACCAATCCTTTATAGAACATCTTAAATTTTACACAGGCTACCACTAGAGCGATTTTTGGCATATTATGGCAAGTTTGCAAAAATGTTTTGAGCGATGGCTTGTCAACCTAACAATATAGAATAAACGGTGAAATTTAGGTGGATTCGTTGGCTTCAAACTGCATCAAGCAGTTCATACGTTTCCATATTAATACAGGGTTTTCCAATAAGAGGTGTTATTTTGATATTCAATCGTAAAAGATCAACGGTTTCGTTGCTTGTGTGGCATGTAGCGCCGTCTTATTGAAAGTAAACGTTGTCCAGATCAATACCATCCAATTCCGGCCATAAAAAATCATTAATCATCTCTCGATAGCGCAATCCATTCACCGTAACTGTTGCTCCAGCCTCATTTTCGAAAAAGTAAGGTCCAATGATGACTCTGCCAGACCATAAACCGCACCAAACAGTCACACGTTGAGGATAGAGAGGCTTTTCAACAATAACTCTTGGGTTTTCCGAGCCCCAGATGCGACAATTTTGCTTGTTGACGAAGCCACCGAGGTGGAAATGGGCCTCATCACTCAAGATGATTTGCATTTGATTCACTCAAGTGAATTTTAATAATTTCAATGCGTTGTTGAAGCGTGTATCGTTCCATTTTTATTAATGGCGTAGTTTCTACTTGTCAAATGTTAAAAAATGACAGCTTCCTAAGTAACATCTACCGAAATAGCGGGCTATTCAAAATAACACCTCTTATTGGAAAACCCTATATTCTAAGAATTAATTAAGTATTATGGTAAATGTAACGTAAAATATATAATATACAACCAATCGCTCCAGTGGATATAAACTAACTAACTAACCATCACGCCGTTTCTCCGCAGGGGTAGGCAGAGAGGACGGACCGCTAAACAACTCGGTCTTGGCACACATTCCTCGCCTCATTCACATTCATACATCGTCTCATGCATACTCTTCTATTATTCTGACTCTTGACATGGCCCGACTCAAGTATCTGATTCACTTGGTCATGCCATGTCTTCCTCGGGCGTCCCCGACTTCTGATACCATTCACATTTGCATTGTATATTCTCCTTACACTCCTTTCTTCGCTCATTCGCTCTACATGCCCAAACCATCTAAGCGTCCCTTTCTTGATCTTACTCATTAAACTTACATCAGCCTTGCACTCTTTGCGGATCTATTGCGATGTCAGGAAACATGTAGTTAAACTGGTGAATCTACACCACATAGAGAACACAAAAATCCTCTTTTTTCTCGATCTGAGCATTTAAACGTTTTTTATTACCGGATCTACACTTCGAGACATTGAACAACTGATATTAATAATAATAATGATTGGATTATTTATATAGCGCCGTTTTCGTGAGAAAATCACCTCAAGGGCGAATTGAGGTGATTTAAGGCGAATTAATCCCCCTAGTGACCATTTTTTTCAAATTAGACCTAACAAATTTAAACGATTTACTTGAAAACGAAAGCTCAAATTAACTCCAAATGTGATGTAGATTCACAAGTTTCTCGCATGTACTACGAATTTCGGACACTATGTAACTAACTAACTAACTAACTAACCATCACGCCGTTTCCCCGCAGGGGTAGGCAGAGAGGACGGACCGCCAAACAACTCGGTCTTGGCACACACTCCTTGCCTCATTCACATTCATACATCGTCTCATACATACTCTTCTATTATTCTGACTCTTGACATGGCCCGACTCAAGTATCTGATTCACTTGGTCATGCCATGTCTTCCTCGGGCGTCCCCGACTTCTGCTACCATTCACATTTGCATCGTATATTCTCCTTACACTCCTTTCTTCGCTCATTCGCTCTACATGCCCAAACCATCTAAGCGTCCCTTTCTTGATCTTACTCATTACGCTTACATCAGCCTTGCACTCTTTGCGGATATCCACATTCCTCACACGATCATACATGGTTTTACCACACATACGCCTCAGGGATCTCATTTCAACAGCATTCAATCTACTTTCATCCTTTCTTTGCCAGTTCCATGCCTCACTTCCATACATCAGGGTAGGTACCAGCACTCCATTGTGGACTGCTAACTGCTGTATAGTAATAATAAGCCACTTAAATCGATTAGACTGGTTGCATAATACATGTGAAAAGATTTAATCAACCTACCTCTCTTTGCAAATCTTCAGGGCTTTTATATTTCCTTCTGAGTGGCTGCGGTTTTCCACTAGGTTTGTTGATCTCGGTCAAATTTAACGACAAGTGATTTCTATCTGCGTAGTTACGAGTGTAGTAGTCGGACATCACGTCGATGGAAGAGAGCGACACGGCTTGATCTGACGCAGAAAGATGTCCATCAGTTTCTAAATAATGATTATCAGAATGTAAACTTCTGGTCATACTCAAAGTTTGAGAAGCCAAGTTTTTCTGTATCTCTGATATTTTTGAACGAGCATTTTTTAATTTTGACGTTTTTTCATAGTCGCCGTTACTATTATTGGAATTTTGGAAGTATTCGTTTCTATTCCCGTCTGTGTACAGTTTGTTTGTGTGCGCTCCGTCGTCCGAAGCAAAAGAGAAGTTCAAATCGTCCAAGGTGTTGTTCGTTCTTGCTGTATCTAAAGATTCATCCAATGCCATTTCTTCATATCCTTGAAATGATCTGTTGGCATCAAAATATGATTCGTTGTTAGTTCGTCGTAGATACAAGGAATTTGAATCAGTTCTGGCATCGTCCATTGAAGTGATTTTGTGATATTTCTTTGTGGCCGCATCCTTCACTCTGGCGGCGGATATTCTATCAGTGTGAGACGATGGTTCCCCGTCCCCCAATATGCAAGGGATGGATGCTTGTCGGGGCATCACGTTAACACACTGGATATCTGTTGGGGATAAATTGACAGTTTTCCTGTTGATCAGCAGACAGCGAGAGGTGTTGAGAACATCTGCACTTATAGTCAAGTATTTCTCCATGCTATCACTACAAGACGTATCACTTGAATGTTGTGAGTTATCTTTCTGCAAAGAATGTAACGTTTTATGCTTAGCAACATGTGTATCTTCCTCTTCAGATCTTCTACTGGGTACGCTTATCGCCTGAGATGAAAGCCTCTTTTTACTCGCTTGATTCGGACCGCTAAAGGCAGTATGAAACTGATCTAGTAAAACTTTTTGTTGGTTTTCAAATGTCTTCTTCAAAATCAGCTGTTCGTCGTGTTGCTTTTGTATCAACGCGTTCATCTGTTTCTCGTGATCTTCCTGAAACTTTCTCATGATAAAATCAAAGTATACTTTAGGACTATCCTTAGAAGAGATCGATTTCAAGTCCGAGAGAATTTCAATGCCATTGCTTACAATTTTGTTTTCAAATTCATTTTGGACCACGTCGCTTTCACTATAAAGTGAATTATCTTTCAACGAGGAGGCACTACTTTCTGTTTGAGGTAAATGTGAGGAAGCACTGTGCTCTAATGCATTTTGTTTAACACTTTCAGTCTCTTTGAACAGTTCATTGCGGACATTTCTCATGTTAGTGGAAGACGAAGCGGAAGCATTATTCTTTAAATTTTCTGTGTTCAATATGCTTGAGACTTTATTCTCGGAAGAATTAACAGGAGTTACATTAGTATCACAGATCTTCGATCGGTTTCTCTTTGGTGTTTCATCTAGGTGGAGAGATACTTCACCTAGAGATAGAGAATTAATATCAGATCCGATAGAAGTGTTCAGATCCAAACCCTTGTCCACGGATCTATTTTTCAGGACATTACAGAGTCTGCTAGTTGACTCAGACATTGATATAGATCCCACGTCTATCCCGGAAGTGATGGACTGTACCTCCAGATGGGCCAACAAGAGAGGGCTCGGGGACTCGAGAGTGTAAGAGTTCTGCCGAACCAGCTTAGGCGGAGAAGTAAGCCCCGAAGAAATATTATTCAACGAACCGGTTATATTCTTAGCCGGAGACAACTTATGCGGCTGAATCACGGTCTTCTTAGTTACCTTTGGCAGTTCGTAAGGAGATCTACCTTTAGGTATTGACTTCTTACCGACAACAGCGGGGGATATATTTTCTTTCTTCATTGGAGTGATCTTTTTCCTTTTCAGAGGATTATTCGTCGGTGTCGTTTTCATATTTTTAGCAGAACTGCTTCCTAATACATTGTCTTTCGAGGGGGTTCTCACAAGATACGGAGACTTGGTAAAAGGATCATCTTTCTTAGTTACCGACTCACTCGAAGGAGACTCTAGACTTGGCGAGTTATTGTCTGTATGAATTTTGCCAACAGTCCAAAGTTTAGTATTATTTGAAACAACAGAACCATCTGCAGAATCTCTTATTTTTACAGCATTCTCATTGCTTCTTTTTTGTGGTTTGTTTTCTTTGCCATCTAATTTGGGTATTTGTTTCTCGCTCTTGTGTTCGGAGCTCATATCGATGATGGTGACTTGCGAGTTCATGCTCTCGAAGTCGTTGCTTTCGAAGAGTTCGTCGGGTTTGGGTTCGGATAGGTCGGTGGTAAGCTGGTCTCCGATGAAGCTGAAGGAGGAGCGGTCATGCGGGTAGTCATAGGACATGTTGGTCTGGTCGAAGCACTCCTCGGTGTCGCTGGGCAGGTTGGTGGTGGTGTTGGTGGAGTAAAGGGTTGAGTCGTCCAGACACACGTTCAGGTCGGATATGCGGCGCTCCACAGCTAGGGCCAGCTGCTTGTAGTACTTCATCTCATTGCGGCACTCTTCCGTCATCTGGAATAGTCATTATTCATTGCATTATGATCATCTTCATGATAGGCTCCATCCCATACAATGCACAAATGGAATGAATGTATATTCCATACTGTGCAATGCCATAAAACATGATATACAATAAAAATATTATGTACTAATAAAACAATACAATGTATAAATTTTAAAAAATATATGTTCTGCGATTAAATGAAGACTCCTATCGTTTTTAGTAGAATAATATACATTATTATGATGTACAAATGTAAGCAATAAGGAGTCAGTCACGTCCCAGGAAGGCAAGGCATGAATATGTATAAAACAGTATTGTTATTAATAAAATATTATGAATGCATTAACATTGCCAAGTTATTTCAACAAACACAAAAATTGATATTTAATGCACTAGGTACCTACATAAATGCGATATGGCAGGAAAAAATTAATAATGTATTCAAAAAAATAGAATGGTAGGTACTACAGTGCACCAAAAAACATACCAATGGGGGTAAAAGTGGCACACCATTGATTTTCATACAAGATATGTACTGTCCTTGGGAAGAAAGTTGCCCCCCTCCCTGTATATCGTCCATCGTGTTCGATAGATTAACTACATATCTGAAATCAAATCGATCATAGTTATAACTTAATTTCGCTAATGGATTTCGATCAGCGGCTATCGGCGGTATGCAAGTACGAAGCCGATAATAAAACTTAGCGAATAATGTATGTCCCGGGGGCTTATTCCAAATTGTATTATGTAAATTATAAGATGCGAACCTTTGTTATTGTTATTAGTTCAATTGATTGCACAATTACTGTGGGTGTAAAATTTATATTTTATATTGGTAGATGACGTTCTCTCGCAGGACTGTGTACGGTCGCGACCTAATTAGCATATCGAATAATAAATAAAGGCAATGGTCGACTATTCAATGATTACGGTGTAATGCTTGCGGTAAAATTTATTACTTACCCATTTTGGAAAATATTTTAAAAAGCGTCGGTGCTTTCCAATCCGTGTTTTGAAATTGAATCGGTCGCACAACAAAACATGTCAAAATATCGTCATGGATACATGGATATTTATTATCATACTACTGGCAACATGGATTCCTTTATGAACATAAATATTTCTAAAATAATATTTTGGAGAACCGGATTATTTTTTGACGATGTCTTAAAAAATAAATTTTTCGCTTTTGTGTATTTAATCATATTCTGTGCCCATATAGTAAAAATCAGATCACTTTTGGAGCGTTCCTGTAAAAATTAAGTATTTTTCTGGGGAAATTATATTTTTTAATGACAACACTCTTGCGTCAAAAATGATAGGTTATAAAAGTTTTCTGGTTGTCAGATAAGATTTCAAAGTAATTGTTGCACAAAAGAGATGTTTTGATATAATTTACAGTCGCAGGCTTATAAAAAGGGTGATTTCTTCTGATGCTTCTTTCTCCGCGATGTGATATTTGGAAAGCACGTACAAAATGTCTGAAATCGGCTGCCAGAGCCTCGGCTATTTTTCCTTCTCGGCTTTGTTATTTACGTCGATTTACCTGACCGAGGCGTATCTAGGATTAATGCCAAAGGTTTGGGGCACCATATTCTGGGGTCCCATCCTATATTTATCCGTTATTAACATATTTCTAAGGTTTTATCTTCGTGGATTCATATACGATGTAAGTGCCAACAAAACGAATGCAATGAAATTAATATTCCTGGTGGTTTTTTTTACAAATCTACCAATATATCTCTCTTTCCGATAGCATCAAATAATGCATTTCTAAATGATGTACTTCTTCTAACAGGTGGCAGTTCGGGCTACGTTTCTTGGTTGTGCATTTGCGACAGGGATATATCTGTCATGTTCGCCGGATGGGTGGCGCGTGTTCGGCATGTACGCTGCGGTGATGTCCGCCTTTCATTACGGAGAGTTCCTGGCCATAGCCATTTCCAATCCTGACTCCCTGTCGCTGGATTCCTTCATACTGAACCACAGCGTGCAGTACGGAGTGGCAGCGGTAGCCAGCTGGGTGGAGTGGGCGCTGGAGATGTATTTCTTCCCAGGTTAGAATGCAAATATCAACTCTTTGATGAGAGGACTTACGAGAACTATAAATACCTGAAAACGAGATTAAGATTTAAGTTGTGGTGTTGAAAAAGATAAAGATAGTTGAGTCAGGCAATGTCAAGAGTCAGAATAATAGAAGAGTATGTCTGAGAAAATGTATGAATGTAAATCAGGCAAAAAGTATTTGCCAAGACGGAGTTGTTCGGCAGACCGTCTTCTCTGCCTAACTCTGCGGAACGGCGTGATGGTTAGTTAGTCGTAATAATTGTCAAAAATTATGATAAAACTGTCATAAATAATATTAAACCTTTATCTTCTAGAATCCAAAACATACTTTATGATCTCCCTGTTTGGTCTGGCTGTGTGCATCGCAGGGGAGGTATTGAGGAAGGGGGCTATGCTGACAGCCAGGAAAAGCTTCAACCACTGTGTAAGTTTTATTATCTACTAGCTGTACCCTGCCACGTGTTGCTGTGGCTCAGTCTGTCTGTGCAGATAGAAAAACAATAGCGCGTGTTGCTTTTCGTCCAACAGATGACTTAAAAAAAAAAAGCATGCTTTTACCTGTCACAGGTGACATCTATATAATATAGGTATATAAAAACACATGCATATTCGAATGCAACGGTTCCATGATGACTCCTCAAAATGACAATTCAACACACCTTTAAAAGGTGATAAAAAGTTATGAAACAAAAACTAGGTTACATATGTAACTATTTATCCTGGTTTTCGTTTCATCACTTTTAATGACTTTATATCACCTTTTATAGGTGTGTTGAATTGTCATTTTGATGAGTTATCCGGTCACCGTATGGGACAAACAAAGACACATTCATTTTTATATATATATAAAAATTAAACATCCATGTAGTAATTACATGAACATGTTTTTTTTTCAGGTTCAATTTTCTAAGAAAGAAGATCACGTTTTAGTGACGCACGGTTTGTACGCAATATGCCGTCACCCGAGCTACGTGGGATGGTTCTACTGGTCAATTGGTACTCAGGTCAGTCACACAAAACATTTCCATTCTCTCCAAATGTGTTCTTTTCAGAACTGCTCAGAATTTGACAGAATTTCCGTTAATCTGTCTCCTTCATTATGCCAACCATCGTAGAAAACCTGAGATAGATTGAATGATAGGTTAGTAGCTGAGTAACAAATGCGTCTGGTTCCAGGTGTCGCAGGTTCAATCTTCTTCTAGCTAAGTCCTCCATCATTGCACAAGCAACTTTTCTTTCTTATAATAATGGAAATAGGAGTAGTAGTAATAGAAATATTTTCTGGTTATTCGTAATCTGGGAATACTAGTATATCTACAAAAAAATAAAGAAGAGAAATGAGACACTTTTATAAATCGTAATTCAGGCTCACATCCCCAAACTTCAAGGGATGATTATTTTGTCACCTTTAAGATCTCGTCTGTTTTGGAAAAATGTTGAGAACAAAAAAACACCACCAAAAATTTATTTTGAGAAAAATATACAAATTAGATTTGTTTCACAAATATGGTATTACCGACATTATACTAGTGTGAAAATATAACAGTGGAACCTCTAAAAACAAGCACCTTCCATAACGAGCAAAACGAAAAAAATGCTGCCGAGTGACGCAGAAAGGGCAAGTCCCATCTTCACATCACTCACTTGTGAGCCAGGAATTCAGCGTCAGTCTCTGGTTAGCAATCGTTCCGCTAGCATGTTAATGTTGCATGTGATCACACATTTTTCCAAACTTGTGTTCAGACATTATTTGTAATTTTTTTCGTGCAACGTTTAATAACCCTTACAAAAATTTCCCTGAAGGAAAGGCAATATAAGACAGCCATAAGAGAATAAAACTGTAGAAATGAAACGTAAAATGAAAAGCGAGAACAAGGTGTGATCGTGGCTGATCTAGCGAGAACATTAAAATTAAACAAATTTGCGGAGACAGCGTAGCGCCAGCGCAATAAATACCCGCCAGAAATGTGTTAATATGATCTTCTTCATTGATTACATAATTTTACTTTTAACTGAATTTTATTTGATTTACTTATGTCAAACCACAAAGCGATCGCTTTCTATAAAAATGTAATGAATAATTTGTTGTTGCAGATAATTCTTCTAAACCCAGTGTGTACCATACTATACACAGTGGCCTCGTGGAGCTTCTTCCGAGAACGGGTGTACTTCGAAGAAGTTACGTTGGTGACATTCTTTGGTGAAATTTACCAAAATTACCAGGAGTCGGTTTCCACAGGGCTTCCTTTCATCCACGGTTATTGTGTAGAAAAATGAATTATTGTTTCATTGCGCTGTGATTTGATTGTGGATGAGAACACAATCACTTGATTTCTCTGAACAACTATACAGGGTGTCCGGGGGTAAAGTGCAGTAACTTCGTGGGGGGATTCTACATGATCGTAGGAGTAAAAAAGATAAATAACTTTTTCCGAAATTCCAATTTTTTATTTTTCATACAAAAAGACATACCTGCTAAAAAGCCATAGTGTAGGTGCAAACTTACCCGATAAATTCGCAAGTGTGAACGTGGCAACGTTGCATATTTGTGAGTGGCGCGTATCCATGGAAACCGCATGTGAATTGTAAACAATAACAACACAGAGTTCGCCGTATGTTTTGATATTTTACCAAATTCAAAAAGAGAACTGCACTAAAATCACGTTACACTTTTTATTATAAAAAATATTAATAACTCATTGAACACTTAACTAATTTCATCGCTTTTTACTAATAGGCCACTTGCATCATATTTTTTAATTTTTTTTCCGGTTAAGGAAAATATTCTAAGACATTCTGTATTATTATTATTTTTTTAATCGTATTTTTGAAACCCTGGGGATTTTTTGAAAATTTCAATCCGAAAAATCAGACCTTTTTTTATAAACCGGAAAGACGGGACATAATTTTATAGGTGAGAAAAAACAATGATTACATAGCCGAAAATCATTTTAAAAAAAAGAACGTTTTCCACACGAATAACACAGCAGAATAACGAGGCATACCAAAAATATTACATCTCATAAATATTTTTTTCCTTGATCCATCTTATTGATCATAAATCATTATAATGTACAACGTCTATATTAATAAATCCAATGTAATATACTTGTACTTGTAAATTATAATAATAATAAGAATATTATAAAATTTGATTTTGATAAAATCAGCGCCATAACCATTATACCTCTAAAACACGTACCGACATCTAAATTGTACGGGGTTCTCTTCACATCTGTCAAAAATTCAAACCAAATGAAAAGTTCGCAGAGAACAAACAATAAATCTAGTGAACGAATTCAAAAATTCTTAGATAAATTAAATTTTCAAAGTTGTTTACTCCGCCCGTCAAATTTTGTGACACATTACATTCAAAGCACGATTTACTAATAGCGGGGGGTGCAGGAGGGGGTGCGGGGGACAGTTTACCAGCTGACCGACTGAATTCGGGTGCCGGGGGTAGCGGGGATTAGTTACCGAGGGGGCGCGGGATGTAGATTTGGCAACGACGAAAAAAATAATGCCGTCTAGGCACGTCGGAGAAATTTTTCGTTATTAGCTTAAAAGTACATCTAAAAGTTGGAATTTCAGAAAAAGTTATTTATCTTTTTTACTCCTACGATCACGTAGAATCACCTCCCGAAGTTACTGCACTTTACCACCGGACACCCTGTATAATACAGTAAATGTAAAATTTAACTTTTGCTGACTATACGGTACTGTACTATCGTTTTCCACTTTGGTTGAAATGGTCACAGGAGACACGGCTTGAGAAATACTCAAAAACAAAAAGTTTTCAGAAAATTTTAACAAATTTTGTGAATTTGAAATGTCATATCAGCCAAACAGAAAAAAAGTGTATATTAATCTGTACTAAATTATTCTTATACAAAACACTTTATTTTGCATTTAAATTCAATAATGCATAATATGTAATTATTTAATTTTTATTGGAACAACTTTTCTTTTAATAACTTCTGAAAGCTATACCCATCAATGTAATATATCATTAAAGAAGATAGTACCAATATATCAGAACGAAACATGAAACAGAACAAGCCACAGAAAAATAGATAATAGATAATGGATACCTATTATATCTTTAGGAAAGAGAGCCCGTGTTCAATTTCCAGTTGTGACTGCGACTGTTATCTTTTTATTTTTCTGTGTCTTGTTCTGTTTAATTTTTTTCAAACATATTAATTATATATATTTTTTTAATGTTAAACCACACAAGAGTCCCAACTGTCTGGAGCCAGTGAGACTATGGCAGACCCAATTGGGGTATGTTACGAGGTCGAAGGTATTGTGGAGGGGAAGGAGATAGAGAAGAGGAAGGTGGGGAAGTATCTGGCTATTCAGATCTGGTCACCAAACACGGCCAAAGCCATTTCAAGCAACGTTTCAATTCTGAATGGTGGTCTTACACCAGGGTGATACTGAGAGTATCTTCCACTCTAGCAAATGAAGCAATTAATTAATGAAAGATTTAATCCAAAGTCCAAAGTCTTCAATAAAATGTTTTCTATCAATTTCTCTTCTCGCAAGCTTCTTTCAGAGTAAGATTTAGCATCTCTTAATAGTATAAAACAAAGTCACTATCCGCATCTGTCTATTTGTGCGCTTAGTTCTTCTAAACTACTAATGCAACGGATTTTGATAAGGTTTTGTTGTGTTCCTACAAACAGGTCGTCTTGGAAGGAGTTTATAAATAATTGGTTCTTTTAGATTAATCGGGGATTTATTATTACTCCGCGTATTATAATGGTGACTCGATAGTCGACCTAACTAGAAGCTGGCTAATTGGAATCTGATCAGTAAATTTCTCTGGGAGCCTTCCCACTGGCCCTGGCGACTACTGGACACTGACTCCATCTTGCGGACTTCCGCGCAAGCTCTATGCACTGCCATCTGTGCGTGCATCTATGAAGCTCTTACTTCTCAACAGGTTTTCACTGTCGTTTAGAGAATTTCTTCCGGAAGGTTTATGTATATAATACATACATCCATATTACATTTATAGAAAGTAGAGAAAAATCGAGCAACGCCGGGTACACGTTAGCTAGTGTGTATATTATTATTTTAGCATCCAGAAAAACAGATAGAACTACTTGTTTACTCCTGTCAAACGCGGCTTTAGTTTGTATACACAAAAATAAGATGCTTTTTATTTTGGATAAAAAAATTACTACATAATAATTTCAGTATCTGTAGTCACAACGTAGATATAAGATCAAGTTTATGAAATTTGTAGATTTTTTCTGTTTGGAGGCAGTGAAATAATAACAATATTTCAAAAATTATGTTAAATTAATTTGCTACAAACTTAACTATTTATATTTTTATATTAAATCGGGAATATCAATTTATTATAAATAACATACTTCAGTCACAATTTGAAGCTCAATTGTGTGCAATGTGCCAATAAACTAATTTTGTGTTTCTAATCTATTTTCATAAGTGAATATGTATATACATTCAAATTATTATTACACAAGAGTGTGAAATAACTTAGTTATATCATGAAAAGTTCTGTTTTTTTTATATATTTATTGAATAATAAATATTCCACTAACATTTATTTGTTTTAATCAATATATATTATAAAATGAAGTGCACAATGTGCGTGCCGCTAAAACTGAGAAAAGAGTCCTGGTACGATCAAGACAGTTATATGGTGTGGTAACTCTCTATCGCCCATCCATGAAGAAGGCTCCCATTTTTACCTGAAGGGTATGCTTTTGAAGATATAAGGGCTGGAACTTTCGCTCTCTAGAAATTTCAAAACATTCGGGAATAGTCTGGAATGTTACGGGATTACAGGCTGTTTCCTGATAAACTTTTAGTAAATTCGTAATCCTGACAATACATTGGTATTTCAAGATAGTATAAAACAAAGTCACTATCCGCGTCTGTCTGTTTGTGCGCTTAGTTCTTCTAAACTATGCAACGGAGTTTGATAGGGTTTTCACTATCATGTAGAGAAATTTCTTCCGGAAGGTTTATATATATATAATACATGGATATTATATTTATTGAAAGTAAAGAAAAGTCGAGCGACGCCAGGTACATGTCAGCTAGTAAAATAAAAAATTCAAATAAATGGTTATGGTTCAATTTTTAACATGAAATTAACTGTTTAAGTTTGAAATAAATTAATAGAGCAACATGTTAACAAACAGAAAAAACTGTATTGAACTAATTGATCAAACAAAATTATCAAAATGCAAAAAAAGAGTTGGTTTATGTTTTGTTAGTTCTTATTGTTGAACTGCCCATGTAAGTTTGTAAATCTGTAGTGTAAAACAACAATAAACTGCAAATTAAATCATTATAAATGCAAACAATCGTTTCTTGATCTGTTTGAAAGGAAAAAGGATGAGTCCACAGACATATGAATATTAATAGACGAGAAGATAATGGCGAGGGATAAAATCAACTGTTGAAGAACAAAGGGGGTAAAGCTGACTGTGATTCGTCAATAAATCAATCTGACAGTAAATAGGCATCTCGCATTATGATATCACCATTTAGTTCTTAAAAGTAAAATCTGCTTTTGAATGAATAGACATTTTTACATGGGAGCGCAAATTACTCGCCACGTTATGAACAAATTTGCTAAGTCCAAATTCGGCAAAAAAAAATTCTTCTATTTTCAGAGTCGAATATTTTGTTTCCTTATTGAGTCAAGACACTTTTACGAATGTTCATAATTTACTTACCCCAGTAAACAGCACATCCCTGATTCTTGTGCACGCGGCTTTGTGTGTCGCGTCCATCGCGTGATAGTATATGTTTCTAAAACTGATCCATATTATACGATGTGAATCAGCTTACAACAAATTAAAATAATGCTTACCTATGGAATGTAATACGACAATTGGGTTTATTCTCTTTTTCACTTCTATTTTTACAAGTTTTCATAGCGCAAGCCATCATTTTGCCGTGTTATTTCGTAAAATGAACCGATGATGCCTAGACCATAGTTCGCACAAGAATGATGACGTCACGTTTTCTAAATTCATGGGAGGCCATACGCGAGCCCAGCCAGCTCCAATGGAACCGGTATGGGGAGTGGGGAATAATACGCTTTTAATCACTTAGGGCAGGTCTACTAATATTCATATGTCTATGGATGAGTCAAATTAAGTTCTAACAAAATGAGTACACTCAACCGTTTGAAAGGGAGAAGGGGACAACTAAAATTAAGTTCTAACAACACATAGCACTCTTTTTAGGGTAAATTGCCTAATTAAAAAAAAATTCTAACAAAATGAGTACACTCAACCAATGAAGTGAGAAGGGGACAAGTCGAATTAAGCTCTAACAAAATGAGTACACTCAACCGAAAGAAAAAGGGGCAAGTCAAATGAGGTTGTCTCCTATTTCTTTATTTTGATTTAAATGTATTATACAGGTGTCTGGGGGTATATTGGAGTTAATGTATTCTATCAACATCCACATTCAAACTTAATACTAGTATTTTTTTTCATGGTTAAATTAATTCTCCAAGTTTGAATATTTTTTAGCCCGCCAAAACGATCTCCTCGTCTGGTGGCTCCGGGTGAAGAAATAGATGTTTCTTTAGATTTGTTTCAGGTTCTGTTACTATATCAGAATGTAATTATCTTTACTAATTACATGTGGCATATTATTTGATAGAGTTATTCAAATTAAAAGATCTTTTATTTTCAAAATAATAATAATTTTATGTGTCGGCGACACGGTATCCAAAATCTTCAGATACCGTGTCGCCGACACATAAAATTATTATTATTATTATTTTTTTATTTTTTTTAATAAATAATAATAATAATTTTATGTGTCGGCGACACGGTATCTGAAGATTTTGGAGTCTGTGTGTTCAATTTTGCGTAAATATGAATTTTATTGAAAATAAAATTTTCATTTTAAAATTATAATTTTTTTTATTGGAAATAATGATTCACTTTAGTACCCCTGCACAAGTTTGTCACGAGACGTAGCTATACAATGCGGTAGTAGGTATCGATGATCTAAATTGGTCTAAATACAACTGCGGACGTGAGGATTTCTCATGTTCCCGCATAGCGAAGTAAAGCGGGACATCAATAGTGTGTCATTTCCTCGCACACTCTTCACGTAACAGTGGTACACGGTTGATTGTATTTGTGTATTTGTTCCCGATTTTTAATTGAATTTGACTATGTTAAATATTATTTTTTAATTCAGTGCATAAATGTATAACGGAGGAATACCTAAAATCTGAAATCAGAATTTTTTATATTTATAGAGTTATTAAAGTTATTAGAAGCAATGTGTAGTACATAAATACACACCACAGATGAGGAAAGGTTAATATCAAAATTTCATACTGAAATCAATTGTTAATGTTAGAATTAGTGATTCTCGCCCAAAACATCACCAGAAAAAGCCGGTACACTAAAGTCTACACACTATCATCGATGTACCTACGTAGCTCATGCCGCGGCAGTACGGGGCTCTCGCCAGCGGGGTTATTGTCATTGCTTTTACGTAAATTTAAAATGAGTTCCTAATTACTCATTTTTACAAAACCGATAAATTGGCGTGTAGGTGATTTTAGTCGCGGTCGTGCTAGTTGTTTGAGTTGCATTATATTACGGAATAGCTTCAATTTTACCGCTTTGAATTTAACAAAACTTTCTAAAATGTCTGGAGATGCTACTATGTAAGTTAAAACAATCGATAAAACTAAAAAGACAAATATAAATCATCTCAAAAACTTGATCAACATACCTAACTACACAATTCAAAACTGTATAGCTACCTCTCTTTCTTATTATCAAAGTAGGCATGTAACTGAAAGAGATGTTTAATTATTTCGTTGTAAAAACTTAACGCGGAGTACATTTGACATCAGATTTTGTTCGACCAATCATGGAGCGTATACACAGTACAGCTTTTAAATCATTTTTTAAGACCGATTTATTAATTCTGAGAGTAAAAATATATAAGTATATTCAGAATCATTGTTTTTTTATCTACATGAATATATTTTTTACCAACTTCCTTATTGCGCCCGCATATAATGTTGGTCTCACACAGAGTGTAATGTTCCTACTCGTCCAAGACAAATCTCACTGGTGTGTGGACCAATTTATAATTATTTATTTAATCAGTATTTTTCATAATAATAGTATAAGTATGTATAACATTATCAGTTCACAATAAATCTTCCAGACATTAAAAAAATATTTTTTATACAGTCTTTGCGAATTAATTTCACAGATTTGTGAAAATAATACAAATTTTTAATAAATTCTCTTGACAAGTTAACCCTTTCACACCCGCATTATGGTTTCCACACATATAAAATATCTAATGCTTGATAATACCTCAGAAAATTATTTGAAAATTTTTGGCATTTAATTTTTTTTTTGAAATTTTTCTATGTTAATTTGGATTAACATTGGGCGTCAGAGGGTATTTTTTACAAAGTAACGTAAAATAAACATAACACAAAAGTAATACAAATAACTGTTTCATATCAAAAATGCACATTGACAATGTAGTGATAATCACTAAGGTACAAATAAATAACATTTTAACTAAAATTCATTCATAAATAAAGAAATAATCTAGGATAATAAATCTTTAAAAATTCGTCATACTAGTCGAAAACATGTCCCTCACTACCAGTGTTAATTTGAATGAACATTGAGATTCATTTACAATATTCTGGGAAATGACTGTGATCAGTGAATTGAACTGATGTTATTATTATAGAACACATATTTATGAGTGAAAATATTTGTAATTCGAGTAGAAAATATTGATATCTCACCTTCAATTAAGTAATCAATGACGGCAGAAATTCGATGAAACTTACAATCAGCAGATGTCAAAATATTGATCGTTGTTGTGGCGGGAATAAGGATTTCAACGGAGCGGAAAAAATAGACGCCACAGAAAAGACTACAAACTATAAGAAAACGAAAACATGGCTTTTCTAAATCGCTACAGTTACGGTAAAAAAATTCACAAAGTTCATGTTAATTTGAATTAACACTGGGGCTGAAAGGGTTAAATAAATAGGTGTTTAAAAATGATACTCTCGAAATACATAGATGTAGCAAGATACTGCAAACTTTATTTTAATAGAAACAAATTGTTCGTAAATGCAGGTGTTAAAGTTTTTAACTTTGCTATTGAATAACATGTTCAGAAACAAAAATTACACAAGTACATTTCAATCAATTAAAAATTCCTTAAAAGTAGGCTGTTTAATATATCAGTGCCCACATACATTCTTGACTCTAGACATACATAAAAAATAATACTTTCACATAACCACGAATTTGTTGACACACTTCCAGCGGCAAGGGTAGTTCTACCTTTTACGCCAATTTTCCTTGAATGGCAGAAAAGGCATTCTGCTGAATAATCTCTTTGTAAAGTCCCAACTATATTGACGGTCCCTGAAGAACAATGTCGGATGTGCAAAGTAGAAGTTTTGCAGTAGAGCTGTTTAAAGTTCCGTTTCTGCATTTTTACTGTTTTCAATAATATGTTCTTCAATTAAATAAGTAGGGGAATCTAATATCAAATAACACTATATTTCTTGATCTCAAAAACAGTAAAAATGCAGAAACGAAACATTAAACAGTTATACTGAAAACTACTAATTTTGCACATCCGACATTGTTCTTCGGAACCGTCGATGTGTATATGTATTTAAAAATGTGAACCAAGTCTTCCCCATCTTCAAATTCTTGTCGTTTGTGTTGAAGAATATTTTATCAAAAGGAAACTATATTTAAACCAGTAGTATACATCCCTACACTTATCGCACCGGAGATACTGAAGTTTATTGTTTTTTTTTGTGCAAAAATGAAGAAACACAAAAAAATGGCGATGTAATAAAACATGTGCAATTTTTTTTTTTAATTAATTAAATGGGGGTTCTATGAATTAAACACAACAATAATTAATTAACAATCACTAAATGGCCCAACACTGACTCCTTCAGTTTATGGAATCGTATTACAAAAGTAGGCTCTAATTTCAAAGAGCAATTTTATAGTTGGGGTGTGGTGAGTTGACTATGTAAAAAATTTCATTGAAATCATGTATTATTTTCAAAGATATAGCTGTTTAAAAGAAAATACATTTTCTCGAATGGGACCCTCGTTTTCGTCCGCTTAAAGTGTGTTAACTATTCCTTGCAACAACAATCGGTATTGGAAACAGATAATAATCAAGTCATTATCATATCTATACATACATACTAACTAATGCACAGTTACAAAAATGATTTGATAGATTATAAAACATGTTAACATATTTGAGAAAGGTTATAAAAAAAAATGTTCACATTATAAATAAAAAAACATAACTGTAGGAATATATTTTATATAAACATAGTATGAGGTTGCTTGGAAACCCAGGTGGCCAAATTTACCCAATCTGTATATCACTCATTTATTAATCAAGGCTTAATTGAATCACAAAATATATTTCATATTGAAAATTTTTTAAAGTTTATAATAAAATAAAGTTTTTTTTTTGATACGCCCCTTTTAGGCAGTTATAATTCTGCATAACAGTACAATTAATAATCTTGAACGATGCTTCTTGTACTTCAAAAGCACCACGTAACAACAAAAAATACATACTTGCAGCAAATACCCTATAATATTAATAATACGTCCAACTCCAGGGAAATGGTGGCAATATCAACAACTCTAACCGCTAGTGTAGCATATTGACTTTGACATTCCTTTCAATGGCGGCAAATTGAATTTATTTAGTACTTGGTGGCGGTGTTTTGCCCTTTCTAAATTTATTTTGATCAAACAGCTATATATCACTCAAATACTTTGTCGATTTTTTATCAATATTAAATTTGCTGAAAGAACACAACAAATGCGTACAACTAGAATTAGCTCTACATTGAACTTTGTGGCGGTACATACTAAAACTTCTTTTGGTCAAAGAAATTATTTATATCAGGCACCACTTATGTTTAATATTCTTCCAAATCATATTAAGTCTACCAATTCCTTAGTTAAATTTAAAAAGTTAATTAAGGTTTATGTATTGACAGACGATTGTCTTAATATTTTTTCCTTTCTTAAATAATAAGATTTTATATAAGTCCCATTTGCTATAAACTGAATGTCACCCTATCTGTCTTTATTATCTACTTTGCTTCTTCTTTTGAATAATGATTAGTTATGGTTCAATATTGTTACAATATACTGTCAAATTACCCATCTGGTAACACATCTAATACTAATTTTTTCTTTAATTTTGAAATATTTTGTGTTTTTATGTAAAATTACTTTATGTTTGTGATACTCTTATGTTTGCTTCACTCATATGTAAATTGTTAACCTCGATACAGGCTTAGTCCTAGTGAGGTTGATTTTCATGTGAAAAAATGTGTTTTATGTATAGTGAGATGCAATAAATAAATAAATATTGATAAAATATAAAAATGTTCCAAAAGATAAGTTCTGTATGTGCAATTTACGGATGTAATAATTACAAATACTCCTATATACTATTCCGATATCGCTGAAAATTTTAAAGTTTGTTCTTATTAGTGTCAGGAGTGTTTAGATAGTGGTTTGTATGGTAGAAGAAGTCGGGGATGTCCGAGGAATACTTAACGCAATATCTCTGCACCGGAATGAGATACGGAGTCAAATTAAAGTCCATGTAATTTAGTTTTTTATCAGTAACACTGTGAGATACAGTAGTGGATGATGGAAGAAGTCGGAGACGCCTGAGAGAGACATTAGCAATAGCGAAACACTGCGGGGTCCGCTAGTATAATTATAAAAATTTTAAGGTGAATTCAGCAAAGCTGTGTCAGTTGAGTTCCATGTAACGTTCCGTATTCATATTGAAGTTATCAATCATCATCAATGTTGATGTTCTGAATTTATTATTAAATAATGATATACAGTAGAACCTCGTTAATTCGAAATCCACGGGACATCAAAAATCAAATTTCGAATTAACGAATTCCCACGTAATTCGAAATTTTATGAAAAAAAAAAAAAAAAAAAAAAATACGCCGAAAATCGATTTTCTCGGCCGCCTCTTCAAATCCAGATGGTATTTTAGCTGTAAATTCGTATTAATACCAATTATTTCTTTATTTTCACGGCCGATTACCGTAGCATATGTCATATTTCGGTGTGAATCGAAATTTTTCGGCCGATTTCCGTCGCGCCGTATTTTTCAACTCGGATATTCGAAGTAAAGTTAATAAAAATATGATATATTTCCGCATAAATTGAAATTTCGCGTCCGATTTTCGTCGCGGCGTCTTCTTAAAATTCAAATATTCGAAATAAATTCGTAAAAATACGATATATTTACGCGTAAATCGTGATTTCGCGGCCGATTTCCGTGGCAGCAGGCCATTTAAATTCAAATATTCGAAATAAATTCGTAAATATACGATACATTTACGCGTAAATCGAAATTTGCGCGTAAATTCGACATTGCAGTGTAAATCGATTCAGATTTACAAAATAAAAATACTTATTAGGACGATATATAACCATGTAAAAATACATTTTTCGGCGTTTTACCGCCACGGCTGACTTTTAATTTCAGATTTATGAAATATTATGATTTATTTTCGCAAAAATCAAATATTTTCGAATTATACGAACAAATTTTCGTGCGTGGACAAAAATAAATTTCGAATTACGAATTAACGAATTTCGAATTAAAAAATTTTTTGAATGAAAAAATTTTTCTGCAGAAATTTTTTTGGCGAAAATTTCGAATTACGCGTTTTTTCGAATTATCGGGGTTCGAATTAACGGGGTTCTACTGTATAATGTTAATAAACAATTAATTTTACAATTATCTAAGTATTTTATTACCATTCTGAACCATCAAAGACATAGTTGTTTTAATATTTTTATGTATGAGCAAAAAAAACAGGAAGGTCATATGTGGGTTATCTAATTTTTTTTCGATTTCGTTAATTTATTAACGTAAAATAAAAATATATTTCAGATAAAATCTAATCAAAGGTACAAAAGAAAACCAAGGTGCACAACTCATGCCGCTAGGAGGCGCTAGTGTAGCATGTTGCCATCAGAATGTACGGGAAATGTCAGAAGTTGGAGGTATTGTTAATATAGTGAACGGGTATGTCATCAAAATGACAATTCAACACACCTCCAAAAAGTGATATGAAGTCATAAAAATGATGAAACAAAAACTAAGTAAAATAGGTTACATAGGTATTAAACATAGTTTTTGTTTCATCACTTTTCATGACTCTATATCACTTTATGGAGGTGTGTTGAATTTTAATTTTGATGAAATATCATGGAACCTGTTAATATTATAGGGTATTTGCTTGCAGTCACAGCGGAAAATTAGAAAACTAAAAATTATGTTTGAGAATATAAAAATGACAAATACTGGCGTCATTGACGTAATACGCAAATACATTTGTTTATGAAATACAAATACTAACATCATAGACAAAATACGAAAATGTATTTGTTTACAATTCACAATCATATTCTCAGAATACTTCTGGCATTGTAAAGTCCAATGCTAACGAGGAAAAACCCACAAGCTGAGCTACGATTTACGGAAAAGGAACGAAGCAACCACAAGTGGCGTTTCGCGGCTGCTTCGTTCCTTTCCCATAAGTCGTTGTTCAGCTCGGCAGTATTTGTACGCACGCTAGCAGAAGTTGTTGGATCAGTAAAAACAAAATAATAAAAAAAACTTCTTCACATTAAATTAATTTGAATACGTATCTCCCAACAAAAAACAAGAGACAACAACAACAAAAAGTTTTTTTCTAGTATGAATTTAAAAAATTATTTATTATAATGTTTTTAAATGCAGAAATTTTTTTCACATTGGCATACTGTTGTTTATTTTTACGTTTGGCAACATTTCGCACCATTTGGCAAATATTGTAATAAAAATTTCTAAATTATAACATTTTTGTGATCTTATGAATTCTGCTATTATAACTATATGAACTTATAATCGAAAGGTCTATGGCCTTTCGTACACAGAGATACTTACAAGCTATGTGACTATAACACAACCACAAGTAGCTTACCGATTTGCTACTCTTTAACGCTGGTTTCCGTACCCGAATTATACTGAACTTGATCATTTTTCAAGAGACTCCAACGAAGTTTAACGCCACTAGTACGATGTCAAGTGACTAGCGACGAAGACAATAATATTGCTCTTCTTAATATGATTTACAAGCATAAAAAATGATCTTAAAGAAAAGATTTTGGGTTCACCCACACAACGAAATAAATATTAATTGTAGGACATTTATAACCGCCAAGGAACTACAAGAGAATGATGTCAAATTGACTTTTCTTTCCAACCTCAATCCACGTCTTCTATACTAAATCCTTTCTAATGTATTCCGGTAAGTTATAGTTATATAAACATGGATATTAACATCATGTTCTGACGTCATTTCTGTCAAACGAGTAGTAGACATTATTAGCACTATCAGTAGCGTGCAGCTGACATTAAACCAGTAGTCCCGATACTAACGAGTGGCTCGTACGCTATGCGCACAAAACTCGAGTTGCTTCTAAGTATCACTGTGTACAAATGGCCTAATTATACTACAGGGAAAACAGATCCGTTTTGGCAAAAAGCTTGTTAAAAGTCAATTTGGTCATATAATATAATTATACATTTGGAAGGATATTCCATAACACAAGATAAAAACTAACAAGGACACTTTTCGCAGCATTGCATCGAAATAAACACATTTTTTTACAATCAATATTGAGTTATGTTTTGGAATGTTATTTACATGAGACATTTATAGTTATATTGTAAAAGTCATATTAACGTCATACCATAGTTATATTGTAAAAGTCATGATAAAGTCACACCATAAAGAACACGACACTGTTTACTCTGACACATACTCTTAAACCGTGTCAAAAAATAATTCGTCATAGTTTTGAATTCATCACCAGTCTGCTCATAACTCCTATCGCCAAACTTTAGAGGGTTATTCATTCATCATTCTTCATGAAAATAAAACTTAATAAATTATAAATAACATCTATAAAAAATTTTAACTTTAAAAAAAAACTGGTTTGACTGAATATTGAACCTTCCTACCCAGGAACTGGAGTGGAATACTCTACCACCCTTGCCAAATCTGATCAGGTAGGACTGACATTTATTTTCTATATAGAAATACGTATATGTCCGCAAGTGTCTACGTGATTGCCAGCAAAAGTTGATAGAATGCTTTGTCAATGACAACGATTCTATCTGCCAGCTCGATTGAATGTCGGGAAGCGGGTTGATTTCCGCTTCCCAAAACAAAAGTGAAATTGAAATAGATGATTAAAAAGTAAGTCTTGGCTCATACTATAGATTGCTCTGTTTGAAACACTTTAAAAGAATATTTTTCTTAAATTATGTTGAATTTACCCCTGAAGTTTGGCAGTATGTACATGAAACACAGCGTACATTCAATCAGTCAGTCAAGCGATTTATTAGTTCTTGACAAGACACGATATCGAACCATTAAGAACCGGCACAACGCTGTGATCATCATCCAATCTTCCAATTTAAAGTGTTTACATTTTGCGTGCACATATTTGAAGTTTATAAAACGTATAAAATGAACACACGTCACTCGTCTTATGATTCGTTGCTTTCCACTTGATTGTAATAACAGTTGAGGCATCTCAAAGCGACCTCTGGGGCTCCCCGGATGTAGAGGACGGAGCGCAGGTTGCAGACCTGGCACAGCGGGGCGCGGAAGCCTGCCCCTGGGCGATGCACTGGGCGTTGCACTGGGCGTGCCACTGGGCGTGCCACCCGGGGCGGCAGCGGGGGGGGCACCTCGTCAACCACTTCTCTCTCGCCGCCTAAATTCGCGTACATTTCATTGAAGATGTCTGCAAAATAAATGTTAAATTATCTTTTTTTTATTTTTGCACTAATTATTAATTTGATTGTAGCAGTTCTATCTAGCCCGCTACAGAGCGATAACTGCAATCAGTTCCCATCACTGATTTACGGCTGTTTGCCGTAGGGCAACTTCGAGAACGGGAGACGGGCTGGCGGACAAGGCGGCCATCTACACGCGTCAGTATTCAACAGACTGCGGTTCCGGGACGTTGTGACTGGAGGAAGACTCGGGCCACCACGCGGGTCGACATGTTTACGAGCTACGATGACGCCGCAGTTAGTTACTTTTACCTTGGTCATCCAACGCTCTACTTATTAAATTTTAGCAATGCTGATTGCACTGCTTGGCGCCCTTTTACGTTTATCAGGTCAGTTAACTTTTAATGTCATCAACCTTATTGTCAACCTCTCAATGTAATTTTAAAATTGCCACCGTGCATTTCTATCCTTCGGATGATGCACACCCCTGAGATATTAACTATTGATTTAAAGAGTTCTCATGTTATCTAAAGTAGTAGGAATAAATATTGTTATCTTGGAATCGTTTTCCGCTTTCTTTTATTTCTACACTTTGTTACCTTAAAACATGTTACAATGGCGGCAAAGTGCCTTGTACCCAATATTCTCGTTATATGCTTTATTAATAAAATCTCAAATTGTAATATTTAATCATTGAAAACATTTCCTTCAGGCCATAGACCACATGCAGAAATAGTAATAATATATATACATAGATGGATTGAGTACTGGCATATCCAATTGGAATCTGAAAACAATACTTTGTTTGTTTCTGATTTTATCCTCGGCACACTATAGAGGTTCGCAGGAGCTTGACATTTCAAAGATTTAACAACAGTAAGAAGTTTATATATTTTCGTATTAATATTCGGAGGCATGATTTTGGAATGAGTGCGGCCGAATCCATAACCAAACGCTCGGAAATCTCTATCGCTTGAGTGATTAAGAGTTCTTCAAGAGATTTGTTTAAAAATGGACATTCTTTCATTGAAGCGACATTGTGAAATACCCAACCATGTGGGTTAAATTACTTCTGTGCTGAATGTCTCACGTTGTGCAAAGGTTAATAAGAGGAACACTCACCGGGGGATTCTCTCACATTCCACGGCGGAACGTCATCATGCACATCGTACACGTTAACATCTGGAACTTGGGCTTTAGACAGGGCTATTCTATGTAAATTTGCAGATCTCTGAAAAATCAATTAAAAATTATTATTAAATAAATAATACAAATAATATTATTAAGGGATACATCGTCAAATAACAGTGTTATTCATTCATTGATTTAAGGTTTCTTTATTCACAGGTTGATAAAGAAACATTAAAATTATGAATGAATAAGAGTGTTATCCATTCATTGATTTAAGGTTTCTTTATTCACAGGTTAATAAATAAATCTTAAATCAATCAATGAATAAGAGTGTTATTCATTAATTGAGCGAAGAAATGAGTGTAAGGAGAATATATGATGCAAATGTGAATGGTAGCAGAAGTCGGGGACGCCCGAGGAGGAAGACATGGCACGACCAAGTGAATCAAATACTTGAGTCGGGCCATGTCAAGAGTCAGAATAATAGAACAGTATGTATGAGACGATGTATGAATGTGAATGAGGCAAGGAGGAGCGAAGAAAGGAGTGTAAGGAGAATATATGATGCAAATGTGAATGGTAGCAGAAGTCGGGGACGCCCGAGGAAGACATGGCACGATCAAGTGAATCTGATACTTGAGTCGGGCCATGTCAAGAGTCAGAATAATAGAATAGTATGTATGAGACAATGTATGAATGTGAATGAGGCAAGGAGTGTGTTCCAAAACCGAGTTGTTTAGCGGTCCGTCCTCTCCGCCTACCCCTGCGGTAAACGGCGTGATGGTTAGTCAGTTATTCACAGGTTAAACACCACCCGTCTCCATCAACTGTCAGCAGAGAAATGTACCCTAATATTATAATATAATTTGTTTAAAAGCTGAAATGGACCTAGAATTGGCATTTTACGGGGACCTTTCAAATATCAAAAAAACAAAATGGCCTTTTGGTCATTTGATGACAATGTTACAATTGAATTTCTGTGAAATACCCAACCTTAGACATTTTGTGGTTTAAGGCGATGCACCACGTCGTGTAACATTTGGAATCAGGCCACTAACAATAACACTCCTAATGTAGATGGCGATAAGGTTTAAATTCCCGCTTAACACCATTTGATTTATACCAGAAAAAAACTTCGCTAAAAGTGTTTTATTTTATTTTACGATGTTCAGGCACAAATATTTAAATGTTTTATTTTATTTTACGATGTTCAGGTACAAATATTTAAATGTTTTATTTTATTTTACGATGTTCAGGCACAAATATTTAAATGTTTTATTTTATTTTACGATGTTCAGGTACAAATATTTAAATGTTTTATTTTATTTTACGATGTTCAGGCACAAATATTTAAATGTTTTATTTTATTTTACGATGTTCAGGCAAAAATATTTAAATGTTTTATGATCAATTTCTAAAGAACTTAATGAAATTAGTCTCACATCTACTTCTGTATAAATAAAAATGTTTGTTCAAAATCTTAAATCTCCAAAAATAATTTTTATTCCAGGATGTTGACACTAACCTCCCCACAGAGATTAACTTTAAAAAATATGTTTATCTATAAATATTTTACTGTGGGCTTTTAAGGAGTTAAAACCAAGCAATCCTGTTAAGTATAACGATGGATTCCGGAATGCATAGTATGTAAATGTATTCTCTCATATACAGGTAACGCATAAACCTCTTTTGCACTATTTTTATTTCGATGATATGGTTTTGTTCAGAAGGGGCCCAAATAATGCTTTACCCCAGATTGTTGCTTTATACTTACAGCATTCATACTTACAGTGTTCATACTTCAGTGTTCATACATACAGTGTTCATACTTACAATTTTCATACTTACAATGTTCATACTTACAGTGTTCATACTTACAATGTTCATACTTACAGTGTTCATAATTACAGTGTTTCTACTTACAATGTTCATACTTACAGTGTTCATACTTACAATGTTCATACTTACAGTGTTCATACTTACAGTGTTTCTACTTACAATGTTCATACTTACAGTGTTCATACTTACAGTGTTCATACTTACAGTGTTTCTACTTACAATGTTCATACTTACAGTGTTCATACTTACAGTGTTTCTACTTACAATGTTCATACTTACAGTGTTCATGCTCAGCGGGTGCATTTCATTCCCTCCCCCCACATAGTGACAAGTGTCATCATCGTCATCTTGATTGTCAATCTCACCTGAAATGAAAATCAATTACATTATTACATAAACTTGCAGAGAAATGTCCTCGTACAATTTTACTGATTTCTTGTTCATTTAACGTAGACCAGTAATGTATAGTCTGATTACCACCATATATTTTTTTTAAAGTTTCAACAGCAGGCCAGTTACTACAGACCTAGGTAGTATTGCAGAGTAGTGCTATTATAGTAGATGCAGCTTTTCTTCATATCAAAGAAAAGCTGAAGTGATTTTCTTTCGTCTGGAGCCAGTGAGATTGTTTCATCCCCAATTGGAGTATGTTGTGAGACTGAAAGTAGTGGGGAGGGGAAG
Organism: Hesperophylax magnus; assembly: GCA_026573805.1. Classification (NCBI taxonomy): domain Eukaryota; kingdom Metazoa; phylum Arthropoda; class Insecta; order Trichoptera; family Limnephilidae; genus Hesperophylax; species Hesperophylax magnus. Next base: position 4,786,471 of record JAIUSX010000088.1, read on the forward strand.
GAGATGGGTAAGAGAAAGGTGGGGTAGTACTTGGTTATTCATGTCTTTCAACAAACACGGCTAAAGCCATTTCAAGCAAAGTTTCTGATTCTGAATGGTGGTCTTTCACCAGGGCAATACTGAAAGCATCTACCACTCTAGTATACGGATTATCAAAATATAATTTTTAAAACGATGCACCTAGAACTTGTCAGGATTTATGAGTTTAGATTTTATAAATATCTAAAGTTTTTTTTTATAATTGTCTTCTAACCACTCGAACGATCGCGCGTCAAAAAACTTTTTTCTCCGATTGCTCGCGGTTTTTTGGCGACGATTTTGAATATTTTCCGCCAACATTAAAAAAATCAAACCTCCGAATTTTAATACGGAGACATAAAACTGATTGTAGTGCTATACAGCCAATGAATTCACCTATATTTTAATAATTATTCTATATTTTTAGAATTGATAGATAAATTATTAAAAAATCTTAAACTTTATAAATGCGCGAAATTTGCGTTTATGTGATTTGAAATTGCCGCCAGTGGCAGTTTTAAAAATCTTTATAGAATATTTTCTACGTTTTTATGTTCTCTATGGCCTGTTTGATGATCACAGATGCAAGAATGTAATAGAAAAATATTTTTTTGCATGTTAAGATCTCTTCAAAAGTTTGGTCAGAAAATAATTTTGTAAAATTTGAGTGCGTGACGCGTCAAAATTGAAATCACTGTATTATACTATATAATAAATTTACCACAAAAACTGGTATAACGTTAGGAAGATACATTAACTGTCTACAATTATTAATAAGCATAGTCGCCGTGTTGGCTTTATTTTATTCATTTGATGAATTATACAGAGAGCCTATTTCACGATGTCAAAATCATGGTGCTACTTTTTAAATAATTGTAAATTAGAACTGGAGATTTGTAACCATGTTTTTATATTACGTGCAAAACGAGGAAATAAGGCTTAAAGTTAAATATATATCATAGATATAAACATTGCCAATATTTCAGGGGGATACTTTGAAAGTTGATGAAATTCACCAATATTTGACGAAAAATCACTTCTGACAGCTACCTTAAGGTCAATCTACATAGGTTAAATCGGAATATGTAAAATGATGATAAATTTGTATATATATATCAAACCTTTGTATGACCGTAGAATGGCAAATAAAATCATAGTGATAATTTTATATCTAAACGCAAAGGTATCGAAAAAAATGGGGGATGGAAAATAATTGATGGAACCAATAATTGATTTATTTATTAAGCCCTAATATCCTTTTAAATCAATATTACAGTTGTATGGTTACAATGAAAGAGCAGTATATTGATTTAAACATTGTTTACACACTTTGTCATAATAAAAATGTATTCAGTTTATTGGTTCATTCATAATTTAAGAAAATCAATACATAATAATATCATTGTGCCTCGCTATAGAGTGAGATTCTGAGTATCGCTCTGGTGAGGGACCACCATTCAGAATTGAACATTGCTTGAATTGGCTTAGTTTTGTTCAGTGACTAGATCTGGAAAAGCATCTTTACAGAAAAATTGACAAAATATAATTAAGACATAAAAATAAAACGAGTTATTTAATGTGTACAATAAACAGGGAAAAATGAGAATACCTGTGCATTTGTTAACATGCATATTTCAATGATCAGAATTGAAATATACATATTAAATGTCCACCGAACCTTATCATATAGAACCTTTGAGGACAACATAACATGAGACGTGAGTATGCGGAAAGAAATGATTATAAGTCCAGCCATCCAGGCCATCATAATTGATGTTCAAACAAATTTAATTAAATTTATAAATTAGAATTTCATAACTAAAAAACCAAAAAAGAAAAAAATGAAATAAAAAAAACCCTCAGCAAATCTATATTGTAGTGTGATATGGCTTCATGCAATCATAGCATAATGCCACATCACACACATCACACTTTGTAAGGGTCCTTTTGAAAATGTTATTTATGTTGCACCACGCACATTTCACCTTTTTCCCGCTACGGACCACGAAGTGGTTGCCTTTCAGGATAGGTCGCAGAGTCTTTCCTTCAGCTATTAGGCCAATGGTCCGCACAGTCGTGTCAATTTGACTATGACAGAACAGCAGAAGGAGTTCATCCGCAACCTCACTCCTGAAGTTTCGGTACAAAATGCGTTTATTTTCCTTGCGGAGCTTTGAGCCGTACAATATATACGCATTCTGCACCGAAACGCTTAGTAGTCTCCTGAAAAGCTTCTTGTACCAGACCAGGTTTCGCTGTCGTTCAATGGGGAAGCCTGACAAAAGCTGATCTTTTCGGTCAACCCCCCCCATTACCTTGTTATAGTCTAGTACGAGTTGAGGTTTGTAAGTCCAGGTACCAAACTTTTCAACTGCCCCGATTTCTGCCTTATGGTAGGTGGACAACATACTTACCAGGTTTTTGTCCAACCAAACCATTACATTGAGGTCCCCGCAGTTCGAGTATACAACCTCACCTTCCCTCAGTTTGGACCGGAGATGGGACTTAAATGCAGAGGGCACAAATTCTCGGTTTAACCGCAATGTGCCCATGCAGTCCAACCCATTTCTTTTGAGGCATCGTGCCAATAATGGACTATTATAAAAATTGTCCATTATTAATGTATACCCCTTGTTAAACAGAGGGCTGGCCAGGTCGTATACTATCTTTGCAGTGGCCCCAACTGGGCAGATATTGTGAGCACCCAAAAAGTTGGCCTGTGTCATGTCGTCCGTCATATCTTCCGTTATGTCTTCCGTCATATCTTCCTGGTCTGGATTTGTCGATTCAGCCTGTCTGGAAATGGTCTTCCCCGTATAAATTTGGAATTTCCAAAGATAGCCAGACTTGGACTCACAAAGCTCGTAAGACTTTATACCCGCACTGGCCGCTTTGGTTTTGATCATCTGGACGAATCCCAAACGGCCTTTATAGCAGAGTAAGGATTCATCCAGAGAGATGTCTTGCTCGGGCAGGTATAAAGTCTCAAACTTATTTGAGAGGTGGTCCAAGACGGGTTGAATCTTTTGTAACCTTCGCACAGATAATGGTGCATCAGAAGAAAGACTTTCATTGTTGGTGAAGTGAAGGAACTTTTTAATTAGAAGAAAACGATTATAATCCATGGCTCGGCTGAAATAAGGCATGGCGGTGAGTTTTTTTGAATAGAAGTAGTCTTTTTCAACAGGAAGGGGACTAATACCTTGATACATTAAAATTGCCAAGAATACATACATTTCCTCTTTATTCGTGGGAGCCCATTTATTGGTACGCGCATGACGCTTAAATTGTTTTTTCGCAATCCATTGATCTGCATACCTGTTGGTCTCTCTCGCGATCAGTTCAACGAAATCTGCATCAAAGATTTTAAGAAAGGCATCCACAGGTTTGCCCATTTCGTCGGTATTGAAAGTTGGTCCCGGCGTGCCTGTGAAAGTCTCCCTTATCCCAGTAAAACGTAAGATATCTTTAGACCAATCGAAAGAGTAACCTTCAGGCGGCAGAATCGAACGCATTGCCTCACTATCTACCTGGTCTTGTCTACTAAAGTCTATGGCCATAGCGGAGTTAGGTGAAACGTTGATAATATTATGATAAGGTATTGGTGGCATGCAGAAGGTATCCTCATCGCTCTCTTCGTGGTCGACGTCACTCGCTTCGTCATCCTCGTCGCTCGATCTGTCCATTTCTGAAACAACAGAAAACCCAAATTAATTTAATGTGTCTATATTACGATAACCCACTGCCTCTGGTACGGCTTATGACTCGCAATACGATGGTCGCGGGATCAAATCAAATAAATTATATTTGAATAATTAGTGTTATTTTCACACAAAATTCATTTAAAATAATATATATTATATTTGCGGCACGTTCCAGAGTGGAAGATACCCATAGTATCGCCCTGGTGTAAGACCCCATTCAGAATTGAAACGTTGCTTGAAATGGCTTTAGCCGTGTTTGGTGACCAGTTCTGAATAGCCAGGTACTTTTCCACCTCCCTCTTCCACACCTCCTTCCCCTCCCCGCTACCTTCAGCCTCACAACATACCCCGATTGAGGATGCCATAGTCTCACTGGCTCCAGCTGAGGCTCTTGTGAGGTATTCATATAAAAAAATAAATAAAAAGTTAATCAAATACTTGAGGCGGGCTATGTCAGGAGTCAGAATAGCACAGTCAGGTAGGTATGGAATGAAGAAAAGAGTGTGTGTGCCAAGATCGAGTTGCATGGTGGTTCATCCTCTCTGCCTACCGAAATGGCGTGAAGGTAAGTTAGTTAGTTTTATAACTCACGGTTTCCAAGTACAGACTCTTCTAGTACAGCTGCCTCGTCCACGTTACTGCCCATGTCTGACTCTGAAATAAAAGAAAACACAAATTTACAGTAGAATTTGGATATAATGACTTTGCATTTAACGGTCTACTGTTTTAAGTGACGATAATGTAAACTCTAGTAAGGTTTCATAGCTTTTAGTAGGAAAACGTATCCGTTTAAAGTGACCAACTACGTAAAGCGACCTATTTTAATGATAATTTGTCCGGTTACAAAACCCACCTACCAATACAGCCTCGCTTTTGACTAGGAAGCTCGACACAATGAGTCCCGTGAAGCGAAAGTGTTTTTTCAATTTAAGAAAAAAATGCTGTATTACACCGTTTAGAAGCCGGTGAATCAAATGTAATCCTCGCAAAGAAGTTCGGCATGTCTTATTTCTCACTCTGCAATACCCGTTACAGAAAAAAAAAGATGTGTAATGATGCATCCACGTCATAACAACAATACATTTTGTATGTTTGTTATGTGGAATTTTTAAGTACTATGCTTATTTCCTGCCAATATACCAACAGTGAAACTGTGCTAAAGATATCAATATAAAATATAGATAATTGATTTTATATTGAGCCCCTGGTATGACATTTTAAAAAATAAACTCACCGTTCCCAAACGCCGACAATTCTTGGTAGAATGGCACGTCCACCCACAGCTCGCTGTGATAGCGGGCCTCCGGAGAGAAGAGTTCCCCACTCCGCGATGTCCCAGGTAACGGCTCGGGAGATGCTGCACGGATAGGCATAATTGGTGCATTGGGAGCCGTTGATTGGATCTGTGCGGGAGTGGACATCCACGGTGGTGGTACGGGTCGTGGCAACGGTGAAGGCGTCCCTTGTGAAAAGGGACACGTTGTTCTCTCCGGAGATGGAATTCTGAAAACATTTACATAAATCATATAAATTGTTCTCATTCACGTGTGAAACAGTAAGTACAGTATGTAAATAAACAATAAAATTAGAACTCTGTAAAATATGCACTGAATGTGCCAAATGCACAGAGCGCTGATCTTACCAACTATCACTGTAAGAGTGGAACGCTGTCAGGAAAAAACAATAATATTGTATCAAGCATCTAAATACGATTGCTTACTTTTGTTTAGTTTTTCTTGGAGGTGCGGTAGGGAGCAAAATGCGCGCCGCCTGCTTCTTGAATTTTCGGCTTTCCAGCTCTAGCCGGAAGGAAGCAGGCAGGGCCCTAACAGCCTTTAGGGCCTTGACGCGATCCTCTCGCACCAGTAGCAAAGCAGGGTCGCTGTTTAAATAAATACAAATATATGATGAGTTCAACGGCCACAGCAAAGTACTTTCATAAAAAAACATTAAAAAATACTAACACTCCAGACGAGGCTGCAATTGCAGCTCTGCGTTGACGTCCACGTGCAGCTAGTCCAGCACCAGCTCGTACCCCACCTCTCCCTCTTCCTCTGCCTCCTCTTGCAGTCAGCACCACTCTATATATTTTAAATTGAAAACACTTAATGTAAGTACTTAAATGTTTAAATTTTGTTAAATATTGCACTAATATAAAATTTGAAAATAATTATTGGGTCGTGGAGTGCTCCCTTTCCCTGGACGACAACTGTTTCTGCACAAATTTGGTAAAAGTGAAGAAATTAATTAATTATACAACTAAATTACTAAATTTTTATTGTGTGACGAAGGCTTTACACCATTTTACATGTAAAAAAGAGTCAACTTTTTGACATATGACTTAAAATAATTGGTTAGCAAATATCTGTATTAATAATGAACCAATTCAAATAAAACTTATATATATCTCTTTGTTTTGAATCACTGTGATGGAATATCTATATTTCAAATGCGCGAGTGCAGTATATAAGACATTATTGTAAATCAAAAACAGATGACGTCTTCAGTTGACGTATTCTTACACAAAAACTTCAACCAAAACAATATATTAGAAACAAACTAATTAAAAACGCATTTCAAAGATAGATAAGTCAATCACAATAACACAGATATATAATTATGCGTTAAAAACCCAATAAATTAATTACTTACGGCATTTTAGGAAGAGTCCAAAATTTCGTGAATGTTAAAAATTTATGGTTTTGTTTTTTGACAGGACGCCTTATAAAACCGCGAAAACTCGTTAAATATCACTTCAAAGACAACGGATAAGTTCATAGACAAAGAGAATATATTATCAGCTATTCGATAAAACAAGTAGCTGGCCAAGGAAGCGTTTTAAATAATTACAATAAATATTTTACGAATGGTAGAAAAATCGGTCCATTTTTGGACCGATATCAATCGCAGAAAAATAAAAGTGGTCGATTTTTCGACCGAAATCGTTCCAGTGGCTAAAGGGTTAAACTGCAGGTTTGTTAATAAAACCGAGAGTGAGACAGAAACTCACTGGTCACACGCATCAGCAGCCAGAAGACGTCGTCGAACAGGTGCTTCATCCCGGGCACGCTCCGCAGCCGGTCCAGCACGGCGGGCTGCTGCGTCAGCACCCTGGCCGAGTGCAGGAAAAGCGTCGCGGGCCGCGAGGCCGCCGTCACCAGCAGCATGGAGATCTGTGCGGCCGTGGAGCACACCATGGGGTACAGCACCTGGTGCTTATGCAGGCCGCGAAATGCCACCCCTGAAACCATTATAATGTTAGCGCAGTATTTGAATTATTGGTGCCACTGACTTTAATTAGGTATCTGCCTCTGTCGGCCAAGCAGAGAACTACTCGACATCCTTGGTTAGCTGAACCACGGCCAGAGGGGCTGCTCTTATCTCTACAGTCTAACGGGAGGATTCGAATTGAAGGACAAACACAACCTCGCCGGTTATTGTTGATTAAGCATTTAGCATTTCGTCTATATGTAAATTCGTTTGTTAGGTTCCGGTTCCGGTTCAAGATGGTGGCAGTGTTGGATACTACCTTTTTATCCCACCAGAGTTTGCATAATCGTGGTTCCTACTATGGGCTGTCAAATTGGAATAATCAATATTACGATACCTAATGGTCTGGAGAAAGTTTGAAAAAAGAATTATATTTTTTTTTTTTTTTTTTTTTACAGTATTACCGCACAAGAGTCCCAACTGCTCCCGTCTGGAGCCAGTGAGACTATGGCATCCCCAATTGGGGTATGTTGTGAGGCTGAGGGTATTGGGGAGGGGAGGGAGATGGGGATGAGGAAGGTGGGGAAGTACCTGGCTATTCAGATCTGGTCACCAAACACGGCTAAAGCCATTTCAAGCAACGTTTCAATTCTGAATGGTGGTCTTACACCAGGGCGATACTGAGAGTATCTTCCACTCTGGAACGTGCCGCAAATATACTATATATTATTTTAAATTAATTAATTGTGAAATAACACAAATTAATCAAATAAAATTTATTTGTGCACGCCGGGTTCGAACCCGCGACCTTCGGATCTGTAGTCAAAAGCGTTTACCACTAGACCACGCCGGCCGTCATAATTATAATCATAATTCCTTATTCAAAATTAAAAAAATGTTACATAAAATATTATATGGTTTGTAATTTAGTAGGTAGGTAATTAGGTACCTACTTACAAATCTTAAGATTTTAGACGAAATTTTTTTTTTATTTATAATCTATTAATATTTTTTGTTTATAAGAGGTTAAGAGAAAAAAAATTAAAAACATACTTTTTTTTATTGGTGCCCTTTTTTACTCATTTTAAGTACGCTCTAGCGTGTTTAAATCGCACTTTATGGAACGCGCGTTTTTTAAAGTTACCATGGCAACATCAACAAATCAACAAAATGTGAAGTCTAAATTAATGTTTGTGTTTTTCATTTCCATGACAACAAGATATTGTGATGTCACATCACGAATTCATTAATAGTTCTTATTTCCAAATTTTTAATAATAATATCAATATTTATGTTTTCAAAGTGTACCAATAAAAAAAAATAGCGTAAAGTATTCGTGGATAACTGGTCTTTAAAACACTTGCTTTATTTCGAGCACTCGGCTACGCCGTCGTGCTCGAAAAATCGCGCGTGTTTTAAAGACCTGTTTATCCACTTATACTTTAATATACTATTTTTGGACGCGAGGTCTACTATCCACAGAACCTAGTTATTCAATAAGAGTGTTGACTAAATATATTTGATTATACATATAAGACATTTTAATTATGGCTAACTAATATGTTCGGACCTTTCTAGTAGTGTTCAAATATTGCTTGTTCACGCTTGTCTAGATTATTGATTGCTCACTTCTCGGAGTCTTGAAGAAGCTATCCAGGTTTAAAAAAAAAGGTATATCGCAACAGATTTATCTATTACAAATAAAACTCACCCAGCGGCTTCTTATTGACAAAGAAGGAGATGGTCCCGTGCCACGTGTCCAGGTGCACGCCCACCACGTCACCGATGCGGAAGCCTTTGCCGTAGCGGTGTACGCGGCCCCCGTGCTGAATGCGCCCTGTATAGCTGAAGCCCCAGGACTCGAGGTCCTGCCCCAGCAGCGAGGCAAACTTGTAGGCGGATGTGTCGAGGGCCACATTGGGTGTGCCCACGCCAATCATCTAGAAATGAGATTAATTAAGCCTATTTCTCTTTTAGCACACAGCGAATATTCTATATAGCCTCGAGTCTACATGAATAATAGTTCCATTAAGTTTCACAGCATGTTTCACCTGAATAGATTTAAAATTAATATCGCCTACTTCAACCCTCTGACCCAAATGTGTCGACTATACAGGGTCGATGAAATTATCCATGAAAATGTCTTCAGCATACACTATTTTATTATACTGGGTGTTAAGGGATGTACTTGACTTTTTTTTACCAGTGATTCCTGACATTATTTGGAGTAAAAAATGTAATTGAAACTTTGGTCTCCGGTAACATTTTCAATCTGTTTTTTTTCAACTTAAAACATACAAAATAAGGCTCTGAAAGTTATTTTGGTTATAGAAATGAGCAAAAGAAATGGTTTTGCATTCAAAGGTCTATTAGATCCTTGTCTGTGTCCTGTTAATAGTCCTACTAGCTCCCTCAGTGAGTTTCTATACAAATTGAGTAGTTGCCTGATTTCTCATTATATCCAGTGCCGAAAGTTGACCCGCTTTTCAATGTTTAATTTAGTGTGGCAAGCTTCCACCTCTTCAGCTAACTTGGAGCAAATGGTGCTTTCACCCCATTTCTTGTTAGCCTGTCAGCCCGCTCATTGCTCTCAATGCCTTATGTCCTGTGCAACTGGACGTTAGTGATGTTATCTTTTAGGTTCTGGGCCGGCCCTGTGCAGGCGTTATTGGAGTATTTTGCTACGGGCGCCGACCTGCCAAGGGCTAAGGAATGAAGGTGCTGATAATACCTCACATCTAATACAGCGCCATTGAGGTTTTCACTAGCGCCAGGCTCCGTTTGGCTCAGAGCCGGCCCTGTTAGGTTACAACAAAGCTATCAATTATAATTTCAAAATCAAATTTGGGAGGCGGTTTTGGGTACTGCCGCCCCCCGGGAACCGTTTATTGGATAACCAACATAGCTGCTTGCTAGATTGGGAGAGACTGGTTTGGGGAGACCCTTTGACCTCTCTAACTGGTCTCTCTTGACCCATCGCCTTGCACCGCAGTGGGAGGGATATATTCATAAGTCCGTCACTCCTGGACATACTGATCCCTAGATTCCCACCCACCCCTCATATCTTTTTCCTTCCCAGAACTTCCTCACCTTATTTTCCTTAAAAAAAAACCCTCCACACAGCATCTGCATCAGCAGCATATAATTTGCCATAATTCTATCAATCTTATCTAAATGTGTTTGTTATTTATAAATAGTATAAAATAAAATCGCTATTCGCGTCTGTCTGTTTGTGCGCTTAGTTCTTCTAAACCATGCATTGGATTTAGATAGGGTTTTCACTATCATTTAGAGAATTTCTTCCGGAAGGTTTACATATATGATACATGCATATTATATTTATAGAAAGTAGAGAAAAGTAGATGTTTTATAATCAAGTCATAAAAATATATTTTTGGGCAAAACATTGCTAACGCTGACTAAAAAACATTGCTAACGCTGACTAAAAAACATTGCTAACGCTGACTAAAAAACATTGCTAACGCTGACTAAAAAACCTTGTGAGATACATCAAAATGTTGTACTACATAATTGTACATCTTAAAAAGGCCTACAAGAAAGTTCGCACTGGAATATGTATATATTATCTCCTAAAGATAACCCCCAACAACGACGGGGACACGTCAGCTAGTTATTTATAAGTGACGACCTCCGTAGTCTATTAGTAAGGCTCTCGACTGACAATTCAAAGGTCGCAAGTTCAAAACCGTGTTTGGTAACGTGATCTGAAAAGCCAGATAGATACTCCCCCACTTTCCTCTTCCCCTCCGCACTACCTTCAGCCTCACAACTTACCCCAATTATTGGGGATGCCATAGTCTCACTGGCTCCAGACTGTTGGGAGCAGTTGGGACTCTTGTACAGTATTCACACTTAAAAAAATCTTATGGACGTTTAGTAGCAGAGGAGACAAATGTGTCGGGTTCCCATCCAGGCGTTGCGATTTCAATTCCTCTGCTAGCTAAATCCTCAATTATTAGCACAATCAACATTACTATACTTGTTTGTATGAATTGTAGATATATTTTTATTTGTTTTATAAAGTTGAACAATGGTTTGTGATTCACAAGTTACGTATAATAACAATGGAGAAGTTTCTTTGTTCTGAACATGTATCAATATTAGCAATTTCGCTCAACCTTCCCCGCAGCAATCAAAATGACGACATACCGCTGATTGCTTCAGCCCACTTCTTTCAGACCATAAATTATTTTCCTTAAGGCCTCCTGTGTGGAGTTCATATAAAAATATTTTTAAAGTTGGAACCAGTGGCAGCTCATGACTTTTGAGCGCTATCGAGTGTTAAGTTTGAAAAATTCGACATAATTGATGTCGTTTAGTCCAAAACGATTTTTTATATTTTTTCAAATATTCGGTTTTTTGTGTGAAGTATTTCAGGAAATTTGAATTTTGGCAGAAGTTGGGGATGCCTGAGGAAGACATGCCACGATCAAGTGAATCCGATACTTGAGTCGGGCCATGTCAAGAGAATAATAGAAGAGTATGTATGAATGTTAATGACGCTAGGAGTCTGTGCCAAGACCGAGTTATTTGGCAGTCCATCCTGTCTGCCTACACCACGTGATGGTTAGTTAGTTAGTTTCCACCAATCCGATTACAAAATCTCAGTTATTTACAAATATGTAAATTAAAATTACTAAAACGTCAAAGGAAATGTTTCACAATATCTACATAAAATTACAAAAATATATAACAACTCTTTCTTTCTTTTCGGGAACATATAAATGTGATTGTTAATAAATCTCTCGAACTACTTGGCTTCATCACTAGAACCACTTCCGACTTCAAAAACATAAAAACCCTTAGAACTCTTTACTGCTGCTTGGTTCGCCCCCATCTTAAATATGCTTGTGTTATATGGTCTCCTTTTTATGCTATCCATATTGGTCATATTGAGTCCGTTCAACATCGGTAGCCATCGGTAGCCACACTAAATTGAACATTGAAAAGCGGGTCAACTTTCGGCACTGGATGTAATGAGAAATCAGGCAACTACTCAATTTGTATAGAAACTCACTGAGGGAGTTAGTAGGACTATTAACAGGACACAGACAAGGATCTAATTGACCTTTGAATGCAAAACCATTTCTTATGCTCATTTCTATAACCAAAATAACTTTCAAAGGCATCGGTGTTGTATTTCTGTAGGTACTTGTATGACGAAGTTATAAAATCAAGTTTTTAAAGCTTCCATTTATTTAACAAGGTTCTAACATCACTTTGAACATTTTGCAATTGCCATTTTGTTTGTATCCGACAGTTGACCGATTTACAAGGCACAGTGTAGTTGGTCACTTTACTTGGATAGGGTTCTTACTTCGCCTTACCATTTTCTGAGATGTCAAATTTTGTCAATCTATTTAATTTTTATTTTATTATAACACAAATAACTTGGTTTACATCACTTTATTATATAAAAGCTCTACATGTTTCGCGAACGAAGTTCACCTCATCAGGAGTAAGCATACACAGTATATACAGTAAGTATACTTTATTAATTAATCAATAATCTATATATTTCGCACTCTGTCAATCGATTGTTACATATGGCATACAGGCTTGGGGAAGCGCTACAAACACTGCAATCGACCCAATACAAAAAATTCAAAAGGCAATAATTAAAATCATCTTGCAAGTACCATTCTACACAAATTCAAGCGAAATTTTCAAAACATTAGACGTCATGTCAATAAGACAACTTTATGCCAAATCTGCACTACTAAATTTCCTCCAACAGAAACTACACATTCCAATGCCACCTCAAACAACAATAAAAACAAGGTCGACAACAAACAATACCCTGAACATACCGATAACATACACCACACACGGACAAAGACACTTCCAGTATTACGCTACAAAACTTTTTAATTGTATGCCCACCACTCTGAAACTACTACTAATGGGAAATACATACACAAACATTCACAAAAAACTGATCACAGCCTGGATCAAAAAACAAGATATCCATTTTATACAAAACATTATAACACCAAACCAAACATAATCATGGATGAATGTGTATGTATGTATGTATGCATGTGTTTACTTATATGTGTGTATGCATGCATATATGTGTATTTATGTATGTATACATGGGTGTATGTATATATGTGCATTTAAATAAAAAAAAAAATCCTTTTTCTTTAAATAACAATGTACAATAACCATTTAAAAAAATATATATTTAAAATCCCAACTTACACTTATATAAGAAAATTTAACCAATACACATAAATACATGTACCATTTAATCATAACCACGTAAACACCTCAGCACAGGTTCTCCCAGTGAGGTGTTCACGAAACATATAACATTACCCACCACAGTGTCACCTACTCAAACCTACCTCACACCCAGCATAAAACACCATATTAACAACAGTTCTAAATTTATGTATTATAAACAAATGTAAATATTTGGTAGACACTGTAATGTATGTATAGAAATAAAAATAGAATTTACTCCTGATGAGGTGAACTTCGTTCGCGAAACATGTAGAGGTTTTATATAATAAAGTGATGTAAACAAAGTTATTAGTGTTTTAGTAAAATAAATAATGCCATCACATATTGA